>OW387146.1:46676425-49076425 GCA_936440205.1 Lepidonotus clava | reverse complement strand
GAATGGCGTGAGTCTGCATCTCATCTTTTACCAATCTAAAAGCTCCTTCAGACTATTGGCCAACAACGATACCAATGCATTCAAGGTAGTCATAGAAAACATGCAGGTCACAGCTTGCCATTGATATCATCAAAAATGGCGGGGAGGTAGGACGCACCTCAGTGGCGGAGCTCTTACAAAGTGAGAAAAATACTATACAAAGAGTGGATTTACGTTCTGACTGATGATAAATGGTTCGATGAACTATTGAAGACGTGGAACATCTAAAAACTTTAGGAATCTGGACGAAATTAACTACGATCTGAGGCTCAGAAATCAGGAATCCTCCAACTACGCAATGGCGACTTCCAGTGCATACATACCCCCGCACGAACGTGCTACAAGAGGCCATGAGACATCGCCCATACCAGCTAAGTCTACTGTTACTCATGATCCGAATTCCATCTTTGAACCAAGAGTTCTGATTGAGAAAGGTGAAATTAATGCACTAGATCAGAAAAATATCACAATACGTAAATCATCAATCTCAGGAATAACACCGACCATAAACAAACCAGTGTTACAGGGTGAGAATCAGAGCGTGACCGAATCGGGCCTGGCCACCGCGACATGGGAGCATTCGGAAACTCTTGATGATAAGTTAGACCCATTGCACCCAGTTCTCTTCAAGATGCTCAAAACGATTAATGACCAACTGACAATACAAGGAGCGACTCTGAAAGAGCAAGGAGATACTCTAAGGTCCTTAAACATCTCGTCTGTAAACAATCAGAAGTCAGTCAACTTCACACAAGCAAATGTAACTGATCTAAAAACAAAAGTCGAAAAGTTGGAACAAGAAAAAAGAGAGATGACAGAAAGGCAGAAGAATATGATAAGTCATGGTAGAGACCTTGAAAGAAGGATTGACCAGATAGAGCTCCAGTTGGCACAGATGGATCACATGAACAAAAGGCGAAACCTGATCATTATGGGAGTAAAAGAAACGGCAGGTGAAAACACTATTGACATAGCTCTTGACATTCTGTCCCTCATTCTTCCGCAAATGAAGGATGATGACATTGAGTACTCCCAACGGATTGCCCGAGGAGGTACGACCCCTAGATCAATCTTAGTGGTGATGAAATCACTAACAACAAGGGATGCCATCATGAAAGATAAAAATAAACTGAAGAACCGGCCTGAGATGAAAAGCATCTGGATCAATGACGACCCTAACCCCACTATTTCCAAACAGAGAGCAGAATCACGAGCAGTGGTTAGGGAGGCTACGAAGAAAGGGTTTACTGCACAACAGAGAGGGCCAGGTGTCATCATAGATGGTACATACTATCCCCACAATCGGTTTGACAACCTCCCAGACCCAATAAAACTAGATGCCACTAAAACACGTATAGAGGGGAATACTATTGGATTTCAGGGACACCTTGCACCCCTATCAAATATGTACGCATGTGACTTGGAAATAGGGGGAAAACACTTCAGCTCGGCAGAACAAGCCATACAGTACACGAGGGCTATGTTTGGTCAGTGCCTGAAAGTGGCTCAACAGATCCTAGATACACCTAACCCATATACCACAAAAATGCTGGGTTCCACTGTGAAAGTTCAAGGCTGGGAGGCGATTGAAGAAACTGAGGTGAAAGCTATCATGAAAGAGAAGTACAGGCAAAACAAAAAACTACGTGATCTACTGTTAGACACTGGTGATATGAGAATTCTCGAATGCACCCGCAGCAGAAAGTGGGGTGCCGGGATAGCAGTGGACAGCAAACTCTTTGGAACCGGTAACCACCCAGGGCGCAACACCACAGGTTTCATGCTAGAGGAGTTGAGAGCAGAATTCAGAACCTTTGAGGCGAATGCACAATCAAATAAAGGAGCTCCAGGAGATCACGCGAGTATAGATACACCAGACAACACAGTGGGCACCAAAAACGACCAGGGAGTGAAAGCCAGCGGACCGGTACAAGCACAACAACTGCTGGAGGTGACGGCGTCGGTAGACATTGCACACCCAGAACAACTTACTTCGCAAAACTCTGGACCAGTCAGCTAAGTGCCTATTATATCTCCATTACGTTGCAATACCCTACTAGGACAATGTCTGTGTTATTAGTAATGGATTCTCGTGGGAAAGATCTCCAAGAACTGTTCAACAAACGTGCTCCTGGCGTAGTTATTGTGAAAGAATTCCCTGGTGCCAATGTGCGCACATTGTTTCACTGTGCTAGACATATCTTGAAACGCCGCACATATAAAGTGCTTATTGTAGCAGGCGGAATTTGTAGTATCACAAAGCTAGATAACGAGCGCAAGGCAGTCCTAAGATGTAAGAAAGTATCTAGAATTGCAAACCGGGTCCATGAAAGAGTCACTAAAAGCATGAATCGAATGAAGGCTGACTTCCCAAATGTGAAAGTACTGATTGCCCCGACCATAGGTGTAGACCTAGCCAGATACAATCAGCAACAAGTTCAACAAAAATGTCAAATCAAGCTCAACAAAATGGTGACCAAGGTGAACCAGGTACTAGTAAGTGCTAACGATCCAGATTCACCCATAATCTGGTTTTGCAAGGGGGTTCATAAATGTAAGGGAAAGGGTAAGTGGTCGCATCAATACAAACACCTGACTGATGGCTGCCACTTTTCAGATGTAATCAAGAAGAAGTGTGTTGACGAAGTCTGCTTAGCGCTGACCAACTTGAAGTAAACATGAGCTCATCAAATGAACACTACATCCTATATCATCGGAAAGTCTAAAATACATTTGATCTTGGTGCACTGTTCGATGAGCATGGTACCTTATTATATCTTTAATGGACAATGAACTGGCCTTATCAATGTAAATAGTATGTAAGTGCTCGATGAGTTACTACATATATATTGGGATAATAATCTAGGCATGTAACACTACTTTAATCTCAATACCTTGTTCGATGAGCATGGTAACTGGGAACTTTAAATACTTATAATGAATATGTGACAGAGAATTGAACGATTCCACTTGTTTGATGAGCAGGGGAATTGTAAGATTGCTCCGCTATGATAATTTAGTTTATTACCAACAGCAATATGTTTGTAAATATTTTCACACTCAAATTCATAACACCCTCATTATTTTCATACACCCATCACAACATGATCGATCAATCACGTGAATTATTTTGGCTTAAATATGGATGAACATGAATTGTCTGATATTGTATCTTGCAAAGGATTGAAGTTTGTTCACATAAACGCCAGGAGTGTTTTTCATAAATTAAATCAGATTTCAATGGACTTTAAATCTTTTGATGTTATTGCTATAACAGAGACCTGGCTCACTAGCTGTGTTGATAATTCCGTGGTGAATTTACCAAACTTTAACCTTGTTAGACAAGACAGATATGCAGATGATAGAAAAAAATGAGGTGGTATTTCTATATATATAAAAAACAACATACATTATGAAAGCAGTTGTGATTATAGTATGGTTGATCAGAACATCGAGTTGCTACATATAATTATGAAAGCGACCTTACAAAAACCAATACACCTGTTTGTAGTATATAGACCTCCGCAGGGAGTAACTTCTATTTTTATAAAAAACCTGGGTAGATTAATTAGTACTGTGAATAGAGATAGGGAAAATCTTATATTAATGGGTGACTTTAACTTGGATTATTCGAAAGGAGGTGACAAAACTAAATTAAAAGATTTTGAGAGGAAATTTGGCCTTAGGCAACTCATCAAGTTGCCAACTAGGGTAACACATTTATCTAAGAAATTGATAGACCTAATTTTCACAGATATAGATTATTTGGGTAACTCGGGAGTAATCAACTATAATATAAGTGATCACCTGCCAATTTTCTGTATAAAAAAGAAGTCACGTAACAGTATTAAGAAATCTGTTGTTGTTGGTCGCTCATACTTAAAGTATGATAAACAGGTCTTTGTCAGGTTATTAAACAATAAGGACTGGCATAGCTTTGACCAGAGTCTGAACCCGATAGAGCTATGGAATATTTTATTAAGGAATATTGAAGGATCGTTGGATGTATTGTGCCCTATACAAAGCCTAACGATCGTTGAGTGTCGCCCGAAATGGATAACTAATGATATAGTGAAATTGATGAGAGCCAGGGATAAAATTTTTAGAAAGGCACGAAGGTCAGGGTTACTCACTGATTGGAATGAAGCCCATAGAGTTCGAAATGAACTAAATATGGTGATCAAAAATGCTAAAAGGGACACTGTACGTCAATACTTAGAGACCAACAAAAATAGCCCAAAGAAATTTTGGAATAAAATTAAAGAATATTTACCTGGCTCGGCATCACATACACTAGATCATTTAACAGAGGAAGGCACAAATCAGGTTTACTCTGGTTCTGAGATGAATTCCTACATTAATAAATACTTTGCTGATATTGGTGAAACCTTAGCATCACAATGTACCCATACACACTATGTACTACCAGGTTTTGACGGTGTTAAAACCAATATACTCAGACCTTGTATAGCAATGAGAGAGTTGGAATCTGCATTGAATACGATCGATACTACTAAATCACCTTCAGTAGATAATATAAAGACATTGGTACTGAAGGATGCCTTTAG
This sequence comes from Lepidonotus clava, assembly GCA_936440205.1. Taxonomy (NCBI): domain Eukaryota; kingdom Metazoa; phylum Annelida; class Polychaeta; order Phyllodocida; family Polynoidae; genus Lepidonotus; species Lepidonotus clava. Next base: position 49,071,818 of record OW387146.1, on the reverse strand, counting down.
TAGTCAAAAGGACCGACTGTTATACTTATTCAACAAATCTTTTGAATGTAAAACGTTCCCAAAAGCCTGGAAAATTAGTACAATTATACCTCTTCCAAAAATTGATAAACCTTTAACAGCTTCTGATCTTAGGCCTATTGCATTAACACCCTTGCCAGGCAAACTTCTGGAGAGAATAATGTGTACAAGATTACAAAACTATTTGGAAGAAAATAGGCTGTTATCTAAATTTCAACATGGTTTTAGAAAAAAGCATTCTACGATTTCAGCTATAACTTCATTGCTAAATGTTGTGTATTCAAACATTAATGATGGATTGGACCCATATATTATCTTTCTGGACCTGAAAAAGGCTTTTGACACCGTTTCACATATTAAATTGATTGATAAATTACAAAACATAGGATTGCATGAAGATAGTGTTGCCTGGTTTCAGAGTTATTTAGCTGAGCGTGAACAATGTGTTAAACTTAATAATGTCACATCCAATAAGCTTCCAATTACTTTTGGCGTTCCACAAGGAAGTATACTGGGCCCAATCCTTTTCTCCATTTATATTAATGATATTCCGAAAGTTGTGAATTGTGGCATTCAATTATATGCAGATGACACTGTTATTTATCATACTGATGCAAAGTTGCTGCAGCAGGACCTTGATAGTGTAGTCAAATGGTGTGATAATAATCTCCTAACAATAAATGCTAAGAAGTCACAATGGCTACATACTACTGTCCAGAAAAAGGATGATGTCGATGACACATCCTTTAGAATTAATGGTAAACCTCTGGAGAAAGTACTCTCTTACAAGTATCTAGGGGTAACTATTGATAAACAATTGAGCTTTGCGCAGCATGTGACTACACTGACAAGAAATGTCCAGCTAAAGTTAAACTATTTTAAGAAGATTCGTAGCTGCTTAACAATTAAAGCAGCAAAAACGATATATATGTCAACAATATTGCCAGTACTAGAATATGCAGACTTCATCTATGACCAAAATTTGAAGTATATAAACACCAAACTCCAGAAACTCCAAAATCAAGGACTATATATTGTAGCAAATCAGCACTTTCTCCCATTTAATGATAGGGTTTCAACTGATGTATTGCATAAAAACTGCAAATTACATAGGTTGATCCATAGGAGGAGGTGTCATTTATTGCATTACGCCTATACACTAGTAGGTGATATGGACATAATTGACAATAGAAATCTTTTGACTAGAAGACATAGAGGACCATTGTTTAAAATCCCAGTGTATGACCATTATAAATACCCAAAAAATCCTAAATATAAAGCCATTTATGAATGGAACAAACTTCCAGTTTATTTACGTATAATAGATGATAAGGCGAAATTTAAAAGCAGGTTAAAGCAATCTATATTAGAACCATATACTAAGGTATTGTTTTAATCATGTATTTCATTGTAAATAAATCATACTCATCTCATCTCATTAATCGCACCCAAATGCCGTTTTCATGGCAAAAATGAAATAATATATGTAAAGGATTTATTGTATGGTACCCACTCCCCAGATTAAGAAATGTACTGTTAAAGTGGGAGTGGGTGGAAGAACGGCTATGCCGAACCCTTTGACCCAAAATAAAATCAGTTCAAAAAAAAAAAAAAAAAAAAATGTGAAGATGCGACCTGAACTGTTGATCAGTCATTCACAGCTTCTAGCGGAAGACAAACTGGCCACATATGCTTATGCAAGAACCTGCATGAGGAGTTTTGTGATTCCAAGAGGTGTAAACCAGTTTGAGGTGTCACAGGTTCTGTCGGACAGAATTCCAGCATTTCTTGTGGTCGGCCTAGTGCATTCAGATGTCAGGGAAATACACAAAGAATCCATTTGACTTCCAACATTATAACCTGAACCAAGAAACCTCTTTCCAAGTATTATCACATAGTGTTCCTGATTGCCCTTTCACCCGGGACTTCACCAGCACAGACTATGCAGAAGCCTATGCTGCCTTTCAAGCTATGAACGGTGGAAAAGGAAATGGGCTAAGCTTGAAAGCCTTTGCAGAAGGTAACACACTTTTCTGTTTCAATGTGCAACATGATGTGAACATGAGGGAAGGAGTATATCCAATCATCAGGAAAGGAAATACCAGGCTTGAGATAATATTCAAGTCAAACCTAGGACACTCTGTCAACTGCATCCTTTACATGGTGACCCCAGGACTCTTCCACATCAGCAATGCTCGCAGAGTGACAGTGGAGTACTGAAAGCATTATCTGGACTGTTGGCATAAATATATCACAACATGCTTAATCCGGTGTTACTTCTCAAAAGAAAGATATTGAATTTTTATAAGAATACATCAAACATATGTATTGTACATTACTAAGCTACCGATGTTAGTATTATATATATATATATATATATATATATATATACTGATATATGAACGTTGTATACTGTAGAAGTTACTTAGAACTATATATACCTTAAAAGATATTGAAATAAAAGAATTTCTATCAGTCTGAAAGATATTCTTGTTTTGCATTTGGTGAAATAAAGAATGACTATTAATGAATGTCATATGTGTGTTCTTTGTTTTATTTAGTGATAACATAAAGACACTGTATTTTAAGGTAGCAGAGTAATGAAGTAGAATGAATACAAAATCTCTATTATATCGTTTTCATACAGGCATTCTCTCTACCTTAATTCAGAGTCTCTCTTAACATTATTTAGCTTTTCGTAAAATATTACATTTCTAAAATTTTTCTCTGTGGCAACTGGATGGGGGTGCTACAACCACCGCCGCCGCCACCACCATCCCTGCCAGCTGTTTTAGCAGGCTGGCACGTTTTTAGCGGGTGGTCCAATATTTCTCTTATTTTCTTTACTGTGCCAGCAGTCACGTTTTCTGATACAAGTATGGTGATGCCACCTGGTGGAAATGGCATGCACTACTTACCCAAGGTTGATACGCCACCTAGCGAGATATACTGCCACTTAGCGGGAAATAGTTGAACTAATTCTACCAAACTCCATAGTCAAAAACACACTGGTGGTGGCGCCACCTGGTGGAATATCACTGGAACTACACAATCTACCCAAGGAGGGTTATTTTAAATCACATTATACTACTCCTGTAACCCAATTGCAGTGTTGAAGTTGCCAATCTTCAGTTGGCTATTAAACAATCTGCCTTTATTCTAATGCTTACTCAGGAATGTGTATTGGGGATGTGAAAACTTTTTCTCGCTACTCATAAAGTGTGAAGTCAGTACTGATTGGGCAAGGGTGGGGGGCACTAGATGGTATTTCCTCTGGTATAATTCTGCAGTTTTTTTTAAAGGTATGAACACTTCTTTCATTATTTTGGGCCGCGGAACGTAAGGAACATACACTTCAAATATTCATCATATATTTAGAGCATTGTTAGTTCTTAGTATGAATGTTAGACTCAAGGAATTCAAAATGAAAATAGTCATCCGATAATTATGTTTACAGTTTCCTTTAACCCAAGTATTTATCAGATTTTGAGCATCGTTTATCTCTTCTCTGGTTTTAGTTTTAGATTACCCAGAGCCCAATCACAACCCTAATAAACTCAATTGGTCCTTTAAATAACCATTGAGTGTTTTTGCCTAGTTTGTGAACTCTTAAATAGGATATGATTCAGTGAGTAATCTAGATATTTTGGAATAAAGAACATGGAATTGATCTATAGCATCAGACCAATGATGATCATTATTACATTTTTTGTCTGTGTACTCTATCTTACGTTTTAAAATCTGCTCATCAAGTTTTGTGCATAATCTGCCAGTAAGTAGGTATCACAGATATAAAAAATAAAGGATTCATAACTTGTTTGAAAAAGATTATTGATAGACTGAACAAAAGAAAAAGAACTATTGTTTGAGTTAAGACGATTAAGATGATTGGAAATCTTTAAAATATTTTATTGAGTGTCTCAGATCAAGAAAACTGTCAGGGTGGAAAAGAAAATACTTTTCCTTAAAGAAAAGGAAGCATATGATTACTATCTTAATTTGGTTCCAGACATGTATAGGTGTTTATAAATAGCTTCAGATCCAAAATTAAGGTAAAAATAGGAGACATTTCCTCACAATGAAGTTGCCAATGCCATTTATCCATTATGACTTTACACCATACACTCTCCTGATGCGCAGTGTATAAATATGAGTTATATGTATATTACAGAAATACCTTTATATATCTCTATGGGTGTTATTATAGATCCCCTGAACTAGACTGTAATAGGCAACCCAGTGAGTAAAATTTCCGCCTATATTCAAAGTGACATATATTAGATTATACCTTGGAAGTTATAATATTTGCTCTGTGGTGAGATTAGCGTAAGTTTATCATCATTCAGAAGTAAATTCCACAGCAGCTTAGTTCTATCATCCTTCCAATATAGCACAGCTTCCTCTTCTCTATGGTCTATAAAATTACGTTGTAGTATTTCCAGGAAACAAAGTCATAAAATCATAAGTAAAGGAAATTAACTCATATAATAATTTAATTTAAACTTTTTAATTAGTGAATTATGCAGGAGAACCCTCAATAGTGATTTCTGTTTTTTTACTGTATATGTGCGTACTTGCAAGTTTTTCATTGAACCATATTGTCAATATCAATTCATACGTGCTTCTTTTTAGATGTTTAAGGCCAGGATACGAGCATGCATATGGGTCATTTTGCTAGCTCCTGCACTCTTTCTAATGCAACCTAATATCTTCTTAAGGATCAAAGAAAAAGAGCCATTCTGCAAGATCCCTAATCTTGACCCTTTTCATCCTTCACTATTAAAATATATAGATACAAAGCCTTTATTAGATTGCCCCGCAACTCCTGTTCTGACCTACATGGATGGAGACTGGCTAAAAGTGAATTTAACCCACCTCAAGATACTTGACAATGTCACTCTATGTGAGTATAGCTCATTGGAAAGGGTCAATTTAAGTGACAATGAAGTGATTTATGGTGTTAAAATAAAACTTGATTTATATAATGCAACAAAAATTAATGATGAATTTGTCAACGTTTCTTGTTACTCAAGTGCCAAAGAAAACATATACAATGCCTATCATTTGACTTGTCCTTACAAGAAAAGTGTTGAAGATAGACTTATGAAGATGAACATTACAAATATGAGTGGGCAACAACCTCGTTGGAATGTAATCCTTATAGGGACTGACTCCATGTCAATGTCATCCTCAGTCAGATATTTATCAAAATCTCGAACATACCTTCTGGAAACACTCAGTGCAAGTGCTCTGAATGGATATACAAAAGTTGGAGATAGCACATTCCCATGTATGGTACCCTTTCTCTCTGGCACAAAGGCTAAAACAGAAGGCAAATTGAGACAACTACAAAATCAATTAATCTTCAAGGATTATGAGAAAAAAGGGTACACTACATTCTTTTCTGAAGATGAGCCAGCTATGGCAATTTTCAATTTTCATACAAGTGGATTTAAAAAGCAAGTTGCTGATTATTACATTCGTCCACTTGAATTAGCAATGCAAGAAAGTAAAAGAATGCATTTGAATGTAGACTGTAACAGACAAATGCAGTCTTCAAGACAGAATATTGATTACTTGAAACGATTTGTAACACGATTTAAATCAAGACCATTTTTGGCACTCATGTATCTTACTGGGTTGAGCCATGGAAGTCGAGAAAATGAACAGTTGCTAGACAACCTCTATCAAGACTTACTACAGTATTTAGAGAAACAAGGAATATGGAAAAACACAATACTATTTTTTTTCAGTGATCATGGACCAAGATTTCGTAGAATAATGGAAGTGGAAATTGGAAGAATGGAAGGACGATTGCCAATGTTGTACATAGCTCTACCAACCTCTTTCCGAAATAGGTACAAAAAACCAACAGAAAACCTGCATTCAAATACTAACAAACTTGTAACATCGTTTGACATTCACAAAACTCTTTTGGACATCCTAGACATGAGCAAGGCAGACTGCCCTCGTCCTCAGTCATTCCGACAGAGCCTGTTTACATCTATTCCAATAAACAGAACGTGCAAATCAGCACGAATACCATTACAATTCTGCCCTTGTGTACAAAAAACAGAAACCGCTACGAAAAACAAGTTTGTGAAAAGGTTGGTCAGATTTTTAATTCACGAGATACATATAATACTGAGAAAAAAATTAAGAATATGTGCTAAGCTGAAATTATTTAATATATCATACGTCTATCAGTTAGGTTTTACAGATGAAACCACGAGCAGTGGCCCAACTTACTACCAGATAGCTTTCACAACCTCTCCAGGGCTAGGTCTTTTTGAGGGAACAGTGAGCTTTATGAACGACTCATTGGCAAGACACGGACCTATAGCTCGGATGAACATGTATGGTACACAATCAGAGTGTGTAAACTCAAGGGTTGAACGAATGTACTGCTTTTGTAAATCAAATTTTAAAAGATCTAAAGGTAATTGATCGATTTTGGTTAGATGAGGATGACATGTTAGTTGTAGTCTGATGTGACAAAGCAAGTTGCACAGAACAGATTCTGGCAGAACTAGGCTTATGATTTACACTGAAAAAAATAATGGTAAGAATATTAGTCAAAAGTCCTAACTTTTTGGAAAAAAGTTAGTCATGTTGACTGTGCCTTTTTGTCCAAACTTTCTAACCTTTTTGTGACTAAGGCATAGGCATTTTGACTACCTCTTGGTTAGTCTGACTAACCATTTGTGGTATAATGAACTGAATGGTTATATGCCCTTAAAATAAGTAAAAATATGTTTAAGGTATTGGTATAATCCTTACATACATAAATCACTATATGCCTATTTGTATAGACTCATTCCCTATATACAAATCTTTTGAGATTTAAAGGTTTATGGTGAGCAAAAAGAATTATTCAGTTGTATGAGTAAATATCCGCCTGTAGTTCAGAGCTTTCTCCTTGGGTATGGAGGCTTCTCTGAAGAGAGAATCAGGACCCTGCCTCACAGCAGTTACTGCCCCAGTCAGGTATCATACCAGCCAGAAATCCCAAAATGGGTTGACTAGAGACATTGGCTACAAAAAAGGTGTTTACCTGTGAGTAACTATCATTATATTCTCATTCAAATCTTCTCAAGACTTAAATATCTTTTAAACTGAATTTTGAGTAAATGTGTATGTGGTTTGTAATATATGGGACACTTAGGATATTAGAGAATAATGATTGATTCAGAATTTTGTTATTTAACTCTTCTAAAACTGTTATATTGATTAAGAGTGTCACCTAGTGGATAATGTGAAAAATAGCACTTTGACTAACCCTGAAGTTAGAAACTTAGATAATTTGACCAGGGTGTTAGACATTGGGTCTCAGAAGGGGGGTTAGACAGTTAGAGTGGCCATGTCTAACCCTCATTTCATTTGGCAAATGCCTGATTTGACTAATCTTCTAACCTTTTGTTTTTTTCTGTGTACTAAAAAAAAGTTAATATTGTCCATTTACGTACCATATGTGTATCCTTACTAGTTAGAACAAGAGGTTTGAACTGAAAGCGATAGTTCGTGTGATATTTGAAATTAGAAAAAGCTCAAATTTAAGCTTCATTAAATGTGCAATCGTTATCATTGCAGAAAGACTTTGGTTAGAGATTGCTTGTTTGATCTAATCGATTTGAAATTTGAAGTACATTTTCATTATAATTAAGTTATTATGTTAAATATCGCATTATAACTTCAAGAAACTACAAACGTACACAGGTTCAGAAAATATCTTTTTTCTAGTGGGGTCTTGCTGTATCCTTGGGAAGTTAGATGTGACACGATATGCAACCTTTTTTACATATATAGAATACACGCAACAGCATGCACAGACTGTGCAAACCCATTTGATCCCCACATGTCATGAGGTCTGGACGGATTTTTACAATCAGTTTCTGTATACTTTTTCAGCTAAATAGTATGTTCATATCCATGTCCTAAATACCCTACATGTCGGTACTTTATGTGACTTATATCCAAGTCTTAAATATTGTATCACAACTACTTGTCAGGTCGGCAGCAGTGTACACAAGCAAATGGATTGACATCTGGAACAGCAAATATTTCATTTGGTGTTCCACATGGGTCAGTGTGTGGGCCAACCTTATTTTTGCTATTTTTAACGATATAACTAACATTAACATTGCCTCAGATATGTTACTTTATGCTGATGACATTGTCATCTATACAAATGGTGAGTCGATAGAATCTATCTGTAAAATTTTACAAAAAGACATGCATAACATTTTCCAATGGAGTAATTACTCCAGACAGTCAATTACAAAAGACCAAGATTGTACATTTTGGTGGTAATATGAAGACAAGTGTTCCCACTGACTTATTTGTTAATAACAACAATATTGAGTGTGTCGACAATTACAGATATCTTGGGTTCCTGATTGACAAGGAACTAAGTTTTAGAAGTTGTATAAAAAATACATTTAAAATCATCTCATAAAAATTCTATCTACTTAAAAGATTTAAAGATAAACTTACTCCGAACGGTAAAATTGATGTGAAGTCCATGATACTCCTGTATTTTCAATATTGCAATATGTTCTACAGTGTTTCCACACAAAAAGCTAGAGATGATTTGCAGGTACTTCAGAATAATATACTTTGATCTGCTCTTAATATCAGGAATCCAAGAGATATACATGTTGATGATATGCATATTCAATTGAATGTTTTAAAACTTGAGGTTTTACCAATACGACAGTTGCTTGTTTGTGTTTTCAAAGGGATAAAAAGGGATAGCATTGCTCCGAAGGACACAAATAGAAATTTACGAATGTTTGAGGCACCAGTTGTTAAAATAAATGTATACAATAAGGCCTCTCCACTCTACAAAGGCGGACTATTATTGAATGCTTTACCTGTGCATGTCCAGAATATACCTGATCTGTATACCTTTAAGACTGCAATTATGAATTATATTAATATTTGAATCAAATTGGTTTGATAATGATAAACTACAGAATACTGTTTGTCACTGTTTACATCTCCTACTTCATCAACATCTCATACTTCTTCAACATTATCATCCAAAAATAATACTGTGAGGTTATGATTGATGTAAACCTGGATTATAAGGGAGACGGGGTTATCTTTTTCCTCGATTGTAACCATTTAAAAAATTGAAATAAAAAAATAGTAAAAAAAATAATAAAAAAATTATATAAGTCCTTCTCATACACATACCTCTACCAAATATACTGTGAAAACGCAGAAGAATTTACTATTGGTTTGCCACATAGGGTACTAAGTGACAAAATTAAAGGCGTCAAGTATTGTAGGCGGGAACTCCTCACTAGTCAACGTGTTTAGAGAGGATAATCTGGGATTGTTTGGGGAAGGGGCTCGGGCTGAGGGTCCCCCGACCCACCCCCCGCCGAGTTTGTTTAGACTGGAATTGAAAGCAGTGACTAGAATGGTCAAAAATAGGACCCCGGTGAAGTGGTGACTAACTCCCTCAAAATGAGGATCCGAGGGTATGACCAGGCGGACATAGGGTATGTCAGCGGGATATACTCCAACATAGGCAGCCACACCACCTCCGCCTCCCCCCCCCTCAAACCCAGTCTGACCATAGGTAGACTGGGTTTCAAACAGAGTTTACTAAAAAAAATTTTGGAGGCGGCTAGACTGGGTTTCAAACCCAGTCTACCCTGTTTAACAAAGTCTGACCATAGGTAGACTGGGTTTCAAACCCGGTCTAACCAATGTGTATTTGGAAAAAGACAACTTTTCATCACTTGTTGGCCCTTAAAAGGGCCGTTGGGGATATGTGGTTGTTGTTGATTTGGCTTAGTTGCCATGGGTTTGACACTCATCCTGCATTCTCTGGGCGTCTTGGTCACTCTTGATCAGGTGGCTCAAGAAGGCTACAAACTCGAACTCTTCCAACTCCAATACATCGTTGTACAATGGGCTTTTTAATTTAAATAGCGCCAAATCATAAGTCATCTCATATTGGTATTGGGGAAGACGCAATGGCATGTCTGGATCCAGCAGCTCCCTGAAGTTATCGAAAATGGATACCAGAAAGTCAGGCCACGTACCCCAAGCAGGCAGTTCGTATCGCGGGCTACGGTACTCTACCAAGATGTACAATGGATCCTGGGTCATTTCAATCACCCTGTAGATCCGTCCTGTCATTCCTACTGTAGTACTTCTCACGGCAAGCATGATATCAAATTCCAAATGCCTTCCAAACCCAGTCTAGAGGGGTCAGTCTAGGACTTCTTTTGAGATGGTCGCACACACCTGAAAGAGCGACCTCCATTCCCTCCCTCTCAATAATGATAGCATAATTTTTAATATTATCTGTTAGATGCCGAAATTTTTAACACCAGTCTACCCATTTAGCTAGAGATAGGTAGACTGGGTTTCCAACCAAGTCCTCCCTTTTTTTTTCTACAGTAGACCGGGTCTGAAACCCGGTCTAACCAAACGTAAATTCTTTAAGTAAAAATAACTTTTTTTAAAAATGTTGACCCTGAAAAGGGACGTTGTAGAAGATTTCACAGAATGCAGGTACTAGTTACCATGTGTCCAACGTTGCTCCTGCATCCTCTTCTCCTCTTGATCTCTCTTTATCAGGTCCTCCAAGAAGGGGTGATACTCCCACACCTCTAAATATGACAGTTCATTGTGCAGAGGGCTTCTGATAGTGAAAACATTTAGGTCAAATGTCATTCTATACTGGTACTGAGGAAGGCGCAGGGACATGTCCAGATCAAGAAGATTCCTGAAATCTTCAAACATGGCAACTTGGAAGTCTTTCCATGTACCCCAATCTGGTAGGTCGTACTAGTGGTCACGGTACTGGACCAACATGTGGAATGGATCTACACTAGACTCTAGGACAATGTAGAGTCTACTAGGTCCCACAGTTCTAATCACTCGTGTGACATGAAGATCCAATGAGATTGGCATGCAGGCACTCAGAACCCTGGCATTGGTTAGAGCTGAAGGAATGTTTCGATTCGCCATCGTTGCTTTCCACAAATCAAGTTGCCTCCAAATTATAAAGTGAATGTTGGCTGTGCTCGCGACTTGTTTTCAAACCCAGTCTACCGGCGGCAGGCACCGCTCAGTCATTGTCGGTGTTGAAACCCAGTCTACCCACGGCCGGTCAGCACCCGGTCAGCGCGACGGCGTGCGCTCAGTCAATATCAGGGTTGAAACCCAGTCTACCCACAGGGCTTCATTTGAGATACTCGATGACCGGTCAGCGGCCGGTCTGCGCAAGGGCGAACACTCAGACAATGTCAGGATTGACACCCAGTCTACCCACGGCCTGTAAGCAGCCGGTCAGTGCGACGACGCGCGCTCAGTCAATGTCAGGGTTGAAACCCAGTCTACCCACAGGACTTCCTTTGAGATACTTTGAGACGACCGGTCAGCGGCTGGTCCGTGCGACGGTGCGTGCTCAGTCAATGATGGGGTTGACACCCAGTCTACCCACGGCCGGTCAGCGGCCGGTCAGCTCGACGGAATGGTGAATCAATGTCGGGGTTGAAACCTAGTCTACCCACAGGGCTTCCTTTGAGATACTCTTGTCAAGATCACTGGCGATTGCATACATTCCTTCTAACATAGTCTACTTGCAACTGTACTTGTGCTATGCTATTACACTTATTTGTAAACACATAGACTGGGTCTGAAACGAGGTCTAACCAATGTGTCTATCTTTAAACCGGGTCTGAAACCCAGTCTAACTAATGTGTATACCTGTATTACCTGACAACGTTCACAATTAACTTACACAGGTTTTGTTCCCATTTCAGGCCAACTACATGGTGGAAGACATGGACAACATTAACATCCAGGGCTGGCACAACCATCCCCTGGAGATCAACAAGAGGAGGACAGAGGAGTTCTAGGCGCAGATCAGGAAGCGGGCACGGGAGGATCTTGAGACTCCAGTAAGGGTCATTTATCAAGATCTTAAACGTCAGATCGTCAGATCGTCCACTTGGAGGACAGTCATGCCATGTCGGATGCCCTTCCCACCAACTACAGTATGGCTGCTAGTCTCCAATGCATCCAGAAGACTCAGCAGCCACCTCTCCCAAGATCCCTGTCAGGCATTGACCTCACCAACTGCCAGGACCTACACAACGTCCTAATAGAGGACGGAGTTGAGGATCGGATAATTGTGGTGGGGGACAAGGACACATTTGCCCTGATGTGTGCCTCGCGTCTGGTGAACATGGATGGTACGTTTCGAAGTTGCCCGTCACTATTCTCGCAACTGTTCATCATTCACGTGTTGGTGAGGAGCTCCATCATACCGATGCTGTACTGCCTGTTGCCCGGTAAAAACAGCAGCAGGTACACTCGTCTGTTTCAGCTGTTTAAGGACAAGGCAGTGGAGCTCGGTATGAGGTTCAACCCCCCAAGAGTGTTGATGGACTTTGAGTGTGCGATTCATCGTAGCTTGGGGGAAGTCTTTCCAGACGTGTGCATACAGGGCTGCTACTTTCATTACTGCCAGGCCGTGAGGAAAAGGTTCTCGAGACTGGGCCTCTCCCGGTATGCGCACCACCGTGGTACGGTGCAGAGAGTGAAACATCGCATCTATGCACTGCCATTTGTCCCCCTCCACAAAGTAGTTGAAGTGTACCGGACCTTTACCAGCGAGAACGGCTGGGATGTGGTGCGTGACATGTGAAACGACCTTCGCTACTACGAACGCAACTGGCTGAACAACCACCCAGAGAAATGGAATGTCTTTGATGCGGAGGTGGGCACCAACAACCACGTTGAGTCCTGCAACAAGAGAATTAACACTCAGCTGACTGCACATCCCAACATTTTCTGTCTATTAGCCTACCTCACAAAGGAGATCGAGAACACACGATTCGCGATAATCCAAGGCAGCCAACATAAGAGGTGGCGTCCGCAGCGTCTGCAAGAATGAGTCAAGAATGCCAAAACTGAAGAAGCAAAGGCTGAATATTTGGGTGGTCAGACTCTCATGACATTCCTGAATCGAGTCATCAACATCTACCACCCACCACACGTTATGCCTCCCCAAGCAGTCGATCCTGCCAAGTTGGTCGCAGGTCCTGACCCACCGCATGACGCGCCACTTGTCGCCGACGACGAGTTTGATGCTGACATGGATGACCCAACCGACCCTGAAGATGAAGACTTCGCCAACTTTGACGACTGAAGTGCCCCTCTCCAGTTCTCCATCGACCAAAAAATGGACCCTTTTCAGGGCCCCATACTCTCACAAAAGTGATCACTCAAATACCCCCTCTCTGATAAAAGTAAACTATCCACTATTTTTTTTAAAAACTCCACTGGCGGCGCCACTGGTCACCCGACCACTGGCGTAGCCACTACCTATGTCCTGCAAAACAGTAGACTTGGTTTGAAAACAAAAGATTATTTTCTATTAAAGTCTCCACTGGGGGCGCCACTGGTCACCCGACCGCTGGCGGAGCCACTATGTCCCGCATAACAGTAGACTTGGTTTGAAAACAAAAGATTATTTTCTATTAAAGTCGCCACTGGGGGCGCCACTGGTAACCCGACCACTGGTGTCACCACTAACTATATCTAGTATAATATTAGACTTTGTTAGAAAAAGAAAAAGAATTCCAATTAAAATCTCCACTGGGGGTGCCACTGGTCACCCAACCACTGGTGGAGCCACTAACTATATCTAGTATTATATTAGACTTTGTTAGAGGAGAAAAACAAATTGCAATTAAAATCTCCACTGGGGGCGCCACTGGTCACCCAACCACTGTATCATCTAGTATCATATTAGACTGTGTTAGAAAAAGAAAAAAAAATCCAATTAAAAAATATTCAAAATAGAAAAACAAATTTAGTAGACTTGGTTTGAAACCAAACAAAAATTTCTATTAAAGTCTTGACTGCGAAAAAAAAAAATTTGACGCCCAAGGTGACTCACCTGGCCACTTGATTTTTATGAAAACTTACATTGTATTATATTGAAAAAATAAAATATAGTATAATAGGTTTCGAAACAAAATTGGTTTGAATAGTCACATATCAGGTGTTGTTACAGGTACAGTGGACAGACCCTTCGCGCCTGAGAAACAACCTACCTGTGACTCCATTTACGCGCCTGCCCGGGTGGCCCTGTAGTCACAGGTAAGTTGTTTTCGAGGCTAGGCGGCTGTCTGGTGTTGAAACCCGGCTACCTTGTGGGCTGATTAGGCCGGCGGGTTTCAATGCCGCTCTAGGCTAGTCGTTAAACTGAGTTTGAAACCTGGCGACGCATAGTTGGTTTTTCAGGTGCTGGGAGTCAGGCGGGACCAGTCGGACGGCCCAGCCCGGCTGCGAGCACCTGTGAGTCGGTGGTATGATAAGGTCCGGTCTCACCTGGCTAGGCCTCAGGTATATAAGCCTGATAGGGCAGGTAAGGGTCCCTCGGATCCAAGATGCTACTCAGAGCTGTTTCACGGAAGCCGATTGAGAGGGACATTGCCATTATTTTGGGTAACCCAGAATTACACCTGCAGACAGTCTACTCTGGTGAATTTCATAAGGCCAGAGTACCTGACGGTAGACGTTTGCTGAAAAATGTTTTTGGTTGCGTGTGACGCAAGGTGTAACAGGGAGGTGGTGCCTGCCATGACCATGAAGGCACTGGGCGTTTTTTATCCTACAAACCTCACATGTCTGGCCATCCAGGGGGGTTGTGCCCAAGGACCACCAGCTATACCTGGAAGTCCCTGAGGCATGTTCGGAACTGTTGGCTAGCTAAGTACCCTGACAATCAGGGAACGTGCAGTAACACAGTTGAGATGACCATTGCCGCTGACAGGGGATGCCCGGACCTCCTGACCTTCCCAGAAATGCTCCAGTCTACCCAGATGAGATGTAGTATGGACGACATCTACCCAAAACCAAACATCTACCCAAAACCAAACGGCCCTTTTCAGGGCCAACCAACAACTCTAATCATGTGTGTGTATGTGTGGTTGTATGGCTGCTGATTAAACGTTAGACTGGGGTTCAAGCCAGGCTAGATTATGGGATGATTAGACTTGGTTTCAAACCCATTGTAGGTAGGTGTCAGACTGGGTTTCAAACCCGCCAATATATTTTGCTTAACCTTTTATTATAACTAAGATTCAGGCATTAGCCTGGGTTTGAAGGCCGACTAGATTTATGGGACAAGTAGACTAGGTTTCAAACGAAACTAAGTCGCGGATAGGCGTTATTTCGCTTAATATTCACGTAGATTAGAATACACTTTAACTGTTCTCGAATTGAATGGTCTCTAAATATTTCAAAGTATCAGTTAAATCCGACAATAATATAGAAGTAGTAAGTTCCACATGATTAGAAGTTCATTTCAATTACTAGTAAGGTAAAGAATAAAAGATTACTGATATATAGTTCGTGCACAAAAAACAAGTTTTCTCCAATTCAAATGTATTATTATTAAGAGTATTTTTCCATTTATATGTACAATTAATAAATTAAGCATTATATATTACAAGATTACAATTTTTTTTTACAAATAATTACAAGTATTTACAATTTTTTTTACATAATTAACCCGGGAAAAAAGGTAATTACAAGTATTTACATGGCTGGGATGAGGGGTAACGCGGTGCAAAAAATAATTACAAGTATTTACATTGCTGGGATAAGGGTTCACATGGTGAGACCTGGGGCTGCGCCACCCCCATCGTGGTCCTGATCCTGGTCATGCTGGGAGGGGGCCGAGTCGGGGGGTGGCCGATATAAGAGGAGCAGGGATGCCTTGATTGCAGTGTCTGGCCACCACCGACTGCCGGTCGTTGTAGTTCTTCATTGTGCAACGCAGCAGATCCTCTTCATCAAGTGGGGCACCTTTGGGTTTGGGTACGTACTTCTCCTGTGCATGAAGACAATAATTTAAATAATTGAAACATTTTATGACAAACTATGACTATATATTATTTAGATTACTCAGGACAAATGGTCTATTGTTATAACTACTGAATGTTAATTCAGTAACGCCACAAGAAGACATCTACAAAAAAAATTGGTTTCAAAACCAGTGTAACAACACTTCAAAAAGAATTAAAAGTTTAAGTTACAAGTCCGTTGCCGGCAGATTTATAAGAGGCATCTTCAAAACCAGTCTAACATAAAATTACAAAATTTGGAGGAGCTATAACGAATAAACTCACCCGGGCTTTATGAGCCTTCTTCTCCCGGGCCGCTTCTGTCCGCTAGGCCATTCTTGGGGACAACGCCCGGTTGGGGGCTGACGGGTGGCACCGGAACACCTGGAAGTGTTAGGGTTAGGGTTATTATCTCAGGTGTCTCTGATTGAAACCTGGTCTGGTCGTACAAGTGTGATTAACATTTATTTTTTTGATCATGGAAATAAGGGGTGGGCTAGCTGGCAAATTGGAATATTAAGTCTGCACATAACAAGTATTTACAATTCATGATATCATTCACCTATGTCATTAATGTATATCAAGAACAACTGGTGCCCCAAAATTGAGCCCCGAGGGACTCAATAGGTGATGGACATTTTATCAGAAGCACAGTCATTTGCCACAACAACCTGGGACCTATTATTAATTAAATAAGATAACTAACCAGCCAACGACATGGTAGACCCTTAATACCAATTTTATAAGATTTCTGGATTAGAATATTATGGTCTACCACGTCAAAAGCTTTTTTAAAATCAATAAATGTACTTATAGTAGTTTGTTTGAAATTTATTGCTCCAAGAACATCATTAGAGAACTCGACCACTGAGTCAAGAGTTCTTTTACCCTTTCTGAATCTATATTGATTTACATTTAGAATATTATGATCCTCAATGATTTTATAAATTTGGCTATGAACAAATTTCTTTCAATTAACTTACCCGGAATTGACCGAAGTGAAATTGGTCTAAAATTATTAACTGCGTTTAGAAGTCCATACTTAGGTAAGGGAATTACCAATGCAAGTTTCCAGGATCCAGGAAAAGAACCAACTTCAAAAGATAAGTTAAATAATCTTACAATTTGCGGCATTAATGCCAAAAAGGCAATTTTGATAATTTTAGAGGAAATCCCATCAATTGCAGATCATTTGCCCATGTTAATATCTTGAACCAAGGATAAGACCTCTGCTTCATCAGTTAATATGTTCTCAATACTTTCATTTGGGGCTACACCTAGTAGGTCCTATTTGAAGTGAGTGGTAAAGTGGTCAATAATGTAAGTAGCTGTCATTTGAGCAAGAATGGGTTCATTTGTCAATTCATGAGTCAGGTTTATGTCAGATTTATTGGAAGTTTTTTTTTTATTATGGATGAGGGTTCCTAACTGTTTCCAGAACTTCTTAGGATTGTTCTTATTTTGAAGATGATTTTTGATTATTACTTAATTTCTCATCTAGTGTTTAGTAATGGCGGCTGACGTACGTGGTTGAGTAGTGCGGTCATGCACAAACCCCATATTCAACAGAACTAAACCAACAGACACACTAAAAATGAGTGGTATGTTCTCATGAATGTTTTGGGAAACTGAGCAACGATGATCAAATCGATAACTTAGCCGGACTAATTAAGCAAACAAGTATTTTATTGGTATGAACTTACTACTGTGAAATCGCTGCCCATGGCAACAAGGTAAATAAAGCGCCATTACTAGCTGTCACTGTCACTACCGCTGAATGTGTAATTAATCTCAACCACCAATAGACTGATCACCCTGTGGACATTATCAAAAATGGCCAGTAAATATCCTGACATAGAGGGGGTTGATGACATGGATGTGTTTGTGGATACGGTTGAGGACGATCTGGGAGACGTTGGATCAGGAAACATACCTGACACAACGGACATGACACTGGAAGAGAAGGTGGACCTACTTCTTAGAAACTCCTGTTCATTGATGGAACTACCAAGACAGATCAACCGACTGCAGAAGGATAAACAATCACTAAGAAAATCCACAGCAAGAATCCCACGCATGCAGAAGGATATTGAGAAACTGCAGAGTTCCTATGACAGCGGCGAAATCGATCAAATGAAATCCCAGATCTCAGCTCTAGAAAAGGAAAACAAGCACCTTAAGGGCAAAGTACCGATAAACTGTGATAGAGACCTGGATGACATGATTGAGGAAAAGCTACGTCATCAAGAAGCTAAAGCCAAGTTGCTGTTTGAAGGAGTTCCGGATGGGCGGAGTGAAGACACTTTGCAAGTTGTTAAAGCTGTGATCTTGAAAACTGGATGTAGGATAGACGATCGTGATCTACTGCAGGCATACTGATTAGGAAGACTACCAGCAGGACCAAGTAGAAATGACACACACCCACTTCCTATAGCAGCAGTAATTTCAAGTATCATCACCAGAAATGCAATCTTCAGATCAAGAGCCAACTTGAAGCAGCATCTGGATTTCCAAAACGTCTGGATATATGACCTACTGGATGACGGCCAGAAAAAGGAAAGATCGGAGCTAAAAGCACTCTCTGACTTAGCTCAAAGTAGAGGCAGGGAGGCCAGGGTGGCAGGCGATAACCTGATAGTGAGTGGTATTAAGTACACCTACAAAACCATCGGCAAACTACCACCAGAGATCATTCTGGCTGCTGCCTTCAACAGGGACCTAAACGACAGAATCTACTTCCACTCAGAAAATAGCCTCCTCTTGAGCTTTGCACCAACTCCATTCACCTATGAAGCTACAAGTTATTTGCATGTTGAGCAAGGCTATCAGCACTTAAGGGCAAGGATCTCGGGCAAAGAAGATGTAGCAACGGCTATATTAATGAGCAAGATCCAAGAGTGTGCAAAGCATTGGGTCGACGCATTCAACACAACCAACAGTGGATAGACACCTGTGAGGAAGTTATGGAGGGGATGTTAGATGAGAAAACCAAGACAGAGGGAGTAAGGGAAGCCCTGCTGGACACTGATGACAAAGAGCTTGTGGAGGCAACTTGAGATGGATTCTGGGGGTGTGGAGGCAACTTCAGGTCGCCCCAGGTTCAAGAAAATAAAACAACTGGTCAAAACAGACTTGGTAAGCTGATAGTAAAAAAGAGGACCCAAATGCGACATCTTGCACAACTTGAGAGAATACCTGACTGATGGAGGAACACCTTGGAAGACCTCTCTGAACCAGCGGAACTTCAAGTTGTTGCAAGTGCTACTGCCAAGGAGCTGGCATTGGCTGCAAACAGAAAACTAACCATGGATTTGACATTTATGAAGCCCACAGCTGACATGGAAGTAGCCAGAACACAGACATCTGAGGCTAACGGATGAAACGTGTGTCTGTAACCAAGTTGTTTGTAACCGCACACACTACAGGGAAAGTTTAAGAACTCCCCGACAGGCATGATGAAGCCACAACAGCTCTGAAGGGATTCCTTGCTAATACGTTAAATCATGTTGGTTCACTCCTTTATCTTCACCCTGACACCAAGTAAGTAGATCATTGTGAAACAAATCTTAAGTGGTCCAAGTTCGAACATGTGTCAGAAGTAAACATAACCCGGCCTTCGGGTCAAATAAACAAACATGGCGCATAGCCTCGATTTGACTTGACCGATTAATCTCGAACATGACTGTGCTATATACTATGATGCAGATCTAATTGTCTGACCCTAGCAAATAGATTTGATTACTTGCGAAACCATGTCTGAATCAAGGCACTGAATGTGCATTTGTGTGTTATCAATCGTAAATACAAAATTAGAACACAAATAGTCTTGCCGGATGCGCCTTGTACGCATGTGCACTGGGTCAGTAGGTGACTTGCTAAAAGAGTGTGTGGTTTGAACCTGATGAGCCAGCCCATTTTGTATTGATTTGTGACTTGCTAAAGTGTTACATAATACCAAACATTGACGGCACTAACATCAAGATCATATCGGACGAACGCATAGTGAGATTACAGTTGTATATTCACAGAACAAACCAGTCTTCCTCGACATTGGAAATTTGTATGTATGAGGGCTACACTCTTCACAAACTGTCTTCGGCTGCATGGACGCACGCCGAATTAAACCCACACGATACACTTGTCCATGTAGGTGGAATATATGACTTGCTGCTAAGGAACTCTGCCCGCAGACGCTTCAGATTTGCCTTCACTGATGTCAAGATGGCCATGGATCATGTGCTGGGGATTCTCAATGAGGCTGACGTGCAGCTACACAAGCGTTTTCTTTCGACCCGGTTCATTTTTGGTGAGATGACTGGCATCAGCCTCAAATGTATGTTAACGGAGGACAACTGCCCCAACAACCAGAGAATCATGGACTGTGTCATAATACAGCTGAATCAGGAGATTATGGAGATCAATGCCAGGAATTGGGTGCCTTCAGTTTGGTTGGGCAAGAAGGTGCACAAACGAAGGCATAACAGAAGGCGAACGAACACTTACTGGACCACACTATTTTACTAAATAAATTACAAGAACTGAACTTTGGTGCATTTTCAAAATTCCTATGTGAACAATATACTGTCCGACTTGTTACCAGTGCCTTGCAGCATACCACAAGGGAATGTGCTTGGCCCTTTATATTTCCTGCTCTTTGTTAATGACATAACTACTTATCACTGACTCCAGAGCTTATATGTATGCTGATGACTTAGTTTTGTCCAAGCCCATTGTATATACTGAACGAATAACCTCAAGTCAGGCCTTACAGAAAGACTTGGACAATATCTCTAACTGGAGTGATCGTAACACACTTACTATAAAAATCAAAAAGACCAAAGTTCAAGTCTTTCAAGCAACTAATGTTAGCAGGGGAATCCCGTGGTAAAATGAAATAACCCGCCGCTCTTGTAAAACCAACTGGCTGGGAGGGGCCGGAAACCAGTTGTATAAACTGAAACCTATCCAGCTTAATAAAACTGTTTTAAAAAAATCAAATGCTTGGACGTCTCCTGTAGGTCGTCTATATATGTTACAGATACTTTTTGAAATTGGCATTTAAAGAGTAGACATTGACATTTGATATCAGGATTGCTCAGATTGAATTCTTTTAAATCGGTTTCATTCATATCCAAATGGTCTTGGTAGTATAAGGCAAGTCCGCCTCCTGTTTTAATAGAGCTGTTTAGGATCTGTCCCGGCAAAAAATATTATAACCAGAAATATTTAAAATGTTGTTATGTATTTCATGTTTTAACCAAGTTTCCGTAGATATGAAGACCACTGTTTTGTAAGGTCTTTAGGTTTTCAGGGTAAAGACTATGAATATTGATATGGGCTATTTTGAGACCTTTCACATCCTTCAATAAGGTAGAATTACTCATTGATAATATGAGATACCAATACTATAAGTTCCTTCGAAGGGGCTGACATGATGTAAATGAAAAATAGTAAATTTATAAGACACATATGTTTATGAATTGAATTGAATTTTTATTGAGTACAATTTACGTTCAGATGCATACTTGGTATAAGTCATCGAGACCACCAGTACAGAAGTAATCATTGATCTCATGTTATGTAAATGGAAGTAAGCTCTCATGCTATAATCCACAATACATGTAATCGAAAAGTAGTGATATTAATAATAGACATTTGAGTAAATAATGGCAGAAGTCATATCCGTTATTGATAGTAATCTCTGTGTACACAATACTAGGCCCTCGGTTGATGGTGGTTCTTTTTTCAGGGATCACATCTATCTAATAAACAAGTAATAAAGTTTTATACTTACATAATCATACATCGTTCTTATACAGAGTAAATGAATCACATGTAATAAAGAGTTACAAAAAGACAAAATACATAAGTAAGTATACATGATCAATGCGACAGACATAGTTGAAATGTTCAATGTATTTTTGATATGCATTCATCAATAGCTTTGGCTCATTTTCATAGTACATAGACGGATGGGTCAAGGCCGTCATTCAGGTATGAGTAATGATGTTCGTAGCTGTTTGCTCTATTTTTATGCACTGCCCCTGCAGTCCAAGGCATCGGGCTGTGTGAGTTTTTCATTTAGATCAATGAGGTGACCATTGTAATTAATAGTCGCAGTGTTTATTGCGTTTTGTAAGGGGTGTGGATTAGTCTTAGTATAACATCCTAGATCAATCCCTATTATTGGGGCATACATAATTATTGAGTTTGGGAAATTGTCTAGTATGTATGGATTGGTACTATCAATGAGATTGCACAAGTGGGTGCAGGTATGCATTCCATAAAAAAACGGCGATATACGATAATTTTGATGACGCAGCTATGTCATGTGGCGATATTTTAAGAAAAGCGTGTCCATAAAAAATATCGCCACTATATTTTACCGTCATAAAAAGTTGCCGCCATCCTGCAATCCCGCCACGATATATCGCGGTTCGACTGACGCAAGAGCGCGGGAAACTTAATTAGGTCATGGCGGCCACCTGTGCATTTTACCGGAAGTCAGCGTCTATTTTGCCGGCGTTTCGCTGGTTCTTGGCGGCGTTCGTATGTAATATTACTGCCATTGCTGGGTACAAGCTCATACGCTGGTTCTCCGCAAGAGGCAAGTTTTAAGCTATGTGCTCATCCCGCCAACAAGTGCGGGACGTCGTTTTGACGCCATCACAGTCACCGAGAGAAGAAGCATCATGGATGAAACCCGCCGATTTCCTGCCCATCGTTCTCCTCTTTGTCCTTCTACAAGTCGCCACGGTACGTATTAACATTTCTAAGGTGTCAGTGCATATTGTAACACGTGTGAGATAAACACGTCGTGTAGTTTAAATCATTTATGAACGAAAAATAGTATCGTATCTGTCGGTCTTTTCCCGACTGCCCCCCCCCCTCCACCAACCCTGTAGTACCCTATGATTCGGGATGGGTTTAGAATACTATTTTTCAATCCAATCTAACTTACTAGGGTTTTAGTATAAGGTGAATCCGTACGCGTATCTACAGGAATCGTGTTTGACTTCATAAGCTACAAAATGGCTCCGTCCCTCTCTCAAAATCAGAAAAAGGGTTTGTCACCATGTGAAATAATAAAATTAAGCTGACGTAATTCTCCGCAATTGTAAATAGAATACCGCCTCTCATAAATAGTAATATATAGGCGTCAGTACTACACTGTATGAACTCTCCAAATGGCGGTAACGTGCATCATGTAAAATAATATATATATATATCCTTTTTTCAGATGTCGTCCTCAGTGGGTGGCGAGTATCAGGACCCGTCCACAACGGACTACAAACTTAAGATTAGCTCGATCATGGACGTGTTGGCCAGAGGTGTAGACGCGAAGGACAAGAAGAAGCTGGAGGCGATGTTACAAGATGCATGGGAGCAGTATCGTCAACAAGAGGAGCTCAACTTTGCCTATTACATGGGCAAGTACAACAAAGCCGCCAAAAAGGAACCTGAAACAGATACCGTTATCGTCATCGATGGTGAGGACTCGCCACTTCCAGAAATGACTCTGCCCAAGAAGAAAACAAAAGAACCTGTCGCGTCTACCTCCGGACAGCCATCAAAGAAAAGCCGACCAGCCGCCGCGATAGATGAATCCGATGACGACGATAGCCCTGTGAAAGTCAAACCACCTCCTAAGAAAGTAAAGGCCACCAAGGTAGTCGAGCCAGACCCTTCTCCAGAATCGAGCCCAGCTCCCAAGAAGAAAAAGAAACCGGCAGTTACAAAGAAGGTAGTGACTCCTGCAGTTCCAGAGAAGAGAAAAGGACGAGGAAGTGGTAAGGCAGCAGCCGCTCCTAAAATGCCAGCCCTTGAAACCCCTTCACCAACTGGTCCCGCCTCCGGGAGAACACCCAAGAAGGCCAAGAAGAAGAGGAAGTCTGCTGCAGGTAAAGGCAAGAAAAAAGACCTGGGCTGGTGTTCCTCTGACACCTAGGACGAGGGTCCACTGACGCACTCCTGCTATGAAGACGAGGAACTGGAGCTGCTTTACAACACCGCCAAACAGGATGAGTGAGTAAAACTAAAAAAAAATTAAAAATTAAAAGACACACATATAATATATGTATCGCAGTAGTAACAGCAAGGAAATGTCTAAGCATTGGCTGAAAAGTAAAAAATCTCACAATACTTGAAGAGAACAGTCTGTATTCTTAGGAAGAAGTTTTATTTAAAATATCAAGTAATCTAAACGCCGTACATAGTAATCATCAATAAGTATCAAAATATCACGGACTCAGAATATCAAAATGTTGACGTCGCGGTAAAATATTTTTTTTTTTTTTTCATTATTCAGAGACGCTGTCCTCGGGAGGTGGGCAGAGACAGCAACCCACGACCACAAGATGAAAAACGAAGGCCATCTACAAAAAGATAAAAGACAACCTCAACTCGCAGTTTGGAAAGAAACGCCGGAAGAAATACCTCTACTACAAGATAATCGATCATAAGAGTAAAACCCTAGAAAAAGTAAGTAACTGTTAGTGTGCAGGGGCTTTATTTACAGGACTTGTAATAATAATTTTATCTAATAAAAAAACAAACTCCTAGTGTTATGGTATTTCCCAAAAAGTAATCTTTTTCCCCCTGTTTGGTTTCATTATGCTACCAGTATTGTAATAGTAATTGATATCACCACCACTTAAAAGACGGTAAAACCCAAAATTAATTGAAGTTCATATTATTTAAATTTCTTTTATCATAGAAACGTCGACTGGAGAAGGCGTACCAGTATTGTAATATTAAATTATATCACCACGACCTAAACGACGGTACAACCCAAAATAAATTGAAGTTCATATTATTGAAATTTCTTTTATCATAGAAACGTCGACTGGAGAAGGCGTACAGCTACAGTGGCGCCCCTGCGATGCCAGATGACGTCGGCCTCACGGCGACACAGCTCCGGTGCCTGGAATTTTGGGGGATAGAGGCTTCAGGCTGTAAGTATTTAGATATCTATTATCACCTTAACATGTACTGCATTGAACCTGACATATCTAGTATTTTATTTACATCTATTTAGAAAAAACACTTAACGTTAATATATCTTATTGAGTTTGATACTTATCGTCACAATATTTAAAAAAATAATGTCAACCAACATCTAAACATAACGACAATTTGAGTAAATGAAATAATTCCTCCATTATACAGTAAATCATAAGGTCAAAGTTTTGATACAAATCAGTCATTGCAGGGGCTCGCAAGACAAAGTTAGACCCCTCCTCCTCCGATGATGACGACGAATCTTCATCAGAAGCAGAAGCCATCGCCATGGAGGAGTGTTTGGCTGACCAAATAAGACTGCAAGAAGAATCGAAGCCGACAAGGGGGAAGAAGAAGACGGACGAGGAGGATATCCTAGAGAAATACAGTAAGTGTAATATGGAATAGTTGTTTTATTTTAAACAATGAATGTCGCTTACTCAGTGTATGTTGCTCGAAATGAAAAGCTAAATTATATTGCATTGATTGTACTACTTTCCTGTCGTTTTTTCAGCTCTCGATAACAAAAACATATCTTTATTACTGATAAAACTTGTTTATATTTTAGAATTGAAGGGTCCTGCCATCGGGACGATTACCGCAGCATCACCCAACCCAGAGGAAATGAAGAAAGCCAGTTCCCGTCGACCAGCGCGGCAAGTCCGTACAGCTGCTGCTGCTGCTGCTGCCTCCGCCGCTGCCTCCACCGCTGCCTCTCCCGCGGCCGTCAGTGAAGAGGACGAGGGCTTAGATACACCCAACAAAGGTGATTATCTATTTCGGAGAATCAATGTGTCTTAGAAAATAAAACTAAAAAAATAACTTGATCCTATACCTTGTGAAAGTAACTTTAAAATTAAAATGATTTGAAACGTTAACCTCAGAACTAAATAATCACACACAAAATATAGTATCAGCAAGAAAAAGCAAAAAATTCTTTTTAGTGAAGAAAAGAACCCCTAGAATGTGCGTTCGAGGCAGGACCTTTCATATGGTAACTCGTTCAATTGAACGTCAACTGAAGACTCCATCAATATCTGTTTCCCTACAAGAACTCCACTGGAGTCCAGCCCCTGCCGGCCGTGAGCTGTCGTTTGCCGAGGAGGAGGAAGCAGAGACCCAGGACCCTACAGCAGGAGGTATTATCGTCGCGTCATTTATCCCTGTTAAATATAGTGATAATTGTTTATATTTTGAAGAAATAGTAGGGTCAACTTTCATCAGGCGACAAGTCATAGTCTTAGCCCAAGAGTCGATCTTCACATTGTTGCCGTCACAATACTTATCACACCTTCATACAAAACATAGCGTTACTTTTGAAAAATATATGTTACAGTCTCTTATATTATAGTATATATTGTATCTCATGACAAATGTGATTTATATATAAAAGAAATTCTAAAAAAAAATTCTTCTGTGCAGTTATTTTGGTAATGACTTAACTTACAGACCCCCTTGACGCGATGAACTTTGACGAGGATGGCGACATGGATTACTCCGTCCATGTGCGCACACCGGACATTTCACTGGGCCAACGTACCAAGGTTACAGAGGATCCGCCAGAGAAAACCCAGCAGACTGAGCCCGCCCGTACTGATGTGAAGGACAACACATCAACAAAACCACCTAGGTCTCCGCCAAAGTCTACTGCTACTAGTGCTTTCACCACAAGTTCGGCAGCAGAGGGCCGTATTATTGAAACCATGTCAAACAGATTTGATGTGGTGGAATGGGGACTCATAAATTTCCATACTGACATGGGTGCGATCAAGCAGGAGTTGGTGTTACTCAGGTGTGACGTCCAGGGACCGGCAAAACAACCGACTGACCAGCATACCGTAGAAGAACTTAAGACGATACGGAATGACGTCAACACTCTTGGGGGAGAATTTTTCCAAGTCAAGACTGGCCTAATTGGTATTGCAAATGAGTGTGTTACTGCAGGGAAAGCTTGTCATGAAATGAAAGCTAACATGCTGGGCATGAAGGGCGATATCTCCGCTGTGAGAAGTGACGCACACACCCTCAAGTCGAAGTCGTTGGGACTAGCCAGTCAACAGCAGACTCTTGTGCAGGAGATGGGTGCTGCTAGAGAAGACATCCGTAATGTCGCAGCAGACTCAACCCTAGTAAAGGAGGACGTACAAAGTGTAGATAATAATGTTTTAAGTATGCGTGTCGACCCTGCACTGTTAATCAGGGAAGTGGGTATCATTAGGGGCTATATCGCCACGGTAAAGAAAGAAGTGTCTTCTTTGAGAAGTAGTCAAAAAAAAATAGAACAAACTCTGGAAATAATCAAATCAGCGGTATTGGGCACCCAGGGAGTGATAAATTTAGAGCATGTCGAGGTTAAGTCTGTTGTTGATGAGCCAGTACCTCCTACCCCTGATCACGATAGGCCTACACCGATATCTCGACACCAAGAGTCTTCATCTATTGGTGGCACCTACATGAGTGAGGTTGTTTTCCATCAGCGTGAGGGACAACAGACTTACGCTGGCAGCAGTGACTTGACTGTCCCCCTGCCCTCGACGTCAACCCCTTAACTACTAGCGCACGTATTACACTCTTTGCAGACACCCCAAGTCAGGAGGAAACGCAGGATCCCAGCGCTTCTCTCATCCAACAAGAACATGTCCTTGCAAAGAATACTGAGCCTGACTCGGACTTAGAAAGTATGCAGTGGCCGTCGTTCCCCCACGATTCTCAGCAGGACATTGCGGCTGAATCACAGGAGGTGTCAGCAGAACCAGCGGGGGTTATTATCCCGTAGTGCATGAGGATGCTGACGGGGGTCAAACAGTGACTCAGGCTTACGTACCCGGTCATATCATGCGGCAACTTCCAAGAGCAGCTTCACCTCAACCTTCTTCTAGTAAAGCAGCAGAAACACCCACATTAAGACCAAGAGCAAAGATTCCTGTAGTTAGCCCAGAGCCTAGGCGAGGTTCTCGTATGAAAAAGCCTACTCACCCCAAAGACTGAACATGCGTCAATTGTATGCAACGTTTTTTATCACTATTAAATTGACACAGGCTTTTATGATTCTAATTAATATCGTTTTTGCCTGCATACAGAGTTAAGGTTGTGTCATGTAGAGATAATGGACAGAGATATAACAATTGATGTTGAAAAAGACAATTTATTCAACGGTATTCTGAAATAATTCGGAGGTATAAGTATTTGAACCAGCAACTGTATTTCTGGTAAGGACGAGTTTAAATTTGTATCAAGAAATTAAGTCATTACACTTTGAAAACTGGTTTCAAGTGTTAGGTTACTCGAGTAAAGAAAACGTTGTGACAATATTTTTCAAAGTTTAAATTCTGCTGCGAC
The DNA here is from genome assembly GCA_936440205.1 of Lepidonotus clava. Lineage (NCBI taxonomy): Eukaryota > Metazoa > Annelida > Polychaeta > Phyllodocida > Polynoidae > Lepidonotus > Lepidonotus clava. The sequence goes on along the minus strand of OW387146.1, from coordinate 49,043,574 downwards.
GGCAAGTAAGATTCAGTTACAAGAATGTTACAGAGTGTTTTGTCTGATACAATAAGATGACATCTCTGATTTGTCAAAGTTTAAATTCTGCTGCGACAGCAAAAAAGATTCAGTTAGAAGAATATTACAGAGTGTCTTGTCTTATACAATAAGATGACATCTCGCATTTCGCCAGAAATTCCAAGTTTACTACTGAGGGTATGTTTCTTAAATAGTCTCGATAAATGTTCGTGTAAAACTCGACAATTTAAACGTTCTGATTTATCATCTTCTGACATTCCTCGCACCGCGAGGACGTCGTCCCCTGCGACCCCTACCCCTTCCTGCTGGCTGGCGGAGTGCTTGAGACATTGGCCCCCCGTACTGGGCGTAGATGTAGTTATCACGCCTCTGGACTCCCTCGAGGGAAGGGTTGTCCTTGGTATTGGGCCTTGGTCGTGGTCAGCAAGTTCCTCGCGGTCGATGTGCCGGTTGTTGAGAAGGAAGCGGTATCGGGCGTTCACCTGGAGCGTCATTTCCAGGCCTGAAGGGGATGCATCTCGATAACCCCTCCACCCGATTTGGAGAGGCATCTTAGAATAAAATAGAAAACATAGTATTTTAATTTCTAGCAAAGTTATGTAACCGGAAAGCAAGATTATAAAGTGGCGCATACAAGACAATGGATGAATGACTACTCTTTGGATCCGACAGTTAGAGTTATTATTTTGTGTTGTAAATATTGGCGATATCTTTAATTAAGATGCATACCTCCAATGCGACTTGAGCTGTCCGATTGTACGCTCAACTGAAGAACGCGCGCTTGTCTGGGTGAACTGGTAGTCTCTCTGCCAGGGTTCTAGTTCTTCCAGGTTTTGGGTACGGAAGGGCGTGAAGACTTGGGGGGTGAGAGCATAGCTGTCGACAGAAATAATAATACAACGTTAATATTACTTAGAAAATATTTTGTATTGTGTATATAATATAGAGAGACTTAGAGAAAGAGAGATATGTGTTAGAAGTTTGAAAATTGAATTTGTAAAAGTAATGCTGCCAGTGCTAGTGTCATGTCTAATATAGAGACATATTTCACAAATTTACCCCATCTGTTGAAATGTGGTTAACAATATCGTGACGGTAGGCTAAGAAAATGATGTGTGATATTTGGCTTTTATGTTCTGTATATTTTTTATCGCTGTTTACTGACGCTTAACCTACCCGCCGTCTCCTAAAAGAAAGTATGGTCCTAGTCGACCGTGGTTGGCAATCTGCTGTCCCAAATCTGAATAGTCCAGGACAGCCTGGTCATGGTGGCAGCCAGACAAACCACTCTCCACGAACGTTATTCTCTCATCGTGGTCACTGGCTATCTGTTAAAATATAATTATGGAGATATTTTAAACTTGTATGTTATTTATTGTTTTTTTATGCATTGTGGTGCTTGACAAAAGACGTTTGTAAGAGATCAAACTTATGAAGGGCTAAAGAGAATAAAAATGTAATTGTCTGTACAGTATTTGCTGAATTCTATTCTTGATCCTTTCTATATAATTATACTCACAAGAACGTTCAGAGCATGGTATCCCTTCTGGCAGACGTACGCATGCTCATTCCGGACAGGCCTCTTTATAGGGATGTAGGTGCCGTTGATACACCCCACACACTGCGGCATCTTGTGTCGTTCCGCGAAGCAGAGAGCTGACTCGTGTAGCGCCTCACCCTAAAAAAAAAAAAAATAAGACTTTAACGTTGACGATAATATCGATCATTATGACTGAATAATTTAGTGAGGATCATTGCCATATTTTTAGCAAATGCAGCTAACAGATTACATTAGGGGGCACCTTCTGAATATTTTTGACTGCATATTTTTCCTTTTTTTTTTTGACTGCTAAATCAATGAGGGTAATGATTTTTATCATTTACCTTGGGAAATTGATGTATTTCTTCCTGCGCGAAACGAGGAACTTGATGAAGGGTAGTATGGCCCTACCGATGCTGGAGGTGGAGCAGCCCCCCTGGGTGTCTGACACAACACCATAGTAGGATCCAGTGGCCAAATACCGTAGACAGTAGCACACCTATAAATCGGAAAAATATAAAGAATGAATAGCATTAATTTGCAAGTACAGTTAGGAGACACTGGGGTTATTTTATTTTAATGGTGATAATTTTTCTAGGCCTATTTCCATAAATTATTGGCGATACTCTAAGTTGTTATTTTGCTGTGGGTAACTTTCTTTCATAAAGGCCTTCCATAATCATATGGTGACATTCTACTCATTTACCTTGTGGAACAGGGGGATGGGCTTTCCTCTCTTCTCATGTTCACCCTTCCCAGGGCGAAAGCGGCTGGCCTCGAACTCTCGGGTCAGTTCCTCCACACAGCTAGGGGGAAGTCGAAATCTTGCCTGGAAGTCTTTTATCCTCGGCCACCTTACCCTTGGGTCAATACGTTCACGGTAGACCTTCTTGGACTTGCACCGTTTTTGCCCCCACATACGGCTGTAGCTCTTCCTTTTTAAGTAGGTAGCGAGCGCAAAATGTTGAAAAGGCAGACAAGAAGGTGCTGAAATAAAAAATAAATGATAATTATTACTTCATTTTTATATAACTTTGACTGTTGGTTAAGAATTTGAGACTACAAAATTAGAGTGGTTGACACATTACGTGCAAGAAGTTAGAAATATCACTTCAAATAGACTGAATTACCAAATATCACCATTTATTGAAATTCGTCTAAATTCATATATTATCACTCACTTTGACCTCAAATCATTGTCTAACAAGTCTACAACACTTTAGGAGCCTTTATTTTCAGACCAAACACTTCTACAGTGACTATAGTATATAGGGGTAAAAACGCTGAAGCGCGGTAACACTCTAAATATTGAAAAGTCAAAAAAAAGCTCATGTGGCTTATATGTGTGCTCACCCATGTTGGAAGTATCCCAGAATGACTTGCGGTTTCCGTTAAAATCGATTTAAACGTTAGAGAATAGGTTTAAAAGGGGTTGTAAAACACCACGATACCAAAATTTGGTATCGCCGATTTTAGCTGTTTTGGACTATCGCGGTGTGCTGGCAATATATCGCCAAAGTTTTATGGAAGCGCAAATATCGTGGCAATATATCGCCGATTTTTTATGGATTGCATTTTGGCCTCGCGATATGTGGTAACCCAAAAACAAGTATCGCCAATGTTTTATGGAATGCCCCCCTGATTTTAGAAGCATTTTCAAATATCATTGATACAACATGCCCATCGTAGTTAGTAATATCATTAACACCTCCCATAAAAAAGATACGGTCTGACGTCTTCTCTCGTAGCTGTTTTGCCATTGTGTGAGTCTTTCAATACCGGAACCAGGGTAATGGTCCACTATAATGTCCAAATTGACTGATTTAATTTTATTAAGGTGTTCCGATAGGTAATGTCCTCTACTGTCCGTGACAGCATAATATTTGAGAATTGTGGTGGGATTGGAACGCAAGCCCATCTGCCACCTCCACGTTTTTTGCCTCCACCATACTCAGATTATGAGGTGATTAATCTTTGTATGTATATCAAATTCCATCCATGACCAATATTCTGCCTTGGAGTTGAATTCTGACCTCTCTTGACCTCACCAATGACACAATGCAACGTAAATCCTTCCGCTGTTGCAAAACTTTCGGTGCAAGATCATTCAAGTACGTGCCTTACCATCACAGGGTCAGGTACCACTTTTGTACTTGATGCTAATTGCTGTGCACAGTACAATCCAGTCAACCTAGCAAAGTTTATGCGAGTCGCACTTCAATTGTGATGTGGTGTGTGTCAATTTCTGTGCATTAATTGTATTGATGTTTTACACTATACATGTGCATCAATAGTACTCACATACAAGGCGTCAATGCACAACAATTCCTTTGCATTAATTGTATTGTGATGTTCTCTGGAAAAAACTAGTGGTTTCCCTGTGTAAAGTTGTATTCTCGACAGTCCTTGTCCAAGCTGTGCTCGTCTTTCGATGCACGAACGGGACGGAATTATGCGAGCATTCTTCCAGGCCAACTGTGGAGCAACCTATGGGCGAGTGGTCGTGTATGTCTCAGAAACATGCCCCGCGCATGGGGGTCGACGGTGGGTGCGATACAGTCAGGGAGAGTTTACGAGGTAACTATCAGGGCCCTCGGGCTAACAGAGACCCAGATTCGACTGAGCTCGTGGTCAGTGTCCCTCGTACGGCATGCCTAACAGGTGCCTCGGACCGGCAGTCCGGTACTCGTGGTGGGGACCATACCCAAAAAATTAAAAAGGTGGTAGTGTGTAGGCCGAGGTCCCAATCCTTCGTCTTTATACCCATTAGCAACCCGAGCTTGTGCTTTTGATCAATTCATCTCCATTTTTGTGCAGCCGAGTTTGTCCCTATGTGTTCCACTTCCTTTATTTCTTTTAAGTCCTACTTCTCTGTTTCGACTAAACTTGGGTCTAATTCTAGTTCGTGGACCAATATCTCCAGCTATCCTGCTCAGTCTTTTCATGGTCCATTCCCAGCAAGAAAGGAGGTGTGAACACACTGAGTACCAAGACGGGACTGTTTATTTTTGTGTAATCAGTCTTATCTATAGCCATGACCTGGCTCCTGATTGGTTACATAACATCACATGGTCACTTTGACCTTTTGCTGAGGTCACTTCCGATCAATGATACATCATGTATTACAGTTTCGTGTTTATAAACTCGTGCATACATTTTCGTGCAGCTCGTACTGTACGAGCTTGTATCACACGATCTTGAATACTTCGTGATCGCATCCAAAGACACAGCTTTACTCATATCTTTAACAGAGAACATCTACTTGTCTTTTAACCTTCATAATTATTGCACGAACTCGTGTCATGACATTGAATTGATTACTATTATTCATCACAGCATTGATGTGCTGCTCACACCAGTGCAGCGCCAATGGTCTGGTTGCACAGGCCTCAGGGAACAGGGTTAGGTGCAGTAGGCCGGCAGCGCGAAGGGTCTGGACACCGCTGGTTACATAACAGTAACCTCCTACCCACCCCCGCTCAGCCACACCAGGTTACATAACAACTCCAACCCTGTCCTTGTGGCCGGCCCAGGGCCTCAGGGGGCAGGCTGAAGTCATTTCACTCATTTCTTAGCCCTAGCTCCTTGATAATTGTAGGATGCTAGGAGCAGATGACTTGTGGAAGAAAAGAATCATTTAGTAGGGGTTTTATGCCGATTTGAGCAATTTGAAAAATTTGAAAAATTTGAAAAATTTATGGCTCCCATAAATAGTGAACTATTGGTGAAAACTGAATTTGAGAGTGTAGCCCCAAGTGAGAATGACCATTGTAAACATGTCAGGAAACTGTGACTAATAAAACATTTTCTAGAAATTTACAAAGATTTTTACCTTAATTCTTACACTGAAAAACCCAATCAATGGATTTTGCTAAAAACTTACATGCATGATATTTATGCCTATTCAATGCCAAAAACCTTGTTGAACATCTTGGCATCAAATTATCAGGGGCCCATCTCAGGGGCCAAGATTGTGGCATTCTGACAGGAAAAGGAGGATGTGACATTGTGATGTGTACATGGAGGGAGGTAGGCATTATCACTAACGGCCCAGATGAGGGCAGTGTTACCTAACTGTGGCAGTACCATGGGAGCACACAGTCGACAGGTGGATGGGACCTGACAAGAAGGGGGCTGTATATAAGGCCGGTCCAGAGCACCACAAGACAGACCTGACCGGGGCCTGCACTGACACACCACCAACCGCCCCACCAAAGGGGGACCAGCCACCCTAGACTGTGCCTGCCCTACCCTTCTGCCTCCCTGCCTGAATCCAACCTCTTGTTGCTGTTGCTACACTTAAATAAAACCACAACGAGAAGAACTATCTAGATAGCTGACAGAAAACCAGACACACAATTTAGGTTAAACATTTTGTTTAAACAAGCCACAATATTGTACAAAAAAAAGCAAGAAGTTTCTGCAAAATAAGCTGGTTCTAAACCAATTACATAAAAGTTAAATACATAAAAACCTAGGACAGACTTTCCTAAGACTTGATATAAAATGAGCTCGAATACTGAAGGTAAAACTTTCACAAAATTGCCAAAGAAAACTGGCCAAAATCCCCTACCAAAGCCTCCTTAACACCTTAGGCTATAGGTTAACACTGGAAAATAACCAGTCTCTCTGGACAACAAACTTCCAAACTTTCACAACATTGTCAAAGAAAACTGGCCAAAATCCCCTACCAAAGCCTTCTTAACACTCCTTAAAAATCTGAAGAAAAGGATTTGTATCCAAAATTTTGCATGGTAAGCCTTTTTTATAATATCTCTGGTATATAATGTCTCAATTCCAGAATTGTTAAACCACTAATAAGGGAAATATTAATTTTTTCAGCCCCTCTCCTCGTATTGATTGCCTCCAGCTGCCTGGCTAGTGTTTGTTTAGGTATTAACCTATAGAATGGGGAACGGTTATCACTTTACCCTCCATGATGTCTTTAATTATCTTTATCTTCACTTGTTAAATGGTAGAACTAGTCCATGAGATGGGCGCTCATATTCATAATGCAGACAACGCTTGGTTGAGAGTCAAGTTTATTAGTGGATATCAACTGCTTCACAATTGCCGGTGTAATCACAACATGCCTTAATCCTATGTATACAGATAATCACTGCCCGGAGGTAGGCTTCCTCAATAAAGTCCACCTATCTCTGTACAGCTTCACGAACTGAGTAGTTCTTTCTATAGTCATCCAATGTTGCGAGTAGCTATCTAAACCCCCAAATCCTCAAGCCTCGAATTGATCCAAATGTGTATCGACTTGCTCTGCCCCTAACTACTGATCATCATTCTTATATATTGGTCGGATATTGATTTTCTCCCAAGTAATGCTGCTACTGGTAGACTCAGCCTGTCTGCCTCAACCGAACAGGATTATTGCGTCTACCAAAGACGCCTACCATAATTAAACTGTATGTTTATATAATTTCAAATACTGTTTACAATATATCTTCTACAATCTGGTGATGTTTCTTTATTCTATTTGTACACTACTAATTATATGCACAAGGTGTTTTACTAACTACCTTTGTGCAATGCACTTTTCTCAAAAAATATTTTTGTATCGGAAATTTGCCATGGTTTTCCTTTCCTATAATCTCTCAGGCATATTATGTATCAATTCCAGAATTTTTGGACTGCTAATAAGGGAAATATGATTTTTTTCAGCCGATCTTTCTCTTCACATTGTTGGCATCAGCCTACTGCTGCCCCTTCATAGCTGCTCATATACAGAGCACCACATTACACACTCTGTGTCACGTTGTAAAAATACTCAAACCAGTTGAATAGCCAAAGGTGTGTCTGACAATTGTCAAACCTATATAAAGGTGGATGTCTCCCCCTCCTGACTGGATCAGTTATACATAATCACTTTTGCAGAAATGTAAATGGGTCTACCAGAGGTAGATGACATTTACATTTTTAATGCAATGATTTTCATGTGAATATTACTTTGGCCCTACAAGGTTAGGGACCAGTCAGTCATTCATATTACACAAGGCTAAAACTGGCTTATCTAATACTAGATACTGCAGGCCCATATCTATCATATTTGAGTATGTCCTGATTACTGGGACTTTATATAATTTCCCTCCATGTTAATAATTATTCTTTATTGATTATATCTTAATCATGCACTGTGCACTGAGGTATGGTTTTAGTAATTTATTAATATATATTTCATTAATTGTATAGCTATAAGGTAGATTGCAGTGAATTCACAAAGCCAGGAATAGGAGGTGGGTGGGTGTAGACACAGATAACACTTAGTCAGAGAGGATAAAGGAGATATGGACTTTGGACATCCCACCCACACCTGACCAGTGTGCTTGTGTCGGGTATTGCGTACGGGTCCCGAAGTGGCATTTTGTAATTTAGAAATTGTAATGATGCACGTATATTATGACTGATATTTTACGAGATCGCATGTACTAATCAAGAAATGTCTGTACCGAATGTCACCGCGATGTTAACTTTGTATCTTTTGTAATTAAGGCATAATGCCGTTTTTCAAATATTAACATGTAGCGGTTTATAATTTTAGGAGTGGCTATCAATCCCGTTGCTAGGTTCGTTCATGCATTGTTTGTTGACCGTTGCTATGTACCGCCCCTAGGATCCTCCTCATCTCCCCTGGGAGTGTAGGAGTGGGAGTGATAACCACTGATTTTGTTCGATTTAAAAGGCTGGGCTGTCCTCTAACAGTCATCATTCTGATCACCACCACTGACTTGTGTCCTTCATTGCTGCTGCTTCTACTTACCTACCAGCACCCTACCTCTCACCCTTCCCCTACCATACCATACCAAACCATACCTACCCAGACCTTACCTGAATTGGCTGCTCATTGGCAGAGTGACCCCCCCTCCCCCTTACCTGAATTGGCTGCTCATTGGCAGAGTGACCCCCCCCTTACCTGAATTGGCTGCTCATTGGCAGAGTGACCCCCCATACCGGAATTGGCTGCTCATTGGCAGAGTGAGCCCCCCCCTTACCTGAATTGGCTGCTCATTGGCAGAGTGACCCCTCCTGTTGTAACTTAGGATTTCCCAACCTCCTTAGAACCCAATAAGGACCCTGAAATCTTATAACGTGACATAGGAGGGGGCAGGGTGCACTTTCAGGACTTTTCCTCCATGCTGTGTTACAGTTTCCCCTCCAATTGCCAAGGGCTCAGGACGTGGTGGGTCTGACCACCCCCGCCCCTCCACCCCAGCCAGTGACAGCGCACATGGACGTTACAGTGGTAGAAGATTCCCCACCCCGACACCCATTGCCAGCCCCTGGCCACCCCTCCACACCAGAAGTTATTGAAGTTTTTTTTTTTTTAATTCTTTTATTTATTCAGACATAAAGAAAGTAAGTTACATAACTTGTATTCTCTTTACATCTGAGTTGTATGAGGAATAAGTCTCATACCCATCACAATAACTATTCACAATATTACAATAAATGAATTCATATACATAAAATCAACTATAGATCAAAATATAAAAAAATCATTCACATAGGTTATAATACGTTAAATAACTCCACTACAAAATCGGAGTTGAAAAAGCCAAAAAAGATCATTTAAAAAGTATATATAATCATAGTCAGAAAAAGTTGAATTATAAAGTAGGAGTAAACACACATAGGACACTCAATATAGAGTAATTTTTCCTAGTAGTTCCTTCTTAAGCATTTCTTTAAAATTAATAATATTAGGTAAGTTGCTCAATTCAGTTTTCTGTTGGTTCCATAGTACAGCACCACGATATATACAACTTTGTTTTGCCTTTTCACTAGTGGGTTTATAAGTCTTATATACAACAGCACCTCTTCTTCTAGTATTTACATCAATCTGACTAACATGATCAATATTATTTCTATAATTATACATACAATTCAATAAATGTATATTCCTTCTATCCTTTAGTTTAGCTATCTTCATATCTTTCCATAAAATTTCTTTGGATTTCTTTAACCCACTGTCATCACAGATTCTCAATCCTCTATAGAACAGTTTATCAATTTTATCTAGATTTTTAGTACTTGTACCAGAATAAATAATATCACCATATTCTGCAATTGGTAGAAACATGCTTTTAAAAAACAGAGTGCTCGTCTGTCTATTGATATATCTCCTCAATTTAGAGAACACATATAGTTTATAAGATGAAATTTGGCATAGTTCGGTAATATGTTTATTAAAATTCAGATGTTCATCAAGAATAAAACCTAAATATTGATATGAGCCAACCCTATCTAAGACAGTGTTATTCAAGGTTAAGGTATGATTTACTGTTCTACTAGTATTTACCAGCGAGCGCATACCATATATACAGTACTTAGTTTTTTTTAGAATTCATTGTTAATTTATTTCTATTACACCATATTGCAACATTATTAAGATCAGTTTGTAGTTGCTCAAAAGCATCTGTAAAATTGTCACTATTCACATATAAGACCATATCATCTGCATATAAAGAAATACTTGCATGTCTAATTGAACACTCTATGTCGTTAATATAAATTAAAAATAATAAAGGGCCCAACACACTCCCTTGTGGGACACCACATACAATTATTTTCGGAGCAGATATACAATCATTCGCTTTAGTGCATTGCACCCTATTTTTAAAATAATTTTGCAACCAGATTAGTACTTTAGCACTTAAGCCCAGTTTATAACATTTTTTCAATAGAATATCATGATTTACCATATCAAATGCTTTTTTCATATCTAAATAACAAGCCAGGGTAAAATTATGATCATTCAGAGATTTATATATATCATCCATAAAATTTGCCGTCGAGTAAATTGTCGAGTGATTTGGCCTAAAACCCCCCTGTTTTTTATTCAAGATGTTGTGCAATTGTAGGTAATCATAGATGTATCTATGTACTATTTTTTCAATTAGTTTAACTATTAAAGGTAGATTTGATACAGGTCTTAAGCTAGTTACTTGTGTTCTATTACCCTGCTTTGGTAACAGGGTCACCTTTGCAGATTTCCATAAGTCAGGTATAGAACCACTGTTAAAAGATATGTTAAATAGATCCACTATTTTCAAAGGTATGGCTAAAAATGCATCCCTTAAAATTTCCGCTGAAATATTATCTATACACGAGGATTTATTTATATTTATACTTTTACATATTAATAATTCCTTCCTCATTCGTTAACAAGTCATTCACCTGATTAAAATCTGTAGGTCCATCATATGACCATTCCATATCACAGTCTTTAACCAAGTCAGGGCCTATATTTACAAAATATTCATTTATATAAGTTGCTATATCGATCTTGGGAATGGGATTCCCAGTTTGATCATCAATCAAGTTAAGTGCTTTTGATTTCTGATGCTTCGTATTCGGTATTACTCTCTGCATTGTTTTCCAAAATTGTTCAAAAAAGTAAACCACTCCTATTTTACTTTATAAATATTAAATTTCTTGATTGGACATTGTTTATCAATAAAAACTAGTATCTTATTTTGTAAGATAGCCCATTTAATTTCAACATCCTCTGCCATATCAAATTCCCTCCAATCAGAGTTAATAAGATTATGCTGAAATACGTTTTTATCATAATTTCGATAGCTACGCCCATAAAATTCACTTTTCTTTTTTACATTTGGCCTTTTTCCTTGTAAGCAAGATCATCTGATGATCGCCAACATCAAGATCCATAACCCTCTCGTGTTGGATAATATTTGAATTTGTAATAAATACATCCAGGCAAGTATCTCCAGTACTGAAGTATCAAGTTGGTTCCTCAATTAACTGTCTTAGTCCAAATTGCTTAATCATTAGTTTAAAATCCTTGACTTTTTGGTTTGCAGAGTCTAACATGTTTAGATTCAAATCCCCCATCATGATTAATTCAATCTTGTTAAGGTTTAAGTTATTTAATATATTACTTAATAAATCAATAAAATTTTGAATATTTCCCTGAGGTGGCCTATACAGATTTCCTATCAACATCGTTTTGCCTGGTTTCTGCTTTACTGAGATCCATTGCATTTCACAGTCTACAGTGCTATTATTCAAATAACTATGAGAAGACTCACAAAAGTCCACTCTCGAATTAACATACATACAAAGCCCTCCTCCTTTTTTGTAAGATGTAGAATTTAATTCATGATTGTCATTCCAAGATCTATCTAATCGTATACAACTATAAGCATCTCCTAATGAAAATAAATTTGTAGGTAGTTTATCATGCAACCAAGTCTCTGAGAATCCAATTATATCTATTTTAGATTTAATGAAACTTGCCGTTATTAGATCCCATTTGTTTACCAAACTTCTATCATTCAAATGTGCTATGTGCATCCCCCTACCCAGATTATAGTCAATCATTACAAAAAGTCAAGCATACAAAATAACTCTTTACTCTTTCAATCTCATAATAGCAGTGGTCACAGAATACATAGTGAGATCGGAACATATATCCCTCACTATCTAAATAGCGTGACATGATTTTACAAAGGCAATGGTAGCTCCAAGTTGTGAGCACAAGAGACAACCCATATGTGTACGGACATTCATTTATAGAAATTTTCGAATCAGATATTCCACATATTCTCAAAGTGCATTGATCATAGTATCTAGACCATTATTTATTTCAGTTAGCCAAAAAAATTGTCCATGATCCGCCTTGAAATCAGATCCGAATATGTATAAGATTGATACGTTTCAATGTGGGCACCACCCAACAATACAATCCAAATATATACCTATAATTAAAATACGATTTAGATGACACAGATCATTAATACAGACACAAAATCTCCATCCTCATATACCTTTTACCCGTATTATACAACAAATTAGCCAATAATGGCATCTCTGTACTCGCAGGGAATTATACCAAGCCAGTTTTCACTTGTGATGTTGTCCTTATTGATCAGATGGACTTGGGCCAGAGTTAAACCGCATGCAAAAGAGTCACCTTTTGTCGCCTCATAGAGATAGCCTTTGGTTTGGAGTAGTCTGCCCCTTAGTGAATCGTTTTGGTCAAACTTGATTTTCATGACTTCACGCATGATTTTCGGTTTGTCTCCATTCCAGTTGTCACCAGGCTTAATCTTCTTACCTATGCGTTTAGCCATATAACCGTCCTTTGCTGCAATAATTTCATTTATGAGGTCCATGCGTCCATGATAGCGTGCCATCTCCGCATAGTACAAATGTTCGGAAGAATGATACACCACCCCATCTTTGGTCATGTTACAAAGGAACATATTACTAAGGTAAGCATGATGTGATTGGAATGCTGTACTGTCTGCAACATTCACAATTTTGACCGTTTCCATAGTAATGTTATATGGTAGGTTGGACAAATCTCTATGCAAATACCTTTTACCATTAATTATCAACGCGTTGCCTCTCATCTTTACATCCTTCTTCTCAGCTTTCAGGGCTGCATAAATACAACGCATATCTCTATGCTCGTTTTGCTCTGTTAGGGTCATCGAATCAGATATAAAGGTACCCTTCCATTTGGGGTTTGATTTCAGTTTCCCTATGTTTTTAAAGACCTCTCCCTTTAAGCTGTTGTTGGCAAACCTCACCCTAATAGATCGTGGCCTGGACAGATTTTGTTTATACATCCCCAATCTGTATGCTTCATTAATATCATGTTCACCATACACTACACCCAGATCACTCAGTAAATCGGCTGCTATTTGTTTCGGTTTGTTTGAGTTACCCACAGCGACCCCATCTATTATCTCTTGAGTTTATCTTCGTCTTTCTCATATTTCAAATCAAGTTTAGCTAATAGTTCCAATTTGATTTTCAGATCAGCCTGAGCAGCGTCTACTTGCTTTTGGGTTTAAGATAAGTCACTATTTGTTGACTTGAGATTTTCCTCCAACGTTGTCACTCGTTCTGCCAGTTTGCCTAAGTCTGCAATGACCGTAGTGGTAGAAGTGTCCAGATTGTCGAGCCTCTGGTCCGTTTTCTGCACGTATTCCTTCATAGTCTGGGGTCCGAGCCATGAAAATTCTGATTCCGTGTGCCATGAAAGGTTTATACCCGAAACTATTTTGGGGTGCTAGAGGGGTCCTTTGGGCATAAGAATATGCATGTTGTCAATCCGTAGAGGTGTGCATGAGAGTGACAGCAGCCATTTTGTTTGGCAACCCCTTTCAAAATGTAACACAATATACTACAGTCTCTTTCTTTAATAGCAGACTCAATAAGTTAGCTATCCATTCCATATTAGACAAATCAATAGTGCATTAGTAGGGAAAGATGAAACATGAATAACTTTGACTTTATCCAAGGTCAAGGTCATCAAAATTAAGGTCAAACTTTGAAAAACATCAAAAATTTAGTGTTTTTCTCCTTCCGAACTATCTTAGCCTATGAAATATGTACAAATAACATCTAAAACCACTTAGGAGTGCTAGAGGGGACCCTTGGGCATAGGAATATGCCTGTTGTCACTGTGTGAAGGTGTGCGTCAATGTGACAGCAGCCATTTTGTTTGGTTACCTCCTTGAAAAATGACCCAGCAAGTTATGGTCTCTTTCTCTAATATCCTTTCAAATTATGAAGCAATCTATTTCAAATTAGACAAATCAATAGTGCATTAGTAGGGGAAGATGAAACATGAATGACTTTGACTTTATCCAAGGTCAAGGTCATCAAAATTAAGGTCAAACTTTGAAAAACGTCAAAAAATGAGTGTTTTACTCCTTCCAAACTATCCTAGTCATCACCCTTCTTCGTCAGCCTGAACCTCAGGTTTGTACTTTTTCAGAGTTTTTGATCTGCTTATAAGGGAAACGTTATCTTTTTCAGCAGGCACTGCCCTTATGTTCTGTCTTTCTCCACCCCCAGCCTGCCAATGCTGTTGTTCCCCCTCCCATGCTGCCCAGAGGCTTGATTCATTAGGTATATATGAATTATTTTGCAATAATATCATTTCATAATAATCATATCATTTTATAATAAAAAGAAATGGACACACTAATATATATATTATTCTAACATTCCTAATTTCATTCTACAGGTTGAAGAACGGAGAACAGCTACTGTGATGGCGGTGTTGAATCAGATTCAGAACACAGCCCAGCAGCTGATGGGGAAGGAGCTAACATTAACACCCCCAACTTTAATTTTAATTTCAATTTCAAATAATTTCAATGTTTGATCATCCCTCAATATTGTGTAAACTTGTGTAAAACTGTGGGTGGACTGGATCACCCTTACTAATTTGACTTTGTTGTAGAGTCAGCGGATATGTATTTAATAGAGAAGGTCCAGAAATTAGAAGAAAGGGCTATCAGGCGCATTGAATATTGTTTTGACTTGTCGGCAAGGAAAGATATGGGAATATTACGTAAGAAGTATAACATTGAATCAATTAGGATTCGGAGGAAAAGGTCTTTATTGAAACATATACATAGATACAGTCAGCAAACTGAACATTTGGATAACTATCGGCCAAGCATAAACTTGAGAAGTAAAAATAAGGTAAAATTAAAACGAAAATTTACGGTACAATCAAAAATACAAAAATCCCCCTATTACATAGGGATTTGTTTATGGGATGATCTTGATGAAAGCTTACAAAAGGAAACAGATATTGTCAAGTTTATGCAAAAGGTAAAGGAATTATTCTAATTTGAAAAATGTTGGTATGGACTAATGTGAATTGGTGTGAATTTTAAATAGAAATTGATGTACAGACGGATGTAGACTGCTAAAATGATATTATTGTATGTAACTAAATATTGTGTTGATAAGACATGTGAAATGTATTTGATGGGAATATTGATTTTGGTGGTGTAAAAGCTGAAAGGAAGAACTTGTGTAAACAGGATTTTGGCTAAATAAAAAAAAGAAAAAAAGAAAGAAAAAAAATATTGTATATCTTAACCCTGTGATGGCAGACACTGGAAATAAATTATGTGGTTATGTTGCAAACTGTCTTGGTATCAATATATGACTTTCATATATGACCTTCATTCAGGAAGAAAAAGGATTGAAAACTATCCCTCTAAATGGCCAGGGAAAGGCGTCTGGACCTTCCAGTGCCAACAGTTGGGGAGCATGGTATACTCACACCAACGCCAAAAACACTATTTTCTTTTTCGCCAAAATAATCTAACTAAATGAGCATGACAAACGGTCCAATTTAGACTAAGAGGATCTATAGATCCTAAGAGACAAGATGGTGATGTTGAAGTATATGTAAAATCCTCCATTTCTGCCGTACAAGCAGTAGAATTTGTACCCATGTGCTCGCCATGCTTGCTAAATTTGCTGCTTCACTTTCCTCCCGGAAAGGCGAGTGGCATCTCTGCTATGTTAGTTCTATTACACTCACCATGGCACTCCAATCTCCAAATGGATTTTAGATTTTGGTCTTGCTGTGAATATTTCCTTTTCAAAACGATTGGTACGTACAAGCTGTTAAATCCTTCTATGTAGCATTCGTCAGCGGAGTGGGTGATAGAATGTTTTCTCCTACCTATTGAAAACATTGTCCTTGATGGAAGAATGTATCAAGATTTCCATTTAGCGTTTAGTTATTTTATAATGATGCAAAACATGAAATTGTTGAAAAATGTATTGATTTGTTCTTCTACATTGCATAAAAAAATAACCATGACCTAAATGAAAATGCTGAGATATGCCTCCCTCAAAAAGAATGTTTTTTTCAAATAAGTTTCATAACCATTGATGTATCATGAATTGAGAAATCAGTGTTCAAAAAGTTAAAGTAAGAAAATAAAAATTTCAACTCTAGTCCCCTGCTCATTATTCAATTTGTCATTTATAATATTAAAAGTTAACTAGATATGGAACTCAGCTGGTTTTTGTATATCATCTGTCAAAATATCTAACATATTGGTAGTGCTATCAGAGTTGGAGTGTTACTAGACCAAATGCAGCGCTGATCTCCCTACTAGTGGTGTGCCCTATGTCGAAAGGTGTTTTCGGAAGGGTAAAGTTGATTTGAAAACAGTTTTAGAAAGCTCAAGACTTCCATATTTCAAAATGACATGTTGCCCAAAATTCTTTTTGGTGCAACATTGTATTTAGCAGCCATCTTGAAAATTTCTGGAAAAATCCCTTTTTATTATTTAATTAATATGTTGCGTCATAATTCTTCATACATATTGAGGAATTTGTGGCTGCTAAGGTTTGTAGATGACCATCTTGAACCAAGGAAACCTCAGACACTGAAATGAATAGATAAAAATGCATATGCATGGCAATTATGCATATTTTACCATAGACATTATGAAGTAAACCATAAGGATTAATTCCTTCTATTTAGATCTATCACTTTGATTAACTATTAATGTATATTGGAGGTTTTGGGTTAAGAAATAAGTCACAAGGTCTAAAGGACTGTTATGGGCTCCCCTTTTTCACTTAATTAGTCACACAAGCTACCCAGCTAAGAATTTCACGTCACAGTAACGTCGCATTCACGTTGTCTGTTGGTTGTTCTGACATAACATTGTTAGGTCACAGCGACGTGGAAAGTGAGGACTCCCAATCACGTCATTGTGACATCATTTGTGACGTCACAAAGTTACTGACAGTTACGTCCTTGAGATGTTATATTGTTATGTCTCGGTGCAACACACTGTTACATATTTGCTACATCACTTTTTTACGTCACTTGGAGACGTCCCAGGTATGTAACATTGTTAGGTCTCAGCAATGTGGAAAGTGAGGACTCTCAATCACGTCACTAGTAGTACCCCAGCTTAGAATATAACGTCATATTCATGTCATATTTACGTCACATGTTACGTGGAAGTTACATCACATTGTGACGTCTTTATGACGTGAAAAGTGAGGACTCCATTTCACGTCATAAAGACGTCACTTGCGACGTCATATACACAGTAACTATGACGTATCTTTTACGTCTTTCTGAGACGTCCCAAAATGACGTGATTATGATGTCACATCGCGATGTTATATTAACGTGATAAGTGAGGACTCCAATTGACGTGATAATGACATTACAGAATGATGTCTCAATGTGACCAAAAATGACGTCTTTTTCATGTTATTTTGCGACGTCACGATGACGTCTTAAGAAGGTTTCACAAGACATTTCATGTACATGAATTAATTTCCTTACTAAATCCCAACAAAATGTTGGGGTAAGGTTTAATTCCTACCACACACCAAAGTATATTGTATGTGGGATGTATCTGAGCTAAGTTTATTAGCAAATACATGCCTGGGAGGATGTTACAATGAGGCACTACCAATCCAACACATCCATATGAAGCCAATTTGCAACCAAAAAGGTGTTTAGGTCAGACAATAACCTTTGTATCTAGAAATTATTAAGACAGGGCAGGGATATTAATCATCTTATGTTCTAGATAAGTATATGTATCTTTATAGGATAATGTCATTTCAATAAACTGTAAAGAAATTATCTTTAGGTATAGTTTCAAGGTAAAGCTGCCAATGTTTTATGCATTATTGAAATATGCCCCACCTGGTGTAGACTAAAGTACACGTCGCAATGACGTCCCAATTTGGTGAGGTCATGACTACACCTATATGGTATGTTGCAGTGACATCCCAGTTTGGTGTTGTCATAACCTCACCTAAATGGGACGTTGCTGTGACATCCCAATATGGTGTAGTCATAACCTCACCTAAATGAGATGTCGCTGTGACATCCCAATATGGTGTAGTAGTAGCCTTACCTAAATGGGATGTTGCTGTGACATCCCAATATGGTGAATTCCAGACCACACATACAGAAGACGTCATAGCTACGTACTTTTTATGTGAGTCACAAACCTCACCAAAATTTAATTATAATAGAATCTTGTGATTATAGTGAAAATTGAAAAATTTAAAGGAAAATTCGAAAAATTTGAACGAAAACTAGCAACCCCTATTTTAAGAAACAGCTGTGTTCCCATGTCGAATTTAGGTGTCTAGGGCTATAGAGTGGGATGCTATCAATTAGTGGCAGAACAGACTACCCATTCATCCAGGGTCAGATGACTGGCTGGAAGGGCCCGGCGACCTTGGGTTTGTCACTAAACTTTCAGCTACTAAAGTTCATTCGCGGATTTAGGGGGGTCCGTGGAGGGTGCACGCCCCCCCTTTTTTGGCCAAAATTTGGATTTTTTTAATATGAAATGATTCTGCCCAGAGGGCAGGGGGAAATTTTCCAAATTGCACGCCCCCCCCCCCCCCTTTGAAGATTCCTGGATCCGCCCCTGAAGTTGACCCAATAACCCAGATAATATAGACTTAGGAAAAAATTAAAAGTTGACAATTTAGTTCAAGTCCTTACCTATGTCAAATGGTGCAAAGCTAGTGCAATCTGTATAGGGCACATGTATCCCCCTAAGAAATAGTTGCAAAAAGAGATTCTTCTAATTCCCGGCCCCATGCACTGAATTAATCTATATTAATAAAGATATACCGTCCCCTGCGCAGCCTGTCCAGTCCTCTAGGGCCGGCCCAGCATCGCTGTCAGTCCCGGTAAGATCCTATGCTTCCCCTGTCCTCCGGGCGGCCTATTCCATCCACCAGTGCCGGCCCAGCAACGCTGTAAGTGCCGGGAAGGTGCCGGGCTTGTTTCCATGCTTCCCCCGTCCTCCCGGTGACCTACCCCGTCCTCCAGGCCCGGCTCATCACCCCTGTCACTCGTCTCAGGAAGGCTCTATATACACGAGAATTTGCATGATGCACGAGGACAAATATCGACCTCGTGCACAAATTGGGCTCACTTTTACACGAGGTAGCTTTTCCTAAAATATATGTATACAAGAGGTGGAAATACATTTGTTTGTCATTATTAAGTATCTATGGCCGTTATAAAGTGTTAGATTGATGTAGTTCAGGGTGCATTTTACAAATCATTAACCACTCTGTGCAATACAACCCTATTTTACCCTATTCAATGGTTTCTACTATTACCCTTTCAGAAACAGATAACGATACTGGCCAAGGCCTGCCAGGTGTCCCGTATTTCACAGGACAGTCCCATATTTTAGCCCTTGTCCTGTGTGTCCTGTTAGGGGTTGAAAATATCCTATTTTCTTGACAAGATTTTGGAGGAAAAATTGCTCAGAGAACAAGTCTCAGAGCTCAGGAAACAACGTTTTTATAAGTTTTTTTTTCTTTCTTGACAAATAATTATCAACATTGTGCCGACATAAAAACACCATAATGATATTTATTTTTTAGTAGAGAGACATTCAACCATCTGTGCTTAACAGTCAGGGAAAGTGTCCCGTTTTGTTTGTAAATGTCCCGTTTTTCTGAAGATATTTGATGACATGTCCCTTATTTCCCATCCTGTGACCAACCAAGTACCTCTCTCACCGTCTCACCCTTTGACCATATATACATGAGGTCGCCATCTAGAAACTAATGCACGACTCGCACACTCCCCGGCAAATAGAAATCGACCTCGCGTAAAAGTCGGGTGTCAGATTAGCACGAGGTCGATTTTACCTCGTGTATATAGACGGTAGCCTTGTCTCAGGGTCTTGTTCGCTGACGGACTGCTCTCGGGCCTAACGGCCCTCTGCTATGAGCTATATTTGAGTTCTAGGTTTACATCTTTCTTTCATTAAAAAAATACGAAATAAAATGAAATCTGGAGTCTAAGATAGATTGCTGCAGTTGTTCTGAAGAGGTTAGCATACTTGGAGATCGAATTGTGTGTTTTATTCATGAAAACTTCCAGAAAATCCTGAAATTTCGGAAATTTAAAATGACGGAGATGTGTAAAAAAGTAATTCATATAGGCTAACATTATAAATCCAATAATGAAATGGAAGATGGAAATAGTGAATTAAGGTTGGCCTGGAGCTGGCTTAAAAAGTCCACCTTTTCTCTTTTTCTTTTTAGAGGGCCATTTATTTTGATTAAACAACAATTCACATATATATCTGTCAATTGGTGTGTGAGAAGGTGGAGGTACTGCCCAGGTATGGCGATGAAATAACAGTGGTAATTGCCAGGTAACCCCCATGATTGGAAAACACAAGGGGGCAGCACCATGCACCTTATCATACTTTCCTTTATATCGCCATAAATTTTATTAACTATAGTTAGACATATATTTTTCTGTATTTAATTTTAACGCAGGGGTCTGTTTAAACAATATGAAACAAAATTTAAAATGATAAATCCTGTCTGCTTGCATACGACTTTAAACTTACACAGAAGCATTTTAACCCATGTCAGTGGCTCCCTCTATTGTTTTACTTGAAAATCACCCTGGGCCATGTACAGGACGTCGCTGTCACATTCTGGTTTGGTGTAGTCAAGACTGCACCTAAAGAGGACGTCGCTGTCACGTTCTGGTTTGGTGTAGTCAAGACTGCACCTAAAGAGGACGTCGCTGTCACGTTCTGGTTTGGTGTAGTCAAAACTGCACCTAAAGAGGATGTCGCTGTCACGTTCTGGTTTGGTGTAGTCAAAACTGCACCTAAACAGGACGTCGCTGTCACGCTCTGGTTTGGTGTAGTCAAGACTGCACCTAAAGAGGACGTCGCTGTCACATTCTGATTTGGTGCAGTCAAGACTGCACCTAAACAGGACGTCGCTGTCACGTTCTGGTTTGGTGTAGTCAAAACTGCACCTAAAGTGGACGTCGCTGTCACGTTCAGGTTTGTTGTAGTCAAGACTGCACCTAAACAGGACGTCGCTGTCACGCTCTGGTTTGGTGCAGTCAAGACTGCACCTAAAGAGGATGTCGCTTTCATGTTCTGGTTTGGTGTAGTCAAGACTACACCTAAAGAGGACGTCGCTGTCATGTTCTGGTTTGGTGTAGTCAAGACTGCACCTAAATATGACGTAATTATTACGTTGCATTAATGTTATGTACAAACCTCACCATATAATTACGTAGTAATAACGTGATTTTAATGGGTGGTCTAGACCGACCAAAAAGTGACAGTCGCACGACGTGGTAGTTACGTCGCTTCTTGGCTGGGTAGTTACTGCATGGCATTATTTTCATCAGTCAAACATTATGATGTGAAGACTTTTGAACTCACTACATAGGCCATATTTAGGTCATATTTGGCCTCTCCATGGGTATCCCATATAGATGAGGCCATTTCTATGGGTATTTGTTGATTAAACAACAGATATTTGACGACTTACAGCTTCAAGGGAAATACCATAGCATTCCTAAAGTTCCAAGGATTTTTCTACCATTGATTATCATCATGTTATCTCAGTTACTTCCTTTAGTATCTCATGTAATACCATTATGGGCAATTTAGGCCAGATTTAGCCATACCTGGAAATCAGCCCCAAAATTCTATTATTTAGGAAATCATTGTGAAAAAACACCATTTAGATGCATTTGTAGGAAAAATCATTACCTAGAATTTTAGATAAATTCTGAGTATTTGGAAGGTTGCCAGGTTACCATGGTTACAGAATTTTGAATATATTTATTGAAATAAACCTGTGCGCCCCCTTGGTGGGGATTGATTAGTCTAAGTAACAGATAAAGTGATGTAATGAACAGAAGATGTGCTTTGTGAATCAGGAAGACACAGAGACCAAGGTGCCCAACCACAGATTCAAAGAATAGTTCACAGATAACATAATCCGAGGCATCAGAATGGTGAATGTAACGAAAGATGCTTGAGGAAGCCTAGACACCATAGGCGCTAATGTCCATCAGGGAGGACCCAAGGGCTGACATAAGGGAGGATCCACCATGGTGTATTGAGTGCAAGCTTATGGTTGCAGTATCCAGTCCAGACGCAGACACTAAGGCCTTAAGTTTGTTAATAAACCAGTGGTATTCCATAGGCACGAGGCCAATCAGCCCTGGCATCAGGAACAAGGGGTCTGAATCACGTGGGTTGAGGACATACAGTACACAATCATCAGCAAAAAGCCCGATTTTAGAAGAGTTTACACACCTAACTATATCATTAATATATAGAATAAATGCTGTTGGCCTGAGGACCGTTCCCTGTGGGATCCCTGTGCGCATCCGTAATGAGCTGGAGACTGACTTATTAAATATCAGCGTCTGAGATCTATCAAAATAGCTCCGGAACCAACTCAATAATATTTCTGGAAATTGCATGTTACAAAGCTTGTCAGTAAATAAGCCATGATTCAGACAATCAAAAGCCTTGGATACGTCCAGGAAAGCCACCCCTACTAATTTATTATGACTAAAGCTAGTATAGATATATTTCAAAAAATCAAAAATAGCCATTTGCGTAGACTTATTCGGCAAAAAACCATATTGACTAGAACAGAAGATATTATTATCAAAACAGTAAGTAAATATGCGATGTTGGATTATTTTTTCTAGTAACTTAGCATAAACAGGGGTTTGGGTTATTGGTCTCCAATTTGATGCACTAGACATTTCGCCAGATTTAGGTATAATGTTAATAACACCATGCGCCCTTTTTTCTGAAAAAGTTCCAGTTCTAATAGAACATGAAAATAGATCAACAAACATTTCTGGTATGCATTCTACTACATATTTACAAATGTGAGTATTTATACCCTCTATACAACTACTTTTAGATACCTCTACATCTTTTAGATCTTGAAGAATTTCTTCACGATCTGGTAGTGCAAAGTCAAATTCACCTGTAATATCATATATTGGGACATCATCTATGGCACCCCACACATACAAGGTCATACTATTGAATACGTATACACAAGTAAAAGGGTACACCTATGCATACAGTGACAAATCTGACTCCCCTTTTCCCAGATACTCGCTTGTCACTCCATTTATACTATGACCTAGACTAGTGGCGCCCCCTGCGCCTCTCTCCAACCATTTTGAAACTAAAATCACCATCTATGCCCTTGTTCCCCGCTTCGCTGTCAATCCCACTCCCTCCATCCCCTGCTTTTCCCCCTCTGCTACCACCATCAACTAGACATCGGAAGTAGGCCTATAAAAATATAGTGGCCTTCCAAGTAAAACCAATATCAGACTTTGCTGACTTGGTGCTTAAATAACGGTGGTAGAATGGTCAATTAACATAAAATGTAAACGAGCTCCAGATACATAAAGAGATCAAAAGGGGAAATGAAAAATGTAGCTGTAATGATAAATATTTAAACTCTAATATTAGACTGCCATTATTTTCCACCTGAATCCCAGCCTCCTACGCATCCAAGTTTAAAAGTAGGCCTAGATCTATATCAATACAGTACATGCAGTGGTGGTGGCAGGAGTGGCGTGCGACCTCAGCCCCCCTCCCACAAAGGTAATTTTTCAAGAATTCATTCTAGAAAATCGAAGAAATTGTAAGAAAATGTTGAAAATTTCCACTTGCGAGAGTTCATCGCGCTGTAACTAATGGTACACAAAATAGGCAGAGGAGGGAAAATCTAACCCACTACCAGGTGAATTGTGGTCGAGTAGGCATAACGCCACGTTCACATAACTCCTACATAGCCTTGGTGTATTGAATTCATGGGTATGCCCGAAAAATAACAAATTATCATTATATTAATTTTCATGGACAGAGGCAAAACCAAAATTAATCATTTGTAGAACATAATAATTGTTACGTAGATCTACATATGGACAGGTCTTCAGAAATTATCAGAAGGGTTGGGGGGGGGGGCGCAGAGGCAGATCCAGCAATTTGAAAGGGGGGGGGGCGCTATTGGACAAAACTTTTCTTAATTACTTTTTGGCCAAATTTTACATTAAACCAGTATAAAAATTCCCCCAAAAAAAGGTGGGGGCGCTCGCCCCCGTGCCTCCCCTCTTAATCCGCCACTGGGGGGGGGGGGGGGGGGAATGGGTGGGAAGAATTTCTATTGGATCCTCCAGGTTTGAGAATTTTCACATTAAAAAAGTTAATATTTGGCCCAATAGATATGTAGGGAGGACACCCTCGATCTGTACCCCCCTCTAAATTCATCACTGTGCCATGTATTCTCGACAGGGTTATAATACTGGTTGAAACATTATGGTTAAATATATAGGCCTAATCAAATTGCTAAATAATCTTAAATCATGAAAAAGAATCAAGAGAAAACTCTAAAACTATCCATTTAGAATGGATCTACTTATTTCAACCTCAAAGTATAGATGCTTTTATTCATAGGGTGCTGATACACAACAGGTGCCGATAATATATATGCCTAAACATGAAAAATTGGTAGAGGCTCATAGAGGCGGGAAAACTAGGTCTTTGGTTCAACAGTCGTTTCATTTCAGTTCGCTACAATTCCATATTTTATGACTCAATCACATTTCGCTGGTAGTACGCCTGTAGCGTATTCGTAATCAAGGTCACACCAATCACAAGTTAAGTGGGACACAGCTCCACTCTCCAAGCATCCATATGTCTAAGATCGCTGCACAATGAGTCAGCGCACAATCAAGCAAATGCCTGTCATTGGAGAGTGTAGCATATTAAAATGGCGGCATGCCATGTGAAAAGTATTCAATTCAAAGGAAAGAAAAGGAAACGAGGTTTCTATGAATTTGTAAATGGTCGGTCAGTCTGGAGAGATGCGCTTGATCCAGTGCGTAATGAGTCAATAATACCATTGAGTCAGAGTTCCGAAGGCCATACACAAGGCACCACAACAAACCATGGTCATGGAGGAGCCGTGTTTGACGACATTGTTGACCCTACTTTCACTACTCAGTGTTCTGGCACCAGCGTTGAAACAAGCAAGAGTACTGGTAAGTATATGTTTGTCTTTTTGCATAACGACTTAATTCTAATTCTACAGATTTGTCACATCAATTTTGTTTCATATCTCTCTTGTCAGTTATGTCTTTCTCTCGTTATTCATTTTAGTAATTTGGTCGCTACTGATATAGATCTATTATCGCCCAAAGTCGACTTTACCATTATTTGAATCCTAATTATCAAAAGTAATATAGATCTACCGTGGTTAATGCAACGGCCTCAATTTTTGGCAGAACCCAACCCGACAATATAATTTACTTCCAAATGTCATATAACGGGAGCTGTAATGCAAACGATGACATTTTGAAACGCATATTTAGTTGACCAAAACTAACAAAATACTTTTGAATGACGTAAGGACAGGGATATCAGTTTTCAGATTCAAATCTGATTTCAGATTTTTTCATATCATCACCTCAAATAATAACAGTTTGTTTTCAAACTGAATTCCTTACATGACGTTTTATGGCATTTTAAGATTATTCTAAATTTTCTCTCTGGAGTTTCATATTTTTTCATTAACCCTGACTTACATCAATGTAAGGAGAAAGGCTGCCCTTAGACTTTAGTGTATATAAAAAAAAAAATCTTGAATGTCCATATCATCGAATTGAATGAATTAGACTATATATGCATCATCCCAGAACAAATAGCGGTGGGAATAGATCAGTGTGTAGATCTACTACATGCAAAGTCAGTGTCAGCTTGTAGTAGAGGACAATTAGTGGAAATCAGTGGGAAAATAGTAGTTGAGTAGCGGTATATCAGATCTGAAATATTTAAATGAGCTGGACTATGAAACCAGTACCATTTCAGTAGCTCATTTCTTTTTTCTTTTTTTTTTAATTGAAGTAAACATCATCACAGTTATGTGCTTTTCACGGTTCAATTACCTACTCTAAACAAGTTCATTCATGAGTAACAATAAACATTTGACCTGTAAAGCAAATACTCAGCTATACAAGTTTCAATTAAATAATGTAAGCCTGGTAATGTACATGGTTGTTATGGTTAGCTGTTTTCTGAACAGTTAGGTTACAGGGGTGGATCCAGGGGGATGGCCCTAGACCCTTAAATTTGACAGGGCGACACGGGCCTTTTTGGGGCCTAATGACATGCGACATTGGATTTTAAAAGGATAGTGACAAGGGCACAGTCATGTGCTTTAAAGCCCCATTCTCGTCCATAAGGATGTCATTATTTGCTACATTGTAACTCCTCTCCCATCACGCCAATTTTGTAACTCTCCTAACCCACTGTAATCTATGTGATTGGATTAGAGTGGATTAGGAAAAAAAAACGTGATTAGGGGGGATGGCTCATACCATCCCAGAGTGAATGTGAGACAAGAAATATGATTGGTTTAACCTTAATCCGACCCTCTGAAAACCTGATTAAGTACTAAATATTTAATCCAACCCTTAGGTTAAATTAAATAAGGATTAGATTGGATTAGGAAGGATTAGATAATTAATACGAGACGTTCAATTTACTTGTTGTAGACAAGATTAGAAGGTTGTTTCACTTAATCTAGATTAAAACGGTATGAGACGTTGGGGCCTGGATTACATTCTATCAATGTCAAACACATCGCTGGCTGTCGCATTGTTAGGATGTAAGCCTAACTACACATGGGTGAGACAGGCAGTTTGAATATTACAGACATACTGAATAAGGGAGTATCTATCCAATGCCGTTTGTCCCTGGATTTTGCGAAATGTTCTTATTTATTTCAATCAATAAGCCTTATGCATAAAGATATGTACTGGCTTCATTCTTAACTAATTAGATCCAAACAGATGTTACAAGTTTAAAAAAGTTGATGAGCGTTTTATGATTTTTGGATCCAGCAGTGCAGCCACCCATCCATGGAAATTATAGAAACCTTCCTTATTTAAATGCTCAAAATGAAAAGTACAATGAGTCGTGATTTGGCAACCTAGAGCCGTGTTTCTTTAAAATATCCATCAAAACCTATTTAAACCCCTGAAATGACATTTTCTCGTTTGGTCTTTATAAGTACTGTAGCATGCTTATGGTTTCATATTCAGGCTAGGAAAATTACTCCAATTTTCTGGTCATCAGAGGACGAAATCTGGTCGTCCAGATACATTATAGGCCGTCCACATTATTGGGATACATTGATTATAGGAAAACCTAGATTTTCTAGGTGGAGAATCAAATAAATTCCCTCAAAATATCTGGTTGTCCTCCCGACCACCAGAATTCATTTTCTGGTCGTCGAGGACACGTGGATATGCAAATTTGCCTAGCCTGATATTGAAGTTTCAATTTCATTATTTAGTCATCACATAATCATTTGTTTACTTCCTAATCCCATACTTAAAGTTATCAAAGACACTATCTACAGCATAAAATATGGTTTCTGCCTAACATCACTGAAGTCTGTTTTTTGACATGAATCTAGTCACTCAAGACATTTTCCTTATCACTGTTTCATCCCATCTTTTCTGTTAATGCAATATGCATTTTAACCTACCTGAGGATCTTCCTTGAAATGCCACAATGGTTTCCAAATTAAATTTTGACATTTAAATGCCCCCCCCAGCTAAGGATATGACGCCGCAGAACGTTCTTATAATGTCACAGAACGTTATTAAAACATGACCGTTACATCGCACCTTGGCTGGGCCTTGAATGCCTTAATATTCCGTAAATAAGCCTTTGTTTAGTTTTTTCTTATTACAAAGGTACTGCATATTCCTCATTGTTGTCCCCCATATTTTCCTTGTTAATAGATTACAAATATATTATATTCCAGATTATGTTGGTGCAAAGAAAAAGGTTTCGGTGCAGTGGGCCACTCTGAGAGAGCAACTCGTGCAACAGCTGGTTAAGAATGCCTTTCCATCACAATTTAAATGCTGCTTGTGTGCAGAAGAAAATGATCAGAAATATATCTACAGATGTGAAGACTGTGGACCACATGCCTATTACTGCCATACATGCTGTGAACGTATCCACAGTATAGTGTTTCTTCATATTCCACAAATGTGGAATGAGGAGGTAAGCCAGAATTTCCCTTCTTTCCCATAATCAAGGGTTTCTCATGGACTGCACCTCTGGCAGGTCCAGCCACTTACCTTCCTTTCTTTATAGCGACCTGACCAATTTCTAAATGTCCCAATTATTTGCGGGAAATATTGTTTGGTTAAATTCTACCTGATTATATTGCTGTTAAAATTTTGTGCTGTCATGAAATGAAAACCGAACTGTTGAATGTACGATTTCATGTCAGAAATAAAAATTTGAACCAAACAAAAAAAAAAAAATTGTGTTTCAGAAAGAGAGAAAAAAAGGGAAGAAAATCGACCCATCTACCCTAATTCTTTCAACCCATGATACCTTAACACAACTTTTGTTTGGCCAAACATATTCAATACGTTCTTTCGACCGTCCTGTTCCTCCTTATTTCAGCTCCAATGCTTTCAAGATTGTAAAACACAATCTGTGTGGAAACGTCCAGACAGTCATCACTGTGAAACCACTTCACTCACCCCTCTCACAATAATTGATGATCAGGGTAAGGTGTAATACATTCGCCTATTCATAACCATTTCAAAGTCTAATACATGGATGATCATAAGTGCCATGTGACTAGTGGTCTGCCCCTCAGAATTGGGTCACATTTTGTACCTAAAGTTCGTATCTAAGGAATCATGTGATATGGAAGGTGTGTATTAAGCTGATCAAATATACTGCCCTTATGCAGTATATTATCAATCCTTTCTACCTTTTAATATTAGGGACTTTAATCAACGTTTTGTCAAAAACATGATTTATTTTGCATAGTTTTGACCATTAATAGTGTATAAACCTATATTTCTAAACCTTGCAGGTAGGCAACATTATCATAAACTACAAATCTGCAAATGCCATCCAACACCAGTTATACTCCTGCAATACGGTCTTTGGGCTGCATCTCCCTGTCGTCCAAGGACAGCCTTTACCCTTGGGTTCATGCTAAACCTACGCTCAATGGTTTTAGAGGGCCAAATCAGTCTGCTGGCTTTCTGTTCAGCAATGCAACAGTGCCGAAGAGGGCTTGCTCGTGAAAATAAAGATGACACAGTAAGTATCTAAGAAATATTTATGCAATGACAAAATGCATTGTGCGGACATCATAACTCTCAATATAGACGTTGCAGGGGTTGCCCTAGCCTTTTTTATTGAGGTGCCAAAAGGACGCCAATTTCCTATCTTAGTCGCGATTGGTTAAGTCTTGCTATAAGTGTTATAGTTAAAAGGAAAAGTCATTTCATGATTTGAGTGCCAAATGAAGAAAACTGTAGCTATTGGCAACCTGGTGCCTTTATAGGGTGACCCTTGTGGTGTGGCATATTGTGACATATAATTGTATGCAATTATAATTCATAATTCTAACGCAATTTAACACAAAAAGACATATTCCCATAAAGAATGCAGGGTATCAGATGAGACAGCTAATACCATTTAGAATCTATAGATATAATATTCACTTCCAGCATCAGTGATAACCTACCTGTCGTAATGTCAATAACCATCTACAATCTTTAATTGAAAAGCTGTGTTTAATTACCAAAATATCAACCAGAAATAAGCTTTCATTTCTGCATATTTATGTAAGTATTCAAATTTGGTGGATTGAATATTTTAACTGAGAATTCTAAGAATTATTAATCAATCATATATTTTAGATTAAGAATTCCTAATTTCGGCAACCTCAAGTGACATTTTTTTAGACCTTTTTAGTCATCTTAATGTATTTTTTCTTCCAAACACACATAAATTTCGAAATGGTAAGAACACTACTTTTCTTCAAATGTATGCCATCCTAACCTAATTCTTTCTGAAAGGCTAGTTTCAACTTATTGTGTATATTAACAGGAAAAAAGACTATGCTCAAACAAAATATGTAATATTTTACCCAGCTCTTTCTATCAGTGATGTACTTAATTATACATTTGATATTGAATGTTTAACAGTGTTCAACATAAAGTCTGTCT
Source organism: Lepidonotus clava (assembly GCA_936440205.1). NCBI lineage: Eukaryota > Metazoa > Annelida > Polychaeta > Phyllodocida > Polynoidae > Lepidonotus > Lepidonotus clava. Next base: position 49,013,323 of record OW387146.1, on the reverse strand, counting down.
CATACCTGTTCACTCATAGCCAGAAATATCAGAAGTATCAGGCCTGAAATTGTTGAGAGAAAGTGCATCAAATTTCTCCCAACCACGGATAGTTTATTCATTGAAGTGCACCTGCAGACTAGTTTAAATCAAGGTGCATTCTGGGAAATATGTAGACAAGTCACAAGGCTTAAGTATAGAAATTTTCAAAAACCATGGCATAACTTTGGTTTAAAATAATGGAAGTCTAGCATTGACTATTTTTCCACTCAATACCTATGCACATTTAATATTTTTCAAGTTGGTTTGAAATTCATTCATTTTGCATAGAAATAAAGCAAATATTTGTAAATGTTGAGTTTTTGTCTACAAAATAAGTCGAAATTAACTTGCTTGTGCCCAGAATACAGTAAATCGGCTATCCATGGTAGGGAGAGTTGTATAAGATATGCCTATATATTAATAGGAATGAAAAAGTCAGTGAAAAATATGTGCAGTCAGACTTTCAAGAATACTTTTATTATGTTTATTATGTTTTATAGTATTACAGTTTCAAAGAAGCTAAGTTTATATTATTTTCTATACAGATTCAAGACATCTACCGTGTTATCAGCTGGGAATCAGTGCTCAACTTCATGGCAGTGTATCACAGCTTGACTTATATGCAGTTCTTGGAAATTGGTCTGCCAGATGGTTCAAACTGCGATGTCTGTCCAGAGGTATATTTTGCTGGATTTGCATAAACTAGTCATTTTCACATAGTTTCATTATATTTATGTCTTCATTTATTGCTTGTCTTCATACCTTGACAAAAATATTTCTATAAATATAATTAGGCAAGAACTAGAGCAATGATTAATTTGAAATTGATTTTATCACTTCTAAGCCATACTTCCCCAAATGTCAGTTAATAATTTTCTTTTATGAAAATTTGATACATAAACAATTGAAAAATAAAATTTTGCATTTTCTAATTGTCAGAATTTAATAATCGCAAAACTTCTCAGTAATTGTCTTTCTTTGCATACTATATGGTGCCTCTCTTACACTACTGTAATTCATTCAATACATACGACTCACCAATAAACATACTTTCTCAAAAATAATCATAAACTGTATTCACAGATAACAGATGGTGAAGGGCGACGAATGAGTATGGATGGAAACATGAACTTGGTTCATCGTCGGAAGGCAGGACATAGTGTCAGAGACCCAATCCATAAAGATCGGTTCTTCCTCCCGCAAGATGAAGTTGACCAATATCTGGAGGAGAATGATCACTTGACCAGAACAAAGGAAAAGGTACTGCTAACAGTGATTCCTCCGTTATATTTGCTCTATGTGGTACTCATATCTCCCCGGATTTGCTCAGTAAATGCAATTTTACTTCAATTGTTTAGACAAGGATATTGCCACATGTCATACAGTAATGAATAATCATAATCATCTTTCTGACTCACCCAACATGATGCTCCTCCAAACTCCACCCAAACTGTTTAATGGAGGTAAGAAGATGGTTCCCACAAGAAAGCACAATAAAACCAGCAGACAGTGACGAGACAACTAATCAAATAATCAAGAAAAGCTGAAGAAAAGAAAGGCTACTAACACAGTTATGTAAACATATAGGAATCCGAATAAGATTCTCATTTCTCTTCATACATTTTTGAATCTCATTATGTGTGTTTCAGACATGCAGCAACTTTCAAGCTGGTTCTGTTCTTCGGACAAAAAACAAAACTGAAAAGTTGGATGTCACAGGTACATTTGCTTCAATCTGCTGTCATGACTTCCCATGCTTAATTTTCAATCTTCGACATGGTGAAAGGTAAGAATGTACAGTTATAGAATATTCATGTATTTACTTATATTTTGTTATATTTTAATTGAAAATGGAAATTTCAAAGTCAAAGTGAAAACACTCAGTCATGTAAAATGCACAAAATAAAGTACAATTGATATACAGTTCAGGGGCGGATCCAGGAATTGGCCGGACGTTAAACTACCTCAACAAACAAACAAACAAACCAGCCCCTCTCCCTCTGACCCATCTAAGGTCTACCACCCCTCACAGGTCGCCCCTCCCCCCTCTAACCCATCTGAGTTCTCCCAGCCCTCACAGGTCGGCCCCCCTCCCTCTAACCCATCTAAGGTGTACCAGCCCTCACAGGTCGGCCCCCCTCCCTCTAACCGATCCAAGGTCTACCAGCCCTCACAGGTCGGCCCCCCTCCCTCTAACCCATCTGAGTTCTCCCAGCCCTCACAGGTCGGCCCCCCCTCCCTCTGACCCATCTAAGGTATACCACCCCTCACAGGTCGCCCCTCCCCCCTCTAACCCATCTGAGTTCTCCCAGCCCTCACAGGTCGGCCCCCCTCCCTCTCACCCATCCAAGGTCTTCCAGCCCTCACAGGTCGCCCCTCCCTCTAACCCATCCAAGGTCTACCAGCCCTCACAGGTCGGCCCCCCTCCCTCTAACCCATCCAAGGTCTTCCAGCCCTCACAGGTCGGCCCCCCCTCCCTCTAACCCATCTAAGGTCTACCAGCCCTCACAGGTCAACCCACCCCCCTCTATCCTATCCAAGGTCCACCAGCCCTCACAGGTCGCCCCTCCCCATTCCCTCTAACCTATCTAAGGTCTACCAGCCCTCACAGGTCAACCCACCCCCCTCTAACCTATCCAAGGTCTACCAGCCCTCACAGGTCGCCCCTCCCCATTCCCTCTAACCTATCTAAGGTCTACCAGCCCTCACAGGTCAACCCACCCCCCTCTAACCTATCCAAGGTCTACCAGCCCTCACAGGTCGCCCCTCCCCATTCCCTCTAACCTATCTAAGGTCTACCAGCCCTCACAGGTCGGCCCAACCCCCTCTAACCTATCCAAGGTCTACCAGCCCTTTTTTTGTAACTGTTATGATCCACTCAGATGATGTTGAAAATCAATAACTTCCTCTACACACATTCTGTATCTATATTTACCATATGTAATTAATATTTTGCTTTCATGTGTGCATTTTACTTTTATTTTAATGATTGACCCCAGTATTTGTTTTCTTAAAACTTTAGGGTCGTGATAAATAATAGGAACGATCTGGAAACCTGAACACAACAATAAAGGCCATAATACACTATGTGTCTGCTCCCCAATTGCCTAATGCAAATGATTCACAGTATTTTACAGACATGTTTGTAAAACCCTAAAAAATCGGATCCAGCATTTTGAAAAGGATGGGGCGTGCTTTCGTAAAAAAAAAAGGTGGGGTTGGCTTGTATCAGCTCCCGTTTATTTGACAAATATGGCTCATGTTGTTTTTTTTACAAACATGTTGGCATATTAACACATATCATATGCATTGGGTGCCGAGATGTGACACCAACATAGATCCAACGTGTAGTGTATCATGGCCTTAAAATCTGACATGAACTAGGTGCCCAATGCAACCCAACGTAACCCAATGCAACCCAAAACAACCAACTGCAACTCAACATGACCCAATGCGACCACAAAATGAGTTTCCCAAATCCCCTAAAATAAGCAGCGGCTTATCCCTTTAAACCCCAATCCAGCCTTAGCTGCCTGAAGGTGTAATCCCCAATCTGGCCATGGCCACTCCTAATTCTGATGTTTTCTGACGTTTTTCTGACGTTTTGGTAGATTTGATACATTCACATAGGAATTACCTAACAAATACACCCAAAGTGTCAAATGAAAGGTAATCAGATTCTCTATTCCTTACTAAAAAGTCTAATGGCCTCATTATATCTTGATAACATTTGGCAGAATCCCGAGATAGGTGATCTTGGAAATTCCTGGGAAAATGATACAATTTATTAACGTTTCTAATAGGGCCCAATGTGTAGTGTATTTACCACCTAATATTTTTTTGACCTAAAGATTCAAACTGAACCTTTGTTAAGTATGTTTAGTGTATAACTTATTTTTCAGAATGGCGTATCCCATTTTCATGATGAAAAGCATGGAAAATGTCAAAGTCCTTCTGTATGATCTTGGATGTCTAATGGAGACTGTGGTCAAGGTCTGTACTTTCTCAATATACTCAGAGTTATTGAATTTCATCTATATCCTGTATATCACTAAAAATTGATTATATTACAATTAGACACTGGCTTCTATCCATGTATATCATCACTTTCTGTTTGAAATCCTTGAACTTATTTAAAGGAAAATGTATATAAATTATAATTTGTATTCAGCGCGCACATTAACAAATAGTTTGGCACAAATTTTAAGCTTAATTGTTATTGCAATTGCAATTTCTTCTCTTCAACCATATGAAACAAACATCTCATAAATAGTTACGTTCTTCTTTTCAGAATAGAAAGGTTCCCACTGAAGTTACTTTTGGAGTCCCAATCTTTCACGTTCAAGGACACAACATGGGTTGTCAGGTAGGGCTTTCTTAAACATACACACACGCAGGATATATTAACATAGTAGGCCTATATAAAAGAAGTCAGAATAGTTATTACATAATATTATAATATTATGCTCAAAACTAATTTAAAGTTTATTTTCTATTTGCTTTCATACATTAATAAATTTCAGTTGATAAGATTTAATTTAGTTGCATGGTTTTCATGCTTTTTGTTTATTTCTCTACCACACTACTTAAAATATTGGTAATGTAACATCTAATCTCGTTTTTTTTGGACAGCATATCATTCATCTGCCTTTTATAAGTAAAGGGTCTTCCTTTTAAACATTTCGTTGATATGCTGCACATCAAAGGGGTTTGGAACATCAGACGTGTTTGGAAGTTTGTATCAACGTATGACAGACAAGTGGGGTATGTGGTCTACAATTCCTTGAAATACAGCCAACATGTGTTTTTTTAATTATCAGTTGAGATACAGCCCACGAAGCCTTCTTGGTGCAGGTCTATTTGATGGTGAAGGAACTGAACGTCTCTGGAGCTACCTTGGGAAATTCTGCATCATGACAAAAGAGATGACACCAGAGAACAGAATTGATCTGTTAGTTGAGGCTCTTCTCAATTACAGCCAGAAACTCACCTTAAAAATGGGTAATGACATTGAAATGATATCATTTCTATTCTTCTGTATTTTTAACTTATATTAATGATTATATTTAGAAAAAATAATTTTTCTATTTGTTATACAACATTTTAAAGGCACTTAAAAACAGATCTGTCAAACATTACTTTAAAATATTTCTTCCAAACAGGCAAACCTACTCACTGTCAATGATTAAAAAAAAGTAATTTGGTTACTGATTCTATCAAATCTTTTCTGCCTAGTATCCCGGCACATTTTTCACCACAAAATGTTTTCTTTTTCTTTTCACTTTTAATGCCCTCCAGCCTCAGATCATTTGTAAATACACTATCTTTTTCTCCTTTTGTTATTCTTCCATTATCGTCTTTTATGTGGATGAAATGGGGATTTTCATGTGGAATCAACCCAGCTTAACATATAAACCCAATAAGTATTGTTGTCCACTAATGTTTGGCAAAAATTTGAACCTTTAAACATTTCAATCTAAAAGTGATGCAACATTTTTTTTTATTATACTAATATTTTTCAGGCAAGACTTTGTGTTTGAGACTAGCAAAAGCTCACATTCTTAGAAAGAGTACCAAAAAATCAATTGAGGAAGACCTACAGCTACACCCGGGTAAGCACATTTTGCTCATGCTATTTTGTGATCTTAATTATGATAAAATCCTTTCACTTTGATATCATAACTTTAAAATGAATTAACATAAGAAAATATTACATCACTTTATAGAAAAACATTTTCCAATTCATTAATTTCTTCATTGTATCGCCTAATCAACTGGAAAACCAAGTACAGCTGTATGTGATATTGAGAATGAAACTGCTTAGAACAAAAAACAAAAAAGACTATCTTAAAATGTCATCTATATATAAAATATTTGTAATTTCATCCTTACTGTAGCATTTCCTCATTGGAAGTCCTTCTAGCCATTAAACAAAAAGTGACAAAACATTTGGTACCTTTTGCAATTGACAGACTGAACAACTTGATGTTCTTGGGGCATGCCTCTACATTTCAGGCACAACTCTTGAGGACATTGAAAGATGGAGTGAAGAGGAAAAGGAGAAGGCAGCAGAGTGCGAGAAAAAGAGGACCCTAGGTAGGAAAATTGAAGGATGGATAATTCAATTTAAGACAAAAGGGATACATTTCCTTGGCTTTATTACTAAGAGATTGAACTGAACTGGTAGACTGTCAATTACGGCCCACACTTGAACATAATTTTGATTTGAGCAAACTATATCCACAAAAGAATATTGCAATTACCAGGTTAGGGATGAGACAGAATTCTTCTTATCATGGTTCACTGAGCATTACCTAAATTGTGTACAGGTGTAACGCCTGGAACATGCTGGGAACTGATACCTGGCATTTGTGATAAGAGGAGCCTGCTGGTCGGCTGCCCAGATCAGTCCCTGCTCCCCTCATTCCACACTGTTACTCCATCTAGATAAACTTGTCATCTATACAAAAATACGCATTTTTTTACATCTGTCATCATTCACATTTAATGTTTAAATGTTTCTGTAAACATTTTCCCATACCTTAGAAATATTTATGGAAATAAAGGATTGGTAACAAAATGCTGAAGCTAGTAATTTCTATGTTGAATATTTTATCATTATTTCAGAGACATGGGAGGCATTCTATGCATTGGAGCTGGAGAAGTACTACTCTTTGTTGTAAGTATTAATTGTCTATCAAAATTGAAAAATATGTGTACTCTATGATAATTGAACTTCCTCTATAACTTTATGAGAAGCGTACATTACGCACCTAACTTTTAGGGAAATTGTAATCAACACTGGTGGGGCTTCAGGCAACTATAGCAATGTATGTAAGAATACTTTTGCTCTAGATTTTTAATATTGGTTCACACATTCAGTATCCCAGTCTTCCAGCTGCATGTTAGCCAATATCATTCTAAGCGTGTGTTTTTTTTATAAATAGAAATCAAATGAGCTTGATTGTAATGCAAATTTTCCTTCCTATAAGGCCATATTCCACTATACAGCATTTTGCTTATGGTGGGCAATTTACTAGCAGTGTTAACCCCCACTGCAAGTAAAAATAAGCACTGCATGGTAGAATATAGAGACTTCAGTTCAGTGGCCAAAAATATCACCGCTAGTGGTCCCTGCACAGTGGAATATGGCCTATAGCCTGATGTTGTATGAGAAAATATTGGTTTCATAAAGAAATTCGGATTAGTAAACATGAAATTGCATGTTAGAAATACAATGCAATCAATGCTAGTTAAAAAAAACATCTGACAAGAAAGATATCATGTCACTGATGACAATGTAATGGGTATTTAATTAAAACAGGGATAAAATAGAGGAAGAAGCAGATGCAGGTGACCATGCCGAACTAACTCGGTAAGTATTTTACAACTATTTTCCTAATAAAATCTAAAACTGATTTCCTATTAAATTGATTTTTCTGAATTGTGGCACTGTGGTTTTAACGGGAAAAGGCTACACCTAAGTAGTTACAAATGTTAAATTAATAGTATTGATGTCAGACCTATTTTTCCTTTAATTTGAGGAGCATAAGGCTGCTTTAAGACCGTACTTGTGGTACTGCTCCACTTTGCAGATTACTCCTTAGAGACAATTGGCAAGATTCGATATTAACTTTTTTTAGGTGTCAGCCATATAGACTGATATTTCTGAAAAACTGTTAGCCCTGATAAAAAAGTCAGTCCAGATGTATATGGTGAAAAGTGTATATTATACATATAAATATCCATAGGAGTTGGTTACAAAATAAATAAGTTATTCACACTTACACAAAATTCAACCATGATTGTATCTTCTTTTTTTGACTGAGAATACCACTCGTTTCTTTATTCCTCTTTTCACTCATGCAGCGTCGCTGCTTCTCTTAGAAGAATAGAGAAAACCAATCACGTCAAAAACAGATGGTCCAAGACATCTCGTCTTTATAATCGTCACCTGCCAGCAGCCTGCTTAGAGGAACGCAGCATCAAACTTGCCGAACTGAGAGACACAGTTGTTGAATACTCCTACATGGTGTCAAAGAAGTCTGACGCAAGTATGTTCTTCCTAAATATATCAAAAGTAGACTATTTATACAAGGTGATATGCTTGCCCAAAAAGACATTCTTGGTTCATAATATAGGAACAATAATCAAGTGTGTTCGCTTCTTATCCATGAAGTGTTATAACCAACTGAACCTACAAAGAAAACCAGTACCCACTGATGTAATTGTAAGTATCACCAAAGAATTTTTTTTAAAAAGTCATCGGCCTATACTAAATCTCTATGCCTTGAAATAAGGATTTTTAATCCAAATATTCCGACATTTTTTTCTAAGGAGGACAGTTTGATAATCATTCAACATACAAATGCAACCAATATATCGTTTTATAGCTGCTAAATGCCCTAATCAATACTACAAACAAGATTTCTAAACCTTAAATTTATGAACATGGGTGATGCTTTGAGCCTCTTCAATTCTCTCAACCAAGGATAACCACTTACTTGAATTGTACCTGCAGGTTAGCCTAAAACAGGGTGCATGCTGGGTAATATGTCGACAATACCAAATGCTTTAGTATAGAAATTTTCATAAATTCTAAAATCATTCACAGGGTAACATCATGAAATAATAGCTTTCATTATTTTTCAAATGAGTATCCATATACATTTATTAGTCTTCAGTTGTTTGAAAATCCGTTCATTGAAGATAGATATATGACAATCATTTGATAATTTTCTATAGTTTTCATAGGGGTTTTGTCGACAGAATCAGTCAAAATTAGCCTGCAGGTAATTTAAAAGCTTAAAATCAGCTATCCGTGGTAGGGAGAATTGGTAGGAAATTTGGGAATTATGGGGGGGGGGGGGAAATTCCTGGAAACACTGTGGAAATTCATGAGCACAATCAGTAGGGTCTAAAGGGTTAAATGTATTTTAGCACCAAAAGCATCCAACCTTATTTTTAAATGTACAACAAATACAAACATGTTAATCTGATATTTTTCAGAGGGACAATCTCAGGCCAAGAGAGTATCCCAACAAGCCATATCTGCTAGCCGTAAAGTGAACACTGCACTTCAAGCCTACAACAAAGTACCACCATATGGTGCAGGTCTTCCTCATCATCTTCAGCGCTCTGATGTAGCAGCTTTAGATGCTGATATCTGGTATCATTTGGCACCAACCATTGAGGATGAATCTGGTGTCCCAGCTATATCCAAACGCAAACTCATTGACTGCTCAAGACTAAACAAGCGGGCAGATGAAGAAATCAAGATGACAGTGAGTGATATGAAAAGACTCATACGAAGCCTGCTAAGGCAAGACCAAAAATTGTCATCTAAAATTGACGAATTGAAAGAGAAAGAGTCACTCAATGCCTTTGAAAGTGGCTGCTTATGTTTACTTGTCAGACGATTAAAAACAGTCTATTCATGGCAAAATGCTGTTGTTGCCATTGTTGATAAGCATAACTCATCGGAAGAAATAAATGTTGAGGAATTTGTAGAAGATATAGAGTCTGAAATGAGTAAAACAACAAATCTGCAAATGGAAGAAGATGAGTCAAAGAAGTGTGAACAAGAGATAATGGATGCATTGGAAAGTAACGATTATCTAGAAAGTGTGCAGTGAATAGATGAATATTTGGTTGAATAAGACCAGATATTTTGTAAGATTGTCTTTGAAGTGTACACTTAACAAATGAGCTACTTTAAAACAACCTCGTGGTTTAATGTATGATAGAAGGAAATTACCTTTTCAAACCTAGAAGTGAAGTATTAAGCTGCTTTTCTGACAATTATTAAGTTCAAGTACTGTGATGCTTAGTGTTTACATTCTCCTCTCACTTAAACCTTCAGGAAATCGAAGTGTCCCTTCATTTTACCTAATTCATGTATTCAAAACTGTAAAATGATTGTCAAATAGAAAATCTTCAATTTCTTTACAATCTTTAGTTAAAACTTATTGTGATGTTTCAACCAACTGACTATATACGTGACCTAAAGACTTTGTATCATAATATTTCCCTCAATGACTATTTAATCAAACAATAGAAAATCAAATACATTTCCACTTAACACAAATAAATCATTCGGAAAGAATTTTGGCCCTTTTTAAATCTTTTCTAGTCTTGCAAAAGTTGTACAAATTTATTCAATGGAAACTCTCATGAATGAACTGTTTCTTGGTTTTCTTTTCTTTTATCAGTCAGATTTATGAAGGCAATTGTCGTAATTATTTTGTACTTGTTCCATAAACATTCTAGATCGCTTATGTAAAGGTACTTGTTTCATTTAAGAGATATTTTGTGAACCAACCATTTCAGAATAACGTTTTGTGTGGTTTTAGTCCTCAGGTGTTGTTTATAAATCGTGCAATAATTGTGGTTTATGTATTGTATCAATAAGGACTGTAGTAGCAATCAGCTATGAAGTATGACTAATTGAATCTCTTTTAAAAGACTTTTTACCATCCTTGTTAACAACGTTTTACATACTTTATTTGCGACATAACAGCATCCATTTCTTGATATTATTTGATATACAGAAGAGCTGTACATTAATTTTATTATGCTATTCACATAACAATAGTTGATGGAATCAAAGGTTTATATTTAACTGTACGATCTATTAAAATATAGGTCAAGATATTTATGTCTACAGATCAAATAATACCTATATGAAGAGTTCATTTTGAACGATTTGAATGAGTAATCCAGAGATTCAAGCTGGTTCTTTTTCATACAAATAAATCCTATCTAACTTGATATGATATTCAACTGAGTCTCAATTTTTCTGCTGATAGAGTCAATTAGAAACGAATACACCTTTGTTTGTGGTTACTGTGTTATAAGCTCATATCAATCACTACACAACTTGTTATAATCATTTTGGTAATGTGTAATAAAAAGAATGTTTACATGTGTATCAATTGAAATGTTCTTTACATTGATTTGTTGGCTATTTGATTAAGAACCATTTATCAATCTAAGGAGTATCACATAACGTCTCTAAATGTTTTTTTGTTTTTGTGAACTTAACAAACCTAATGGGTGTAGACCCCTAAAACCGACAGGGTGACATGGACTTGGTAGTGACATGCAAAATGGTTATTTCTTAAAACCGACAGGGCAACAATGGTGTTTGTAAATTCGACATGAGACATAAACCTTAATTACAGCTCTAATGAAATAAGGTAGAAATCTGACATAGCTAGGGTATCATGCATTTCTTAATAATGACCCTGTGATTGCTTCTGATTGGTTAAATTCGTCATGACGTTTGACCGGAATCACAATATTACTATTTATATCCTCTGGAAATAACTACTAATAATAAAAATTGCACTTCTACTTAAGCAAGGCGCGTGATACAGCCCTTCTGTTTTGATTATTTCTGTAAAATTTAAAATTTCTTTGCAGAATTTTATGAAATATCGTATCATTTTCAATCTTACCTATATTTCATATTATATATATTAGGATGCGCGTCATAGTTCTGCTACAAACGCTATTAAGGATATTTCTACTATCATTCTCTTAGTGACACTAGCAAAACGGCTTTTTTACTAAAGCACCATACCCAGTAAACGATTGACATGCAGCCGACACTGATCAAAGCATGCTTCGGCATATGAATTGGTGCAGTGCATCACTCATTAGTGCCAACAACCCTGACATGATCAGAGCGGCCAACAGGATTGGCATCTGTGGCCGCGCCGACAGCAGTACTGATCCATATTAAGCATGTTTGATAATTGTATGCCAACAGTGACGTCCGATGGCCAGTGATGGGCAGCAGTGGCAGCCGTTGGTGCGTTGGTTAATGGGTATGGGGTTTTAGTGATAGCGGACATGGCATTTCCTTAAAAATGACATGGGACATGGGACCCCCCACCATCAAAAACCCTGGAAAACCCCACAATAAAAATTGTAATAATGTATTCGGGGATGGGGGATATAAAGATATTTTCAAGACAGGGGTGCTCCAATGTGTGGGTAGGGGGAGGCAGGGCAATGTCAATCGTAATGCTTTAATTAACATCGGTAGCATGAGTAAGAAACTGCATGATCTAAATTGGATGGGTGAGTGTAACGTCCAGTTAATTTATGAAAATGACCTGATTAAAAATTAATACAAAGTTGTCGTGACATGCAATAATGACTAATATATAATGTATGCAAAACAACATTTAGCCCAAACCAAGGTAAACCAGCAAATAACACAATGTTGATTATTGCCTCTTGACCAACGTGTGCACTTACAACATTACAGGCTTTAGTACATACCTACAACATTACAGGCTTTAGTACATACCTACAAGAAGACACAAAGAGCAGTTTTTAAATGCCCTTTTGTATATAATTTCTTAGATTAGGTCTATTAGTCAAGGTAAATCACCACAGAGGAGGAGGTTATGCTATATAACCTCTGTACCTACACACATAACATCTACGCCTGCATGCAGTGTACAAGCTTATGATATGCCCCCTTATATTGCTACTTATGAAATATATAGAAATGTGTATAAATAAAGGTATATGTAAATAGGCCTATTATATATCTGTGCTGATACGTTCTGTTTGGGGCCAGGTAAGGCAGTCAGGTTAGTGATAAGTCTAGTGATTAGCATCACCAACTCATATGCAAAAGGTCTTGGGATCGAAACCTGTATGGATCTCATGAGGACTAGCTTTTATGTCAAATTATGATACCTTTGCTATGTCTAATTCAAGTAATATAAACTTTTCCAATCATTTCTCACGTGACTTCCTCTGGAGGTTTATTTGATAAACCTATAAACCTCTGCCAGAGGTTTACTTGCATATGGGTCTGAACCACTAAATTAGACACAGTGACACGGCCGTTTTTTAAATTCAACAATGTTATAATAACATACAACATGGGGGCTGAATGACATGACAGGGAGGATTTAAAACACAGTGGCATGCGACATAGGTATTTCTTAAATTCGACATGCAATATGGGGAAAAATTAGCAACAAACACATGTGACATTGCCGTTTTTTAAATTCAACATATGACATGGGGACCCTTCCCATCCAGAATCCCTTGCATGCTAAACTTCCTTAGTCGGCTGGAAATGGTAGATTACACTCAGAAACCTAGTGTTCAAACAATAGAGGTCTGGGTGGGTGGATGTATAAGTGAAGGAAATGCTCCATTGAAGAATACTATGAGCAAGAGGGGATTCATAACTCGGATGAAACTATCTTGAAGCATATTAAGGGTCAGGTAGGGCTGTAGCTGGATAAATAGAAGGAACAAGTGGTGGATAGGGGACGTACATGATCCACAGAGGTAGGCAAGAGCAGACAGGATGGATACAGGATCCACAGCTTTTGCAAATGGCGGACAGGGGAACCTACAGGATCCACACAGGTATCAAGGGCCAAACAGAACTGCTACAGACCTCCTTCTTAGTACTTATCACTTTTCATATTTTACTTTTGTAGCTCCCCAGGCGTGGACAGGGGACATATAAGCCAATACAATGATATGGGGTTGACCACTAAATTCAACATGGCGACATGGCCCTTTTTGGGCTTAGCGACATGCGATATGGGCTTAAATTCGACATGGTGACATGGCTTATTCTTAACATCGACATGTGACAGAGCTTTTAGTGACATTTGACTGGGCTTATTCTTAAATTCGACATGGCGACTTGTCCATTTCTTAAATTCGAAATCAGACATGGGGACCCCCCCCCCACTCTCCCCCCCCCACTCTCCCCCCCCCCCCCCGTCCAGATCCCCAATGATTACTGTCCACCCATAAGGGAGTCTATTGGTTCACCCCTGGTAATCACTATCCCAATGAAGTATTTGATTCTCCTTAATCCAGTAACACAAAGATACGGATATGTACTTGTTTGGAATAGGTATCAGATACTCATTTTATATCATAAAAACTCATAAAAATTAATCATATTATAGGGTAAAAAAGGGTATAACGCGCCTTATGTTTATTTGATCAAACTCTTTTTTTGTCATCCATCATTTTTTGCAATAAGAATATCCGTTTTTGTTGGGTGTTGTGGTACCACATGAAAAGTACCTTTTGATTATTTTTTTCTTCTTTCCAGTGTCAACCCTTATTGATTAGGGTCACATGATATCTTATAATAATTATAGGTCTTATGTCGCGCATGTCAGGGTAATATTGCGCATTTATTACGCACTCTTTAATATGGCAGAGGGCCATTCATGATATGGTAATTCTACTATATACAATTCTATTCTTTTATGATAATGATGAATCTATACTTTATTCACTGCAAATTGTGTCTTTTATCTATACATATAGGTTTACGTGCATTTATACTTTTCATTGATATCTTCCATTCTCAGGTTGACCGGATGCGTGAGGACATAGGGATGTGATATCGCATAAAATTCTAGAAAATTATGATTGTATGTTTTATAGAAATATCAAAAACAATTGTATCCCGCTTCCTATGTATATGGAAATACAATGTGGGTTATTACTAAGTATTTATGGATGTTACAAACAGATATTATAACTATTCTCAAACGTCAGTGTGAATTCTACTAAGTACTAGTCTTTTTTTGTGTATGACTTTTAAAGAGATACAGGTCCTTTATTTGTATCGCATTTGTATTTCCACTGACCCTCATAGGGGGCGCCACCATGGAGACATTGACAGCGAAATGTCATGAATAACCAACCTTAGCTTGTTACTGAACCATTTATCTAGTAATAGATCATTAAGGTAGGATATTGTATGGTTTTCATAGAATGTCATGTCAATTAATGACAATTTATTGAAATACACCAATTCACTCTTTCTCTTTTGTCCTAACTTGAAGGGCACACACAAATATTGATTATTGGGGAAGTGTGTTAAGATTTTTTGACTGAGGTCCTACTTCAATATTACATTAGCTGTAGGGATACAATAAGCCATCTTATTTTGCTTATGATTTACTTCCACGATTACTGGTATATGGATGACGGTTTTTAGAACGAATATTAGAACATTTTCACCTCACCCCCCACACCCAATAGTTAAGTACAAAACTATTCTGCTAAGGATATGTATAGGAAAAAATGAAATGTAATATTCTGTCAAAGAAAAAAGTCAATACGATAATTACTAAAGGTGCCTGATTGTGGGGCTCTTGTTTAACTTTATTGAATATCGCATCTGAAATTGACAATACATGAAAAATATTCAGGTTCACAATGTAATATCATATAGAATATAAAATATTTCATCATCACTCTAATAAAGAGAAAACTTATACAAAAGCTTCTTAAATATGTTATTACATTTTGACCAAGATATCCGGTGCTTTTCTATAAGCAGCTACATCTCAAAAGCAGCGTTCCTTTTCTATTTTTTATGTTCTACTTTCACTTCTTTTTATTTAATTTCTACTTTGAAATAAAAAAGATGTTTGCCTTTTTAAAACTATTTTCAATGTACTACATGATATAAATCTATGTGCTACAAGAACTCAAGCACCTGTTAAAAATATGCATTACATGAAAGATTCACACCTCTCTCCCATTGTACGAGGTGTTTTCTATATATAACAAAAAGACATTTAGGGCCTCTGCACAATTTCAGAAATATCTACTGTGCTTCAGCCATTGAACTCCTCTGTGGTCAACAATTTTTCTTTTCAATTTGATTTAGAAGTTGATCCAAAAACAGTAGATGACCTTTTTCTTTTAGGAGGTTGTGACGGCATTCAGGTATATAACACCTAATTTAACTCCCAGTAATTTATACAATGATTGGGAAAATTATTCCAGATGGGTTCCCTAACAATCATGTTAACCAGTAAGCATCTAAGGAGGGCTAGCTCATGTTCTCAACGTTTTGACTTAAGCAAGTGTTATGTAATGAGGTATTTTGTGTCATGTATTGAGGGAAAGTATTCACCCAAATATACTTTCACTCTCAGAAAATTACACAACAACTAAAGTCTTCTTCCTCCTGAATTTGTTGAAATCTTGAACGGAGAGTGTATGGACTTCTGCTTCATCCTCATATTCAATATGGTATTGTTTCCCAACACGCTTGAGAATGGTACCTGTAATTAACAAATTAAATGGTTGTTGTGAGATTATGATCTAAAGAACATGGTTTTTGAAATTATGTAAACAAGTCAAGATAGAATGATATGTTATATATTAAGTGCATTTGAATATAGAAAAAAAGACAAGTGTCTCTTTTCTATGATTTACTTTTACAAGTGATAAGGTCCAAGTAATGGGACATTGGTTGAACATTGAAATAAAAATCTCACACTTTGGAAGTGGACGAAAAATGCAAAATGACTAGATCATATCTCTCAGTTTAAAGCTACTATCACGTTATGTTTTTTGTTATCTAGCATTCATTCTTCTTCATTTTCATTCCTATAAAGTAGGAATATTTTAAAGTAGGAATATTCTTATACACTCTACATAATGACATATCTAAACAGTCGCAATGTTGCATATATTGTCTAGTAGAAATTACCATGTTCAAAAGCATAGGTGAAAACATTATGCCATGAAACCTTAGTGAATAGAATTATTTTGATGTTACAAGCATCATCTCACCTTTAAACCACTTTGACTTTGCATTCTTGCCTTTGCCGAGGGTCCAGAGATGTTGAATGCCTTTCCCAAGAAGGTTATTTCTCCTCCTATATGAAATCAAGATAAGAGAGAATTATATAAACCCTGTTGTAATCTATTCTTCTTCATTGGCGAACCTAAAAGGCATGGACAGTTTTCTTCATTCACAATGTCAATGATTTGATCCCCTTAAACCTGGTCCCCTCAGGGCGACCAAAATTGGTTTAGGCGCTGGTAACTAAGGTTAGCGAACAGGTTAGCTAGTAGCCTCCCAATGAACTGGCACCCTGATGTCTGATCAATATAATTAAAGAATAAATATATTTTTGGTGAAATTCTCTGAACATGGAATACAGGTCTCAAACTGTTGTTGTTCGAAATATTTTAAGGATATTTAAAATGCAGACAGAGTTACAAGATTTTGATATTTGGTCTATTTTTTGAGTTTTTAATGGAAATCTCTAATTTATGATGCTAAAGGGGCATTAATTGGGAATCCCCAGCTTTCACTAAAGGGAATCCCCAATCCTCACTAGAGAATAGAAAGGAATTCTTGCTGCAACATTACATATCTATATTAGGGTCACATACAGGCTGTTAGCATTTGTATTATTTACTCACATGAACTCATTCTATTACTTGGGATTCCAAGTTATTTTGAAAGGGATTTCCCTTGATTATGACGTAGCAAGGACAGAACTAAAAGCCCAGAAATATGGGAATTCCTAAATTTTAATTTATTTCCTTTCTAATTCACTAATACTTCAACATTTTCCTTTTTTTTTCTTTTGCAATATTTCTAGAATACCTAAGAGAAGTTAAATGGGTATAAATTAAGTACGTGCAGAAGTTAAGCCCCATACCCACTAGGCGATTTTACCGGCGATTGGCGATGGGCAACAGCAGAATTATTGGTACAATCACTACCAATTTAGATCACATGTAAGTATGTAACATTTCAATGTACATATTAACATGTGATCTGAATTGGTAACGATTTTGCCACTATTCTATCAGTTGCCCGTCTCCAGTCGCCAGTAAAATCGCCTAGTGGGTATGGGGCTTTAGAGTTAGTGTTCTATTGAGCTCAAGGGGAAAAACAAAAATGGCGAGTGAGACTTATAGCCACGTCCCCTATTTGATTACAAATGCCAGCACTTTTCTAGTGTGCTCAGCTAACAACTAAAAGGGTGCCTTGCTGCATGTCTAATGATTTAAAGCCCTCTACTTCATTGCCATGTTTTAGTCACCAGAAAGAGAAAAATATTAAACTTGCTCAATCGTTTGTAACAAAACCATAGTGAATAGTGTTTTAGTTGCCAGATATTATGGTACCCTTATTGTTAGTCACAGGCTGACACTCAACAAAAGGGACCTGGCTTAAAGTTCAAAGCCACAAGTGATTTGAGTTGCCTTACCCTCTAGAACCAGTTGCTTGTGTTTGGGCCACCTACAAAAAAGACAGAGTGAATTTACAGAAATGTTGAGTCACAGTTCAGACAATGCTTTTTTAATAACTATTCTAATATTTTAGAAAATCAGTGTTTCGGCTTTGAAGTACAGTAGAGACTCACTTAACGACCACTTCACTAAGGCGACCACCCCACTTAAAGACCACTTTTTGGTCAGAACGGAAAATTTCCCTCTATTTCGGGTTTGTTTTTACTTCAATAATAGGACAAGTCTCTTAGTGAGGGTCTCACTGAGGGACCAGTCATCACCTGCCAGCCCCAGCTCTTTTTAAGAAGTCCAGCTAGTCACCCTCCGATCTATCCACTCACCTGCCAGTCTCAGCCCTTTGTGGGAAGTCCTACCAGTCCCCCCCCCCCCGCGACCTCTCCTCTCCTCTCACCTGCTGGCCTCAGCCCTTTATGGGAAGTCCTACCAGTCACCCCCCCGACCTATCTACTCACCTACCGGCCTCTGTCCATAACAGGAAGTTACTAGTCACCCAAACCTCTCTACTCACCTAGCGGCCTCAGACCTTTTGACCCTTTTAATCCAGTTTCCACACACTACATGCTTGACTTCCCCAAGATTTTCACAATTTTCCATGAAAATCTGTATGACAGTTAAACCTTTCAAAAGTCTACATATTTCCTAAAGAATTAGTAAAGTTTTACGTTTTTCTATTTTATTTAGGCATTCTGATCAGCTTAAATTCTCTGTACAGAGCGTAATTCTGAGATGATCTTTCTTGGTTGTTTTTTCATTGGGAAAATGTGGAGAAGCATGTAAAAGAGGCTGTTTTTCTGGGCGGCAATGGCAGGATTGAGGAGTACACCTTCAGGCAGCTATGGCCTAAATTGGAGCTAAAGGTTAAGGAAGCCATATCACTTTTCCCTTGGCTTCTCTTCCATTCCCTCCTACCTTTCATGAAGAGTTATTTCAAGAGGTGTCTAGAGAACCTGATAACTCTTGAAAACGTTTTTATGGGTTTGTTTCAAAATTTTAAATTCATAAAAAAGGGGATTTTGGGGGATGTCACGTCATGTGCACAATGTCTATTAAAGTTGATGTAGTGGCAACGGACGTCATGATTTCTTCAATTTGACAGGACATGGACCCCCACATACACCCCTATTGTCTCCTCCTGCACTCTGCAAATGGACCATAAAATGACTTTAAGTTTGATTGACTTTAAGTTTTATCCAATCAGATTTTGTCAGAGTTGCATGACAGATTACTTCCAGTCAAAACTCTTAACCCTTTTACTGCCAGATATTTAATGATATAACTGATATTTACTGAAATAAGGCCCAAAATACAAAAATTAGTTCATAAATTGCCTAAAACTCAAATTTATTCCAGATTGTTATGGTGGAAAGCTTTTTTCAATAATTTCGATAAAAATGTTCCAAATGTTGGCACTGTGCCAATATGGCAAATTTCCTGTCAAGAGTCATTTTACCTACATTATGCATTTTACTGGTTTCCATGGTAACCAATAATTCATAAAATAACTATTTCACTTTTTATGAGGATAACATGGAAATGTTATCTTTTTTCTGCAAAAGATAGTTTGTTATTATCATAAATGGAAACAAAGTTATAGCTAATCAAAAATCATGTCATTTACACAAATTTACCCATTTTTCATGATTTTGAATGAGTATGGCAAGTTCAAATGTAAGTACATTGTTAATGGTTTCTCTAATTACAATTCTAATATTTTTTGGTGACTTGATAGTCTGCTGTTCAAATAGCTGTATCTCTGGTTCTAATCGGAATTTTTGAAAAATTCTTTGAGATTTTGAAAGCTGATTTTTTCCTCTTTAAATAGGGTTCCTATGGGATTTTACTATAGGGCCTCATATGAGGCCTGTGGCAGTGTAAGGGTTAATAGGGGTTTTCAAGAAAGGTTTTCAAACCTGTGCCAATCTGGCCAGCTCTTGGGCCCGGGAAAAGGCTTCTGACGGGGTTGCTGCCTCAGTATCCACAACCAAGTTGTTTTCTTCTGTGAAGAGTATACATTAAAGATGAATATGTAGATAATGATTTCTTTCAATTACAATCTGTAATGTACAATGGTATACATACAGAGAAATATATAATATATCCTAAAAAGGCCTATGATTTGTTTTATGCTGCTTTACCAAGACACATGCACACATATGGTCTTTTAATCTTGGTAGTAAAGATAAATCAACTAAGTTTGCAATTAAGTAAATGAAATGTTGTGAAATTATTACATTTATCTTACAAGAATTACATAAAATGACAGGACTTTCTATAAAAGTAACATACACTCTGAAAACATACCATTCTCTAAGTCTCCAGTGCTAGGGATTTCCATTGAGACCGAGCCCATGATAGTTGACACTTCAGCTAAAAAATGGAAGTTAAGACATAAAACTGTTTGTGAAAGCTATTTCTAGCTAGGTGTGTGATTACACAATTTTTGAGAAAAAGATAACTAGAAAAAGCCAAAGATAGGCTAACAATTTTGACATGTGCCAGAATACATTCAGATACCCGGGAAAGGTAAAGAAAGGCATTAGAGGTGTGGATAGAAATGCATATCTTAAACACTGGATGCAATCAGAGATATATGAAATACAAAAAAAAATACATTAAAAAAAAGGCTTTCAAATGACTTAAGATGTAATTGGGATATAAATCAGTCCTGCCACGAGCTTTGATAAATGATGACAATGTAAACCCAACCCTTCCTGATGATTTTATCACCTGCACGGCCGCTGAGTGGTGCGTATTGAGGGCAGGTCGTATTGCCAGGCCGTATGTACTGCTCAGTGTACACTCATACTCTACAGTGAATTCTACATATTTTGAATTTTGTTTGCTGATAAATCGTACATCCCCTCTGGGTCATACAGACACCCTGGGACACCCCGTGTGGTCAGTCTTATTATTACGTGAACTCATTTGAATGTGGGATGTGGAATTTTCATTGTTACTTGTTTTAACTTCTCAATAAGTTCAATTTAAGACCTCTAGCTACAAAACTGACAAATTTACAAACTTTTTAAGGCATTAAACTTGAGAAAATGAATTTAATACCTTTTAAGACATTTTAAGACCTGTGTGGGAGCCCAGAAAAGATATCAGTCTACATACCCTGTCAAAGTCTACACATTTGGATTCGACTTTTTGTGCCCACTAGATAAATATAATAGGATTAAAACAGGATAGGAAGGCATTGCACAGGTCCTTGCACCACGGTATTTACTGTAAGTGTGAGGTCTGGAGAATACACCCAAGGCTCATAAGGAGTTATGACCGTGTATATTCAAATGAATACGTAGAAAAGATTGTTATGTATCTCTCAAAACAAAATTCCACTAAACGCTTGCATTAGGTTTTGTGTGAAAACGTTTGATGCACAAGAAAAAAAGGAGATTGGGAGTCTAGAATGAAGGAAAATATGCAGAGTCATAAAGAAGTCCTGATCATATCTTTGTCACTGAGCTGTCTGCCATATACGTATTGAAGTCAGAATCAGTAGTTTGCTTTGCACTTATAAAGAATTTATATCAAGTTTATGCCATCCTTAATCAGAGCAATCTAATTGAATCATGAATATTTCTCTTTGTCAGTTAGTTTATACATTTTCATTTGATTTCATAGCAACGTGGTCATGAGCACCATGTGGCCATCACAGACAACATGATGGAGAACTTATGCAGGAAGTCTCTACATACTAACAAAGTTTACGCTAATGAAGGGCAAAACAAACCTCATAGGGCCTATGTGGTTAAAATAATGTTCATTCTAGTAATACAATTTGAAAGGGTAGTGAATATGTCCGACCCATCTTTGGTGACATTATTTCGTCATAAAGTGGGGAAAAGTATGTATAAAAACATCACTTAACAGTCTGTAATGAACTCCTTCAGTTTTGAATAAGACTGACCTGTCTCTGAGGAAGAAACACCACTGTGTTGACCAGCATCAGTTGTGACTTCTGAAAAGGTAACCCTTCTTCAGTAAGGACGACTTAGAAAAAAGATTTTTATTTTCATGTATATGATAAGAGTATATACTCTTCTAAATTGTGTTTGCTTCAACGGGATCGGCCCCTTACTTCAAACTACAGGTTTTTAAACAGTGGAATTAGGGGACTGAGGGGACCAGCTGAATCCAAGCCTAAATTTTAAGTTTCAAGGGGGCCCACCTCCAGTGTAATGAAACAAGGCAGTTTCGTTTGGAACCTCCAATTAGAAGGAAATACTTTTTTTTATATTAAATTGTAAAGAATCGAAATCTTCAACAAATAATTTATTTGAGAAATTCATTATCTCCACAATGTTCAATAAATTTCACTTGCTTACTACATGCAGTTTTGATAAATGTTAAAAGAGTTACATTCAAAATTTTGAAAATAGGCGCAGAGTCCAATCTGTATCACAGTGTGGTGTGGGCACCACATGGTGACCAGCCCCTGGACCAGCCATGTGCAGACTCCGACCTGCCTCTAGCCAAATTGGATTCACCTGTGCTCTAAATTTTGGTTCCAATCGGAATCAGAAATCAACCTGATCGAATTTGGCTACTGAATACAGCAGGAGAGTGTGTGTGTTGCATGGCCCCTGACAAGATGCCGACACCACAGTGGAAACAGAGGGGTGTGTATGGCGGGTGGCAGGCTTCGATACCCGCTGGGGACATAGGAAAGTTGAGCGAACTTGTGTATTGATTACATTGTAAAGCTATGAACTTAGCTTAAGTTATTGACTAATTATGAAAACATACAATACTGAATGAAAATTATTATTCTATGTATATTAGAAGGACACATTTAGTATGGATACAACACAAGATGTAGTTCCGATAAAGATCACCTACTTTACAAATCAAAACTATTCAGATGATACTGTTGGAATCACATTCTTGTTTTTAATGTGATTGTTACCCAGGCAAGCATATAGCGTTATTACAACGTTGCAGCAACGTTCTGTTTGATTCTGCATTGGTTCTTGTTACGTTATTTTGATGGCTCCCAATAATGTTGCTGCAACGTACTGCTGCGACATTGCACTGCGACGTTATTATAATGTTCTGATTACGTTATTCAACCTAAACAGAATGTTCTTATAACATTCTGGTATTTTTTCGTCCTAACCTCACCCAAAAATAATGTTTTGATAACATTCTGATTTGATGAAGTTTCAACCTAACCATAAATAACATTATGGTTAGGTGCCATCTTGGTAAGTTCCAGAATGACTAAAAAAAAGTAGAGTTGCAGAACATTTCTGTTACATCGCGGCTTGGCTGGGTACACAATAATTATTTGTATGACTGAGCATAAAAGTTAGATCTCCTAGCAAATTAACTGAGACATGTTTGTATTCCACTCTTGGTGTGTTACATATAATTCTAAGATAGTTACCATTTGCAATGGAAGATGATTGCTGACTGTTACTGCTAGCACCAGCAATGGCTGTTTGTTTTCTCCTGAAAGAAATATTAATATTAAGAAAATAATATGGTGAATTATTACCTACACAATTTGAAAAATGCTTAGGTGAAAAATAAAAGTATATGATATTGGTTTTCCTTACTTGCTATAATGTTGTTATACACTTGATCTTTCATATAAGGTATTGAAACATATTTAGACGTTTAGTCATATTTCAGCTTTAAAACTTGGTCTATCCAGTAATCCAGCTCACTAACATGAAAGTGATACACTTACCCAATAGTTACTTTAAGCGACGTCGCAACTTGAAGAATTAGTTTCATCTGATGTATTCTATATGATCCAGGAGTTTTGAAGGGTATTCCTTCAGGTAGACCATCAATTGTAACAGGCAACCCACCCTCAATTGCTGTGTACGGCATGGCTTCATCAGACTTGCCAGATGCTTCAACTGTTTAGAACAAAATATGAATTTTAACTCAAAGGGTAGGAGACTCTGTTTGAAAAAATGTAACACGGCAAAATGGCAAAAACGCATCCGTATCAGACAAATATCAAGTTGAAAATACAAAATGTTAAAAAGAGACTTCACATGGGTAGACTTGTGCTTGAATGCCATGATCACCGAGATCTATTCTCTATATGTCGATTTTTTTTTATGGCTAGGTGGACCAGTGCTGTTTTGAATGAAATATATGTACTGCAGCACCGGAGTTGAATATATCTTGGTATATATTTAACTCTTGAGAATTCTAAAAAAAAAAATCACCACCAGTATGGCCAATTAGCATTGTGCATAAAGTAAACGACGAAGATGTTTACATCAATATTGCTACAATGACATCGCAATCAGCATTACATTATCGCTGTTTTTGTGACAAAATGATGTTTCAAGTATTAGCCATCACATGAAATGACCCTTTACAACCCAATCTGGCCATGGCCGCCCAAGGGTGTGCTTTCCAATCTGGCAATGGACGGCCGGGAAAATGGCAATTTTTCCCAAATTTTCCATATTTTTTTTTTTAAAAAGCACACTTTAATTTGTGTTCAGTGCACAGAAATGGCAAATATATCGTTTAAAAGCTGGTTTAATTCCTTATTCCATGCATCCAACCAGATTTCAATAGTTTTGATATTTAAGGAGGGGGGGCAACCCTTTACAGGGATTTCTGAGGGATTTTTTGGGAAATCCTGGGGAAATCCAGGAATTGATCCTCCTAATCGAAGGGATAAAAAAGACACTCTTATTATGTATGTGGTCAGATATATTCACCTTTGGATCCATTTTGGACATGGGCCTAATGGTTCAAGGGACCCATTCTTAAATTGAGCATGCCAGTCTCAGATCGTCATTTCGCCAAAAACCATAAAATTCAATAAAAACACGTTTAAAGCTCATTTTAAGGGAAGAAAAATGTCTAGTTTGTTATTAGGAGGCCCCTAAGAACTGTTTCTTCACTAAATAGAGCAAGAAATTCTTCCTGAAATTTGTAACATTTTCCATTTTGGTCATCAAAATTTAACAGGTTGCCCCTACCCCGCTATATATAAAATTATTTTCTCCTCGGATTTGGACGCATCTCAAAAATGACCTAAAATATTTCAAAAACCGCGAAATTCTGCGGATCCGTGGAAGTCTGGCATGCCTGTTAAATAGAGTAGAGTCGCAATGTTGCTATAGATATCATACAGGTAATTTTCTATGCCTGGACACAAAGGAGGGTTGTTATGGATTAAATATGATATGTTTTATCATATTCTATGATGATCTATATGTGTTGTACAGGCACAAAATTCGTTTCTGATTGTATATTATCTAGGAACATGACAGGACTCTCATAAAAGTGGTATTTTCTTAATAATATGCATAAGATCGAATTTTAAACCATAAATATCATAAAATCATACTAACATTTAGTCTGAATTGGTAATGTTTTTTCCAGTGATTCTGCTGTTTCCCATCGCCAGTCGCCGGTAAAATTGCCTAGTGGGAATGGGCTTAAGCTTATTGTATATAGATAAGCTTGAATTTCTCATGGAGCGTCATCAATTTTTATTTTTTCAAATTGGCTCACATATTATTACAGGGTCCCATAAACTGCATGGAAACGTTTCTCTGAGATAATGTTATACTGATGCTTTTTTCTATATTAAGATATTGTATTGTTTTCATAAATGAGGCAACAGTGCATGAAAATAGGCAACAGGTGCTGCCTTAATGCCTTAATGCCTAAATGTGCAAAAATTGGCAACACTGCTCTTTGTCTGACCTCATACTCCATAAAAGTGTTTTCTTATTATAGTATAGTATAGTGGTTCAGATGATATTGAATAGCTTGAAAGGGATTATATCAATATGAATATTGGTTTGATTAAAATAACTCACCGTAAAGTCTGTTGAACAGTTGCCGGATCCGATGCTCCATGACCTTTTTACTGTCTGGTTCTCCTTCTGAAAAGTCATAATGATTAAATGCTTTAAAGAGATAGTTAGTAATCCATGGGATAAGATTCAGGAGATCCATTCATGAATGGAATATTGTATGGTTATGATACCAGTGTCCGAAATTAAGCTGCGCCCCGCACCCGGCGCGCATATTTTTGCAGCCGAGTGCACAATTTTGAGAGGTATGCACCCGAATTGTGCACAATTTTGAGATGCTATAATTTCTATATATTAGGTGGGTGCAAGGACAAGCCCCAGGTGCGGATTTCCCAGATTGTTCACCCGATGGACGCATTGAAAAAATGCTTAATTTCGGACACTGTGATACTTAAACTGATTTTTTGTGAAGAGCAATGCTTCGGGAACCTAATGAATTACCCTAAGGGGAATAAATGATAAATAAAGGATTGAAGCCATAGTAGGCCCTTTTACACTTTACACTACCCCTTGTACGAAGTCTCCTATGATTTATGCTTGAGGTAAACATACGTAAATAAGTGTAAAAAGAAATGCATATAACACTCATAATGAATGCATGATTGATGTCCAAAACGCATTATTAGCAAAGGAATATGTAGGAGGAGGTGAAATATATAATATTTAGCCTAAATTTCGATGTTCACACTCCTGGCATTGATCAGACGTTTGACATCATAGGGACACAAGGTAGACCTTGACAAACCAGACCCCTCGACTAAATGCACGGCATGGGACTACAGCCCAATTAATATCAATTTATGACTACATTAGGTCAGGTATAGTTTGGTTTATATATTAGGTTTTCAGAGGTCACCAGTGGCCCGTTGCACAATGGGTTTCGTAACAACGAAAATATTGTAAACAACGAAACATTTCGTTGTTACTTTTATCGTAACAACGATGGTTTTGTACAATTATTTTTCTATATTAAGTTCCCAAAGAGCTGTAACTTTTACTGAATTTTTTATAATTTTTTCTTAGTTCAAAACACTTTACAGAATTTAATTTCATATTCATTAGATCCCGAGATATTGCATTTTCGTAACAACGAAACTTTTCGTTGTTAAGCAAAAGTTCGTTGTGCTTTCGTTGTTTTATCTTAGTAACGAAATTATTTTGTGCAACGGGCCACAGGCAGTATTTTGATGAAAGGTTTAAGAGCTTTAATTTCATGATTTTACTGCTATGGTTACATGGTGGTTTAATCAAAAGTAAAAGCTCTGTCTTAAGCCAAAGGAATGGTCGCTCTGTAATGAATAGTAGTATAAGCTATTTAATTACCACCTCTATGAGGAATTTCATATATTTTGGAGAATTCATTTAGCATGCAACTATGGAAAGTATGTGAAACAATAAGTAAAGAAAATAATTACGAGGGTTTAGTCACAGAAAATGCTGTAAATAGTAATTTTTGATATAGGTAGTGATTATGTTGTTAACATAAAAGAAACATAGTGAAAGAGGCATCTTCAAAAGTTCATACCAATACGGGATCAAGTGAGGAATAGGTACAATATATGCATCTACAAAATTTTGACATATCTCTGTATTGTACTTTTATAAACGATGTGCCTTGAGCAATAATTTTCTAAATGCAATCAATTTTGGTCTGAAACGAGTGGGAAAGATGACTCTTGTTATCATGCCCATTTTATCAATGGGGAGGATGAGTGCAATTGAATTGAAAGCCATAATGTCTGCATGAGCTAAATACATTTGATGTAACTTACTTTTTCCATCCATTACATAATCTGCATAATCGTCGGTGACCTTTGTTCGACTTTGGAAGAAATATACACCCTCAGGTGTTCCAAACACAATGGGTGCGTCATCTGGTTGACCCACAATGGCCACACATTTGTAGCCAAGGTTCTCTAGCTTCTCTGACTGAAAGAGACAAGAATTATCATTATGCTATTCTTTTTTTTTGAAAATGTGTTCAATTATTTAGGATCATTACGTTTTCTGGACATGAATTTTCTTCAATAAGACATGAAGTCACAGCACAGGTGGGTGTTGACACCATACAAACATAATCAAAGGATATGTAAGTTTGGAGAAATGCACTCATCAGTATCTGAAATTAGGTTAAAAAATTGTGCACCCGCCAGGTGCACAATGCGTAAAAATGTGCACCTGAAATTTGGTCTGTGCACACTCCTAATATATAGCAATGAAAAATAGGCATTAAAAGTGTGGACATAACAGGTGCACACCTTATAAATGTGTGCAACTGACGATGAATGTATGTGCACTCAGCGCAAGGCACAGCTGAATTTCAGACACTGGTTAATTAATTTGACATCACCCTCGTAACATGTATTGTATGAACAGAAAAATTATCATTTAATTCCAAAAGTTATGATAGAAGAAATATGAAAATATTGTGAACATAATTTCTTAAATGTTATGATATAAATGAAGAAAAGTGTTACTGATTCAGATTAAATTAAGTTGCTTGCTGTAAAGTAATTGAATGCATTTATGTGAAAAAGCTACCTCTTGTTTAATGGCTGTAAATATTCCTCGTACTCTGCTTTTTTTCTGTGCCTCAGTAAGGTCTTCCTTTCGAGGATGGTTGGCCTTATCCTTATTTTCCTCTAATAACTTCATTCCCTCACTGGTTTTCTTGAGTTCTTGATATTTCGCAGCTCTGATTTTGGTGAGCTCCCCAAGGGTCTTCCCATCAGACAGAAGCTGCATTTCTGTAACATTATTTCAAAAATTAGGTATCATTGCAAATCAGAAATGAAAAGAATTCACACAATTGTAAAAAGGAAGTTAGCTAATTGAAACAGAGAAAAGTTTCAAGGATTGCATTTAATGGGTACTGGTATTCCAACACAATTTGGTATTTTGATAGTTTCATAAAGAGTTGCTTGTTGCAATGGATGTATACAGTTGAATTTATAATTCACTAGGAACCCATATATCAACCAATTGTAAACACAAAGGACATACATTTTTCAATGGAAACTTTTGTATTGTTACAGTATTTTGGATATACAAATCCAATATTTACGTACCTGAGGCTGACAAAGGGCCTGCCATATATGCAGTATATAGATTTGATGGCTTGCTGCTTCGTTTTCTAGTTGCACCTCTCATAGGTTTTTGTTTGTTGCTGAGCCATTGCTGGAGATAGAAATTGAATGTTTTTAATAGTGTATCCAACATTTAAAACATACAGCAGATTTCGAAAAGGCATAATTTGTGTGGTTATTTAGAGTTAAAAGAAATGTATAGGACACGTATTTAGCCACGAGTAAAATAAATCAAAATATAAATAATCCAAAATTTTGAATATGATTTACAGGCATGGTATGTAACGTTCAATTGGTTAAAAATATGAAATAAATAATTGTCATACGTATAAACTGAAGGTGAGAAAATGTATAATTTGTAAAAAGTCTTGGTCTTGGTACATATATAAGATACTAGGAAAAAACGTACCTTATTCAGCTCTATAATTACATTGTATTTGTAAGTACTATAAATACCTTGAATGACTTATTAACCAGTGCTACAAATGTTTCATTAAAAACGTACTTTGATTATTCTTGTGGAAAGATTTGTCTTTACGGATGCTTCAGCAACCTTCTCCTTGTCACCGGGCATAGTCATTCCACTATTAAACATCTCGTTTAGAGTGGCCAACTGTTCCCGAGTTTTTTTCACCTGAAATTAGAAATTAGACTTAACTAAAATGCATTCCAGTTAAGGGCAAGGGGAGTTGAATCAATGAACCTCAACACCTAAGAATTCCCCTAGGAATTTACCATAGCAGGGGGACTAAGATGCAAAATACACCAATTATTGAATATTACCATTATAAATGGAACTAAATAAAGGTAACAATGAAAATCTCACAATTTTTTTTCACATGTGGGCTCATGGTACATATACATTTTATCGTTAATTAAGACCCTCCACATTTGATTTTCTATGATAGACAACGATTAATGTTACAATTCTCATAAAATCCTACAAAATATCATTTTCATTTTGAGAGTAATATAGATATAAATTATCTATAATTATTCTTCCTAATTTGGTCTTTTATCAATTCTCCGGACCACAGATAGCTGATTTAAAATATTTTAAGCACCTGCAGGCTAATTATGACTGATTTTATCGACCCAATCTGTGCAAAACTATAGAAAATAAGCAAATAATTGTCATATATCTGTCTACAATGAATGAATTGTCAAACTACTGAGGAAATATTAGTGGATATGGATACTAATTTTAAAAAGAATGATGACTAGTTTTTCACAATATTAATCTATAAATAATGATACAATTCATGAAAATTCCTATGCTAAAGCCTTGGATCTTGTCGACATATTACCCAGCATACACCCTGTTTTAGGCTAACCTGCAGGTAAAACTCAGAAAAATGGCTATCCGTGGTTGGGAGAGTTATTTCTTTGGGGGGTTACCTCCAACTTTAATTTTTCATGTAGAACTTCAGTGTCTATGAAAACATTTTTAGAGTGCCGGACATTGTGTCCTCCATCCACCAGCTTCTTACTGCACATTCGCTACGTCATAACGGACAATATTATTTTTTAATCACTTTTTTTTCCTATTTCGTTTTAAGCTCATGTGTCGGACATTAGCATTAAAACGTCGGACATGTCCGGCAAAAACAACATTTTCACAAACACTGGACCTGTTGAGTGTTGTATTAGGTCTATTTGTTGCCCTGTTGGGGATATTAAACAGTTTCAATTTTTGACACCGTTTGTGGTTTGGGGGTGAAAATGTAATGATCTAATTTTGGGACTTGCAGGCTTATATCGAGGATAACATGTTTTATATCACGCATTTTATAGCAACTGATGCAATTTTTGTAATTACTAATTATATATGTACGTTATAAAATAACATTATGGTTCAGCTACAAAATAATGACGTATTTTATGACTTATTAACCATTTTTTGTAATTCTATATATTTTGTCATATCTCTGGATCATTAAAAAAAAAAGTGCGATAAGCCTATACCACTGTGCACAATACAACCCTATTTTACCCCACCTGCACCCGTAGGGTACCCTTAGGGTTAAGATTAAATACTAAGGGATGAAGAGGTAGAAGGACCTGATAGGGTTATAAAGAATAAAATATACTCGGAAAAAACTCATGCAAAAGATTATAACTAAGAGGCTTAAATAGGGTTCTCCTCAGTGCGATGTAGTCTATTATAAACTCAAGTTCAACCTAAAATATCAATAACTAGCACCCAAAAACTGGAACACATCGTTAAGTAGGTCAAAGGTTGATCGCACGCCAACTATGACCTAGTTAGGGAGCTTCTCGCACACATGTGCAACGAAGAGGTTGACAAAAATAAACAAGCTTGTATTGCTCGTTGTGCTTACCTTCTTTTTAGATAGACTTGAACTCATGATGGAAGTTAATGTCGAGGGTGATGCTTGCTGCTGGGTCTCTTAAGCCCACAGATTGTTTGATGAAAATAAAAGTTTTAAAGTGACGCAGGTTCTTTATGCAGAAACGGAAGTGGCGGAAATGGCACATTAGGCAAAAGTTTAAGTAGTGGCGGGACAACAGAAATTGAATGCTGGGAGTTATTTTTTGTATTTTCCTTAAATGGGTTATATGTTCCACTTATAACGTACAGCTAAACAATTGTTTTAAAAAAAACCTTTGGTTTGATTTATTAGGAATAGGTTGCAAGGATGGGTTAGACGTAAAATAGTAATCAAAAGAAACTGGAGCAGCCGGATACTATACAGAGTGTTGTAAATGGAAAAACCTCATTGGTGTTTGGGACGTGGATTTAAAAATAAGATTTATTACAAGATAACCTAAAATGTGCTTGAAAAATGGCTCAGACTATGATTATCTTGACGTTGGGTTTACACTTTATAGGCGTAACTCAAAAATAAAGTTACAAAGACTGATACGTACTGTACCCATTCACATAGATCTATTAGATTGATTCAGGATTCACGTAATTCATTCACATAATTATTTAAATTAATGACATTCATGGTTGCTACTTGACAGAGTACATGTAGGCCTATATCGTACAGAGTAACTGGATGATAGGTGTCGATGGCAAACGTTTTCCTGCTGACAGTAAGAGGGGGGTACTGGGGGGGGGGGGGTACTATGTTGCTTGTCAAATTAAAAAAAAAAATGGCAATGTAGCATGTCGTTTTACCTCAATTTAGACCCTTGTCACAAGACCCATGTTACACCTGTCCAATTTTAAAAATGGGGGTCAATCCCTAAAATCGACACAGCGTCAGAGGGTTTTCAGGGGCAGATCCAGGAATTTGTGGAGGTGGGGGGGGCAAAAACATGAATGTAGATCTACTATCGTCTATACATGTTAGATACTTAAATAATTTGTCGAATACTAAAAATATACCCCTGCGTCAAAATTAAAGACATAAAATGAGGCTGTTGCCAGTTTTCGCACATTTTTCCAGGTATTTTTTTCCAAATTTTCCAAATTTTCCTCCATTTTTGGGTCAAAATTGCAAAAAAAATTTATGATAAAGTACTGTTTATTTTGAAATCCCTTTCCTTTAATTATGTTAACCAAAGACGTGATGAATTCTATTTTTCATGTGTTTTATTCAAACATTTTGACACTTTTGTCTATCTATGAAAATGGACAAATATGCACATTCTAATCTGCTAATGCATATTGTTTTATGCTTCAGGCTTTGGCATTCAACAACATCAGTGGTTATTTTAATGAACGGATTTCCTAAGAGAATTATTTCCTGATCCTTCAATATTGATATTTAGGCCTATTATTTTTTGTATATTTTACTTGTCTCATTCATGCATTGTTAGGCTTATACATACACGGACGGAAGCCTATACTACCAATGGTGCAATGTGTTTTGTGACATTAGAGGCCATTAGAACGTTTTCTTGTGATGTCATTGGTCATGTCATGAATTCGATATGAGCAGGAGTTACATGGAGTGTAGCAAATAATAACATAGACAACTGATGGACGAGGAAGCTACTTTAAATTCAACATGCAACATAAAGCTCTAGGCCTATATAATGATGTAACACTAACAGGAGCGTTTAAACCTTACTGACATGTGACATGACTATTTCTTAAATTTGACATGCGACAGGGAGCTAAATAAATGACAAGGACATGCAACACGGCTATTTCTTGAATTTATGACGTGACATGGTGAGTCCAGACCCCATAATTATCTAGACCAAAAAAAAGAGGCTGCGTTGCCATGTTGATTTTAAGAAAATCCTATGTGGCCTGTCAAAATTAGGGGTCTGCACAAAATTAATCGGAAGATTGGACCAATATTTCCAAATCTAGCCTAAATCAAAATAACTTTTTTTTGGTCCATACATTGATAAAAAAAAAAATAGCCAGAGGATTGCCGAACGCAATTTCTCTGGAGTTTGTGAGACCATCAAATACAGTTTAGTCTTAGGCCTAATACCGTACTTCAGTCCAGTAAAGGAATTCAGGGCATGACGTCGTGCAAAGCACCGGTGCACAGGGTGCACATGCCCCGGGGCACATGCTTGCCCACCATGATAACACTTGTAACAGTATTGATACAATGACAGTATTTGATCTGACCCATCAGGAACCACTTTTGTCACTGTATGCATAGGTGTAAAACTTTACTTTTGTACATGTATCTGATAGTATGACCTTGCATGTGTGGGGTGTCTATGGTATACACACTTGGTCCCCCAGTGGTTGTACCGATATTACAATAATATTCGTTGAGATAGTCAGATACTTCATCATGAGCAATAGAATTGCCAGTAACATGATGTTGAAATATAACATCTATATTATCATTATCATGTGTGTTAAGTAGAGACTTGATTATTCTCCAGAAACGTTTAGGATTTTTTGTATTAGCATGCAAGCTTTGTTTAATATAAGCTGAACGTGCTTTATCAACTAACAGATTTATTTTATTACGTAAAAAGTGTATTATTTTCAAAATATCAGGATGAAGTGTTCTTTTATACAAACGAGAATAGAATTTCCTATCATTCATAAGTTTATACAGATCAGCATTCATCCATGGTGTCGGTTTTTCTCTGGTATGTACATATTTCAAGGGGCACATAATACCCAAGACATCATATATTCCCAAATACATATACTTCCATTTTTCATTTACATCATTAGAGTCAGTAAATATTTTCCAATCACGATTAGCTATTAGAGTTCCAAAGACAGTATAGTCAAACTTTGAATAATCGCGTACCAACTTACGTACCATCTTTTTACACTCACGCTCTTTTTTCCTGCTCGCAAAAACAGGATAATGATCTGATATAATGTCAGCAGTTGTTCCACTATTAGAAACAAATTGACAATTTGTTACGATATAGTCAATACAAGAGCCTTTATTTAAGTTAGGCCGAGTCACTTCATTAATGAGACTAGTCAATCCATTATTTTAAAGAAATTTCTTAAGTTCAGAAATGCCAGCAGCATTTGATTTGAAAAAGTCTACGTTCAAATCACCAAGTATCCATTTTTCACATTTCCTATATCGTGGGTCACTGTACAGGTCATGTAATTTTTTAATACAAACTTTAATATCACCTTTAGGCGGTTTATATACAGCCGAAATCAATACGTATTTAAAGTTAGGCTTGCACACATGTAACGTGATTATTTCATAATCGTTTGTTGTACAACAACCTGAAGGTACATTCACAGTATAACTGCTGTAAACATCAGAAATATAAATACAAACACCACCGCCTTTACTGTATGTTTTATAATTAGTTAAATTTTTAACTCTATCTTGTCGAAATATACTTTTTGCAGGTAAAGAAATTAGATCATCAGAATATCTGTTATCTAGCCATGTCTCACTACAACATATAACATCATAGGTATTGAAAAGGACCTTAATTTGTGGAATCTTTCTATATAGGCTTCTACAATTTAAATGTATAAGATTAAAGGAAGGCACTGTTGAAACAGAAGGGAATGAGAAAATATAAATATGATAATATATACAAAATCCAATCCTCTGATTTACGAATAGATTGGAGAAGAAGTTGACCCCTAAATTTAGACGAAGAACGTCAGTAGTAGTGAACCTCAAGTACAAAGTTAATATTTATAACAAATTGTATACAAGGGTAAACCGAACAACCGGAGATTTAAGGAGATCATTCAAGATTTTTGGATGTTCAGTCGTTTAGCAATAATCTGGTCTCTATACTTAGTTTGAAGCTCACCACAGTCATTCTGACCAGGGAAGACCCCAACATCATATTCCTCAGAGCCGAAGGGCAGTCCAGACGCAGACACTAAGGCCTTAAGTTTGTTAATAAACCAGTGGTATTCCATAGGCATGAGGCCAATCAGCCCTGGCATCAGGAACAAGGGGTCTGAATCACGTGGGTTGAGGACCCGTGATAGCTCTTTTATCCATCTGACTGGGCACAAGGCTGAGCCTGGTGATGAGTTGAGAATTATCCACCAAGGGCGTTCAACGAACCGGTCAGTTTTTTTAGGAATGGATAGTAAGAGCCAGATGGTCTGGGTAAAAGGATAGGTCCCTCCAATGTGGGGAGAGACAGTAAATTAACACTTGCAAATGAGTGCCCAGAAGGTTAGAGTCAAGGCAGCATAGAATTTGAGGTCTTTTTCCAAATCTACCATTTCTGAGCTCAGTTGCCAAAGTTTTACTAGCATCCTTCAACAGATAATGGCTATATAGACAGAGGTATGATAAGGGTGGCAATCTATGGTGATCACACTTTCTTACTTTAAGGCTATACTCCTAACACCACTGTTAAACCTTATTGCAGATTAGACTCTGTGCACCAAACCTAACTCCTAGTTTTAATATTAAAATACCACCTTTTTTTTTATTACATTTTTATTATCCTGGGACAAGTTGGATTTCTCCAGTCTTCCCTTGTCGCCAGCAGAACTTATCACTATTACATGGTATATACTATTCAGTTTCTTTAAAGTATTTGTTAGTGAAGACTTCGTTACCGTCTTCAAAAAATCCATTGAGCCATATTAGGAATGCTCCGTAGTATGATTACACAAAGATTCAGTTATATATGATGTCAATGTGATGAGATGAGATGGTATATATGAGACAATGTATAAAACAGAACATTATACAAAAATGCCTTGAGCAAGCCTTGCAGTTTCACTTGTAACATAATTCTCTTGCAGGTTTTCTTTTATCTTTTGCTTGAAACTGCTATAATCCTCATTTTGTCTTAATGTTGCATCAAGACCATTCCATAGATTACGAGCAACAAAAACTGGTGATTTGAGGATATATTCAAGTCTGGTAAATGGAACATTCACCAATGGTGCAACGTTTTGGCGAGTGTTACATAGTCCAATGTTGGGTACTATGTATCCTCAATTAATTAAGCGAAACATTATATTCAGGAGAAAATATTTTCTCCTATATTCCAGAGGTAATAATTTCGCTCTAGTATATAATTCATGTTTATGTACATCCAATGGGTTATTTACCAGAAATGTAACACGCAGGGATACATTCAATACGGTTTCCAATCTCTGGACATCTACAGTCGGGCATGCAGTAAAAAATATATTTCCCATATCTAAGTAGGGTAACAGCATACTTTTAACAATTGTCAAAGATGTAAATTCATTTATGCATTTCCGAACCCTTCATAAGAGTGATAATTTATAGGAAGCAAGTTTATAAGTTTCTTTAAGCTGATATTTAAAATTCAAAGCACTATCTAGATTAATGCCAAGATACTTGTAAATACTTACACACTCAATCGGATTATCACCTAGGGTTATCACAGGCTGGTATAACAATTTCTTATTAGAAAACGTCATTTGCTTAATATTTTTAATATTAATAGTTAATTTATGCTTACGACACCAAACGTCCACCCTTTTTATATCTGATTGTATCATTCTACCACATTCTGCAGGGTCTTAATTTGTAGTATACAAAACAGTATCGTCTGCATAAAGTAACATATTCGTTTCCTTGGCAACTTTTGGCAGTTCATTTATATATATATTAAATAATAGGGGACCCATTATGGAGCCTTGCAGTACCCCATAGGTGATATCCTGTAATGGGGAGAGTATTCCATTTGCTATTGTCTTTTGTTTCCTATCACATAGGTAGTTTTTAATCCAATTTTTCATATTCTTATCAACATACATTTCGTCCAATTTTGATTGTAGAGTAGAATGGTCTAAGGTATCAAAGGCTTTCTTAAAATCAATGAATACAGCCATTGTCGACTGTCTCATGTTATTGTTTAGTTATCTCGTTAATCAATTTAAATATTGTGTCTTGGGTTGCGTGCTTGGTAGGAAAACCATTTTGATTAGGACAAAAAAGTGAATTATCTTCTATATGCTCATACTGTTGATCATGAATTAATTTCTCCAACAGTTTCCCTGGTAAGGGCAACAAGGTAATAGGTCATAGGTCCTCAACACATTTTGAATTATTAACCTTTGGTATGGGTACCACAGTTCCAACTTTCCACTCATTTGGGAATATTTGAGTTTCAATAGAGAGGTTGAATAGATATAATAGTTGTTCATGTAAACACTTGAAGCTGTCTCTTAATATCCTGGAAGAAATGGATAGCCCTGATGATTTATAGATGTCTATTTCGTTCAATTTTTTATTCAATTGTTGCTTCCATATCTATTAAATGTTCTAACCACAACTAGGTTTTTAGATTTTTTTTAAGTACTTCCAGTACATCCTGTAAAGGATGAAATTTGTGACAGGACCTTGTATAATACATTTACTATTTATGATGTTATGAACTCATATAAATATCTGGGAATAGATCTTGACTGCAATCTATCATTTGACAAAATGATTGACACAACTTATGATAAGGCAAATCTTAAACTTTATATTTTGAAAAAAATCAGATCATTCATAACAAACACAATAACAAATCTCATCTATAAGACTTGTATATTACCAAATTGGAATATGCTGATTTTTTAAATGACTCAGCTATTGCTTCAAAAATCAAGAAGTTACAAAGGCAAGCAATGCATGCAATAGATTATCAATCACATAAACATTTCAAATACCACGAATTACTTGATTTATATGGGCACTGAGAACTATATCTCAGAAGGAGGAAACATATATCATCTGTTATGTATCATCTTAGACACTGTGAACAATGCCGTAATCAAAAAAATAAATTTTCACATAAATTCACAAAAATAACAAAAGTCCAAAATAGCCCTATTACAGAACTGTTTGTATTTGGCATATGTTGCCATTAGTGGTTCAACGTTGCTACAACCTACCAGCACAATGTTGTTGTGCAACATGAATACAACCACCAAATACAACGTTGCAGCAACGTTCCTACAACCAAATATACAACGTTGCGTTGCAACATACACACAATGTTTCAAAATTACGTTGTAACAACGTCAATTTCACAATGTTGTGACAACGTCAATTTCACAACGTTGTCACAATGTTGCGAGACAACTTAAAAACAACATGCAGGTGGCACCACTGTCTAAAATGTGCAATATTTCAAAAACGTTTTTTATATTTAGTCATTTAAGATAAGATTTTTTAATTTGTTTTGAAATATAATGCTTGAACAAGGTGTGCTAGATGAAGGAACATTATCTATGTTCATAATGTTTGACTATTGTAATAAACATTGAGACTTTGAATAAAAACAACATGTTAAACACCTTTTATATTTGGTGGGCATAGTAAAGCCCATTGAGCCTTAGGAGTCTTAAATTGTAAATGCAACAGGTCATTAACTTGACATGATCTATCATAAATGATGCCTGAGTTCGATTTTAGTCGCAAAATGCAGTCTGAAATAAAAGTTATGGGATCATAAATAAATATAGTAACCTTTTTTATTTCTAAAATAATCTAGATTTTCTTTATTCAAAACTAAAATTTAAAATTTCTCCTTAAATAATCCAGGAACTACACAAAATGTGGAATATTATCAGTAGAGAATGGGAATGTGGCAGTACTAGTACCAATTAATTACACAACCTAAATAATAACCTGGAAAGAACAAAATCTTTAAGGTTGTGAAAAGGTTGTGAAATGGTTGCAGTACAACGTTGTGAATAACGTTGCTACAACCTTTCTAGGAGTCCACAAATTTATGTTGTAGCAACGTAAATTTGCAACGTTGTTACAACCAAAAGGTAACATTGTAGCAACGTTGTAGCAACGTGAAATTGTTAGCTGGGATATCTAAGGTAAAATTCAAGAGGGGCATCAAGCCATTTTGCTGGCCTTGACCTGCTGCTAATCCACTTTGAGAACATGCTACTTTATGTATGTGAAATTGTTTGAATAATAATAAAAGAAATGAATACTGGTTGCCAAGCAATTGTTTTATGCACTAGGCTGTTGCCATACAATAGATAAAGGACCCTTCAATCTCCCTAAGCATCTCTTCTACTTGCATCATTGCCTATACATAATCTAAGACAATTCTAGAATTCCTAATACATTGTTGTTAGGTAAATATGACAGTCTAGTTCCATTGCTAGCTGAATCCTGAAGGTTACCATTGTTTCCAGATTCCCAAAGAATATGAACATTAAGATATCTAAAAAATGACCCACTTACATCACACAGCTCCAAACACACATTAGATATGTTGGATATTATCATAATGTATGTTGAAGGGTCATGGAGGAATGGTTGCTAAGCCATTTTGTTGTGCGAAAGGCTGTTGCTAGACAACATAAAACCATAGAAAACCTTACATATTAGCAAAGAGGTCTTAACATAGGATTGATCTTTATTATATACATTTGCAAATTATTTTAAGATTATAAGTACCCAGTTGCTAAGGAAATGTGACATTCTTGTCTGTTGCTAGGCAACTAAATGGTCAAGTATATAGTCCAATTATAGTTCAAACGGATAATTAGTGAATACAGTTGGGTAGATGTTCTCAAATTTGATCTAGAATCTAGAAAAATACTAGCCTCTTGCAAATAAGTAATATTCTAAGAAATTTGAAAGATGGCTGCTTGAAACCCTGATACCAATTGTTGTTTTTCTTAAAACATAATTTCTCCAAAAATAGACATTCTAAACATTCAAAAACTGTTTTCATACCTCATTAGTTCCTCAGAAATAACCTATCTATGTGACAAACCATAATTATAGGCCTATATTCCTATTTTTCAGTTTTTTTAAAAGATGGCTACCAAAAATAATGTTAGCCTAAAAAGATTTTTGGGCAACATGTATATTCATAATGTAGAGGTTCCAAGCTTTCAGAAACTACCTTCAACACAACTTTACCCCTCCGAAAACACCTAAGCCATTTTTTTGACATAAGGCATACCACTATACTCCAACAGTTAAATATATATCTGAGGTTTTGTGCATGTCACTTAAAATGGTTGCATATACCATGATTATAACACTACCTAATTGCCATGAGTATTATGTTCATACTAGTTGTTGAAAAAGTGCTCATCTTTGTTGTTTGTTGGCATGTACAAACTTACATGAATAAAGATAATTCTGAAGACAGGTTAAGTTATTATGTAACGCTGAAAGTAGTATTTAGAAGGGAGAGTGGCGCAATGAGAATGGGTGTAATTAGGTCACCTAGACAGGTTGACCTAGATAAAGCTGAAAATCAGTTCATAGCTTTATCCAAGGAAACAAGGGAGTGGTCATGTGCCGTCTAGGGAGCGATCAGGGGTGTCTAGGCTAGACAGTTGCACTCATTTGACCTCTTCACTTCTCTCCCTCTTAATTAGTCAGTGACGTACTTTCCTTCTTATAGATTATGAAATTGCACTGAGGTAGAAATAACCTCATGCATATTATTAGAATAGAATAAAAGGTTGAATGCTTGAATATATTTAGACAGCTTAGTGTAAAGCCAATTAGCTTAAGGAAAGTGGATGGTCACCAGACTGCGATAGAATTAAAATAAACATAATACCAAATTACAAATAAGGAAAACTAAGAATTAACAAGATCTATTAAACCCTGTCTATTAATGACCATAGGCGGTGTAAATGGCAGGTGAGACAATCCTAGAAGCAGTGTTCTTTGGGGATCCTTGTCTGCCAGCGGCAGCACTGCAGGGGGAATGCAGGTATACAAAAAATTGATAAAAGGTATAAGACAAATCAATAATAGGTTAGTATAAAAGACGCAGTGGTAACCAGTAGAGAGTGAAAAAGTTTGGATTGATACAAACCTTTAGGGTTTGGATCTGGGTGGTTAGAATTCACTGTTCAGTGTGGTATCTGGTGACCATACTAAGGACTACTAAACCTTCATAGGGACAACGCAGGGTAGATGGGCTAGCAATAACAGTGCCTATGCCTGTCATGTATTACAAACTCCAAAGTGTTACGAACATCTGTACTCATTGTCAATTTTTTGTTCTCGATCATTCTTTTAAGGATTTGATTTAAAACAAAATTTACTCCTTTCCATTTATAAAAATGTATAAAATAAATCAACCGAAACACTAGATGTAGGTTATAAGGACCCTAGTGAAAGTTATATCATTTATAACTTCCTCTCAGCCAGCAGGGTTTAACAGCAGTATGAGATGTTGTGCAATTTTAATACTAGAAAATTAATACTTAGAGTTGCTGTTTCAATAAGTTGGTATCCAAAAAGAAATAACAGCTATACGTAATTCAAACAAACTAAAAAGGGTTCTCAATTTACAACCCACTTGTGTGGATAAGAAATCATCAAATATATTTGTGTTTATATGAAAATGTGAGAGTAAGAAGAGACAAGACATGAACCTTATATAATATAGTATGATATAATGTATAAGATATTTAATATAAACACAATAAATAAGTATAATTTATCAAACATCCCCTTCATTCATCAAGTGTAATAAACGTTTTGACTATTTAAGGAGTTTTATGATGACATGACAAAAAATCTCCCTAAATAAAAATCTCCCTGCTTAATTAAAATACTATTTTTAAGTGGTTACTGGCACAATTATTGTAATTCAAAGAAGAAATTCTGGGTCATTTTTCACATAAATCAGGATATAATCCAAGTAATGATCATATTTTCTACCGTTTTTCAGCAATACACATTAGAATTAAATAGTACTATAAAAAGATTTATTCAGAAGTATGGTGTAAGGTATATTATTAATAGCAACATTAGACTTAGCCAAAGGGCACAATTCAC
This sequence comes from Lepidonotus clava, assembly GCA_936440205.1. Lineage (NCBI taxonomy): Eukaryota > Metazoa > Annelida > Polychaeta > Phyllodocida > Polynoidae > Lepidonotus > Lepidonotus clava. The sequence goes on along the minus strand of OW387146.1, from coordinate 48,971,164 downwards.
AATATAGACCCTGACAAGTTTCACATGGAATATTTTGATTTTGTCTATGATAAAACATAGATCGCATCACACTTGGATTAGCTCCTCTCATTGCACAGTCCCGAAATGTGAAGTTAAAAGAATCATGCCATTCAGTCTTTACAAAAAATATGTATTTTGAGTTTTTTAATATTTTAGAAGCCATATACATATGTCCTTTAAACGCATAAAAAGGCTTACAAAAGTGACTTGTTTTTTGAAGGACACTTTTGAAGTAAGTGACTTCATTTTTTATATTGTTTCCAGCTCTCTGGAATCCTTCCCAAAATGTCTTGTTAAATGAACTGTAGAGTTCACACATTTCAGGCATCCATCTGCAAAGTTTTTTTTCTAACTGTCTCTTTATGATGTAGTTGAAAGGGGAATGCTTTTTAACATTGCGAGGATAATAGATAATATCCTCCAGATTCCACCCAAGTATTCTTCGGAATAGAACAAGGGATTCATCATAATACTCAGTGATTCCAACAAAGAAATCTTTATTTAATTGGTCCACTACAGCTGAGCCAAATTTTGCTGGTATATTTTGTGTGAAAGCATTTAGGTTAAGATTTTTTATTTTTCTCAGTGTAGATGAATGATATGTGCACCAGCCCTGGTCTCCTTCAATCTTCTCCATGAAAGAACCAACAATGTCATGTTTGTTTAGGCCGAGTCGTCGGATCAGATGCCAAAATTCAATAATAGAGTTTAGGTAGAAATAAGGTCTGCGGATAATTGATATTTTTGTCACAGGCTGACACATTGTTGTTGCTATATCATGGTTGTTGTATATAGTATGATCATAAATGATATTGTACTGTTTGCTCTTTCCTTCTTTGAAAGTAGGTGAAATGTGCTCTTTAAAGGACACTGCATATTCAAATTTTGAATCAAAAATTGCAACACTGAGGTTATATTTCCAAGCAAATATACTCAAAATATTCATAAAGGTTGTCGAGCCCACTTTATATAGTTTAAGGTAGTAAATGTTAACAGTCCTATTGTTAGAGTGTGTGAATAATTGTGTTGTATTTGCCTCTTTTTTTAACATTAAGAACGATGTTTCTATGTTGCTTTTATGTTGTTTGGTAGTAATCAATAGACAGACATAAAAACAAAAGACACTTGAAGCAATGAGGATCATTAAACTTCCATGTTTCATAATATAAAACATAGATCGCATCACACTTGGATTACCTCCTTTCATTGCACAGTCCCGAAATGTGAAGCAATAAGGATCATTAATCTTCCATGTTTCATACCATAAATGTTTGTGATTAATTACAGATTATTTGCACAATGTTTGCAGTAGCATAGAATCAATATCTTTCTACCTACTTTATAAAGCAAAAGACGTTGGGGCTATGTACTAAGTAAGCAGCAAAAGTGACATTACATATAGTTCATATCCGTTGTTCCAATTAGTGAGGAAGCAAATGCAATATGATGTGGTCAGTTCACGTCATTAAGTGGAATATAGTCAGTTATAAGGGGACCTTTCCGTGAATTTTCCTTCAAAAAATATGGTAGAATTAATCATCAATATTACATGGGATAGAATTGTAATTAAGCATCTGAAATAATTTTTCTGCAACATGAAAGGGGCCCCAAGATATGAAATACGTAGAAGATAATATTCTCTTTCTATCAATTGCTCGCTTTTAGCTTTATAAGTGGTGCTCATCCAGCAGCATGTGAGGCATAGTATCTTTGATATCAGATGTTTGTCATGTGTTAGTGATAGTCACGAGGGGTATTGTAGGGATTGAGGTTTCCATCCAATCTTAGTAGGTCGAATTGAGCTTATAATGTAGGTAGGGTTTTGGATAGTTGCAATGCTTGGCAGTGGCTACTGTGTCATGACAACAAAGTTTCCCAACCTGTCACATTGCAGGATGGGGTAATTAACCTTTCAGTCATTGATCAATATTTGGTGAGAGGTCAAGGGTCAGCTAGTTCTGTGCTGAATCAGATCAAATAAAGCATAAGGGTAAACAACTTAACTGATACAGTATCCATTATATTGCTTTGTCATTAAAAAGTATGATGCCATATTGAAATTAGGCTTTCCTATATAGTGTTGTTGCTTACAGAATAACTGATAATAAGATGTAATGACTACGTAGTTGCTGTTATCAAATTACCAAATCACATGTCACTTATAAAGTCTTTTCTAGAATACCAGCTGTCTTGCTCAACAGTATAGAGTGTACAAATTCAATTGTAAGCGCTTCCTTGATTTGACCCTTAAATCTGTTACAGAGTGTTAGCCTTATATGACATTTCTATAGTAATAATATGTAAAGTATGTGTCCATATAATTACATAATAGGGACATCGATCCAGAGTGGGAACTGAGGTATTAGCACATTCTTATGTTTCAATATTTGTGCATGCTTTATTTACTTATGATTATCTCCTATGTATGTTATTCATTTAAGCAACAATAATTTGTTATTTTGTCAATTGAAGTTGAAGACGAATGGGTCAGTTCTTAGAGCTTTAAGAAATTAACTATTTTTAATATTTTTAAGAAGAAACCCTTTCAAGACTAAATAATGCCTTATGGCATCTTGGACATAAAGATAAATGAAAAGCTATTTATAGAAGAGGCCTTCTGGGTTACATAGGTGAAAAAATCTTGATAAAAGTGTCCCGTTTCTAAGACAAAAGGTTAGCTCAAATATAGTGCAAATACGGTTCAAAGTTAAACCACCCTACGGGGGTGGTTCAAGGTGGGTTCAAGGTGGTCAAATCATGTAAATATATGTTTCTACGTGTAAAATGGCTCCAATTATGGTTTTATCATTAAATTTAAACATTTTCCAGTAAATAAATTAATGTGAAATACTTAGATTTAACAAAAAGTAATTATCGGGGCTTGAACCTAAACTGCAATGTTTTGGTTCAAAGTTGTTTAACATACCAAATTATGGCTCAAGATGGTTCACACAGGTTCAACTCGTTCAAATTGGTTCAAATGAAAAAGGTTCAAATTTGTCTTAGAATTATGATTTGAACCAAAATATCAGCTGATCCTTTCTTGAACTAAACTGAGCAAAGGTTCAAATCGGGACTTGGAATACGGGGCCAGTTGTTTTCATATGTCAATATTTTGACAATTATCAAGAAAATTGCAAAAGAAATTCATATCTCTGGATCTAATTAAGCTATTTATTTCTGTTTTCAGCTAATTATACCCTGAGTCTTTAGATATTAATTCGCACTATTGCATTGGTAGAGTTTTATTCAATGTTTCCATGCAACCTCCAATTCAGGTACAAAGGGTTTTATTATTGAAAACGTTCCATTAACATTCTATTTAGAATGTTTTCTGCAAAGAAAATTCTATTGAATCCAAGCTTATTTCAGAATTAGGATGAAATTATATTATAGTTGTGTTTTAAAATAATTCATTTATATCTCCTATTTTTTCCATTTTTTTCCATAAATAGTGCTATTAGAGACTATCATTTTCATTGAATTATATAGGTTACCTTCGATTCCTATGAAATTCTAAGGGAACGAGCAAAATACTATTCAATGGTATTGTACGAACCAGAAACTCAATCTTAAAGGGTTCTTTGCACATAAATTTACAAATAAATGTTTAATATAATTATCATTATTATTGTGGTGCGTGCTAGGCGCGCAGACGTGGCTTAGAAGGCTACTCGACCACAAATGACAAGAGGGGGTTTGATTTTCCCACTCTTTGGTCTGACCAGTGTCAGGTGACCTTGTTGTGTTTGTGTAACCAAGGTGAGGGCTTTCTCATTGGCTAACTGGTTGGTTGCCAAGTGGAGTAAACAAGTAGTGTTTATCTCATTGGTCTGAGATTTGTCAGAACTGAAGCTTTTTTTGTGGAGGTTACAACAATCATTGTGGTTTCTAATACAGATTCTCATCAGGAGTATTGTGGGCCTTGATGCCTGCTAAAACAAGAAATGGTTGATTAATTGTATAGCATTGTCAGTTCACTTTGGTGGCCCTAGGTGGGGCCACTGGTCTATGTGTGGACAGGTCACTGGGTTGTCATTTGTGGTTGGTAAGTTGGTTACCCATTTGGTATAATTTTGTATAATTTTCTCTCAGCATTTATATAGTAACCCATCCGGTTACGCTACATATTTGTCTTATGAGAAAAAAATTTTTCTCATAAGACAAATATGTAGCGAAAAAAAATTTTCTCATAAGACAAATATGTAGCGTAACCAGATGGGTTACTATATAAATGCTGAGAGAAAATTATACATAATTATCATTATTATTATGTTATTATATATTTTTTGGAACATGCACAATTGTATCAGAGGCAATTGTATCTAATTAATATTCATGAGGTTACTTGATATTCTAGTGAAAACATGTTTTCTCCAGCTGCCATAAAATTGAAAGTTGCAGTATAGTTCGGCAAAAAAACACAGTCTTGGTATGTAAAAACTATGGTTGTGTAGTATTTATGGTCAGCAGTAAATTTTACAGTTTTAGTAAGAGTTTACTGTAAAATTTACAGTTGTTTTAAAACTTTAGTGCCATTGAACTGTATCAAAACTATCCAAAATTCCCAAAAATAACACCTAAATCCTCAGACTCACACATGGAGGATGCCCAGGGGAGTCAGTTTGGGATGCTGGCACTTCTTATGTATATAGAGGACATGAACATTTTGTCAGATGTGATGTAACAGGAAAATGTGAGCATTGTGTCTTTGCTGAAGTCTGCTGCGCGTGACCACATTTTGCATGAATATCAAAGTTAGTGCAATCAGTTTCTGCGTCTCCGGTATAGTATATTCACAATCTGCTTGTGATAACAGGTGCATAGCACATCACAATTCAATTTTGTACCACCTGCCCGCCTACGAAGTCAACTCCCCTTTGATACTTTGCAGGCGTCGGGCGCCAGGATGTGCGCGACAAGGAGCCTGAATCCCCGCCTGCAGGAGAGCCCTCTTATTCACAAGTTTTCCCGCATGGCATCAGTGTTAATCCCCCCCTCCGAGCACAAGGTATATCATGCCCAATATTAATCACCACAGTCATACCAGTCCCACCCACTGGCACAGAAGAGTTGCGTGCATGTGTAAAAGGTCAAGCACAGTGTTACTGTGCTGCAATTGTGCTAATGGGCGATACCACAGGGTCAACAGAGAATATTGCCTGTGTACACTCTGTTCGAAGAACAAAATTTGGTGATGAATACCACTATGTCTTCGAGTGCAGCCACTTCAATGAAAAAAGAGATATCTCAAAACAGTTGGTGCTACAACTGGTGCTACGAGATGGCACACAAAAATGTGAATTGTCGGGTAACATGTAAATCAACTACTCCCACAAAATACAACCCATACAGCTAGCCGTACTAGGCCTAGGCACCACTACGACAGGCACACTCTGGATATTTTCTTCAGACTATTCTTTAGACTAGCCTAAGTTAGTCTACAAGTTAAGGGCTAATATGTCTATAAGGCTGTCTACAAGGCCTGTGTGACTCCTCCAATAATTGTTTCAATTTATCTTGTTATTTGCAACCCTTTTTTACTTTTTAGCATAACTGGTATGTTACTTTATAGAGTTATCTAGTTTTTCTCATTTCACTGCACACTCTCCCAACAACACCGGTTATGTTCCTACAGACAGAATCAGGCTTATCATTTACCTGGTTATTTAATTATAAACTGAACTGTCTCTCTTTTATGTGTCCAAACCGAACAACAATGTCAAACAAAGTCAATCTTTCAAATGTACATTTTTTTATTGAAACTAGCACATTTTCCACATATAACTTTGTTTTTGTACAAGCACTCTTTATAATAGCACGTCGTGGCAATAAGTAATATAGATGTTTTTCACATATTAAGTAAACGGTAGGTAAATATATACAAGCAAGCATTCATAGTTTATTCTTAATATTCTATATCATGGTTTAATAAGCGGCAGTCCGTCAACTCTCCGCATCTAGCATCGTGCATTCGCTCCCTCCCTCTTCATGAACGATCCAGGCATCTTAGGTAGCGGTTCTGGAATATAAACAACATATAGCAGTCACTCATTTAATCATCAACATCTTAAACCACAATAATTATCTAGACAAATAGGCAATAATTTAACCACCCTCAACTTAGGCCACAATAAGTTTCTTTACCACTTGTGGTACGGATAACCACCAATCTATAATAAAAAGGTTATAAACACAATTATTGTCCAGATAGAGATCCAACTTTGTGGGGAACACAATAATACTATAATAACCGTCGTCGGCATATGGGATCCAAATCTTGAACATTCCCCAAAGGACATTAAATTCTAAAAGTTATTTTCCTCTGGTAACCCTCCGGGCTAGTGGTTATGAGAATTCAAACTGCAGAATCAAACATACACTTACCTATTCATTTGCACACTTGTCACATATGATCTCTGACGCCATGATCTGAGCTGGCTCATACTGCGCACACGCCAGGTGAAATACTGCTTGGCAGTTGGTGCACATCAGGTAAACTCTGTAAAGGCAATGTTGGATGGTCTATATAACAGAACCAGTTTTTATCTGAAACCAGGGTTTATGTGGAATATGGAATAAATCCCGGGCCTGTCTAGATACAACAACATGGAATAAGTTCTTCCCTCCCACTTGTGAGTAGAATAACTGTCATTTCAAATTTAGTAAAAACAATATGACACAAATAAACAATAAAGAGGGTGCCGTATGTTGGGGAACTATGCAGTCAGTCAATAAATGCCCCTTGTAATACATACCTATATTTGGTGTCGAAGAATATACCACGGGGGGCAATCACACTGGTCTCGTCGTCCTAGGCATCCATGTCGACATCCTGCTCGTTTGTCAGGTATTCCTGGTCTACCTAAAGGAAGGATAAAAATATAAGTATTGAGTAAAACCGCAGGCAATAGTGGCCTAGCGTCGACTGATCCCATCTTTTGTAGTCAAGTTAAATGCAGACTATCCAACAGACGATAATTCCTCCTCCATGTCTACGCATATTTTTTCGCAAGAACCCACGCAGTGAGTCTCATGTAACCACGCGCCTACCGACCTGGGTCAACGGAAGGCGCTGCTCAAAAAAGAAGTGTCGTGCTTATTTAAGGGATTATATTTGTAGCTACGTTATTTATACAAATCATTGTTTTGAAGGTTTTGCAGGAGCATTCAACATTACAAATACCTAGTTACACATATTGTGTGTGCATGAAGTAGTCTTTTACAATTTAACGCGTACTCCTTTCTCGCTATCTTGTAATATTCTCAACCAGAATTAATGCGCCCCACTGCGATTGACCATCCTCCAATGAAATGCATCCATTCCACCAAGTCCACCCATTAGCCTAGTGTCCAAATAAATGTTTAATGTACGTTCTTGTACATCTGTTGTGGGCAGAGCCTTTGAAGAAATTATTAAATGCTACTCCCCCAATGTTTTTATACAATTTAGTTTCTGTATATACGTATTGTTCTTTTCAAACCGCAACCAAACAAATGCAGTAAAAAAAAAGAAATGCAAACGGTACCTAAGATATGGTGCACTCTGTAGTTCTTATTGAATCGTACAGTTACCAATTGATCGAATCGATAATTCTTAAAAAGAAAAAGAACTCGAAAGACGGAGTCGAAATCAAGTATCAGTTGCACATTTATTACATATTGGGGTCGCAATCAAATAGCAGTTGCCAATTTACAATTTGGGGTAGTCGAGGTAATAATGTTATCTTCAAGGACACATTATGTATCCAGGTCATAGGTAAGTGTCACCAGTATACCTGGCTCACTTGCTGCAACCATAACCAAGTTGTAGCGCAGAATCAGTTGCTTCAACAGTCTTTTCAAGAAAATTGTTTTCAACAGATTCACATTGACTGTCCTTTCCAGTGTTCACTCTCTGTCTGTTCTGCTGTCTACGACATTAATGTCCGTACTAAGTGTGTAGTCTCCTCTTAGGAACAATTCGCATTCTCTGTTAAGAAAAAGATCACCCTCTGTGATAAACACGTAATTGGTGCAATGTCCCGGGAACGTAACAAGTTGAATCCACGCATTCTGGGTGCCAGACATGAGCAGGAAAACCTTTCAGTTATCTTGTTTGCATATCCCAACTAATTGTGCGCAACCCCAAATCATGGTGGCTAGTCCCACTAGAGAGACGATTACCATAAGCAAGTAGAATTGGATTCGAATAAAGGTGTTGTAATTTCCACAGAGACTCTCTTGTTCTTGTTCTTCTATTGCAGCTCTTGGTACTAAGGTAGGTCCATATTGGTTTAGCATGGACTCAAATCGGTCGTGGTAAAGCAACGGGGTCATTAAAGGTAATGTTTCTCCATTGTTAGGTCGTCCATTGTCGTTGACAACCCCCATTCCTGCTGACCTGGTGTCGTTGACCTTGATTATGTCTCTCAACCACTCCATGAACCGCCTGCCTCGCAGGGGCTTAATATTTCGAGCTCCGGTCAGGTCCCCTTCCAGCAATAGCAGGACCAATGGGCCATAGATACAGACTAGCAATAATAAAAACAAAAGGGGGGAAATCAATACATCGATCTAAGGGCCAGTTTTAAACTTATGAAAACTACAACTTCAACAAGACTTGCTTTGGCCAATAAAGGTAAACCAATGTGGGGTTCAGATTCATTAGATTCTTTAAAGGGTATGGTTGTACCGTCTGTAATGCATTTGTCCGGCTCACCTGAAAAGAGTTTCATCTTGTCCTGCGGTCTGTGTATCGGCAAGGAATCCAATGAACAGACAGAGTGGGATGTCAATGTCTTTCTGATAAAGCCGGTGAATTATCTAGTGGTCACTTTGGAATAATGTTTGGTAAATGCAACGGCATCTCTCTCTCTCTCTATCTCTCTCTCTCTCTCTCTCTCTCTCTCTCTCTCTCTCTCTCTCTCTCTCTCTCTCTCTCTCTCTCTCTCTCTCTATATATATATATATAATATAGAAGAATCTCGATGTTTAATGTCCTTGAGAGATGATGAAAAAACTAAATTTACGATGAAAAACACAAAATATACTAAGGTAATGAACAGTCCTTACTATCGTGGTATAAAAATTTGGAATCAATTGTCTGCTGATGTTCAAAATGCACCTTCGATGCATAAATTTAAAACAGCCTTAAACACGAAAGATTAATAAGATTTGTCAAATTACATATGTATAGATAGATGGGAAATTATAGTAGGAATGTCTTTTCTTTGTATTAGGTGTACATAATTACTAACCCATTTATTTTTATTATATATTATAATCGGTATTAACACCATTTTAGGACTTATACGGTGTTTACTGTCGTCCTATCTTATTTACTGTACTACTAACAACGTACGACTGGAAGATCATACTTGTATGAAGTTGACTGAATAAAAAAAAAAAATATATATATATATATATTTATATATATATGTATCAACAAGTGGTCGGCACACAGAGACACTTTGGTTTGGCGCGTTTCTCTCATCCATGTGTGGCTTGTGTATTGTTGTACGTCAGCACTTGAGACTTTCCCAGGAACGCGCATCCGCTGCGTTCTCAGTTTGGAAACTCTCATGCCCCCAACAAGGGACCTAGGTCCCCCTAGACTGGCATTCTCGGTTGGTAACAACTGCCGACCTCAACACCAAGCCTATATGGCACCTTGCAGCGTCTGCATATGACGTATAAAACGATGAAACTATTAGCCTATTCGCACAGTTCATCGGCATTATGGTAGGACTCGCAAGTCTTTCCCAGGAGCAGCTCCGCGCTCACAAAGCCATAGATAGGGGTACCCATAAATGGTGTTGGTCCTGCTCGGAACCTATACCTAAGAATCAGCACTACACAACAAATGCCTCATCCGAAAGAGAAAGGACATCAGAAAAAGTAAGTGGTGTATACCATTTTTATGATATGTTTTTTGTTGTTGTTTTTATACCTGAAGGGGCGTATCCATGCCTCATGTTGCTGCTTGTTTTTTGTCTCTGGTCTGTTCATGTGTAATACTGAAATGTACATTTGTTTCACAGGCTCTGCAGATGCTCCTCCAAATCAAGACATCCTTAATGAAGCTGAAACATTCGGTCCAGACAGAAACGACGACCAGTCCACTACTACCCACCCTACAGTGGCCGAACCTAGGGAAGAGGTAAAGCCTTCTGTGGGGCAATCTGGGTCAGCTGGGAAAGCATTACCTTCCACCATCCCAAGACAGCAAAGACAGTTGGCTGAGAAGGTACATGCAGATCCCATCCAAGAGACAGAGGTTTCTGAGGGGCCCGCTGGACAGGAAGTGTCATGGAAAAGATCCCACTCCACCATGTCCGGAAAGCCAATTCGCCGGACCAAGGATTTACCCGCAGTTCCCAGCCAAGCGACGGGGTCTTCTGCGCCACCCACCTTGCAGTAAGTCCCCCACCCCTGAAAAGATCTTCATCGTCCAAGGTTGGGTTATCTTCCCTGAAACACGCGTGGTATGTCCGCGGCTATGGCAAGTGGTTGTTCGACATGGTAAGGAAATTAAAAGTATCGTTTCAAGGACTGTTTTCTTTCATTTTGCAGTGGCATATTGCTAACTTCACGAGTGACACAACCCTCATTATATTACTTGCGTTTGTATGTGAAGTCCCTAGGTGGAAAGCAAAAATATGCAAATGTGCTTCATAATGTCTTCCCTACCACCATGTACATGCTATACAAGTGGCTGGGAGTAGGAGAAAGTTCGTTCGAAGAGACGACTATTTGCTCCAAGTGTTACACCTTTTATCACGATGTGTGACAGATACTGTACACAGGCCCAGGTGGCACTCAGAAAACCCGGCTATGCACACGGAAGGTATTTAATGAAGAAAACCCATGTGGCACAGAACTGGTCAAATGAATCAAGCTACAATGGGTCTGTATGGCAAAGGGTTGTACATTTTGGGTTTTTAGGGGATAATGACTATTTGGCTCTGTAGATAAAATGTTGACTGGTTCCAACCATTCTCTAGGAAGAGCTCTTGTTCTGTTGGCGGTATTTATCTAACTGTTCTTAATTTATGTAGGGAAGAGCGCTACAAAATAGAGAACGTCATACAGTTTGGCATGATTCCAAACCTCCCGAAGGAACCTGCGGACCTATTGACATTTTTGCAGCCACTGGTGGATGAACTGAAGGTGTTTTGGAGATGTGGAATGGTCTTAAAATCATTTGAATGGCCCATGGGTAAATACGTGAAGGTTGCACTGTTGAACGTGGCCGCTGACCTGCCCGCTGCCAGAAAGGTATGTGGGTTTCTGTCACATGCAGCCAATATGGAATGCACTAAGTGTCGGAAGAATTTCAAGGGGAAACCCAAGCAAAACTATTCCGGTTTCGAAATGCATTTATGGCCGATGCGCACGTGGGGCCGTCATAGGAAGCAAATTGACAAAATCAGAGCAGCCGGTACACGCAAAGAGAAGAAGGATCTAGAGAAGAAATATGGAGTTTGAGACACCCCACTCCTGGAACTGTCCTACTTTAATCCCATCGAGTAAGTGAAAAATTAAAATGAACCTTGTCACCTACATCAAAACCTGGACTTTGATCATTCATTACTTGTAGCCAATAGTGCATTTGTAGTTGTACATGTTACATCGTCTTGTATACGGCCGGTTGTTTTGCACCATCGTCTTCTAATAGCATCCCTATCCTATTACTGTATTTACAGATTCCTGTCCATTGATGTGATGCACAACGTCCAACTGGGTGAGTCTTCAAGGAACAATCATTTCATATACACTTAAGTTTTGTATTGAGGAATTCAACTGTTTTTTTAATTTAAATTCGATCACTCTAGTCAGCGGTCATTAGACTAACACCCAAATGTTTTGCTCAATCTATTTCAGGTACAGCCAAGAAAACCTGGAGAATGTGGGAAAAGCATGGAGCACTGACCAAACAGAAGATACTGATTATTGATGAACGCCTGGAAAAGTTCAAGAAAGGACTACCAGATGACCTGGTCGTAACCAACATCAAAACTAATGCTGGTACGTGAACGGCCAAAGAGTGGAAAAACTGGGTTACCGTCTCTTCCAGATATTGTCTCCAAGGTCTTTTGGCAAAAACATCACCTGAAAACATGGCAGCGGTTCGTTATGGCCACTAGATTATTATGTCAGCCGTGCATAGCAGACCATGAGATTGATTTAGCACATAAAGACTATCTCCAATACTGCCAAGAGACCCAGGTACAATTCGGGAAGAAGGTGGTTAACGTTACGCCCAACATGCACCTTCATTGTCATCTGACGGACTGTCTGCGTCAGTACGGGCCTGCGCCCAGTACATGTCTTTTCAGTTATGAAAGGTACAATGGTTTTGTAGGAGACCTCCAAACAAACAAACGTCAAATTCACAAACAATTTATGAAGAGATTTCTTCTCACAAAGGCTGTAAATCATATGTGAAGTGAAATGCCGTCCGAGTACAAGAAGGAATTATTGCCTCTCTGCCACAATGTACAGACTCCAATTCCCACTCTCCTCGATACAATGCAAGTCCCAGAATCAGAGCTCGCCGACTGCCAACACCTCTGGAGTAACATGGACGGCTTCGAGACCAACGAGACAGGAAAGACAAAAGGGCTGGAACCAGATAATTACGCTCTCCTCCTGCAAACATACAGGAAAATATACCCCACTGAACCCCACCTGCTTGAAACACACACGTTCTCCAAAAACTGTATTAGGTACAGGACTGTACAGTATGGACCAAATAGCTATGTCGGCACGATGTCCGGTCGAAAGGTCAAGTTCTGTTGGTTCATGGCCAACTGGTTCGAAGATCAAGATAGCGAGAGCCCAGAGCGTCTGTGTGTTATCAAGTACTTCATGAGACATGCCATGATGTGTGATGTGACTTGCCTGAGGAGAGAACACTTCTTTGCCGTGGTGAAGTGGTTCAGTGAGGCTAGATATCCAAACCCCTTCATTCGTCCGTTAACCATCTGGAGGCACTCAAAGTATGAGGAACCCACTTGGGCGTGCTTCCTGCCAGTGATGTGAATCACTGGTCACTTTGGAGCTGTTAATGATGGCGAGAATATGGTTGTTTGTCCGATTTTGCTTTCTGTTTTAGTCTGAACCATATACAATTGACTGCTGTCAGTGTAAAGTTGAATAAATTTCCCAACCACACGCCAAACAGGCCAGCAGCGGGAACAATCAAGCATTAAAAGTGTGGAAGTTGTTTTATTGACAGAAAAGCATCATACAGAAATTGCAGCCATTCTTGACCCCACCTGCTGACCTCCGCACATACTCTGAACAGCGGTAAGTAGTTGGGCAGGGGTCTCCGCTATATATATCTATATATATATATATATATATAGACAGGGGCGCTCTGCTACTATTGTAGTGGCAAGGGAATCCTCTCACTCTGTCACATCTTAACCCATCTGACACACAAATATCCACGAATAGTGAATTCTCCACCTATTATTTAAATCGCTCCAGTTAGAACGTGTCCCTTGCAATTTGTCTAATTTGTCTATTCACACACGCAAGGCCTGGGGTTCCTCAGCGCAACTAAGCATGCTATTTGAATAAGGTAGTGTACACATAAGTTTTAATTTTACATAACTGATTTATTTTTTTATTAACCGAACACTTCGTACACAATAATAACTGCTAGACAGTGTCCGTCTCTTCCAACTCTAACTTGTCGCACCTAGTTCACCACACGCAGTCATAAACCTTCTTCTGTAAACAGCTCTGCCCGAGCAGTGGTGGTTATGAGTTATGTAATAGATTCTTGCGTGAAAAGTTACGTAATAGGTAAGTTGGATTATCCGACACATGGACTATAGTGTTGTGAGGTTTATTTTACGGATATAAAGAGTAGTAAAGGGATTGCAGGTACTAGGTATGAATGGTCAGATGTAAAATGGATATACCATATTTACACATTCTCTAGTGAAACTACAATAAGTAAACCAAATCTACATACTCAGATATGGGAAAACTATAAATTTTGATAGTATTTGAATGAATAAGGTACCGAGCTACCGAGTAAAGCTTAGATTTATTCCCTATATATAGCAGCATCATAACCCTGGTTAATGGCGATGTTAAATCAGATAAGAGAATGAATGAATTTATTCCATACCCAGAGGCCGAACAAAAATCAATATTGCCATGTAAACAGAACGCAATTTATACAGATTCAAGATAATTTAATGGTGGGAAATTACAGGGACACTTCTCGCACCAAATCAACACGTACGATGATTGTCGCACACAAAGAATAAATAATAATAAAAAAAGGCCTGCAGACCAGCTGCTAACCCTTGAGTACAGTTAATCCACAATAGACCTTTAAAATGTGGGAGAGCTTGCGAGTACAAAAATACATTGATAAACCTGTCAGGCAGAATAGCTGCTAGGACTCCATACGGTTAATACGGCATAAACGGTTTAAAACTCATAGGGCATACCAGTATTATCGAGTACAAAAACAATTCAATACAAATCAGGCAACAAATAAATAATACCTGCAACAATTTACCAGTCCAGTATATCAGTGTGTGAAAAGTGTCTTATAAATTGTGCGTTATCAAGTTCCGTCCTAACGTTCAAGCCAATATCTTCATATACCAACATTATGATTATAAGATTGGTCGGGCACACCATGCTGGGGCACACCGTCATAGTATTTACCATACCGTTGTATTATTTAAGAGGTACCATCAGACGGGGCAAGTCAGCCCCAGGTCAGCCGCAGGTCCACGCCCCCAGGTACCATCCTGTCCGGAATAAAGCTGTGTGTGGCGGCATGGCTGGGCACTCAAAGATGAGTGCCCCCAGTCGCCGTCAGTTAATAACATACGGCCAACCAGAGGCCAATAATATAACTCAGAGAGCGACATATTCCCGCAAGAAAATAAGATTTGGAAGGAAAAAAAAACATCTAGCAGAAAAAACTATTATTGTTACACTGTTCCAAAAAAATGCGAAAGCAGGAGTTTTTTTTTTGACAAGTTTATTGATATATATATAAAACAGACTTTGTTTCGATTAAAAAAGCATGAATTTAAAGCAGCATTTAAACTTGTTATTTGGTAACCATGCCAGTCCTCTTTAATTTGTATCAAACCTAAGAGTCTATGTTGGTTATATAGTCTAGTTTTTGAGCTCTGATCAACTGCCTCGTGATGGGGTTGGTGTTGTCTTGGAGGCAAAGTGCAGCTGTAGAAAGTCTGTGGCGAAACAACTGATTTAAGCGCAGGCGCTCGGTCGGAGGAATTCTAAAATCCGTGGGAAACTCGAGAGACAAGGGCTCACATTCACCAATGAAATATATTATTACTGGGCCCGACCAAGCTACCACAATTCTTCACGAGAGCAGGCCTGGTCGTTGGAGCAGCATCTTGGGGCTCACCACCCTGTCGATGACGTGCATGTCGGCCAGAATCGGGGCTAATGGTAAAGTGATGGACTCCCACCGGTAGCATATCCTTAAGCAGAACTCCACGGGGGCCGACTGTCAACAACTGCACAGCAGACTGAGGACCAACTTGACTAGTTTGCAACAGCTCCTACAAAATTGCCACCCGAGCCACACAATCAAGGCCAGAACCAACATCTCATTAGGACAAGTAGTAGTCTCGATTGGGTTGGTACGGAATTGTTTCACCGTAGGCCAGGTGTCCAGACTAGTCTTGAGCAGGGCGTCCATGTCCATGCATATGGTGACTGGGATTGTGTCTGAGACCAGTGTAAGCAGGTGTATTTGTACCCATTGACTGCCGGGCGACCCCACCTGTATGGCTGGGGTAGGGGGCTTCATCCAGTCACAGAGCTCAGCTGGTTTGGGGCTCTAGTCACTGTCTCTGTGGTGGCTTCTCCGGAAAAGGTTCAAGACGTAATCACTCTTAGTGGAGAGACGGGCACATGGTTTCCATCAAAAAGGTTGTGGTGGTGCCCGGTGATTGTGGTGGTTTCCCCTTGTCAACTCCAAGGTCGCACCTTCCCTGAGTAATGTTGGCATCAAAGAGCGCGTCGTGCTCCTTCAAAGTACCGCAGTATTCCTATGTATTGACTTCCCTGGGTCGCGCACTAGCCCGTTGTTTAAAGTGTTTTCTTCACCCACCCTCTCATTTACACAGTCACAGTATGCGCGCCACATCTCCCGACCAACAGGGCTTTCCTCAGTCGAATGTGTGGTGATTTCCTTTTTGTCTCCAAGGCATGTGCCCACCACGGTTGGCCGGTCGCCTGTGGGTACAAATACCCAGGAAGAACTGGCACAATGTCATGCTCCGCACTACCAGCAAAGAGAACATCACCAACCCGATCCAGCAACATGTCTCAGCAAAGCTTATTCGATGTCGGGTCCTTCCTTAACTCGACCCCGCCCCCACCAAACCTGGCCAGCAGCCCCATGCCCGGTACTTCCAGGGCCATGTCGATGGCCAGCACGTCCAATTACAACTTACGGCTGGATACATCGTGCCCTTTTCAATGCGAAGTTTACCGACCCCCACAACCAGGCAGTGGCTGAACTTATAGTGACTGATGTGCAAGTGGGCACACAGCCGAGCGGACATCATCAGTAAGTATTGGAGCAGATTATAAAGCTACATTTTATTATTAGTGTATTTTTTATGTCTAAGTAGTTACATGAGTCACTCTAGACTATACAAAGCCGTTAAACCTTTCGTTGAATCTAAACCGTCCTTGACATTTACTGTGTTAAATTTTTATCTTCTTTCCAGTCTCGTGCAAGGCACACTATCGTACCCATTACACAAGGGCACGCGAGGAGTGCAAGGGACATGTTCGTCCCAGGAAGAAGAAGTCTCTTATGCGCCATGATCGCAGCGAGGTTGGTTTTGTTTAAGAATGTGGTTAAAATGTTCCCACATGGAAATGGAAATGGAATTGGTTGTTCTGTTTAATCTTTATAAATACATGTAGAACAGTAGCACATGCCCTTCTGGTGAGTAGAAAGCCAGGACACTTAAAGGGTCCAATACTATGTAAATTTACCCACAAATATAGACAGGGTTTATACAAGCCATTAAAACCGGTAATTTAATCCTTTTCAGAAACTTCATCATCGGGAGTCCTCCCTGCAGTTGACTGACTTCGACGAGGCAAAGTGTGAACGGGTGAAGAAGGTCTTGATGGTTGATTACACCAGCAGGGAGGACCGTGACCCCACCGACAAGGACAGGACCTGCATCATTATGCCGTTGGCATGGGAGAGCCCCAAACTGACGGAGGTCAAGGCCGAGCTGGACCGCCTTGAACGCATGATGGCCCTGGATCGGGGGCTGGGTATCCGGCTGGACACTAGGCAGCCGGAAACCCCAGACCCAAAAGGTGAAACCCCCCAGCCGGTGCGCCCAAATGGATGGTGCGCCAGCCTCCCCCGACCAACCATGTAGTCTAGGAACTAGAGGAGTTGTAATAGCATTAAGGAATTTTTGATTTAGGATTATTTAAGTTTGTATTAAATATAATGCAATGTTGGATTAATGAACTTTGTCAACAACACTTCCAAGTTTGGTCTGGTGTAGCTTCAACACTTTAAGGATAGACAACTGTTGATAAAGGCTGTTTTGCAATTGGAGCGGTATTCTGTTCACTATCCCTGTGCACTATAACCCCTTGAATTATATTAGATATCATTAGATAGCTAAAATAAAGGTCTATCTATTTATATGAATCATATTAAAATGTTCCCTCCATTAGACTGTTCTAATCATGTACTTAAGATTTTAGGCTATCACCTTTGATATTAAGGGGAAATCCTTGTTAAAAAAATAAAAGTGAAAAACTTGCTCTTTATTTTATCATACATTTTATCTAAGTCAGAGAGTTTGTTTTATTATACCTTAGTGCGATACATGTTTAGTAGTTAAGTGTTTAACGCATGAATTATCAAAGTCGTGTGATAACCTGCCCTTTATCACACAGGAGTGTGATACAAAAAATAGTCCCAGGGGGACATTAGAGAATTGCCGGACATCGCCGCGAATCTCCGTAAACGCATCAACATGGACCTCCCAGACTGGATTTATGAAGATATTTCAGGCGATGTTGTGTTTGGTTTTGTACAGAGTCTTCAGAGGATATACCAGAGATTATTTGATGGCCAAATCATGCGGTTATGCGGTGGAAGAGGCTCAACGCATTGCGATAGGCGAAAATGCCCCGTTATCGCCCACCATCGCCGAGAAAGCAGACGATTTTGTGGACCTTCCCGCCGATGAGAATGCGGCCAAACAGCCTGAAAAACCAACCCCAAAGACCAAGGAAACAATGAATAATGCATCCGAATGCGGTGAAAATGCGTCAGCATGCGCTGCTAATGCGGATTTTGTCCCACACTACCCATTTCAAGGCGTTTCAGACCCTGATGCTAAGGAGGCCTATGCTGAGATGATGGCAGAAGAGGCGGCAGCTAAAGTTAGGTATAGGGCAAGGAAAGCATCAGAAGATATCAATATGATGCTCAAGAGAACACATGAAACGCATGAAAATGCGTCTCACAACCCACCCAACCCAGATACAGAGGCTGACAACCCCCCTGACAACCCTGACAATGATGATTTCGACATAGAGGGGAGCAAGGCCTAGATGATTCAAAGGTTAGAGACTACGTGCGCCAGCAGAGGAACCCAAATACTGATAGGAAAACTAAGCAGGTACTAAAAAAAATACCCCCAAAAATTCCCCATCACCCCTACAAATGCAAAAAAAGCCCCTCAAAATGTGTGCATTTGTAGGCAAAAATCCCTAAAAAATTGTTTTAATGTAAATTGAAGAACTGTAAGAAAAAAAAAAGCCTGAGTTGTAGAGGAAAATATCTAAAATGTACAGAATGGTAGAACTGTAGACTAAAAAACCTGAGCTGTAGAAAAAAAATGTACAAAAAATATAGAAAAATGTAGATTATTATTTTAAATTGGTCATACCTTTCAGGTGATGAAGCGGTTCAACAGCTGGCTTGTGGATGTCCGTGGCGAACTGCGCGAACCGGAGGAGATCGAACCGGAGAGCTTGAACAGCTACATCGGCCTGTTCATCATGACCCTGAAGCGTCTGGATGGCGAAGACATGGAACCGGACACCCTCACCAGCTACCATTGTGCCATCGACAGGTAAAACAATTTTAAAATGCTTGTAAATCACATGAAATAATTATATAATGCATGTAAATTGCAAGCAATAATTCTAAGATAC
Source organism: Lepidonotus clava (assembly GCA_936440205.1). Lineage (NCBI taxonomy): Eukaryota > Metazoa > Annelida > Polychaeta > Phyllodocida > Polynoidae > Lepidonotus > Lepidonotus clava. Next base: position 48,951,931 of record OW387146.1, on the reverse strand, counting down.
AAGATATTTAATTTCTATATGCCTAATAATTCTAAAAGCCAAGTGCATGGCAGGAAAAAATTAAAGAATGCTTGAAAATCGTTGGCAATAATTCTAAAATACAAGATATTGCACTGAGGTACAGTGCAAGAAAAACTAGAATAGTATATAATAAAATATTGTAAACTCGTTTGTATTGGCAAGAATATTATAGTGAAACTTGTAACGCTGATACGTGTGCTAAACGCCAGGCGGCGACATTGTTTAGTGGCATAGTTAGAGTATATTGAGAGTGGCAGAGTCCCCAGGCGTAGGGACTGCAGCCGGGCTGATGCACGTCCTGCAGGTACGCACAGGTACGACGAATGACGATGGAGACCTGTAAGGGTACGTTATGGATCGAAACATCTAGCTAAAAGATACTGAGGACAGCAGGCTTTGCCGTCAACATTAGTTTATATGATAGCTAGAAGTAGAATTAGTTTATATAAGTAAGAATGGGCAGTATGAGAGATAAGTAAGACATAATTAATTAACAGTGTAAATGAGTATAGCGACAAGCCTTTTGGCTGTCGCTATATAAGCGGTATGAGACTTGAGACAGACGAGCAGACCAAGATAGAGTTCGAACAGAACACATGGAGCAATAGTCTGACATACGGATCACACGGGTAGTGTTAAGATGGTAGTAACCACCATGAACAGGTGATAGTAAGGATTGGGACAGCTTAGGCTTAGCCTTACGGACTGCGTGCTGGATGTGACGGAGATCCTACCAATGGTCTCCGTTACCGGTAGACGAGAGGTGACTCTCTCACCAGTGTTGGAGCGTATATACCTTGTGAAAGGGGAAGCTTAACCATAGCTATACCTGGTTGGATTGTTACTGATATCTTAGTACAATACATTTTATTAACATCTTTAAGCAAACGAAATATCATCGATAAGCGATATAATATCGCGCAGTCGAATAATGAATAAACGAATCAGTACAGGATATGAACAAGTACGAACTTTAATAGTGATACTCCCCTATAAATAAACGAACTTAAAATAACTATCAGTATAGCTCAATATTTAAATTCTAAATGCATAATAATTCTAAAAGTCAAGTACATGGCAGGAAATAATTAGAGAATGCTTGTAAATTAAGATATTTAATTTCTATATGCATAATAATTCTAAAAGCCAAGTACATGGCAAGAAATAATTACAGAATGTTTGTAAAAGCCAAGTACATGGCAGGAAATAAATATTAATGATAAAAAAACATATTTTTTTTCCAAACCCATCCAGACACCTCCGAGATGTAGGATATATCCACACAGTATCCTGAGTTCTCCCCATTTCGACTCATCCAGGGCTGCCTTGTCTGCCAGAAGGAAGGAACTGAAATCTCTTGGACTAGGCAACAAGCCAAATAGATCAGAAATGATTACAAAAGAAATGTTAGATTGTATGTGGAAGTCTGGGGAACTAGGTGACACATCCCCTAGGATTTTACAAAACACTGTATTTTTTTATCTGACCATAGGCTTTGGGTGGAGGGCCCGACATGAGTCTAAGCAGTTGAAATGGCAGGATGTGACCATAGTAAAAGACCATAATGGGCAGGAATACCTACAGTTCAGGGAAAGGCTCAGTAAGACAAGTGAGACTGATGGGAACAGGCCCCTTGCACCTAAAATCTTTGCCCAAGAAGGGGCCAGGTGCCCCTTGGCCTACTATAAAAAATACAGGGATCTCAGACCAACCAGTATGTGCCATGCTGACAGCCCCTTCTTTCTCACCCCTAAACCTGACAAAATTGCCCTGAAATATCCCAAAAGGCCTTGGTATGCTGCAACAGCCATAGGGGTGAACAAGATTGGCCATATTGTCCCTGAAATGGCAGAAAAGTCAGGGATCACAACAAAAACCACCAACCATTCTCTGAGAAGAACACTCTGCCAGCTCCCCCTCTCAAAAAGGGTCCCCCCTACTACCATCATCCAGTTGACAGGGCACAACAACCTGAAATCCCTGAATGAATATTCAGCTGCTGATATGGATCAGCAGATAGGAATGTCCACCATAATTGTAGGGACAGCTACCCAGAAAAAAGGGGGGGTCAAGCCATTCCAACCACCTGAGGATCCCTGGGAAGAGGTCGTAGAGGCTGATGTAGGGACTCCCCCTCCCCAGAAAGCCATGAAAAGTTCCCTGAAATTAGGCCCCAAAAAGGCTGAAGATTCCCAATTCGACAAGGTGGTGAAAAATGCCACTGGTATGTTGTCAAATGCAGTCGTTCATGGAATGTGACCATCAATATCAACTACACTGTGTGTGCTAGCTCCCAAATTAGTTCCAATGTCAATGTGAGCCCTAAAGTGCCCCTGAATTAAGAAGATCCAGGGCCTTCCCCCCTCGATCAGGGGCCGACAGGGACCTTCTCCATGTTGAATTCAGATTTTGTATTTTTTGAAAATTTTTCACGAGCTGTAGTTTTTTTTAAATATGCGGTGACAGGTCCAGATCTATGCGTCTCGACTTCCCTGAGATAGTTGTCTATGTCCCTGCATACTCAGATTCATGTGGTTATTCTGTTTTTGTTCGTAAAATCCGATTTCAAATGTTGTATTACTCGCAGCCAGTGACATCCTTCTTGTTCGTGAAGTGGTGGGAACGGGGTCGCCCTGAACGCTATTGTATTGTTTATGGTTAATTATGATTATAGTGCATTGTCCGAGATAATTACTGTCATTGATATTATTCCTAATGGGTGCTAGTCGAGTGGTAAGTAAGTCCACGAGATGGGCGCTTAATCCATAACATGAACAACGCTTGGCAGTATGGTAAGTTTATTGGTGGATACGGCGATGCATACAGTTGCCAGTGATGGTAATAAGTTCCAAGGTATTACAATTCCAATTCAGGGTAGAGTAAGCTTCCTCCTCAGAGTCCGCCTAGCCTCACCTCCAGCCGTAGTGTGATAGTACCGTGTAAGTCACCAGATGTCCCTGTGGTTGCGTAGCTATCTAAACCCCTTCGAATCTCCTGATCCGTATTATCCAAACGCTAATGAATTCTCTCTCTCTCTTACACTGCCTTGCCGCTCTTATAGCAGTCTGGTATTGATTTTACCCCAGGCATCGATGCCTGTTGGGAGGTGTACCCCGGTGAACATTGTCATCAGGTATATTTACACCTACCAGCGGCACCTGCCATATTTATACTAGGTATTGGCATCAGCTAGGTAATTTAGAAGAATTCTTATTATCTTGTATTCAACTGGTGACCTTTACACTATTTCAATTATCATGCACAAAGTAAATGATTTAATCTCTACCTTTGTGCAGCCCGAAGGTCGAGCAAGGCGGCCGGAAATAAACGAGTCTTCCCGAACATTAATCTTTTTTCTTATTTCACTATAAAAAGCTAAACGATTTTACAGATACAATGCATATCACTCTATAATATCATTCTATGTGTTAATATTGAATAATATCGCATGAAAACAGTAGAAAACGCATACACAAAGTTCTTGTCGAAGATGGCCGGAAACGCCCGAATGGCGGAGAGGCGACGTGCACGTCCTCTGGTGTTAACTCCGCGAAAATGAAGCCCCTGAAAATAGTCCTCATCTACATCCGTCTTCTTCGAACGGATTTTGCGGGTAATGTTTTCTAATTTATCTAGTTTATCGGGGGCTAAGGTATAATAAATCCATAACCAACCTCGAAGGGGGTACTCGAGCAGTTACCACCCCTCGCCTGGACCTCGATATCAGCCCTGGACCGGCCCTGCGGGCCCTGGTCTCGGGCTGATATCGGGATCCAGGCGAGGGGTGGTAACCACCCTCGTACCCCTTTCTCAGTTGGTTATATGTATATATCTAACATTAGATAGAGAAAAATCCATGCTTTCATTTGATGTATCACATTTTAAGATTGTATGAATAGTTATTGAGATATCACAACTTTTGTAAATTGAGCATTAACAGTTGTCTATCCTTAATTACCATTTATTAGACGAGTCTCCGATCCATCAACACGAGCAAGCAGACGCCTTTCGCCATTAGTATTTTATTAGATATAAAACTTTGGGTTAGGCCTAGGCCAGACCCTTACGTTTGATACCTAACCACGCACGGCTAGCAACTGTTGGGGTCTTATTTCAAAATCCTAAACTTAACTGAACTTATCCATATCTGAAATATACCTTATGGTACGAGTTTAATTGTGAGCTACATGGTCTACCTTTCATGCTGTGTGTCCCATAGTTCACAGATTTTTTGCTGACTACTGCCGATGTTATAACCTTTTTGAAGAACACAGTCTAAGTCTAATATGCACAATTTTCAGGTTAATATATTAGTACATAGTCTTAGGCATGCTTTAATACACGTCTTAACCATACCTAGGCATAGATCAATATCCCTGTACTTCAAGAGAAGCAGGGCAATGATGTACCAAGGTTTGTGTTAGGCTTATTTCTAAATTATGGCATCCTGCTCAAAATTGAGCTGGGTTGCAACGCTTAAGTCTGGTATTCATGGTTTGGTGGTAGGCCTAGGGTCGCGGCCTTGACTCGACGGGAACAGTTGTACATGTGGGACCCGACACCATATGGAGACTCTCCCTCGACTTCCCGTCTTGACTTCCCGTCTTGACTTCCCATCTCGACTTCCCTTTTCGACTTCCCATCTATGAGGCCTTGAACACTCCTCCTTCCTTCCTGTCAACAGGCTTCTTGGATGTGTCCGCAACCATGCTATGGTTAGATCAAATACCTCGTTAAACAGGGTAGCCCAGAATTAGTTATACTAATCATGCAAATGGTTAGTTCCAATAGTTCCACATTTTGCCAGGCCCCACCCACAACTGGTGAAGTGGTCGGCCTGGCCTGGCCCAGCACGAGTACTTGGCCCAGCGCTGGGCCCAGTTAAAAATCTGTGAAGGGATACTGTGCTAACCGCATGCCCTACACCTTGTATATATACTCAAAATAAATGAATGGACTTTTACCTGGTGTTGGTTCAGTGTTTATGACAAGTGCAGACTTCTAAGGGTAGACTTGGAGGGGGCCCTGAGCAGGATTTCCGTCTATCACTGTCTCTTGTGAGCAGATGCCCGCAGGTGCAGTTGGTGGCCATATGCATGCCCCTCTTTGCGGTATGATACGTCTCTCCCCGTGCCTTAACTTGCTGTTGCAGACATATAAAGAGAGCGACTATATTATAACTCATGTAATAGTCTATAGCACATATACATCTAGGATTGCTTCTAAATTACCATTCCAGCTGAAATATTTACAAGTCTCACCAGATATTTCAAAACTTGCATACTCAAATGAGGGCTCATCATGCAAGGGGTAGAGAAATACAGGTGTGGGAGGCTGGTGGAGGCTGGTCCTATTTTTAGCACTGTCCAGCTGACTCTTTCAGTAAACTTTCACGCCTCACTGTTATGTAACTACCCATACTTGGTGTCTCTAAGACCATCAGGAAATACTTAGACGTAAAACAATCTGCTGAAATGTGCCACTTTATGGTGAAGTTTTTAACAATATGCTAGCCAGGCTATGAAAATGCGTGTAATTTGCTCTTCATGACTGGACAACCAATGTGGATTATTCTAAATGTTGCCAAAGTTTGTCAGAAAGACACGCCATTTTGCATAGCCTGCCAATGCTAACAAAAGTGGCACAGTTTATGCCCAGCCTGACAACCTATGGCTTAAGTGAAACATATGTGTGTCTCTTCGCACTCTACTTACAAGGCAACCTGGGCATAAACTGTACATGTATCAGGAAAGAACATTCTCGGACACTAACCCTTAGCACCTCAACAAACGTGTGCAAGCTGAAGTGCGCGTGGCAAGTGATGCGGCTACTAGCTTATGGGGCGCCATAAATATGCAGCCCAGGCTAGCAAAATGTAATTTTCCGCTAGTCAAAGAAGAACCAACATTGAGGATATGGTTATCCACAAAGGGACATTTGATTGGAATTCCTAGTTATAAACATGCATAAGAGTGTCCAAACATGGATAGAAATAGACCAAATGATGGTTTGGTTAGAGAATATTTCAAGTAGTTTTTTTTCCAGATAGCGAATTGTCAGTTTATAGTCATCCATTTAATTTACTCGTTGTCAAGTACACACAGCCACGTTGAATGCCTAGCCTGAAAGGGGTAAAAAATAACCAGCCTATGCCCAAGCAGGCTATGGTAATTGGTATTGCTGAGGTGAAATTGAAATTCTACCTTACCAATGCTACTTGGGCATAGACTAAACAACAAATGGAACTCTCTGGGTCGCTAACCCCTTATTTCCTATAGGTCTGGTTTACCGTGAATAGCGTATACATATGTAAGCTGAAGCAGATACCGGATTATGGGGCTCCCTTGAAATACCCAAGAAAGTGGGTACCTCTGTCATCAGAAGATTAAATTCATGCGACTAAATCTGAGGTCACTTACACTATGTAAAGGGTAGGACTCCTGTTGAGGACCACTAGTCAAGTTGTACTAATCCTAATTTCGAATGCTCTTGGATAATGAATTAAAAAAAATGAAACTAAATAATTAACATCTGGGATACATAAGTCAACAAAAAATAAAATAAATAAACACCCTCTTCAAATTTAAACAATTCTTAATTAACTCACAAATATAAACTTCCTAAAAAACTGAACTAGAATAGATATATATGAAAATACAAAAATCAAATAACAGTCCTCTTCCTATCTAAAAACTTCCAGAATATTTGTAGGTTAGATTGAAAAATTATTATACAGGTATTACCGGAAAAGGATTGGACAAAAACTGAAAAATTACTCAAAATTAACTACAAAAAATCAATCTATAAATCAATTTAAATAACATAAAACAAACTTCTTTTTTTTCTCGAGAAATATAATTTCACTGTTTAACTGCCCCTCCGGCAATATAAGGTGCACAGCCTGGGTACCTTGAGGGGGTTGGACCAGACTGTGTCGTGAAAGATGTGCGTCAGGTTAATGCCCAATAATACACATACAAACTATTACTGTAGGCAGATTTAGAATATTTTCACTAGTTTACTCACACATATTTATAAAGAGAAAAGACCAGGCCCAAATTGATGTGTATGATTTACTAGAAAATAATTCGGAAACTCAGTCTTTAATCTGTGACCCTTTGGTTTGTGATACAACCTTTATATAATCTTTTGGACTTAAAAAGGATTTTTGATATGCTGTGCAAGTTTAGTGAGTTTAGGACATTTGTCTGATCACATGCACACCCGGTACACACTAGATACCTGTGTTTATCAAAGGGCATTACCTGGTGTGTATAGTAAATATGTAAAAAGATGATATAGAAAACTGTAAATATATCACAGAAATTTTACTTTGTAATGCCTGGGAGAAAAGATGTATTTTATGAAGACTACAAATAAAGATATTATCCTTAAAAAAAGTACTTACTTCCAGGGTGCCCCCGGGCCCGCCACCAGTACCATCACAGCCACATTGTGTCCTGGTGGGACAATGTCTACGAAAACGTTTCTGGCAAAAGGATATTAAACATTAATTAACTGGTTAACTAGTAGTCTTCTTGTGCTTGGCACAATAATATACTTCCCATTCTTAGCAGCCAAATAATTGGTCTGAGCAACGAGAATAGACGAGAATAGACTGATGAGGAACAGCTAGAGGGGCCGTTTTGGGGACCCCTATCCCGAGCTTACTTTCACAATCAACATGGGTCATTAGCACCTCTCTGAGATACACCCCCTATCTCTTACAGACGTCGCCAATTCATTTCCCAAGGCAGGATCTGAGCCCACACGGTGAAAACGCATCGAATCCGTAGTCCAGCATCTTACCACTGGGCTACAGGTCCGATGCTGACTTTGAGAGATTTTCTGATAAGTTTGTTCCTCCGCCGTGGCTGGCGTCCCATGAGCGGACGTTGGCGAGGCTGGCCAAGCTAGGTCAAACAGTCGGCGTCTGGAATGGGGTGTCCACAGGAGGGGACGTGGAGTTAAACCGGTTGGCGTCGGTTTTGCCCCAGCACCCCGCCGTGGCGGTCCGCCACCCAAGCGATAAAAAATATTTCCCTTTCTTTCGATCAAATTTCGCATTTGGTCGGGTTCCAAGGCAGAATCATTGATCCTAATGGTGGACTGTATGTTACCCCATCCTAAGGTGCACAAAGATGGTGGTAAACAGGCCTAAAATTGGTTGAAATGTGTTATTGAAATGGAGAGGTTTCATACTCACATCTGCGCTTGCGTCATTTTGGTCTTCTTCTCATGATGTGACCTGACAGTCCCTGAGGTCCCCATCCCACTCGAAGCCCACACTCACGCAAGGTCTCCAGCATCCTGGCAAACCAAGATCCAGACACTCCCTCATTAATGTAGAGCGGTAGCGGCAACAGAGGGCTTGACTTGAGTTAGTACTAGTGGTCATGTTCCTATACTAGCCCAGCTGAAAGTTGAACTAGTCCACATTAGTGGAAACCCCCCTTTACTTTTTATTAAAATAAAGAATATCAGTCTGTGATATTTAGATGATATGTCCAAGTAAGATAGATAAGATTAATATAATTTTAGACGAAGTCCAGCGGAAGTATAAAAGTGAAAGGCGAACTTGGGCACATATAATTTATTAATAATACCAGAGTCGCAAGAAGCGACAGTTGTATGATTGGTATAATTGTTAAAACATAAGACATTAATATAAATAGTGCCAAGCCGCCAGGGAATGTCTATGTTTTGTGATGAAGGTGTGAGTGGAGCAAAGTTCCTAGGAGACGTGAAGGGAGGTTGCCAAAAGGCGAGCGACCCCCTTGTCTTCCTTTTTGTGGACGTAGGCGCGATAGGCATCACTGGCCCATGCCCCGAAATGTTGTACCTCTCTATTGGAGTGGCCAGCATTAAATGCTGTCATGACGGCTGCCTTACGTAGGCCGTGCAGAGTATATTGAGCAGGGTCTAGTCCTGCGTTCACGAGGCCCGCCTTCCAATGGGCCCTTACATAGGTCGCGGATATAGGGCGAGTGGTCCCCTTGAACACAAACATAGGTTGGTCCGGGGAGACAGTTGGGGATGCCTGGAGGAGGAGCCGTATCAACCGGACAAGGCAGGCGGATGGATCTGCCGCTGCCATGATCGTTATGGTTATTGTATGATTGTACTTTTGCTGGTTCTTTGCAGCCTTGATAGTGACCTCCAGACCACGCTTGGTTACCCTGACGTCCCAGCGAGTAAGGTGGCACAGTGGGTCGAAGGCGGCAATCGAGGGGGGGACCACCTCCGACTGCCGCAGGGTGGCGTAGAACATCATGAGGATCTCAGCTTGGATTGACAGCCTCTCTGGGGTGTCAGGGATCGCCCTCAATGCTGTGGATATGGCGTCAAGGGGGACCGGGGGACGGGGACTGGCAGTGTAGTCCTTCCCCCTGAGGGTGGCCTCTATCGCCCATGTCACCCGATAGTGGTCTGCGACTGGAGGGCAACCCGCCAGACTAAGATGAGTCCAGATGTGTCTGATATGATTCCGACAGTAGGGGGCCCTAGTGGTAGTGCGTTGAGGTGCTCGATGTATAGGCACAGGTGGTACAGCCTGAGGTGATCTGGGTGGATCCAGTGGTCGTAGCAGAAGTTGAGAAAGGTGTGCACGGCTGACCGACGATTGGCATTGGTCCCTGCCGCCCTCGCCTGGCTCTGCCGCTGTTGTACTCGCTCTGCTAGTGATTGGAGCACCGGATCTGCAGAATAAATATTTTGATACTAGTTGCAGTGGGTATAAACAAGGTTCGATCCAGGCAAGAGACCTCCCAGCGACCATCCTCACCGCCTTATAAGCAAAAGCACGAGAGGTTGGTGCGCGGCTGAGGGTATCTGCCAGTTCATTAAGATGTCCTGGAATATGGTGAAATACAACGTTTACTTGGAACATGGGTTGTACCATCCAGGCAGCTCTTGCGGCTTCGAGTAAAACTCGGTTCCTTCCGCGACCGGATTGGAACACCTGGATGGCACCCATATTGTCACAAAAAATCCTAATACATCTCCCCCTGTCTGAAGGCCCCGCAAAAGTCCGGAGGGCAATAGCGATGTTGATCGCCTCGAGTTCTGAAATATTTTGAACTGGGTCACATGAGTTAGCAACTGTATATGTGTAGGCAGATGTAGTGCTCGCGCCCCCAATGGCTGTGGTACACGCGTTGATGACAATGTCGAGCGACAGGACCGAGTCAACAAAAAGGGCTACACTGTTCCAATGGGCAGCAAAGTCTGAAAACCAGAGGAGATCAATGTGACATCCTCTGCGAAAAGCAGTCATATGGCCTAGAATATTAAATTAAGAAGTTGTCTTGGGGAATCTAAAACTGAACAAATTTGTTTAATATTCTTATTAGAAAAACAGTTATGTTGATTTGAAGACACAAAGGTTGGATATGCTAAATATGCTAAAATAGACCAGCCTTTGGTATTTATAAAGATATAACTTATATATAATCAAGACCAAAAATTGAAAGCCCAAATATGATTTCAGGAAATATACTGCCATTTCCTTTCTATTTAAGATATTCAGAATCTGTTTTTTGCTGAAAATAGCCAAGCAGTCCCTTGATTCAGAATTTCAAATTTTGAAAACTTGCACAAAGGTAGAAATTAACATTTGCTTTGTGCATGCCTACTGAATTAGTGTGAGTGAAAGCCACCAGATGAATATACATGATGGGAATTCTTCCAAATTACTTAGTTCATGAAAATATATAGTAATGGCCAGTGCCGCTGGTAAGTGTTGATATACCTGACGACAATGATCATCGGGACACACTTCCCCGCAAGCACTGAGGCCCTGGGAAAAATCGATATCAGACTGCTTTATAAACGAGAGTGTAAGAGAGTCGAGAGGGAGAGAACAGTAGCACTTGGATCAATCGGATCGGGAGATTCGGAAAGGGGTTTAGATAGCCTTACAACCACAGGGATAATGGTGACTCATACAACGTCGTTACGAGACGGCCGGAGGCGAGAACAAGTGGACTCTACGGAGGTAGCTTATTTCCCTCAAACTGAACTGTAATACCTTGGATTCATTGCCTTCACGAGCAGCTGTACGCATCACTATAACCACCAATAAACCTACCGCACTGCCAAACGTTGTTCATGTTATGGATTGAGCGCCCATACCGTGGACTCGCTCACCACTCGACTAGCCTTCCCATTAGAGACAATACCAACCGTAATAATTATATCGGACATTGCACGGAAATGATAATCAACACCAAACTAAACAATAGCGTTCAAACTTATTTTTGTTCCATGGTTACCATGGAAACCCTCATATGTATAGCCGTAGTATCGGCGAGTTTGGACATTCTATTAACGTTCTGGTTACCATGGCAACAAAATGCAAAAAATCCTAATTTTTTCACCAGCAATGAAAACTATGGATAATTTCATTTTTACCATGAATTTAGCTTATTTTCATGATTTTTATGATTTCTAAGCTAAATATAGGGCCATGAATAGGCATTTCCATAAGGCTGGAAATCCCAGAAACTGTCACCTTTATATCACAATTCATGTTTATATAGCAGCGTGGGGCACCCCTGAATGCCTCTAAAAGACGCAAAACGAAAAGACGGGCCAGCCGTATACACTTAGCAATGTGCAAAAGTTTGCCAATTAGTGACTGTAGTTGCCTGCGAGTGAGGGAGCGTCTAGTAAGTGCATGGCGAACAGCAGCCAAGACTTCTTCCAGTCTGTCTCGGGGTACCTCCAGCGTGCCTTCAGCTGCATCTCTCATAATGCAGAGCCAACGGAGGCGCGTAGCTGGGGGCTGGGCTTTTTCCACCACCTCTGGGAGTCCCAGCTCTTCTAAGAGCCGCTTAGCCTGGGCGTACTGGACAACGGCTTCGTCATATGAAGGGGCGACGACTATCAAATTGTCCAGGCACATGTGAGCACTAATTCCACGAGCCGCTAGGATGGCGACGGTGGCATTGGCAACCCTCTGCATATGCCCGCTGCTGGCCCTGGCTCCGAAAGGGATGGTGAGATCCAGATAGAAGGCATCATCCCAGCGAGTGGCAAGAAGGGGCCAGTCAAGCGGGCAGGACCTAACATTTTTATAGGCCCTCGATACATCGATAGTAAACATGTAAGAATCACGGCCCATCTCCTTTATCCTATCAACCACAGAATCAACGGAAGGAAGGCAATGGGAAAAGGTTTTCCCCATCACGGTATTCTTCCAGATATATGCATTGATTGAACTATGGGCAGGGTAAGTCAGGTCAGTGATGATAGGCCTATCAGTAGGGGTGGCCTTTGGACACGTCATCATAGGTGAAACGTGACACCATTCGACAAAGGGTGGAACATGAAGTGGGCCTACTATCCCTCCAAGGGAGATTTCCTTTTGAATGAAGGCCTCAACCTGTGCGGGGAATTGGACTGCACTTGGATGATTGGGGGTATACGTTGTATCTGACGGGGGGCCAGAGTAGCCCATCGGAAAGCCGTACTTGATGAATGCTAAGAGCTCGTCATCAACACCAGACAGGTAAGATTTCCAGGCAGGGACGTTAAGGTCCGATGGTACAGGGATCTTAGCTCCGACAGCGTTAGGTACACCGGTTGAACGTACTGCCAAATAAGTACTTGCTAAGTCCGGATGTGATCCTTGAAAGGACTGAGTCGGCCAGTGTTCTTTTCGGTGGTGGGCGAGGGCAGACGGGGACAGATCAATTTCTGCGTGGTTCTTGTTGTCCTCACAGACTTCCCTGATGTAATCAAAGTCAATTTGAGAGAGCGAGGGTACGGGGGTCACGGTTCTCCCATGCGACTGACCACTGTCAACACAGGGGGCCAGCGGGTCACGATGAGCCTGAATGGGCGGCGTTTCCACATATACTAGTCATAATCATATACATACATTACGATTAATAAGAGTAGAGAATCGATCATTTGGCTAACTCTGTCTTTGATTTCTGTAACATAGATTAGGGTATTTGCCCAGTCTGTCTACTCTCAACCAAAAAAGATACGCATCATTGACATTCAACATTGTTCTAAAATCGCGGAATAAGAGTCGAGAGACTAGAGAAGCCAGTTTTCATGCACTATGGACGTTAAATTCAATAGGCCTATATATAGAATATATAGAACAAATCAATCCACTTCACCGTTTGTTATCTATAGACTCTACAATTTCAAATACGAAGGTTAGAATCTTATATGTGAACGACTTCATATAACTTTAAACTAACATGCAGGAAATTTGGCATATTTTGGTTGTACCCATACTTAAAAAATTAATATCACGATTTTTAATCAAGAAAATATCAATTTATAAGGTCCTCGGCATTTTACATAATATAGGCTACCCTAAAACCTATTTTGGCCTCTTGAATACATAATTTTCACTTTATCACACCAAAAATCGCACATTTACTTCAAAATAATGCCCCTATAAATTGAAAAAATGCGTTCATAAAAATGCGTAAAATGCGCGAAATTTAGCAGTGCACGAAAACTGGCAACTCTACTCTCTGTTTTCACAGACTTTGCATGTCCGCGTTTTGGGAAAAAAAGGTTTCTTTTTTATCCAAATGTCCGTGATATGGGAAAAAGGGTAATTTTCCCCATGATAATGAGGAATTTCAAGAAAAAAGGGTAATTTATAGGCACAAAAAGTCAGCGTTTTGCAAAAAAAAAGGGGTAATTTTTCTGTATGAAAAGGGGGTATTTCCTATTTTGAAGAACGATGATATGTCCTACCTTTATTTCGTGAGTGGGCAGACTGGGGGTATTGGCATGTTGATTATTGGTAAATTATTGCATAATATAGCGTTGTAACTTGTATGATAATGTAGGAGTGGATCCAGCAGTGAGGTGGATGGAAATTTCCAAACTTTCCTATAACTTTTTGGTTCATACATATTTTTCAAGACAAACTACTATTTATGTGAAAACCCGTTCATTTATTTATCCTAACCCAATAGGTGATCCATTAGATTTTTTCACTTCTGTGACTTTATTCAAAAGTTTTGCCACTTTTGTCAACTTATGAAAATGCATAAAATATGTGCATTCTAGGCCTAATACATGATTATATATTTTTCTCCTTGAGGCTATGGTAAGCAACACAGCACTATTGCTACGTATTTTATTAATAATGACAAAGTTATTGATCATTTTAATGAACGAATTTCAAAAGATAATCATTTTCTGATACTCAATTGTTAATTCATATTTTTATCATAGGCATCAGGCTAGGAAAATCTGCATGTTCAAGTGTCCTCAACGACCAAACGAATGATGTGGACAACCAGAAATCGATTTCTGGTAGTCCTCCTGACACTTAGAAATTTGGGAAAAAATACTGAAAATATTACCTTAAAAATTCTCATTTTGGCCTATTTTTATATTGGTTTGAAAACTTAAAATGTATCCTAACAATGTGGAAAACCTAGGGATGTTTGTGGGTAACCAGATCTTCAATATTGGTTGTCCTCGGACGACCAGACAATTGGAGGAATTTTCCTAGCCTGGGCCTATACAGCTTAAATATTGCCTACTGCGTGAAAATTGACTACACAGAAATGCCATTTTTCCTTCTTTTTCCGGATTTCCGGATTTTTGCTAGTTTAGAACAGGGACAAAATTCATAATTTTCTGTACAAAAGTCACCAACTTTGCTTTCCAAATTATTCCTGTATCATTTCTTAGCCATCTAAACCATAAATTTGTATTATCTGGCCAATATTTCCAACCCTTTAGTGTCTAAACTGGAAATCCGGAAATGTCCTTCCTACTTTTCCGGATTTTTCATCAATCCTCAGTGGCATCTCTGACTACAGACAGCATGAAAATAGGCAACAGTGCACGAAAACTGACTACACAACCTCTTAAAATAGCAATACCACTTTAAAAATACAACCTAAATTTGTAGTGATTTGCCAAAAGCCTGTGAGATCCGCATTTTCCAGTACTTTTCAGAATTTTAATCATAATTAAAATCAGATATGGCACTCCTAAGATATTGAGAACAGTGTAGTGGAAAAAGTAGTATGTTTTTGCATGAAATTTACATTAACTGATTAAATCATTAGCATATCAACGGACCCCCTATTTGGCCTATTTTTCCATAGATTTTACAACATTTTTACATTGTAATATCAATTTGATGCTTAAATCCGAGGATCTCTTACCATATATCATTAAAAATAAAATGTTCCTCCGCAGATCTCACTTTTTTTGCCCTATTTCCTCAGATTAGAATTATTGGTTAAAAATTGTAATTATTGCTGAAAACTTTGAAATAAATATTTTGAAAAAAATGGCCCCCATAGGGCAAGTGCCTGTGAACAAAAATAACATGCCATCTATGACGATTATAGTCTCAAAGAAATGATCAACTTTAGTCAAATTTTGATAAAATCTCGAAACTCCCCTCTATCATATGGTAATAATATTTGCATTTCTCTACTGTCGGAATATGAAAAATTATGGTCAAATTCCTATGACCAACTCTATAAAATAAGCTTTTTTTCCTAAATTGTCCAAAGATCTTTCGAGGGTTATGGTAGTGCTACCTAAAATATATGAGTTTGTTATCACACACACAAACATCGAATTTTTTTTCATAAATATGTTCACCGACTTTATTTCACTTAGTAGAAATACCAAACGGTAAAATAGATTATTTTTTTCTTTATATATTCTTTAAATAATCAATTTAATGTCCTTAGTGTGTGCAAACCAGCACCTCTACTCTACGGTTTGCTGTGAGGCCGTCCTAAAATAAAATTATGTTTCTGGTCCACCCGCTGGGTGACTTATTTTGACCCCTGCCTCCCCTCTACATTGATGTTTCTTGCCCCCCCCCCCCCCCCCGCATTTGGCTAATCCAAATCGTCATAAATTCGCCAATTTGTTGACATTAAAAAGGGGCTTAGCACGCAACCAGTAATGTAACCAAGATTGTATCCCAAAGACTCCAAATAACGCAAACAATAACAATGTTAAATCGTAGCTTGAATAGGAGCGTCCTTAAACTGTTTACTTTATTGTATCACAAAATAAAAATATAACACCACGAAATTCTAGCAAACCCCTAATTTAAGCCACACCCATGATTTTAAGGTTTAACATTTGCAATTGTCTTTGCCTACTTACCCCTCATACAAGCTGCGGCTTATATTAGAGGTTTTATGGTACTCAGACTGTGTTTCTATTAATGAAAACTATTTCCATATATATTAAAATTATGATCATTTTTTATGTATTTCAGTTCTCTGCACCTAGAAGCTTCCCTTGTGAGTGAACCTGATGGACAGTGAAGATGGCCACTTCAACTTCATTATTTTCCAACCTAACTTTGATCAACTATGACACATGAAAGAATTTCCTAAAGTCATGGTAACATGGATAACCAGGCTCGGAAAATCTGTGTGTCCACGTGTCTTCAATGACCTGAAAGTAGGTGAGGACAACCAGAATAAGAATTTTGGTTGTTCTCCTCACGACCAGATATTTTGAAGGACTTACTTAAATTCTCCACCTAAAAATGGAGGTTTTCCTATGATCAATGTGTCCCTAATGTGTCCCAATAGTGTGGACAACCTATGATGTATTTGGACGACCAATTTCTGTTATTGTATCTCAAATCTTACATATTACTATAAAGTACAGGGGAGAATGCACTTGTATAAAATATGACCTATATCAAAATTCTGTGACGCGCTTCCCTCTAAATCATTTTCAAGAATACCCCTCCCAAATTTTATGGCTTTGTGTCTGATAGTTACCGGGATATTCATGTTAAAAAATGGTAAAGAAAATTCAATTTTTTGTTTTTTATCAATCTGTAATTCCTCTTTCCTCGATTGGCCTAAATCATATTTGTGATTACTTAAAAATGAATCTATGATCCATTAAGGAGTGCATGCATAGTGAGTGACAAACTGACACCCTTCGTCAATCCTTAAGGGTTTATGGAGTTTGAAAATATTATTTTTGACAACTATTTTTTGAGCAAGAATATTGCATGTAATGGCTTGATATTTGAAGGTATGTAGATGAGAACCAATCAGAGAGAAGCTTGTCTCAAATCCCATATTTAGGTCTTCCTCTAATTTGATTAAATCTAGAAGGAACGTTTTGAAAATAACAAAAAGTTCCCCGTTTTTTGAAATAACATGAAAAGTGTGACCTATAAATTTAAAAAACCTGAGACTTGCTTCTGAAATAAAGCTTATTGTGAAGCATGCAGAGTGTTTCATTTATGTATTGAAAAACGATATCCATGTTCAAAAACTAAAAGTTTGAAACTTAAGTTTGATTAAATTCAGGGATGTCAGTTTTCAGACTTTAGTCTGATTTCAGATTTTTTTAGACTTAAGTAAATTGGCATAAAATTGATCAAATGTGGTCAAAACATGGATAAAATTTCAATAGTATCCTAAGACATGTTTGACAGTGGCAATGGGCTTGATAATCCAATTCTGAATACAGTTTCTAAACATTAAAACCAGTTCAGACTTTCTTCAGACTAAGTTCAGACTAAGTTCAGATTATCAGAATAGTCTGAAACCTTTCTGAGCAGTGAATAAATACTGGCCTCTGATTGGTTGATATTAATGTAATTCCAAGTACGACTCCTAAAATTTCTTTGATAAAAAAAATATCCTATAAGAGCAAGAGTTATAGGTTATAATTTTATAATTTATTATGTTTGAATTGAGAATGAATATATTTTACAATTCTTTTATCACTTGGTCACTTAACTGTGAACATGCTCCACTCGCCAAGCAGGGGCAACCACTCCAAGCAGAAATTTGCATACTCATAATCATATATGTAGTTTGGCATTAACTGTAAGGTTTCAGACTTTTTCATCAAGCCTGACTTACATCCCTGATTAATAAAATCAACTAGGCCTATGAGAATTATGTACGACTTTTTTATGCCATTTCATGGAGAAAATTCTCACATTTCATTGAACAAATAATATGATACCCTACCACCTTTATCGTGGAAATCAGAGAAGATGTGGGTACTGCAAATAACGCCCTACCTATTGCTAAGGACTTTAATTTCTATGTCACTATGCTCCATGTTACATGTCAAATTCAAGAAATAGCCATGTTGCCGTGTCGAATTTAAGAAACGGCTGTGTTACCGTGTTGAATTTGGGAGTCTACTAGGGCAGTCTGCGACATTAACCACTAGCCCAGGACCTGAGGCCAGTAAAAATGAGTTTGGAACAGTAAATTGTGTAACCCTACTTGTCTGGATGGCCAGTGGCTTTCCTCAAAATGAAAATCTAATATATTGTTAAGACGAGGTGCGAGGAGACTGCTCTCTGCGAGGATGCTACCTTGAATGAAAAGAAAATGTTCAGTCAGCTACTGAAACAACACAGATCAAAAAGAAAAATTAACCCTTTGCTGTTCCGCAAGTTTGGCTGTCCCTCACGTAATGTCTGACTTCAGTACCTTTGATGGAATTTTATTCTGAAATCTTTGTATGATTTAATGGAATCTATATTATATTATTTAAAGCTAACGATTCCAGTATAATTTTAGTGCTGATAAAATGACAAATGATTAATCACTGTGTCACATCACTTGGGTCACGTGACACATGATCTTTCAATATTTTAAATGAATTTTTGCCTTTTTTCTGGAAATTTATGAAAAAAAAGAATCAAATATCAATCTGAGAGAAAAGGTTAATATTGACAAATTGTTAATGAAACTAGAATTGAAATGATATGCTAATGAAACTAGAATTGAAATGATACGGACTCTAATAACATAGGGACACTATCTTAAAACTACAATCTTCACCATAGATCAGGGGCGGATCCAGGAATTTTTAGGGGGGGTGCAAGATTTGAAAATGTGTTAGTATTATATGATCTGTGGGCGGCAGAAAAATCCTAGACCTAAAATTGCAGTCTTATTCATTTAAATGTGTATATACTAGTTTAAAGTGATATGCTATGATATAGGATTTACATAATTAAATTTTGTTACATATTTGGAAAATTTGACCCCCGGGTGAAAACTAATGACGAAAAATGAGGCAGGCTCTAGTTTTGATGCATTTTTTTTGCATCATAGTTGCCCACCTTTTTTTATTTTTCCATATTTTTTTCATTTTTGACCAAAATCCCATACTTTTTATATCTCAAGGTATTACATGTAGGTGTTGAAGTAAGATACTGTAAATAGAAACACTTTAGTTTTAGTATCTCTAGAATTACACAAGGATGAATACCCTAGGTCTTTGCATTAATTGCATAGAAAATGTGTATATTTAAAGCAATTAAATCTCCCATTTAGTATATATAGTTATGGAATACATAGCCATCAAAGGATGCATCCTGAAATGCTATATATATCATGTTTATACAATCAGTGCACATGGACACATAGAGAATATTGATTACTTTTATCCCCTTTGCTTTTTTTCATATTTGTGATCTTTTCTTTTTCTTTTTTTGAAAATTAGAAAAACATAAAATGCGCCACAATAGGCTCCTAGGGTGCGTCAAAATAGGTTCCAGGTGCGTCAAAACTGAAGAATTAACCCCTCAAAGTTATATAGTCATATTCAGGCCCGTAGCTAGGGGGCTTTGGGGGGTTCGTATGAACCCCCCCTTGGAGGAATTTTTCTCTAATTTTTAATGTAAAATATGACACAAAATCCAAAAAATATGTATTTTTTCAAAAAACGAACCCCCCTCTGAGAAAAGCTGGCTACGGGCCTGATATTTTATTAAAATATTTTCAATCTTGACATTTCTCTTAAATGATTATGTTGAGGGAGGTTATTGCAATACGTCCAGATGAAAAGATTTAAAATATTTTATTTTCCCACTTTTTAATACGTTTTTATTCAATTTCCCATACTTAGTGCTTCAAAACTGGCTCCTCTACTCTATACAATATATAAAGGATTGAAAAAAAATACCAATTGTATTCTTTTATTCTTCAACACATCCAAGCATTGTAGAACAACATTCGTTCATTTAAAATACGTCTCATGCCAGTTAAAAAGTGGTCGGGCCAGTTCGCATTTCTGAAAAAAAGGGTACATTTTGCACCCTAATGTCCGTGATATGGGGAAAAAAGGGTTGTTATTTCCTTCATGGTATGTAATTTCGGGAATAAAATGGTTATTCATAGCCACAAAAAGTCAGCGTTTTGCAAAATTAGGAGTCAACTTTTGGGTATAAAAGTCAGTGGAAAGGGAGTCTTTTCTGTTTTGAAGAACGATGATATGTCCTGCTTTTATATCTGAGTGGATCTGGGTTCCTCTACAGGGGCGCATCCAGAGTCAGTCATCTGGGAGGGGGGGGGGGGGGGGGGGGCAAACCAACCCCTCTATGTAAAATATAATGTCAGATTTGTATGAATCAACAAGCTTAGATTATTTGATTTTTTTCCCACTTGGTCTAGGGGGTGCAAGTGCCCCTTCCCCCCTGGATCCACCACTGGACTCTCTATGTCGAGACTGTTGGCACCTTTCTCTCTGCTTCTCTGGGGGGCCTAATTCAAAAGTGACGGCGCCCAAGTGGCGAGGGACCTAAAGTGCTTGTCTGTTTACTATTGGGGTTCGTCAACATTTTGAAACAATTATATTTAGCCTACAGTATCAGGGAACTTGAAACCACCTGTGCCATGGACGTACGTCCTGTTTTGATTTTCCCCTGGTGAGAGGAAGACGAACCCAACCGGAAGCCGCTATTTGTGTCGCCACCTGGTGTCAAGCACAGAAAGCAGTTCCCGCGCACGGCCTAATTACCTGCCCCATGGCATGTTTTACCTGCCCTAAGGTTAAGCCCTGATTTGAGTTACACAACTTTTTCAGTGTCTGGTGACACCGATGCATGATTTAAAAAAAAATTATTATTGGAAGCTCTTTGAGACGACTACTTACATGTGGCCCTCCATGGACCAGGGGCACACGGGTCAAGGTTTCCCTCACGGGGCACTGAATCTCCTGCACTAGTCGTTGTTCCTGGAAAAAAAAAAGTTAACATGGTCTTGGGTGGACATATAACCATGGGCCGGGGGGCCCTAGGCCCATAAAGTTAAAAAGCAGGTCGGGCTCCTAGATTTTCTGGCCTAAGGGCCTGTCTGACTCCTAGAAAATTATTGAAAACAATTACAGATATCTATATATTTTACTATAAAACATAGGCCTAGTGCTTTAAAGGTAAATACGGGTGACCACTGAAGCGCCACCTGGTATGATTTTATTTTTATTGCAGGATTACCTTGAACTTTCAGTTATAGATCATGGGATACTTAGGAATGATGAATGTATATTTGTAAATAACAAAAGAATTATAATAGTTAGTCAAAAGGAGTTAATTATGCAGTTTTTCTTAATTTTTTTCTTATTTTGGGAGATAAAATTAGATTTTGTACGGTGACCTATGGTTTTTTTTGGACTAAAACACTCATTGGGGTCCTGCCTACATATCTTCAGCATTTTAACTAAAAATCACGTTTACTTATTCTCTAATGTTGAAAAATGTACTTTTCCCCATAGGCTTCAATAGTAAACAGTGATTTTTCAGATGCCCATATCTCTGAAATTGATATGGTGACATAGGTTTTTAAAAGTTTCATAATGGTCCTTATAAGTACCCCTAACCACCATATGGGTTTCATAAATTTGTCACGGTTTTTAAGAAATCACCCCAGACACCCGCATTTACCTTTAAAGACAATCTGACTATATTCATGTCAGGGCCCCTATATTTTTGTACGCGCCCCTACATTGGGAGAGCTTGGGGCCAGACTGGCCCCGGGATTTTTAGACTCATGTACATGTCCACCATTGGTTAAGTTAAACTAGAGACAGGCACCTGGAGGGGTTGAGGGTTTGGCTGTTTGTGTTATGACAGAAATGGACTCTCAATCAGTTCAGACTGTCACATATCATCGCCCACCTAGCCGAGGGATTTCTTGTGAGCTGAATTTGGAAAATTACCTACACTACATTTTTCGTTTATGATTTACAGGACTGAACAACCTATTTTCTTTGGAGTGGATAGCGAAATATAATTGAATGTACATAAGCGGGCCAGACTGGGGGTGACAAATATCTTAATCTCGAGAGTGTGTACTCACTGCTGTGCTGGCATTTTGGTCTAGTACCCAAAACGGCCACAATTGGCAGCCGGGCAGACTGGATAAGTTCCACTTAGGTGTTCCCGCCCGAGTAAAAACATTGTCTTTTTGTTAAAAACAAATCCAAGGGCCAACTTAATTACATTCTAAACATGAATTACGAAGGGATCTGGAAACTAAAAGGAAATGTGGTGTTGTAGGGGCAACGCACTGCGCTAATGATTTAGATTTACCGGAAGAAGAGGATACAAAAAAAATGAATTGTTGCCCACGTACCTGAATTTGATGACGTAGACATGGCGAATTCAACGGAAAAGGTGATGGACTGGTAGTGAACTTGCTTTTCTGTTGCGGGCATTGCTTCACTGCTCATGGACGGTTGAAAGTCTCCACTACACCGAGAAAAGTCTCCACTACATCCGTAGAGACTGAGTCTCCACTACAGTCAGGAAGTCTTCACTTGACCCATGCCAGAAAGTCTCCACTAGACCCTGAATTTACTGACATGGACGTGTTAACTACAAGTACCACAGCAGAACCAACCCTATACCTGCGCTTGAGAGGGGTGAGTTGCACAGCTACAAGTAACTCAACCTTATGGACAGCCCCTAGAGTATCATTGGATCAAATTTAAAAGAAGTATTGTGATACTGCAAAACTTAGGCACATTTGGTATTATCTCCCCCTATTTTATATTTTGTTTGCTGCAAGTTGTTCTTTGGTATTCAATTGATGACAGAGGGTGGGTTGCTGAGATTCCAAAATAAAAAGGAAGGAAAAATTCAAGGAAAAATTCAAGGTCAAGAATACAATAAGAAAGATTAAGAAAGAATGTATTATACATGTTATGAATTCTCCCTACCACGGATAGCTGATTTGCAGTATTTTAAGCACATGCAGGTTAATTAGGGCTAATTTTATAGCAAAAGCAAACTGAAGATTATAGAAAATAAACAAGTATTTGCCATATTTCTATGTATGATGGAGGGATCTTCAAAATTACTACGAATGTCATAAACATATACACATAAAAATGAAAAAACAGTTTATATTGATGCCCACCTTTTAAACCACATAATAATGTCATGCCAATTGAAATTTTCCATACTTCAGCCGTGTTGAATTTTTTTTTATCATACCCTCCAGGACCACTACCTGTGCCAATTGTGCCCCACCCACACAGCCACAATGCCCCTAGCCCTGGGGAGGGCCTCCACTACACCTGTGCCCAGGGCCTTTCAGAATCGACCCGTGAGGTACGGACCACCATCCTGTCCGACAGAACCCACAGAGCCACTGAGCACCTGGCCATGGGATGCCCATGCTACACCTCCACTCATGGCCCTTCATCAAGAAACCAGGACGGACAACTCGCCCATGGCCACCAGTGGCCATCAGAGGCCCACCCACGTTATGGCCATTTGTTTGAGGAGATGCTATGGGGCATGTACTTGATCCACAAAAAATAAAGCCATGAATTGCAGGGCCATCTACAAGTTCAAAACCACCTTTATATTGAGTGTTTAAGACTATGTATATAGATATAATTAAGAATGTCTCAACAGTGTCCACCAGAACTAAGGCGTGTCCATGATTTCTGGGGCCATCTACAAGTTCCAACCTGCAAGTGAAAAGCTGGCCAACGTTGACACTTTCAAAGCTGTACAACTGTGGTTGTCAGCAAAACTAAAAATAGAATTGTTATAAATCTTTGCCTCCTGATAGGCATGTTTTGATTGTATAATCAAAGGGTGTTGATGTGAGTCATGAGGACGGGCTTGGCTACAGGATTTGCAAAGCAAAACTCAGTGTAGTGTTGTATTGCGATTTCTTATAAGAATGATCCACTGTGCCCCGCCCATAGAGCCTGGTATTGAAACAACCATTCCCGACCACGAAGCGTCTGCAGAGGCCTTATCAGCATTATGTAATAACCCTCAAACAATGAGCCCGATCCAACATGTCTTTTTGTCCAGCCTCCACTGGAGCATGACTGCTGACCTTAATTTGTTTGAGGAGATTCGCCGGGGAACTTACCTGATGCACAAGGACTAAGGGCCAGCAGTATCTAGTGTCTTTAAGACTATTGAAATACATTTAGGAGTTTTTCAAAAATGTGTTATAGTTTATTAGGTATTCCATAATTCCGTTCCAACCAAATAAATATCTAAATGTTTTAATTGTCAGTATATTGATGTATTTTCCTGTGGGCATGCAATAAATTACCAATTAACGGTGTTTAAGTGAAATAAGACCCGGTTGACCCGAATTGCAAAAAGAGTATTTATTTTCTGCTATATAAATCATGTAAAGAACAATCCTGAGTTTGGTTTTCCGTCAACTGAAAGCTTTTATTACCGTCTAATTATAAAATTTTGGTTTTCTATCTCAGTAGGGCCGTTTTCATTCTGTGTTGTTATTCAGATATATATCATTTCTGACCTGACCATATATAAAACCTTCCAGATCTGGATCCGCGAATACTCATGACATGGCCATTACTTAAATTTGACAGGGCGACATGGTCATTCCTTAAATTCGACAGGGGACATGGCAACTTTATGCGAATTGACATGTACATGCCCTAAATTTGACGGAGGACAATGTTGTAAACCTTAAGCCCGTTAAAGCTGTTATATAGACGATGGCCGGGTGCACCATGCACCGGGAGGGGATGATGAGGCGGGCGGTGGTAGAATCTTGAATAACATCACCAGTGAGATCCAGTTTCATTTCCAATGACGCTACTACCTTAAGCGCACAGCGGTACAACACAGTATCATTAAACACACCCTATGCTTGGACAGAGCGTTAATCTATGAGCGTTAGAGGCACTGACTCATGTTCATAGGGCAGGAGGTATAGGCCGCATACCATTTAAAGCCATATGGGAGGCACATTGCTCATATGCAGACACTTTGCAGCCACTGAGCATGGGTTGAGCATGAGGAGCACTGTTCTTTATTAGCGCTACTGGGACTATGCTATTGGCGGCATAAATGGGTTTATGCTATCTAGTGCAGGGGGACAAAGTAGGGTTAAGGCTGCCTGGGGCGATAGTCATACTATGACTATTTAATCATTTTGGCGCAGGAATGATGACACAGACTGTGCCCGTCTCGCAAATTGTGGCCACGCGCAGCAGATTTCGGCAAAGACACAAGCCTCACATTTTTAGCACTGTGTGACTTTGGTTCTCTACTGAAGTGGCAATGCATAATATGCAGGTCAAACTTAAAATTAGAATATAGGGCTTAGCGATTGATACATTCACTGTCAATTATAAGTAAACAAAGGTGGTGATCTTTGTACCAACATCAGTTAAGAAAACCTGAGATATATATATATATATGTACCAATGCATCCTGGGCATTATAGATCCTTATGAATACCTACTGGAATAATTTTGGAAAGCTAGCTAAGTTTCATATTGAATTCATCTTGTGTTGTACCGCCAGTAACAACTAATGGGCTGTTACTTAGGAAATTTGACGATACCTCCATATGCAGAGTAGTTAAGCTACTTATAAATCAATGCAGCTACTGAATATATTAGAGTATTCATGTCTAAATACAGAGAGAGAGACAAAAGGAATGCGCATTTGTAAATCATGATGTATAAACAACAAAGAAATGATAATTTCATCAATGTTAAAAAATTGCATTTAAATGAACTGCATATACGCTAGAGACGTATCACTTCCCAGTAAAACTGCTAGACATATGGCGATGCCAAGTTTAGAAATAAGGATTCTGTTATCAAACATGCTGAAACGAGCCGTAGTTGCTAAGTTGCTGCTAAATTATTATAAGATAACTTGTGTTCTTAAGAAAACATGATTATGTCATAAATGATTTACATTTTTCCTTCAAAATGAAATCGAACTGTTTAAATAAAAATTTAATTATTGAGGCAACATCATACAGACTAGTTATATATATACTTTTTAAAAGTTTAAAGATTATTGTCATTAATACATATATTGTCGAGGATGTCTGAATTTAACAGAATTGCTAAACATGTTTATAAAATTACGAAATGCATTGTAAAGTTATGTTAAGCTTACATTTACCAAAATGATTGAGCTCATGCAAAACGAGTGACAACTTAAATATAATTAAAAATGTTGGTTTCAGCACTCATTTATTCAATCATTCTAGGATATCAAAAACAATCTCTCAATTATCCGTCTCTATATATTATATTTGCAGGACTCTGTTCTACATGCATTAGTGTTCCTTTGGAGAAAATCATGAAAAATAATACAGCTTTTTCCATTTTCCTAAGCTGTATTGGAATGACAATTATTATAATTGTTGCCAACCCACAAACCCAAAGGTATGTGAATGTTATAAAGGCAATTTTGCATTACACAACTTTCTACTTCAATTTGCTAAACCAACCCAAGGCCAACAATGCTCAGCAATTATCAAACGGTAGGGGAAATGAAAACAACACCACAGGGGAATTCAGGAGGGTCATAAAAACATATTTCACAGAGCGCAAAAGTATATGCCAAGATGACTGGAAGTTAAAGCAGTTGCTTTCTATAGACAAGCCACCTTGTGCATGTATTCCATCAACACTCCTAGGAAAAGTCACACCTACTTTGAACGTTTCACTAAATGAAACGCTCACAAATAACCCAGATGTTATTCGTGGTGGGCACTGGGAACCAATAGACTGCACCCCTCGTTCGACCATTGTGGTAATTATACCCTTCAGGAACCGTGAATCACATCTGTCAGTACTGCTACACTATCTGCACCCCATGCTGAAGGGACAACAACTCAACTACACCATCATTGTGGTAGAACAGAGGTGTCCAGAATTGTTCAACAAAGCCGTATTAATGAATGTTGGATACAAATATGCTATTGAGGCCCATAAACCAGACTGTGTTATTTTCCATGATGTTGATCTCATCCCTGAAGATGGGCGCCATTTCTATACATGTCGCAACATGCCTATTCACTTTGGGGCATATTATAGTAGATATGGATACAGACTTAAAGCTGCAGCAGCCTTTGGTGGAGTCACAGCTTTCCGGCCAGAGCATTTTGAGAAAGTAAATGGTTTCTCAAATCGCTATTTTGGATGGGGTAGAGAGGACAATGACATGTCAAAACGTCTAACAGAAAATCATTTCAAAATCATACGTGATCCAAAGGAAGTCGCTCGTTACAAAGTGATTTTACACAAAAGGGACAAAGGAAATGTTCAGCCAGACTTAAAAAGTGTGACATATCGACTTTATCATGATCGCCAATCTAGGACCGATGGACTAAATTCTGTGAAATACAGCTCTGAGACCAAACTTCTACCTCTTTATACATGGTTATTTGTAAATGTATTAAATGAGAGGGTATTGAGTCGGAAAATAAGGGAAATTAAAAGAAAATTATTGCTTTCATCCAAAAATAATACTAAAATACAAACATGCACTTCCAACCTATCATAACATCAATATCTACTAGCCTTAAATTTCTGCACCTGAATTGATTACTGAAAACCATCATTTAAGGATAGACACCAGTGGTTGGCAGCCTTTTCAGTAAATTGTGCATGAATTCCTTAATAGTGCTCTGATCCTAACATACTATACATCATTTAAAAGCTCATATTATTTTCTATCTATTGACATAAATGAAATTTGAAAAAAATTCTAAATGGAGAGTCTATAATTTTTCATTTGATTTTTGCACTTTTATTTTTTTAACATAAAAATCCGGTTTAATATTCCAATTACATAAACAAAATTTCACATATACCTTCACAAGGCTCATATGCAGGGAAGCGTGCCTCAGATTTTTGATTAAGGTCTGCAATTTGATTTTGTAGTCAAAACTGCAAAAAACAGGGAACTTTTTTAGATTTCTTTGCAATGTGATGAATTATAGTCAATTATCAATTCAATGGCATGATACAAGTTTGTGTAGTAATTATAAAGAATTGAGTAATGTTGTTGTTAGAGTTACGAGTAAAGCTGTGTTTTGGGACACGATCGAGAAGTACACGAGATCGTGGGGTACGAGTTACACGAAAATGTCAGTTAACACAAGATGGTGATGTATCTTGTATTCTTGACCAGAAGTGACCTCAGTGATGGTCAAAGTGACCACGTGATGTTATGTAAGCAAGCAGGAGCCAGGTTATGGCTATAAATAAGAAGTAATTGTACGAGAATAAACAGTCCCTCTTCGGAACTCTCTGTGCTCACATCTCTTCACTTCCTGGGAATGGGCACGAGACAACCTGGAAGGGCCTCCTAGACAAGAATAGCAGCGAGAGAGCGAGAATTTGATCCAAGTTCCAATAAATTAGGGAGTTAGGACTTAGAGGAAATCAGGGCAAAAAGGGGTGCTCGAACGAACTCGTCCGCACGAAAATGGGAACAACTTCGTCCGACGTACAAACTCGGGAGATGAACGGATACGACTATCAGATGGCAAGACCTCGGCCTACACACTACCACATTTTTAATTTTTTGGACATGGTCCATGTCGCCGACGCTAGAGCTACCATCCGAGATACCTGTTAGGCGAGTGACACAAGAAGGTTCCCTGATATCGACCCAGCCTAAGCTACTGACTCCATCCCGAGAATCCCGTTAGCCACCCTTTTCCGGAAGCCAGAAACCCCTCCCTGTCGATCACACCATTTCCCCCACCAACCCCCGCGAGTGGGGCACGTTCCCGGAGACCCTCTCGACCATCCGTCCCCCGATCACCCAACCACAGGTGCGGACAAGTGTTCGCGAAAACCCCATCCAACTCGTGCATCGGTCACCCGAGCACGAATTCGGATCCAGACCGTACGAAATTGTCATATCTCCGTCGGGAACCACACACGTCCTCCCGCAGAGAACATCACAGCAATATTATTTTCTACATTACCTAAAAAGAGAACTAGACCTTAAATACACATTTTGAGACTCCCTTCCCTCCAAATATATAACAAGAAGATATACCCAAGATTTCAAAGCTTTAGGTTAAATATTAAGTGGGATATTCATGTTCAAAAAATATATTTGAATATCAAGATTTTCGGGTTCGCAACTCATCCCCAGAGGTGTTGTTCATGGCATTCTTATATAAGTTGTTGGTCACGGGTATCACCGTACTTCAGCCCATCCTCCTCACCTCCCAACCTGTCCCACTTCCCGTCCCATGCCTTTCCTGACCTGTCATGAACCACCCTGACCTGTCTATTTATCCTCATCTGTTACTACGTAACCTCATCTGTCACTGCCTATCATCATCTTTTGCTACCCACCCTCACCTGTCACTGACCATCCTCAGCTGCAACTATTGAACCTCATCTGTCATTACCTACCATCACCTGTAACTACAAATCCTCTTCATCCTCTATCACTGTCCATTGTCATTTGTAACTACTTACCTCACCTGCTGCTTTCCACCGCTTCACTCTCAAACCCTACCAATCATGATCAAACTTTACCTAAATCTACCCTTGAAGGGTCACAGGTGAGGGTAGGTTGTGATGGATAAGGCTCAGTAGTAAAGGTGAAAGTTTATAGTTACATGTTTGGGGTAAATAATTACAGGTGAGGGTGGATTATAATAAGAAGAACTGCAGGGGGCGTCCGAGGGTGGCTGTACGACGCATAGGGGAGTACCGAGGGCGGAGCCTGAGGTTTGTTCGATCCCCATGGGTCGTACAGCCACCCGAGGATGACCCCTAAGGTTCTTCTTTATTTTATTGTGTGAAATATTGTTAATTCCCAGCACACAATACACCCGGCTCGTCGATCCAGAGGGTAATAAAGTGACTGGTGAGGGTCAACAGTGGCATGTGAGGGTTGGCAGTGACAGATCAGGTTTTCTAGTTACAGGTGATAGTTTTTAGTTACAGGTGGGGATGGGTAGTAACAGGTGAGAGTACATAGTGACAGGTGAAGATGAATAGTTGCAGATAAAGGTGGGTAGTAGCTTATGAGTGTTGGTAATAACATGTGTGATTGGGTTGTCAGGGATGAGCATTGGTGGTAACAGGTGAGGGTTTGTAATTACAGTAATACGGGTATAAGACAGGTAGGGGGTGGGGTAAGGACAGGTAGGGGGTGGGGGTAAGGACAGGTAGGGGGTGGGGGTAAGGACAGGTAGGGCTAGGTGTAAGGACAGGTAGGGGGTGGGGGTAAGGACAGGTAGGGGGTAGGGGTAAGGACAGGTAGGGGGTGGGGGTAAGGACAGGTAGGGGGTGGAGTAAGGACAGGTAGGGCTAGGTGTAAGGACAGGTAGGGGGTGGGGTAAGGACAGGTAGGGGGTGGGGGTAAGGACAGGTAGGGGGTGGAGTAAGGACAGGTAGGGCTAGGTGTAAGGACAGGTAGGGGGTGGGGGTAAGGACAGGTAGGGGGTGGGGGTAAGGACAGGTAGGGGGTGGGGGTAAGGACAGGTAGGGGGTGGGGGTAAGGACAGGTAGGGGGTGGGGGTAAGGACAGGTAGGGGGTGGGGGTAAGGACAGGTAGGGGGTGGGGGTAAGGACAGGTAGGGGACAGGGTAAGGACAGGTAGGGGGAGGGATAAGGACAGGTAGGGGGTGGGGTAAGGACAGGTAGGGGTTGGAGGTTAGGACAGGTAGGGGGTGGAGTAAGGACAGGTAGGGGGTGGGGGTAAGGACAGGTAGGGGGTGGAGTAAGGACAGGTAGGGGACAGGGTAAGGACAGGTAGGGGGAGGGATAAGGACAGGTAGGGGGTGGGGTAAGGACAGGTAGGAGGTGGGGGAAAGGACAAGAAGGGGACAGGGTAAGGAGAGGAAAAGGTAGAAATAAGGACATAAAGGGGACAGAGATAGGGACAGATATAGGGTATGCGAGTAAAGACAGGCAGGGGATTGAAATAGGGACAGGGGCGTCGGGAAGAGTAACAGGTAGGTTGCAGGATGGGAAGGGGGACAGGTAAAGGAGGGCGAGAGGGATTGATAGGGAGACAGCTAGGTGGCGGGAAGAGGCTGTTTTATACCCTCATTTGTCATGTAAATTTCTGTGTCTATAGAATCTTCCCGTACCAGCTCAGTAGCTATGTAAGGATGGTGAGAGGACGTTATTTTTATCCCCAGTCTGCCTTGTAAATCTAAGTGTGTATAAAATGTTACTCGTCTATGACTCAAGACATTGAGGTGGTGAAAGGACGCACCAGGGCCTAGGCCTCGGGGATGAAGCTGCCTTTATAGTGTTAATAATAGATACCCCCTTAGGGTGGGAGTCATAAATATTTAAATTTCGGAATTTTTTTAAAAATTGCTCAAATCAGCGTAAACACCCTTTCATACGAGTGTTTTGTACAAGTCCTTTGCTCTTTGCATCCTGAGAATATAAAAGGAGTAAGGGTGACTTATCATTGAAAGATATCCAGACGGCACCACAGCTTGCTCACATACATTGTCTATGTATTTCTATAATTCAGATATGTTTTCACCAGAACTTAATCTGGTATACTTGTCCAAATTTGTTCCATGCAGTGGTGCCATTTTACCTAAAGATAGGTGTCCACCAATAGGACCTAGAAATGATAGAATCAGGACACATCAGGAAGTTAGTTAATAAGCTGACTAGGTGACATTGCAGGTCCATATTTTTGTTTATGGAAGACAAAGACATAGCAACGCCATCTTGGTCCTATAATATCAATGTTGTGATTATTTGTCACAGGACTGTATACAAGCAATAATTTATTAATCGATTGAGAAAAATAACCTCTATTGTTGTCTTTTTAATGCACTCAGAAACTGACCATTCACGTGAGAATGTGTCAGGTCAATCATCTGGTCAATTTACAATTAGACCAGGCTAAAGAAGATGTATCATCTTAAGAACCTACAACAAAGATGTGTAACTTGGGTGTTTTTTTCCATAAATTCCCTATCAGTTTATTATGTCATTTGAATAGGAAATATGTTTTCTGACTAACAACATCTTTTTTCTGCATTTTGTCTCAAGATGAACCTTAAACATTATCACTAAATTTCAAATGCATTTCTTACCAAATAGTGTTATCACTTGTATCATGTTTGTCCCACAACCTTACTGCAAGACTGTGAAATAATGAGTCAAGAGCAATGTGTATATGACGTCAACTTAAAATGTTGTGTCTTTGTTTTGACATATAATTGTGGCAACATCACAATAATGTTTTTCTTATAATGCTGCAAAAAAAGTACTGTTTTTTCAGTGTTGGTATCAGACATCTACCCAAAGGGCATCTTGGGTGTTCCAAACATTGTAATAAGATTTCGTAGTGGCACAAAAAAAGAAGGATAGACCAGTTAGAACATAAGCCAGTTTGAAATGATATTGATAAAAAGGCAAAAACATGAAAATAAAACTATCAATGGTTTATGTTAGACAGATGAGTAAAAGAGAAACAAATATGAAACGAACAATTATATATGCAGGAAAATCTTCAAAGCCATAAAATGCCTTTTTTCTGTAAGTGTATTTTATGCAACACTTCTACATGAAATGTGCTATGGACAAATAGTGTGAATGAGGACAGATGATATAGCACCACCAACACTTATTTTGTCCTTATGTAAAAGAACATCATCTTCAAGGAATTCAAAGTAATGGCAACCATCTTTTGAATGCATCCTCATAGTATAGGAAATGTCAAAGGCATGAATTACTTCTATACCAATTCTTTCCATATGATGGTTAACCCAATCGTTCATAGCTGCCATAAAAGAGTTAACTCTCCATCTGCAGTGGTACTCATTGTGAGGAATAGCAGTTGACTCTACCCAAATAAATTTAACAGATGGAATTTGAATCATCATTGTGCTTAGAAGTTTAAAAGTATCCATTAGATCTGACATATAAGAAGCTGCGTCAGTATATTGAAAAGACCAATGACCAGCATTGATGATAACCACTGGATGGACAGAATTCTTTATCTCTGCAATATATTCCTTTAACTGTTTATTCATATGTGATGCCAAGCAACAGCCTCCATGGGTAATATTCAAAATGCTATAGCTTTTTAAAGCATTACATCTATTTCGTAAATGTGAATCTGAAACAACAAAGACAGTTTTCCTTTTCAGACATTCCTTTTTTTGCTCATTGAAACTGAATGGATACAAACACTTTCCATTTGACCAGTGCCAAACATATCCAGACTTGATCCAAAAACCAGTATGTTTCAAATCATTATAAGGCCAACACTTTGGCAATTAAAGCTTTTCAGGAGGATGTACATTGAGTAAATTTCCTTTCAAGTCAATGTGTCTGTATATTTTAATCACCCATATGTCATTCTTCTTGCACTTGTAGTAATATGTGGATGGTGACAAATACGACCCTGCAAATGTAATGTTGAATTGTGACTCAAATATTGGGCATTCAATGAAATATTCACCCTTTGAATAGTTGATGGTTTTGCAGGAAGCACGTGTCCTTGGAGTAGCTACATCAGCATAGATATTTGACCAAAGTGCAGGTCCAATGATAAGCGGGTTCAAAACATAATTTGGGTGAGCAGTAAGGTTTTTCTCTTTAACTGAGAATGATATCTTCTGAGGATTTCCTATTATTTCTTTAAGAAATTTTACAGTATAGCTGAAATGATTAAAAGGATTAAGGGAGCATAGCAGGGCATGTATTCTTGGCTTAGGAACATTATAAACTAAGTTCCTTGTGAACCATTTTTCCTTGAACTCATTCCTAATATACCTGGTTGCTATTTTAACTTTAAACCAATGTAATTTCCCTGTTTTAGATAGTGGTCCTCTTTTAAAGAGGGATGTTGAAAATCTGGTAATACTTGAAAAATTGTACTTTTGGTCAACTGGAAAACAAATCTTTCCATAAATATTAGTTACCTGAAACATGTATCTCATTGAACAGAGATAAAAGTGTCCTTCACATGTTGCTTCGTTATCTATGTTTTTTAAAACTGTGGGTAGCAATAGCCTCAGGGAGGATGTAAGTGATGGATTCCAATGAGAAGAAAGATATATGCATGTCAGGCTAACAACTAGTATACTTAGGATGTATGCTTTGTATGACATTGTTGTTTGAATTATTTCATTCAATAAAAGAAAAATGTATGAAAGCTGAGTATTTTTTTGTTAGAAACTGTAGATCAAATCCTTAACCAGTAGACACTTATGAAAATAAGGGCCAGATACAGGTGACCTCTAACGAGATAAAAAAGAATAATGGAAAAAATACAAACACAGTATTATGCCAGAAAAGAATGAACTGATTGACTTTGAAGACATTAATAGAAGAGGGATAAATATATGTCACCTCAATGCAAGAAGCATTAAGGGGAATTAGATTAAATTAAGTGGATAATTTCAATATCTAAAATCAAAATACTCTGTGTATCTGAGACGTGGTCAACAAATAATACCAAAGATCATGAACTGTATATACCAAATTATAATCTAGAAAGGAGCGACAGAAAATGCAAGAAAAGAGGAGGAGGACTATTACTATACATTCACCAAAGCCTTATTCATGCGAAAATCTCTAATATTTCAAAGTCAGACCCTCAACTGGAACAACTATGGATAACTGCCAATCAACCTAATGGGAGAAAATTCGGGATTTTCTACAGGCCTCCTAGTGAGGACTATGAAAATATATGATTTACTAAGTGAATCATTGGGAACATTACAAAATACAAGTGAGGTGTACTTGCTGAGGGATTTTAATATAGATATGTCAACAACAAACAATAAAGCGACCAGAGACTTTAATTGGCTATTACAAACTCATAACCTAGTTCAACACGTTAAGTCATCTACTAGGGTGGCAGAAAAAAGCAGAACAATTATAGATCTCATTATAAGTACAAAATGTGATAAGATTCAGGAAGTCAGTACGGTCTCATCAACTATCAGTGACCACTACCCCACATATTTGAACATTAAAAAAACTAAAACTAATATTAAAAAAATCAAAGTCAAAGGAAGAAATTATAAGAACTATACCCCAGAAATATTCAATGATTTACTACAAGAAAAGGATTGGGCGCAAGTAACTAATGAAAACGATCCTGATAAAAGTTGGGATGCTCTTCAGGAAATTTTGACTTCCGTCCTAGATGATATTGCTCCTATAACAGAGATGAAAGTTTCTCAGGCACCACCACCCTGGATGGATGAGAATACCAGGGAACTTATCAAACAGAAGAATGCCTCCCTGAAAAGGGCACATAAGTCAAACACGAAGGAAGATTGGACTGAAGCAAGGTTACAAAGGAATAGAGTCAACAGACACATAAAAACGAAGAAAAGGCAATACATAGAAATTATGGTCTGCTACTGGAAATTTAATACCTAGTGAAAAATTGCACCATAAAATATGTGCCATCAAAAATCAGGGGGCTATTCCATAAAAACTTACGAACTTTCAAAATTTATATTTTGTTGCAGAAAAAAGATACACACAAAAATATATTTCTGCAAACTGTTCACAGCAAGACAAATGTGTGCATAACTCCCAATTACCTACGACATGTAAAACAGTGTTTGTACATAATTTTTAATATTCAAGTATTTTTGTCACCATGAAGTCATAAGACTACAATAATATATGAGATGCTATTTAAAAGATCTTTTTGTGAGGGATTCGATGGTGAAAACCAGATTAAAATTGGTTGAGAACTCACAGAGTTATCCAAGTAAAACTGAAAATTATCTAAAATCCAATCTTTTGTCCATTTTGTGCGTAACTACAAATTAACATTGTAATTTTGACGTTACACACACATTCCCTTACTAACTCTAGTTACGCACAAATTCAAAGGGAATCCTCACATTTACGAACACTTTTTGGGGAACAGCGCCCAGGAAGATGTAATTACAGACCCACAAAAAATGACTGACATTTTCAACAACTATTTTACTGGGGTTGGCGAAAATCTAGCACAAAAGATAACTAAAGACAAAGACTATAATCAACCAATAATCGATGAACCAAATAAGTCACTTAAATTGCCAAATGTCACACCGGCAACTATAAGAAAATACATCTCCATGCTACCAAATAACAAATCATCCGGAATAAAAGAACTACCAATCAAAGCAATAAAAGCAGCAAAAGACTTTATCTCAAGAGGACTGTCCCACATCATTAACAGTATCTTTGAACAAGGGAAAATACCCCTAAAATGGAAATCAGCCACCATAACACCAACTCATAAAGGGGGACAGAAGGACTATAAGTGTATTACCTTTTATGGACAAAATACTAGAAAGATTAATAAAAGAGAACCTTATGATCCACCTGGAAAGCCAAAACTGCATAACAGAAAACCAAGGAGGATATCCCAAAAACTACAGCACTATAACCATGATAAGGAAATTGATTGATCATATCTTAATGCAATGAGAAAACAAGACTCCAACAGTAGCAACATTCATAGATCTTTCTAAAGCTTTTGACACTATTTCACACGCTGGCCTTTTAAAGAAACTGCAGCTGTATGGGATAAAAGGCAAAACCCTGGACTTGATAAACAATTACCTAACAAATCACTCACAACAAACTACTATTGAGGGAAAGCTATCTAAACCTCAACAAATTAACTTTGGTGTGCCCCAGGGCTCTGTTCTAGGACCTATATTCTTCCTGATTTTTATGAATGACATCAAAAAGTTATCAAACACAGTGAAATTTGCCTCTTTGCTGATGACACAGTGACATATAGGTCTAACGCAGACATGGACACCTTGCAAATTCAAGAGGATCTTAATAATGTTGCTAGATGGCTTAACAATAATGAACTAACAAGCAACACAAAAAGAATCGAAAGTAATGACTTTCAATACACATACAAAAATATTAAAGGACATTAGCCTTGAAATTAACAGTCATCACTTGGACATTGTAGACTCATATAAATACTTGGGTCTTATACTTGACGAAAAATTATCATTCCAGAAACATTTGTTCAGTATTTCTGGACTGGTCAACTACAAACTTAGGAAACCAAAGGAAATATGTGGGTACATTAACAGCGCTACTGTAATTACAATCTACAAATCCCTGATCAAACCACACCTCGACTATTGCGATATCATATGGGATGTTGCAGGATTGACAACAAAAGCTTAACTCCAATCCATACAGGAAAAAGCACTATCCATTGAATATCAGGAGGAAAATGATGCTACAAAAATTCAAAGAATAACAAAGACTCTACCAATTGATGTGAGGACTGAGATGCATCTAGTACAGCATATGCACAATACATTTAAATCACCTAGTCCAACATTTCTTACCTCTCAAATTGACTATGCATTCTATAAATATGACACAAGGGGAAAAGAACAAAAGAATCTAAAATTGTTGAAACCTAGAACTGGAAGTCTAAGGAAAACAGTCTACTATAGAGCAGGCACTGCCTGGAACTAACTACCCAAAGATTTAAGGAATTGTACTAGTAAACTTCAATTTAACAAAAAAGCTAAAGAACATTACCTGAAAAGACTGGTATACAATTTAAAGACTACTCTTATTCTAATACCTTATCTTTGTACATTATCATAGATGACAATTATCTAGTTAGTTTCAAACTGTAAAGATATTGCTGACTACTATATATTACTAACTATTATATAGTGTATATGACATAATGTCTAAGTCTACTACAACTCCTGAACTGTATCACACCTCTAAGGCTGTTATACATTGAAAAACAGACTTACAGTCTGAAATGTATGATAGGATAAAGAAAACATAAAAAAAAAAATACTTTGCCAAGTCAACAATACAAACGTAGTGTTCAAAATCATCACAGGATCGACAACCAACTACATTTCTCACACTGGTGCTCTGCATCAGTCATATTAATCAGTGTTGCACACCCTGCACAGATGTGCATCAATGTGACTGGCGCTTGCTATTGACGCTCAGTAGCAGGCAGTATATAAGACCTAGGCTAGCTACACAGCTCGGCCCCTGAAGTGTGCATCCTTGCCCAGCTCTGTCTGTAGTAGGCCCGGTAGGTGAGCCTATACTTGTCCCCCTTTAGCCCAAGCTCCCCTCCCATACCAGTCTCCCTGACGCTCACCTATATACAGGGTGGGATGTGGCGTGGCATGTCACAAAGAAAAAAATCTATTTGTCATACAATTTCCTGAGATATATATAACATACATTCTTACTCAGTGCTACAATCTTTTTTGACTAATAGTTGACTCATTGTGGGAGACATAAATATTTTAATTTCCAAATGGCATATGAACCCTATCAAACAACTCCCTCCTACCACAGGTCATCTGCTCTTTGCAACCTGATGAATTTTTCTTCTACAAATCCCATCTAACAGAGGGATGGGTAGGAGACAACTGCACATGCCGGCTAAGCAACATAGTTTTCTTAGTATTGGGTAATAAAAAAAACTTCATTATAAGAAAAGGGCCATCCCTACTCATAAAGTTAATGTTATACAAAAGATTATGGTACTTTTGAGAAAATTCTAGAAATTTCTAAGGTTATGGCCGCATTTGATGGACTTTATGTGTAAAACTACTCATCCATTTTCAAAAATAGATACAGTTTCGAATATCTCATTTTACAGGACATCTTTGTACTTTCCCGGGACATCCAGGAAAGGGATTAAAATCTTGGACTGTACTGGGAAATCCGGGATGGTTGGCAGCCCCCTCCTCTCCGTGCGACACTGTTCACCAAATACAACAAATCCAAATGTTTCACCAAGAAATTTTCTTGGTGAAATATGTGGTCGATAATGTTATACACTTGGGGGCACTGCCATGTGAGTGTGTGTTTTTTTTGTGTGTATGTATGTGTGTGTGCTGATCCAACGCTTTCATCCCTTAACATGCCCATAAGTTTTATAGGAAAGGTTACAGAGGTTGATTATACAACCCTGAATATGAGGTGTGCGTCAGGAAAGTACTGCTCAAGGCCATTAGGCCAAGTGCAATACTTTCCCTGACATCCCACCAAATATTCTTGGTCATACGATCAACCAAGGGATGTTTTCCTTGTATTACATATCATAATTAATGAGTAATTTAATAAATAATGTCGTTTTCACGAGCCGAGCAAAGTGGACCATACACACATCTGCCTACATACGTTAGTAACGGCCTTTCTCTTTGGATAACCAAATGTCTCTATGGACCACCCCACAGATGTAACGTCTGTTTTCATTGGCTAATAAAATGGCTCTGTGACATCACACTGGGCACCTAAGCAGACAATAACAAAATGGAAAATGAAACGGATAATCTATGACTATATCGCCTCAAAAAGAAACTCCGAGACGGAAAAGAAAACCAAACGGGAGGCTGCCGCTTTTCAGAAATGGATTCAGGAGAATTATGATGACCCCGGTCCTATTGAAAGCATTGAGCCAGCCAGGCTTAACCTGTACATAGGACTGTACACGATCAATGTACGCAAAAATGCCACGTCCCCTCCCAAACTGCCTAATGTGATGAATAATTATTTCAGGCCGAATGATTTGAGCCAGAAGATGAGGAGCAACTGTGGGACCAGGGCATCCTTGGCTCCCATTCCCCCAGGACCCTCAGAAACACGCTCTGGTTCCTCAGCAACGAGTCCCTGGGGTGAAGGGGAAGGCAGGAGGCCAGGCAGATAAAATGGGGGGACCATAGATTTTGCAAGCTTTTAGCAAAATCTGGTGGTTGAGTTTTTCTATATAAAATAAACGTCAAAAATTGTTGTAATTTTCTAGAAAGTGTTGTAATTGTCACAGAATTTCCTGATATGTATAGAATAGACATTTTCACTCGGGGCTACAATCTCAATATCAATTTTGACGCCTAGTTGACTCATACTGGGAATAAGATATTTCAAATTTGGAATTTTTTCAAATGCTCAAATCGGCATAAAATCCCTTCTAAATGATTCTTTTCCTCCACAAGTCATCTGCCGGAGGGGTGGGGAGCACCGGCTTCAACTATTTCTGGGAAGTCACTGACCTATCTACGTACCTATTTGGTCAGGGGCTGACTGAAAGTAACCCTATATAAACCACTCTCACTCGGATTTCCTTTGTTCTAGCAGTGCATTCTCAGGTGATAATGCACTGGTGGCCTCAGATAATGCACTGGTTATATGAAATAATGGACAGTTGCTGATTTGTTGTTCAAATATACTGCCAAGAACACCCAATTTTGAATTTATGAAAAGTTTGACCATGGATGTGCACAGCCCAGGATAGAACCATAGACCTTTGGATTCATAGTGCCACAGCCTAACCACTACCCTACCAAGGCAGCTGTTAGAAGTCCAGTCAGTTTTACCTTTTATCCATTGTTGATTCATTTAGTCTGTTCTGACCCAGATTTACCCTTTAATTGAGTTTGGGTGACTAGTGAGGTGGGATGTAATTACAGTCTATGACTGTACACTCAGTAGGCAATCAACACCACTTCCACCCCTCTCCTCTCCCCCTCCACCCCTCTCCTCCCCCTCTGCTGGCAAGGAGCTTCACTCTGCCACATTGACACCTCAGGTACTAGAGTGATTGCAGGCTATTACTTCTAGTGGGGAGGGTGATTCTGCACTGAGGTACAGTGCAAGAAAAACTAGAATAAGTATATAATAGAATATTGTAAACTTGTTTGTATTGGCAAGAATATTATAGTGGAACTTGTAACGCTGATTCGTGTGCTAAACGCCAGGCGGCGACATCGTTTAGTGGCATAGTTAGAGTATATGGAGAGT
The DNA here is from genome assembly GCA_936440205.1 of Lepidonotus clava. NCBI lineage: Eukaryota > Metazoa > Annelida > Polychaeta > Phyllodocida > Polynoidae > Lepidonotus > Lepidonotus clava. The sequence goes on along the minus strand of OW387146.1, from coordinate 48,911,113 downwards.
GGCAAAGTCCCCAGGTGTAGGGACTGCAGCCGGGCTGAGGCACGTCCTGCAGGTATGCACAGGTATGACAAATGACGATGGAGACCTGTAAGGGTACGTTATGGATCGAAACATCTAGCTAAAAGATATTAAGGACAGCAGGCCTCGCCGTCAACATTAGTTTATATGATAGCTAGAAATAGAATTAGTTTATGTGAGTAAGAGTGGGCAGTATGAGAGATAAGTAAGACTTCGTTAAGTAATAGTGTAAATGAGCATAGCGACAAGCCTTTTGGCTGTCGCTATATAAGCGGTATGAGACTTGAGATAGACGAGCAGACCAAGATAGAGTTCGAACAGAACACATGGAGCAATAGTCTTACATATGGATCACACGGGTAGTGTTAAGATGGTAGTAACCACAATGAACAGGTGATAGTAAGGATTGGGACAGCTTAGGCTTAGCCTTACGGACTGCGTGCTGGAAGTGACGGAGATCCTACCAATGGTCTTCGTTACCGGTAGACGAGAGGTGACTCTCTCAACAGTGTAAGAGCGTATATACCTTGCGAAAGGGGAAGCTTGACTAAAGCTATACCTGGTTGGATTGTTACTGATGTGTTTGAATTGTGAAATGAAAGGAAAGAACTGTATGGATGGAGAACTGTATACTTGTCCCTTCGGAATATCATCATGAATGTAATAAACTGACCTCTTGCCAAGTGCGTGTTCTTTGTATAGGATTGAGCCCCTTTACTTAGAATCTCTATCACTAAGAACTGAATCATGATCCAGGATAACATCAATCTGGAGAGAGCTAGCTACTTTAACGAATAATCACTAAGAACTCCCCATTCTCTTAGTATAACACCTTTATTAACATCTTCAAGTAAACGAAAGATCCTTGATACGCGATATAATATCATGCAGTCAAATAATGAATAAACGAATCAGTACAGGATATGAACAAGTACGAACACTAATAGTGATACTCCCCAATAAATAGACTAACATCAAAATATAACCACCCAGCTCAATTCACTGCAGAGTGGAGGAGCACCGGTCAGAGCACAGGTGGGGGCTCTTGATGGGGGGATCCCAATGTTGTGTGTCAAATTTAAGAAATGCTAATGTCACATGTCATTGTCACTTACCTTTTCTTATGTTGTATTGGAATTTAACAAATACTTATGTCCCTTTTCATTTTATTTTTAAAGCCTATGTCATTATTACTAGGGCATGTGTAACTCTGTTGAATTTAAGAAAATGCCCATTTCGTATTTAGTGGTCTAGGGCCATCCACTAGGGTCATACAGAGGCAACTTTAATATCAAATGATCATGAATTGAGTAGTGAATTCAGATGTTTATAAGGTGCCAATGGGCATAAGATACTTTCTCTCGTGGTTTATGTCAGATAATGGACTCGTAGTATTAACCCTACGGGCTCGTGCATTATTCCACCCCATGCACTACTACGAGTCCATTATCCTACACATATAGTATGGCGTCAGAGTGAGAAGGTCGTGTGGTCAAGTGCTCCGTGTAATAGTCTATGGTTGAAGAATATTGATATATGAACAAAACGTGATCTTGGAAACTCAGGATAGTTACCAGATTGTGCATCTTTACAACCAAGAATTGAGGTGAATACGCTTATGATTAGTTGATTATACCTGAAAAAAGTGGACTATCAGCACGGTGGTTGGCACAAGTGTCTGTAAACATGGCGGACACTGAAAATGTAGCAGAACAATCGGAGGTCTGAGACAAAAGGAAAAAACCAGCATCAACTCCTGATAAGTCACCTATCAAAAAGAAGACAAGGCCTGAGGATTGTGAGGAATGCAGTGAGTATGAATCTGCATATCAGGACGAATTGAATGATAGTTTAGACTCCAACTGCCCTCTTATAGAGTACTCACAGCGTGAACGTACCAAGAAAAAACCAAAGGACTTACAGCGCCAACTATGTCAGCCGAGACGACTGACCCAGATGAGAGTTTGTTTACCATGCTAAAAGATATTAAGGAATCAATGGTGACCAAAATTGACTTAAATGAACGTATTGACAATATGCAACATACCTTGGCTACTAAAGAAGACCTCGAAAATATAAGGCAAGATCTGGAGAAATACCAGGGCAAAGCGAGGGAAACACATGATAAAACTACAGGCAGACTGCCAAGATGAAGTATCGAAAAAGAAATGCCTGGAGGCTGAGATCAAGGAACTCAGGGAAAAATTTGGCAAGTTAGAACTGAAATTATCAGCCGAACATAAAACATATCAAGATAATATGGATAAGAACCTGAGAAAAATGGAAGAAGAATTGAGGAAGGCGAATAGGGATGAACCAAGAGGATGTACGAGAATAGAGGAAGTAATAGAAGAAATGAAGAAAGCATCTGTGCCATCTGTGGAATGGTCCCCCAAGAGGGCACTGATCGTGGATGGTTTAAACTGCAGTAGTCGAGTACAGGATGAGGATATGGTCATCTCAATAGGAAAGGAAATTGGGGTAGACATTAAACGTCCTGACATAGCTGCACTGGAGTAGCTGGGTAAATCGAGAAAGAAACCATTAGCTATTACTTTTGTCAATCAATTTAAAACACGGGAATTTTATAATGCCAGGTCAAAAATAAAGGGAAGTAAATATAAGGATGTTTGGATAAATGTTTATGAAACAAGAGAAATAAGGGAAAAACGAGGGCAAATGAGGGAGATTGGCAGACAAGCAACAAGACAGGGTGTGAAGGTAGATATTAAGCCTTATAGCATCAGACTAGACGGCATAGAATATCCTATTTGTGACTTGAAGTTTATACCCCAGAAATATAAGGTTAAGCACGATAAAGAGGTAAAACAAGTACATAGGGACAAACCAGAGGAAATGGAGACTGCAAAATCTACAGACAGTAGTGATGTAGATAGTATTGCTGAGCTACGGGAACCAACTACATGTGAAAAAACTGACCAAAACGTACAGTCAAGTGGTGATATGATGAATGAGTATGTAAATGAACTTCCCCCAGAAGAGCAGAAACAAGCCGAATTACCTAAGGCTAGGACTTTTCATCACAATCAGGAGCTGGTAAAAACGTAATCTTTACGTTTTACAATACATACCAATAGTGGTATTGCATTTTGCAGTAAGAATTTGTATTTAAGTAACTTTTACCATTTTTTTTTTTTTTTTTTTTTTTTTATTAAGTCAAGGCTTCACGTACAAACATGCTCTTCCAGCCATGGTGATGTGAATTATGAGTATTATACATGTGTATTAAAGTGCGAATGACAAGGATGAACATTGATGATAAATGCCACAAGGTTTTACAGGTGCTTAAGTGTTTGGCAGGTCATCATCTTTCAGAGGTCACCAACAAGGCATAGTTGTTGCTTAAATTTAACTTTGGTTAGCGCACGCTGCACACCTTCAGGTAGTCTATCCCACAGTCTTATACCTCTTAGTAAAGGACTTCGTAGATATTTTTCCAATCTCCTTTTCCTTGTACTGAATTTAACCTTGTTGTGACTCCTGAGCCGGATCACAGGCCGAACAGCATTAATTAGGTTTCGATCTGTACGTACCATAAACATCATTACACAATGGTGTTCATGTCGTCGCCTCTTCAAGGATTGCAATCTATATATTTGTTCAAGTTCATCGATTTCAGACCCCATATGGTTAGTACCATCAATAATTCTTAGTGCTTTGTCTTGAAGGGAGTCAAGTTTACATATCTTCCCAATTGGTCCACTCTCTATCATGAAATCTGCATAATCAAACAAAGGTATGATTGTCTGTTTATAAATTGTATTGGCAATACTAGGGTTTATGTATTTCCGTACCTTACTCAACTGGTAAATACGTGACCGTACTTTATTATATTTATCAGCCAGAAATTTATAAAATGTGAGGTTTTCATCAATATTCACCCCAAGATATACATAGTTGGCCACTGTCTCTAGTGCTTTCCCATTCATTAAGACCTCTGGGCAATCCCGATCTACACCTCCCGGGGTAATTAACATGTGCTTTGTTTTTTCAGCATTTACAGTCAATTTATTTATTTCACACCATTCGGAAACATGTAACAGAGCCTTATTAACATTGGATACAGCATCAAAAGGGGTATCAGCAGCACAATAAATAACCGTATCGTCGGCGTATAAAATAATTTTTGGCATATTTCCCTGGAAACTAGTTAGTAGGTCATTTACATATATTATGAAGAAGAGGGGACCGAGTATTGATCCCTGAGGGACGCCATAGGTTATAGTTTGCATATTTGAGACCTCATTCTCCATTTTAACACATTGTTGCCGATAACCTAGGTAACTCCTGCACCACTCAATCTCATTTTGCCCTAATCCATAATAATATAACTTTCTGCATAATATTGCATGGTCAAGGGTGTCGAAAGCCTTGCTATAATCTATATATACTATACTGGTAGTTAATTTCTTATCCAAATTCTCGTAAAGGTCTTGCACTAAAATAGATATGGCTGACGATGTGCTATGGTCCTTACGGAAACCATGTTGTCGGTGATCCAACAGTCCATGGGTCTCCAAGAAATAGACAAGTTGGTTATGTACTGCACGCTCTAATACTTTACTAATGGCAGGAAGAACCGAGATAGGTCTATAATCTATTATTTTATGTGAGGGGCCATTTTTAGGGATAGGCGTAATAACGCCGATTGACCAGGTACTAGGGAATTTAGATGTTGTGAGAGACTCATTAAGTAGATGACATGTTTCAATCAGACATATTGACAGCGCATCTTTCAGTTGCTCTGTGGTCACTCCTTCTATGCTACTACCTTTATTTGATTTAAGACTTCTAATAAGACTAGAGGTCTCCTTCAATCCTATGAATCTAAAATTCATTTTTGGACAATTTTCTTTGGTTAGATACTCTTGTGGCTCCCATTCTCTCCTAAACTTCAGAGCTAGCTTACCGCCTATCTCACTGTAATGTATATTCATGGCATCAGCAGCAACTTTGCCACGGATGAGCTCATCATTCTTGTTTTTAATCACAATACATGCTCTTCCCCCACGGGACTTCCCTATATTCAAACTTTTATTTATCTCCTGCCAGAACTTTCTCGGACAATTTTTATTGTCATTGAGTTTTTTCGTAATAAAGGAACGTCGTTTATTTAACAACAACCTACGTGCACGTTGTTTTAGAGCCCTATATCTAACCCATAGGTCATGTCCTCCCATCAACCGTGCTTGCTTAAAAACCTTATTTTTGTCCCTTAAGGCATTAGCTAACTCACCGTCAAACCAAGGTTCTTCCTCATTTCTAACTTTGATGAGTTTAGGAGGACAAAGCAAATGGATACTGTCTCGTATTATTTGTTGCATTATTTCCCATGAGCATTCGGGATTTTTTGTGATAGCCCAGAAAATTCGCCAACGTTGGTCGTTTTCAATGAGTAGTTTTAGGTGTTCCTTAGAGTAATTGGACCGATTGTACACTGTCCCATAGTTTTTTGAATGGTGCTCTCTAAGTTTCTTTCTAACAATAAAGATAGGTTGGTGATCAGAAACAATACAGTCCAATACACCATTTGCAGTTATGAGTGATTTGGGAATCGTTGTGAAAAGCAAATCTATTGCACTGTTTGTTGTCTCAGTGACTCGGGTATACTTACTGACCAACTGCAACATGTTATACCTCACCTCTAATTCTTTTAACCCAATTTTATTCGGGTTTCCACGTTTAAGGTAATCAATGTTGAAATCTCCCATTACAACTACTTCTTTATTATGGGGGTTTCCTTTCCCTACAATCTTGCATAGCGTATTGTCAAGGGAGGTGATGTGTGTGTTTACACAACCAGATGGGGGGCGATAGATCAGTCCAATAGTTAATTTCTTGTGGGCCAGACGCTCGATTTTAATCCAAAATTCTTCAGTGTTACTAGTACATGTAGAATACCAGGGTAATAGTGTAACATACGAGGCTAAGTAGTCCTTGATATAATACATCAGACCTCCTCCTTTCTTGATTTTACCTGAGCTGGTCGTAACATCCCTATCCTGTCTGAACATGGTAAAACCTGGTCTTATCAATTGATTGTCTTTGACTATTTTTTTCAACCAGGTCTCGGAGAAGCATATTATATCAAAATCCTTTAACTCAATGAATGCCTCATCCCCATTACGGAATATACTCCTTACATTCATATGGACAATTTTAAACCCTTTTTCATTACCTATTGTATCCATGTCTCACATGTAAAAGTTGTAACGGGGATAATACCTCCAGATTGTATGATGATGATGGGATGAGATGGGAATGGAAGTGCACAGTGATGCGGTTACATAAGTAACAGCACCACCATAAACTGCCTACAACAATCAAGTAGCAGACAGATGACGCCACCATAGGTAGATAAGTGGCTTTCAAAACGGCTAACGGTGAATGTCCTACACCCACTAATCTAGTTATTCTAAATACAAAGGTAATAAATGTCAGCGGCTAGGGTGTAGTGTGTATGATGGATACATTTCTAGAATTACCCCTTCCCTTAGACATTAGATAGCATCTCCTAGATTTTGTGTCAAGAGATCAGTATTATAACGTGATTTGATATGACTATAAACCATGGCTGGGTAGTAGTGATATTTCATAACCAACAAACATTCACATTTGATTTTAAGGTCTCAGATGTTTGTTATAATAAGGCAAGTCCAGATTGTTAACATCACGCTGTCCAAGTCGCAGTTCCCAAGGCAAAGTTTATCTGAAGGGTTAGGGTAAGGTGATAGCGGTAGCAGTTGCTACCATGCATACCATACAATTCCCGAGATCAAATCCTGCGTTCAGTTTGCAGTTTGCAGTAGCAGTAGCGACGGCAATTGCCATCAGGCTACCCACTATCATGCATGTAAACTGTACAGACCGGTGATCGCGTAATATAACCTTATATACTAGGCGTGTTCTATTATATTATGCTATATTATGCTAGCGGTAGCAGTCGCCACCGTGCTAACAGGCTGAGGGGAATAAGCCACCAATATATTTTGGTGACTACGACATACAGGGCGGTGACAGAAGTCACCATACCCAGCAATGTTGACTAAGTGAATCCAAGGTTACAGTTATAAATCATTGTTTAGGAGCATGGCACGCGTCAACGTTTTTGACCAGCTACGCAGTGTTTGCGGTGTAGGATGCAAGCCGTCTCGGAGTTTCCTGTATGAATTTCTGGGCCGTCTGGAGTGCCCCATACTGCTATGTATACATTCGTGAACAAGAGGAGTATGAATACCTGACGCGGCATTCAGAGTTATAATGCTTTCGTTTAGGAGGTGGATGCCCGTATCAATAATCCATTGGTCCTCATTTCGGTAACTCTCACAATTATACATGGCCAGGTTCACACCAGTTAGTGTACTGATTACCACTTTGGGGATATCACAGGTGTATTTACAGTGCTTTACCAGTTCAATGATATTGTCCAGCACAGAATCACGTAGACATTCCGGGGTGCTGAAGGTAGAATAACAATAGCCACTTACCGGGTCGCGGGTTGTGCAGTCATTTATACCCGCCAATAGAGAGTTTTTGCAACCCACACGGATCCCAGTGCCCCGATCCGTATCCCGATGTGTTTGATTGGACAGGCTGGGAGAGGAAGTAGCTACCCCGTAGAGTTTAGCCCTTCCATTCTAGTGAAAGTTATTACTACTTTGGCATGTGCCGGGAAATCTAAAAGAACCACCCACTCTGACCATGTTATGTAAGCAATTCTCAGGTACTTCTAGTGAGGAGGGAGGTAGATCCGTAGGGGCAGTGTGATCACCAGGCCCAGGTCTGAGGCCTCCCCTATCTCCTAAATGTGTTTTCCAATTCAACTAACATGTTATTTCTTTGCAACTTTCTCTCTCCCATCATGTATATATGTATATATAAACCAGAGAAAAATGTTCTTCTTATTTGGGACCCAAAATAATTGTAAAACAATGAACAGGAGATCCGTATGCCTGTGTGTCCCTGATCAGTAGGCCTACAGGTGGGGGCAGCAGACCATGACCAGGGGCCAGTGAGGTGCACCTTCACAGACACAACAGTATTTTATTATAATTTTCATACACACAATCAATATGATCCAGCTGTTTCTTTTCAAGTTGACATATGGGAAACACATTATTTCAAAATGGCTTACATTTCTGACAGATTCACTTGAGAAAGAATTCATTTTAATATTGTTTCCTTTATAAGTAACATTGTCAAGTGGGCCATTCATCTAGAGCCCCAAGATCCGTTTCGGGATCGGGGCACTCAGATACGTGTGAGTTGCAAAAACTCTCTATTATGTAGGCGGACCTTACCTCAACACCGGTGCTAATTTTATATCCTTCGATGCACGTTTTTAGGTCTAACAATCCAACCCCTGGATAATAACACACCTCAACATCGTATCCCATTGTTAGGTATATGTTCCGTGATAGCCCTCTGCCCCGAGAGTCTGAGAAAATTTTAGTATCCATGATTTCTTCTAGAGTTTGGTTGTGATCGAATCCACCGCGTGGTTTGGCACATATATGGCCTCACTTGGCTGTGTTTCCATTGCGCATGCGCCACCCCCGGGACTACTGCCTGCACTGAGTGCCTGGGGACAGTTACTCCTGTCCGGTTGGTGTGTATGTTCCACTGGAGTGGGAGGTACTGTGGAGGGAATTTGGTTTACATCATCGGTGGTCATACCTGTTTGTTGTGTGTGCGTCTTACCTGTTGATAGGCTAGATGATTTCCTCTCTCGCAGTAACTCGTCTCGGAGTTCTGTTAGCAATTTGCCGAGTTCGTTTCTACCGGTCCAGGTACCATTTTTCAGTTCAATGCTATCCAATGTAGCTCCCGCTCCCCAGAAGCCATCACGGCTTCCTTCAATAAACTGTGTGCCAGGTTTAGAACACAGATAGTCAGCAAGGAACTTGTTTTGCCGAAATTTGGCATTGAGAATTTCTCTCATACGATCTATCTTTATCCTAGCCCATAGTGGAGTTTCTGGGATGCTGCGCCCGATTTCTTTAGCACGGGCAGGTGTTGGGGCGGACAGTATGGCGTTGAGCTTGTCGTAGGCCTTTGCAGTAATTGCCTTCTCGGCCTGGTAGGCATGTTCTGCTGATTCGTATCGTTTTCCGTTAAAACGGATAGTGCAGGGATAGAAGTTACTTAGCTTGCAGCGTATTGTGAAGAAGGCTGTTCCCAACGGGGTATCCAATACACAGGTTTCTTCAGCGTACTTGTTAGTACTGGGGTAAGTGGTGGTATTCAGTTCACTGTGATCCTTTGCAGTTTGGGGCAGAGTACCCCCCATTGCTTTGTTGATGGCATGGATAGTGTCCAGGTCATATTTCACTCCGCTGACTATAATGTAGTCAGGGAACTGCTTGACCGGCTTACCTGCTTGTCGCACCTGGGTGGCTGTCTGACGTAATAGCGCTCTAGCTACCCGTGTCGGTTTGGGCTCGTCTGCATGGATCCGTACCCGGTAGTAGTTTTCACAATGTGATAGCCGATCCTTGTTCGCCAGTATCTTGCTCTTTTTATGATCCGCCAGTAATTCCAGCTTGATCGGCCTGGGTGAATGTTAAATTTAATGGCGTACATTACGTTAGTAGTGAGCAGGCTTTTCAGCATTGTAAAGCATTGATTTGTAAAGAAATGGTTATTGCTGATAAAATCATGAAAACATCAAACTCAAAGGATATCAAGGCCCTTGGCTCTCGAATACCATATAATCCATTGTGGGAGTCAATAAAAGTGCAGCATATGAAGGAAATATTGAGGTGCAAATTTACACAAAATTGGGAACTGGCAGAAAAATCAATGAGTACGCATCCTTACCCATTAATCGAAGCAACTACCAATACTTTCTGGGCTGGAGGAGTAAATCTTAATGATGAAAAATTGCAGACCCGTACATGGACAGGTAAAAACGTAATGGGTGAGTGTCTGATGGAACTAAGGGAAGATCTGTTGCGGGATAAAAGAGCTCAGGCATTCATTACGATTAAAGCATGAATTTAGAATTACAACTTTTATTATAGGCATCTATATATATTGTTGCTTATGTAGGAATATTGAGAAAATAGCTCGTAAAAATAAATGAATAGATAGATAAATGACTCTGTTTATGGGCCACACCTGTATGAGGTAAAACTTTTACAGAGTTTTTGGTAAGGAATGCAATGCTAGGGATACGGCTAGTCGAGTGGCACTATATAGGACCAACAATGGAAGTGACGGGTGGTTGTAGATGCCCAATTAGTACAGTGTATTGGGATTATGAGTTCTATTACTGTAATAACATTGTGTGTGTTAAACCATATGTCGTATATTTTTGAATACTTATAGAGGAGTGCATAGACCAAATATGTAACGTATTGACAGGACACAGAGTTTACACAATACATTCATTAAACGGCAGGGATAATAGGAACAGTTGTTAGGATGCTAAACCACAAATGGGCGCTATCCCACAAATGCAAGCTAATTGTCACTTAACATCCATGTCAGGACACTATCATGCAAACATATACTAAACCACAAAGCACTTTGTCATTTAGCAGCCCCCATATGCTGCTAAGCTACAATTAAATGCTATCCAACAAGATGCTATCTTATAATGGATGCTATCCTACATATTTATGCTGAAAAATGCCAAACCAATTTTGAAGGTTATTTCGTTGGGGTTTAGAAGAGAGGTGTACTGCAAACTCCTATAGGACAAAGGACTAACCTTTTCGATTCTCAAATATATAATTTATTCAGGAAAATTAAATCACACTTTCATTTTGCAATTTCTATTCCCTATCAAGAGAAATTTGAATATTGATAAATTATTAACAAAATGAATTCAAGAAGCAAAAATAAGACTTCAGTTGTTCAGCCCCTTGTCACTTCATAACAGTGAAGGATGATAGATATAGATAAACAAATATCAGTTTATTTAGAATGATAACTCACTCAATTTAATTGATTCTCCCATTTGCAGAACATTAAACCTATTTTTGTATACCTAATTGTTAGTTGTTGCACACAATCCTTTTTCCACAAATGCTATCAATACTCTTTTAAGATCGTACTAAAAAGACCAAAGTTTCAGAAAAAGGTTAATATCTATCACCTCTCATATAGTGATTACTAGAAATTGTGCCCTGAATCATCTGGACCCATTGAAAAATGCATATTTTCCATGATTTCTCATCTCACATTTCCCTGAAAAAAGCTAAAAACGTTTAGACAAAAATAATATACTTTCTATTTCATAGGAAATTTATTAAAATAAAGATGAGGAAATTAATCTTTTGGGGCATAATACATAAAAGACCTGACACACCCTTTCAATCCTACAGAAAATATTTCTTTGCTGCATTTATAATAGTTTAATAATATAGCTTTGTGTAGAGATGCTATCCTGCAAATATTTGTGACTTAGCAGATCTGTTTGTAGCTTAGCATCTTATGGTGATGCTAAGTCACAAAAGGGTGCTAAGCTACAAATATTTATGACTTAGGGTCTATTTTTGGAAGGATGCTATCCTTAAAATATTTTTGGTTTAGCATTTGTTTGTAGCTTAGCATCCTGTGGTGATGCTATCCTGCAAAAAGTCACTAAACCACAAACATTTGTTGGATAGCACCTGTTTGTGGGATAGCGTCCTAACAATAGTCCTGTCAAAGGGCAGATCCAAAATTTAAAGCATCGGGTCCTTATGCACTAGTTGCGGTCGTGCATCTGTATTATATTTAATTGTTTTACATACCATAGCTTGAAATGGGAATAATAGATTATGTGCGACATTGTTACATTAATTCTGTGTTCTGTATACGATTACCTGTAATGATATTGAATTGTTGTTGTATATACTTTTCCTTTGATCTAATTGTTTTTAGAGATCAAGGACCTCTTGTTTATATTATTCAATCGATAAGGCTAATATAGGAAGTATAAAAGGATTTTCTATAATACATATTAATGCCCGAAGTTTCTTTAAAAAGCAAGATGAGATATTTCTTTCATATGGCATGTATGACATTATTTGTATTAGTGAGACTTGGCTGGGAGATCATATTGATGATTATCTCTTGTTTAAACCAGGATTCACTGTGTATAGATCAGATAGGGTAACTCCTATAATAGACAAGCCGACACTTGTGAAAAGGGGGGTGGATTATTGATGTATGTACGTAATAGATATGCCACTTATGTTGATGATAAGACGGATTTATTTGAAAAGAATGGGGATATAGAAAGGATGGTAATTGATGTCCATTATCCTAAGATGAAGAGACAGCGTATTGCACTAATATATCGACCTCCTAGTGCGAATGTGTGTGTATATGAAAAGGGACTACATGATATAGGCAGGGATGTTGATCTAATTAAAACAGAGTTAACCTTAATTGGGGATTTTAATATTAATTATAATTGTAGAAATACACATGGATTTCAAATATTAAAAACTTTTGAACGAGCCTATGGTCTTAAGCAATATATTCAGGACAATAGAAGAGTAGATCAAAGATCATCATCCCGAATAGATTTGATTTTCTCCAATATTAGATATGTGTCTGATGTAGGAGTTGCTAAGGATTTGGTAAGTGATCATATACCTGTCTATATCATAAAAAAGAAGAAGGAGAGAAGAACCTATATATACACTAAGGGTAGGAGTTATAGAAATTACAACGCTGAATTGTTTTCCAAAAGGCTGATGGAATTTGATTTTACCGATATTATCAGTGAAACAGATCCCAATATTTTGTGGGAAAGGCTATATAATGTGATACTGAAATGTTTGGATACTATGTGCCCCATTAGGACAAGGAGGGTGGAGGAAGATAGGCCAGAATGGATAACCGTTGATATATTGAATATGATCTAAAAAAAACGGTGTGCTCATAGGAAGGCTTTGAAAGCTGGCTCAACTGAAGATCGGGTTGTTTTTAAACAAATTAAATTAGAAGTTTCAAAATTGATTCGGTTGTCCAAATCGTCTTTAATTAAAGATAAATTGGTAGAAAATAAGGAAAACCCAAAAAAGTTTTGGGAGGTTATTAATAATGTTTTTGGCGAAACAAAGGGTAACAAATCAAGGATTATTCATTTGAAAAATGAAGATGGAATAGTGTTAGATATGGATGAGTCTGTTGATTATTTGAATACATATTTTGGATTAATGGGATATGGTGAAGATGCTGATGACACAAACCGTATTGATCCACCATGTAATGATGATATAGAAAAAAATGGATTTTTATGTTGTTACGCCTGAAGATGTAAAAAGAATTTTCATGGATTCTGAAATGCACAAATCATCAGCACTGGACAATATAAATCTGAAGGTTCTCAGGGATGCCTTTTTAGCCTTGTTAATATAGCATTTAATCAATTGTTCATTAGGACATGGCATTTTCCCTGCGAGTTGGAAGAAGTCGAAAATAGTTCCAATCCCAAAAAACAAAAATATGACGTTAGCAAAAAATTGGAGACCAATTAATTTGCTACCATACCCTGAGAAACTATTAGAAAAAAGTGTCCATAAGCAAATCATGCATTATATTGAGGATAGTAAAATATTGTCTGATTTTCAATACGGATTTCGCAAAGGATACAGCACCCAGGGAGCCGTCCGTTATTTCGTTGATAGAATAGTAGAAGGATTGAATGGGGGATCATTGTGTGGTAGTATTTTCGTCGATCTTTCTAAAGCTTTTAATTGTATAAATCATAATTATCTATTATTAAAATTGAAGTCAATAGGGTTAGGTAATATAGTATTAAAATGGTTTGCCTCTTATTTAGAAAATAGAACCCAACGGACATTATTTAATGGAAAGTTATCAGATGAAATAATAGTATTGAATGGCCTCCCCCAGGGTAGCACCCTTGGGCCAACACGGGAAATTTTTGAACTCATACAGTAAGGAGACTTGGCCGGGTCTGAATGAATTTGCTCTAAACCGTGTCAAGGAGTGTAAGTCTTAATCCACCATTAGCCCTGAAAAAAGCAAAGTATCATTATACCACCCATAGCAGTGGGCGTGTTAGGTAATACTTTCGCGCCTACCTCATAGTTTCCCTTCCCCTTCTGGCGTGTATATAAGTGTAAGTCAGGGGGTGTTAACTATATTGTGTCACAAGAGTCCCATCAGCTCATAGTTCTGTTTACACGCCCAACCTTGTCAGCGTGTTAATGTACCTACCCTCCATTCAGGCACCAATTTGATGGCCGCGCTTACCAGAGTTCTACTTTCACTGTACTTAGAAGGTGAGGTTACCATACTATTCAGGAATTAAAACCATCATTACACCGGTATTATATATCGTTGTCCAGATAATCAAACTAAAGTTTGTTTCAGATGACTGGTAGGATAACTTAATTTATAAAAGTAACAATTTCCAATGTAAGTGGAGCCTATTTAGACACTAAAAACAGATTTCCAGCATTTCAAGCATCTTAAATTTTGTGTTAATTGAAGGATCAAAACTTTGGAATCATGGACATAAGATGCATGAAATGTACAGCTGCAGGTTAGTTAACAAAGAAACTTGCTACCTATGGGACTTACCTAACACCTCTTGTCTGGGGGTATCTGGCCCCAGGCACACGTTGTCAACAAGGGCCTTGATGATGGCAACGTTGTCTGGGTGTTTGATCCCCGCCCTGAATGTTGGAATATATTTATATTGTTCAATTCATCGGCATCACGTCAAGTGCTCTATGACTCTATTAACATGAGAACGGCAAAGGTTATATTCAGCTGCAGCTTCTGGTGTTTAGGAACACATTACCCATTGCTTACTTAAAAACAATATTATTGTCTGTACTATTCATGTTGTTATGACGTAATCAACTTACCCACGGTTAAGGTTGAAGCCCCAATCCGGCTCCCCTCTCCTGGCCTTGTAGGCAGAACGAACGAGTGCCTACAAACAATATAACAAGCCAAGAATTAATTGTGGACTTCTAACTAAATTTCAGTGTACGAAATCATTACGGATTTTCGTTGTTTTCCTTGATGTTCCCATGCGCGGTAAAAGAGAACATCAGGGCTATACTAGGAATGAGATGATTTCTAAACAAACCGAGAACTATATGAAACGGTAACGTTTTAAAGGTGACATTATTAGTTAATTATGTAAAAACAAACTTTAGAACTTACACATATATCTTTGCGGGGGTGCAGTTTGGGTCGTTTGGCAGGCTTCGCTTGGTTCACGAGCAGCTCCACCTGGGCCTTTGCCGCAGCCATTTCAGCCTCCGCCCTACGGCACTTGTTCTCCAGCTGCTCCATCCTGGCCAGCAAATCGGCCATGGACGGTTCAGCTGCAGACGTGGAGGGCCCGGACGGGGACGACTTTTCAGACGTGGAGGGCCCAGGCGTGAACGACCTTTGGGACGTCGTCGACCTGAACGACGCTTGAGATGTCAAGGGCCCAGGCGTGAATGACCTTTGGGACGTGGTCGACATGAACGACGCTTGAGATGTCAAGGGCCTGGGTGTGGACGACCTTTGGGACGTGGTCGACGTGAACGACGTTTGAGACGTCAAGGGCCCGGGCTTGGACGACGTTTGGGACGTCGAGGTCGGGAACCATGGATACGTTTCAGACGTGGAGGGCGTCATCCCCCAGGGCATGGATCCGGAGGGCGTGGAGGGCGTGGAGGGCATGGACGAGGATGCGGATGCAGTACCGCCTTGGGAACCACCAAGGCTAAGGTCCACGTCGTTGAGGGTGGATCCTTCGTCCAGGTACAGGGAGTCATTATGAGACAGATCCTGAGACAGATCCTGAGACAGATCCTGAGACACATCCTGAGACAGATTCTGAGACAGATCAATAGTCACCTCTGTCTGATCCTGAGACAAATCCATCAGCAGGGTACCTGCGCCTGCTGATGAATTATGATCTGTTTTTTCCGCGCAACCCGATTTTGGGCTGCTGGTCATGATCCTGCGCGAGCTCGTACACGGGTTTGACAGGACAGAGTCACGATAGTCAGTTGATCCGTTCATGGTGGCAGCAAGTTTTCAAGTGATCTATAGCCATATGCCACGCCGTATTTATACATCCCCGGCTGGCCCCCCTGTGGACACATGATCTGGCGAAAGCGATCTTTTATCGATGAGGCAAGACTTTGAACATAAGTTACGTCGTAGACGTGATGGGGTGTAGACGGGGTAAGAGAGACTTTTACCATAAGTTACGTTCTAGCCATGACGGGGTGTACATGGGGTTTCAGCGACACCATCACCGCCACCCCTTTTGAGGCCTGTTACGTGTCAAGAAGTGTTAAGACTACCCCGCGGGCCACGGGCCGCGGTACTTCTGTGAGGGACCTGACACAGAAGCTAGTTGACATGCGCTGCCTCAGATGGCCAACAGCTGGACGCGGTCATCATAGACGCGTGTCCCCGTGTCAAACGCGACAGAAGTCATTTCAGATGAACCCCCTGTCGATCGGCTCTCTGAAGAAAATAGCGGCCTATTAGCCGTGCTTCGCGCTACCCAGTGTAAAAACTTGTGAAGCCCCCGACTAGAAGAAGTCTTTTTAGTTATAATTTACGTAGCGTTTAAGTTGTCGACCGAGGGTTAACTTTTCACTAAAGACTAGACGAAGCCCTTACAGTACCTGGGGGGTTGTGAGGTCGTGGGGGGTGGGGGGTATAAGTATGTGCCTGTACTAGACACTGGTTCAGAACAGCCACATGATGGCCATGGACATTGAGTGACTGTTAAACGCAAGTCTGCGTCTGAACTACTCCCAGCCGATAAACTGGGCTGCATGCCTGACATAGACTCTTGGGTGTGATGAACAGTTATATATAAGTGTACGATATGTTTGAAGTATATATGAGAAAATGTTAATTGTGAAATGTTCACGAAGCTTTCGAGTTACATATATACATTAGTGTATGTTCAGTAAATACAATTCTGTGAAAATTTGCGAAATGTTCACACGGGGACATCCTAAAACCTATTCCGCATGCATAACAATAAAACATTTTGATATCATGAACGCGTGTAGTCTTATGTGTCTGTGACTAAATGTGAATTCATGAGGGCGACAATGAATTCGGAACTGGTGCTTAAAGAATTTTGATAATGGGAAATCAATTGCTGCTGTGTGACAAAATTATGAGGGCAAGTATTTTAAACAACAAAAATCGAACATGAATGAGAACTGATAACTTTTGAGCTGCAATAAAAGGAAGAGTTAATAGCTAATGTATATATAACCAACTCAATTTAAAGTCAAGCGTCTGCATGCGCTTTGAATCCTACGTTGTCTGAAATACAGAATTGAGATGAAAACAAAAAGTGCTGGTACCATTATAAAAGTAAGTCCAATGTTAAACAGGTAAACAGTACTGTGCACACTGGGGGAGAGGAATGGTACGTGGGGAAGATGCAAGTCACCACGAAGTTTCTTGTATTCGTCCTTATTCAGTCGGATCTCTTTCATGTATGTACGGAGGGAAACAAAATTGTCTTTTGCTCGCTAAAAAACATCCTCTTGGCGGACTCGCATTTGCGGGCTAAGAGGTAAAATTGGGAATGGTTTATCGTACGAAAAATCCGGGTTCACAAGTCGGCTAAGTGACAGGTTGAGGTGTTGAAGACTAGCAAGGTTGACGGGGAAAACTGTTCTCAAGGGGCCTGCTATAGAAGGCAAACAGTTAACACTTGAGACGGGAATTTCCCATTCTTTGGCGGACACAGAACAACCACATTCAAAGGCACGAACGCATGATTCACATCCAGGATGGGTTGTTGTTTGGTTGGGGCAGCGCACAACGACCTCGTCTATGTGAGAGAACAAATAGGTCCCTGTTGCAATGACTTGGATGTTTGACCTTCCGAAATTAGACTGAATGAGTATTTTGAAATCACAATAACGTTTGACAGACTCATGATCACGTAGATAGATAGAAATGAGGCACGACGAGGGAGAAAGCCTGCGAATTGGTAGGTCATATTGACAAAACAGAGAATGGCAATTATCCAGATCTGGGTTGGAGGATACCGTGTATTGTGTTGCAGACACCAATAAATAAGCCGGTGTGTTCGTGAGGCGAGTATAATGCCCATGGAAGGCTAGAGGGAAGGTGTTCACTTTTAGAACCGTAAATATTTTGTCTAAGGAAATAACGGGAATCTTCAAAATAGTTTTCAGAACATTTTGCTGTAAAACCGGGGGGACTAAAACAGTTACACTTCTATACATGTCACGAGTGTTTGGAATATAAATATTTGAAAGATTGGACTTGGAAATGAAAAGGTACCGAATCTTCCTCATATCAGTCTCCGATATCAAAGAGGTACTCAGCCTGTTCTCTGTTAGGTCGCGAATAGCCTGTAGCAAGACATCAAGGGAGTAGTCCAGTTGAAAATCCAGTAGATGCAATTCTTGCAAATCTTGCATCAACCTGACCATCAATTCCCGGTTACTAATGTAAGCCTGGAGTCCTCGGGACAAATTGTATATGGAATGAGTGTTCTCTATGATGGCCTGGAGTTGGATTTCCAAAGTGGAGTCAACTAACTTTAGGACTGCATTTATTTTGCCATCGAGGAAGCCGATTTCATCGGCATTTACCTGGTCAGCACGAGTCTGTTGCTTTAAGTCATTGAGTATGGCCGTTCCAAATAACGTCTCGGAGAACTTGCCGATTTCTGGAATAAGAGCCCGCTGCTTCCTGGATTTGGCTGATGGAGGTGTTGGCTGGGCCGTCGATTCCAAAATTGATTGCACTTGCCGGAGTCCGTTGCTGACCTTCTCTGCTATAGTCTTCCCAATAGATTTTATGTTATTCAACATAAGTTGGATTTTTCGACACTGTTCCATTGAACCGGCTGCCAGGGTTGCGCTGTGTCTACAATTTAGTGCGGGTGCCTGTTTTGGAGAAGGAGGAAGTGGTAAAATGATATCGAATTCGGTAGTGAAGTACTGATTACCTATGTGGATGGACGGTTTACTCTCGAATACTACACCATAGTTGGTACGAAAACTGTTTACCATACTGGTGCATAGGCATGGCTTAGCTGAGACAGTGCCCAGGATAAAGAGTCCACGAAGGAGGAGTATGGATACGGTTGAAGCCATGTCTGATGCAGGCTAGAGACCGCTCTAGTCTTTTATTATTTTATCCCAGTCACGGGAAGGAGTTGAAAGACAGTGGCCACGTGCACCTGGGATTTAAAGGTTTAGACCTAGGTGCATAAACGTTGCGTTAATGCCAACAGAAAAGCCGTGCAAAAAGTATAAGCTTAGGCGTACGCGTGCTAGTAGGCTTTCGTTGGTTAGGGTGTGGGCTTGTTCTAATTGAATTGGAAGGCAGACTTCAAAATGAATTGTTGGCATGGCGTTCCTTAACTTGTGGATGAGAAGTGAGAAAGCCTGAAAATGCCATTACTGCCCGATATTTATAGGTTTTATTTGAAGGTGGTTTATATGGAGTTCAGGCCGATTTAAGACATGCATGGGCTGAAATTAGTCTCAAACCTTAAGGTCGGCTATATATCTAACCAGCTTAGACCCAGTTTAAGGTGAATTATTTAGGGTAGCTATATAGGCCAGGAGGTACGTTTTATCCATACAGAACATGTTTAATGAATTTTTCATGACTCTCATCCCTGATGGCTGACTTCAAAAGAAGTTAATTTCAAACACTTTTAATACTCCATATATGGATGGTAAGGGTAAATGGTTTTCCGGGTTGGAGGGGCGAGGGATGGTAGGGTGAAATAGGCCTGTCAATGATTTAGCTACATGTGCTTTGCAGGCGAACGTAGGTTGGGTATTGAAGTGCCCGACCCAGCAGGTTCTCTGGGGCAACTCTGGCCCGTGTAAACTCAATGAGTAACCCCCGATAATGGCCGGGAGTCCTTCAGATGACACCCAGCATGAGAGCTGTGTCGCTCTTCAGTCGGTTTGGTGTGACTTATGTGATTACCAAGACTGTGCCCCTGCCCTTGTCAGATGTCACAGGGGGGTACACATTAGATGGGGTGCTTCCGGGTAATTATGGGTGTTAATGGATTAAGGCCGGCCATGATGGACGCTTTGAAACTTTGCCGCTGTTAGGGATGGACCTGATTTATTATGAAATGTTATCCACAACGGAACAGGGGAGCCAGGGATTCCTGCAGAATCGCGAAAATGCTTTCTGTCATGTTACTTAAAAAGTACATGGAACTTGTTAACTGATGGTCACATTTAACTGAGACAATTATTCAAATGAAGTGTGATGCCCAGTATCTCCTGTTTATTCAGATGCTAAGATCGGGAAAGAAGGTTATTTCGAATGTTTGGAAGAAGTATATATAATAAATTTATAATATTCGGAATTTCAGCCGGATCAGTCTCATTACCATTATGATGTTTAAAAGTAGTAGCTGAGGAGAGGGCGGGTTCGACCAGTTTTTTTTTATAATTTTCCCAATTTTTTTAGGGTCTTTTTGATTTAACAACTTTTTGATTACAAATATTGTAGAGTTCTCCTGTAAAAAGCGTAACGTTCCGATCCTGTTTAAAATAAGTTAACAATCAACCACCTCTCTTGACATGACGATTAGGGTTCAGAGTAGTCCTATCCTTATCATTAATTTGAGGGAATACTGTTACATACAACGGACGCTTCTTCATGGGGTGCGGGTAAAAAAGGTTACTTTTAATTATAGTTAAACATTTGAACATGATCTAGATGGATGAATTAACATTCGCGCAATTCAAGAATACTTAAAAAGAGACAAGACGTACGGATGGACACTTACAGGATAATGTAACAAATCCAAGTTCTCTGTACATAGTAGTGAGATCATTCTGGGATATAATAGGTTAGGTAGGTATGACACTAAACTGTGGGCTTACAAAGCCTAAACAAATCCGCCAAGTAACAACTTAGTATGAGACACTAGCTGAATATACATCAGTTACAGTTAATGTTATTGAGTTATCTAAGGTAGTCAAATGATATGATCTAATCGATATGTATCTCAAGGAAATATAACAGGTACGTACTTCTTGGACAAACTAGCAAACAGGTTAGGGCTTCCATATAGCAGGATGGTTAGGGCACCGCAAGAAGCCAAGGAAACTAAAAAAATTGCATTTGTTAGCCACTATACCCGGTGTTCTACATCGATGTTCAGTAGTATTCACAATATATTATGTTTAAATAAACATAGGTCAACTCTAGTAAGGCACAAGATGATTCTACATGAGATTACATTTACATGAGGTAGTAACAATGTAATAACAATGTGAACAGAACGGTATTAACTCTCAACTCAAGGAATCAGTGGAGTGAAACATGTTTATGAGGTTCCTATACTAGTACTGGTCTATAGTAAGCTTAAGGCTGCAGTTCTTGAGTGCACTTGTCTCATAACTCTTTTTAATATTCGGGGTAGAAAGAAAATTTTAAAACCACTGAATTGCAGTACCTAAGCTATGTTTAGATTTAACAAACGGTAATCAGAGGGTCCATATAAAGTTTTGGAACTGACTAGGAGAACCGGAGTTCTGCAAGATACCAGCAGAGGCTATAAGTTATGTGTTTAAATCACAAGTTAGTCAATGCTTAAAAGGGGGAATTTACCAGGCCCAGCAGCCACTGTAATGTTCCCAAAAACTTATCCTAGGTTATTCAGACATAAACACCCAGTATTTCCAAGAAGTTTAAGAATCTGTTTTGAGCAGCCTGGTTTAACTCCTAAAAATCTGTTTTAAGAAAATCTGTTTTAAAAATCCTGTATTTCTAACTGTTTTAGTTAAACTGTACCTAAGGACCTTAAAACAGATTTAAGGAGCTTAAACCAGAATTTAAAACTTTTCTCACCTCTTCTGAAGTGGAGAGTTCTACCTAAAATGGTAAATGGAACCTTAGGCCAAATAAAGATTTAGAATAGGTTTATGATGCTATAACTTGTCAATTATTTTAGTTAGACATGTTTTATTCTGTTACTGGAATCTGGTTTAGGCTGCATGGTTTAACTCCTGAAAATGTGTTTCAAGAAAATCTGTTTTCAAAATCCTGTATTTCTAACTGTTTTAGTTAAACCGTAACTAAGGACCTTAAAACAAAGTTAAGGTGGAGAGTTCTACTTGAAATGGTAAACAATACATTAGGCCAAATACAAATTTAGAATAGGTTTATGAGGCTATAACTTGTGAATTGTATTCGTTAGACATGTTTTATTCTGTTACTGAGTTCAGTAGCTAGGTTGGGAAAGACCAAATTATTTTTGCCTTATAATGCTTAAACCAGTCTCACAAGCGAGTTTAAGAAATCTGGTTTAAAACAGGCTTAAACCATATTTGCTTTTTGGAAATACGCTCTTAAAACTTTTAGCTACAAGTTTGGTTTAACTAACCCTATTTTTTTTGGAAATAGGCCAATTGGGCATTAGTTTGATGGGATGGAAAACCATTATTGATATGATATGTCATAAGATTTCTTAAAAATTTTACTTTCATTTCATAATAAGGGTTGTACCCAGCAAAATGGGAAAAAATTGTTTCATTATTAAGTAATCATAGAGGTTATAAAGTTAAATCATGCTTTATCGCTGTTTTGACGCATTTCATTAATTATTATGAATTATTTGTGATTTTATTTTTTTTTTTCTATATGTAAGGGCTATTAAAACAAAATGCGCTAATGATATACCAATGTGAGTGATACAACCCTGTTTTACCCTAGTTGCGTGTACACTATACTCCTTCTGCGCTTCAGCCTCGTCTATTCTTATTAGGTCACCAAACTCAGTAGTATCCCGTCACATTGCACTGAAGTACAGTGCAAGAAAATTTAGGATAGTATATAATAAAATATTGTAAACTCGTTTGTATTGGCAAGAATATTATAGTGGAACTTGTAACGCTGATACGTGTGCTAAACGCCAGGCGGCGACATCATTTAGTGGCACAGTTAGAGTATATGGAGAGTGGCAAAGTCCCCAGGCGTAGGGACTACAGCCGGGCTGAGGCACGTCCTGCAGGTACGTACAGGTACGACAAATGACGATGGAGACCTGTAAGGGTACGTTATGGATCGAAACATCTAGCTAAAAGATATTAAGGACAGCAGGCCTCACCGTCAACATTAGTTTATATGATAGCTAGAAGTAGAATTAGTTTATGTGAGTAAGAATGGACAGTATGAGAGATAGGTAAGACTTCATTAAGTAATAGTGTAAATGAGCATAGCGACAAGCCTTTCGGCTGTCGCTATATAAGCGGTATGAGACTTGAGATAGACGAGCAGACCAAGATAGAGTTCGAACAGAACACATGGAGCAATAGTCTTACATACGGATCACACGGGTAGTGTTAAGATGGTAGTAACCACAATGAACAGGTGATAGTAAGGATTGGGACGGCTTAGGCTTAGCCTTACGGACTGCGTGCTGGAAGTGACGGAGATCCTACCAATGGTCTCCGTTACCGGTAGACGAGAGGTGACTCTCTCAACAGTGTAAGAGCGTATATACCTTGCAAAAGGGGAAGCTTGACCGAAGCTATACCTGGTTGGATTGTTACTGATGTGTTTGAATTGTGAAATGAAAGGAAGAACTGTATGGATTGAGAACTGTATACTTGTACCTTCGGAATATTTTCATGAATGTAATAAACTGACCTCTTGCCAAGTGCGTGTCCTTTGTATAGGATTGAGCCCCTTTACTTAGAATCTCTACCACTAAGAACTGAATTACGGTCCAGGATAACATCTATCTGGAGAAAGCTAGCTACTTCAATGAATAATCACTAAGAACTCCCTATTATCTTGGTATAACACTTTTATTAACATCTTCAAGTGAACGAAAGATCCTCGTTAAGCGATATAATATCACGCAGTCGAGCAATGAATAAACGAATCAGTACAGGATATGAACAAGTACGAACTTTAATAGTGATACCCCCCAATAAATAAAGGAACATTAAAATAGAAACCACCCAGCTCAACATTGCATCAGCCCATGTAGGCCAATGGTCGTTTAAAAGGCCCCCTCCGGAGTTCCTTATCGGCGAGCCGCGACACTGGCCTGCGCATACAGTCTATGATAATGGAACAACTTGCTTGTTTGAATCCCCCTAGAGTCGGCTAGGCTGGCCTAGCTAGCACACGACATCCTATATCCCCCAGTGTCACCGTTACACTCGCACACCTTTTTCATTCCTTTTTTATATGTTATAAAGGGTGGGTTACCCCTGCATCTATAGCGTATTTGGTGCATTTTTTGTTAAGCTTGGAAACCCATATCAACCTGCGTATATAAATTATATGACGTAAATGTGGGAAGGCTGGTGTAGAAAAATAATAGTGTAGCCCTGAAGTTGCCCTTTTAAAGGTAAATTCTTATTTATATGAATAGGAATCAACGGTCGGTTGTTATATCGCGCATGTAAGCTTTGTATGGCGGATTTTATAGGCTCATTTTTGATAGAAAAATATGAAAAAATTTAATAAGAAATTCCAAACGAAATTTTAAGATTATGGAGCCAAAATGCTTAATTCAATCGTCAGAATAGATATTAACAAAAAATATGAAGTCATGATTGAATTTCAGATGAATGACATTTTGTCCCATGTGATAATTGCAAAAAATAGCAAAATTATGATGATCAAATTAATCGAAGCTATTTCATAAGCATTCAAGTGTAGATGCGCGATACAACCCACTTGCAGGATACAACCCACATTCCCCCTATAGGCATACAAACTTTGATAAATCTGAGGGGGTTCCAGAGACCCCTTATTTGAATAATTCCCTTTATTGGTAGTTTAATTGTGTAACATTTGAGAAATCTGAGGGGGCTCCAGACACCATGGGTACCCCCCCCCCGCCCTGAAGGGGGGGGGGGTGCCTGGGTATGCCACTGCTGGCCATTTAATTGGTGCCTGAATGGAGGGTAGGTACATTAACACGCCAACAAGGTTGGGTGTGTAAACAGAACTATGAGCGGACGGGACTCTCGTGACATACTATAGTTAACACCCCCTGACTTACACTTGTATACACGCCAGAAGGGGAAGGGAAACTATGAGGTAGGCGCAAAAATATTACCTAACACGCCCACTGCTATTGGTGGTATAATGATACTTTGCTGTTTCAGGGTTAATGGTAGAGTAAGACTTACACTCCTTGACACGGTTTAGAGCAAATTGATTCAGACACGGCCAAGTCTCCTTACTGTATGAGTTCAAAAATTTCCCGTGCAACCCTTTATATATTGTTTGCAAATGATTGTTTTAAATATATAACTGATAAGGCCCCTGGTATCGAAATGGTCATGTATGCTGATGACACTGTTTTGTTGTCTGAGGCAAATGATATACAAACTCTAAACTGCAGGAGGTGGTTGATCAATGTGTACAATTGTGCGATTATAATTTATTGAGTGTTAATATTGATAAAACAAAACAAATGTTTTTTACTACTCAACCTAAAGTTGATTCGGTTTATGAGGCCACGGGAAATACTGTATGTTTGAAAAATATTACATTAGGATTGGTACGCAGTTACTGTTATTTGGGTGTTGTATTGGACAGTTGTTTGAAATATGATGGTTTTTTGAAGTCTATTATTAAAAAGGTATCTTATAAGTTATATATTTTTGGAAAAATAAGATATATGTTGACATTTGAGGCTGCCTTACTCGTATATAAACAAATGATCTTGCCATTTTTTGATTATTTGGATATTTTAATAGTTGGAGGGGGTAAATTGTTAATAGATAGACTTCAATATTTGCAGTTTAGGGGATTAAAAATAGTATGTAACTATAAGTATGGAGGCTGTTTAATTACGGAAAAATACGAGGAGAATGTACATAAACTGTGTCATGTTGAAATGTTATATGTACGGAGAATACGTAGATTGTTGTGTTTACTTTTTGATGATACGCAAAAAGAGAACTTAATAGATAACCATGAATTGTCAGTAAGAAGACTTCGTAGTGATCAGGGAAAAAAGATTAGGATGAACAGGCCACATATTGAAGTTTATAAAAAGAATGTTAAATATAGGGCCTATTCTTTTTGGAAATTGCTGCCATATGATGTTCAACAGTGTGATATAAAGGGAGGATTTGTAAAATGTTTAACAACAGATGTTATATGTGCATTGTATAGAAAACTGGATCGGACAACTAATTTTTAAAAATGTTTGAAGAGGTCAAAATGATTGGATAAATGTAAATATTATGACTTTTGTACATATATGTTTGAATATCAATCTTGTAGCTCATCATGAAAAGCACATTTTTGTATGTGATTGGTGACTCAATAAACAAAAAAAAAAACAAAAAAAAACAAAAAACAAAAAACAAAAAACCCTAACCCTATGGTTAGGGTTAGGGTTAGGGTAAGGGTAAGGGTTAGGGTTAAGCCTAACCCTAACCCAATGATTCACCTTCAATATAATAGGGCACTATACTGATTATTAAACGTCTTTTGTCATTTTATATACCTAAGTACCATTAATAAAATAAAATTAGTGATATACCACTGTGTGTGATACAACCCTGTTTTACACTATATATAGGCTAGGAAATGAGTAAAATGACTTCCATCAAATAGGGGAAGCTGGGGGGAATGGACTGGAAGCTGGGAAATGAGTAAAATGACCTAAATAAAAGAGGGAAAGTTGGGGTGTAGAGTATAGGCTAGAAAATATGTCAAACTACTTCTATCAAAGACGGGAGGCCAGGGGATTAATGAGGAGGTTGAGGAATATGTAAAATGATTTCCATCAAATAGGGGACATTTTTGGCATTAGCTGGACCTACTTATCATTTATGCAAGTTTTTAGCAAAATTTTGACTTCTTCAGTGTAAAAAAAATGGTAAAAATCATTGTAATTTTCTAGAACGTGTCATCACAGAATTCCCTGACATGTATAGAATGGTCATTCTCACTCGGGGCCATAATCATAAAGTCAGTTTTGACCCATACTTGATCCATGATCGGTGTCATAAACATTTCAATTTTGGAAATTTTCCAAAGTGCTCAAATCTGCTTAAAAACATTGCAAACAGTTCTCTCCTACCACAAGTCATCTCCTCTTTGCAACCTGAGAATATCAGAAGGCTAGGGGCGGCTATTCATAGAGGGGAGGCTGGGGGCATGGAGTGAAGGCCAGGAAATATGTAAAATGATTTTCATCAATGAGGGGACGTTTTTGGCATTAGATGGGTCTAATTATCATTTATGGAAGGCTTAAGCAAAATCCATTAGTTGGGTTTTTTTAGTGTAAGAATTAAGCTGAAAATCTTTGTAAATTTCTAGAAAATGTTTTATTAGTCATACAATGGTCATTCCTACTAGGGGCTACAATCTCAAAGTCAGTTTTCACCCATAGTTTACTATTTATGGGAGCCATGAATATTTCAAATTTTTCAAATTTTTCAAATTGCTCAAATCAGCATGAAACCCCTACTAAATTATTATTTTCTTCATTAAGTAATCTGCTCCTTGCATCCTAAGATTATCAAGGAGCTAGGGCTGGGAAATGAGTACAGTGACTTCAGCCTGGCCCCTGAGGCCCTGGGCCGGCCCCTACTCCTCCAATTCCCGTCAGCAACCCAAAACCATGAACTCTCAACCCTCCCCAGCCTCTACTCCACCTATTCCCTATGCCCACAACCACGCACGGAGGTCCTCAGGGCCACCCCCCTCAACCCTCCCTGGCCTCTAAAGTGGGATATAAAACCTCCTGATTCTTTTCATCCACAAGTTATCATGTATACATACATACATACATAAATGCATACATGCATACATATGTACATACATACATATAATACTATATTATCTAGGTCATTGGGTCAACTTAAGGAGGCGAATGTTTAGTGGCAGCTCTAGGGTCACAGGCACAGAGGGGGGTGGGGGGTTGGGGCTGTTATGTACCTCAGGGGCCAAGCAGTGGGGGGGGTGCTATACTTTGCAGTTGGTGAGCGTCAATAATATAATTATGCACATTGAAGGTACCAGTCGTATTGATGCAGTGGGTCAGGGCAGAGCTGAACTTTGCCTAAACTTTGCAGCTGCTCAGCATCAAAAGCATATCTATATCAGTATGACTAGTCATACTGATGCACGTCATGCACAGCAGCATCGATGCTATTGACAAAAAGAGGCTGGAATGGGTCACACAGGAAGCGTGTTCAAGAAGAGTAAAGCGTCCGTTTTGTCCTGTGTCACTTTTCAAATAACATACTATATGTTTAACTGCTTATATATTCTGAAGGTTCACGGAATATTTGTATGATATTGAGACAAACTTGGACTGTACTTCTGGGGTCATACTTCATTACAGTGCCCTGAGCTACCTATTATATGCAGACGATCTTGTACAATGCTCAGAGACACAAGAAGGCTGGCAAAGGTTACTGGATGGTCTAGATCTGTTCAATTTCTGCAAATACTGGCACCTTATTCTTAATTTCCCAATGTCCTAGTGTTTGGGAGCAGGTAAAGTGTTACTGAAAAAAGAAAACCATGCAATCCCTTCCTTTGAATTACTCTCTGCCAATGAAAAATTCATCTCGATTATGCAGAATAGGACACCAAAAAATTTTGGTATCACTCTGTAACTTTGTATATGTATGCCCAAAGAAAAGAGGAATCTCAGCAGCAAGTGTCCAAAACCTTCACGAAGATGGAACAAGGGGCTAGTTAAAAGTATGACTGATGTATGGAGGCTCAACATGTTGCTACTCGCTGTTAAATTAAATCTGTAAATTGTATGTTGCCTCTAATAACTGACATAAGATATCAGATATTGTCATTGGGATGGTAGGTATATTGTTTACCATGGAAAGTAACACTACTTACGCTTGCCACAAATTAGGTTCCTGGTCTTGGTTCAGTCTTTGGGTGAGTCACCATCAGTGACTTGACGCTGTACATGTTGGTCACTCCAAGTTGGTCACTCCGATCCATGGTTTTATCAAAGGGTAGATGGCGACAGTATAGTGGTCTCTAAACACATGCAAATGTACAGCTTCTAAGTGCACAGACTCCTGGGAAGATGTTGGCTGAACCATATGTCTGTTCATACAGTTTGTAGGCAGCAGCTGTGGGTGAATTAATAGAAGAGTTATAGCAAAGAGATCCCTAGTTTCATATTTGTATTAATCACTTTTCAAATAACAAACTACATGTTTCGACTGCTTATATCTTCTGAAGGGTATATGCATCGAGAGTAATATTTTTTTTAGAAAATACATAAACTACTTGTTTCTGCTTGTTTATGATAAGATTAACTTGTGAATTGTAACAGACCCATATCCTTTGTCAGCCTGACGAAGTGTACTATATCACTATATGGTATCACAGAAAACATTCCTTGATCATCTGGCCCCACAAACTTGCCATGTGTATCGGTCAGACATTAAATAAAATTCAATCTACTACAAGCATGCTGTGTAAATGTGCCGCTTATGGCCAAACTCCTTATAGGCTAGGTTCAGGTTACCATGAGGGTAGGGTACGAGATGCAGTGAGCCCAGGGTGACACAATCATATTGACGTAGGCCTGGTTATGGGCAGCAGCTGAGGGTCAGGTATACCTCCCTTCCCAATATAGCTATCACCTCCTGCCCCATGTAGAACAACTTCAATATTGTGTGTATGCAACTAAATTTGACGTAGCTTTTAGAGGCTGAGTGGGTGAGAGGTATCCTTCTGCTAGCCCAAACACCACCTGGTTAATCCCCAGCGGTAGCTGGACTACACTGTGCAAGAAGCAAATAGAACTTGTAAATGAAAAACCTTAACCTTACCTAAAGCGTTGTATTCGTTGTATTTGAATTTGTTGTATTTGAATTTATGTTGTTATATCAATGTTGAATCAACATAGTGTGGGGAGAGGCTGGGAGAGAAATACTGATGGGGCGAACTTAGCTGATTCCCAGTGATATCTAATATTATTTTTTGTATACCTTGGTAACCAGCAAGAACCCAGACGTGGAAGAGACGCGGTTACACTCGTGCACCCTGTAATGGGTATTATGTTGTATTGTAATGAGTAGCAAGTTGTAACGTGTAGCAAGCTAAATATATTATATCCCTCTAATTTTTTGCATATCTGAATTCCATACCTAAAAGGCTAACTTGTCCCTATTCCACAGATTGGCACTTGTCGAGGCTATTTCCTCTATGACTATGCCACATGCCTAGAAAGGGGTGGTTGGAAGGGTGTTGCTTTGGGGCTGGGCACTCGAGTCTGAGACCTTCAAAAGGGGCGGATCAAAGGGGGGGGGACCCCCCCTATCAAATCTTATATTACTATAGTGATCTTATCCATAGTTTTCTAAGCAATATTGGTAATTTATGTCTATTTCATGGTACTGAGACCCTTTGATTTTGAGAGAGGAAGAACCCGGACCTACAGGCCCATTTGCATGGGCAGATCCAGAGTCGGTGCTCTAGGGGGCGGAGGGGCAAACCCTGACCCCCTTTTTAAAAATGAAAAAAAAACACCCAGATTTACACACATCTTCCAAGTTTAAGATGCCAAAATTTTGTCCCCCGGGTCTAGGGGGGGCAATTGTGCATTTTGTCCGTCCCCCTGGATCCGCCACTGCTTTGCCCATGCAGAAGAAGGGTGATACCCGTTCAAAACTTAAATAACATTTACATTGGAATGGTAATGATCAATTGATTTCTTGAAACAATGAAAATTTGGAGTGGCATGAGGGGAGTGCTGTGCTCCACTCACTTCATACCGCTCAGGTCCTGAGTGGGCCAGAGGCCAATTCATTGTGTGCATTCAGTTCATTGATAGTTCATTGGTATGCACTACCCAAGACCTGAAAGTTCTATGTCTTTGGTTACCTTTAATTGAACAAAAAAGGTGTCTTTCGCATATGATACATGTAAATGGGACTTTGTAACGCACAAAGTTTGGTTTAAAATGAAAAAAAATAAAGCTGTATGGCATAATTAGAAACAGATTTATTCAAAGTTCAGTTTAAACTTCAATTTATGTCTGTCTCTATGTAGATCGAGATTTAGACACAGTTTTTTGCAATATGTTGCTCTGACGAATGGACCTTGTGACATATTGAAAAGACCCTTTGATGAACGCCACTAGTTCCTGGCTTGAACACATTAGATTATACAACAGACTTGCTGAAAACCAGCGACGCTGGGTTTTGAACCGACCCCCAGGCCACCAATCAGAATCCAAGCAGCAGTGGTTCATCTCAGACCAATTACATATCTTAATCTGGGCAACCTCAAATGCCAGCTTGTTAACGATTTGGTCTGTGCCACGCATCATTCAGATCAATATCCAGATCACATGGATACCTTATATTTAAAACAGTTTCATTTACCCTATCGTGAATCTGGCATGCTCATGATCAGAGGGCTGTAAAGGACAAGGGGCAGTTTTTATAGGTCTAGCAGAGGGCTGACAGGGGTAAGCCTATTATATTTTCAGTGGCGTACCCAGGGCTTTTCTGAGGGAGTCTGGAACCCCCTCAGATTTTGAAAGGTTTACATAATTAAACTACAGATAAGAGAATTATATCAAAACCAAGCCTGTATCCAGGGCGGTTCCCTTTTTTGGAAAAATTGTTAGTTTTTTAATGTAAAATTTCCCATAGCGTGCCCCGCTTTCAAAATCTTGCATCTACCAGTGCCTTCTGCTACCTTAGTAAAACCTCTCTTGTCCCTGCTCTCCCTGTAAAACTCTCTTATCCTTTGCAGCCCTCTGAGCATGCCAGATTTGCGATGTGACCAATAACATTGCTGGATTAAATTCTTAAGTTGCAAAATACATTGCCAGCTAATATGTTGCCACGCTAAGGGGTGGAGCCCCTAACCCTCACAACCCATGGACGATACCCTGGCTTTAAGCTATCTTACTTCTATAAAGTCCACTTTTTGCGAATGGTACGGTCACCCCCCCATGAAAAGTTCTGGATACCGGCCTGAAAACAAAGGGTTTCTGGAACCCCATTAGCTTTATCAAAGTTATATAATTATGCTATAAATAAGCAAGTTTTATCAATATAACTATTTGAAACCCCTTCAGTTTTACATGGAACCCCCTCAATTTCCATGGAACCCCCTCAGATTTGAGGGCTGGGTACGCCCTTGATTGAAGGGAGATTTGAGAGAGAAGGCCTATATAAAAGAGAATGGCCCAGTTGGGGGGGGGGGGTGATCCATACCCAATGTCAGCCCCCCACCCCCCCTGAATAGGGGCTTTTCATTGTTCTGATAAAAAAGTGTTTTCTATTTTGGAGAATGAAGATATTGCCTACTGTTATATAAGAGTGGACAGACCTCGGTTCCGGGCTTATCTGCTTGGGAAAAGTCAAAACATAAGGTAAATTTGGGGTATAGGGGTCATCCATTCCATGAATGACGTCCTGCTATTTTTGACCTTTTTTTGACCCCACTCACACTCCCCCCCCTTGTCATGTTTTGCCATGCAACCCCTGACCCAGACCCTTTTCAAAAAGTAGAAATAGTAAAAATAAATCAATGGATTTTATTGCCTAAGAACCTAAATGGCCCTTTAAAAATTGTTGATGTTCACTGAATATTAAATAATTCTGCATCTGATGTCCCAACCTAAGCTACAATTTTCTCAGAAATTCTTAAAATAATGTATTTGAACATGAAGTCATGCACCACATGACCCCCCTTCCCAGCTTGTCATGTTTGGTAACATGCATGCATATGGAAACATACCCCCCCCCCTGAACTGCATGATGTCATTTATGGACGTCCCCATGTCGCACATTTATTTTGGGTAAGCATTGGTACCAAATATTGCCTCCAGCATA
Source organism: Lepidonotus clava (assembly GCA_936440205.1). Classification (NCBI taxonomy): domain Eukaryota; kingdom Metazoa; phylum Annelida; class Polychaeta; order Phyllodocida; family Polynoidae; genus Lepidonotus; species Lepidonotus clava. Next base: position 48,878,276 of record OW387146.1, on the reverse strand, counting down.
TCAGGTACTACAAAATGAATTCTCAGTTTTATTTAGTTTCAATTAAAACATTTCACGTTTTGTTTGATAGTGTACAAAATCATTAGTAATAATTATAACGCAGTAATAATAATGGTAATAACCTTATGCAGTCCAAATTTATTTCATTTCTTTATCAGTTTCTTTAGGGGTGATTTCCAATTTAAATTTTTCATATACAAACATGTCAAGTGCATGTACCAGGAATATTTAACATTTTTCTAGCTTCAACTAAATCAATGGCTGAACATAGGTTTAGTACGTTATACCTTTTCATTGGCACTCCCATGCTCAACTCAATAGGATGTACATGTGTTTTTCATAAATCCGCCACTAAGAACATTCAAGGGATTATGTAAATGGGTGGATCTATAGGTATGACTAACATTTAGAACTATGTTACTATGATGGTTTTTACAGGAGAATAAAGTACCAATTCTGAGATGCATTAATATCGCATGAATTGTGCATGAAACAGCAAACATAAATTTATTCTACGCAGGCCCCATGGTTTTCAGCTTCAAGACAGCTGTGATATGTGCACAATTAAGGTTCAAAGAGATCCTTTACATACACTTTGCCACCCGTGAGCATGAATTTGGGGCGTGTAAATTGACTTGACCCGGTAACGTCACAAAAGAATGTGATGCTATATTAATATCCACAACAACAGTAGAGAAAGTCGGGCTACTCTATACTTTGTAATGGTGCTGTGTCAATACTATTGTCGTGCTCATAAATGTTTCTTATTCTGTCAATACCATATATATCGTAACAGCTCACAGCTCAGCTTCTACTCAGAATATCTAAGAGCTGTTTACATTTTTGGAAAGCCTGAGCCTTGTTCTACATTCACTACTTATGTCAAGTAGCCCCAAAATCACAGAGCAGGTCACATAATTTTGTCAAATTGCTCAAAACTTTGAGCTAAATTCAAATATCCGTGGTAGAACATGCATTCAATGCGAGTAGGCTGCCCAAGGGCCCTCGACTCACGTTTGACATTATCTGGCACTGTGCCAAAATCACACTACCGATGTCTGTGTCTCCGTATTGTGACCTCCCTACTCTCTCTCTTAATCCAGCAATATATTTTTTAAAGATATATATAAATTCAGTAATGTATTTTGAAAATTGGCACGGAAAATTAAGGCATAGGTTAATGTAAGGATTCTAAGCCAGTTGATGACATCTGTCGTAATCAAATGTGGGAAGTAACTACGGCATAACCACCCACTCCACCTGGCCATAGGCCAGGTGGCCGCTTCGCAGCGGGGGTGATTAAAAAAACAAACCAGAAAGAGCTGCTCGCTGACCACAGGCGGTGTCAGTACCATCACTCTGCACACAAACTCTCTGAGAGAGCACTTCAATTGAGTAAGGTCATCAATGTTAAACTCAATGTAGAGTGTCGTTTAGATCATACTCAAAGACTAAAAAGGGAAACATAGGAGGTGGGGATTTGAACCTGCACGACCCCGTGTTACAAGGCTCAACCCTGTGGTGCAATACATTGGTAGTATTGCACCTAGGTAAGGAATTTATACCTCATGCATATGGCTAGCGGCAATATCTGAACAGAATAGCTATTGAAAAGTGAAGTGTGTAGGGAAGGTCACCAGACTGTAAAGGGTTAATAAAACTTAAAACACTGATAAGTTCAAATTTGTATGAAAGCTATAGGTAGCACCTATAGGTAGGTACGATGGTAGGTACGATGGGCCTGCACCTCAGTGTTAGCAGGAGGTCTGATATTATAATAAGAAGACATGATTATGGAGTATGAGGTTGGATATATTCACTTCTGGACGGACGGGACCGCGGCCGTTGGAAACGGTGGTCACGTGTCGTCCATTCTCCAAGCACATTTCTAGAGGTTAGTATAACTGGTAGATTTTTACCTCGGGCGCTCTGGGGCGTTATTACGTTCGAAACCCCCAATAAGCACCGCTGCGCCCACCAGCCATTACATAAACTTGCAGCAGCACTACCATGGAGAATCAATATTTTTCTATTTTGTTTTTATTATCACCACTTCCTGCAAGTTACAAGATCTTCCAGTGGATCATTTTTAAACAATCAACAAATACAGAACAAAACATATAATACCATCATTCTGTACAATATCAACTAATGTACACAAATTAACATATTGATTTACATACAATTCAGTATCAATACACTAACAGATCTTCAATATAATCATATAATCTCTATGATCAGATTCCAGTGGCAGTTGGCACCGCACACATGAGACACATTTTTTTTTTGGTAATTTTTATTATGGGTTCTGGGGCTCACCATAGGTGATCTTCCTTCCCCTCCAATCAATACACAACTCAATCATTATTGTTTTACACTTGGTAGCTTGGTCTTGGACAAGAGATGAAAGCACATTTGATGAGAACACATTAATTGATGATGGATGAACATGGATGAATATATGAGACTTCATTATAATGAACATTAGTTGTCATCATATGGATTGTTAAACATATGGTCAACTCTCAAAAAAAGTGACCAAGTCCGTTTTTTTGCCTATTTCAAGGCTACCGGTGTCGATTTTCATCGCATGATGCTTTTTATGGTACCAAATTATGCGGAATTGCAAGCTCTATCGTGCGCGTACCACTTTTACTATTGTAGAATAAAAAATAAATACACCAGCCCCAAAAACATGATTTTTCTTTCAATTTTCCCCAAAAATAGTTTTGTTTTTAAAATAAATCATACTGGCATTTTCCATAACCCTATTTCCCGGTAACCAAGTGAAATTTTTCACTTCCTTTATGTGTTGCTGTATCATTTTAAGTGTTTTCCACATTTATTTGAATAATATTTTTTCATACAAAGTGACAGAGAACTTTGGGATAGCTATTTCATAACCGTGTCAAAACATTTACATAAGGTAATCTAGAGAAATATATTTTAACAAATAGGTAACTATGATACCATAAGTATATACCCATGGTAGTTGCATATTTGAAAATATAAATAGTTTATGGTAGTCTTATTAAATAAACTCATCACAAGGTCCCAAGTTCATCAAAATAGGTGTTGTGTAGGTACGGCCGTCACCATGTCAAAACACGTTTTTTTAGTGGCATTTAGCCATGCTTTAATATTAGTGAATGATTTTTTGGTATAATATGGGACTTTATTGGTCTTAAATGGTATAATATCAATTTAATTATTATTCCTGTTCTAAGTATCCTGTATTGGCACTAATGTGCCGTCGTCACCATGTCAAAACAACGTGTCAAAACGTGTCAAAACGTGTCAAAACATGAAAATCCATTACTGTAATGTAATTATAGTGTTTACCCCTTCAAATTTTTAAAAGTTAAAAGCCTCTAAGACTATTATAACCTATTTAACAAAGATTTCATATTTATGTAAAGGAACAAGTTGATTCTTGCACACATTTCTATGGTGCATGTCAAAATGTGTCAAAATGTGTCAAAACATGAAAAGTGCATACTTTAATGTAATTATAGGAAAATTTCTGAGATTTTTTTAAATTTGTGAGGAAAGGATACCCAAGGGCAGCTTTTAATAATGTTTTTGTATATTATGTATAAAAATAGAACAGTGAAATGTGTGTCAAAACGTGTCAAAACATTACAATTTCCATTTTTAAGCTGTCAAGAAAGAACAAGTTCCACTCTCCTGCACTAAAGTCAAGGTGCAATTTATCTATTAATATATATGTGACCAGCTATGCAAATTCAGGGCCTATTAACATACAATTTTATAGGTCTATCTTCAATATTTACACAGAAAATGACAAAAATTGTTAAAATAAGCCAAATTTTGACTAAAAATCAAATTTTGTGTAGTTTTGTACCAAACTTTAAAATTTCCTAAAATTTTACATTCGGTTGCCATGGTAACTGGAATGTTTATCGAACATCAAAACGTAGAATAACTGATATTATGAAGAATTTGGTTTCCATGGAAACAAAGAATTCATAAAATTTAAAAGTACACCTTTTAAGCTACATGTTGCAAAAAACAGATTGTAGCTATCTTCATTAGAAACAAATTGAGAGTATTTTGTTTGCATCATAATTAATGTAGATAATATTTTCCTCTATGTCTAATTGTTTGTAATCCTGTCGCTACCATCTATTTTGTAATTTTGATGGATTTAAGGTGTCTGACGTTATCATGTTCAGAAGGTCAGAACTCAGCTTCTACTCAGAATATTTAAGAGATGTTTACAATTTTAGAAAGCCTGAGCCTTGTTCTAAATTCATTATTCATGTCAAGTAGCCCCAAAATTGCATAGCAGGTCACATATAATCACATATATCTGCATATTGTAACACTCTCAAATCGAGACAAGAGGACATTGTAAACAAGTAAAGCAAGTGCTCTCATAAACTGCCAGATGGCAGGTATAAGACATAGTAGGTATTGTAAAGTATTTAACCATTGGCACCCCCACGTGGATGTCTTGATAACTGACTGAGTTAATAGATAAGACAGAAGAGGTGAGATAGGTAGACACAGGCATTGGGGGGACTTTGTGCAATAGCAAACCTGTCAAGGCTATCTGAGGACATTGTAAAGGTCTCATCAGCTTCGAGTCATAAGAGGACATTATATATATATCCCCAAATAAAGCCTAATCCTGAGAGGGAGTCAATGCCTGATACCATAGGTGACCATAGGTTCTGTAATGCTGGAACATAGTTAGTGATATCAATGAACTAAACTGTTAATATTAGTTGATAACATTGAAACATATTGTGTAAGCTTATGGCTGATGCCACTAGAGGTGGCGCAGTGAAGATCATGGGTCAGTTGATAAAGAATTCATCCTTCCCCACATACATACAGCCACCCACAAAAGAGGGCTCTGTGTGGAATCTCCACAGAAAAGACCGGAGACATGTGGGCAAGCTGTACCAGTAATTTTTGAGGTCTAGGATAAAGGCGTATAGGACTATTTTCAGTCTATATCTAGTAATACTTAATGAGATCTGTAACCGTTTCAAAACGTGTCAAAACAGTATGAAGTGACCTAAAAAACCAAAGGTAACTACCGTATATTTGTAAATTTAATCTGACATGTATATCTAGCATCATATCAACATTTTCTAATGGAATTTCATACATTCCTTTGAATACAGTAGTTCCCAGTAACATAGAACTCCAAATGTGTCAAAACGTGTCAAAACGTGTCAAAACATGTCTAAGTTTGATCAAATTTCACTGAGAATACATATATTTCCCCAACAATTTAGCAACCTAAGATGTTAGCATGATGTTTCTAACACTTTAGAATTTAGAATTTGCACTAGAATTGTTCGTAGATTAGAATAAAGAAAACGTGTCAAAACATGCATAACCATGTCAAATCACTTTTTTTTCCTTCCTATAAATGGAAACTAAGGCATTGAATTTCAACAAACTTAACCAATTACAATCATTTACAGGTATATGAGGTAGTGTATTCAAATAACAGTCTTAGCTTTGAATATTAAATGATTTTTATTACATATAACCATTTAATTAAACCCTGTAAAAATAGAAAAAATTGGGGAAACTCATAAAAATAACGAAAAGATTAGTTGAATAACCAATTTTAAAGTGTTATCTGTTAACGAGAAACATGTTTCTGGTGAATAAAGCCTTTCAAAATTATCTTAGAATTGTATTTGTATATCTTACATTGCTGTAATTATACTAATTGACTTGAAAAAAAAACTGGGAAAAATGCATCACCATGTCAAAACATTTCAAAAACACATATATAATAGATATGATAGAATACATATGGCAAATTACCATGTATTTTTAGGTTCATGGTTCTACTTATCAGTAAAGTGCCCAAAAACAATACTATTTTGATAACAATTGAGAAAATTAGTTTGTTTTAGAGGGGAAAATGGGAATTTTTGAAAAGTCTCAAATTTGAATTTGGCATTACAACAATTAAATTCACTTGAAAGGAAAATCAAAATGCTGTTTCAAGTTCTTCTAGAGATGCTTTATATAGAAACAGACAAAATAACTGCACATCTTTAAATATTATATTGTAAATATGAGCCTAAACTACAAATGTCATGTTTTGACATGGTGACGTTTTTTTTCATACATCAACACTTTTAGATCAGAAAAATACATAAATTACAGAGATTAAGGTATGTAAATTTAGGAATTTATAGTCCAATATGGTGGTAACAAATAGGCAAATGGGAATTGACTTCTGAGAAGATTTTTCTTTTACCCCCTATTTTGGCCATAGACTCAAGGTTGGTCGATTTTTTTTGAGAGTTGACCATATGCAGTAGTGTTGGTAGGTAGAGAGATTTTCCCCGTATATTCCTAATATCCACAGGCAGTGCATTCCATACATTGGTGGCCCTGAACAGAATACTTTTATAGTATTTTGGATTAACCACATTTGGTATCTTATTACTCATACACGATGGCTGACTAAGTACACGCATGTTCGCGGCGCTCTTGAAGAATTCACCCGAATCAGTGGATATACATGGTTGACCTAATCAAGATTATGTAGAATTTTATGGGAACATATATACCATAGAAAACTGCTAAATCTAAATGCCGACCACCACCAGAAGCAAATCCACGAACGAAAATTGCCAATGCGAATCAAATATACAGCAAGACGCCATTGTTGACAAAATGTCTGACGAAACAACTATGAAGGACCTACTTGCGGAGATCAGAAAAGGCCGCCAAGAAACCAAGAACGATCTAGTGGAAATCCAGAAACAAATTGGTGAAAACAAGACAACAATCTTGGAGTACATCAAAAGCAACGATACACGCATAAATGATCTTCAAACTGAAAATGCTAAAATGACAAGTCAACTCGATGGGCTACAAAAAACTGTTGACGGACTTGAAACCACTGTCACTGACCTCTCTGACCAACTGAGTAAACAGACAAGTATCAATACCACATATCTTGTACAACTTGAGAAGTTAGAAGACAAATACAAAGTTCTTGAAGATGAGCGAAAACGTCTTAACCTGATAATCGAAGGAGTAGAAGAAGATATAAATCGCCACCCAAAGCAAATACTGACGGAACTTCTCACTACCATAGGTGTCAACATACCTGACAGCGGGATTGTGACAGTGACGAGAATAGGACAACTGACTGAAGGTAGCAGACGACCGCACGCCCGATACTGATTAAATTCACAAATATATCCTACAAACAGGAAATATACAAGAATTTATCGAAGCTGAAGGGAAGGGAAAACTGGAAAGGTGTACACATTACCGATGACTTATCGCCTGAAGTTATTCAAATTCGCCGAGACCTACGGAGCCTGGCTGCACTGGCACGGGACAAAGGACACACAGCCCAAGTTAGGGGAAACGCCCTGATTTTTGACGGCAAGAAATACAACTCAAATAACTTAGACGACCTACCTGAAGGTATTACTATGCAAGATGCCAAAATGATTGAAGTCACGGATGGACTGGCGTTCCAAGGCCACCACGCCTACTTATCTCATATGGCAACATCGCCCTTCGAACACGACGGGAACCAGTTCCATACGGTTGAACAAGCCTACGTTTATGAATTCTGCGAAACTGCCGGGGACAAGCTAACGCAGGAGAAAGTGCGCGTTTGCAAAAACGGCTATGAGGCAAAGCGGCTGTCTAAACAAGTCAAGATCTCCAAAACCAACAAAAAAATCTGGGATGATAGAAAATACACAGTTGCCCTCACACTCGACGATAAAAAATTCATGCAAAATGAACATCTCAAACAAAAATTGATTCGAACCAAGGGCAAGCTCTACGAAGCAACGTACGACGACTTCTTTGGCGCAAAACTAACACTCGCGCAACGTGACCAATTTGGCACGCAAAGCATGAAAGGTCAAAACAAACTCTGCGAAATCCTAACATCTCTAAGAACCAAGTATCAACAGGAAACATAACTGATCTCAGACCGGTAGGACTTCTTCATTGAAGATACCTTAACATGAACCTTTTTGAATCTGTAAATTTGAAACGTAGTATGAAAATCAAACTGAAGTGAATGAGCGATAATAGACCGATCGACAATATGTAAACAAACTGTGCATTCGAGGAGTAGCTATATACTACTATTTGTATTTTCTTAAATTGATAGATATAACCATGGACAAACACATATTGATCCTCACGGACTCAAGAGGCAAGTACCTACAGCAAGTAATCAACCAAATACTGGCAGCTGACCCGGTCCCAACCAAGATCAACATACAAGTTACCTGCTTACCTGGTGCAAAATTAACCAACATATTTGCCAAAGCTGAAAGTAAAAATACGTTTGAAAAGAGATGGGACTCTATATATGTCTTAGTAGGTGTTAATGACCTGACATGGAAAATTTATGATAAAATATTTCTCCCGAAATTCTATTATGTCGGCGAACTTGTTGATGAAATATTTGAGAAAACACTTGAACTCAAACAAAAACTATGTGTAAAAAGCAATGAGGTAGTGTTCTGCCCACCTATTGGCATCGACATTGGTACATACTGTAACATGTCGTTAAATCGTGACCTGACACATCAGCAGAATATTATAAATGATTCGATGCCAATACTTGCCCATTCAGTTGCACTTTTAAACAGGGAAGATAATCTAATTGGACCATGGCTCACCTCAACAGTGCATGATTATGTCAACCATAAATTATATCACAAATATGGTAAACTGATCGACGGTCTTCACCCAACTTTTTCTCTAACACAAAAATGGGGAAAATTAATCATTTCGGCCATAAAAAAGAACCTCTAAAAAACCTGCCTTGAACTCCTACTTTTCCCTTTGCCGAAGTGGAGCTTCTGGAGCTGGTGTGGAACCTGACTATGACCAGAATTGTTATTTCCCAAAGAAATATTTAATAACAACCTTGTATATTTGTAAATATTGTAAATATTACTAGCGCCAACACCGTGTATATACTTAGATACCAATTGGTTTACTGCTTGGATATCCGAAGCTAAAAATGCTGTATTCGGGTGTTAGATTCCTATCGGTTACCCAATTGGAAACATGTTGCAAAGTAGAAGACGGCTCAGATAAATTGAACACGTATCAACCATTGGTTTATATGACTTAACTGATACAAAGGATCACAAGGGGCTTAAATTGTCACATTTGAATATAAGAAGCCTGTGGCCCAAAATTGACACGCTGAGGCTGGATTTTGAAAATTCAGGTATTGATATTATAACCTTTTCGGAAACATGGCTTAACCCCAATATGTCTGACGCCTTATTAAATTTTACCAACTACAAAATTTATCGAAATGATAGACATTGGTCAACTGATAATAGTAACCAGCCTAAAAAAGGTGGTAGGGTGTGTATCTATGTTAATGAAAATTTTGAAGTTCGTGAAGACCATCTTAAACAACTACAACAAAGCAACTGTGACCTCGAATGTAATATTATAGAACTCGTGTTACCTAAATCAAAGAATATAATTGTTATTAATATATACCGACCCCTCAAGGTAATATAAATAGGTTTCTTCAACTGATTGGTGATATCCTTGATTCTGTCAACTTACTACGAAAAGATGTTTTTATAACAGGAGACTTCAATATTGATTTCTCTGATACTAAAGACGAAAACTGTAAAAATACTGTTAAAGTTTTTAAACAATATGGATGCTATAAACAAATTGTTGGTACTACAAGATTTTCTAAAACCAAAAACACCTGTATTGACCAAATTTTTACAAATTGTGACTATGTTGATCGGGCAGGTATTATCAACTACAATGTGAGTGACCATCAAATGATATATGTTACCAAAAAGAAAATGAAATCTATATGTAAGAAAATTAAGTTTATAGGACGCTCCTATATGAATTATGACTTGGAAACATTTGCAGCAGGTCTAAATGAAATTGATTGGAATGAATTTAATCGAATGGATGATCCAGCAGCAATGTGGCAATACCTTATATCTGAAATTCATGTAACACTTGACACTATGTGCCCTTTGAAAAACTATAACATCAAAAAAGTGAAAGCACCCTGGGTAACCCCAGAACTGCTTGTATTAATGGCTGAAAAGGACATGGCTATCAAAAAAGCAAAAAGAACAAAAAATGATACACACTGGAAGAATGCCAAGCAACTTAGAAATAACTGTTTATCCAAAATTCGTAAAGCCAAAGCTGATTTTTGTAAAGATGAACTGACTGCAAACCAAAATGATAGTAAAAAATTCTGGAAATCTGTTAATACAATCCTTCCTAAAGGTAATAAATCGACCCAATCCCTTAAAATATATGATGAACAGTCTAGCCTTCAAATTGACAACTTAAACCTACCTGACTTTATAAATAATTTTTTCTCAGATATTGGCACTAAACTCGCAAGTGTGCATACAACTGCTTGGTATTATGAAGGTGACAATGTACTAACAAATCTTGCTGATATATCAACTAATGAATTGGAGCTTGTAAATATTTGTAAATATATCAGTAGAAATAAGGCGTCATCTGTACCAAATATCTCTAGCGCTGTGCTACTAGATGCAATAGGGATAATTGCATCGCAGTTTGTCCGACTATTGAATTGTTGCTTTGGAAAATCTTTAATTCCAATGGAATGGAAGTGTGCAAATGTGATCCCGATACCAAAAGTGAAGAACTCCACTTTAGTTACCAATCTTAGGCCTATATCATTGTTACCCTTACCCTCGAAAATTATTGAAAAAATAATCAACATCAAACTAGTAAATTATCTTGAAAGCAATAATTTATTTGACAAAAATCAGGGAGGATTTAGGCAAAACCATTCGACAATAAATACAATCTCCAAATTTACTACTGAAATATATTCTGCCATTAATAATAATTTAATTACAAATGCAGTTTTCGTTGATCTATCAAAAGCATTTGATACTGTGAACCACTATATCCTACTAAATAAAATAAAAAATCTTGGAATTAAAGGTAAATTTTTTAAATTACTGCAGAATTACTTATCAGATCGAAGACAACATACCACAGCTAATGGCCAAATTTCATCGGATAGGGAAATTTTCTGTGGAGTACCACAAGGATCCATACTAGGACCTACACTCTTTTTGATTTATATTAATAACATATCTACATGCCTACAACATTGTAAATATCGTTTATATGCTGATGATACTGTATTGTATTTCTCAAGCGAACACACTGATCATAATGGTTTACTGCAAACGGACTTGACCAACTTTGTGAACTGGTGTGTTAGAAATAAGTTGACTATTAATACCAAAAAAACCAAGATGGTATGCTTTGGCCAAAATTCCAAAGTTAAAAGATCAACCAACAATAGATTATTTGTAAATGGAATTTTATTAGAAAAAGTATCAAATTACAAACATCTTGGCGTAACATTAGACTCAACACTGAATTTTAAAAAGCATATCACTGACCTTATAGTCACGGTATCTAACAAAATCAGTGTCCTATGGAAACTACGTAGATATTTAAATTTCAATACAGCAGTAACCATTTACAAATCTATGATACTGTCAAGAATAGATTATGGTAGTATTGTTTATGAAGGCTCAACCTGTGATTTATTGGATAAACTGCAGAAATGTCAGAATGCTGCGCTTCGAGCTTGTATAGGCGATGGATTGAGACATTCGATTGCTGATTCACACAATTTATGTTATGTAGATATGTTACAGGAAAGACGAATGAAACAACTGTTACATTATATGTACAAACAACAAGATGATATCGAGATTGTAAATAATAGAAATATAAGAACTAGAGCACATGATGCCACTTTATACTTAACAATTTAACCGAAATATGAGAAAGTAAAGAAGAGTGTCTATTATAGAGGCTCTAAAGCATGGAATAATTTGCCGCCTGTGTATAGAAATGCAGCAACCTACTCTAGCTTCAAAAAATCTGTTGATAATCTATAACTGATTTCAGGTGTAAAATTTTAAATTTTATATTATCTACCCCAATGATCCTAGTATTAGTATTATTATACACTGTTTGACTTACTCATATAACATTGATTCACTGCTTATTACATTGTATAAATTTTATAATCGACTCCGATCTGATACTTTGCTGGTGCAATATGTTTATGTATAACTGACTGACTAACACTACATCACAACCTTTTGGTTGTCTGTATTTAACCAATAGATGATTACTGTATAAATATTGTATATATTTTTTGGATTATATACCAACAAAACTTTGTCTGTTTAATGCTGGATCTCAGAGAATACTAGCTGTTAGCTAACTGTATTTCCAGGATAAATAAAAGAATAAAAAAAAAAAAAATAGGATACCGTCCCTTACTCGTGTGAATATTAGCCTCCTATCTATTGACATATCATTAAACAACAGTGTATAAGCATAAGTACATGAGTACAGTTTTCTCATATATGCGATGGTGAAAGTTTTTGCTCTCTCATGCAATGTTACAGTCCGAAGGAGTTCTTGATATGGGAGCTCATATTGAACATTTTGGTCATAAATGAAATCAGTGTAATCAAACAAAGGTAAGATCATTGATTTATAAATTAGTAAGGCCGCGTTTAGATCAATATACTTTCTCATCTTTCTCAAATATTTGACATTTTCAAACACCTGGTTTATTATTTTTGAACGATGAGAATAATAATCTAAATATGGGTCAATTATTAGGCCTAGATAATTGAAGTTGAATACCCACTCAATAGGCAAATTATCTACAATAACAATTTCAAACAGGGTAGTATCAAGGTTCAAGTCAAGCCCCATCCTATTAGTGGTTGGATAAACAATCATCCACTTTGTTTTGAGTTTATTTAGCTATAGTGTCAAGATATTCTGTAGGAACCAATCATTTGCTAGGATCATTAATCTTTCCAGATCTGATCTATCCTTAGCAAAAATTACTGCGTCATCTGCATATAGACAAAGATTGTCAGGGATTGTAGTTGATAGGTCATTTATATAAATTGAAAATAGGACAGGGCCTAACACAGAGCCTTGTGGTACTCCGTATTCAATGTTCAAGGTAGGTGATATATTACCATACAGATTGGTGGTCAGATTATTCCCTTCCATGTATTCAGTTAACCTGGCACAAACTCATTGTTCAAATAATTTTCCAGGTAAGGGGTGAAGAGTTATAGGTCGTAAATCTTTTACAAATTTAACAGAGGACAACTTAGGTAAGGGAATAACCGTACCCTTTTTCCAACGATCAGGGAAAATTTCCTGATTTTTTGAATGATTAAATATTTTCAATAGTCGTACTGGCATACTGTGAAAGACATCCCTCAAGACCATGGCATTTACATCATCAATAGCAGATGACTTATTAGTGTCAATAGAACTAATCACCTTTAATAATAATTATCATTTCCAATATTGTAAAGTCATCATTCAGAAAATCATCATTTAATTCACTCACCACCTTGTCTTTAGAGTATTTATTTAGAATACTATCAATGCCGTTCAGGGATTCAATACAAGGCATTGCCATTTCCTTACCAATTCCAGCAAAGTAATTACTTACATAGTGAGCAAGTTCATCCTTGGAATACATCTTCCCAGTGTCATCCCAAAGAGTAGTAATGGTATTTGATGTGCTATCCCTGGGAAAAATATCTTTTATTGTATGCCAAAATTTCCGTGAATTATGTTCGAACTGTTCCAAGTTTCCCTTTATTAATTGCGCTTTATGCTCTTTGATCACATGATTGACCCTATTTCTGAAGAAGCGCATCATGTTCCAATCGTCTTCACGGCCATATCTTTTAACTCTTCTCAAGTAGTAGTCTCTATCCCTCATAAGTTGAATAATATCATTATGTGGCCATGTGACAGTCCTCACTACTCCTGGACACACACACACACACACACACACACACACACACACACACACACACACATACTCCCCAGAGAGGATATGTATGTAAAATTTAGTTTTCTCCTCTTATGTGTTGCAATGGCGAAGAGACTTATATCTTGCACTTCCTGTAAACTGGAACACCCACCAAGGGGTGGTATATTTTGTGTGTACACACGTGCAGCAAAAACGTTGTGTTCGACACTGGGGGTAGGTGAGGACGATTTTCAACTCCATATTGACACTGAACGTATGGCAGCAGACAATAAAGCCTACTTAGGTGAGTCTACTAGCTAGTGTCCCTGAAATATCAGCAGAGCTAATTAAAACGTTTGTACAGGACAATTTAACTCAACGTGAATCTTTGGCTAAACAAGAAAAGGCAATTGACTCTCTTATTTCGGGATTTGAAAAACTTGTTGTAGCAGTTTCAGCCAAGGGTGACGACCATGCAGAACATGTGCTTGAAGGTGGAGTCCGTGAGGAGGGTTCAACTGACATTGATAGTATTCTGAATTATTTCAATGAACTTCGCAAAGCAAAAGCTAAAGAGAATTTGCACCTGTTTGAAAAGGTTACTAAATTACATAATGACCCAGTGTTGCAGAAACATACAGCGTCGACCAGCTTCACCCCACTCGTTCATGGCCACAGGCCGGGTCATACCGGTGGTGACAGATGGGATGCCTACTATGACGACTATTCACCGCCCCGTGACAAGTCTGAATGCAGGAGACGTAAGTTACGCTTCTTTGATTTAGAGGTTCACATGGCCTTCGACAGTAAATCATCTGAATTTCGTACCTTAGAGGATGTGTTGTCAGCTAACCTTTCCCTCATAGATAGCTTGATAACACAGGGATATTCTGTAACGTGCTATTTAAAACATGTTCGGTTTTTAGTGGATAAATCTAAAGTTTATACTGCAGCCTTATTGATCCGCTATGATCAAGCTGTACGAGAGAGGGTGGATATTTTGGGTGAGAACACTATGGTTTATGGGGACCATAGATTTCTAGGACCTGAGAATATCAAACCAAGATCGAAAATCATGAATACTGATAACAATCATAAAAATTTGGATTGCCCAAAAGGCTCGGTCAACAATGCCAGTACTACCCCGGCTAATCCTAGTTCAAATAGATAGGATGAGGATTCCCCTCAGGTGTCATTTGTCATTGAGCCCCCTAAGAAAGGGGTCAGAACTGTAGCTCCGACTATAGAGGGCACAGTTGCCTTTCTTGAGTTGGCAGTTGATGATTCATGTCAATTGCAAGATACCCCAATTAATGTAATTGATACTGATGGCTTAGAATTGCTCTTTGATGGATCTCCTGACGATGGGGTAGGTACCACCTCATCAAAACTTGATGAGGTGGTTGAATGTGCTGATTTCCATGATGGGGTAGTTGATGAATTAACATCTATTCATATCCTAGTGGATGATTCGAACTATACTTATAGTTCTTTTGATCATTTGACTGTACCAGAATTTTTTTCTGAGTCTTTTTTCGTTGATCATGATGGTGTTCAACTATTAGCACCATGTCAGCCTGATTACATACACATTCTGGATGGGTGTTCTATGCAACTTAAACCCTGCACCTTTTTCAATGAGTGCTATAGGCGTCCTCATGGTATTGATCCTAATGCTGAGTATATATACAAAGGTGTTTTGCATGGGTTTAACATCATTGATGATGTTGAATTAGAATCATACTTATGTTCTAATTACTCGTCTATTTTGGATGATGAGTTTAAAATCCAAATGGATAAAAATGTCCTGGAAGAGTTGGATTCTGGCAACATAAGTGTCTCTGATGTGCTGCCACATTATGTCCATTCTATGGGTGCTGTCTGTAAATCGCCTGGAAAGCTCAGGCCGATAACGGATTGCCGGAGACCCCTGGGTAAGTCTATTAAAGGGATTAAGAGGTGTTTGATCAAAAATAGAAATGCATTACAGATCTTTGAATTAAGTTTAATTGGGTACAATAGACCAAGGAAAATATAATAAAACCAAAAAAAGCATATGTCACCATGCTTATCTCTGAGTAAATGCCTGGAGAAGGGAGTGGCCTTAACTATAGAAGTCTATGGGAATTATCAATTTTGCCACACTTACATGTCTCTATGAGACTCAATATCCATTAGAGCCCAACCAAAACTGGTCAAGATGTGCCTTTGGACCTCTCCAATGTTTAGAGACCAGAAAAAATATAGGTTACCAATGAAATAAAACAACCAAAGTCTCTTGAACATTTAGGACTGGGTAATTTCAATACATTCAAGTATAAATCATTTCTTCCTGACCTTGTTAATTTTTCATCCAGAGAAGTGATGTTTCATACTCTGGGTGGTCTTAGGCCCCTACCAAAGCCTGATAGTCAGTTTTTAAATTTTGAGAAATTTTATTTTTCTTACCAGGTGGCGCTAGTGGGCATAGACCAATATACCTTTAAATTTGATGTGTCATTGCTACATCTATTTGTTTTAACATTGATATAAGTTCTAATTTAACCAATGCTCATGCCTGAAAAAATCATTTTGAAAATTTAAGGAATTGAAATTTTCACACCAGGGGGCGCTTGTGCAGTCACCTCTTAATCCCTTTAATAATTACATGACTACCACATGCTCCACTTTTTTTTATACCCATATTGATAATGTGACTGACAATCTCTATCCGGGTGCATATATGGCTGTTTTAGACATAAAGTCAGCATATCGGTCAGTGCATATTAATCCATGTCATAGAAGATTTCAAGGATTTCTATGGGATCTCGATGGAGTTCCTACATTTTTTACTGACAATCAATTATGTTTTGGCCTTAAATGTGCACCCTGGATTTTTACCCAGCTGACAGAGTTCTTAGTCAGGGGTATGTATGCCAGAGGTTTCAGTAATGTCTATGGCTATCTGGATGAATTTTTTGGTTATGGCGCCCTCGGCTATCCAGTGCTCTCGCACACTAAGTGTGCTATCTGGGCTGCTAACCTATCTTGGATTTGAAATCGCTGTAGAGAAAGTCGTAGAACCATAGCAAGTTGTTAGATACTTGGGTCTGGTCATTGACAGTTCTGTGATGGAGCTCAGACTCCCAGGGGATAAACTTGCAAAGCTTAATACTTTGGTAAGATCCTTTGCTGATGATCATAAATGTACTGCTACAAAACACGAGCTTGACTCACTGTGTGGGGTAGT
This sequence comes from Lepidonotus clava, assembly GCA_936440205.1. NCBI lineage: Eukaryota > Metazoa > Annelida > Polychaeta > Phyllodocida > Polynoidae > Lepidonotus > Lepidonotus clava. The sequence continues at coordinate 48,861,186 of OW387146.1, read as the reverse complement.
TTCTCATGCTAGTAAAGTTGTAAGGGGCGGACGTACCTTTTCACGCCGCCTAATCAACTTGGCTAAAACTGGGAAAACTAAGCATGAGGTACTCACCCTACCGGAATGGTTCAAGTCTGACATCTTATGGTGGCTTAACCTATGTAGTATTTTCAATGGTAAAGCTCCTATTATAGATTCAAAATCCTTGATACCATATCCATCTATGTCCGGATTTGGTGCAGTATGGAATAATGACTACTTGGTTGGTTCATGGTCAGATGTTCCTATTGTGTACGCGGACATAACAATTCCAGCAGACAAATGGGCAGCTCCCCCTCACGATGTCTATGGCTCTCCTGACATCAATCTGTTAGAACTTTGGCCTGTGTTGGCGGCTGTTTCACGATGGGGTAGCGCATGGAAGGGTTGCAAAGTGAGATTCAAGTCAGACAATACTCAAATGGTACTCATGATAAATATGGGTAGAAGCCGAAGTGTCTCTTGTATGCACTGGGTTCGTGAGCTATTCTGGTTATGTTTTGTATTTGACATCCAAATAGTTGCCCAATACATCAGTACTACTGATAATGTTACACCTGATTTTTTATCCAGGGTTACAGATCCAAAAATATCTGGCTTAAAGCCACCTATTTCTGTTCTTTTCGGGACTTGATGCGTTGAGAGCCAAGTCTTTGTTCTACCAGTCCAGATGGATGGCTGAATCCACTTATTCAACTCGGAAAGTGCAGTGGCACCACTACCTTGAATTTTGTTCTCAGTACCAATTGGTGCCATTACCTGCTACTGTTGATACCATATGTATGTACTTGTCGCATATGGCAGATACATTTGCTTTTTCATCAATTCAGAATTATCTGTCAGCAGTATGGGTGTTGCATCGTGTTAACAATATACATGTTGATATTCATGATCAGTCTATTGTGTATACACTTAAAGGTATACGTAGAACCTTGGGGGATGAACAAACCTCAGCTGTTCCTATGACAGTTAAAGATTTGAGACTGATATTTTCTACCCTTGACATGACAGTATCTGAAGACATAGCCTTTTGGTTATCCTTAGTTATCGGATTCAGGGGCCTACTAAGGAAGTCTAATCTCTTTGAAAAAGAGATGGCTCTCAGGGTAGTTGATGTATCTATCACTCCATGGGGAGTATTATTGTCCCTCAGGCGTACTAAAACTATATCATTTAAGGAGAGGATATTACAGATTCCTCTGGTTGATATTCCAGGTTCCCCTTTTTGTGCAAAGTATTACTCTATGCGTCTCCTAGCCTTAGTGAATTACCCATCCGCATTCTCTAATTTTTTGTCTTATACTAAAGATTCAAAATTTTGTGTATGTACGTATCAGTGGTTTACTAAACATTTGTCGAAGGCTTGTGAGGATCTACATCTTAGTAAGTATACTTCACACTCCCTCAGACGGGGGGTTGCTACAGCACTTGCTGAGGCTGGTATGGGGTTACATGATATCAAGAAGCATGTCCGTCCTTCTCTACTTAGAAAAGTCCTTGGAATCCCGAGTTGAAATGGACAGAAGGAGTGCATCAATATTGTTCTCTTGATTTCACTGGATTAGCAGCCTATATTATCAAGGATATGGTGATATGACGTTCACCTATTAATATATCACGGAGCTGAATATCATGTGGATCGTCTTCTGATATCACTGGCTTATCGACGTTGGAATATCCTATACTTCATGAAGATACTGGTATCTCAATAGTGTCATTGGCTCTCATCGTGATTAAGCTTGGTATTATTATTTCAAGCATTCATATTTATCAACAATGTCATAGGATTATATCATTGCTTCTCAAGGATTGCCATCGCTGGATTTATCCAGTGCTCAATGGTGATGACTTTCACATCACTGATAGGCTTATATTGAGCATACTTGTCTTATGATGCACATTTGTTTTCGACTATTGGTCCAGTATACTGCCTTTATTGTCACCTTACCTTGGGCGTGTTGGCTGGGCGTGTGTTTCGGTGCCAATAAAGACATTAATCGCCACTAGTTGTTTCAGTGTTGCCCATGATATGATCCACTAGAAGCTATGGAGGATATAATGAGTAGCATTATATCACTATAGCTAGGTGGTATGGACATTGGGTTATAGTTATATGACTTGGCACAAGGTTGCCCCCTATGATCTCTGAGAGGCATGTGTGTTTTGACACCAGATGGCATGCAGACTGGACTATAAGAAGGCAATGTGGCCATGTGACAGTCCTCACTACTCCTGGACACACACACACACAAGGCTACTACCCAGAGAGGATATGTATGTAAAAAAAAAAATTGTTTTTTGTTAGGCGTGTGTTTCGGCGCCAATAAAGACATTAATCGCCACTAGTTGTTTCAGTGTTGTCCATGATACGATCCACTAGAAGCTATATTGATAAAATCTTCCTAATTGCACATTTGAATTCTAGTTTATTTGACATAATCTGTATATTTTCTGACAATTCATCCCATAACCTAACATCCCGATAATACGGGCTGTTTTGTAGCTTTGTCAAAGTAGTTTATGGCAATTTAAATTTTACTTAATTTTTACTACGCAACTCAATAAAGGGTCGTTGTACATCAAGATTTTGTTCAACTTTACTGTTTTTGAACATATACATCAATAAATGCTCCTTTCTTCTATTCACCGGGGACAGTAATTTATATTTCAGCAGCAAAGATTCTGGACTCATCCTGTGATTAAAATGTTTACAGTATTCAATTTTCTAATACAACGCCAGTATAATCTATTAAGGGGTATAAAGGAATAGAAACAGCCAGTATCAGGCAGAGATGATACACCTTTGGGTCAATATGAGTCTTAAGGATTCGGGAGCATGGTAGTAGTAGTGAGATGCAATTAGTCTGTGGTGGCATCTGGTGACTAGAAAGGGAACTTTACAGAGACTTTACAGAGAAGGGCGGACTATAGATCCACCAGGCAAGAAAGAGCTGTTTCTGTATATTGATAATAAAGACAGAAATTTGGTAGTATATCCAAAGATAATCTGTATAGATTTATCTGTATAGAACATCTGTATAGATATCCAAAAATCTATACAGAAATTCCATCTATATAATACCTCTGTGTGTAATCTCACATGGGTAACTTCGATGCCCTCAACATTTCTATCTCAAATCAGGATATACGTGAGTGTGTTTGGAGAGTAGAGCATAATGGCAGGAATTTAACAGCTTTTAAGAAAAATGGGATCATCCTGCATTCACCTAAAGAAGGGTGTGTTGTAGTGTGTGATGGGAATTTCTTTACTGTGTTTTCTTAATAACCGTAGGTGCACTTTTTAGAAACTTGTCTAACTTCACCATACTTTACATAAAAATGTTTCTGAAACCAATATAATATATGACCATACTTTTTATACCAATAGAGATGAAAAATGTGCAGTATCTAGAGATACAAAGTTGAATGACATGGGATAAAAAATAACAATTTAGCATACAAAAACCAAGCAGAGGGCCAGGATTTTTCAAGTTTTTTTGTTGTTTCTTGCCTGGTAGATCTATAGCGTTAGCTAAGTCAGCCTCCGAGGTCTATGAATGGACATTGCCTGTACATAAGGAACATTGTAGTCATGTGATACATCAGTGATTGTGTGCGTTCTGATATCCTGCAATAAACTTCTCCTCTGCAAACGTTGTCTTCTTCTCAGATCTGAACACACCAAATGGAGATTGACTCTACCACTAGCTAGCAGAAAAATGTAACTAACGAAGTCCTGATGATGAAGTATAGGAGAAGTAATGACTACTGATCCCCAAAGAACTTCTAGAAAGACCCTAAACTTATGCTTAGTGTTCAGTATTCTCACTCCCCCACCTCCGCCAGGTATGTCTGTAATGTTGATTCACAGAGGTAGTGAATGGTGGGGCACTGTTAATATGAGATTTTCACTTGAATTTGCCTTTCCAAGGCATTAGAAGCCAAAAAAAATATGGCAGGGCACCCATTTTGGTTATAATCTAAAGTTAATGTACCTAAGATGATGGAGTTAAAAGTCTAAATTGATCTCAAATTCAAAGATGGCTGCATTTTAAGTGGGATTTCAACTTGCATGACACTGTGGTGCAAGATTCAACACTCTTGTGCAACACCTTGTTTCTCTTTTGTTAATGGGGTCACATTTTGTGATTAGTAAATAGAGTCACATGACACCCGAGTTAACTAGGTCACCATCATTTCACATTTTCCTCTGATTGGTAAACCATTCCATGTGATATGTTAGTTTTGTTAATTCATGCAAATACAGCAGGTCATCATGAGCTAGTTTCCATTAAGTAGTGAAAATGAAATCTTGAAATGTTTTCGGTTGCCATTTCAACTAAGTCAACCTGATGAAAAAATAAATTTACATAAATGTTCCCAGCTCCATAGGTTTTCATTTGAGATACAACAATGCACATCTTGCAAATTATGCATGAAAAAATGATAATGATATTTTTACTGCTTTACAATTTTACCTAAAATTTGGTGGTTGCCATGCATTGCTGAGGATACCAAGCAAATATGGATGTTACAATAAATCAAATACATCACAATGAAAACGTTTGGTTGTTTAAATTGGCTACAATGTATAAGCACTTTTAGATTATCTGCCTTTATGGGCCAAAAAAGCAATATTTCGGATTTGGCTTCTGGATTAATTGGTCTGGCTTAAGCTTTTTTCTAATGGATATAGTTGACCTAAATTTGAGGCTAAGTATTGACTCATATATTTGTTTCTTATCAGGTCAAGGACAAACCTGAAACTTACAATATATGATATTCTGCATCGTTGCTAATTCTAGCCTCTGTGTGTCTTGTGAATATGAAGACGCAAATTGTAATACAATGACTCAAGTATAGGATATCTATTATGACATAACAATTTTTGTGTTGAATTTAAGCAAAATTGTATGTGAACCAGAAGTGATAACATTTAAGTGATATTTCATAATAAGAACATTTCAATGTTTTCATTTTTGACAATCTAATTAATCAAAAAAATCATGTAAATCCATCCAATGAAATGTAATCAGGTATCTGCTTCATGGAAATGATATGAAGGAAAGTCAGTCAATTTTACTTTGCAGTTAAGTTTTCCTTTGTTAATAATGTCCACCATATGGTTTAATTTCTGCAAACGTGTTCTTCTCGAATTGTGCATACAACTGCAATGCAATAGAAACACTCATACATCTTAGTAATGAAATTATCAAAATTCAAAATGGTATGCTCAACAATAAAAATCTAGGTGATAATCAGTTTTCCTTTACTCGCAAGTTTTACAAATAAAGGGAACTTATCATTTTTAAACTATATTGGTTGGTAGATACATGTATGACTAAATAATTGGTGATTCAGTATAATGAGAGTATGTGAATTTGAATGAGCTTATTTCACCCTCGAATAAAGCATTTTCCTTTCGTTTTGAAAAGTCTGATGAGAAATAAAATGCAAACTTTACCCTCTTAGGTTTACAGTTCCCATGAATGTCTATATGTTTTTTTTTGACAAGATACATCAAAAACAGAATTTCCCATTATCAATCTACAGAATTACTTCCCATTCATTCATTAGACTAAGGAATGTACATAAAGACATACGATATACAAGATAACTTCGTGCATTGTTGAATGTCAGTTATATTTTCATTACTAAAATGTCTGATATGGGTATGTATATAGAACAGTATACCAGTATGCACAACTGTATCAAAACTACACTCACCTTACTAGGTGTACTGGATCTTTGTATACTCTTATCAGTGTATAGCTTTTACCCTCGCATTGTTGGCAGGAATTACTTTTTTCCAGGAAGGACCATACATGTGACACCTCACTACCACATCCCTTCTAACCCTGTTCACCGGGAAATTAGTGGTAACTGTAAGAGGCCACTCAAAGAAGAGACAAATGGGAATCATAGTCTGGGATCATTTGATCATGACATGCCCGATGATAAAAGGTATTTTTATGAAGCAGCTACCATTCAGCCAAGTCCAACATTTACTAGGATAGGTTTGTCTGACTTTTATGTTATTTCTGCTTTTCTAGACAAGCGTTTCAACACATCTTCGGTGGTCAGAGTGCTGTATGTTGCCCCAGTAAGTAACAACACCTTGGAATGTCATACAACGTGTAACAATCAGTCAGTCACTGTCATGGGAACATCAGAACCTATATCAGCCAAATGGGTTTCAAGAAGTTTCTGTAAGTGGCAGGAATACATTCTTCAGTGTAACTTTCTGAAAAGCTGTGATCCAAGGAGAATATATTTTTCTTTGACAGGATCTAAAATCATATTCGGTAATCTTGAAGTTAGTAACTTACAGTCATCAGACACCAAACATTTGCCTTACGTGACCGGAGTTTGCTTGAACCATATTTTTAAAATGGAAAATCAAGATTTACCAAAGCTTTTGAAATTTCTTCATATGGCAGAAATCAATGGGGCTAACAAAGTATATATCTATGGCATAGAGGAATGTGGTGAAGCCATTCATGATGCTGTTAAACATTTTCAGAAAAAGGGTCTGGTGAATCTATATAACTGGGACATCCCAGCAGGTATTACGTCCCTAAAGTACTATGCACAGTCCTCCCAGAACATGGACTGCTTGTACCGACACACTGGGGTGGTTGACTACCTTATCTACCTAGACATGGACGAGATCCTCCTCCCTGTGGGGTATGGCACCTGGTTAAATATCTTTAGACATATGGACAAGGCAAACATTCCCGGCTTCATTGTTCCTAGAATTTGTATGAAAGTTCAAGACAATGACTATTTAGCTGAGCTTAATTTCCTTATCAATCAATCTATTTATTGTAAAGAGTCAAAAACAAGGATGATTGTTAACCCAGCAATGATTGAAAAAGTTGATGTTCACAGGTTAACTAAAACATTTTATTTTACATCTAGGCGGCGTGTAAAAATGATGGATATACAAAATGCTGTGATCATTCACAAAACCTCTTTTTTTGGTCGTCACTGTAGACCAGTTAATATGACTTTGCATTTTTTCAAACAAGCTTACCATTTCTTCCGAGTCATGAATAAAACTATTTTGTGATTAACTTCTGACAGACTTTTTTTAAACATAGGAACTAAGGATAATGTTGTTGGGAATAATGGCAATGCATGTTTTCTAAATTCATTTCTTTATTCACACAAGAAATAAGCATTACACTTGTTTCCATTTAGTGTGTGAGTTACATAGGCAAAAGCCTATGCCATTACAATTGTTACAATGACTACACATTTTGCCAATTGGGTCTCAACGTACGTAATCAATATGTAGTGTTTGTAAACAAGAATTCACAGTATATATACACAATTAGGAGAACATTATATAAGACATGCAGATACAATCAGACAATTAATTGACAAATGATATATAGTGTACTTAAAATATATTACCTATAGAGAATACTAAAACGACTCAGTTGATTATTCTACAATATTGCACCTTTGACCATATTTGGACATTCCCTTTAAAATTTCCCTAAATTATCCAATTTACATAATTTTGCAGGTAAATAGCACTTTTATAGTACGCATTTTGTTTTGCTTTTTCACTTGTTGGCTTATAAGGATTAAGAAAAGGTCCATCGTGTAAACGAGTATCTTTAACCAACACTTTTAACAGTGTCAAATCGCCGTTCAATTCATACATATAAATTCAATATATGACATTATTTCACCCCTAATGGCGTAGTGTCGGTACATTTCCTATTTGCACGTCACTTTATTTATCCAGGGGAATAACAAAAATGATATTCCCCTGGTTTAAACTCTTAAGTACAGAGACCAGGGGAATAACAAATTGATATTCCCCTGGAAAACCAAGGAAACATTTAGCCACGCCCCTTTTTTAGTCCAAACCAATAAGAAGCAGGGAGCCAGGGGAATAACTTTTGATAGACCACGCTCCCTAATGCTATGAGCCAATCAGAGGGCCCCAGTGGAATATCTAGGTCGCGTTGCTACGTCGCGTTGCTACGTCGCGTTGCTACATCGCGTTGCTACGTTGCGTTGCTACGTCGCGTTGCTACGTCACAAAATTCCACTGTTTGTTTACATTTTGTCGTAGCTTTTGTAAATCAATATCTTCGTCAATATTCAATCAATTTCCTCGATTCAAAAACTGTAATGAACAGGTATTTACATTTCAAATCACCATGTAAATTTTTAGATTTCTAGGAGGTAAAATAAATCCAGTAATGACCGAGGTGAGATATCTAAAAAGTTATTGCCCTGGTCGTCATGGTCGAGGGCCAAAGCGTAGCGTAGGCCAGAGGCCGCTTCTATCACTTATATTAATTATCTTAGACTGTCTACAAAGTTGTTCTCTGGTTAATTTATTATTCACATTTAAACTAATTCTAAGTCCTCTGTAAAACAATTTTTCAATCGATTTAATATCTTCTAAGGTACTGCCACCATACAACACATCACCATATTCAGTTATTGGTAAAATAGAGCTTTTAAAAACCAGAATGCTAGCATCAACAGTCAGGTATTTCCTAATTTTTATAAATAAATATAATTTGTGAGATTCTTAATTAATTCACTAACATGCTCATTACAGTTCAATTGTTCGTCTAACACAAAACCAAGGTATTCATATGAACATACTCTATCAAGTATGTATTCGTTCAGGGATAAATCTTTATCTATGTATTTACAACGTTTGACAATCAATCTTGAACCATAAATGCGACATCTTGTTTTTTTCACAATTTATCAACAAATTATTTTTATCACACCATTTAACAATATTGGTTAAATCCTGTTGCATATCTTCAATTCATTTTAGTAAATTGCATCTTATTCCAACATTTTGAATTGTATTTGATATCATCAAATGGTTAACTGTATCAAAGGCCTTCATCGTGTCCAGGTAGGCTTCTGTTTAACGGAAATCTATTGATTTTCTTGTATATATAGGTGGGCATAATTAGTATGTGAATAGTCCAGCTTATTATTCGCGTACAAGGCTAATCCCCCACCTTTTTTTTATTGATCCATCCTCATGATCTGACCAAGCTCAATCATGTCTAATTAGATCCATTTGTTTATTCAAAGAGAACATATTGGAGGGCACATCTTTATTAAGCTAGGTTTCCGAAAAACCCAAAAAATCAATTTTGGATTCTATAAAACTAACTTTTATTATATCACAATTATTATTTAAACTCTTCAGGCTCATATGAGCCATGTGAGTCTTCAAAAGTCTTGAAATCTAATGTGACTTTGAAATACATTGAACGCTTCTTGTTGTTATATTGAGCTAGGCTGATGTTATTTGTCTTTGTTTAATCCTAGGGGTGTATCATTATTAAAGTTCGTATCTGTTAATATCCCATATCGGGGCTTTTCATCATTATTCGACTGTGTGATGTTTTATCATTTATCAATCATGTTTTACTTATTCGAAGATGTCGATAAATGTGTGTTATGTTGAAGTAAAGGGGAGTTCTTCGTGATTAATCGTTGAAGTAGCTAGCTTTGTCCATGTAGATTGTTATCCTGGATCATAGTTCATTTCTTAGTGGTTGAGATTCTAAGTAAAGGGGCTCAAACCTATACAAATAACACGCGCTTGGCAAGAGATAAGTTTATTATATCCATGACAATATTCCGAAGGTACAGGTATACAGTTCTCCATCCATACAGCTCATTCCATTCATTTCACAATTATAACACATCAGTAACGTTCCAACCAGGTATAGCTATGGTTAAGCTTCCCCTTTCATAAGGTATATACGCTCCAACACTGTTGAGAGAGTCACCTCTCGTCTACCTGTAGCGGAGACCATTGGTAGGATCTCCGTCACGTCCAATACGTTATCCATAAGGCTAAGCCTAAGCTGTCCCAATCCTTACTATCACCTAATCGTTGTGGCTACTACCATCTCAACACTACCCGTGTGATCCGTATGTCAGACTATTGCTCCCATGTGTTCTGATGGAACTCTATCTTGGTCTGCTCATCTGTCTCAAGTCTCATACCGCTTATATAGCGACAGCCAAAGGCTTGGCGCTATACTCATTTACACTAATACTTATAACGATGTCTTCTTTATCTTTCATACTTCCCATTCTTACCTATATAGCTTCCAGGGGCCCCAATTCACATGGACAATATTATAACAAGTCATGGACAAATAATACTTGACAAGAAGGGCGGTTTATGTGGTTTATTGGCACATAATCAAGTGCCCAAATGAAGGAAAAAAGAAAAACTTGTAGAATGCTGTGGTATACATCTGTGTTGTCTGAAGGCCAAATGAGAGTGAGACCTTCTAACAGGCAAACAATGTTTATATACTTGGCAACCGTCAGTGCCGTCTGTCCATAGAAATTGGTACCAACCAGGTGGCAGTTGTAGAAGCAGTCAGTGTATCTAGTGCTCCACATAGCAGGCAGAGGTCCCTACTGAGCCATAACCCCAGCTGCTATACAGTCATAATGCTGAGGCATTATAACCCCCATAAACTAGTTCTACTTCTAACTATTACGCAAACTAATGTTGACGGCAAAGCCTGTTATCCCCAGTATTCTTTAGCTAGGTGTTTCAGTTCATAACGTACCCATACAGGTTTTCTCCATCATTTGTCGTACCTGTGCGTACCTGCAGGAGGTGAGCCAACCCCACTACAATCCCTATGCCTGAGGACGTCATCATTCTTCCATACATTCTAACTAAGCCACTAAACGATGGTGCCGCCTGGCGCCGAGCACAAGTATCAGCATTACACGTTTTACTATAAATTCTTGCCAATACGAATGAGTTTACAATATTTTATTATTAACTTCTAAAGTCTATTCTAGTTCTTTTGCACTGGACCTCAGTGCAATATGGTTGATTGATAACTGGGTAACTGTTCTTACATTGTTCTATGATATTGCCTTTACACTTCTTCTTTAAGGGCAATCACGCCATTTGTTCATGCACACCCATACTGCGCAGCCTGGATGGATGAGTGTGCAGTGGATCATGACCATATGTTAAATGCTTAACTATAGAAGTCTATGGAGGAAAAATGCTTTTCTGCCCATATCTCTCTTATGGGTCATCTAATTGCCACACAATGAGCAACAGATTTGTAGTCCAGAACCTCATGAATTCAGATATTTCCTCAGATTTAATAGACCTTCATTTATGAATTAATTATGAATTTATTTGTAACAAAAGTATTATTTTCGACCCTACCCTACCATTTTGGCAATAATAATGTTTGTCCTTGAGCTTCTGTTGCATTGGTTCTGCATTGTACATCATGAAACAGGCTAATGTGTATTTAGAATTATATGTTTAGGTACATAATAATAGGTTCCATGTGTGTTGGAAATAATGGATAAGCATAAAGCATAATTGATTAATTTTTCAAATTTTCATGAATTTGTGTCTAAATCTATAAAGATTTAAGTGGGTTTTCTGAAAAAGTTAGAATGGTGACCCCCTAATGTTTTTTTCATTAAATGATAGCCAACACTTTTCCCAATCAGGTTTAGGTATTTCAAGTAATTTTCAATGTTGATTATGTTTTTATTACCAATTTAATAACAATTTATTCTTTTTTATCGGCAGATTCATCCAATTAAATTCCCCAAAAATAACTTTATTTTTTGTATTTTTGGCAAATATTGCATTATATATAAAGATAAACCTATCGACTTCATATCCAAATGAGTTTAAAACACAATCATTGATTTTCATTAATATTATTAAATAATTTCTAAAAGTTATTCTAATTTGTGAAAATACTGAAATTTTCGTTTTTTTGCTAATTTTGTAATGTTTTTAATTCAAAAGTTAACACGGTGACCCCCTATTTTTTCTTCATTTCTGGATTTCATAGACCCTAAACTTGTATTTCCCAAAATTTAAAGTATATGTCAATGTTAGAACTATAATGTAGCGATTGTCTTTAAATGCTAGTCAAATGGCAGATAAGTTCACAAAATGGGCGTTCAGTTTCACAACGCGAACAACACTTGGCTGTAAGTCAGGTTTATTTCGTGGATCATGTTGATGCGTACATTTGCGAGTGAAATGATAATGAGTTTCCCAAGTTTCACAATTCCAATCTGATGGAGAGTAAGCTTTCCCCTAAGAGCCCGCCTAGTCTCACATCCAGCAGCAACACAATGGTTCTTCTATTAGTCACCAGATGTCCCTTCCAATGTATAGCTATCCAAACCCCTCGAATCTCTCGATCCGTACTATCCAAACGGTAAATAGTGTTCTCTGCCTTACCATAGGCTCTTACCAAATATCTGGTATTGATTTTCCCCAAGCATTGATGCTCGCTGGGAGGTGCGTCCTGTCTGCTATTGCCCGACAGGTATGTTTACACCTACCAGTAGCTCATGCTATATTATTTTATACTATGTGATATGGTAATTTCTATAATTTGGAGTACTTCTTGTTATTCCCTTATGTACAACTGGTGACCTTCTCTTCATTCCATCTTTATACAATTGGTTATATGTGCAAAGTGAATGAATTACTTTCTACCTTTGTGCAACATTTTGAATACACGAATTCTAAGTAATTGTTCACCAATTGCCCAAATTTTGACAAACTCAGTGTCAATATTATGTTTATTGAGTAAGGTTACAGAAGTCTATAAGATTGGCTGATAATTATAAATTGGCTACCCTATAAAGTTCTTTAGATTACTTTGCATTTGCATTTCAGATGGAACATTGACATGCAGTAAATCATAAATCTTAATCACAAGCGTATCTAAAGCTTTGCACAAAGGTAGAGATTAACATTTGCTTCGTGCATGCCTAGTGTAAGAGCCACCAGATGAATATACATGATGGGAATTCTTCCAAATTACTTAGTTTATGAAAATATATAGTAATGACCAGTGCCGCTGGTAAGTGTTGATATGCCTGACGACAATGATCATCGGGACACACTTCCCCGCAAGCGCTGAGGCCCTGGGGAAAAATCGATATCAGACTGCTTTATAAGCGAGAGTGTAGGAGAGTCTAGAGAGAGAGAACAGTAGCATTTGGATCATACGGATCGGGAGATCCGAAGGGGTTTAGATAGCCATACAATCACAGGGACATCTGGTGACTTATACAACTTTGTTGCGCGACGGCCGGAGGCGAGAACAGGCGGACTCTACGGAGGAAGCTTATTCCTCCTCAAACTGAACTGTAATACCTTGGACTTATTGCCATCACGAGCAGCTGTACGCATCACTATAACCACCAATAAACTTACCGTACTGCCAAGCGTTGTTCATGTTATGGATTGAGCGCCCATATCGTGGACTCACTCACCACTCGACTAGCATTCCCTTAAAGACAATACCCACCGTAATAATTATATCGGACAATGCACGGAAATGATAATCAACCATAAACTAAACAATAGCGTTCAGCTTAACAAATTTAAGATTTCAATGTTGTACTATAGGAAAACTTACAGAGGTTGATTGTACGACCCTGAATACAAGGTGGACATCAAAAAAGTAGTGCTCGAGGCCGTTAGGCCAAAGGCAGTACTTTTCCTGATGACCCACTGAGTGTTCAGGGTCATACAATCAACTAAGGGATGTTTTCATTATATTATGTATTATAATTACTGAATAATTGAAGTTGAAGAAGTAAAGATGTTTTTATGAGTGGAGCAAAGTGGGCTGTATTGGACGTCCGCCTACAGACTAGCCGACATGTTATGATCCGACTATGCTGGTCCCCACAGGTCCCACTCCTGATCATCTCTAGATGTTATGAACACATGCAAGTTCAACCCATTTTTTCTGGCCATTTGATTGGTCAAGAAGTTTTCAAGTAACTCCAAATTCATCAAAATCTGATAAAGCGGGAGTTAGGCTGTGACTGCAGCTATTCATGATGTACAGTGTAGCGTAGCGGAATGTGACTTGATGCCGTGGACCCCAGGATACAGTTGGGGACAGTCGGGAGTAACTAACAATTTTGATATTTTCCCGACGCTCCCTGATGGTCTGGGACGATCTTATCAGTCACGGGAAGAATTTGAACTCATACATTAAACAGGCTCGGGCGTGTCTGAAACCACTTGCTCTAAAACGTGTCAAGGAGTGTAAGTCTTACTCCACCATTATCCCTGACACAGCAAAGTATCATTATACCACCAATAGCAGTGGGCGTGTTAGGTAATACTTTTGCGCCCACCTCAAAGTTTCCCTTGCCCTTCTGGCGTGTATATAAGTGTAAGTCAGGGGGTGTTAACTATATTGTGTCACAATAGTCCCGTCCGCTCATAGTTCTCTTCACACGCCCAACCTTCTCGGCGTGTTAACGTACCCACACTCCATTCAGGCACCAATATAATTGCCAGCAGTGGCGTATCCAGTTCCCCCCCCCCCTCAGGGCGGGAGTGGGGGGGGGGGGGGTCCCCATGTTCGGTTGACCCCCCTCCGATTTCTCAAATTTTACGCAATTAAACTACCAATAAAGGGAAATATCCAAATTAGGGGGTCTCTGGAACCTCTCAGATTTAGCAAAGTTTCTATGCCTATAGACCTATACGGGGAATGTGGGTTGTATTTGATGGCCGCGCTTTACCAGTGTTCTACTCTCACTGTACTTAGAAGTTAGTAGGCATTAAAAGACTGTGTTTCACTCCGATCTAGTATATTTGTAAATTTAGATGAAACATATATTATGACTTACATTATCTGTTCAATATACTCTGTACGATCGGCCGTAGACTGCCAGGTACACACAAAAAACATAGTTTAGCGTGAAGCTGTGATTTAAGGTAAATTCTAGCCTATAGCTATCATGCTCCCGAGGTTAACTAGTGTTACTATATAAAAACAAAAAATAAAAGGACATTTGACACAAAGTGTAGTTAAAATCTAGTGTACTATTTTATTGCTGAATCGATTCTATTAATCTTTATCCTCGGCGCACCACTCGCACAACACCTCGGAGCACATGATGCTGGCAGGCTCGCCCCCCTCACAGTCGGCGTGGTAGCACCGGCCGCAGTAGTTGCAGACCAAGTACATTCTGAAATATTACGGAGGCATGTTTAAATACACATTTTTTTAAATTGTGTGCACGAACTAATCGGACCATCATCAATCACAATTTTTAGTAACCGTACGAAATTCGGCATTCACTCCAACGTCAACATTAAGATTCTATGCCCTCGTTATTTTTTTCCTAGTAGCATCATCGAAAATCATTGTCGCTATATAATATTATTTATTATGAAAAAAAAACCCGGCGTACCTGTAGTTGCCATCCAAGAATATGGCCTGCGGTTGTGTGGCGTGTTGGTCTTCGGCAAACGTTTCCATCGCCTTCCACCTTTGGTCCGTTAAGTACTCCTCCTGCTCCTGAAAAAAATTGTGTGGTTATAGTTAAATGTGCAAAAGTCAATTTTGCACTTACTACATACCAGCGTGTCCCTCGTATTATTGGCAAATTTCAGAACAATTGTACTAGTGAAATCGCCCCACTCATCATTTTGTTTTGTTTATACATATTTCCCTTCATACGCTTACATGTTTTATTTCCCACTTAGCTTCATCGTGTAAATACAAATGTACCAACATTTTCTTTCCATGCTTCTCTTCCATCCCTGTCCATCAACAGTGTTGAACAATTTAAACCTACTTAGGGGTGAACAGGGGCACGCACTCGGTCCATTGGGGTTCCGTCCAGATCGTTTCCTCCTCTTCAATATTTTTCTCCTCACGCGGTGTCCATGCCTGGGATTCCTCTTCCTCCTCCGACCGCACATGGTTGCTTGAATGAGCCAAAAAAAACAACCTTTAAGTGTCTGGAATTGGTTATCTACGTGTATGGGGAGAAAACGAAAAAAAATGGAAAATATCTACCAAACGTAACAGCTATTATCCACACAATTATACATTTGTTAACAAACACTCTATATATGGAAGTGTAACCCCCAAGTCATTCTCCCGCAAAGCCTGAAAAAACACTACTTCTCTATATAGGCATGTTATCTTATCAAATTATAGGCAAGTTATCTGATTCACCTACCGGGTTTTCTGCGCGGTCGCCATTGTTCACAATGTGGTGCTTGTGTTTAATATCAGCAAACTTCTGCATACATACGTCTTTTATGGTCGTGAGGCTGGCGCGGGACTGTGTGTGTGCACGTGGTGGGCACCTCCTTATAAAGCTGGTGCCCCCCCCCCACCCCCCCCGGGGGGCAGGGTAATGAGGGGCCATCTAGGTCAGCCGAGCAGCCTGAGCGACCGGTGTCAGGTGTTACATAAGGTGTCGCTCGCGCAGCGCAGCCCTGGCAGCTGGAGGTGCACGTCCTGACACCTGACTCAAGAAACCACCCGTAAATGCACACAGCCTCACACCCCCAGCCTGTGAAATAACTTCAGAAAACGTACCTCAAAGTCGCACATCCTGGCACCGTAACCTTGCGAAGTAATTTCCTACCTTTTATTTTAAATTTGAAAGTAGTCACATTATAAGGTTTAGGGCGTAATATAATTATTCCTAATAAAAAAATGTTGCTTTTGTTGGCAAAAGCGTCTAAATCACATAATCCTAACAATGCATATAAAACACCGGACATTGTCCGAAATTAAGCTGCTGCACCCTATAGGCCGGGCCTATAGGCCTTCACCCGGGGATCACACTCACACTCGTGAGTCTAGATCTGCACACTCACACTCGTGATTCTGCACACTCACTGCCAGGTGCGCTATTTTTAAGTTTTGCACTTTTTTTTATACATGTGCACACTTCTCATGGAATTTTTTCATTCCCATATATCGGGGGGTGCATATCCAATATTTGTGGTGCACAATCTCATTAATGATGCATACGTTTTCAGCTTAATTTCGGACACTACGTGCACGAGTTCGATATATCTATAGGTCCTCTAGATCTACAAGAAGTCGTGGCGCCGAAGGGGACATACGATCATATTTTCTTGTTCAACCACATATCCAAAATGTCCACTTATCCTCATAACAGGCAGGAAAGATGCCCATGAAGGTTGCTCGAACTTTTCCTTGTGCCACATTGTATAAGGACTTATGTATCTGGATTCGACGGTGCTGGGTCGGTACCACTTCACAGCTTCAAACACATGTTGCCTCTTCTGCCCGGTTGCATTACATTGTATGTAATGTTTCACGTAGTGGGTGGCGATGCACGGTCGCTCCCGGGGGTCAGTCTGTCCGTCTTCGTACCAATTTGCCATTAGTCTAGACAACTTTTTACCACTGCTGGAATTTGTGCTGGAATAAGTCATGGGGCCATATTTTACGACTTTAGACTTCACGTAAACTGAAGGCAGAAATGACTTCTCTAGGATCTCCTGTTCTGTGGGGTACATCTTTTTGTATGTTTTTTTGAGCAGCTCAAGATCGTCCGAGTCGATCCACACATTTTCTTCTCTAAATGTCTCGAAGCCGTCGGTGAGACTCCATAGGCTCTCGCACTGCGCAAAATCTCGCTCATTGGGTACATCGAGTGTTTCCAGGACCGTTCTTGCTTTCTTCTCTCCTTCTCCCAGCTGGCAGTGTTTGCCAAATTTTCCCTCGTGTTTGGACGGCATTTCGGCGCGCGCCTGACTGACACGACTCATCCTGTGAAACCTCTCAAACAATTGTTTCTCTATCTGGCGATTGTTAGTCGGCACATCCCCCAAGTAACCATTATACCGCTCAAAACTGAACAGCCAAGTACTGGGAGCTGGACCATACTCCCGGAGACACTCCTTTAAATGGAGATGTAGATGCATGTTTGGAGTAATGAAATCAGAACCGAACTGGAGCTCTGTGCTCTTGCAAAAGTGCAATAGTTTCCTGTGTGCCTGTTCTATCTCGTGGTGTGTAATACAAGGCTTGCACAGAAGTCGAGTGGCTTCTACGAAACGCTGCCAGCTATGAAGCATATTCTCCGGCAAAAGGCCCTGGAGGCAGTATCCAGACGAGACTGTAACCCAATTCTTCCACTCCTTTGCCGTCCACATCCCAGCGTTCGATTTGATGTTAGTTACCACGCAGTCATCCGGTAGTCCCTCTTTAAACTGATTCAGACGAGCATCAATAGTCAACACCTGATTAGCACTTAGTACAACGTCATCTGTTGAATTCTTCTTCTTTTTTGACAACTCTTTGTCGGTCCACCTCTTCCACATTCGCTTGGCAGTCCCTGAATCCCAATAATAAAAGCACATATGTGAAATCGGTATTGAAACCCCAATGAACTAATAGTCCAAATTAAAGGCAAATGCAAGTTCCATTTCAAACACATTATCAGTGCTAAACATTAATTAACGTTAGGTCAAGCTTCAACACTTACCCAACAGTACATTATGCATCACATCGATCGAGAGGAACCTGAAGAAATGAATGTCATATAATACAGTTACTGCTAATGGAAACATTTTTATTAATGTTTATTCAAATGTCAAATTAAAATTGTTAATATTTTGGTATAATTCTGTGTAAGATTGGCCTTTAAATTTGTTCGGCCTGGAGATTGAACTTACCTGATGGGATTGAAGTAGGGCAATTCTAGGAGGACACAGGAACGAGCTCCATACTGTTTCTCAAGTTTACTTTTCTCTCTCGGGGTGGATGCAGCTGTAATCTCACTCACTCTCTCCTTGTGTTGGTCCAGAGTACGAGGAGTCCAATTCGCCATGTTGAATCCTCCACGGTTTGAATTCTTGAATTCCTTCAGACATTTTGAACAACCCATGATAGCATTAGGTAGCAGGAAACCGCAGGTCTTCCTCCCTGCAGGCAGGTCGGCAGCAACGTTCAAAAGCGCCAACTTAACGGTCTTGCCATTTGGGCAATCGTTGGTTATAAGCCTTTTTCCCTGATGCCAGAATTCCTTGAGTTCGTTGACTAGGGGCCTCAGAAAACTGGTAAGGTCGGCAGGTTCTTTACTTAAGTTTGGAATGATACCGTATAGTATGACGTTCTCAAGTCTGTACCGCTCATTTCTGGGTAGGTTAAGTATTGTTAGGTAAATGCCCCCTACTGACATCGAAGCTTTCCGAGAGAATGGTTGAAACCAATCGATATTCATCTGAAGAGCCAAGTTGTTTTCATTATCAAGAAAGCCGTCGTTGTTCGCGTTAAATTCTTTCCATACTGAACCGTCGTAAATGTCAGCAAACACTCCGTTGGGTATCCTCCTGCCCTTCCACTCTCTACATTTCAGCTCAAAACCTGGACGTTTCATCATAACCTGCAAACTCTTCTCGAGCGACTGGTAACAGAATGTCCTGACTGGAAGGAAGGTAATTTCCCCCACAATCTTGGTCTCATAAAACAATTTCCTGTTGCAGCGTTTTAAATCATCACCGATGGTTGTACACCTAATGGGTTGCTGAATACCATTACGATCCGTGTAAAAGCCTCGACCTCGCACAAGCTCAGTGGTGGACAACACAGAATGCGACAACATATAACAGGCCGGGCAGCATACACTGATAGAGTAATTAGTCATCGTTAGGTCTGTACCCAACCATTTGTACATCATCCGCATCGTTTTGGGGAATACTGCCTCCGCTGCTTGTGAAACCCGGTCATTACCTGCTACCGTCAATAATTCACAAATGAAGCACATAACTTTAGCCATTTGCGTATCACTGGTGAAGGTGTGGATCTGCCACTGCAAAAGAAAGAACAGAACCCATGAAAATAGGCTTTGGATATTCTTATTAGGGGTACCACTAACAAGCCTTGCCAATGGGCTAGGACGACCCGTCCCGTCACCGAAAACCACTTTTAAGTGACGGATGGCCCTGTTGCGAATCTTGACTGCCTCTGGATCAAGCTTATCATTTTCTTCCGTTTCTTGGGAATCTTCCATGGTACCGTAATAGTCTTGCATATCATCAAAGACTCCTCATCGGCTTCCATGGGTACCGCCTCTTCAACAGGCTGATTGCGACCCACAGGCTGACTGTCTGCTTCTCCCGGATTCCCGACTTCAGCCTGCCGCTGATTAGCAGCTGCAGGTTCTGCCCGAATACCAGCTCCAACCTGGATACCACCTTCAGCCTGAATACCCACTTCAACCTGCATACCACCTTCAGCCTCAATACCCGCTTCAGCCTGGTTACCTGCCTCAGCCTCAACACCCGCTTCAGCCTTGTTACCTGCCTCAGCCTGAAAACCTGCTTCAGCCTGGTTACCTGCCTCAGCCTGAAAACCTGCTTCCGCCTGGTTACCTGCCTCAGCCTGAAAACCTGCTTCAGCCTGGTTAACTTCCTCAGCCTGAAAACCTGCTTCAGCCTGGTTACCTGCCTGAGCCTGAATATCTGCAGCTTCGGCCTCAAGACCCACTTCTGCCTGATTGCCAGCGCGTTCAGGTAAACCAAATGGGAGTGGTTCTGCAAGACACATGTATAAGAATACATTAAATGTACAGTCGGGTTTCAGAGTACAGACTTTCCCACCCAATGTTGTTTCTCTGACTCAAAAGCTATGATAGAAAGATGCATGGAGGGATACATATATATAACGTCCATTGTTCAAGTCATTCATTATTTGAACAATTGTTTAATTGTCAAGAAAAGATTTAGGCTGCCGATAATTTTCCAAACACTAACTGATCATTAAGAGTATAGTAGGTATTTGAAAATAATATCTATGCGCGCAAGCTAGCTAGGAAGGTTTTGAAGGATATCAATTTCAGGTGAAAGTGACTTTATCCTAGTTATACTATTTATCTGGTACTCACCATGCTCCATAAGATGCTTCCTGTTATATGTACTTTTTGAAACTGCACATTTACATGTGTCGCACCATCGGTTTCGGCTAGTGTCCATATTTCTTCTGGTTTCTGCCTGGTCACTGGTCAGACCCTTGAAACACCACGATCGCGAGGCCATGGCGAACTTGAGTTAGACAGCAGCACTTCAGGGCGATGAACCTTCCCCATTTGCGACCGCGACACAAGTATTTATATATGGTACAGACCGACGCCTATGGTCCCACCAGCTGAAAGCTGCGATTTGCCGCGACATGCCACAGCCCCGACCCAGGGGTAGTTGCACTCGAGCTCCTAACCTCAGACACCCGTGTGAAATTAAAGCCGAAAACAGCCTGCCACAGTATTACCAGGAGATTACTGTCGCCTCCAGCCTGGCCGTCACGGTAGCGCGTTGTCGTGATTTGTCGGGCGCGTGAAGTTTCTTCAGCTTTCGAAACGCATCGTCCGCCGTCTGGACTGGTGAGGGCATGACACCTGCCATTAAAACCTAGGGTCTATCCATTAAAGGGCGGTGAAGTTTCCTCAGCTTTCGAAACGCATCGGCTGCCGTCAGGTCGACTGGTGATAGGATTTCATCTGCCTTGAAAACTGAGCTCGAAGTTTAGCTCGAAGGTCAAACCTTAAGCTTTCTGCTACTACTTAGGGCCAGCTTATTTCGTTATATAGTGCGTTTGGTGTACGGCTACGCGAATATCATGAGTGTCAAAATCCTGAGTGCCACCCTTGGTGAGAATCTTCTTAATTACTTTTGTTCTACAAGTGATACAAGTCGATGGCCGACTTTCCAAATTATTCAAAATAGGTAAAACATATGTATTCATTCTGGGGGTCGCCCTTCCTAATTAAATAATATGGCCAGTTTTCTGAATTCTAGGGTGTGGCCATATGGCAGTTATAGTTTATTCTGTCTGTTTGAATAGCCTGGCCATGGTAATTTGGAACGAAGGTGTTTGTTTAAAGTTGAGATGACAACCTTCATGTTCTCTTCTTTCTTTTTTTTTCAATATATAGATGTATAACAATGTATCATGCGTGGAATTTGTTCGAGCTGCCAGTGGCGGACACTGGCCTAGGGTCGTTCACAATAAGCCTGGAGTAACCCGTACCCGGTTGGTCAACCTCACTGCTCCATTTACCGGTCACCCTCCACCAAAACACGATGCGATGACCGGCCTCACCTTTCATGACACCCTGCAAGCCTTGTTGGACCAGGACCATACCGTAACTGACACTGGATCTGAAGCCAACCCAGGAGACGGAAACATTAAAGAATTCGCAACTGTGGTACTTCTCTCTTCGTACACTCTTCTTCTTATCCTCGCCGTAGCCATAATTATTAGCATATTCCTTGTTTGCTCCGGAATTAATCGCATCTTCGCAGATGCTCGTTTTCGTGTATACTTGCTTGTCTCGGGCAATCACAGTGTATGGCTTAAAATAGGCACGTTCCCTGGACATTTTGGAGATTATATCTTTCAAACAGACGATCCTATCACACTGACTAAAGCCGAAAATATATGCCTAGGCGCACGATACACATTTAACTGTGTCATCCAAATGACCGACTGCTATACCGGCACATCGACACGACTGCCCACACATTTAAAGGTTAATAAACTGAAGGACATCATGTTGACAAGATTGATGACTAAGGACATTATACGCTACCAGTTGGTTACCATGGGTATAGGCATAGGAGAGCCTGTTCTTTTGGGGAAATACCGGCCCGGTGAGCTTGCAATTAGTACTAATACTTCAGTCGACTTAAGCCGTGTTGACCTTGATTAAGTCTTGTGTGAAAAATGTTGTATTTTTGTGTGTTTACTACCAATATGCTGCCGAACGTGCGTCAATCGATACAAGTGTTATGGTTATAAATTGAATTTGTAGCTAAATAAAATTTCGGTTTTGGAAAGAGCAGTATGACGCTGACAAGAGCGCTTTTACTCTGGCTCGGGCTAGGGTCAACCCCTTAGGTAATCTGTGAGACAGGCCCCTAATTTAGGGGCCTGAGGCTAAACTAGGTCTGCAACCAAAACTAGTAGTGGAATTAAATGTGGTTAACGCCACAATCTGGCGATCGGGCTCCAACCGAAATTATGGCTATAGCTAATTAAGCTATCGTCCCTTAATAAATCTCGACACCTAAATTGACTTGTTTGTTTTTTAAATTATTAATTTTGCAATGTCACAGAAGCTCCAAGTTACCTATACATAACTCCCGGAGAACTCCCACTTTAAAGGGTTACACTATATGCATGAGGTTTTTTTATTCTCTCACAGAAAGAATATAGGTCACCGTGCCATACAAATCCTAGAAAGTATTTCGGGTTCATCAGGAGACTACATGGTCACTTGTAAATTTTGATAGGTCCTACTGGCAGCGATGTATTTGATCATAATAAAATTTCTGAAAAATTACTTTTGCAACTTTCTGCATGGAATCTAACTAAAAAGGATCCACTAGAAAAGAAGTAACAGTTCTTAATTAAAACCGGCTTCATGCAACATTATTTTTTCATGACTGCGAAATAAGTAGGAAGAGATGATTCATGTCGCATCATTTTAAAAATCGTATATCGAGCTTATGTTAGTTTAAAATACACTTTTTATGATTGATTTATGCTATTATTGATAACAGGCCTAGGTGTCATTCCATTGCTCTTCTAATGGTAGAGACCTTGTACCATAACACTCATCAAAAAAGTGTTGTAATGTAATCGATTTCAAGTTCGTGGTCTATCTTCAAGAAATAGCACATTCGGGTTTTCAACAAAATGACAGGTCATTATAGTTAAATGCGTTTCGTATCGTAAATAAAAAGTATTCATAAATTTAAGATTCACTTATGAGAAGGACCTGGATAACGCGTACGGTTTTAGACTAATATAAGGCGAGTCTTAGGCAACCAACGTATCTATAGAAATACTTCCCTGCTTATCGAGCATGCCACAATCAAAACAAGAAGCGCAAAGTTCTTTGATAAAAGTTTATAAAACGACTATACAATTGAAGAAAGTACAAAGACCTAACATACAGCGTGACACAGACCATACAATTAAACGTAGTGTAAAGAAAACATAAAGATGATAAACATAAACATCACATAAAATAGAACTTTAAACAGACCCTTTAGAAATAAGTTAAATTGGCTGTGCATCGGCGATACCCGACCGATACGCGGGCTTCACCGCCCAGTCTGGGGTGTTGGGAGGAGGCTGTTGGCGTTTTGGATTATCGTCGGGGACATTTTTCCGCTTCTTTTCCAATCTAACGCCCCGCTGACGGCGGCTAAGTTCTTTAAACTCAATTTCGTCCAGGTGGGCTTTGTAGGCACTCAGCTCATCGCTCTCCCACACGAGCGGTTTGAAGCGGCGGTGAAATCGCTCGGTCGTCTGCCCGTCTATTTCGACCGGAAAATAAAGTCCGCGCTCCTCGTCGCTCGTGTAGTCAGGGGTGAGGAGGCGCCTCACGGAATTCTTTCGAGCTTCGTCTCACGTTTTGACGAAATTTTCCAACCCCACTATCCGTCTTCTGAGCTTCTGCAAAGTTAAAAAGACACTTTTTTATTTTAATACAGTTACGACATACTTGGTCAAGAACATCCAATAAACACAAACAAGTTTTTCAATATTTCAGTTGCCTTAATTTAAAAGCTGGTCACTGCAGTTAATTTCAAAAGCGTTGCTTTATCCTTGGTCTCTATAACATACAGGCACTTTTTATTAATTGTGTCATATCCATTCTAATTGTATGTCAAGATTATTGTCCAAGGAAGCAAGTAAGGTTACAGTGCTCTATAAAAATTCATAATGTAAAAAAATTATAATTGTTTCCCAAGTTTCAGTGTTACAACCATAAGATCATTTCACAGCCGGGCCCCCTGTTTTAAGCCAAATTGCCGATTCACAGCTACAGCCCCCGGTATAGTTCCGACCGCAGTTCGTACGTATACCCCTTTTTGAACCGAGTGGGTCCCCGGGAAGTCACACCCCCTATACCATAGACCCCCAGTCTGTCTACTCAGGTATCAAAATAGGACATATCATCGTTCTTCAAAATAGAAAACAACCCCTTTCCACTGACATTTATACCAAAAAATCGACCCCTTATTCTTCAAAACGCAGACATTTTGTGGCCAAGAAATACCCTTTTTTCGTGAAATTTCATATTTCCCAGGAAAAATAAGACCCTTATTTTCATATCATGGATATTTGGGATGAAAAAGTAACCTTTTTTCTAGAAACAAGGACATGTGAATGTTGTCAAACTAGACCCTTTCTTCGCGTTTTTTAGAACAATGATGCGTATCCTTCCACCCAAGGAGTGGACAGACTGGGCATAGACCATAGACATTACTCTTTCTCCTCTTTGCACTTGAAAAGTGTAAAATTTCGGCCTGCCTGAATCGAACTACGTCAAACAATGTTGAGAACAATAGTCCGCAAAAGCCATGACGTCAGGCGGGCCCCTAACGGTCACTGCACGCTGCTCCCGTGCCTAAACATGGGCCGGGCTGGGCCGGGGGTCCCCTCTATGAACTTTAGTAGGACCCAGCTGTCAGATTTGCTATTTCCACTCGCAAACTTGCTCGCAAACTTATGAAAACATGTATTTTCATAGGGGAACTATCAATGTGCATTATGATATACTTGAAAAGAAAAAGAGTTAATAAATAGCAAAGTTATAGGCAATGTTATTGTCTGTGTGTACGGGTGACCGTGGTCCAGCCGGGTGTTATTGGTGCCCCCTCCAGGGCGGGCCGGGCCGGTGACCGGGGGTGTAGGGTTACCGGGGCCGGTCGTAAAAGGTTTAGGCCCAACACGTGGTGCGGGAGGGGTCCGTGACGTCAGACTTTTGTGGTCTATAGAGGAAGTCTGTAACAAAAATTTATTTACCTCGTTCACGTGGTGACGGATGATAGCCTTTTCATTGTCAGCCTTAATTCGGTTCTTCCGCATTCTGTTGGCCCTGCTTTGGAGGGTCTTGAAGTAGGTGTTGGCAGAAGCTAGAAAAAGAGGAAGGACATGAAGTATGCTTAAAACTGGAGCCATTAAGTAGACAAAGGCACTATAAAGGCAATAAATCAAGGGAATACATGTTAAAAATGCAAAGTGAGGGTCAACATATTATTCACGAATTAAAACCATCATTACACCGGTATTATATTTCTTTGTCCAGATAATAGAACTTACGTTTTTTTCAGATGACTGGGAGGATAACTTAAATTATAAAAGTAACAATTTCCAATGTAAGTGGAGCCTATTTAGACACTAAAAACAGATTTCCAGCATTTCAAGCATGTTAAAATTTGTGTTAATTGAAGGACCAATACTTTGGAATCATGGACATTAGATGCATGAAATGTACAGCTGCAGGTTAGTTAACAAAGAAACTTGCTACCTATGGGACTTACCTAACACCTCTTCTCTGGGGGTATCTGGCCCCAGGCACACGTTGTCAACAACGGCCTTGATGATCGCAACGTTATCCGGGTGTTTGATCCCCACCCTGAATGTTGGAATATATTTATATTGTTCAATTCATCGGCATCACGTCAAGTGCTCTATGACTCTATTAACATGAAAAAAAACAGCAAAACTTATATTCAGCTGCAACTTCTGTTGTTCAGGAACACATTACCCATTGCTTACTTAAAACAATATTATTTTCTGTACTATTCATGTTGTTATGACGTAATCAACTTACCCAGGGTTCAGGTTGAATCCCCAAGCAGGCTCACCTCTCTTGGCCTTGTAGGCCGAACGAACGAGTTCCTACAAACAATATAATAAGCCAATATTTAATAGTGGACTTCTAACTATATGTCAGTGTACGAAATCATTACGGATTTTCGTTGTTTTCCGGGATGTTCCCTGGCGGCGCGGCAAAAGAGAAGAACATCAGGGCTATACTAGGAATGAGATCATTTCTAAACAAACCGAGAACTATATTAAACGGTAACGTTTTCAAGGTGAGATTATTAGTTAATTATAAGCTGTAAAAACAAACTTTAGAACTTACACATATTTCATTGCGTGGTTTGGGTGGTTTGTCAGCTGCAGCTGGCTTCGCTTGGTTCACGAGCACCTCCACCTGGGCCTTTGCCGCAGCCGCTTCAGCCTCCGCCCTTCGGCACTTCTTCTCCAGCTCCTCCATCCTGGCCAGCAAATGGGCCATGGACGGTTCAGCTGTAGACCTGGAGGGGCCGGACGAGGACGAGTATTCGGGCGTGAACGACCTTTGGGAGGTCGTCGATGAGAACGACCCTTGCGATGTCAAGGGTCCGGGCGTGGACGACGTTCTGGACGTGGAGCTGGGGAACCATGGATGGGATTGCGACGTGGAGGGCGTCATCCCCCAGGGCGTGGATCCGGAGGGCGTGGAGGGCGTGGAGGGCGTGGAGGGCGTGGACGACGATGCGGATGCAGTACCGCCTTGGGAACCACCAAGGCTAAGCTCAACGTCGTTGAGGGTGGATCCCTCTTCCGCGTACAGGGAGTCGTGAAGAGACTGATCCGCAGAGAGATCCGGAAACCCATTCTGAGACCCATACTGACGCGCATCCTCAGACATATCCAACAGCAGAGTACCTACGCCTGCTGATGAATCATGATCGGTTATTTTCTCGCCACCCGGTTTGGGGCTGCTGGTCAAGATCCTGCATGAGCTCGTAGACGGGTTTGACAGAACAGCGTCACTATAATCAGTTGACCCGTTCATGGTGGCAGCAAGTTTTCAAGTGATCTATATAGCCATATGCCACGCCGTATTTATACATGCCGGGCAGGCCCCCCTGTGGATACATGATCTGGTGAAAGCGATCTTTTATCGATGAGGCAAGACTTTGAACATAAGTTACGTGGTAGACGTGACGGGGTGTGGACGGGGTAAGAGAGACTTTTACCATAAGTTACGTGCTAGCCGTGACGGGGAGTACATGGGGTATCAGCTGATCAGCGACACCCTCACCGCCGCCCCTTGTGAGGCCTGTTACGTGTCAAGAAGTGTTAAGACTACCCCGCGGGCCGCGTGCCGCGGTACTCCTGTGAGGGACCTGACACAGAAGCTAGTTGACATGCGCCGCCTCAGATGGCCAACAGGTGGACGCGGTCATCACAGACGCGTGTCCCGGTGTCAAACGCGACAGAAGTCATTTCAGATGAACCCCCTGTCGATCGGCTCTCTGAAGAAAATAGCGGCCTATTAGACGTGCTTCACACTACCCAGTGTAAAAACTTGTGAAGCCCCCGGCTAGAAGAAGTCGTTTTAGTTGTACCTTACCTAGCGTTTAAGTTGTCGACCGAGGGTTAACTTTTCGCTAAAGACTAGACGAAGCCCTTACAGTACCTGGGGGGTTGTGATGTCGTGTGGGGTGGGGGGTGTAAGTATGTGCCTGTACTATACACTGGTTCAGAACAGCCACTTGATGGCCATGGACATCGAGCGACTGTTAAACGCAAGTCTGCGTCTGCGTCTTGTTCGGGAGGAAAGGCCAGTGGTGAGACCTAGTCACCTCCAACCCGCGGACCAATCCGACCATCAGTGGCTGCTTCTCTTGTTAGTGATATACCTGGGGTGGAAATTTATCGGTATCTTCTGGAAATTGGCAGCAGGCTGTCGCTCGTTGGCGCAGGGTCAACGTCGGAGGGCTACAGTGCAGTGCTGTCTGAGAATCTACTGCCGATGGGAAACGCTCCTATTTCCACTGGCTCCCATTCCCGCCGAAATGGAAGCCGTAGGAAGTGCTGCCTGCCCACGAATGATCATCCAAAGACCGAGCATCCTGTCCAAGGCCCTGACCGTCGCCTGGTCGGGCCCACTCACGGTCCATCTGAATGGCAGTGACGAACCCTTGACGTTGGAACTCCCGCAAGAAGTCAAGATTCCTCATACGGAGCGCGTGCGCCTGAACAAATTTTTCAGGCACAGACTTTGTAGAGCGAGCGTTTGCCTGATAAACAACAGGAACAACATGGCCCAAGAACTACTCCCAGCCGAAAAACTGGGCTGCATGCCTGACGTAGACTCTTGGGTGTGATGAACAGTTATATAAAAGTGTACGATATGTTTGAAGTAGATATGGGAAAATTTTAATTGTGAAATGCATATGTTCACGAAGCTTTCGAGTTACATATGTACATTAGTGTATGGTCAGTAAATACAATTATGGGAAAATAGGCGAAACGTTGACACGTGGACATCATAAAACCTTTTCCGCATGCATAACAATAAAACATTTTGATATCATGAAGGTGTGTAGTCTTATGTGGCTGTGACTAAATATAAATGGGAATTCATGAGGATAATGTGAATGAATTGCAGCTGTACATGTGTGACGAAAGTATGAGGGCGAGTATATATTCTAAACAACAAAAATCGAACATGAATGAGAACTGATAACTTTTGAGCTGCAATAAAAGGAAGAGTTAATAGCTAATGTATATATAACCAACTCAATTTAAAGTCAAGCGTCTGCATGCGCTTTGAATCCTACATTGTCTGAAATACAGAATTGAGATGAAAACAAAAAGTGCTGGTACCATTATAAAAGTAAGTCCAATGTTCAACAGGTAAACAGTACCATGCAGACTGGGGGGGAGGAATGGTACGTGGGGAAGATGCAAGTCACCACGAAGTTTCTTGTATTCGACCTCATTCAGTCGAATCTCTTTCATGTATGTACGGAGGGAAAGGAAATTGTCTTTTGCTCGCTTAAAAATATCCTCTTGGCGGACTCGCATTTGCGGGCTAAGAGGTAAAATTGGGAATGGTTTATCGTACGAAAAATCCGGGTTCACAAGTCGGCTAAGTGACAGGTTGAGGTGTTGAAGACTAGCAAGGTTGACGGGGAAAACTGTTCTTAAGGGGCCTGCTGTAGAAGGCAAACAGTTAACACTTGAGACTGGAATTTCCCATTCTTTGGCGGACACAGAACAACCACATTCAAAGGCACGAACGCACGATTCACATCCAGGATGGGTTGTTGTTCGGTTGGGGCAGCGCACAACGACCTCGTCTATGTGAGAGAACAAATAGGTCCCTGTTGCAATGACTTGGATGTTCGACCTTCTGAAATTAGACTGAATGAGTATTTTGAAATCGCAATAAAGTTTGACAGACTCATGATCACGTAGATAGATAGAAATGAGGCACGACGAGGGAGAAAGCCTGCGAAGTGGTAGGTCATAATGACAAAACGGAGAATGGCAATTATCCAGATCTGGGTTGGAGGATACCGTGTATTGGGTTGCGGACACCAATAAATAAGCCGGTGTGTTGGAGAGGCGAGTATAATGCCCATGGAAGGCTAGAGGGAAGGTGTTCACTTTTAGAACCTTGAATATTTTGTCTAAGGAAATAACGGGAATCTTCAAAATAGTTTTCAGGACATTTCGCTGTAAAACCGGGGGGACTAAAACAGTTACACTTCTATACATGTCGCGAGTGTTTGGAATATAAATATTTGAACGATTGGACTTGGAAAGGAAAAGGTACCGAATCTTCCTCATATCAGTCTCCGATATCAAAGAGTTACTCAGCCTGTTCTCCGTTAGGTCGCGAATAGCCTGTAGCAAGACATCAAGGGAATAGTCCAGTTTAAAATCCAGTAGACGCAATTCTTGCAAATCTTGCATCAACCTGACCATCAATTCCCGGTTACTAATGTAAGCCTGGAGTCCTCGGGACAAATTGTATATGGAATGAGTGTTCTCTATGATGGCCTGGAGTTGGATTTCCAAAGTGGAGTCAACTACCTTTAGGACTGCATTTGTTTTGCCATCGAGGAAGCCAATTTCATCGGCATTTACCTGGTCAGCACGAGTCTGTTGCTTCAAGTCATCGAGTGTGGCCGTTCCAAATAAAGTCTCGGAGAACTTGCCGATTTCTGGAATCAGAGCCCGCTGCTTCCTGGATTTGGCTGATGGAGGTGTTGGCTGGGCCGTCGATTCCAAAATTGATTGCACTTCCCGGAGTCCGTTGGTGACCTTCGCTGCTATAGTCTTCCCAATAGATGTTATGTTATTCAACATAAGTTGGATTTTTCGATACTGTTCCATTGAACCGGCTGCCAGGGTAGCGCCGTGTCTACAATTTAGTGCGGCTGCCTGTTTGGGAGAAGGAGGAAGTGGTAAAATGATATCGACTTCGGTAGTGAAGTACTCATTACCTATGTGGATGGACGGTTTACTCTCGAATACTACACCATAGTTGGTACGAAAACGGTTTACCGTACTGGTGCATAGGCATGGCTTAGCTGAGACAGTGCCCAGGATAAAGAGTCCACGAAGGAGGAGTATGAATACTGTTGGAGCCATGTCTGATGCAGGCTAGAGACCGCTCTAGTCTTTTATTACTTTTTCCCAGTCACGGGAAGGAGTAGACAGACAGTCGCCACGTGCACCTGGGATCTAAAGGTTTTGACCTCCGTGCAGAAACCTTAAGCTTACATTAATGCCAAAAGAAAAGCCGTGCGAAGAGTATAAGCTTAGGCGTATGCTTGCTAGTAAGCTTTCGTTGGTTAGGGTGTCGGCTTGTTCTAATTGAATTGGAAGGCAGACTTCAAAATGAATTGTTGGCATGGGGTTCCTTAACTTGTGGATGAGAAGTGAGAAAGCCTGTAAATGCCATTACTGCCTGATATTTATAGGTTTTATTTGCAGGTGGTTTATATGGAGTTCAGGCCGATTTAAGTCTGGACTGGCTGAAATTAGTCTCAAACCTTAAGGTCGGCTTTATATCTAACCAGCTTAGACCCAGTTTAAGGTGAATTATTTAGGGTAGTTATATAGGCCGGGAGGTACCTTTTATCCATACAGAAAATGTTTAATGAATTTTTAATGAATCTCATCTCTCACGGATGACTTCAAAAGAAGTTAATTTCAAACACTTTTAATACTCCATCTATGGATGGTAAGGGTAAATGGTTTTCCGGGTGGGAGGGGCGATGGATGGTAGGGTGAAATAGGCCTGTCAAAGATTTAGCTACATGTGCTTTGCAGGCGAACGTAGGTTGGGTATGGAAGTGCCCGACCCAGCAGGTTCCCTGCATGGGGCAACTCTGGCCCGTGTTAACTCGATAACTAACCCCTGATTAATGGCGGGGAGTCCGTCAGATGACACCCAGCATGATACCTGTGTCGCTCTTGAGTGGGTTTGGTGTGAGTTATGTGATTACCAAGACTGTGCCCCTGCCCTTGTCAGATGTCAGAGGGGGGTACAGATTAGATGGGGTGCTTTCGGGTACTTATGGGTGTTAATGGATTAAGGCCGGCCATGATGGACGCTTCCAAACTTTGCCGCCGTTAGGAATGGACCTGGTTTATTAGGAAATGTTATGCACAAGGGAACAGGGGAGCGAGGGATAGCTGCAGAATCGCGAAAATGCTTTCTGTCATGTTACTTAAAAAGTACATGGAACTTGTTAACTAATGGTCACATTTAACTGAGACAATTAATTTAAATGAAGTGTGATGCCCAGTGTCTCCTGTTTATTCAGATGCTAAGATCGGGAAAGAAGGTTATTTAGAATGTTTGCAAGAAGTATATATAATAATTTTATAATATTCGGAATTTAAGCCGGATCAGTCTCATTACCATTAGGACTATCATGTTTAATAGTAGTAGTTGAGGAGAGGGCGGGTTCGAGCAGGTTTTTTTTTTTTTTTTATAATTTTCCCTTTTTTTTTTAGGGTCTTTTTGATTTAACAACTTTTCGATTACAAATGGAGAGTTCTCCTTTAAAAAGCGTAACGTCCCGATCCTGTTTAAAATAAGTTAACAATCAACCTCCTCTCTTGACATGACGATTAGGGTTCAGAGTAGTCCTATCCTTATCATTAATTTGATAATACAAGTCTGATGGATGAACGAAAAACGTAAGGCATGAAGGGGATTCGAACCCGGGGCTGGGAGAGATAGCTGGTAGCCAAAAATCCACCGGGTTCAATAATACGATGACGTCGGAAACCAGCGAAAAGCCGTCTAGAGGTCCTTCCGGTCGCAGGACCAAATACGTCGAAACTACGTTGGGGAAAACGATGACGGGCAATGTAAATTGAAGTTGATAGAGACACATCAGTGACAATTGAGGGCGATCAAAATTAATAACTTGTGGTATTGCTTGTTTTCCAAATCGGAAAACCCACTGAAACACAAGGACTGAAGCTACAAAGTGTCTCTTTTTGGTAAACACCTTTCTGGTTGCCCCGATTACACCCACGGTATATATATGTCGCAAACTCTGTAGGTTAGTGGGTCTGGTTGTGCAACCAACGAATGAAATGCAATGAACTGAATATGGCACAGATGAGTTCGCCAGACCTGGGTGGTAGGATCTAATCGAACTTGATGCACTCGATTAGCTCCTACCACTCTAAATTTTCATTTTTTTCGGAAGTTTTATTTGTAATAATGGTGTTAAAATGACCAGATGGCCCACGGGCCGGTCAGGGGGGTTGCAGGGGTGGACCCAGGAATTTATAGAGGGGGGGGGGGGGGCAATGCATTAATCTACGTGGGAGGGGCCCCTTTTTAAACGACGTGATTTAACAGGGGAGGGGGGGGGGGGGGGGGGGGGCATGGCCCGTCAGGCTAATATAGCGCATTTATCATTTCTTATGTCGAGAGTTAAATAAGGGTAAAAACTTGAAATCACACAAAATAATAGTTTTATGTGTAGTCAAGGTTATTTAATATTATCATTTTCAGTGAAAACCATTTGCGCTTTCAGCCCTTTCACCCTGTATTTCCAAGAAGTTTAAGAATCTGGTTTAGGCAGCCTGGTTTAACTCCCAAATAATGTGTTTCAAGAAAATCTGTTTTAAAAATGCTATATTTCTACCTGTTTTAGTTAAACTAGTACTGTATCTAAGCATGGAGACTAAAATAAAACTTCATAAAAATTTAACTTTACTCTCTCTGATCTAAGGGACAGGGGTGGACGGTCCCAGGAATTTGTAGATGGGGGGGGGGCAAAAACAGGAATGTACGGGGGGGTGGGCCCCCCCATCAAACATGATTTAACAGGGGAAGGGGGGGTGGGGGCAAAGCCCGTCTGCCCCCCCCCCCCGGATCTGCCCATGAAGGACCTTAAAACAAAGTTAAGGTGGAGAGTTCTAGTTGAAATGGTAAACAATAAATAGGGCGAAATATACAAATTTAGAATAGGTTTATGAGGCTATAACTTGTGAATTGTATTAGTTAGCGTGTTTTATTCTGTTACTGAGTTCAGTAGCTAGGTTGGGAAAGGTTAACGTTGGGACCAAATTATTTTTGCCTTATAATGCTTACACGAGTCTCACAAGTGAGTTTAAGAAATCTGGTTTAAAACAGGCTTAAACCATATTTGCTTTTTGGAAATACGCCCTTAAAATTTTTAGCTACAAGTTTGGTTGAACTAACCCTATTTTTTTTTAGAAATAGGCCTATTGGACATCACTTTCATGGGATGGAAAACCATTATTGATATGATATATGTGATAAGATTTCTCAAAAATATTACTTTCATTTCATGATAAGGGTTGTACCCAACATCATGGGAGACAATTGTTTCATTATTGATTAATCATAGAGGTTATAAAGTTAAATCACGCTTTATCGCTGTTTTTACGCATTTGATTAATTATTATGAATTATTTTGATTTTATATAACTTTTGTTTCTATATGTAAGGGTTTAAAAAACTAAATGTGCTAATGATATAGGCCTACCAATGTGAGCGATACAACCCTGTTTTACCCTAGTTGTGTGCACACTATAGGCTACTCCTTCTGCGCTTCAGCCTCATCTATTCTTATTAGGTCAGGAAACTGAGTATTATTTTTGTTGAGCTTGGAAACCAATATCAACCGGCGTTTATAGATTATATGCACAAATGTGGGAAGGCCAGTGTAGCCCTGAAGTTGCCCTTTTTAAAGGTAAATGAATAAGAATGAACGGTCGGTGGTTATGTCGCGCATTTAAACTTTGTATGGCGGATTTTTATAGGCTCATTTTTGATAGAACACGAGAAGTAATATAATAAGAAATTCCAAACGAAATTTTCAGATTGTGGAGCCAAATTGCTTAATCCAATCGTGAGTGGGGGGGACTGGGTACGCCACTGCTGGCAATTATATTGGTGCCTGAATGGAGGGTAGGTACGTTAACACGCCGAGAAGGTTGGGCGTGTGAAGAGAACTATGAGCGGACGGGACTATTGTGACACAATATAATTAACACCCCCTGACTTACACTTATATACACGCCAGAAGGGGAAGGGAAACTTTGAGGTGAGCGCAAAAGTATTACCTAACACGCCCACTGCTATGGGTGGTATAATGATACTTTGATTTTTCAGGGATAATGGTGGAGTAAGACTTACACTCCTTGACACGTTTTAGAGCAAGTGGTTTCAGACACGCCCGAGCCTGTCTAATGTATGAGTTCAAATTCTTCCCGTGAGTGTGTATACAATTCCCGACAATCTGCGATGGACCACCCAAGGTATGTAGCGTCCATCTCACATAGTCCAACGTAGCCAGCCTCTTGTATTTTTGATAAGAGTGCGAAGGATGCTAGTTGTACGAGAGAGTACAAATGAGGACTAGTCTCACCGGGAACTAACTTCAGCTGAAAAAGCAATATGACGGCGGCGGACGGTGGAGGAAGGTGGGCCGTACTAAGAAAAACTCCTCCACACTCCAGATATTCTTCCCTCCGAGTCCAGTCCCGCTATTTGGATCCACATACAAATAAGATTTGGTATTCATTAAATTTTCTCAAAATTGTGAAGTTTAAATGATAAATATACCAGAAGAATTAAGCCATTTCATCCCATGAATTTATTCAATATGACCAATTCATTTGAAACTATATACACGGCAGACTACCTTTCACAGGGCCATTTTGATCTCATACTGTGAACGAACTTGGTCCTGGTTGAACTACTTTACTATATGCCGTGTCAATCAGTGTATGGGATGTGTGCAGGATGTGTGTCAATATCTGGGGTGTTAATTGTATTGATGCACATCTCACACTCTTGCAGTGTCAACGGTATGGCCCATAACATAAGGTTACATAACAGCCTCCCCACCCACCCACCCCCACCAAGCTGGGGACATCTATGATTAGCACTATGTTTGGTTGGCTCATTTTAGTTATTTCCCGGCCCTTTCTATGTCTGACCAGAGGTATTGGTGGGAGGAGAGAACTGTTTGAGATGGTTTTTATGTCAATTTGAGCAATTTGAAAAAAAATCAAAATTTGAAATATTTATGGCTCTCATCATGGGTCAATTATGGGTCAAAACTGACTTTGAGATTGTAGCCCCGAGTGAAAATGACAATTCTATACATGTCAGAAAATTCTGTGATGATTACAACATTATCTAGAAATTTAGAAAGATTTTTCACCTTATTATTATACTGAAAGACTAAACCAATGGATTTTGCTAAAACCTTTCATAAATGATAATTAGGCCCATCTCATGCCAAAAAAGTCCTCTAATTGACGGAAATCATTTTACATATTTCCCAGCCTTTACTCCATGTCCCTGGCCATCCCTCTATGAATAGCCACCCCTAGCACCTTGATATTCTCAGGTTGCCAAGAGCTGATGACTTGTGGAAGAAAACAATCATTTAATAGGGTTTTAGGCCGATTTGGGCAATTTGAAAAATTTTCATATTTGAAGTACTTTTGGCTCCCATAAAAAGTGAACTGTGAAAACTGACTTTAAGGTTGTAGCCCCAAGTTAGAGGGTCCATTCTATACATGTCAGGAAATTCTGTGACGGTTACAACATTATCTAGAAAATCACAATGATTTTTACTGTTTTTTTCACACAAAAAAACTCAACCAGTAGATTTTGCTAAAACCTTCCAGGAATAATAATTAGGCCTATTTAATGCCAAAAACATGGTTAAATTTATGGGGCATTGAATTATCAGGGGCCTACCTCAGGGACCAAGGATAGGTGCAGGTACCTGGCCCATTACATTATAGTGGTGGTTGGTTACCTGCTGTCCCCCCTCCTGTATTGTTTCTATGCCGATTTGAGGCTCACACCTACCAGAAGTACCCATTCAATCCCACTATGATGTATTAGGCTGGGCACCTGCATCCATCCTTAACCCATGAGGTGCCCCCCAGACATTTTGATGCTCATAAATCCAACAATGTTTTTGGCATGAGATAGACCTAGATATCATTTATGCAAGTTTTTAGCAAAATCAATTGGTTGGGTTTTTCACTGTAAGAATTAAGGTAAAAATCTGTCTAAATTTCTAGAAACTGTGTTATTAGTCTCACAGTTTCCTGAATAGTTTACAATGGTCATTCTCACTCGGAGCTACCATCCCAAAGTCAGTTTTCACCCATAGTTCACTTTTTATGCAAGATGGCGCCACCATACGCGTGAGTGTTGCGGAATGCGGTGTGCCGGAGATTTGGCAATATAAACGATGTATATGCGTGGCTGATACTTGATTCTCATGAGCAGACAAGGAATTGGTAGGACCAGGATTATATGCTGTTAATTCTAGTAAGTTGAAGTTATTCCATGATGAATTACGGGAAAATTTTGATCTAATACTCTAAGCAGACTTGCACAGTGGTTGGTCTACTTTACTCTTTTCCGTGACAAACACTGCAATATGACTGTTGCCTTAAATGTGCATATGTACTATCGACACTGCAGCTGCAAAGTTTAGCACCCCCCCCCCCCCCCCCCGCTTGGCACACAGGGCCACAGGAGGTTGCATAACAGTCCCCCCCCTCTTGCCTGTAACCCTGGAGCTGCCACTAAACTTTCACCTCCTTTAGTTGACCCAATGACCTAGATAATATAGCAAAAAAAAAAAAGGAATCAAAAATCAAATATAATCAATATTTAGCTTACAAAATCTCATAGCAAAAGCAAATAAAGGCAAGGTATACTCTTTGGTATTCTTTGGGTATTTAGTAGGGTTTTTATACCGATTTGGGCCATCCCCCTGACCTCTTCCCGGCCCCCTACCCCTCCTAACCCCGTCAGCACCACAGAGGAACGCACGGGGAGACCAGGGCCGTCCCCCTGACCTCTTCCCGGCCCCCTACTCCCCCTAACCCCGTCAGCATCACAGAGGAACGCACGTTGAGACCAGGGGCCAGTTCCATATCAGATTGGGCTTCCGGAACCCTCCCGTTAACCCAATGTCCGTTTTACATTGTGTCATTGAGCTCAGTACCTGTTGCAGAAGCCCCCTTATCATTTTGTGCTTATGGTGACCCAGCTGGAGCGACTTTAAAAATGTGTAAACTTAAGGAAAATGAGGGACCTCAAAGCACCTTACCTTTAAAAAGACATAGTTTATGCCAATTCTGAAGTAGGTCGGGACGTACCGCAAAGTTTATTTTGATTACTTCTTTATATGGTTTTATGTATATGATAATAAATACCACAAAAAGGGGGATTGTGCCTTCTATTGTGCACATGCTGCGCGATATGACAGCGAGAGTAAATTGGGGGTATATCACGCATTTGCTTTCATTTTCACAGAATAATATTAATTATTATCTCCTACATATAAGGTTTTTAAAATTTACTTCCAGATTTTATTTTGTGATATACAATGAAGAACAATATGAGACGTACCTCTTGATATCATCTTTTTTTCCAATAGCTCTCACCTATATTTTCTAGGGTGAGATGATGCAAAATACTTTTTTAAGCTTTGTATTGCGCATTTCAGGCTAATATCGCACATGTTAACATGTTTAATATTGAGTTTATATTTGAAATGAAAATAAATCAAAGGTAAAATTGAAAATCTCATCAAAAAAGGATATTTTTCTGTAGACTCAATGTCCTTATATGCACTGCACGAACTTTGACATTTACTTTCATTGATATGATGCTTAAATCTAATGGAAAGTTGGGTAAAGTTGGAAACTACTATTTTACATCACATTTATTTGACTTTACTCAATTATTACATTTACTACACATTTAAAGTTTATACAAATCATTCGTAACACATTAAATGTGTTGTAAGACTGACATGGTCTTTACTGTCTGATGTAAAGGTTATGTTATTACCTTGGCTATTCAAAGTAAATCTAACTTTAAAATAAATTGACTTTGTCCTAGCCTTTACTGCATTAGTAAAGTCAATGCAACAGCCTTTACTTTTTCAGTAAAGATATTGCACAGGTGACGGCCTGAGAGGCCCCAGGGCCAGCCTACCCCTCCCCTGATGGCCTGGGAGGATTCAGGACCAACCTACCCTTCCCCTGACAACCTGGAAGGCCCCAGGGCCGGCCTACCCCTCCCCTGATGGCCTGAGGGGTCCCAGGGCCAGCCTACCCCTCCCCTGATGGCCTGGGAGGATTCAGGACCAACCTACCCTTCCCCTGACAACCTGGAAGGCCCCAGGGCCGGCCTACCCCTCCCCTGACGGCCTGAGGGATCCCAGGGGCGGCCTACCCCTCCCCTGACGGCCTGAGGGGTCCCAGGGGCGGCATGCCCCTGCCCTGACGGCCTGAGGGGCCTCATGGCTAGGGTACCCCTCCCCTGAGAGCCGGCCTGCTCTCTCCCCCTGCGTCCTGGAGTCCTCAGGACCAGTCTGCACCCTGGCCCAGCCCCCTGGAGGCCTCAGGCCCGGCATGCTCACTGTCCCAGCCTCCTGGAGACCTCAGGACCGGCCTGCACCCTGGCCCAGCCCCCTGGAGCTCCCAGGGCTGGCCTGGTCCCTCTCCCGGCCCCCTGGAGGCCCCAGGGCCGGCCTACCCCGTCTCCCCACCCCCTGGAGACCTCCCAGGGCTGGCCTGCTACCTCTCCCGGCCTCCTGGAGGCCTCAGGACCAGCCTGCCCCCTGTCCCGGCCCCCTGGAGGCCCCAGGGCTTGTATTATTCTATTGAAAATCTAAGTATTTACTATAGTATAGTAAATACTTGAAAAGGAATGGGGCTCTATGACCACCAAGTTAAAAAGTAGACCCCCTGATTTCCTTCATCATTAAGGGATAACAAATAAATAGGAGATGAAATACATATTTTGCTTTCATTTATGATAATATTGATGCTATATTTAAACTCAGTATACATTACATGCATTGAATGAAATTATTTTGGCTGAAGGATTTAAGTGACAATTGCAATAATGTAAAGAATAATCAAAAGGGATTTACTTTGTTTTAATGTGTCTACTTAAATTCCAAGTAAAGAAGTACAAAGTTTAACGTCCACAGTCGTCCACTGCAGGTATCACCTGCATGTGGGTCAGGGGCATTCACACCTAGCCTGGGCTAGAACAATGGGGTTGCTAGGCAACCAGCTGGCTCAGGGCTGACTTACCTGGCCCAGTGGTGACCTACATAGGCCCAGTGCTGTGCTAAGTGGCCCAGAGGTGACTTACTGGTACTTTAGTACTGACTTTAAAAGGGGCAGGATGTGTCCCTGGTGTCCTAGCCTGATCTCTCACCTGGCGGCCTGAGGGCTCCCAGGACCAGCCTACCCCTCCCTGGACAGCATGGGAGGCCCCAGGACTGGCCTGACCCCTCCCCTCACAGCCTGGGAGGCCCCAGGACGGCCTGGGAGGTCCCAGACCTAAATATGACAAAAGATGATGATTTTACCAAAAGACCATTAAATGTACATTTAAGTCAAAAAATGTTCCTCTCCTTCAATTGATTAAGGCCTCAGATATCAAATAAAAGTACCTAAATGCATTGAAAATGACTAACCTTAAAGCCCATGAAAAACTCTAATACCAAGTAAATGTGTTTAAATGGACAAATAATGTGGATTTGTAAAGATGAATAAAACCCCTGGTGATCAGTAAAGCATAAATGTAAAGGAGCTTAAAGCTCCTAATGTCACTTAAATCCAATAAAATAAACCTAAAGCCAATGAAAGTAAAGATGGATAAAGGCCTTTACAATTTGGAAATAATCATATTTAAGTAGCATGTAAAGCAAAGGCAATGAGGGCCATTACAACCTTTGATTAAGTGCTTAAATGCCATTAAATGTGGACATTTAAGTCCTTTACTTTTTCAGTCAAAGATGCAGTAAATATCATGTAAAGGTGATTAAAGAGGGCCTTTAGTCACATTTAAGTTTATTGTACAGGCCTAGTAAAGATTATATTTCGTGCAGTGATGTGCCCATCCAGGTGCGTGAAATTACCCTAATTGCCCCTATCACTTTAAATCTTTACCCAGATAACGTTGTGCACCGAGGGAGCCCTTTATCAAAAAAATCATTTGATGCCTTTTATTTGAGAAAATTTAGCCTCCTGCGATTACATCTAATGTGAGGAACCCTAAAAAGCTATTTTTGCCCCTAAAATGCATAATCATCACAAAAAAATGTACATTTACTCCATCACAATATGCCCCAATGAACACAGCATCACAAATGAATGCATAAGACATGTATTGAAAAATTGTGTTCATAGAAATGTGTGCACCTCTACACTATATATCATAATTTATCTTCTCAACTTTGCCGCCCCCAACCTTCCCCTTCTGTTTTAGACGTTCTGGGTGGTGTAAGGTTAGGTTAGAATATCAACCAAAACGTATTGAATATATTTCACTTGAAAATAATATATTTTGTTCAAATTTTGGGATGCAAGTGTTATTTTTGATAACTGCTTCATATATGGTCCACAAAATGCATATTGGAAATGCTGTGCTGCAAGGTAACACTTGAAACCCAGATCGTATGCTAAAGGGTTAGAATACGCATTTTGTTTGGTATTTCACACAGGGGTCTTATTTCTAAAATAAAGATTATACTATATTTCTCTGATAATAAGATGATCGTATATCACTTACTAATATCTATGATATTTATGTTATGAAATATTCACGTTATGTTACATTAATATACATGGAAAATCATAACAATTTCAAACTTTAATCAAGCACAACGTATTTTTGGATCCTGGTGAAAAAGAAATACATTGTTGATACAAATAGTAAAAACGCGTCCATAAAAATATGTCAAATGCACGAAAACTAGAGATGTGTGAAAGCTGGCTCCTCTACTCTATATAGGATCATAGCAGTTATTGATAGCATCGTAATAAGTAGGACAAAGTAGTGCTTATATTAAAGAAGTGTTGCTTCCAATCTTCATCAAGCTCCACCTGTGCAATGCTATCTGCCATTGGCACAAAGTGAGTGAGGGCCAGAGGCAGAGTGCCAGTTGAAATAAATGCTGGTTTCTCAACTCATACATGTCTCTATGAAACAGAATGCAGAACACCAGCACCCAGCAAAATGTCCCAGTATACCCACACTCTGACCCCCTCCCCACAGCCCCTCCAGTGGTGGCCTAACTGATAGGGTCTCCACCTCCAGTGTGAGGGGCCCGGGTTCGCCTCCCAGTGGCGGCGCGTAGCATCCATAAAAATATGTCAAATGCACGAAAACTAGAGATGTGTGAAAGCTGGCTCCTCTACTCTATATAGGATCATAGCAGTTATTGATAACATCGTAATGTAGATTACATGTTACAAGCCACATTTCACATGT
Source organism: Lepidonotus clava (assembly GCA_936440205.1). Lineage (NCBI taxonomy): Eukaryota > Metazoa > Annelida > Polychaeta > Phyllodocida > Polynoidae > Lepidonotus > Lepidonotus clava. The sequence continues at coordinate 48,818,898 of OW387146.1, read as the reverse complement.
TACAAACGTTGTTAAAATGCAGAATATGAATTTGACAAATAAGTAGGCTCACCTGTTGCAGATTCATCTTGGCTTGTTTTCTGTCGTTTGGGAAAGAAGTTTTCCAATGTTGGTTGTCCTCTTTTCATAGTGAAAATAGTTTGCCTCTAACTCAGAATTAAATGCCTCACATGTTAAAATAGTCATCCAATCCCTTATGATCGAATTGAGTGCAGGGCATAAACTGAAGTGTATGTGGGGTGGACCCCTTTTTTTAGTATGCTAAACAAAGACAAATTTTGATAATCACCACCTGCTTCAAATTAAAGGCCCTTCCTTAATCATAAACATGACAAAGTTCTCTAACTTCCTCGGACATCAATAGTATACAAGTTTATTTGTCATTAGCCACAAATCATGATCTACTTTTAAATCATGATCTAAAAGTAGGGGTAGCCCTGTAAAAACAAAACCTGCATGACATGGGAACATAGAAGCAGGTTTTGGCGACAGGGGGCTGACAGCTTCCCCTAGGGGGTAGGGTAGGGGGCTGGGAAGAGGTCAGGGGGATGGCCCTGGCCCTGACCTCTGGTCAGACATAGAAAGGGCTGGGAAATAACTAAAATGTGCCAACCAAACATAGTGCTAATTATAGATGTCCCCAGCTGGGCGGCTGGGGAGGCTTATGTAATGGGCCATACCATTGACACTGCAAGAGTGTGAATGTGCATCAATACAATTAAGACCCCATATATTGACACACATATGTGTACACATCCCTTACACTGATTGACATGGCATATAGCAAATTGATTCAAACAGGGCCAAGTCTCCTTACAGTATGAGATCAAAATCTTCCCGTGCATATGAACAGCTTTCCTGCCATGGCATGGGCTGGACAGCTGCCATTACCACCACAACTGTCAAACCAGTATATACAAACTCAATATGTGCCATATCCAGTTCATCAAGAGCAACCACTGTTACAACAAGGACAAAAACGTCTCTTTTCACCAGGCGATGGGACACCTTACCCCTTGTCCAGGCCCTTTGCTGACAAACGTACACGGAAGAATGACACTGGAGGATTTATCGGGTTCGAAATGGCTGTCAAATATTGATCAAATGCGTAAGTTGGATCAATTGACATTGGAGCTTCGTGATGTGCCAAGTATGTCGGACCTATCCCATTTTGCTGCTAAAACAGACCTGCTAACACTGGAATGTCAAGTTAATACCCAGTTTGAAGAAGCTGGAGATATTCTACAACGACATGAACGTGAGTTGAAATCGATCCAGTCAAGGCTTGATAGCTCGTATGCTGCGGCCCTTAGTGGGTCAACGCAAGGTAAACAAACATGATCAGCTGATCGAGGAGCAGAGGCCAAACCGGTATATGTGGATAGTGATTCGTCTTCCAAACGCAGAAGCATAGTCGTCGAAGGATTATTGTGTGATACCGATGGTGAGATAGTTGACAAAATTATCGAGGTGGGTAAAGCTATTGATGTGAATATTTATCCTAACGACGTAGAGCAAACACGGAGGCTCCGCCGTCGGGATGCTACGAGCAGTGCCCCTGGCCCTTGTATCATTACCTTCAAATATGTGTATCTCAGAGATCTTATTCTGAAGCGTAAAATTAAGGTGAAGGATATTGATGGCTACGGAAAATTATTCATCAATCCAGATGATTCGATTGAGGTGAGGAGGAGGAAGGCTATTTTTCACCAAATAGTCTCTAAAGCCAAAACCCAAGGTGTTGAAGCTACATATAGAGCTGACTGTGTGATCATTGATGGTTCAACTTACATGTTTGACGAATTGAATAGCCTGCCTGATGCCTTCCGTATTACTTCAGGATATGTCAGGACCCAGGATCCTAAACCTGTGCATATACCACTGATCGTTCCAGAATCTACTGCTGCTGTACGGACCGTCAAGTTCATGGAGCTGGTAGACACCAGCACACCACCGAAACTACCTGAAAAATCAGAAATTCAAGAAAAAACACTGAACACTGATCCCGTCACTCCAACTGTCCATACGGAAATGGATGTTGCAGGACATGATGACAAGCTTCCAGACACCTTCAACAAACAAACTGTAATCACGAAAAGTGGTATCTGCTTTGCTGGACCACAATCTTTTCTCTCAAATATGTTTGCAGTGTACTTTGTCTTCCAGATTATCCAGTTCTGTTGTGTTGAACAAGCTTATCAGTGGATCAAGACGAACTTCCACAACCAGATCGAAGTTGCAAAACAGATCTTGGAAGAAAAGGGCCCTTTTAAAATAAAGGAACTTGGCAAGAGCATATGCACTAGCAAGGAATGGCTATCTGTTCGCAAAGACAAATTGTGGATGTTGTTGCTGTGTAAATATGGTCAGAATCCTGAGCTTGAGGTAAAGTTAATTGCCACATATCCTCACAAGCTGGTGGAGGCAAGCCCTGACTGCCGTTGGGGTGGGGGGCTTCCATTTGGATCCAAAGAATATGATGATGATGTATTTCCAGGTGACGATGACTTTGGGGAACTTCAGACAAAATTCAGAGACCAACTGATCGCAAAGAAAAATGGAAATAATCCATGAATGTCTGTAACCAAATCTCCAGCAACCGTGGCGTATAAACTGCTGTAAATATTCTTTCAGTTGCATTCATTTCTGTAGTTTCAATTAAACATTACTGACGTGTTTCGTCTCAAAACTTTGGTTAATTTACAACCCTACCGGAAATTAAGGGGGGTTTGTATTTGTATTTGTATTTCAATTGTAATTATATATCTATAATTTTTCTTGACTTCATTTGGTTCATATACTTTCATTAGAATTTGCCCCTTTCAAAATTATTCGTGTAAATTGTTGAAGCCTTTACCGTAAACTACCACAACTGAACTTACTTTTTGGTGATTATGATGTTATATGCTGTTCTGAGACATGGCTTGACAATCGTTATGATGACAATTTGGTTGACTTGCTAGGTATGAAAATATTTAGACAAGATAGGGAAAAGCGCTTAAATAACTATAAAACATTCTCTCGTGGGGGCGGTGTATGTATTTATATTTCAAATAAATTTAGTAGTTCTACTAGTAAATTAGATATTGGATGTATAACTTCGGACGATATTGAGGTAGTAACTGTTACCTGTAAAAACCCTGGTTTTAAGCACATGCTCATTTCATGTGTATATAAGCCGCCTAAGGGAGATTCAAAAGCCTGTATTTTGTGTATGCGGGATATTTTTTGTAATATGAAATTTCGTAAATATGAGAAATGGATTCTCGGTGACTTGAACATTGATTTTTTACAGCCAAAAAGTCAAGGCTTATCGGACTTAAAAAGTTTTATAAAATTTAATGGGTTTCGTAGTTTGATAGATGGAAACACTCGACCTAATTTAAAGGTTGGCACATGTATTGATTATATAATAACAAATTGTCCATATGTAAATGAAAGTGGTATTGATTGTAACATGATATCGGATCATTTTCCTATATATGCCTACACTAAAAAGTGTCGCGATTATGGATGTAAAATCAGGAAATCAGTTAGAGATTTCTCAAATTTTAATCTGGATAACTTCAATGCTTTATTGAAAAATAGCGATCATTTTTGGTCATTTTTTCAGGAATCTAATGATGTCAATGTAAAATGGGATATCATATACCAAAACATACACGACATACTTGCCGTTATGTGTCCAATTAAAAATGTTTTTTCTAAAAGAAAACCTACTCCCTGGACGAACCCTGAGATGTATAAATGTGTTTATGAACGTAAGTTTTATGTTCGCTTATATAGACGTACTCATCAACCCGATATTTTGAAAATAGTACATTATTTGTGCGATCGTACAAATTCTTTGGTTGACAAAGCCAGATCAGTATATGTCAAAAATGCTCTACGTGCTAATTCAAAAAATCCTAAAAGATTTTGGCATGTAATAAATGAATTGTTATGGAAGGAAGATAGTACTACTGTCCAGATTAATTTTAAACACCATGACACATTTGACTCTGTGGCATCGAACGAGGTGTCAGATTATTTAAATGAATTTTATTGTGATATTGGTACGCGAATTGGTGGTAATGTTGATTTTGACTTATCTCATGTATATGACTATGTTATGGAAAATTATTTTGATTTATATATTCCGGACATAGAAGAAATTCTGCTAGATGCTAAGGAAATATAAATATCAAAAAGTAGTTGTATAGAAGGGATCAATTCCAGAATCTGTAAATATGCTATTGAATGTATTCCGACTCGTTTTGTTGATTTATTTACATGTTCCATGCTTACTGCTGTTTTTCCTAGAAAGTGGGCTGTAGGCTATATCAATCTGATACCTAAATCAGGTGATTTGAGTATGGCAAATAATTTTGCGACCAATAACGCAAACCCCGGTATATGCTAAGTTGTTAGAAAAGATTATACAGCGACGGATATTTGAATTTTGTTTTGCCAACAATGTTTTTTCCAATGTCCAGTATGGTTTTCTACCCAATTGATCAACACAAATAGCTATTTTTGATTTTGAAATATGTTTACACTAACTTTAGTCACAATAAGCTAGTGGGGGTAGTATATCTAGACGTAACCAAAGCCTTTGATTGTTTGAATCACAAATTATTTATTGAGAAATTATGTAAAATGAAATTTCCAGAAATATTACTTAAATGGTTTATAAGCTATTTTGACCGTGACCAGATAACTGTTTTCCATAATGTAGCATCCAAAGCTATTAAAGTCCATACCGAAATACCTCAGGGAACGGTGCACGAAAGTCATTGTGCATATGAAATGTTAGTAGAATTATTTTATGTGTAATATATCTTGCTTGAGAATTTAGACGAAAGGAAAGTCACCAGATGAGAAAGAAATTATAAAGGAATTATAAAGAACATTCAAAATTACACAGATACAAGAATGGCAGACGCTGCTGGTAGGCGATATACCTGTATAACCATTGCAGACGAAAGGCGCCTCCCAGCAAAGTAGTGCTGCCGGGGTTGAGATCAATAATGAGATAGTATAAAATAGGCTGAACCAGCAGGTGAGGCCAGAGAACACTACCTGTTTTGGATCGATTCGAATCTAAACGATTCGGCGTTTGGTTTTAGCAATGTACGCAGACATCGAGTGACTTGGATAGGAGTATACCATTGTACTAAGACAACTGGACTCTGAGGACGAAGCTAGCCTTGGGCAGTGTTGAATGAGGGCTGGATACTTGGGCCTAACCCACCAGCCATTGTACGCATTTGGATTGGACACCAATAAACTTCCTGTCTGCCAAGCAAGATTCGTGTTGTGGATATGAACGCCCATTTCACAGATGTAGTCTACCACTTAACTAGCGACATTAACATAAACTAAGCTTGACTGTCTGAACAATAATTAACAGCAAGTTTCCCTATATTTAACATAAAACCATAAACTACCACAAGCGTTCAACGGTCCTAGGGCCAACAGCATTTATCTTGTATATTAATGATATAATCAGGGTGATAGAATTTTGTAAGATTTGTTTATTTGCTGATGATTGTTTTTCTGGTAATGATTGGGATTCGATTCAGAGCAAGTTGCAGACTGATTTATCCTCACTTGTATTGTGGTGTGACTGAAATAGTCTTAAAATCAATCGGGATAAATCAAGGGTAATGATTCTTGGAATGCACAATAAATCAAGTAAAGTACTTTCTCCTAGATCGTTAAATGTTTTTGACCATAAACTTGAATTTGTTACTATATGGGTTGATAGGTAGTCCAGACCTATCAAAGTATCAAGGACAGTCCAGAGGAGGCACCACCATCTGGTCAGTATAACTCTGGTTCCTCCACAGGGGGCTCTGCCTACAGGCCTCAGCCAGGTCTCCCCACCCCTGCTGACCAGTCAGTGGGCACTGGTTCTCTGGACTGGACGGACCTACACACATGTTCATCCGTAATATTTTTTTCTTTGCCTGTTTTGTTCCCTGTTTATTGGAAATAAAATTCCACACATTATTATTGCCAGGGAACTGGCCGCCCAACCACCTGCTTGTTGACTTATCTTTATTATGTTTATTACCCATATCAGTGCAGCAATAAGACTACGCTCGTTGATACAATTATCTTGGTGTACTTATAGATCAGGAATTAACATTCTTAGCACTACTAAGTAAAACTAAGAGTTTGGTTTCATATAGGATTTTTAAACTGTCTAAAATTTGACAGTATGTGAATGAATTTATGGCTGTTCAAATTTATAAGCAAACAATTATGCCAATCCTGGATCATGTTGGTTTTATATTAATATCAATGAATTTAAAGGATAAAAAGAGTCTACAAGTACTTCAAAATAATGCCCTGTGTTTATGTCATGGATATGGCTGAGATGATTTTGTTCGAATTAATGACTTACATAAAAAGACTCACTTAATTAGTTTAGAACAGAGACACCAATTCCAGTTACTGAGACTGATGTTTATTCATTCGAAATATCTGCGAGTACAAAAAACATCTGAACGTACTACACATTCATCAGTAAAATTCATTTTTAAAACGGAAAAATATTTAGGCAGAAAATATGACCATAATCCTTTTTATCTTGGTACGGTACTGCACTGTAGTAGTGCAATAATATTAGTTATATTGTAATGAGTATGTGTAAAGGTTTTCTAAGTTATATGTGGAATGGTTAGATAGAATTAATGGGAAAGTTGTTTGTGCCGAGACGGGGGTATTAAAATACCCATTAACCGCCTAGATGCCATTAGTCTCCCGCTGATGCGGTAACCTGAGCTCCCTGTATCTGGGCCGAGCCGCTATGCCTTCTGATCTAGGCTGGCTGTTCTCTGGATCGATTCACATACAACTATAGATGGCTTCCATTCGTCAGGCCTGCAGCCCTGAACACATATAGTGAAACACTCACATAAAGAGGGCTGCTGGTGTACAGACACCCATTGGAAAACGAGCGCCTGTCAGGGTGTGAGTCGGTTGGGCTGTCTGGAATGATTAATGGACTTGTTTGTGCAAACTTGCGTGATATAAAAGGACGCTAGCACATAAGCCAGCCAGAGAGACAGAATGAGGTGCTAGTGAACGGTATGTCGCCCTGACATTCAGGGCGACAGTTGAGTGACTATGGCAGATATGTGTGAGGGATTTGGGTCTCCTCGTCTCGGGGCAGACACTGGACACTTTTAGGGACATTCGGCTAGATAGGGATCTTAACATAATATTCTGGACCTAATTTGGATAATGGAAATCCTGGGATGGATTCTCAAAACTGTAAGTAGATCTGATGTGTGGAGCATACACAGAGCATGGGTCTTAACGCCTTTCTATCGGTGGGGACTCAATGCACCCGACCCGCCACAGAGCCTTCATGGCGAAGTGGTGGCCTCACACTATGCTGCTCAAGGGTGAGAGTTGCTGCATGTATGTATCTCAGATTTAATATATTAAAACAATAGCTTACCCTCAGCCAAGCGAAGTCTATGTTTTGGATTGAGCGCACCAATTCATGGACTTTCTCTACCACTTTAACATTATATTTCAAGCAAAACTAAGTTCCCCATATTAACATATATATTATCCATAAGTTTCCATTCATTAACCCCTATTAAGTAATAACACCTGTAAACACCACTCTCAAACATCACTAAATATAAACAATACCACATCAGCGTTCAGTACTGTGGAATAGCCTATCTGAAAGTATACAAAAGAGTATAGATGCAGTCTCATTCAGCTATGCGTTGCATGATCAATATAAAATCTATGAAGATTTACTGTGAATTACTATAAGTTTGTTCTTTAATAATATTATTCACCTTTTCTATTGTATAAAACCATTAATTGATGTATTTGTGTAAATCATTGATTTGATTATAATCTAGATATATGGATGTCATGGAAGACCAGGGGAGACCCTGATTGACTGTTTTTCTAAATAAAAAATAACTAAATATATAAATAAATATTTCGAATTTGAAAATGTTTCAAACTGCTCAAATCGGCCTATAAACCCTTCTAAATGATTCTTTTCTTCCACAAGTCATCAGCTCTTTGCAACCACTAGTGGTGTGCCCTATGTCGAAAGGTGTTTTCGGAAGGGTAAAGTTGATTTGAAAACAGTTTTGGAAAGCTCAAGACTTCCATATTTCAAAATGACATGTTGCCCAAAATTCTTTTTGGTGCAACATTGTATTTAGCAGCCATCTTGAAAATTTCTGAAAAAATCCCTTTTTATTATTTAATTAATATGTTGCATCATAATTGTTCATACATATGGAGGAATTTGTGGCTGCTAAGGTTTGTAAATGACCATTTTGAACCAAGGAAACCTCAGACACTGAAATGAATAGATGAAAATGCATATGCATGGCAATTATGCATATTTTACCATAGACATTATGAAGTAAACAATAAGGATTAATTCCTTCTATTTAGATCTATCACTTTGAATAATTATTAATGTATATTGGAGGTTTTGGGTTAAGAAATAAGTCACAAGGTCTAAAGGACTTTTATGGGCTCCCCTTTTCCACTTAACTAGTCACACAAGCTAGTTACTGCATGGCATTATTTTCATCAGTCAAACATTATGATGTGAAGACTTTCGAACTCACTACATAGGCCATATTTAGGTCATATTTGGCCTCTCCATGGGTATCCCATATAGATGAGGCCATTTCTATGGGTATTTGTTGATTAAACAACAGATATTTGACTTACAGCTTCAAGGGAAATACAATAGCATTCCTAAAGTTCCAAGGATTTTTCTACCATTGATTTTCATCATGTTATCTCAGTTACTTCCTTTAGTATCTCATGTAATACCTTTATGGGCAATTTAGACCAGATTAAGCCATACCTGGAAATCAGCCCCAAAATTATATTATTTAGGAAATCATTGTGAAAAAACACCATTTAGATGCATTTGTAGGAAAAATCATTACCTAGAATTTTAGATAAATTCTGAGTATTTGGAAGGTTGCCAGGTTACCATGGTTACAGAATTTTGAATATATTTATTGAAATAAACCTGTGTGCCCCCTTGGTGGGGATTGATTAGTCTAAGTAACAGATAAAGTGATGTAATGAACAGAAGATGTGCTTTGTGAATCAGGAAGACACAGAGACCAAGGTGCCCAACCACAGATTCAAAGAATAGTTCAGAGATAACATAATCTGAGGCATCAGAATGGTGAATGTAATGAAAGATGCTAGAGGAAGCTTAGACACCATAGGCGCTAATGTCCATCAGGGAGGACCCAAGGGCTGACATAAGGGAGGATCCACCATGGTGTATTGAGTGCAAGCTTATGGTTGCAGGATCCAGTCCAGACGCAGACACTAAGGCCTTAAGTTTGTTAATAAACCAGTGGTATTCCATAGGCATGAGGCCAATCAGCCCTGGCATCAGGAACAAGGGGTCTGAATCACGTGGGTTGAGGACCCATGATAGCTCTTTTATCCATCTGACTGGGCACAAGGCTGAGCCTGGTGATGAGTTGAGAATTATCCACCAAGGGCGTTCAACGAATCGGTCAGTTTTTTTAGGAATGGATAGTAAGAGCCAGATGGTCTGGGTAAAAGGATAGGTCCCTCCAATGTGGGGAGAGACAGTAAAGGGCCATATCCACTAGGGGATTTTGACCAAGTTGGCCGACTGATTAGTGCTAAAATCGGCCGATTCTGTCCCTAGAATCGGCCAATTTTAGCACCGATTCAGATCAAACATGCACATTTCAATGTGCTGTACTGACAGGGTATCGTAAGAATCGGCCGATTCTCCCAGTCGCCCGTCGCCAGTCGCCGGTAAAATCGCCTAGTGGGTATGGGGCTTAAATCAACACTTGCAAATGAGTGCCCAGAAGGCTAGAGTCAAGGCAGCATAGAATTTGAGGTCTTTTTCCAAATCTACCATTTCTGAGCTCAGTTGCCAAAGTTTTACTAGCATCCTTCAACAGATAATGGCTATATAGACAGAGGTATGATAAGGGTGGCAATCTATGGTGATCACACTTTCTTACTTTAAGGCTATACTCCTAACACCACTGTTAAACCTTATTGCAGATTAGACTCTGTGCACCAAACCTAACTCCTAGTTTTAATATTAAAATACCGCCTTTTTTTTTTATTACATTTTTATTATCCTGGGATAAGTTGGATTTCTCCAGTCTTCCCTTGTCGCCAGCAGAACTTATCACTATTACATGGTATATACTATTCAGTTTCTTTAAAGTATTTGTTAGTGAAGACTTCCTTACCGTCTTCAAAAAATCCATTGAGCCATAATTATTAGGAATGCTCCGTAGTATGATTACACAAAGATTCAGTTATATATGATGTCAATGTGATGAGATGAGATGGTATATATGAGACAATGTATAAAACAGAACATTATACAAAAATGCCTTGAGCAAGCCTTGCAGTTTCACTGATAACATAATTCTCTTGCAGGTTTTCTTTTATCTTTTGCTTGAAACTGCTATAATCCTCATTTTGTCTTAAGGTTGCATCAAGATCATTCCATAGATTACGAGCAACAAAAACTGGTGATTTGAGGATATATTCAAGTCTGGTAAATGGAACATTCACCAATGGTGCAACGTTTTGGCGAGTGTTACATAGTCCAATGTTGGGTACTATGTATCCTGAATTAATTAAGCGAAACATTACATTCAGGAGAAAATATTTTCTCCTATATTCCAGAGATAATAATTTCGCTCTAGTATATAATTCAAGTTTATGTACATCCAATGGGTTATTTGCCAGAAATGTAACACGCAGGGATACATTCAATACGGTTTCCAATCTCTGGACATCTACAGTCGGGCATGCAGTAAAAAATATATTTCCGATATCTAAGTAGGGTAACAGCATACTTTTAACAATAGTCAAAGATGTAAATTCATTTATGCATTTCCGAACCCTTCGTAAGAGTGATAATTTATAGGAAGCAAGTTTATAAGTTTCTTTGAGCTGATATTTAAAATTCAAAGCACTATCTAGATTAATGCCAAGATACTTGTAAATACTTACACACTCAATCGGATTATCAGCTAGGGTTATCACAGGCTGGTATAACAATTTCTTATTAGAAAACATCATTTGCTTAGTTATTTTAATATTAATAGTTAATTTATGCTTACGACACCAAATGTCCACCCTTTTCATATCTGATTGTATCATTCTACCACATTCTGCAGGGTCTTAATTTGTAGTATACAAAACAGTATCGTCTGCATAAAGTAACATATTCGTTTCCTTGGCAACTTTTGGCAGTTCATTTATATATATATTAAATAATAGGGGACCCATTATGGAGCCTCGCGGTACCCCATAGGTGATATCCTGTAATGGGGAGAGTATTCCATTTGCTATTGTCTTTTGTTTCCTATCACATGTCAACTACCGTGGCGAACCGTTATCGTGATCTACTGTCAGGCATCAAGGAGGATGACCCTACCTTACCCGTGGTCATTTGCTCTCTTTATGGGATTCATTTGAACACTTATAATAAATCTGGGGATGACCCCATCCATCCAAAGCAGTCGCTAGTCACTGGGGCTGTAGCCGCTGTGAATAGTCACATAGTGGATATGAACAGGTCCAATAAGGTATTGACACCCAGAATCTCAAATGTAGTCCATCGATGGAACAGGAGGAAGAAGGCCCTTGACCATTTATATGGTCGCCTTCGTGATGGCTTGCATCCAACAAAAGAGTCGCAAATCCATATGGCAAAACTGCTATGTGACTGTATGGAAGATAATAGGCGGGCCAAGTATAGCGTTTGTTTTGGCATGCACTCTGACTGAAAACTAGTCTTATGTGAAATTGCCATGGCATGCACTCTGACTGAAAACTAGTCTTATGTGAAATTGCCACGTAACTTCTTTTTTTTTTTTTTTTTTTTTTTTTTTTCTTTCCTTAACTTATATGGTGACTCCTCTAAACTTGCATGATGACAGGCCAGTCTACCTGTCTCTAAATTTTGTGGACCGTATAATGACCTAAACTTCCATGCTTTGTTTTGCTAATTGATTTGCTTAAATTGTTTCCCCTTCCCTTTAGGTCAGTGTACAGTTAAATTGGCATGTATGATAATTTAATCTGATATTTTTTACTTGTATTATGACATTAAGTGTGACCTTGGTTAACTTGTATGATGTTGCATTTACAATGTTTGTATGGAGACCATGAATACTGGTAAGTGTGTTTGGTGACATGTATTTTTGCAAGTTGTGTTATGACCTTGTTTCATTAATGTATTGTCTTTGATTATCTTGTTTGTTGATATAGTTTTAAGATCAGTATTATATGTCATATGAACTAGACCGGTTAAGTACGGAGACTGCACTACAGTGCTTGCGAATTGATAATAAGTTTGATAACATGTATTTATGACTTGTATTAAGACATCACATAATTATTCTATTTGACTGAAGACTAGTCAAATGAATGAATGAATGACTGGTATTTCCTGATTGTCATGATATATCTATTGCCTCATGTCTTAAATTTTATGATCTCAGTTGTCACTTGACTGAAGACTAGTCTAGTGGTATTATTGAGGTTGTTAATACATGTTCCCTTTTTATCCCTCTATACTATGTAGATCGAATGTCGTTTGACTGAAGACTAGTCAATGCCAGCTTTCACTCATATGAATAGGCTAACAAATATGAGTTTGTGCTGTTGTCATCTCCTGTCACTTATAGGATTTTATTAACTACTGTTAAAGGTGATGCATGTATATTGACTAGGGCTCACTTAAACTATATAGGTGACTCTTCTAAATGTGTACGATGACCTGTCAGTCTGCATGTCTAAAAATTGAACTTGTATGGTGACCCGTCTACTTGTCTTTGAATTTTTGAGGATTGTATGAGGACCTAAACTACCATTGTTTGTTTGTTTATTTTTGTTTTGTATTTTTGTTTTGGTTGTTTGTATGTTTGTTTTTTCCTTTTGTTCTAGTGTAGGTGTAGTGTTATTTCTTATACAATTTGTTTTGGTTAAACTGCTTGTCTACTTTTTTTTTTTTTTTTTTTTTTTTTTTTTTGTGGTGACTGGCTGGGAGCGCACCACCACCATCATATTCAATCATTATTCATTAGTCTCTAATTGTCTCCTTATCAATTACAATTATAATAACGACATGGTCCTTTTGCCTCTGATGGCACTATACTGGCCTATGCCGTATGACAAGAACTGGATCAAATCCCGTCCCGTCCCGTCAACAGTTTACACTGAGCCTTTATAACCTGTATTGTCTATACACCTTGGTGTTTTTGATATTTGATGTAATAAATGTTCTGACTATAAAGCTATTAATAGACGAATTTTTATTAGCATATTATGGATAACACTTCTCGCAGTGCAATTGATATTGCTAATTTAAGTGGGTTTAAGCTCTCACACATAAATTGTCGTAGTATCTATAGGAAGCTACCTGAGATAAACATAGTGTTTAAAGACTTTGATATTTTATGCTGCAGCGAAACCTGGCTAGATGACCGATATTCAGATTCAATGATATGTCTTGATAATAAAATGTGTTATCGTTTGGATAGATGTAGTAAAGATCATAACAATATGAATATGATATCAGGTTGTCAACCCAGTGTGCGGGGAGGTGGAGTTGCAATATATGTAGGGACTAAATGGGCACCATTTGTATCACAACAACCTACCTTAAGCAAAATTACAGAGAATTTGGAGTTAATTACTATCTTTCTAGACAAGCCTGGATTTAAGAGAATGTCAATTACATCCCTCTATCGTCCACCTAAATCTAATCCTGCCTCCTCTGTGCTTGAAATATCAGATCTAGTTAGTACACTAATGCAGACTGGTCGCGAAATCTGGATATTAGGTGATTTCAACTTGGACTGGAATAGACGCAATCACGCTCAATTAAAGATTTTAAAGGACCAGTTTAAAGATCATAATCTGCATCAACTTATAAAGGGCTTTACCCGAAGCTCACGTTATAGTGGTACCTGTATAGATTATATTGTAACTAACTCAAGTTTTGTTCACGATTCGGGTGTACTGGATGACTACCTATCTGATCATTTCCCAGTTTTTGCCATACGTAAAAAGGATCGTAACCGTAAAGTATTTGAAACTAGATATTGTCGAAATTATAAAAAATTTGATGAGGATCGGTTTATACACTTGTTAAATTCAACTGACTGGACTTGTTTAAATGTTTCTTCTGATGTTGATGAAAAATGGGCAATTTTGTACAATAGGATAACTGATATTATGTCAGTTATGTGTCCACTTCGGAAGGTTCGTGCGAGTAGGAATCATCCACCATGGTTATCTGCTGAATTGATAGAATTAATGAAGGATAGAAACTACTATGCTAGACGTGCAAAGTGTACAAATAATGAATTTTATCTTAGTATGGCGAGATACCTTAGAAATAAATGCAATAGTGAAATCTGTAAGGCTAAAGGACATTATATTAAATCAAAATTGGACAATAACAAAAAAGACCCAAAACGTTTTTGGCGCGAGATAAAGTCGTTATTACATAACCCAAGTGATAGTGTAATACATTATACTCTGAAGCGTGACGATGGTGAACTCGTTCGTACTGGTCAGGAAAGTAACTTCATTAATGAATTCTATGCAAATGTTGGCCAATCGATAAGTAATGAGTTATCCCATGTGGGGAATTGGGATGATGGTACTGAATTCCTTAACAATGTGGATGGTGAAATGTTTGATGAAATAACAATAGAGGAAGTTCTTCATGAGTTGGAACAAATTGAAGTCTCCAAGTCAAGTGGTCTTGAACATATAAGTTCAACTGTAATTAAAGTTGCGTTGATAGTCCTAAGGAATATGTTAACTGATATTTACAATTGCTCAATTACATCTGGCTGCTTCCCTAGAGCATGGGCCACAGGGAGCATAACGCCTATTCCGAAAGTAGGTGACTTGACAAGGACTACAAATTGGCGTCCTATAACTATTGTTCCGCTCCCCCGCAAGGTGTTTGAGAAATTGATCCATAAGAGATTGTATAATTATATTACTGACAATGTTTTATTAGATGAACGCCAATATGGTTTTGTCCCTGGTAGTTCGACACTTCTAGCCACTTATGATTTAACTGATGATATTTATAATAACTTGAACAAGGGTGAGCTAACGGGCTTGGTATATGTGGACGTCTCAAAGGCTTTTGACAGTATACACCATGGTAGATTAATAAATAAGCTTTCAATGATGGGTCTTCATATGAAAAGTCTAATGTGGCTTCGAAGTTACTTAACTCGAACTCAAAAAACGTTTTTCAATAACATGTTGTCTGAAAATTTAACTGTAACTGCGGGAGTACCACAAGGATCTGCCTTAGGTCCTTTACTGTTTATTCTTTACATAAATGATGTATTTAATGTTTTTGAAAGATGTAATGTGTTATTGTATGCAGATGATTGTGTAATATATACCTCTGATAAGGATGTCAACAAAGTGACCACTGACTTACAGGATGATTTGAACTTATTTGCTTTATGGTGTAGTGAAAACCGTTTAAAAATAAATGTTACAAAAACAAAAAGTATGCTGGTGTCTACACGTCAAAAATTGGAGAAAACTAATTTTTTGGGTGTTAGTATATTGGCTAAAAAGCTAGATCATGTAATTACTTATAATTATCTGGTTGTAACTCTGGATTCAGAAATGTCCCTTTGTTCTCACCTCAATAATGTTTATGATCGTGTAAATAGAAAACTTTTTCAATTTAGTAAAATCAGACGGTACTTGACCAAAAAGGCTTCCATACAACTGTATAAACAAACTATTTTGCCGATTTTGGATTACTGTTGTTACCTTTATAAATCGAGTAATCAACGAGAGTATCTCAACCTGCAAAAGTTACAAAATCGTGGATTACGAACCAGCTTCGGCCATCCGCATGGATATTGTATGACTCGTATTGAGCTACATCAAGAATCGAAGCTTGCAAGCGTACTGCAGAGGTGTGATAAGCAATTGTTAATGTTAATGTATAGAAATAGTAGAATTGTTGATAAATTAAGAGTCCCCGTTAGACAAAATAGGAGTGTGCAGAAAATAGTGTTTAAAACGGAGCGAATGATAAGTAAGATGTATATAAGTTCTCCATATGTTCGTGGAATATCCTTGTGGAATAAGTTATCACGCGAGTGTCAACATACTGACTCTAAGTTTGATTTTCAGAGCCGTATCTCTAAGGACTTTGGTACATATATTGAAGGTTATAAATAGTGTCAAACCCTGTGTTTTTACCTGACTGACAACTAGTCATGGTAATGCAGGGTATACTATAATATATAACTTGTATACTGTGTAATTGTTTATTTTCATAAATAGTGTCTAACCCTGTGTTTTACCTGACTGACGACTAGTTATGGTAATCCAAGGTGTACTGTGATATATAACTTGTATTCTGTGTAATTGTTTATTTTCATAAATAGTGTCTAACTGTGTGTTTTTACCTAACTGACAACTAGTTATGGTAGTGCACGGTATACTATTATATATAACTTGTATTCTGTGTAATTGTTTATTTTTATATCTATTAATGTAGTGCCTCAGTTGTACCAAGACTGGCACGCTTGGAAGATCAGGTTATTTACCTGAAAGTTTTGCTATGAATAAACGCAATAAAAAAAAAAAAGAAATAGGTAGTTTTTAATCCAATTTTTCATATTCTTATCAACATACATTTCATCCAATTTTGATAGTAGAGTAGAATGGTCTAAGGTATCAAAGGCTTTCTTAAAATCAATGAATACAGCCATTGTCGGCTGTCTCATGTTATTGTTTAAAGTTATCTCGTTAATCAATTTAAATATTGTGTCTTGGGTTCCGTGCTTGGTACGAAAACCATTTTGATTAGGACAAAAAAGTGAATTATCTTCTATATGCTCATACAGTTGATCATGAATTAATTTCTCCAACAGTTTCCCTGGTAAGGGCAACAAGGTAATAGTTCGTAGGTCCTCAACACATTTTGGATTATTAACCTTTGGTATGGGTACCACAGTTCCAACTTTCCACTCATTTGGGAATATTTGAGTTTCAATAGAGAGGTTGAATAGATATAATAGTTGTTCATGTAAACACTTGAAGCTGTCTCTTAATATCCTGGAAGAAATGGATAGCCCTGATGATTTATAGATGTCTATTTCGTTCAATTTTTTATTCAATTGTTGCTTCCGTATCTATTAAATGTTCTAACCACAACTAGGTTTTTAGATTTTTTTTAAGTACTTCCAGTACATCCTGTAAAGGATGAAATTTGTGACAGGACCTTGTATAATACATTTACTATTTATGATGTTATGAACTCATATAAATATCTGGGAATAGATCTTGACTGCAATCTATCATTTGACAAAATGATTGACACAACTTATGATAAGGCAAATCCTAAACTTTATATTTTGAAAAAAATCACATCATTCATAACAAACTCAATAACAAATCTCATCTATAAGACTTGTATATTACCAAATTGGAATATGCTGATTTTTTAAATGACTCAGCTACTGCTTCAAAAATCAAGAAGTTACAAAGGCGAGCAATGCATGCAATAGATTATCAATCACATAAACATTTTAAATACCACGAATTACTTGATTTATATGGGCACTGAGAACTATATCTCAGAAGGAGGAAACATATATCATCCGTTATGTATCATCTTAGACACTGTGAACAATGCGGTAATCAAAAAAATAAATTTTCACATAAATTCACAAAAATAACAAAAGTCCAAAATACCCCCATTACAGAGCTGTTTGTATTTGGCATATGTTGCCATTAGTGGTTCAACGGTTGATATATAAGGTAAAATTCAAGAGGGGCATCAAGCCATTTTGCTGGCCTTGACCTGCTGCTAATCCACTTTGAGAACATGCTACTTTATGTATGTGAAATTGTTTGAATAATAATAAAAGAAATGAATACTGGTTGCCAAGCAATTGTTTTATGCACTAGGCTGTTGCCATACAATAGATAAAGGACCCTTCAATCTCCCTAAGCATCTCTTCTACTTGCATCATTGCCTATACATAATCTAAGACAATTCTAGAATTCCTAATACATTGTTGTTAGGTAAATATGACAGTCTAGTTCCATTGCTAGCTGAATCCTGAAGGTTACCATTGTTTCCAGATTCCCAAAGAATATGAACATTAAGATATCTCAAAAATGACCCACTTACATCACACAGCTCCAAACACACATTAGATATGTTGGATATTATCATAATGTATGTTGAAGGGTCATGGAGGAATGGTTGCTAAGCCATTTTGTTGTGTGAAAGGCTGTTGCTAGACAACATAAAACCATAGAAAACCTTACATATTAGCAAAGAGGTCTTAACATAGGATTGATCTTTATTATATACATTTGCAAATTATTTTAAGATTGTAAGTACCCAGTTGCTAAGGAAATGTGACATTCTTGTCTGTTACTAGGCAACTAAATGGTCAAGTATATAGTCTAATTATAGTTCAAACGGATAATTAGTGAATACAGTTGGGTAGATGTTCTCAAATTTGATCTAGAATCTAGAAAAATACTTGAAAGAGAAATTTGAAAGATGGCTGCTTGAAACCCTGATACCAATTGTTGTTTTTCTTAAAACATAATTTCTCCAAAAATAGACATTCTAAACATTCAAAAACTGTTTTCATACCTCATTAGTTCCTCAGAAATAACCTATCTATGTGACAAACCATAATTATAGGCCTATATTCCTATTTTTCAGTTTTTTTAAAAGATGGCTACCAAAAATAATGTTAGCCTAAAAAGATTTTTGGGAAAACACCTAAGCCATTTTTTGACGTAAGGCATACCACTATTGTACACAGCACCAAGAGGTGAACACGGTCAATATTATAAGCGCTCGCAATTTGGAAGTGGACAATTACCTGCTTTCGGTGCAGCTTAAAGACAATGTGGCCACGCAATATTCGGAAGTATAATTAGATTAGCCCTTCTCATGATAAAGAAGATTGATGCATCAGCATTTAAAGGAGCGGTCCCCACCATCGTGAAAACAGGAAAAGGGCTTTTTGATGATGTGTTGGCTCGAAAAAACATTAAGAAGAGCACAGTAAAATGCTCTAAGAAGGCAGGAAGTGATCTAATGGACACTACCTTCAGTGCAGTCAGAAGGTACTTAAACATTGACGACGTGGACCTCCAGCCAAATGACAGCGAGCAACTCAAGGTAAGAGACGTGCCAACGGGAAGAAGAAGAGTGTAGGTAGACGAAAGTCCACCCTTTTCTAAGGTTATCATCATGAGTGTCATTCATGCTTGTGCATCGACTTGTGCAGTAGGGAAATTAAACATTTACATGCACTACCCATATCATTTAAATTTATATTATACATTTTAATAACAATAAATGACAAAATGACGTTATGTTTTCTTTATTATGTAACATAAAACATATACAATATTGTACAAACATGTACAAACTATATAACAAAAATGTAAGAATTACGAAAATCATACGTATCACTGTAATTCTCTGGAAAATATATGTATAAACTATAAACCAAAAAAAAGAAAAAAAAAGAAAAAGTACATACAGTGGTAGTGAAACGTAATATTTAAAAGTAGGTCATGAAAGTAGGTTGAACGCTATGGTTTAGTTTTGTGTTGATTATCATTTCCGTGCATTGTCCGATATAATTATTACGGTTGGTATTGTCTCTAAGGGGAGTGCTAGTCGAGTGGTGAGCGAGTCCGCGGTATGGGCGCTCAATCCATAACATGAACAACGTTTGGCAGTGCGGTAAGTTTATTGGTGGTTATAGTGATGCGTACAGCTGCTCGTGAAGGCAATGAATCCAAGGTATTACAGTTCAGTTTGAGGGGAGGTAAGCTTCCTCCGTAGAGTCCACTTGTTCTCGCCTCCGGCCATCTCGTAACGACGTTGTATAAGTCACCAGATGTCCCTGTGATTGTATGGCTATCTAAACCCCCTTCCAAATCTCCCGATCCGTATGATCCAAGTGCTACTGTTCTCTCTCTCTTGACTCTCCTACACTCTCGTTTATAAAGTAGTCTGATATCGATTTTTCCCAGGGCCTCAGTGCTTGCGGGGAAGTGTGTCCCGATGATCATTGTCGTCAGGCATATCAACACTTACCAGCGGCACTGGCCATTACTATATATTTTCATAAACTAAGTAATTTGGAAGAATTTCCATCATGTATATTCATCTGGTGGCTCTTACACTAATTCAGTAGGCTTGCACAAAGCAAATGTTAATTTCTACCTTTGTGCAAGGTTGTGATGACCTAATTATTCAAACTCTATTAGTCTATTAACCTATTTTCTTAGTAGCATTTGCTATGCGCGCCAGCGACTCCAATATACTACTTGTGCAGGTTGATGGAGGGGGGTGGGGGGACTATACTTTGTGTCGGAGTGTTTTCTTGCTGGGCAGTTGGGTCTGCGATGTTAAAAACCTCCACCCACGCATGACTCAGTTTCACTTTTGCCGCCAACAGCCTGACGAGCATATCACAGACAATTCAGATAATAATAATCCCTTAGCATAGCATAGCATCTGCCATGTCTGACAATCACCAAACCAGGTGAGTCTCTTCGTTGCATCAGGGAATGTCTAATGTTTTTTTGACATTTTTGAGGACTGACATCTGTTGGACTGACATCTGTTGGGGGCAGGCCTTATGCTGTGTTTGTAAACAATGGTAGCTGGGTCACAGCTGTTCGGAACAGCTTATCGGTGTTCTAGAGACGGACACAATGCTTTGGAACCTTATGGTAGGAGTTTTTTCTTGTTCCAGCACCCTCGTCATGACCCTGAGGACACCAGAAACCTCGCCCCTACCGGAAGAATGGGAAGAACAGCAAGAGCTGGAAGAACACATGAGACGTGCACACCACGTGAGGACTTCCAGGACCACCAGAACGACCAACCCAGCTGGACCAAATGGCCACCTCTGTGGACGCCGAAGTAGGTTGCAAATTATTAATACTGTTCATCAACACTGATTAATCACACTCCGAATCAGTAGTTGGGTACAGGGACAGGAAGAGACGCGGTAATACGATTACATAATCGTATATAAGGAGTTGCTTGTAGCCTGGCTGATCAGTCTCAATTAAGACAACCAACGATGGTTAATTGTGAGTAGGCCTACTTTAGGCCGACCAGAAAATTCACAAACATCTGCTGTATATGTGATTGAATTTGCAAATCAAATTTTAAAAAAAATATAGACATCCAAATGTAAAATAAATTATAGACATACAAAATGTACAATAGTCAAAAATAGTTTTCCATTGCTTTAGACATGGGAAAAACTGAGCCTTGTGTCTTTTTCGAGATCTGCTGCGCAACAGCACATTATGTAAGTCTGGCACAGTTAGTGCAATCAGTCTGTGCGTCTCTGGTATAGTATATTCACAATCTGCTTGTGATAACAGGTGCATAGCACAGCACAGTAAAACTTTGTACAGAAAGCCCGTTAACGCTCTCAACTCCCCTTTGATATTTTGCTGGCGTCAGGCGTCAGGACTTGCGCGACAAGGACCCTGACCCCCAGCCTGCGGGAAAGCCGTCTTGTGCGCACGTACTATCCCGCGTACTATCCCCCCTTGAGCAAAAGGTATATGACGGCCAATGACCACAGCCATACCAGTCACAGCCACTGGCACAGGAGAGGCACAGTAGAGTTGCACACATGTGTAAAAGGATAATCACGGTGTTACTGTGCTGCAATTGTGCTAGCCAGTGCGTCAATATAACCGTGCAAAGTTTGCGTTAAGTCCCCTATGTCTGCCATGCGTCCCCTATGTCTGCCATGTGCGTCCATACCATTAAACCGTGTACATCAACCGTGTAAATCAAATACTCCCACAAAATACAACCCATACAGGGCCATACAGCAAGTCGTACTAGGCCTAGGCATCCCTACATCAGCCACAGTTTAGTTTGGATAGTTTCTTTAGACTTTTCTTTAGACTAGCCTAAGTTGAAGCCCGGACACATACAGTTGAATACGGGTCAGTTGGTGCATGTGTCATGGGCTTAAAACTAAAAGAACATGTCTACCATGAATCCACGTGCGTCCAGACCATTAAATCCATTGACGAAGATAAGAGGGTAACCTCATAGTCTTCGTCACCGACACTGATGCCGGCCTGGGCATAATTGTTTCCTCACAATTTGGTTTTTAACACAAAACAGGCGTCACTTGGTCCGACTTCTCTGCCACACGCCATTGCCAATAAAAGGACAGAAAATTTTCTCCTGGGAATTTGCGTCCCCATGGCCGCTGCCTAGTCTTTACATGGAAGGCGTCTGAAGAAGGACAAGCCGGACCCACGTCCAAAAAACTAGGAAGGGGGCCAGCCCGCACCACGGCTTCTAGTGTGTGGGCCAGCCCCCTCGACGAACGCGGCGGGGGCCCTGGCAGATACCTCCAGTTGGTCGACAAAATGGATTTGCCCGCCCCCACTGATATACAACAAAACGCCAGCTATGCTCCCAAACAAGTGAACGACGAAAGCTTAAACGGTGAAGACCACATGCTTCAGTGTTTAAAAACAGTCCACGTGCGCATTGTCAACATCCGGCAAAGCGACCAATCAGAGCAGCCGCACTCCGCGAAGCAGAAAAAGCAACATGTCCGACCAAGCACAACAACAACGAAGACCAGTCGGGACAACAATGCCTTCTCATCGACTGAGGCCTCCGGGCACCGAAGAAGATACCTGCAACAGCACCCCGGTGACCTCGGCGGCCGGCATGTGGCCCCCGACATACTTTACCAACCTGAGCAGCCCTGTGGAGCCCGACACGCAGGGTGCACACAGCCCGCCCCTACGGCCACCAGCCTACCACGTGCTGCCTCGGATGCTCGGGTCACTGATTCCAGAACCACAACGCAACCCCAGCGATCCATCGCAGCGGATGGGAGTCCGGACACCGTCCCCCAGGAGGTTCCATCCGTACAAGGATGCAGTGGACGCTCTCCGCCGAAGACAGGCTACAAACCAGGAAGTACACCCGTTGATGGAGGTTGGGAACCGTATGCCTCCCCCGTCCGCGGGGACCCCCCCTTCTCTGCTCCCACCTCAGCTGCAGCGAGCTGCCACTCCGACGCTCCCGTTCGGGTCAACGGTGTACACGTGCCCCACCCACTGGCACTGGACGTACCTGGGCTCCCCTGGGATGACATCACCGATCCCAACTCCACGGGCCCCGCCTCCGGTCCTTACCCCCTGACCGACGACTCCGGCAACGTGGGCCCCGCCCCGTGGCCCGACTTTATGGCCAGGGTGGGGTACCCCGTACTTCCAGCTGATCAACCACATAGCTCCATATAGACACACGCGGATAATTCTAATTACCACCTCGCACACGACCATACCGATCAAGCCTCCGACCCCAACCACGAGCTCCTAGATGACTACTCAGCGTGGCCCTACCCTACACTCCAGATCATAACTCAGCATGTCAAGGCCGACCTAGCATGGTTCTCCTGCTACCTAGCCAGCAACAATGTAAGGTCCATCATCCCGCACTGCAGGACGGTCATACGGATATGGGCCAACTCCTGCCTTCAAGGGGGCGGGGCCACGGACGGCACCAGGTTCTACTCCTACCGCTACCCGGCAAGGATGCCCGCCCACCACCACATATCTCAGTTGGAGGCGATAAATCTCCTGGCAGCGGTATGCGCCTTCGTCGACCACTCCCATGCCGGAGGGACAATCGAGGTCTACTGCGACAACTCCGCAAGCGTATCGACCTACTCATCAGGCAGAGCCCGGGACTCCGTCCTCGGGGCTTGTGCCCATGCCATGTGGTATAAAGCTGCTGAAACACAGACCTCCCTTCACTTTCTACACATACCCGGTGAGGGGATGGTCCTTCCCGATGCCCTCATTAATGTGTTTAGGCATTGGTCAACTGAACAATGGCCAGTCATTACTCAA
Source organism: Lepidonotus clava (assembly GCA_936440205.1). NCBI lineage: Eukaryota > Metazoa > Annelida > Polychaeta > Phyllodocida > Polynoidae > Lepidonotus > Lepidonotus clava. The sequence goes on along the minus strand of OW387146.1, from coordinate 48,794,910 downwards.
ACCCAGGAACTAAGACTTATTCCAATGAAAGGACAGAAAATTTCTCTATATTATGTTATTTTAGTTCCCATAAAGCCCTGACAAAGGTCTATTGTATATATCAGTACCATCAGTGGTAGGATGATTTATTACATGAAATATATAATCGATCTTAAAGTTATGGACGCAACCTACAGGTCAACCCCCCCTTATATGTCATAAATATTTATCCTGATGTTTAATCCTAATGGTCATAGGCTACATTTTTTAGGCATTGTAAATTCACCGTGAGTTAACATTTTTCTTCTCAGGGCATGGGCCATGGGATACTTTATAGTGTATAAATATAAGCATTCAAACCACCTAGGGAGTTTCATCAAATTATCAAAACCATATTACCCCACTTCGATTATAATGGTGTTATGCTGATCTCATGTACCATTGGTGACAAGAGGGAACTACGGGTATTGCAGAATAATGCTGCCCGTATTTGCCCGCATATATAGACAAAACTCTACGAGTGTGTAGATACGGATGGCCGGATCACCCGAGGCGGGAAGGAGATCACTACGAGTGCGAAGCACGAGTAGTGATCTCCTTCCCGCCTCGGGTGATCCGGCCATCCGTATCTACACACGAGTTGGGTTGTGTATTTATTATACTTTTTCGGAATTGAGAAGGTTAAAGGACATATAAAGAAGAGATTTGAGCAGTTCTTGACCATCTGTACACCATCAATTTATTCGACCAGCGCCATTCATTTGGAACTATATGCGCGGCGGACTACGTTTGATGAAGGCGCAGAGGCTATTTGACCGACTTCACGCCGACTTCAGACTTTCTGGTATTCTTACGCGGGTTCGCGCCGGTGAAAAGGCTCTGTCTTTGGAAATTATCGAAGTATTTGGGTATTTTTATAATTTGTCGCCATTGTACAGGCTCAGTGAAAGATATTCCATAATTATTTTTAATTATTAGCCTTTAAAATTATTCGACGGGCCGGATTCATTTGGGACTATTTCGCGCGGCGGACTACAATTGACCGGAGTGATGCGGCCGAATGACCTACTTTCCGTTTGAACAAGCCGGCGGTTATGGCGCGAAGAGACGAATTTGATCTCCGGGATTTCTTCATTTTACGCTGGAAATCGGCAATCTACGAGCAATTCCTGGTTGCTGCACGTGAATAACATACCCGGGATGTACGAGGACGTGTGAAATTTACGTGTCATCGCCTGAATATGGAATTATTCGACCAAGAAGATTGGGTATTTTACTCGCCAGCTCGCGCGCCCGCCGCCATGCTTGCCGGTGCTTACGCCGAGAAGCCACTTCTTCCACCCGCCAGAATTGCTTCAAAATATTACATATTTATGTGGAGAATGGATTATTTACGTGGAGAAGTACGTGGAGAACAACGTGTGTGCAAGTGAGATCTTGACATTCAGGATTTATTAACTTCCAGCCTCCCGGCAACAGGGCCCTGCAACAGGCGCCCGGCAACAGTGCAAGTACAAGCGACCTCCTCGGGTCAGGTCGGGTCGGGTCAAAGGTCAGTACAACTTTCAGTATTCTTATATAGATTGAATTTTACAACTTCAACTCGGAGAAAACGTACTAAATTACTCGATAAAATACATTATTTTGATGAACTACATTACATATGTACATCGAGAACACCTTGGTTTGGTCAATTTTACCTTAGAATATTTTACAAGTTTGAAAAAATGACTTTGAATTATTTTCACTATTATTTCATTCCAGGGCCTGCAACGGCGCCCATCAGTCCTGCAACGGCGCAGCTTTTCCCTGCAACAGTGGCAGGACGCCTCAAAGCTAAGTACAACCTTCTCATTTCTTATATAGATTGATATTTACATCTTCAACAAGGACAAGAGGCCCCGGAATCTTATAGATATTATTTAACTTTGAATATTTCTTAAACTATGTCGGATTTTGCCCGGATTTCGCCCGGATTTCTTAGATTTTCGCCCGGATTTCTTAGATTTTGCCCGGATTTCTTAGACTTTGCCCGGATTTCTTAGACTTTGCCCGGACTTCACATTTGTTGATTGTTCCCACTGTAGTAATTGAAATTTATATTGACAGAGCCGTGGAAGACTGCCCCACTCAGCAGCGCCGAGGCCTGTGAGAGGCTGGAGGAGGATGACTGGAACAAGGCAGCTGATCCAGCTGCAGCTGGGACGATGTTCATGGATGGTGCCGCCTGCCCTGGAGTGACCGCCGCCTGCCCTGGAGTCGCCGCCTCCTGCCCTGGAGTCGCCGCCGCCTGCCCTGGAGTCGCCGCCGCCTGCCCTGGAGGACTTAGGGCCCTGACCGCTGGACTTAGGGCCCTGACCGCTGGACTTAGGGCCCTGACCGCTGGACTTAGGGCCATCACTGCTGGATTTATCCCTCCTGGAGGAGTTGTACTGTTGTGGGGTGATGCTATGGGAGGGGGCGTGGCACCCTGCCTCATAGGAGAGGTGGTAGGCCTTGGTGCTTCAATTGCTGGCCCTCCTGGAGGAGTTGCGCATTGTTCACCTTGGTTGGGGGCAGGAGGAGGGGCACCAAGGGCACCGGACACGAACCCTGGATGCTGAAGGGCCATGGAGACACCACTGCGATGGAGGGCAGAAGGTAGGGCCCTTTTTTTGGAGAGTCTGGCCCTCTCCTCATCACTGGTGAGAAGGTCAAACATCTCGTACTGCATCGCCATGTCTGCAGTTGCATAGTTGTTTAGAGATGCTGTGTTGTTGTGTCCTGTGAGCTGACAAATCACAGTGGGATTCACCCCGCTGTGAAGGAGATCCGTGCAGGTTTTCTTGTGGATGCTGTGATTTGTCAGCTTCACACCGGTGATGTTGCACTGCTTCGCCATTTTCTTGACAATTTGGCTGAGGTTGTGGATTCCCAGGGGTTGGGCCTTATACCACGTAGTTGCCCCTTTTGACTTGTTAATGGCCAAGAAGAAAGGGTCATTGGGGTTGGCCATCTTGGGGGGCCTGTGTGCCTTGAAGATGTCGTACATCTTGATGGCACACCGCTCTGGGTGCCTTTCATTTGCGAACAGTTTCGGCACAAACTTGCGACAATCCCCCCCATCCTGGCGTGTCTTGGAGAAACGCTCGTTAAAGGTCAAGTACACGTAGCCATTTTCGTCAGAGACCTTTACTATGTCATCCCAGCAGAGTTGCCTTCCCTCATGGATGCCTCTGAGGCCAAAGCATTCAACCATGTACAGGAATAGGCCCCTTTGTAATGGTTCTGGTTTGTCCATGGAAATTGCCCCTTTTTCCCAGAAAAGGTTGACATGTTCTGCTGTAAGGGGGTCTGACCTGTTGGACTTGTTCCCATACCCTTTCCCTTTCAGTTCCTTTCTTTTTGTGGCCAGAACATCCCTGCTGGACTCAAATTCAGGGCTTTCCTTCATGCTGTAGCCATGCTTGTTGCCCTTGAGGTGCCTGTCTATGGCCCCAAACATCCCTGTGAGTGTATCTGGCTCATATTCACCCCCATCTTTTTTTTTCACTGTCATGATGAAGGCACTTACCAGCACATTCAGGTTTCCAGGGGGCAACTGTAGAAAGTCCTCTGAGCCCTGACCTTTACAGTATTCTGTGAACCTTTTCACAACTTGTTCGGTCTTCCTTGTGGTGTTCTTGTTTTTTCCTGATTTTATGTAGTTGTCTATGTTGTCCTCAGTGATGTCCTGGTGCTCCTGATCCTGTTGTTCATCCTCAGGGCCCTCCTCCTCCTCCTCCAGGTCCTCCTCATACCCATCTTCACTGTCAGTATCCTCTGGAATGTAGGGGGGGTCCTCAAAATCCATACAATCCATTCCTGAAATGTTCCCTCCATCTTCGGAGATGGTGTCGTAGGTCGGCGGCACATTCACGGGTGTCCGCGGCACGTTTTCTGACGTCCGCGGCACGTTTTCTGGCGTCCGCGGCACGTTTTCGTCCCTTTCCTGATGATTTTCAGCCCTTTCCTGATGATTTTCAGCCCTTTCCTGATGATTTTCAGCCCTTTCCTGATGATTTTCATACCTTTGCTGTTGATTTTCAGCCCTTTGCTGGTCAGTTATGGGAAAGGTAGGCTCTGTGTCTGGATGATCAAAAAGTTGACAAACTTCAAAAGTGTCCAAAGCAGTAGTGAGGTCTGTCTCTGAGCTGTCTGAATCAAACATGAGCATAGCACGAATGTCACAGTCTGTGAGGTCGATGAAAAAGCTATCCATGATGTTTTTACATCACCTTTACCGGGTTTTGTAGACTTTTCAGACCTTTTTCTGCTATTTTTAGACGTCCGTGAATTTGGAAACGGCGGCCGTCAGCGTTTGTTGACGTCACGTGGGGTCCTAGATGCATTTTCATTGGTTTAAAGTGCCTCGGGGCCGTCGGGAAAGGTTTTTTTTTATGTAACATGTGTTTGGGAAGGTCTGGATAGCATTCTGCCATAAAAAGACTGTTTAATTTGGCAGAAAATGAATAAAAATGATCTGGTAAAGGGTTTGTTTTGGTCAAGATTAAACTAGGTCGCGAGTGGATTTAACTAGGTCGCGACACCCTCGCGACCTAGTTATGGCGTTTTTCATTGGTTCGAAAACTAGGTCGCACTACTTTCCTGTATTACCACACTGTGGTAATACAGAAAAAATATTACCACAGTCTAGGCCGTCACTGTATGCCTATTCAGCAATTCCGAAAAAGTATAATAAAAGCCTAAATGATCATGTTACTATTGATTGCCTACATTTTTTTTTTTTTTTAATTCAATTGTTTATTCAGACATAAAAGTAAGTTACAAACTTGTTTTCGTTTTACATCTGAGTTGTCAAACTATAAAAATACTTTGACCAATATTAATCACAGAAAACCATGTAAACATGAACCCATATTTGTTATTAAAAGACTTACTAACAATAATTATATTAAAATCATTCATTACATAACATAAACACCAATTTGTAGCTAGGTATAAAACAGCATATAGCTTATGTATATAATTTAAAACATAACATTTACCGAGTTAATCAACTCCACATATTATGCGGAGTTGATTAACTCGGTGAATGTTATGTTTTGTATATCAATGTAGTACAATATTTTTGAAAGTAAGATATTCCATTTGTCCGTAATATTATGTGTGTTGTGAAATTGAGCCCAATTAGAATCTCTCAAATAATTTTGAAATGCATTTCTATCATAGTTTCTATAACTGCACCCTGTGAAATCACATTTAGTTCTTTTCATGGGGATCCTTTTCCAAATAAAAACTATCATCGAATGATCACTCAGATTCATATCTACCACTCTAACATTTTGAATAATATTAGAATTAGTTAAAATTAGATCTATACAAGCACTCGTGGTATTAGTTACTCTAGTTGGTTCCTTGATCAATTGTCGAAGACCATATTGCTTAAAGGGGCATTCTCGTCCGTCGGTTTCTAGGCTTACATACGCCGACGTTAGCTTAACGACGCGACGGCCGGCGACGTGTTTTGCACTTTTGGAACGTAATTCGGCGACGTTATTGGTCACGTCGCGAATTTGGCGGGTTAATGAGATGGTTACAACGTAGCCAGCGGCGACGACGTCAGGGACGAGAATGCCCCTTTAACTACATTCTTAAATTCTTTACTATATTTATTATGAGTATCCTTATATCAAGGTTAAAATCCCCCATGATAATAATTTCTAATTTATTCAAATTTAGGCCCGATAATGTGTTATCCAATATATCTAGGAACTTCTGAAGATTACCCTGAGGAGGCCTATATACATTACAAATAAGTATTTTCTTATTAGGTTTTTGGCTGCATCTCAGCATCTATTGAGCTGATGTTCAGATGTGCATATATCGTTTCTGAATAATCATATTTATTATTAACATATAAACATAAGCCCCCTCCTTTTTTGGGATTTGTTACATTGAGATTATCATCATCACTCCATTTCCTATCATACCTTACCAATGAGTACTTATTTTTAAATTCAAAAAGCTGTGATGGTAGTTTAGCATGTAACCATGTCTCAGAAAAACCCAAGACATCAATACCACTATTTTAAAAACGTTGCTTCTATAAGATCCCACTTATTTGCTATACTTCTTATATTAAGATGAGCAATTTTCAATCCTTTAGTATTATTATAATCAATCATTTGTACATACAAACATAATCATGTCAGTTGTATACCAGATTTATTTTAAAGTGATAGTATCGGATAATAATTCCCCTATCATTTGATATCAACATGAATGATTATATAAATTAGACACTAAGCAAATGAGCTGTTAAGATTAGGTACGAGTGGGGGTGGTCTACAGCATTTCACATAATCAAATCAATATATAATCAAATTTCGTCCAATATCAACATAATTCATAATCCAAGTTCTAGTTTATGTGGACTAAAATGGCTTCATACGTATACAAATTACTAGATGAACAAGAATTGATGCGTTTCTAATAGGGAAACCTCCCAACGATACAACTCATAATATGTCAACACTAATATAATATTCATATTGCAAGAAACCATATCTATACAAGTCCAACATTAACTTATATTATTTACACTCTATTAAGAATTGCATCTCTGTATTCACAGATGATTTTTCCCAACCAGTTCCCATGCTTTACATTTTCCTGGTTAATTTTTTCGTGTTGCCCTGAGGTAAACCCACAAGAAAATGTGTCCCCTTTGGTAGCCTCATACAAAAATCCTCTAGTTTGTAATAATTTATCTCTCAACGAGTCGTTCTGGTCAAATTTCAATCGTATTACCAACCGCATGATTTTCAGTTTGTCTTCTTCCCATCTATCCCCTATTTTTATTGTTTTCCCAATTTTTTTGGCATGGTACCCATCAACAGCCTCAATTATGTCATCTACTAAATCTAGCCTCCCATGATATCGTGCCATTTTGGCATAGTACAGATGTTCTGATGATTTATAGTCAATATCTTGATATTTAATTTTGCAAGGGTATATGTTCTACAGATATGCATGATGGGATTGGAAAGCCAACCCATCATGCACTCTTATAATTTTGACAGTCTCCATAGTGATGCCATACGGCAAATTGTTAATGTCCTTATGAGTGAATTTTTTGCCATCAATTATAAGTTGGTTTCCACTTAATTTAACATCCTTCTTTTGAGATTTTAAGGTAGCAAAGATACATCTCAGGTCCCTTCTCTCATTTTGTTCTTGCTGAGTCATCAAGTCAGTGATGTAGATCCCCTTCCAATTGTCTTTCAGTTTCAATTTACCAATGTTTTTGAATATTTCACCTTTAAATGAGCTACCAGCGAAATGGATCCTAATGGATCTTGGTTGGGTATATTAATCCTTCACTACACCCAGTCTGTATGCTGCTACGATATCACTATCCTTGTGATCAATGTTCAGATCTGCGAGTAAATCCAAAGCTATTTTTTTTCGTTTTTTAGCAATTTTTTCTGGAACCCCATCAAGAATAATTAAGCATCGTTTGAGTTCTTCCTCCTCTTGGACAAATTTACGATCCAGCTTCTCGATGACTTGAGTTTTAAGCTTTAGATCACGCCTGGTTGCCAGTAGTTCTTCTTGGGTAGTCCCCAGCTCATCAGAGGTAGTCTTCAGATTTTCCTCTAGCGTTTTAACCCTGGCCGATAGTTCCTTTACATCGTTTATTGCTTTCGTCATCTCCACCTCCATGTTCATAAATCGTTTATCATTTGACTTGATGTAGTTGTTCATTGTGGATGCTGATTTCTCGATGGAATCGTCTATTTTTGACAAACAATCGTCCAATTTTATTTCAGCTGATTTTTGGTTTGATAAAATAGATTTCAGTAAATCTTCAGTGCTTACCACTTCGGGATCACCCCCACCAGACGCCATTTCCAATGTTTTTGTTATGGTTTGCGTATGTTGTACTTCCAGGTCGCAGGGTGACCTCGCGGGTTTCAGTGTGAGCGATCCACTTCTAGTTTTAGGCGGCATTCCACGTAAATCCAAGATAAACACATGTTAATTATTAGATTGTACGTGTTCACATGAGTTTCCCTGATAAACTGAGCGAAAATGGTGATTCAGTACGTTGTATATCAACAGAGATCTCCGATAAACGCTGACCGGCCCACGCACTCCCGCCTTACTCAATCGGCGCCATGTTCAAAATTGCATCTATCCAGTCTGGAACAGCGTTGGCACGCTCAGCTATTAAATTTGATGTATGTTAGAAGTCTTAAGGAAGATATGGTTGCCAAACCAGTTCGCGTTACCCACTCACACTTGAAAAAGAAATTTATTTTGCCTGCTAAACTTACAACAAGTTATATGAGAAGTCCCTTTTATATTGGTTCCACCGTATGGGATAATTTGGATGTGGAGTTACAAAATTGTTCAAGTCAGATAATATTAATATTTAAACGTCGTATAAAAGAAATTTACAGACGCTATAGAGATTTTCTCAGCTGAAGTAATTAGAAATAGACACATAGGTTATCATTATTTGGTATAGTATATGGCATTGATTGTACCGTTTACTGTTTGTGATAGTTTGCTTTGATCCGTCATTTATTTTTGAATTTATGAGAAATATAAATGTTATTGATATAGATCGCACTGATGGTTATAAAATCATTCTAGATTGCTTGTATCTACTGCCTGATTTGTACATGTTTGCAAAAGGAAGTGATGCTTTGATACAAGTAATTCATTTTGCTAGTATTTGTTATTATCATGTTTGGATCTGACTGCTGAGATAACAAACTGGTATTTGCTCAATGTATGATAGTCAATCACTTGATGCTTGTTTCAACTTTGAATGTTCATATACTATTTTTCTTTCATTTAATACACTGAAAACCAGGGTTAACCCTGATGTTATTACAAAATAAAACTTTAAAAACAAAAAATCACTCTCCAAAACTATAATTCATGTGTTTGCCACAGACATCTCACTTCTGTTCTAAGACATGTACAAAACAAATTAGCTGAAGTTCTTCTTGCAAACATACATAGTTTATTCAAAAATCTTGTCAGGCATAAATAAATAATATTATGTAAACTCAAACTAAATATCACACTGTTGGTATAGTAAAAACGTATATATATATAATTAAATACAGCCGTCATCGGTTTGCACAGTATAAAGCAGCTGCAACCATCATCATTTTTTGCGCCTAAGGAACAGTTGTCACCTTCAGGCACAAGCCGGCCTATGGAGTCCCTGTTCTGGGATGAAAAGTAAAACAGTTCGTTATACATTCCAGAGTCCACACTCAAACAACAATCATTAACTGAAATTAGCCCGGCCGATATATAATCAGATATATAACTAATAACATATAATATTACACATACAGTCCTTATGCATCTCCTTATGTAGGGAACTCACTTTTAGCCACCCTAGTCCGTTTAAGGGGTGCAATTAACTAATACTCCTCTAGATCTAAAAATCACTGCAATGGGTAAACAGGTCTTACTTGTTTCGAGCATGCGTATGGGTTCTACCACAGAGTCGACAGTGTTTTAGTTAAAAGTGCCTAACCTTAAACATACACTCACCTATTCTGTTGCACACCTCTCACAGATAACCTTGCTCACCAGCATCGATGCAGGCTCATATTCAGCAAACGGCGGGTGAAGCACAGCGTTGCAGTAGCTGCACACTAGGTATATTCTGCAAATTAAATCAGTTCATCATGGCCTTTTGCGAATGTTTTTTTCCCTTTTGTTCAATACCGGCCATCAGTGTGAAATATATTGACTAAAGATAGACGAGGGATGACATGCGCTTTATATTATTTTTGACCTTACTATCATGAGACAAATTATAAGACCCCTTGGGATTTAATACATACCTATACTTCTTGTCGAAGAATACTCTTCGCGGAGCAAATACATGGAATTCCCTGTTGTAGGTGTCCATGTCGTCATCACGCGCATTTTTCAGGTACTCCCGGTCTCTCTAATTGAATATATTACAAGTTTGTTTATAACCTTTCAGCATATATCACAGTCCGTATATATACTGTCTCGGCGTCTCTTTTATTGCATTCAAGTTTAAAGTAGAGTTTTAGTCAATAATGTAGGCTTAACAGTTGTGCAGGTACCACTCTATATATCTCTTTTTGTAAATGAACACCATAAGATTATGCATCTAAAATCCATTGAAATAGTAACAGGTTGATTGCCAGCCATTCAATAGTTCGGGGGTCATCCCTATAATTACCTTTGAGGGTTCTTCTCCGCAAAGGAAGCACTCCCAGTCCGCATTACTGTGCACGCTGCTGTCCCCTGGGCTGCTGCCAAAGAGGTCCGAGCTGTAATCAAAAATTGAAAGTCAACATCAAGTTGTGCTTCAAGTACTTAACTATGGGTGCACGTGCTCATGAATGGCTAGAAGAGGAAACAAGTTCTTGATGTTTGTGTTTTCTTTTCCATTTGGTGTATGCTATAAAAGCTGCACAGCTTGTGAAAGGCAATGGTAAGGTGTAGGTCACACCTACATATTCACAAGTAGAGTGTGAAAGTGGAGGTGTCAGTCAGTAACTGCACCTGGGTTTCCATGCAAAATGTTCAATTTATTATCTGGTTGGTTGAAGACCCCTTGTTTCTGTCCTTTCCAATTGGCCGAATGGGCCAGTACTACTGGAAATGTTTAGTCGGTATGGCTACAAATCCCATTTATCCACCTTAATTAATCATACGGTCAAATGAACTTTAACGCTTAAAAACACTTGGGTGAATTGCTCCATACTGTCGTGAGCGTATAATAAGCAACATAAAAATCAATGACCTCATGAAGCTTTCAGTGTCGGATTGTCTCAGCTCAGGGGACGGGGTTTCATCATAGGTAGGAGCAGCTTCATCCATCCGGAGCCGCCGCCTTGACTTTAACGGGGCTGTTGGTGTTTCAGGCGTCCTCGGCTGCTTCGGCGTCTTGGGGTCCGGGCTGGAACAATATAAATCGTACTTTCATAAAGCTCATGGTAAAAAAGCATATCACAATTACTCCGCCTCATACGTTACAACTATACTCCTCTATTAACATGCCCGTGGTACGTCATGGGTATAAACAAGCACTCGGTTAAGTTGTGTTGTACATGCATATGTAGATTGTGGTGGGGCGGGGTGTAAACAGAGATCAGCTGTCACCCAGATACTGATGTTTACAAACACGGTGAACTTCCGAGAAGTGCATGGACTCCCTTTATAACTGTTAATTATTGGACACCATAGGGTATTGACTTGAATTACTCACCTGGCACTCAAAGTAGAAGTAGAAGCTCTGTTGCTGTTTTCCATTCTGTTTGGTGTGGTCGTTGGAAAGATAGTGGAATGTGGTGCTACTTCTTCTGCTCGGTCGGGCGCGTTAGTCACAGATTATTTAGGTCACGCGTGGGCCGAGTCTTATACCCTGCACGTGGCTACTTACCTGGGGTATACCGGAAGACGCCACCTGGAAAAGTAGTACCTGGTGCCATTGGCAACGGTCACAGCCAATGGTTCTTTACATTTCCAAGGCATATACATGGTTTGCGATAGGAGAAAGATTAATGAGCCCATCCAAGATTCACCATACTGTAATCCAACTCACTTGTTCCTTGTCTCTAGCCGTGGGAATGACCAAACATATGTCTTTCCCCTGCCCTCTAACCGCCGTGTATCACATGCCTATATATTATTTTGATAGCTTCTCCACAAAAATGCACGAGTAAGATAAAGGAATCCAATCGTCCTTGCCGTTCGGGCATACGTGACATAACTTTTTTTTGTGTTTTTTTTTTGTTTTTTGCAGAGCATCTCTTATTTGTTGGAGGGCTAGAAGAAGGGGGAGGAGATAACAAAAAAAAGAATAAGACTGGGAGGTACGTCATTATTTATTGGAGACGGAGGAACTTTTTCTTTTTCTTTATTAAGTCGGCACTCTATTGAGTACCTTGCATTGTCGATTGATTATAGGACCTGCACTGGTTTTTTAGGCCGAGAAAGGAGTGAAGGTCTGAGAGGGGTATGTGGTCACCAGGTTGTGATGCAGCGCTTCACCCGTCAGGTTGGCAAAGTACCGCTTTAGCCTTTTCTTGACATCGTCATTTCTGATGTCCTGCAGTTTCATCAAGAGAAGGCGCACCCACTAGGTGTCCTGGTCATCCTCGAGCTCATTTTCTTCGGAATGGGGGGGGTCAGAACAGGTGACATATTTCTGTACACTGGCCGCTGTCCCACATCCCGAAGAAGTGCGTCGGCTGGTTGATGGGCAAGATTGTTGTTGTGTCTCCCCCCGCCAGCCATGGTCGTTGGCCTCAAAGATTAGGGCTCCTTCCTGCAATGCAAACAACCATGCAAATTAGCTGATTTCACAGACTATACAATTCATATTGGTTTGGTATTGGTTACATGTTAGTTTAGTCAACTTTTGTAGTTGTGAAACCATTGCATTTATACGCCCAATCACCGACTTTAAAATTACTAATCACATACAAAATCGACACATCTGGTGATCGGTCTGGTTATAGTTTAATAAATACTTTTACGTACGGTACAAGCTAAGGTTGCCCTTTTTAATTTGTCCATCCATTACATTGCTCACCTTTTCTATATACTCGTAGGATGAGGTAGTCGAGAGTCCACTAAGGGAGGGACCAAGGAACCCCAAGCACGCCGCTACGTCGACATGACGTGCTGTAACTGGCTTAGCCAACACTCCCAACTTCTCATTGGCCTTGTACCGGATGTCAAACTCCCTCAACGTGTCCAGGTGTCTCCTGACTTCGTCGGCTAAAAATTTAAAAGAAAAACACTAATTAAATATTCATGGCATGTTACATTTCAGTGACGGCTCCAGAGGGCCCATGCCTTTCCCCCATTTATAAAGTCTTGATCCGCCAGTGGGTTTCGCATGTGCACAATTGGTTATAATTTTTGTTACAATGTTCGAATTATATTATTTAGTTGTTTCATCTGCATGCGGTTGCCCAAAACTCACAGCAACAGAACTGCATGTTTACTTTAAGACTATGACTCGAGTACGACTATGAGTACGGGTGATATCGATAATGATATAGCCTAATTTCGGAGTTTACTTACCCGGCGCTCCAACTTCCTTTCCTTTCTTTGTGTACGCTTCCCAGTTCTTGTGTGGAGTTGTTGTTCTGTATGTGCTCCTCTCGTATAGGCTAGAGTGCATTCCGAACCAGTCAATGAGCAGGTCCTCCTGGTACATTGTCCAGGTGTAAGAGCGACCGGATAACGACGACTTCTTGCACGCCATGTTGTTTGTGTATGAGTGGGTCAAGTTAGGTGGTCGCATGTCCCATCCCAGCCTCCTGGAAACCTCCACTGCAGAGAGTTCCAAGTATGACGTCAGCCCCCAACCTCCCCCTTCTCCCACCACCCACCACCCACGCTGCCCAGTGGTCAGCTTTATTACGCAACTGTTACAGAGCCGTACCCGAGGAGACGTGCCCGGGCTTGACCCACGCTTGACTCATCACACCCCGGTCCAGGACCCCGGTCCGTCCACTCAGATATAAGCGTAGGACATATCAGCGTTCTTCAGACTAGAAAATACCGACTTACCACTGACTTTTTATGTCAAAAAAGGACCCTCTGTTGCAAAACCCTGACTTTTTGAAGCTATAATTTACCCTTTATTGTTGAGATTACAAACTGTCAAGGAACAAACAACCCTTTTTCCCATATCACTGACATTTAGGTGGGAAAAATACCCTTTTCCCCCAACCACAAGGAGATGCGAATTCTGTAAAAATAGAGCATTTCTTTGTGTTTTTTAGAACAACGATGTGTATCCTTTTAGTCTAATTACAAATTTGTAATTAGACTGGCAGGATCGGGACCAAAATAGTTGACATAAAAATGCATGGAAAACCATAAAAGAGAATAAAGATGTTGGGGCATGTACTTCATTTTTAAATACTGTCGTCCAACCAAAGCCTGTATCCAACCCACACTTAATCGACCACCAAAAAGAGAACATTTCGAACGATTCAGAAGTAAATTTTACATAGAAAATTAATTAAAGTTGCCTATTTTGCAGCACCCACGGATGAAGGTTGTTCCAAAAAGTCGACATCAATTGATGTGTCATGTCGTGGACAGCTTCTAATAGAACAGGTCTTATTTTCATGTTTAAAGTACGGAATTTAGTTTGACGGTGGGGGGGGGGGGGGGAAGAAGCGCTTCACTTTGTGCACTCAGGGTGCGTGGGTGTGTTAGTAAGGGAGGTGGTCGGAGTGGTTCGTTTTGAGTGTGGTCAGTTCTATGTGTTGAGCAGCTCATGCCAGTTCCACTCCAAGTCCGCATTCGCAGACGTATCCTACCATCACCCGTACTCTTTGTTGTTTCTGCCGCTCAAAGGCCGACACAGGAGAGCGTGAACAGTCGGGGTATGAGAGGGTATTCGGCTGTGCAGGAGTGCGAGGGGCTTCTTAGTCATCATCCTGGGGTTAAACGACTTCCCTGGTCGCGTGCCCCAGACCTTTATAAGGCACTGAAAAAGTAGACATTGCCATTATATCCTGGTCGTGTGACTGCAGAACACATCGCCTGTTCTCCTGTTTTCCTCCGTTCAAGATATTTACCATGGCCGTCCGGATCCACAGCTGCATGTCAATTTAGGCCATCCCCCTGCCTGTGTAGTTTGCAATTTTATTGTGCGACCCCGCCACCAAGCATTGATGGGTCAACAGCTACAGTGCACCTTGTGGCGCCATCCCCACTGTCAGTCTCTCGCCTCTTTGTATACAGACTCTGTTGAGGTTGGCTGCGACTTTGACTGTCAATGCCCAAGGTGCACTCCGCCACTACTCCCGCCCCCACGCTCAACCTCTACGTCCTCCAAGAGATCCATGGCCCGGCAGGAGAGCATGCCCAGCTGCACGAGTTGCGACTTCTCTGACATTATCTGTGAAGCCGGAGAACTAATGTGCGATGACGTTTTTCTGGAGGTCTTCCCAGACAAGGAATTCCTGACAAGTTCCAGGCAGGAGAGCATGCCAAGCTGCACGACTTGCGACTTCTCTGACATTATCAGTTATGCCAGAGATCTGATGAGCGATGGCATTTTCCAGGACATCATGGCAGACAAGGAATTCCTCGTTGGGTGATTGGACTGCGGCCTCTACCATGGCCAAGAGCGACGATCCTTCCATTTCCTGAGCACCTAGGCTTCCCTTCAACAATAATAGCAATTACTTTAATTTATGTAATCTTACCATTGTTTCTTCGGTTTGTGTGAAAGTGCGAGTGCGAGCCCGACACCTATATATATATTTATCTGTCCCAGTTAATTCTCGTAAAGTTTGAGCCCGGCATCTGTTTAAATATTTATATCTCTACATCATTTATAATAAACTTTGAGTTTCCACCAAGTGTTTGTTTGCGTGTCTGTTCCAAGTACTCATGCATTATACTGTTCTATACTTAACAGCGATATTAGTTTGGTTCCTGACTCTCTATAAATTTGCGTTAGCCATGTCCGCATCAGATCCACTTTTCCTGACCTTTATAAGTGCTAGGTCTCTGTGCCTCATTAACTCGATTAGTTCACGTGTAAGCCAGGCTGGCTTGTCCTTCTTAGCTTTGAACTCTCTGACCGGTATGATGTCATCAGCTATTGCTAGAACAGTTTGATACAAAAAGGCCTGATTAACATCGGCCATGTTGTCGAGTTGGGACCAGTCAGTTAGGCATAAGCGTCGTTTAAATTCATCTTCATCAAAGTTAATGTAGGATCTATATATAGCTACCTCTAGATCTGAAACTGCTCTTGGGTTTAGGGTCTGATTGTTTCTTTAGGGTTATGTAGACAGGGACATGATCACTACTGTTCCACTCAAGTATGCCTTGTTCGCTCATCAGGTCAGTATTAGTCATGATAAGGTCCAACACCGCATTGCCAAATAATGGTCCAGTTGCTGAGTTTACGACTTGTTTTAAGGAAAAGTAACCCATAAGTTTCTTAAGCTCTAAGCTCTTAAGTGTTCCACTCTTACTGTAATCAATGTTTAAGTCCCCACCTACTATCAGATGTGATTCACCAAGTAGGTCTAATCCATGGTCATTTAAGTTATTCTTTTAAATTTGTATTTAAATTCATTTATGTTGCCTGCCGGGGGTCTATATAATGAGATAATATAGAAAGGTCTTGTATTTTTCAAAGATAATTTGATCGTCGTCATCTCAATATTTTCAATACAGATATTAAAAAGTTCTCCAGAGAGAGGGGTGACATCCCTATTCTGTTTGAAATAAGTTAGTAGTCCACCGCCTCTCTTGACATGACCATTTGGATTAATGTCATACCCGTCCACGTGTAGTAGGCCTATGTCCACCGAGTCCTTTAACCAAGTTTCATTGATTGATAAAACATCGGGGCTGTCACAGCTGATCTTTTGCTTATAATTAATAGTGTCTAATTTTCCCCAGATGCTCCTTGCATTCAAGAATCCAACCCTTATTCCTTTATGCCACATATTAGGACTCTCAGGAATTGTTGCTAAGGGTTCAGATACTTAAAAGTTGCTTATAAGTATGTTCCCGTTCAAGTTAAAGTGTTTGATATTTGAATAAAGTAGTCTAAATATAGTTATATTCTTCATGTCTATTTTAATTCTTAAAAATAAAGGTTTGGACATATTTTGTAAAAACATGCTTGAATCGATACGATATTAAAGAGAGAAGATACCCAACACCAAAATTGCAATACTTCGGGGTTTATTTTATTTCTTTAACCGAACAGTTCATTCTTTCAGAATTTCTTGCAAAATTTCAATCACTAAACCTGCAAAATTTCACAACATTTACTTATTCCGGATATAATTCTTGACGCAGGTTTAGCTTGTCGACTTGACCTTGGAGTTCCATGGCCCTCTCGTCCGCAAACACCCTGATGATCGCCATAGCTAGGTACAACAGGGTCCAGAAGTTGACCGGTAACGTCATGTAAAAGGCCAAGAGTAGATGAACCATAAGCAAGAATACAGTCGGGAGTTCAAAAACCTTTAAACTTCGCCACATGTGTAGTTAGAGTTGACGCATGGCCCAGCGCGTCCACTGCCCCAGTGAGGCTCTGCTGTGTTCGTTAGTTAGTTAGTGGGTTCGGAAGGCCGTAGGCCTTCCTGGAGCAGTGGTCAGTGAGACCTTGCCCCTGAGCTGTTTTCGTGTTGATCTCGCTACTTTAAGGTGAGCAAGAAGTCCTAATACTAAACTTTCCTAATATCTTAGAGGTTCTCAGGTACGACACCATAGACTGATAAGGATTAATATAAATGAGGCAATATGATGTGTGAGTGAAATTTAACAGTATTATAGGACAAATCGAAATACCTGTCTACGTATACCAAATGAGCAAAATTAGGAAAGCGCTGTAACTATAATCATTGCTTGGTGCGTGAAAATCCAGCTGCTTGAAAACATTTTACATACACAGTATAGTTAGAGGCCCCACTGAAAATAAATGATTTCATACCGTTACCTTGGCAATGGGGAAGTGGTGGATTTGGGAGGTGGATTTGTGGGGGGGGGCATTTAGAAAACCACCTAACAAGCAATTCCTTGAGCGTGAATGCTAACGCGAATGCTGTTGCTCATGGTTTTGTATGTGCTGTACCTTATAGTCTCGCCCCTGAGACAACCGTTGCCGTCTGGGGTCAGGAAAAAAATATATAAAGAGCCCCGTGGTTTCTAACCTGCTTCAGACTAACCCAGGTATGGCTATAGTACCGTCACTCATTCTGACTATTCTGCTTAGCCTAGGTGCTGCCCATTCCACTGGAAAAAACATCTTTCAAACCAACTATGGGGTTGTCTTTGAGACCAAACCATACATCTACATTAGCAAGGACTACTTCACCACCAAGGTCGATATTATTCTACCTCAGCCTCCCCTTCCCCCGTCAGCACCTCCCTTCCACTGCAATCGGGACTCCACCTTATGAATCGGTTTGGGAAACCAGTGCCAAGAAATGCAAGCAATCGCGGAAAAGATATCAAAGCATTGGCAATTAATAGTCGCTAAGTTCGAAAGCGGACTAAAAGTAGTGAAAGAAATTGTTGAAGCGCACATTTGCACAACCAATCTTTCGCAAAAGTCCAGGAAGGCGCGGGCACTCATACCAGAAATTGGCACGGCCGCCAAGGCTCTATTCGGTACTGCCACGCTCCACGACTTAACTCCACAGAAGGTATTCAACCAACAATTGGCTCTTGCAGACCAGATGACTGCCGATGAACATATATTCCTTGATGAGAAGATTACTGCAGTACTGCAGGTAGTAGACTGTATCCTGGAACTGCAACTTCGCGCCACTATGGAAAACAACAATTACATTTACAATATTTCCAAAGGACTCCAATCTTACATGACCACCCAGGATTACATTGTAGGGTTATTGCACGACTTGCAAGAACTGCGCCTGCTCCATTATCAACTGGACTACTCCATTGACACTCTTGTAAAGGATATTCGCAACCTACAGGAAAATAAGCTGAGTCCTTCATTGATAACTGAGACCGAAATGAACAAGATACGCAAGCTTTTTCTGTCCAAAACAAATAATTCAAAGGTTCATATCCCTAATACTGTCGACATGTATAAGAGTGTAACTGTTTATGGGGCGCTGACCCTACATGGTAATGTGCTCAAAATATTTTTAAAGGTTCCTATTATGTCTTTTGACCAGATGTTTAAGGTTCTTAAGGTGAACTCATTTCCTTTGGCTTTCCATGGGCATTTTACTCGACTCGCACACTCCCCGGCCTATTTACTAATTTCTCCAACACATTACACATCGTCTTCAAACCCCAAACTAGACGAGTGCACTTTGCAGTTTTGTCAATATGATTTTGCACTTAGAAGCATATCACCGACATCTTGCCTAATGGCAATATACCTACATGATCACGCTTCCGTGAAACAACTTTGTGATTTTAAACTATTTATTCAACCGAGTTTCAGAAGATCTAATATTAAAGTGTTTTCAACAGGGACGTACATGTTGTCCCACATAGACGAAGTCAATATAACCTGTCCAAACGGGACGACAATGCACCCTGGATGTGAGTCATGCGTTCGCGCGTTTCAATGTGGCTGCTCTGTGAAAGCAGATGACTGGAGCATTCCAAAATCTAATGTTAACTGTCTTCCTGGAACTCAAGGTCCTCTACGTACCGTGTATCCGGTGAACTTGGCCAGTCTCCAGCACCTGAATGTGTCACTCAGCAAAATGGTCAGTCCAGACCATTTTTATGCAAAACCGTTTCAAATCCTACCCCTCAGCATGGAGATGAGACGTCGCCAGGAAAACCTGTTTGCGCAGGCGAAGCAGAATTTTGTTTCCCTCAAAACGTACATGGAAGAAATGAAAATGAACACCGAAGAGTTCAAAAAACATCGGGCGGAGCTGGACTGTTCGAATCCTTCTATTGATTCTGCTGGGGTGCATAGCATGGTGGACAGAATACACTTTGGACTAACCTTTGTTTTAACACCAATAATGTTTGTGCTGTTGTTAATTTTACATGTAAGACAACAGCGGCTAGGACGTGCATGCACTGTGAAGGCCGTTTCTGTATAAATAACACACTGATTAAGTAATTTGTTCTGCATTATCTGAAAGTGTACGCGTGTGTAAAGATTCTGCATTTAAGTTTGAATAAACGCATACATTTCTAACCAGGAACAATATGTAAACAATGTTTGGCCACACTGTGCAGTTGATCGGGGTCAATGCAAAGTACGTCTTATGGTTTAGGACTAATTTCCTTGAAGTTGGGAATTGGATTTAATAACTGAGCAAAATAACACCCACAACTGGCGAACTATGCATTTTTTGGGTCAATGCTGCAATAAAACACGAATTCAGGACCTCGTTCAAAACAATTCAAGTTGTGTTTATTTTCAAACCAGTTTATTCACATAACCGACTTTGTTTACAATAAAAACAACTTCAGCAAATGGCAACAGTGCGTTACAGATCTAAAACTTCCAGGCTACCGCGGCAACTACCAGACCGTCTTAAATACACACACTCGCAAGCTTGTTATTTGGTAATTGGTAACCAGTCCTCTTATAATTAGTATCCAACACACGGGTCTATGTTGGTGATAGAGTATTGTTTTTGAGCTCCGATCAACTGACTCGTGATGTGGTTGGTGGTATCTTGGAGGCAAAGTGCATATTATTACTGGGCCCGACCAAGCGACCAAGCAATTTGTCGCGAGAGGAGGCCTGGTCTTTTGAGCAGCATCTGGGGGCTCACGACCCTGTCATTGACTTGCAATTGCGTGTCGGCTGGAATGGGGGCTAGTGGTAAAGTGATGGACTCCAGCCGGCAGAAGATCCTTAACCAGAACTCCGCGGGGGCCGACTGTCGACGACCACACAGCAGACTGCGGACTGACTTGACTAGTTTGGAACAGCTCCTACAAAATTGCCACCCAAGCCACACGGTCAAGGCCAGAACCAACAACTCATTTGGGCGAGTAGTTGTCTCAATGGGGTTAGTAGGGAATGGTTTCGCCGTAGGCCGGGACCGCTCAGCACGCCAGGTGTCCAGACTAGTATTTAGCAGGGCGTCCATGTCCATGGTGAATGGGTTGTGTCTGAGTCCAGTGTAGGCAGGCGTATTTGTACCCCTTGACTGCCAGGCAACCCCACCTGTATGACTGGGGAAGGGGGCTTCATCCAGTCACGGAGCTCAACTGGCTTTAGGGCTCTAGTCACTGTGCCTTTGGTGGCTTCTCCGGAAGAAGTTCAAGCCATCACACTCAGTGGACAGGCGTAGGGGCACGGGGTTTCCATCAAAATAGGGGTGGCGGTGCCCAATGATTGGGGATGGTTTCCCCTTAGCGACTCCAAGGTCGCACCTTCCCTCGGTTATTTTGCCGTCAAAGAGCGCATCGCGCGCCTTCAAAGTAACGCAGTATTCCTGTGTATTGTCTTCCCTGGGTCGCGCACTAGCTCTGTTCTTTAAAGTGTTTTCTTCACCAGCCCTTTCGTTTACACAGTCCCTGTAGGCCCGCCCCATCTCTCCACCAACGGGGCTTCTCTTAGTCGAATGCGTGGTGATTTCCTTTCTGTCTCTAAGGCATGTGCCCACCACGGTTGGCCAGTCGCCCGTGGGTACAAATACCCAGTAAGAACTGGCATAATGTCACTCTCGGCACTACCAGCAAAGAGAACATAACCAACCAGATCTAGCAACATGTCACAGCAAGACCTTTTCGATTCCACCCCGGACCTTAGTACTACTATATACCAGGGGATGGGCACCAGGCAGATGCAGCTGCAAGACCTTGACGGGTCGTTCCTTAATATGACCCTGCCTCCGCCAAACCTGGCCAGCAGTCCCATGCCCAGTACTTCCAGGGCCCTGTCAACAGCAAGCACGTCCATGGCCAGCTTCAACGTTCACCTGGGATACTCGGCTGCATCAGAGCCTGGGACTGATGTGTCATACGAGCAGGCCGCTTTCAGCAGTAGCCAGCCGACCGAGGGATCTACGGGCAGCGGGCAGCCGACCAGGACCTGCAGCAGCCAGCTGATGATGTCCTCTGAAATTGACGCGGCAGGTATCCAAGAATTGCTCGAACATGCCACTAAGGAAGCCGAAGAGAGGACCAAGGCGGCGATGCAGGAACGGATAGACAGGACCGTGGCTGATTGTGGCTGCTGTCGTGGCGCAGGCCAAAGGTACCCGCTCAAGCACCAAAACGTGCCCGAACGCCCCTGACGATTAAGGAAGTCAGCGTGAGTATATATATTCCTCTTGCTCGCCAAGGACCTAGTGGCATTAGCTTCACAAAAAGTTAGACTATACTTACCATATATATACCCAATAACGGTGAAATGTTGGAAACCTTCTCTACCGTTGTTGTTCAGGCTTCCATTCATGCTTAATAATCACATGTACCAGCATTGTCATGGTCCACCCGAATGAAAAAATAATCTCAATTTCCTCTCTGTACTTATTCCAGCGTTGGGTCTGCGACAACTACAATGCGCAGGCTTCAGCACACGATAACTTGAAGTTCGACGTGTCAGAAGGGAAGGTTTTGGTTTCTGTGGTGGTTTAATAATATATCCATCATCTGTCAAGTCACATGGTTAAATTAAGTTTTCCATCTATTTGGCAATTAATTTACATAGTGTATTTTTGCAATCAGTAAGTTTTTAAAATCAACAAGTCAAGCGACCCAAGATGCTGAATTATGTTGCCTTTAATAATTTCACTTTTAAATTTATGCAAATAATTGGAATGACCATCCACAATCATTCCCTTATCACCCTTTATATTGATTTTCGATTTGGCTTGTTCCAAGTAATTTCACAATTGTACCCTTTTCAGTGCGAAGTTTACCGACCCCCACAACCAGGCAGTGGCTCAAAGTGAGCTCTCTGACGTCCAGTTGGGCTATCCTGAGTACAGCTGGGAAGACATACTGAGTAAGTGTTGTAGCAGATAATAACTCTAAGTTTCATTAATATTATTATTGTATGCTTTACATATAAGTAATTACATGCAGATGATTCACTCTCAAATATACCAGGCCATTGAACCTTTCCTTCAATCTAATCGAACTTAATTTAACTATTTTTCAGACTCGTGCAAGGCACACTACACGACACACTACACCAGGGCCTGCCAAGAGCATAATGGACTTCTTCCTCATAGGAAGAAGAGGACACTTATGCGACATCATCGGGGCAAGGTTGGTTTTGTTTAACACTGTGGTTGAAGTGTCTCACGTGGCTATGAAATTGGTTGTTCTATTTAATGATTTAACCAATACATATATAAATACATGTAGAACAGTAGTACATGTCCCTCTGGTGGGTGTAAAGTGTGGACCCTTAAAGGGTCCGATATTAAGTAAATTCGCCTGGTATTTTGGACAATCTTTTTGAATTACAATCAATTAATATATATATAATACAGGTACACTTATCCTTTTCAGAAAATTCGTCAACGAGTGGCCGCCCTGGATTTAACAGACTGGGACGCGGAAAAACGCGAACGGGTCAAGAAGGTCTTGACGGTGGATTACACCAGCGGGGAAGACCGCGACCCCACCGACGGCAAAAGGACCCGCATCATAGTGCCGTTAGTGTGGGAGAGCCCCAAGCTGATGGAGGTCAAGGCCGAGCTGGACCACCTCAAACGCACGATGGCCCAGAAACGGTCGCTCGCGGGCCGGCTGCCGACTAACCGGTCTGAGAACCCAGACCCTGAACAGCCAAACCCGCCAGCCGGTGCGCCCAAGTGGACGGTGCGCCAGCCTCCCCAGACCAACAATGACCCTGCAGTTTAGATGTTAATGTTACCATGAGAGCATATGCAGGACAATCGCACCATTATAGCATTGACATTAAGTTTTATAACAAGAATCTGATGGGGAGGAATGTATCTTTTTAATGCGTGTAGCCTATAATTGCGATTTTATGACGAGTACTTTATAGATATTTTCAAAATTAAAAGTTACATTTGAGTGGATGGAGGGGTCAGGAGAGGCATTATGTAATAACCCTCTACCAACCTAGGGCTGCACTACTCAGACTGAGTTTTGTTTCCAGCTGCAGCCTCCACTGGAGCGTGACTGCTGACCTTTGTTTGCAGAAGGGACTATATGGTCATATTTTTTAGGATTTGCTGTTCCTTAATTACCTGCTTTGGTTGTAATATTTGTAACGTTTTGTAAGGAGGTTATAAAATTTGTATAATATGGTTTTGCAAGTTACAATCTGGCCATGTCTGTATTAGTCTGTTGTTGCATTGAATTTTAATTATATAAGGTTCCGCTGCAGTGCATACATTATGTGTTATAACCGCGGCCTGGTTAATTATTTAAGCCCGACTTCTGTGTTGTATTGTACCTGAGAATGTGATAATTACCTATGTACAGAGTCCCTCAATAAACGACTTTATATGCAGCACCCTACTTAATTACCCGCTTTGGTCAATTTAATTTTCGACTAGGCCTATATATTTTTCAATCACTATGCTATCAATGTATGACCCAATTGTACAATTGCGGTTATTTTCCTTTTTTTTCAAAAAATATTGATACGGATGATCCTAGTGGATGTTGACCTTATTTTGAACGCTATGAGCCCAGTTCCCCTGAACATCAAAAAACCGATAGCAAAGAAAAGTACAGTGAACCAATGGAAACTCAGTTCTTCGTTTTCGATGGGTGACAGACAATTACTGATATATAACTCTGGTACCAAGGTTGTTGCGAGAACTGGCATATACATATATAATGTTAAAAAACATGCATGTCCGTCGGCGAGCCCACTGAGGGCGGCATACCATTCCCGACAAACACTACTACCGGGTACCTTAAATGCACAGCGCTACAACGCAGTATCATTAAACCCTTGGAAAGAGCAACTACCTATGAGCATAAGAGGCACTGATCCATGATCAGAGGGCAGGAGGTATAGACTGCTTATCATTTAAAGTCATATAAGAGGCACAGTGCTCCCGTGCAAACACTTTGCACCCACTGAGCGTGAGGAAAGGCGCACCAGTCTAACTTGCACTAACCACTGCGTACAGTATGGAAAGTTACATAAAGCCCATAAAACATAGCTGAGCTGTGCTTCAACTTTGCACGTTTTGAGGGTGGGGAGCACTTTGCTTTATTGGCATTAATGGGACTCTGCATTTGGGGCGTGAATGAGGTTTATGCAATACGGGACAGGGGGACAAAGTAGGGTTATTACCAAACGGTGCGTTAGTCATACTATGACTATTGATTCATTTTGGCGCAGGAAGACTGGCACGGACTGTGCCCGACTTACATAATGTGCTGTTGCGCAGCAGATCTCGAAAAAGACACAAGGCTCAGTTTTTCCCGTGAGACAACAAATCGTGTCCACTTTATTTCTACTTAGGCATTGAGGTTTGTCGACATATTTCCCACCTTGCACTCTGACAAATTCTAATAAGTGGCAATTCGTGGTAAGGAAAACTGTAATGTGAGTCAAACGGTTTTTATAGTCACACATGCAAACTTGGTGCATACAGATAGGCGGCATGAAATAGGCTCACACTAGGCAGGTAGGATAGAACGAATGAAATGGATATTTTTAGTGAAATATTAAGATGTGTGCAAACATTTTTTAACTTTGACTTACTGTATATAGAGGATTGATGAAGTTCGCTTTTTATTTGCAGGGCGGACGACCTCCAGGACCATCTGGACGGCCCCTCAGAGTGGACTTGCGTCTACTGTTTCGAGGCTCAGACAAAGGTTGGTAAATATAAATTGACCCAGACAAGCTCAAGAGGAAAAAAATATATATGGGGAGAAGGGGGTTTAAGTGGTATAGATCGGTGGGTTCCATATCGCGAATGCCATGTCGCCTGTCGAATTTGAGAAAAGGGACGTGTCGCCATGTCTAGTTCAAAAAAGGGCAAGTGGGATAGGTTTGGTTCTAAAACTTGCGAGTTGACCAGGCCCACAGATGGTCTAGTACTGATATTACTCAACGTCTACTACATTAAACTGTACCAATTTTCAGGATGATGAGGACTACTTTGCCGACCAGAGATGGTGGGCCATGGAGGCCTTTGCAGTGGACGAGAGCACAACTCAGCCGCTGGCCGTATTCTTGGACGGCAAGTACAGTTATGCCGTTTTATTCTTTTATATAAATTTGGAAGGGAATGACTTTAGAAGGGATGGAAGGTAGAACTAAACACATTGATTAATTTAACCCATTGATTAAAAGAGGAGGGCCATACTACAAAGGAAACGTAAAACATGCCTTCTTGACGTGCCGACTTTATATTTAAGAATCTACATGGTATGCCAGTATTGTATATGCTGCTTCCACATAGACTGTGCAGAGTATGAGCCATCCATGTTACTCGCGTCAAAAGTTATTTGCGAGTGTTGCACCATTGCCGATGATAATAAGTAAACTTGCGAAACTTAGGAGAGATTCCTTGAATATATGTCAATAGTGTAAATAAACCCATTCCATTATATCGAGAACTGTGTGGTTTCTGACTTGTGTATGGGGTATACATAAACGGGTTTGTTGATTTCTAAATAGTATTCACATTGGGCTGCAATAAATGTACCAAGTCTAATTTTAAACAAGTTACACTTTGAAACGCCTGGAAGCAGCCATTCTGCAATGAAACAACATATAGTGAGTTTTTTTTAATAAGTAACAACTTTATTACAAAATATGACTGAGACACACTTAAATAATCAAAAGGAATAGTAGGTAAAAATAGTTTTTTAATTTGTTATTTTAACTAAAAAGGTGAAACTAAATTGCTGTTTGAAAAGAAAATAACTTAGTGGCAAAAAAGTTGCCCTTGCCAGGGACAAATCTTTCGCCAAGGGCTCTGATCTCGAGGATGGTTCCCTCTGCCTCCTCCTCCGTTAAATTGCACATACGATGTGGCTGCTTGGGGGATGGGGCCTGATTCCGAGGGCTGCAGCTGTTGAATGTAAAAGAAAAGAAGGGAAGGAGGAAGAATAGTGGTTAGAATCTTTTTTAATTTAGAAGACAAGAAGGAGTACTACTTACTAAAGAAATAGATATGCATTTCTGGAATTTTGGTCAAAGTTTAAATGATTTGGGGTGGAGGTAGGCTCACCTTGGACTACTTTCTTGGTTGCAGTCAACTTTCGGTTCCTGGGTTGGAACTAGAAATTGATCAGTACTGACGTCTTCCTTGGAGGGCTGTACTTCTATTGGACCTTCATCATCCAAGATGACCACAGGTCGATGACCACCGGTTCCGTAGAGGAGTCAACCATTTTGGGACATGTGGTTGCCTGCATATACATATATATATATATATACTTATTTAGAGCTTGGTGGAAACTGCATCGGAGCTGATAAATGTAGAACGTACCCTATCAAAAACCCTACCCACTTGATACGGGTCGCGGTGGTTAGAACAGTACCAATAACAGACTAATAACTTAAACTGTTATAAAAAGCAAAGAGAAACAAGTTGATTGATTTAGAAGATACTTCCACAACGCTTAAGCCATTAGTTGGTTTGGAAGGGTTCATCCTTGCTCTGGTGGTGATTGATCATGAATGAGCTACTCGGTCGGGTGCTACTGGATAAGGGCCATTTAAAATAAGTTCCAAAAATAAAAGCAGGCTGTGAATAAGTCCTTTGTATCCGTTCGAAAGGAGTGGGGAGGAAGGGGGGGGGTGGCAATTGCGCAAGATGAGTTAACGAAAATGCGGGGTAAAGTTGAACTGTTAATGTATTGTGTGCTCACTCACGAAAAGCGCAGTCACTCTTTACGCACAATTGCAGGGTCAATGACATCTGCAGGTTGGTGAATACATGGTGTATAGTTGATCTTCTTGATGCAGTGGGCAACAAGTCTTTCATCTTTATGCACATGGGCAGTGTGAATAGAATGGTTGAAAAAGCGCGCAAGTAAGGTTGGTGACCACATGGAGTGTAGCTGCATTGACACGCTGCAAAGATTGAGCGTGTGAAGGGTGTTATTAGCTAACAGGACTTGTGTGACCAGAATATAGTTAACAAGCACTAACTAACACTTACCTACACACAAGGATGCATAGTGAACCTTACAAAGTTGAAGGAAAGTATCTGCATGAATATACCTAATACGTACTATGCTATGGATGACTAAATGAAACTGTGTTATTTCAGGGTGAATAGTAGGGTAGATCATACACTGATTAACGCTGTACAGAGTAATTATAAAGCTGATCAAACACAGCCAAATTCAGGAACAGTATAGAATCGATCCTGCCCTGTGGAAGATGCTGTTGGTAGGGAATATAGCACTGACAATACCTAAACTCCACAATAAACCTTTCTATTTAAATGTACTTTACTTCAATATATTGCCTAATTCTTTTTAACATTAGGAGTTTTTGATCTATTTACTATAGATGTAAAGTTCCTATGTACAGGTAAGGTTCATAGACCAAGGAGGCAGGCTAGCCACCCTGTCTCCATAAAGTCTCACAGACTGTAGTTGTTCTTTTAACATGCCAAGGGGATAGCGACGTGCAATCTAGACATCTGCCAATTGTAAAAAAACGTTGTAAAAGCAGTATAAAAGCCTCAATCGTAACCAAACTTTGTAAACGGATTTGTAATGATGTACTAATAATGAAATATATTTCAAAACGACTATTTATGTGTAATATAACTATCATTATTATATTAATATATGTTTTTGGGAACATGTACGAATTGTATTGGAGGCAATTAATTAATATTCATGAGCATCATGTAAGTCACATGTTAGTTTGGCAGCAAACCACTCTCATTCAGTCGCCATTAGCCTCACATGTTCCCAACGATTGTGATTTTTTTTCTTTTATTTAATTATTTTTTGTTTATTAATAAAATGGCCGAAACTTATTATATTCCTGATTCAGCAATTACTGGCAATATGTTCTCTTTGTTTACTAATTCAAACATATACTGAATACTAGCATTTTCAAAGGAACTTCTGGTTGCAACCTTGCTGTGCATCTATCCTGAGCTAGGAAAAATGTCTCCATGGACACATAAATAATATCAAAATGCATACACTGTAATCTTGAATTTGTCAATCACATGGAAATAACTTTCATGGGTTATTTTGATGATAAAAGTAATACTTTCTCCGTGCTATAACGTGAATAACGCACTCGGGGTGGGGTCTCAACCTCCTAGTGTGTGGCTAGAGGCACGGGAGGCTTCGGGCCTGCTGCGAGTGGCCCCTAAATTAGTCACCAGATGTCACCAGACTATAAATCTCACTACCATGCCGCCTAATCAGTAAGACTCGTATTGATTTAAACCTGTATCGCTTCTGCCTGATACTGGCTATTGCCTTTCCTTTATACCCATGATTATTGATTACCCCGGGTTGTGCTGCTGCTGATAGACTTAGGCCTTCCTGCCGTTACCGGGTGTAGGTTGGCTATACCTATCTGAGGCGCTACCCTTAGTTATTATTATGCTTTACTAAATTCCTTTAGATTAATGACATAACCCTTCGCAGTCTGGTGACCTGTCCTTTATTTCCAAATGTCTATCAATCTTCTCAAACATTGCTGTTAATAATATGCAAGAGGTATTTAATTACAACCTCAGTGCACCATGATTTTTCTGGAATCCAATTTTATTTACAGTTATTAAATCATTATTTTCTGAGTAAGAGTATATACATATAACCAACCAAGAAGGGAGTACGAGGGTCACGGGAAGAATTTGATCTCATACATTAGACAGACTAGGGCGTGGTTGAATAACTTTGCTTTATACCGCGTCAATAAGTGTAAGTTTTCCCCCACCATTAACACCGAAAGTGCACAGTATCATAATCTGACTTATTGCACACGCAGTGTTTATTGTATTATTGCTGCTATTTTACTCCTACTTTCTCAGTTTCCCTACGCCTTCTGGCGTGTCAAGAAGTGTTGATCAGAGTGTGTTAACTATATTATGCCACCAAAGTCCGTATAGCTCATAATACTGTTAACACCCTCAACTTTGGCGGCGTCTTAATGTGTCTACACTCCATGCAAGCACCAATTTAATGGACGCGTCTTTCCGCGTCTTTCCGCAGTTCTCCTCACACTGGCCATATGCATGTGGTTCGACCTGAAAGATTGGTTTCCCCTAAATCTAGTAGAACAAAGGTTGGTTTGTGTGTTCTCTGCACTTATGCAAATGGCGCTTGGTAGCACTCAGCCAAGCGAGTAGCTCATTCATCTATCAACAGCCGAGCAAGGATGACCTCAACGTCTTGGAATATTACCCCGACTAAGGGCAAGCGCAGCCTAAGGCTTAAGCTCCGTGTAAGTTACATTTAAATCACCCCGCTTCAATAGTTAAATCTCTTTTGCTAAAGATATTTAAAAGATAATTTGGACAATTAATAGTCTTATTTTTGGTACAGCCTACCCACCGCATCCCGTATTGTTGGGTAGGTTTTGTAGCTGCTCTCATTCATTTTTTCATTTTCCTTAACGTTCCGATCTATATTCAGCCAACCACAAGTCCCAAACTAGTTGACCGCGAACCAGTGGTCATCTCGGACGATGACGGTGAAAAGGGGGAAGAAAAGATGGTCATGGAACCGACGGTCATGTTGGATGATAATGGTCCAATTACTAACCATGATCAGCCCCCCCCGGGAGCTCGACACGAACAGAAAGCCGAATCCAACCCGGTAACCAGTCTAAGGTGAGTCTGCCTTTACCCTAAATCAGTTAAACTTTGAGCCAAATGTCACATATGTATATATCTATTTACGGCTGTAAAACATTCCTTATAAATGCAAAAATTAATAACATCGATCAATTAACTATTAACGTTTCTTATTGTAAAAATTATAATCCCGAATGTGCTCCTCAATTCTTATAAATAAGTATAGGCACCCCCCCCTTCGTTTTGTAAAAATTCTCTGGATGCTTCTCCCCTATTCTACCCCTTCGCGTCGTCTTTTTTACCTTCAGTTGCAACCTTGGCAATCAGTTGACCTCTCCAACCACTAATTGCAAGCGGCCGTATAAGACGTGCAATTTGACGGAGGACGAGGCAGAGAATACCATTCTAGAGATTGGAGCCTTAGCAGAAAGACTTGTCCCCGGGGAGGGCAATTTTTTCGCTACAAATTTTCGGCGTTATTTTTTATTCAAGCAAAAATTCAAATCTGTTAATAATTCCTAATCTTGTAACTCTTATCGAACCGTCAAACAATTATTATATCATATTCCTTTTATTTTATCGAGCGCATCTAACTCATATTATGTAATAAAAAAAGTTATTTACCCAAACCAAATTCCTATATCTTGTTCCGTCACCATATTTTAAACAATTCAAAATAACAACAAGTTACTGAAGAATGTTCTTTTATTCAAGTTTGAGTAATTCCCTTCAGTAGATCCCGAGATATTGAAAAGTTAAAATGACACTAAAATTGAGGCTGAAATCTCGGCAGGTGACAGAATACAGGGCCCAAACTGTCCAGATCCTTTACCCGGTGCTGTCGTAGTACCTACACACAGCATGTCATGAATACTACATGTACACGTTGGTCACTCTGACTCATAGTCAATTTCCCCCGTTATCAGATATCCATCGGCGTCAATGCCTTGGAAAAATCCACGTGCACACGCCTGGGGGATTTCGCAGTCCTTTTCTTCAGCTATTACAGCTGCCGGCGCCTGCCCAGTCCGCAGCGCTTCAACTGTCAGGTTGTCAAAGTGCCGCTTAAGCCTCTCCTTGACGTCGTGATTACCAATGTCCTGAAGTTTCATAAGGAGAAGGCGCGCCCACTGGGTGTCCCGGTCATCCTCCACCTCCTTTTCTTCGGACTGGAGGGGGTCAGAAAAGGTGTCACATCCCGAAGAAGTGCGCCGGCTGGTTGACGGGCAAGCCCCCCGGCAGCAATGGTCGTTGGTGGGGGCTAGTTGCCTGAGCATGGCCTCTAGCCGGTCGAAACGGTCTTGCAGTGATGTGAACTGAGCTGTTGTTGATTCCCTCACTGAGTCAATCGAGGCAGCGTTGATTGCCAATGTGCTCCTCTTCCTCTTCCTCTTAGGAATTTGAGCAGAGAGGCCGTTATGCGGTTCAGTTTCCCCTTGGTTTGGGGTTGAAGGTGCGTTTGTAGACATGTTGATGAGTCGGGAGCTAGTTCAGTTCGTGTGTCGTAGGCGGTGGTCAGTGGCTAACTGATTAGCCCTCAGCCCCCAGCCCCCCCTGTGTTAGGGTCATCCTCCCACAACGGGGCCCGTCCCTCCCGCTCCCGGGAGGGGGGGGGGGGGCACTGACTCTTTGAAGGTTGTCCCCACTGCCAAACTTTTCAAGACTGACCGCTCCTGAATTTTAGTTGTCCGCCCCCTAATTTTGGGGACCAGAGATCACCACCCTCCAAAATACGAGTGTGTCAATACCAGAAAATATACATAAATAACCAAAATTGGTAAAGAAAACTTCTGATAATATTACAATAGCCATTTTTGGGTGAAATGAAGTAGTAATTAGGCTAATTACTAAATTATTGCCCCTATATTTTTCTCTGGATGCTGGTCAGGGCCCCCCTATTTTGCCTCAAAAGTTGTTGACCGCCCCTCAATTTTGAAGTTCACCACCCCTGCTTGGCAGGTCCGTTTGGCAGTGGGTACCTCCTCAAACCCAAGTTGCCCCCCCCCCCCCCCCCCCCCCGGGCTCCCGCTCCTACACTACGTAGGTGACGGGAGCCGCACAGAGCCTGATCCCACCACACCCGTGAAGATGGGTTAGGGTACACTAATAAGGGGTAGACTGACCCCGTCCGTTTCTAGTCCCACACATGTCTTCCAGTGGGAGTTGGCGAGGGTGGCCAAGCTACTTTGCCATTAGGCCTATATTAAAATAATATTTCTCAGATGCGGTCCCATCAAGGGGGGTGGGGAGCCGTGCCGCCAATAGGGAGTTTCAGATACCACGACGTGCAGAAACCTATTATTCTATGTTAATCCTTTTTCTTATTCAAGTGTGTCTTAGTCACCTTCTGTAGTAAAAATGTCATTACAAACCCTCTTTTATCCGTGCTCAATAGCTTCGTAATTTCCAATCTGAAGTGTCAACACCAAAAAATTAAACTTGGTCAATATTATCCCATCCCAAATACATTTCTAAATCAACCCGTCTGTCTAGGTAGGTTACATATATAAACATGCCCGGAACCAAATGATTTGTTGTACAACGGTTTATTCTCGCTTGCAATTGATTATCAGATACAAATTTGTTTTACCAAAGGATCATATACAACCATCATGATCTGGCGCTATACCATGCATCAATATCCTTGGCTATACCATGCATCAATATCCTTGTTCCATGGCCAATCATGAATAGTGTTTTCCTTCCCGATGCACCACTCACATAAGTAGTGTCGCGTCAGTATCAGTTGTGGCGTAAAATTCGTGCAATCCGCGTGGCAGCAATTTCCGCAGTTATGGCACCTCAAGTAGATCCTGAAATGTCAAGGCGGTATATTGAGTAGGTGGATGTGTCCAACAAATACTTTACACAGTATGTCGGCCTTTTTTTTTTAATCAAACTGTTGTAAGTGATGCCTGTACCTCTTCCTACATTTCAACCCTTTCAAATATAAACTTATGCCTTTCCCAATTTCTCCCAGACTATTTTAAACAGCCTACCTGTACAAATTTCCCAAGTACACCGACCGCGGCTGAAGGTCTTCGCCGTGCCAGTAAAAATCCTGCATCGCCCCTCTGAATTGCTGCTTCAAATAAGCCGCTTCCGTCTGAAAATTAGTACGTTTGAATGTATTAGACATCAAGCAGTAACAGTACTATACCATGCGTGGTTCTGGTAAAAATTCAAGTCGAGAGAGTTACTGAAAATTCCGCCTCGGTAAATATGTAATAGATTAGTAGTTCCAATTATTTAGGTATTTACCTCGACAGTTAAATTTGCACATTTTTTCGCAAAGAAAAAAATTAGTCTCTCTATGGTCCCTTACTACTGTGTGAATGGGCAGCAGTGGAGGAGATGCAGGCCGGACAGCATTACATAACCATCCCCGGGGTCTGCGACACACGGTAGCCCGCGGAAGCGCTCACGTCATTTTGTGGGGAAACCCTGGTTCCCGAGTCCCAATCGTTCAAAACGGTGCCATGTCATTGTGGGCCCTCTTTGCACCATAGGGAAGCGGTTGTAAACTTTAGGTTTTCTCAAAATATATTAACTTTTTACATATGAAACTCACAGATATATAAAGAAGGATGTAATAACACGCATGATCATAAGATAGTAAATATGCTTATTTCACACACTATCCGGTTTGGTTTTTTGCCCTGGTCTATTATCGTCACTCAGGGCACCGGTTGCCGGGAGTGACCACGGCCGTGTTGGGGGACCGGGGCCTAATTTGAACCACCCGTCGCGTGTCCAGCCCCCCATAACGCGGCACTTCTGTGGTGTTATACATAACCCAGTGACAGGCTTCCAAGGCCGGCCTGGAGCGGTCAGATATGACAAGAAAAAGGCGGGTAATATTAATTAGCCCAGTTTATCAGGCCAATCATACTTCTCAGGCTGTCGTGTATAACTATTCTCACCAACGTTACCTATGTCATTTGTGCGTGGAACACCCATTGTCACCCTACACAGTACCCCCCCACCCCCCCCCCCCCCCGTCCTGGACACTGGTCCTGGACCCTAACTGAGCGGCCCTCTATATACTATAGTAAAACCAACTGTCAAACTCTCTACTTTCTTTATAAAGAGCTGCTCGGACTAACAAATTCATATACATGTAGGGGATGATATATCACAAAACATGGTATACTTTAGAAACACTGAACTTTCATAATAACAGATAAATCAGTTTATCAAAGCGAGGGGTTGGGCCCACGTCCCGGCCCAGGTCTTATTGTCGCATCTTCTCAAGTCAAGGCCCTGTCGCCGCTGCCGCTCTACCAGTGGTAGGGGGGGGGGGGGGGGGGGCTAACGTTTTCCTATATGTTAGCCCCAACCTGCTCAAGTCTTGAGTACGTTAGTTTGGCTATTTTGGATTCCTGACCATCTTATCATGAGCTTTTGATGGCCAGCTTCCTGACTGGGATATGTACATTCTTTTTGTCATAGGACTCGAATGGCTCTAACGTCATTTTGGCGGGAAACCCTTGGTTCACGCTGTCTCTGGTTTTATGCAGAGCCATGTGGTTCCTCTATAAACCATAGAAGAACCAGCTGTCAAACTCAATAACTCCCTTTTCACACATTGATATTGTGGATAGCAAATAAATTAACCTCATACCTTTAAATAAAGGAAGAAATTATAATAAAAGGGTTAATAACGGAAATATGACGCTCGTTTACACCCCTAAACTCTGTTGTCGGGGGTCCCCCCCCCAGGCCAGGCCGGTCAGTGGGCCCGGCTGGGGGGTGAGTGCCCGGCCCTGGAGTGGTAATCAGAGCCGGCCACCGAGTATGGAACCACCCGCCACGAGCGGCCCCTCTGTGACGTTAGCCTACTGGGGTCTAATAACTCTTACGAACCTGTGATGGGTGCCCATTACAGTAGCAACACGTCCACTCTGTGTCTGATATGCAGTGTGGGTGTATGTTGGTGAGGTCCATTTCCTCGTCGTCGTCGTTCTTTTCGTGGTAGTCCGCCCTTGAAAAAAAAAAACAATTATCAGAACCGGGTCAATATTGTCCATATATTTTACGTCCATCAGAAAAAATCGAATAAATTTGTGGTTGAGACTCCGCATGTGGACATTCTCTTAGACTTTGCCAGCTATATATTACTGAACATAGAGAATCATCGGCGATCTCCATAATTTTTCACAAACTAACCGGTTATGCTTTCCACAATATATAGATTATAACTAAATTCTACCATGTTAAAGTAAAGTCCTTTTCTTAAGTGTAAATTACCCGGGCATGATTTGGGTTACTACATTCAACTATTATACATGCACTTTTTATTACCGTCATTTATTTTACCATTGGATGTTTTGTAAAATGTCTAGA
Organism: Lepidonotus clava; assembly: GCA_936440205.1. Taxonomy (NCBI): domain Eukaryota; kingdom Metazoa; phylum Annelida; class Polychaeta; order Phyllodocida; family Polynoidae; genus Lepidonotus; species Lepidonotus clava. The sequence goes on along the minus strand of OW387146.1, from coordinate 48,759,391 downwards.
ACAGTACTAGTATTAACATTTGAAACCTACTTCAGCGTGCACAGCATCGTATCCGTCGAATTGGTTTCCCCGTCCTGACCATGTGGTGTGGAGGGGTGGGTCTCCTCTTCCTCCTCCTCATGCAGCACCTCAGCGCTGGAATGAGAGAAAAAAAACACTATAAATTAAAAGTTTCCCAATTGTTTACATGCGGGTCCGTTTAGAAAAGGGATAACATGGATCACCTGTTCCGCGTCGAGCAGCCGGCTTCATGACCATGACTGACCTGTTTACAAACACTCCACCTCCAGTCCCTTGAGGGGTAATCCCCCGGCCCGCCTCCAACTCATCCAACAGTGAACTTATTCGCCCCCAAAACCTGAAGAAGTTCCAGGGCGGATTTAGGGGGATGCGCCCCAGGCACGCGCCCCCCCTATTTTTGGCCAAATTTAGATTTTGTTAATGTAAAACTGTTGTCCCCAGCTGGGGCGCCGGGACCTTTTTTAATATAGGCGCCCCCCCATTCTTGAATTCCTGGATCCGCCCCTGAGGACATTTATTTTACTGAAGCAACGCACTGACCCACCTGGTTTGACGATCTTGTGACATCTTCTGGAAGATCGGGAAGAAGAAAGGGAAGATTATACGTTGCAGCGTTGATGATCCAGTGTCTCTGACTGTCCTATGCCTGTAGACTGGACCCGCGTCCCAATCACGTGGGCCGGAGAGAGGGCGGCATTATATAACCTGTCCCTGAGTCGGCCGGGATGAAGGTAGGCTGGTGCCGGCCCATGTCCGCCCATGTCCCGCTCAGCTCCGACCAAGGGGCAGGTATTGAGAGGCAATCTAGGTCAGCCGAGCGGTCTGAGTGAGCGGTGTCACCTATTACATAATGGCTCAGGGGGGCCACTGTCAAACTTCCGCCCCCACTTTTCATGACTTACCGCTCATGAATTTTAGTTGACCCCAGATCACTGCCCTCCAAAATAACAAGGGCAGTTTCATTAGCCACCTCTTTTGACCAATATTATAAAGCGAAAGTTAGTACTTTATTCAGTGTATCGATGTATTATTTTTTAAACTGATTCAGACCTATACATGCTTCATGAAATTGTGTTCCAATACCTCATCTGATCCTAATTATGTTGATGTATGAATATTATTAAAATTGACAAGGTCTGTTTAGAGATATCAAAATATGTGATCCAAATTAATGTACATATCATTCATGGAAGAATATACATTTTCAATAGTGGCCTACCATATTAGGTCTCATGCATATGGTTTGATATAGTTTTCGTTAGTGATGAACCTAGATATTATTATTTCAAAAGGTACCATAGATATCAGATATTGCTATTGCTAAGATATAATTTTTTTTTTTGACACTTGAGCTAGTTAATTCTAAATCTGTTCCATGGTATAGGAGAGCATCAGTAAACGACGGAAACAAGTTTTATGAATGCACGTTGACCTAGGTAAAACACTACAATACTTATTATATAATATTTATTATACAATATTGTTTGGACTCGCAAATGCGAGTGTGGCGAGCGGCTAGCGCGAGCCCAGCGCCGGGCATATTGTAAACAATTCAAAAAAACAACACCTTACTCAAGAATGTTCTTTTATTTACGAAAATCAACTCCTTCTACGTCACACCAAACCAAACATCGTCTATGATACCAGTCGATATAGCTAGCTATAGGACATTGATAAACGTTGAGACAACGTTGAATATCGGTTGATTGGTTTTGTTAGGTTGCAACCTAAGTGCAACATGTTGCATCAATGTTCATTATCATCGCCCTTCAATTTACAAAATTCAATGTTCAATTGACATTGAAGCAATGTCATTTCAATTTAAAATTAAATACAACCAAAACCTAACGTTGATTCATTTTGCCCAGTAATGCGTAAACATCCCCGACTGGGGCCCGCGTTAGCTAGTTCATCCTTGGAGGACCTGAAACTCCTTATAGCTCCCACCCCACCAACCCCCCTCCCATCGAAAACACAACCCCGATGGCCCTCCCAGGCCTAGCTAGATATCGGTGATTCCCCACCAATTATTTTGGAACGTGAAGTCGATAAAATGGCAGTTTAAGTAGTTATGCCTTTTAACTTATCTCGAGCTCTTTGTTCTGTGAACAAAATCTTTGAACAAGAGATTATATAAAACCAGTGTATCTTTTGCAACCGCGGATTCCTTATTGTGTTTCGATAATATGTGTTTTAATTGCGCTATTTATAGCGTGTGAACGTAAGTGTGTGAGATAAAGAGTGTTGTTTTCCGCTAATTAACCAATTTCTCACGCTCGCATCGCGCTAGCTTCTAGCTGACGTCGTACGTCATGACGTCAGATATCCGAATACGTCGACGTCTTGGACAAACAGATAAGCGGAATTTCAACCGGGGCGCAGAAGGCTCCAGACCCCAGACAAGGAAACACCTTGATTTGAGTGTCTAGGATTACGGTTCAGGATTACCACACAATGGCACATAGACCCGGGCATCAACAGTAAGTCTTTATTTGTTAGTTATGTTCCCTATTTTCCCAAGAACAAGGGTTTATAATATATAGAAACCTGTTGTGTTTTCGATGGTTTTTAGTTGGCCGTTTGGGCAAAGAGATGATCTGGCGGAGGCAGTGGCTGATTTAGAGGGGGTTGCGCGGGTGCCTTTTTGGGACCAATTTTACATTTTTTTAAAATTTAAAACTCGTCCAAAAGGTAATTAAGAAGCAAACACTTCCAGTAGCGCGCACCCCCCTCTTTTCGACACTTATTACCGACATGTCCACTCTAGATCTGGACATTCCGTGAGTGTCCCGATCTCCCCTAGCGCAAAATCGACCTGCCCCCCCCCCCTCATCCTATGAACAACCGTCACTTTACGAGCTTACATACTTACACGGGAAGAATTTGATCTCATACATTAGACAATCTCGGGCCTGGTTGAATCGCTTTGCTCTATACCGCCTCAATAAGTGTAAGTTTTCCCCCGCCATTAACCCCGCAAGTGCATAGTATTACAATCTGACTTATTGCACACGCAGTGTTTATTGTACTATTGCTACTATTTTACTCCTACTTTCTAAGTTTCCCTACGCCTTCTGGGGTGTCAAGAAGTGTTGATCAGAGTGTGTTAACTATATTGTTCCACCAAAGTCCGTGTAGCTCATAATACTTTTAAGACCCTCAAATTTGGCGGCGTCTTAATGTGTCTACACTCCATGTAAGCACCAATTTAATGGGCGCGTCTTTCCGCAGTTCTCCTGACTCTGGCCATATGCATGTGTGGTGCGACCTGAAAGATTGGTTTCCCCTAAATCTAGTAGAACAAAGGTTGGTTTGTGTGTAATCTCTGCACTTATGCAAATGGCGCTTGGTAGCACTCAGCCAAGCGAGTATCAACAGCCGAGCAAGGATGACCTCGAGCTCTTGGAATCTTACTCCAACTAAGGGCAAGCGCAGCCTAAGGCTTAAGCTCCGTGTAAGTTACATTTAAATCACACCACTTCAATAGTTCATTCTCTTTTGCTAAAGATATTTAAAAGATAATTTGTAATAGCCTGTTTTTGTTACCGCCTACCCACCGCATCCCGTAGTGTTGGGTGGGTTTTGTAGCGTTTTTCAGTTTCATTTAATTTACAGTTGTCACGCACTCACGCACTCTATATATATCCGATCTATATTCAGCCAACCACAAGTCCCAAAGTAGTTGATCGCGAACCAGTGGTCATCTTGGACGATGACGGTCAAAAGGGGGAAGAAAAGAAAGCCGTGGACTGCAACCAGGAAACAAGTCCCAGCCAGGCACCCACATGTCCCAAAGTTCAGTTCTCTGATCAGGAACCAATGGTCATCTAACCGATGGTCATCTCGGATGATAATCGTCCAATTGCCACCCATGTTCAGCCCCCCGCGGGAGCGGGAGCTCAATATGAAAAGAAAGCCGAATGCAACCCGGAAACCAGTCCAAGGTGAGTCTGCCTTTACCCTAAATCAGTTAAACTTTGAGCCAAATGTCCCATATGTATATATCTGTTTACGGCTGTATAACATTCGTTATAAATGCAAAAATTAATAAACATTGATTAATTAATTTATTAACGTTTCTTAATGTAAAAATTCTAATCCCTGAATGTGCTCCTCAATTCTTACAATTAAGTAGGCACCTTCCCCCCCCCCCCTTCGTTTTTTTTAAAAAATCTCTGGATGCTTCTCCTTGTTTTACCCCTTCGCTTCGTCTTTTTTACCTTCAGTTGCAACCTTGGCAATCCGTTGACGTCCCCAACCACCAATTGCAGGCGGCCGTATAAGACGTGCAATTTGACGGAGGACGAGGCAGAGAGTACCATTCTTGAGATTGGAGCCTTAGCAGAAAGACTTGTCCCCGGGGAGGGCAATTTTTTCGCTACAAATTTTCGGCGTTATTTTTTATTCAAGCAACAATTCAAATCTGTTAATAATTCCTAATCTTGTAAATCATATCGAACGACCAAACAATTATTATATCATATTCCTTTTATTTTATCAAGCGCATCTAACTCATATTCTGTAATAAAAAAAGTTATTTACCCAAAACAAATTCGTATATGTTGTTCCGTCACCATAATTTCGTGTCGTATCGTGTACACGTACGCCCTCCAGTTTTAGTGGCTTCGTGCAGAAACCTATTATTCTATCTTAATCCTTTTTCTTATTCAAGGGTCTCTTAGTCACCTTCTGTAGTAAAAATGTCATTTAAAAATGTCATTTAAGGGTCCCTGCCGGGCCTTCTGACCGGCCGGGCCTGGGGGGGGGGGGGGGCGACATCAGACTGGAGGGGTGTAAACAATCGACATACTTCACTTATCAACCCTTTTTTTCATAATTTCAAGGGTATGAGGGTTATCTATATGTTATCCCCAATATTTAGGTAGCTCCGTTTATAAATCAATACTTGATAAGGAAATGATTGAGTCTGACAGCTGGTTCTTCTATAGCCTATAGAGGAACCACATCCTGTTTTTCAATAATTGCATTTTGGACAAAAATTTTTTGCCAACGTCAGAGATTGGGCTATAAAATGTCACTAAACAAGTGAAAATGGAGATTAGAAAATTAATATACCTGCTCCAAACGATTGTCATAGGTTTTTATATATATCTTCAATACACCATTGCAATATGCTATTTATAGTCAGATTAACCAAAAAAGCTTTTAAAAATACTGTGAAACAATAACATACATGCAAAAAAAAGGCTCTGTGGCAATTGGGATGCATAAATTTGTGCATTTTATATGAAGCGCTGCGTATTATCTTACATATTTAAAGTCTACTTTTTCTTATACAGAATTTTCCAAGGAACACGTCGGTCACTCATAGTCCATTTCCCCCGTCACCAGAAATCCATCGGCGTCAATGCCTTGGAAAAATCCACGTGCACACGACTGGGGGATTTCGAAGTCGTTTTCTTCAGCTATTAGAGCTACCAAGTTTGAGTAATTGAGAGCAACACATGGTATACAAGTTTTGGCATTTTATTACTTAAGAGACATGGTTATATGCGAGTAGGAGCGAGCAAAAGTGAGTAGATGCGAGTAAATATGAGTCCTAAGTCTAAGTGTTCACTATGAGGCGGTATTGGCCGTCCTGGCCGTGGTGCCGTCTCTGTCCCGATTTATGGGGCCAAGGGCCGCCGCGAGGTGGGCTGGGACAGAGGTAAGGCGCTCAGGTGGTACATAGGCTGAGAGGCCAGAGCGCCCCGCCCACGACGTTCCGTGATGGCACAGCTCCTCCAGGGTGCTCCCGGCCTGTGCGGCGACACACGCAGCCCCCCGGCGGAGGGAGTGCATGGTCACACGCGCAGCATGGGGGCTGCCCACACGTGTTAGGGCCTCCCCCATCACTGCCACTAGTGGGGGAGCTGTGAGGGGGCATGGTCCCGGCAGTAGGAAGGCCGGGGCTGTTGGTGGAGCAGGGACCTGGTCGCAGGCTAGCTTCCATGCTGAGACTGGGCAGTATGGGGAGTGAGGTACGGCATATAGACGATGAGGGCAGTAGCCTGGGAGCGGGCTCAATTTGCAATTAAGCCCAATTACCTTAAGTAGATCCCGTTGGTCACTCTGACTCATAGTCAATTTCCCCCGTTATCAGATATCCATCGGCGTCAATGCCTTGGAAAAATCCACGTGCACACGCCTGGGGGATTTCGCAGTCCTTTTCTTCAGCTATTACAGCTGCCGGCGCCTGCCCAGTCCGCAGCGCTTCAACCGTCAGGTTGTCAAAGTGCCGCTTAAGCCTCTCCTTGACGTCGTGATTACCAATGTCCTGAAGGTTCATAAGGAGAAAGCGCGCCCACTGGGTGTCCCGGTCATCCTCCACCTCCTCTTCTTCGGACTGGAGGGGGTCAGAAAAGGTGTCACATCCCGAAGAAGTGCGCCGGCTGGTTGACGGGGAAGCCCCCCGGCAGCAATGGTCGTTGGTGGGGGCTAGTTGCCCGAGCATGGCCTCTAGCCGGTCGAAACGGTCGTGCAGTGATGTGAACTGAGCTGTTGTTGATTCCCTCACTGAGTCAATCGAGGCAGCATTGATTGCCACTGTGCTCCTCTTCCTCTTCCTCTTAGGGATTTGAGCAGAGAGGCCGTTATGCGGTTCAGTTTCCCCTTGGTTTGGGGTTGAAGGTGCGTTTGTAGACATGTTGATGAGTCGGGAGCTAGTTCGTGTGTCGTAGGCGGTGGTCAGTGTCTAACTGATTAGCCCTCATCCCCCAGCCCCCCCTGGGTTAGCTAGGGTCATCCTCCCACCACGGGGCCAGTCCCTCCCGCTCCTGGGGGGGGGGGGGGCACTGACTCTTTGAAGGTTGTCCCCACTGCCAAAATTACCGCTCCTGAATTAGGTCCCCCTAATTTTGGGGACCACAGATCACCGCCCTCCAAAATAAGAGTGTGTCAATACCAGAAAATATACATAAATAACCAAAATTTTTACGTTCCCCGCCCCCGCTTGGTGGTTCCGTTTTGCAGTGGTTACCTTTTCAAACCCAAGGTACTGCACTTAGAAACGGAGCCACCTACACATTGGGTATATCATATCGAAAACCATCATACTAAAGAAATTGAGAAAATATTATGAAAATAGGATAAATTAGTGAAATATTTTGACTGTTGACACCCCTCCAGTCTGTTGTCGGGGGTCCCCCCTGGTCTAGCTGGCCACAGGGCTGGCAGGGGGGTCAGTAGCCGACCCTGTTAATGAGACCCGGCCCTGGAGTATGGAACCACCCGCCACGCGCGGCCTCTGTGTAACGTCAGTCTACTCGACTTTATGCCTTCAGGGCTTCGGCTTTGGCTGAGTCATCCCCGAGGTCTGTTTTTATTTTATTGTATACAATAACCCAGGAAATTATCCTATTAACCCATGAAGAGGGGATTAAAGCGGGGGAAAAAAATTTGGATTATGTTCTTGCAGGGAAATAACGCTGACCATATGCATTAGCCCAAATTTGCTAGCGGGAAAGGACACTGATGAATTCGAACGTATAGGCGCTACGAAGTTGGTATAGAATAAATTAAAATAATTATCCTTGAGCTATTCATCCTGTTGGTGATTAGCTACCAACTCACTGTATATCTCTATGATCATGAGTTACATCGATCGCAACCCTGCTCCACTCACCAGGGCACATTTTTTCACGTAACCGACAACGTGACCCTCAGTTTCGGAGCATGTGTTGCATTTTCTCATCAACAGGCCTAGGGTCCCGGGCCTAGGGTGCAGGCACATTGCGTTCGTTTCAACTTGAATGTACTCGAACTAGCGCCCATTCACACATAAAACTTAGAGAAGAAACATCTGAGTCATGTCGACCCCATCTTCACGAGTCAAGGCTCCTGCGCCGTTACCACTCTGTCAGTTAGACCGGGAGGGAGGGACAGAGCCCTGCATGATGGAGGATGTGTCGACCCCTCCTCTGGAAACCATCGAAAGTCCACAGTCACCGGGACCCTCTCGGGAGGTCAATCCTCCCGCGACAATCACTAAAGATTGTGCTGACACTAGGCCTCCTTTGAAAAGACATCGCGTAACCGTTCATCCATACTGTCACGCAATGAGCACCACTACCGTGTATGATCGTCGGCAGTCTGTTCCCCTGGCCCGGGCTTCCCTCTCTCCGCTCGTGCTGCGGGCATTATCTAGTCAGCTGGGAGCCCATACCCAAAAGAGTGGCCACCCATCACCCCCTCCATCCAAGTGAGGTAAGAAAGAAACTCTTTTTTTTTTTCAGCAACATCCCTGTAAAGCGTGTACATGTTTCTTTTAATTATCTAATAAACCGTTTCATCTTTCCTTTTCTGGTATACTTGCATTTTCAATAACCTACTAATTATTGATCGGGTGCTAACTTTTTATCCTAATTACATCTTTTCCCGGTACCGAGCAGTCTGTGCCAGAATCGACTTTCCTTCTCCGTCTAGTCCTAATCACCTTCTATTTAATGATTTCAGTGGCGCCCGTCCTCTGAGATAGCGCTTCATGGTCAGGGCTTCCGAATTGATCAGAATATCTAGTTCTTCTGAACCTGGCTGGTCCTCGTCGACATCGCTTTGCAATTGTTCCTTTGGTCGCTACCTGGTGGATCAGGGCCAAGGGCGGATCCCGGAATATGTACAGGTGGGGGGGGGGGGTGAAGTTCCCCCTTCCCCTCCCCCCCCCCCCCTGTCATCGGCCCTTTATCATCAGTTCTCGGTGGTACATTTCAATTCATTTACCTCATCAACTCTCTCAACATATGTCATAGTACTAGTGTAAACAATTAATTAGTCTGTGCCAGAATCGACTTTCCTTCTCCGTCTAGTCCTAATCACCTTCTATTTAATGATTTCAGTGGCGCCCGTCCTCTGAGATAGCGCTTCATGGTCAGGGCTTCCGAATTGATCAGAATATCTAGTTCTTCTGAACCTGGCTGGTCCTCGTCGACATCGCTTTGCAATTGTTCCTTTGGTCGCTACCTGGTGGATCAGGGCCAAGGGCAGATCCCGGAATATGTACAGGTGGGGGGGGGGTGAAGTTCCCCCTTCCCCTCCCCCCCCCCTGTCATCGGCCCTTTATCATCAGTTCTCGGTGGTACATTTCAATTCATTTACCTCATCAACTCTCTCAACATATGTCATAGTACTAGTGTAAACAATTAATCGTAATAAAAGAAAGTATTCTCGCGATTGAGTGCCTTTTATCATTGTTTTCTCATCAATCACTGCATTGATTTGTGCATAATACTGTGAAGTGTTTACCTAGTAATAAGAGTGCTATTTTAAATTATCTTTGATTAATTATCGGCTCATGGGTTGTGTAAAGGGCAACCAAGTGGAGTCCTGCAACACTTCCAGCATGATAAGACTACAAAAATGAACCTCGGTTGGCTAAAGAGAGGTAATCGAGTGTAATTGATTGTTAAAGGAATTGTCTTATCATCAAGGAATTCAAGTGAAACACTAACTTTATGGAAAAGGTGTTTATAAAAGTTCAATTTCAAGTACAAAGATTCAGAATATTATGCTTACATCCTGACATATTAAATCATATTATTAAACGCTAAGAGTCTTTAGGCATTACTGTAGACTAAATGTTTTAAGAACAATATACATATTCCATTCCATATATACCTTTCGACTTCATCAACGTTGTCATTTGCAGTAAATAGTGCCATCTTGTGTTAACTTTGCCGATAGCGTTAACCTTAATTACGTGACCCAAATTAGCGTTATCTTTCAAGTACTTGAAGTCTGAGCCATCTAGTGAGTAAATGAAATGCCAGCTAGCGTATACTTAACAGAATCACCGCCTGTTGATAACTAGAAATTTCTTCACAATTATTGATTAGCCATGAATTTTGACTCATTCTATAAGACAAAGCACCTGCCGGGCTGAACGATATTGTATTCAATATATTAGAATTCAGGGTTCATTTTCCTGACTTGTCTATGGCGATATGGCGAATATTATTCAAGTCCTATATGCTATTACTTCATCGAGCCCACATCAGATGGGGGGTTCCTACCAAACGTTAACGACTTACAATACAACAATACAATACAATAATTTATTCACAGCCCTAATTCAGGCAAAGGAAAGAGATCGTTTAGCCGATATATAGTTACTTGGAATCCCCGATTAAGAATAGAAAGATCTAGATCTAGAGTCAGCTAGCTACTCGATGATAACACTAAAGACTATGAAACAGATCAATTTTCAAAAGGGGGGGGAGGGGCGTGCTATTTTGGAAATCTCCTCCCACACCATAAAATAATTAAGTGTAATGGTTATCCAGAGTATCCCCTTTGATGGGGATTGAATACATATAGTGACATGGCTGGGGCAGCGTAGTTATTTTGAGGTAGCACCTTGAGACTAAAATACTTTTAACATGTCGACTAAATTGTTTAGACCTGAGATTCTTCGCCCCGAGAGGTGTACCTTGCCGCACTACCCATAGTTGTAGACAAAGTATTCGTCCCTGGATATTGCCATTCCTATACAGCGGAGGTGGTTGAGCAGCAGGGGAGGGGATGCATCGCAGGCTAGTGCATTTCATGCTTTTCCCTTAGGCTTCGGGCCTGCGCTCTTCTCTGGCATGGAGCCGCATGCTTTTGTTTTTAGAGGATTTAGTTTTTTTTTTGTTTTGTGGTCCAGCTTTTCTGCCACGTTCTTGTCTGAATTTGGCCATCATAATGCTGCAAAATTAATTCTGTCAAATTGTATAATGTTGCATGGTTTTGAGCTCAGAAGAGCGCTTCCATGGTTAGGGCATTTTCACGTCACAGGCATGTGTGAGTAAGAGATATGTACATCGGTATCTCTTTGGCAAGGGATTGGCAGTTGAATAAGTAATGAAACTGATGGGACAGGAAATGACAGGTTTGACACCGGGACACGCCTCTATGATGACTGCGTCCAGCTGTTGGCCATCTGAGGCGGCGCATTTCAACTAGCTTCTGTGTCAGGTCCCTCATGGGAGTACCGCGGCCCACTTCTTGACACGTGACGTAACAGGCCTCAAACGGGGCGGCGGTCATGGTGTCGCTCATACTCCTAGGACGTAACTTATGGTAACTTATGGTGTCGCTGAAACCCCTGGGACATACGTAACTTACGGTAAAAGTCTTGCCTCATCGATAAAAGATCGCTTCCGCCAGATCATGTGTCCACAGGAGAGCCAGCCGGGGATGTATAAATACGGCGTGGCATATGGCTATAGATCACTGGAAAACCTGCTGCCACCATGAACGCATCAAATGACTGTCCTGACTCTGTCCTGTCCAACGGTGACCCGAGTATCAGCCCGTGCAGGATGATCACCAGCAGCCCAAAATTGGGTGGCGCGCAAATAACAGATCTTGATCTGTCTTCGGATGATTCCCTGTTCCCCATGGATGTGTTTCACGTGAGCAATATTTTTGACGAGAACCTGGAAGCGTCTGACTCTTCACGCACCTCCGCCATTTCAAAACCAACCATGGCCGATGTGTTGGCTAAGATGGATCGCCTGGAGGCGAAGTGCCGAAAGGTCGAGTGTGAAGCGTCTGCGGTAAGAGCAACGGCCGAAAAGTTCGCCAGTATGCAGCAAGCCAAGCCTGCGCCTGCCGAAACATCCTTGGCATACGAACCGAAGCCGAGTAATGCTATAGCTGTAAGTTGCGAAATATGTTTCAACGGCTCCTTATATTATAAAACTGTACATATTAAACATAGTCTTGGTTTATCAATTATCGACATATCATTTAGTAAGTAATCGAATTCCATCTTAAATATATTTACAATTCACTGCTTAATGCTTGGTTTCTTTTGTTGTTTCTAGTATTCTGTTCATTCCGCTTACAAGGGCAGGTGTAGGGAAAACGCCGGCTTCACGCTTACTGCTGGGTAGGTTCATGAATTCGAAGATCATATAAGGTGATAACGATCGATGTGAATAGTGGAGACCTTAATATTGTTTTCCCTTAATATTGTAATCTAATTGTAGTGATAGAGCACGTGCACCCCAAGCGATGCCGTTCATGACTATAATACATATGATTATATTCCTACATTCAGGGCGGGGATGAACCATCCTCAAAACGCTGCGGTTATCCAGGATTTGGTTAATAACGTCAGCACCGGCGAAGATGCCCCCAGACCCGAGGTATTAGGTAAGTCTGATCGGTAGCAAGTTTCCCTGTTAACTAATTACCTGTACAGGTACATGAGTGGATGGATCACGCTCCTCCTAGTCATCTTGACTTAATACCTAAATTCAGGTTATCGGAAAAAGTGTTGATATACCTATGTAAATGTTATAATTATGATGTAACTGTACTACTCGCTTGGCATATGCGTGTCCATAATTGTCTATTAAATGAAAGATGACTTGGAGAGTTAATACAGGTTTAATCCATAATTTATTAATAAAGGCTAACTCCCGGAGGAGATATTGTTATTACAAATAGGAAATGTAGAACTAATATCATATACATTGAGTGTTGCAAATGTAAAGTGTCACAATATAAAGTATGACAACATAAGGTATTACAAAATATAAAGGGTCACAACAAATGTGACAGTGGCAGTCTCTCTTCATAAAAAGTCCTATCACAGTGTTTTCACACCTCTGAGTGTGTATCACAAAGAAGAAAGCTTAGGGCTAATACGCTTTGACACTAATTAAAAACCTGGTAGAATAATTCCATACAATGTCAAAGTATTTCATATATATTTCCTCTACCATTCCTATAGAACGTTTTTGTCCTTTCCCGTGCTTTGATTTAACATGTAAGAACCCCTTATATCCTTTCTCAAGTAGTGGCTTGAATTGTAAGCTGATTTCAAATCATTATTTATATAGTCGCTACCCAGACGTATTTCCGCACTCAGCAAACCAGGGCGAGGCAAGAGCGGGCCGGGGAGATCGAGGAGAAAAACAGAAAGGCCAACCTCCGTCACCATATAACCCAGGTGAATCAATTTTGGTCGAAAGAGAATGCGCGCTCGTGCAGGCATTATTTCGTGAAGCCCCGATCCTATTAAGCATGTACTTTTCTTATAGTTGCCATCTCACAATTGAACTTACACTTATTATTAGATCTAGAGTGACCAATTAATATTGCAACCCTTGTTAATACTGAGTTGCACTATGCTATTTAAATTCCAGCAAGTAAGATCCAATGCTAAACAACTTCTTTGTGTTTGATGTTGTTGGCCAAGTATGTCTTAACTATATTATATATTTAACAACTTTGCAGAAGATACAAAGACGGCGTGTCGCACTGGACGAGCTTGTTCATCAGGAGTGGGACGAGGATAGGAGGTCGGCCATGAGGGCCGTCCTCACACCAGACTATACAAGTGATGAGGATCGCGTCCTTGATGAACACTCCCCGCGATACCACCGCCTAATCAAAACCCTGGTGTGGGAAAGTGACGCCCTCAGATCCTCTAAAGCGCACCTAGACGACAAAGAGCACTCTGTCACCACCACACGTCAGCAGTCCGTCCGATTAGCTGTGGAGCGCTCGCCGACCTGCGACCCAGCACCAGAACGCCAACAGCCTCCTCCCGGCGCCCCAGACTGGGCAGTGAAGCCTGCGTATCGGTGTGGGGGAGGCGAGGCCTAACACCCCAGCTGCCCAGACATTATCCCCGCCAGTCAGCCATTTTGCCATAATTTGTTCAATTCGTTATAAAAACTGTTCTCCAAAGTACTTGGCACTTCTTGTTTTCACTTCGATCTCATTATTTACCCCTGCCTGCTAAGCAGGGTTGTTTAAATGTAAAACTGACTTTTTAAAAATATATCGGTACAATCTAGGTACACTCTATAGGTTACCAATACAAAGGCATTTAAAATGTTTCACATCATCACTCCATTATTATCGTAAAACCACAATTAACAAGACTAATAGGACTAGCTTGATGACATGATTTTTTTCCTTGACTAGAATGTATATAATAATGAAATAGAATAGAGCACACTTTAAATTACGAGTAAAGAGTAACTTCTATCTCAAAAGATGACTATATTTGTAAATATAAATATCACATCACTCTAGCCGACTACCATGATTTAGGAATAAACTTCCAATTGGATCCTCTGTCGGTCTTTAGATATATTATCAGAAGCGCTACATAAAAGTAAAATAGCATGACCATTAGGTACAGTGTACCAGCTGTACCAGAGACCGAGTACTAGTAAACATTTCAACAATTCAATTGCAACCTGCACACGACAACCTATATATGTAAATTGTAATAGATATAGCCCAGTCGGCTGCACACCATACACGTACGTGCTGTGCACGTGCACACAAACATCGGCTCTAAATGCACCAGCTAATAATACATACAGAAAAAACAAAATTTCGAATACAACACAGTGCACGTGTATACTTATGATAGGACTAGGTCTGACACTTTACAAGACTGTACTTTGCAGATTAAACACATTTCTCCCTGCGACATGTTAGGTGTACAGTGTTGGCGACCAACTTTTTGGCCTGTGGGCCAACAGGGCCGACTATGCCAAGTATTGTCAGTCCTGAGAGAATTCTGACAGCCCTGATTTTTACTTGTTAGGATATGCCCATTCGGTCTGGGGAATTCAAGCGGTAATTTCCAGCTGCCGTTGGTAGACCTCGCACAGCTACCGATCCGACGCCACAGACCGGCCCTAATTGCGCCTGTGGTACATCGGAGCGGCAAATGTACGAGGACTGGTTCCGCATCGCTGTCAAAACCTTGAAGACCAGGAGGTAGCTAGGTGTTGGTATGGATGCATTTCTCCCTGCGACATGTTATGTATACAGTGTTGGCAACTAACTTTTTGGCCTGTGGGCCAACAGGGCCGACTATGCCAAGTATTGTCAGTCCTGAGAGCTTTCTGACAGCCCTGATTTTTACTTGTTAGGATAGGCCCATTCGGTCTGGGGAATTCGGGCGGTCATTTCCAGCTGCCGTTGGTAGACCTCGCACAGCTACCGATCCGACGCCACAGACCGGCCCTAATTGCGTCTGTGGTTCATCGGATCGGTAAATGTACGAGGACTGGTTCCGCATCGCTGTCAAAACCTTGAAGACCAGGAGGTAGGTGTTGGTATGGATGCATTTCTCCCTGCGACATGTTATGTATACAGTGTTGGCAACTAACTTTTTGGCCTGTGGGCCAACAGGGCCGACTATGCCAAGTATTGTCAGTCCTGAGAGCTTTCTGACAGCCCTGATTTTTACTTGTTAGGATGGGCCCATTCAGTCTGGGGAATTCGAGCAGTCATTTCCAGCTGCCGTTGGTAGACCTCGTACATTTGCCGATCCGACGCCACAGACCGGCCCTAATTGCGTCTGTGGTTCATCGGCTCGGCATATGTACGAGGACTGGTTCCGCATCGCTGTCAAAACCTTGAAGACCAGGAGGTAGCTAGGTGTTGGTATTAATCCCCCTCTTGCCCCCTCCCCCTTCCCTGTCCTGCTTGCCCCCATCCCCAGACCAAAAATCCCATAAAAAACAACAACTCAAACAAAAAAACAACAAACTATGTATAATACTATAAATTAAGAAACTAAGCTAAACTAAACTAAACTATTTACAAAATGTACAAAAAAAACACCTTCTCTCCCCCTCTTGCCCTTGCCCCCCATTCCATGTCCCCCTTGACCCCTGTCCCCCTTGCCCCCCCCCCCCCCCCCCCCCCCCACATACACACACACATGTGTAAGGTCTAGCCATGGAGACGAGGATTAACAAATATTGCATGGAAAGTTCAACCAACGAGGGTAACACGAGGTACTATTGCCCTGAAATTCCATTTAGATAAAGTGGTTTTACAATTATATCGTAAGAGTCCCTATTCTATAGGGGCGTTGGCATGGAACCAATTGGCCATGCACATTATATCAAGCTGAAAGTCTACAACAATTCAAACCATGGTAAAGATATGTATTGAGGAATATGTAACGTGACTCTAACACCTGAGATAGGCAGGCTTAACATAGTCCTGCTTACTCGTTTTGTATAACTACTTGACTTTTTTCAAGTGACATAATATATTTAATTATTATAATAATATAAACCGGGATAAATTCTTAACATACACAATATCCCTTACTCATTAACATCGAGAACTTTGTTAAGAGTGTGGTTAAAAAAAAACAAAAAAATTTACTCTCTCTCGTCCGACTCTCTGGTCTAGCTATTTGAGTCGGACCCTGAGTCGGACGAGAGAGAGTAAACAGATGCAGGGCTTGGCGGTGGTGGCGGTGGTGGTGGTGGTGGTGACGGACGTGGTGACGGTGGTGATGGTGCCTGGCCATGGGGCTGAGACGGCGGTGGCAGCTGGGGGTACGGGTGGGGCGGCGGTAGCTGTGGGTGGGCGGGTGGCGGCGGCGGTAGCTGGGGGTGGGCGGGTGGCGGCGGCGGCGGGGGCGACGGTGCTGGTACCGGGGACGGTCCCTGGGGCTGGGGCGGCGGTGGCAGCTGGGGTGGTAGCATCAGCATGACCACCTCGGCCCCTGCGGGCGGTCGTACCACCCTAAGAGAAAAAATACAAATTTACAAAATTAACAAATATTGCCTTTGCTTTCTAAATAAGGATGTAAGCTCGTAAAGTGAAAGTTATTCATGGGAAATTTGGACGAAGATATTTACATATGCATGTCCACTGACTTTTAAGTATGCAGAGTATGTATAATAAGGGTGAGGTAGCATGGCGTTACCTTGTTACAAGGGAAAAAAGTTACAAATGAAATGAATGGATCAGAATTGATTCTAATACTAATTTATGGAATTCGAAGTTATATTTAGATAAATAATGGAGTGTTATAACTATATATTATTAGACTCACTGTATGCGTGGGGCTGGACCGCTGAGGACAAGAAACACAATCCCCGGCCCCACCTGCTGGGTGTACACCAGGCCTCTGAAAATTCAATAGTGAAGCTTACGGTCATTTCATGTCTATCAATAGTAATCAGCTCCAGCCGAAGACGCTATCCTACAAACAGACACTATCCAACAAAACTCTGTCACTTAGAACCATATTTTATGGGATAGCGGTTGCACATGTACAAGCTGCTAAGCCGCAAAATTGTTGCTAATGTAAGTGACAAAACATTAATTTTGTCACTTAGCGACTTCTTATGATGCTAAACTACAAAGAGATGCTAAATGACAAAACATTAATTTTATCGTGTAAATTATTTAAAATGGTACTTTACAGGGGCGGATCCAGGAATTGTTTAGGGGGGGGGCCAAGATTTGCAATTTTCCTAGTAGTATATGAAGGCTTAATTAGTGGACGGCATAGCCGTCCACGGGGAGGGTGTGGGAGGGGTCCCCCCTCCCATTGGGGGGGTATGGGGGGCCTCCCCCAGGAAATTTTTAAAAAGATTACCCTTCATTCATGCAATCTGAGCCATTCTGAGGTACTTTGGTAACCTTAAGGGATATTTTTTTTTCCTAATAATTATTTTAAGAATTTTGCGTACGTTCCTATACAAATCCAATGCCCCTAAACTCTCAGGAACTTTTGGAAAAGATAACCTATCATTCATGTAATCTGAGGCATTCTGGGGCATTTTGGACAGGGGAGGCACAAGGTCTGCAGGGGTGGTACAAGGTCGACAGGGGCAGCAGAGGGTTGACAGGGGATCCTCAGGGCCAACAGAGGAGGCACAGGATCAGGAGGGGAACCAAAGGACTGGCAGGGGAAGCATATGTCTACCAGCCTTCACAGTTCGGCCCCCCTCCCTCTAACATATATATCCAACAGGCGCAGATTTAAGGGATGGGCATGCAGGGCACATGCCCCCCCCCCATTTTTTTTTGGCCAAAATATTGATTTTTTTTTAATGTAAAATTCCTAAGCCCGGAGGGCCCGGGGGAAAATTTTAATATAGCACGCCCCCCTTTTGAAAATTCCTGGGTCCGCCCCTGTCCAAGGTCCACCAGCTCTGACAGGTTGGCCCCCTCCCTCTAACACATCTAAGGTCTACCAGCCCTCACAGGTCGGCCCCCCTCCCTCTAACACATAATCAAGGTCTCCCAGCCCTAACAGGTTGGTCCCCTCCCTCTAACATAAATCCAAGGTCCACCAGCCCTTACAGGTCGGCCCCCTCCCTCTAATACATAATCAAGGTCTCCCAGCCTTATAGGTCGGCCCCCTCCCTTGAACCCATCCAAGGTCTACCAGCCCTCACATGTCAGTCCCCCTCCCTCTAAGGCAAAAAAAAAATAGTTGTGCAACTTAGGTTGAAAAAATTACTTTATCTTTAGTTTTAAATACATCTTTTGGTAAAATATATGCTCTTCCCTGTCATTTAGGTCATTTCTATTGAATTTTAGTATCTTTTAGAAAAAGAATTGTGAAAATAATTAGGGTAGAGCAAAAATAAAATAAGGTAGGTCGGGTTGCCTGAACACAACAATTTTTTTAGATCTAACCTACCCCGGAACGGCCCCCTCCGTTTTTCTCTTCTTTTCCTTTCTCTTCCCTCTCTCCCTTTCTTTCTCTCTCTCTCTTTTTTTTTTTTTTTTTTGGAGGGGGGGGGGGGCCAAGGCCCGTCTGGCCCCCCCCCCCTGGATCCGCCAATGCTTTAAGGGTCATTAAACCATGCAAGGAGGGGTAAATAAGGGGCAGGGCCACCTAGGCCGGCCATTCAGCCTGGCGGTAGCTGGGGGTGGGCATAAGACATTCTCCCCGGGCATTCTCCCACCTTCCCGTCCTTGCGTTGTCCAGGGGCGGATCCAGTTGAGGAGGGGGGGGGGCGGGGGGTCGATTTTGCGCTAGGGGAGGTCAGGAGACTCACGGGATCTAGAGTGGACATGTCTGTAATAAGTGTCGAAAAGAGGGGGGTGCACGCTATTGGAAGTGTTTGCTTCTTAATTACCTTTTGGACGAGTTTTAAATTTAAAAAAATGTAAAATTGGTCCCAAAAAGGCACCCGCGCAACCCCCTCTAAATCAGCCACTGCCTCCGCCAGATCATCTCTTTGCCCAAACGGCCAACTAAAAACCATCGAAAACACAACGGGTTTCTATATATTATAGACCCTTGTTCTTGGGAAAATAGGGAACATAACTAACAAATAAAGACTTACTGTTGATGCCCGGGTCTATGTGCCATATTGTGTGGTAATCCTGAACCGTAATCCTAGACACTCAAAATCAAGGTGTTTCCTTGTCTGGGGTCTGGAGCCTTCTGCGCCCCGGTTGAAATTCCGCTTATCTGTTTGTCCAAGACGTCGACTTATTCTGATATCTGACGTCATGACGTACGACGTCAGGTAGAAGCTAGCGCGATGCGAGCGTGAGAACTTAGTTAATTAGCGGAAATCAACACTCTTTATCTCACACACTTACGTTCACACACGATAAATAGCGCAATTAAAACACATATTATCGAAACACAATAAGGAATCAGCAAAGATACACTGGTTTTATATAATCTCTTGTTCAAAGATTCTGTTCACAGACCAAAGAGCTCGAGATAAGTTAAAAGGCATAACTACTTAAACTGCCATCTTATCGACTTCATGTTACAAAATAATTGGCGGGGAATCACCATACTGGTCTGTTCTATGATAGCCGTTAGAAACGGACGGGGTGAGAGGGGCGGACCCAGGAATTTGTAGAGGGGGGGGGGGGCCCAAAAACATGAATGTACAGGGGGGTGGGCCCCCCCCCCAATCAAACATGATTAAGCAGGGCAAGGGGGGGGGGGGGGCAAGGCACGTCCGCCCCCCCCCCCCCCCCCCCCCGGATCCGCCCCTGGGGTCAGTCTACCCCCCTCCATTGACACACTCTTATTTGGGAGGGCGGTGATTTTTGATGTCCAAAAATAGGTGGCGGTCGCCTAAAATTCAGGAGCGGTAAGTCATGACCCTAAATTATATAATGGCTGGAAGGGACCACCCTCGCGGGGGGGGGGGGGGAGCCTTTATTTGTTTATAGTTACCAATCTGTGGCGAATTCAAGGGGGGGGGGGGGGCGGCCGCACCCCCCCCCCCCTTGCCCTATTAAATCATGTTTAGGGGGGCCCACCTCCCCCTGTACATTCATGTTTGTGCCCCCCCCCCCCCTATACGAAGTTCTGGATCCGCCCTGTCACCCCTGTAACGACCCACAGAGACCGCCTCTCAGACTGGGGCAAACTCATGGGGCAAACTGCAACACACCTCAGATTCCGTCCCAATCATCGGTTGAGACCGGGGATAACTTACGCAGTGCAACGGGGCGTGGTGGGGCGTGGCCCGGTAAGGGTTCCACCATCCGGCGGTCTCTGGGTCGGGCCCCCGGGTCGGGCCCTGGAGATTAATCCTCCATCACGCAGGGCTCTCTCGCTCCCTCCCCCGCTCCCTCCCTCCCTCCCAGTCTATCCTGACAGATAACTAGTTTTACCGGCGCAGGAGCCTTGATTTGTGAAGACGCGGAGAAATGGCAATGTTTGACCCCATTGTAAGGCCCGTGGAGGAACCTACCCGTCTGAAAATCAATCACCTGCAGCATCAGGTCGGCGGTGAACTTGACGTATCGTCCGTCATACGGCAATAAGCCACGTGCGCCTTTTTTCTTTTCATAATTTTTAATTGTCATCGTCAGTACTATTTTATATCAATATTATGTAATTCACAAATATGTCTTGGTAGGTAAAGCCAGTGTTTAGCACCCCGGTAATAAGCTAAGGGGATTTCCAGAGATGAAAGTGGTCCATGAGAAAAAAAAACAGTAAATTCATGCGCGAAGAATTGCATGCATAAAGGGAGGGTCGAGTACTAAAATATTATTATTTGCTTAATTCTCCGAATTTTGTATTTATCATAATTATTGCTCATTTTTGACTTTTAACATATCAATTTGTTCACAATTATGTTAAAGAATGTTTTCCTTAGAAAAAATCCAACTTTCATTTATCATTTCAAGACTTTTCTATCATCACTGTCGGAATAATTTAATGCTCCACAAGAAGAGAGACCACACGCCCAACCCCCGTTCTTCCCCCATATCACATAACCATCTGCAGCTGGTCACCAGACACCCCTGACCACAGCGCTACCCATGACGGGGATAAGACTACAAATTCAGAATGTAAAACTATAAATATTTCATATGGAAAAAACACATAATAAGTACATTTTCCTTGGTGTTAAGACTAAGAATGAAAAATATATACAAATGCTCAGTACATTGTGATGTGAAATTTGTTTCTGACATTAAAGTGTGAACAAAATGTTGTATAAATTTATATTTGCAATACCAATGGGACTCCCCATATGAATCCGATCCTCCACTTTCTCCTTTTCCAATTTATACTGGGAAGGGGGCTCTTTCAAGGTTACTACCCACTGCCAAACTACCGCCCGCCCCTTCTTTTTCTCACCGATCCCTCCTGAATTCTAGTTGACCACGTGCACCCCTTGTTACAAAGGTCCCCATAGGTCTCCAGAAATAAAAGCAGGAGAACCATTCAAAAATAGCGTGTATCTGAGGAAATCTTCATTCATTTTCCCTGTGTGGCTGGTGTCTGAGGGCCTCCACTGACCGTTACACACACCCCTCCCAGGGGCGGATCCAGGAGTTCAAGAAAGGGGGGGGGGGGGGGCGCCCATATTAAAAATGTCCCAGCGCCCCAGCTGGGGGCAAGAGTTTTACATTAAAAAAATCTAAATTTGGCCAAAAATAGGGGGGAGCGCGCCCGGGGCGCACCCCCCTAAATCCGTCCACTGCACGAACTTTTGGATTTACTTTGCTTTACAAAATGCTGAAAGAACATGGAAATTCAAGTAAAGAGTTACCACTTCACTTTACTCAGCTTTTGGTGTTTTTACAAGGAAATCATATTTAAGGTGCCCCTAATGGAAGTTAAATGTTTTAAGAAATAATACATGGTATTTACATTGTTCAGTAAAGATAATTTAATATTTCACTTCCTTTTACTATCACATTGTAAATGTCAATGTGTTACCTTTCTGTAGCCTGATGGTATATCAGCGTTAGAGTAAAGGTCAAGAGAGAACTTGTCATATTTACTTGCAGTTTGCTGTGTGTAAAGTTCCATATCTTAACTTTACTATCATCAGTAAAGGCCTGTTTTGTAGTTTTATTATAATTCAAAGAGGGCACCACATGGATATCTATGATATGTCAGGAATTATTCTTTAATTACTGCCGTTTTACCACTAAGAAATCTTGTTTACAAGGTGCACCTGATTATGGGTAAATTACTGCATTTGAAACTGTTTGTGGAATAAGATTGCTCCACCATATAAAAGAAATAATTAGAATCAAGATTTCAAGGAATATATATCCCTCTCAATACAATCACTACAGCAGTTCTGGCTTTATGATAATAACTGCAAGAGTGAGGCTACTTTGCTCTGCTTTACTTAGCTTTACTTGCTTTACATCCCTTTACCTTTGTCAGTAAAGACCAGTTTTATAATATTTCACTATAGTTAACAGGGGGCACCACAAGGATTACCAGAAAAACGTTTTTGATTAACTTCAAAATTCACTTGTTTTACCTATTCATATTTTAGCACAAACACTAGTATAGATTTGTTTCAGTGGGACTTTACACTAATGATGATTGTCAAGGATTTATTTAAGACCAGTTTATATATTATTGATAAAATGAAATAGTGCAATGGGTAAACACCTTTTCTGACTTCCACCACCACTATAGCCTCCCACCTTTGTATCCGTATGGATATACATGACCAGGCAGTCTATTCTATGTGAAATAAGACTGGGACTTCATCTTTCACTTAGATGACTGTCTTCTGGGTCTCTCACACAAAATCTTTATTATAGTGGTGAAAAATATATTTACTACAAAACAGTAAATATGGTTAAAGGTCATTCTATGCATACAGGAATGCATCTCTTATATATGTATGACCAAGGTCCAACAGGGTTAATGGCTGACAGTTTCTGTGAATATTCTTGAATAAGCTGAAACAGTGGCTAGTAAGGGATTTTAAGGAGCCAGATGAATATAAAGTAAATGAGCCTGATACTAAGTAAAGTTGCCTGAAAATGCGAATATACTAAAAGATGCCTAAATGTCACAGCACATTTAAGTCTTTATGAGTGGTATTTACTGACATTTTAGTTATATGTAAATTTGAGCATCTGAAAACTATCAATTGCTTTTGAGTTCCTTTACAACAAATGAAAAATGGACTTTAATCACCATTTAGAAGTCATGTAATGAGAGCCATTACGTCTTTGAAGCAGCATTTAAGGATCAGTAAAGTTTCAACTTTAAGACCTTTACATTTTCAGGCCAAGTTGGAGTAAATGTATGGTAAAGATCCCTAAATATGGCCATTACTGAGATTTACTGTAAAAGTTCAGGCCTTGTAAATCCCAAAATTCATGCAGTGGTCCCTGCCTCCTCCAGGCATCTTCTCAAGTCAAGGCCCCTGTCGCCACTACCGCTCTATCAGTGCCTTGACCTCAAGGGCGCCCAATCTGGGGGAGATAGGGAAACCTGAGAAGGGTGTTCTGATTACAGGGAAATAAATTAAATATTCATGAGGTCCCCCAGTTTTGGAGCCTTTGAGACCAGGGCCTACTGATCGCGGAAGCGGCTGGGGGACTGGTGTGCGAGGATGCCTCCAGGCGGCCCTTTGATAAGCCATAAACCACGGGTGGTATGTCTCAGGGTCAGGGTTGACCACGTGCACCCCTTGTTTGTCAGGGAAGACTCACATAACCGCCCCCCCCCCCCAAAAAAAAAAAACTGGTTGACCGTTCTGTACATGTCAGTACCAGGAAATATGCCTAAATACCCCAAACTGCTTAATATAATCATCCTCGGTATGCAGAAGGTTTAATTCAGTTTGGCAGGTATCCAAGTCTATCAATACTAGACTTTAGGGGCCGTCCATAAATGATGTCACACACTAGGGGGTGGGTGGGTAGGGTGAAAAGTGTGACACTGCCTGAAACAGGCCTTATTTTCATGTTTAGATCAGAGAATTTAGCGTGACAGGGGGGTGGGTGGGTCCTACAAATACCCTGAAAAAGTGTGACATCATTTATGCACGGCCCCTTATCTCTTGATGGCTCTTGGTTGATATGTTTAAATCCATACAGTCAATTACAGTGAACACTAATCTATAAGTTATGATCTGATCACGATGGGGGAATCACTCGACCCATTTCATATATATATTTAACCGCATAGTTAAGCCCCGTTCATACCGGTTTCTGCTTGGATGGTCCCTAGCCCGGGTAAGTTAAGCAACATTGAGACCGGTTGGTATTTGGATGGTGGCCTGCCCGTGTTCGAATCCCCATTTGAGTACATTTTTTTCGTTCATGGTCGTCCAGGTTTCAATTTAATCCACCAGGTGTCGCTGGAGGAAAGATCAGTCTACACTATCACTCTGCCACCTCGACGCTCGCTAACTGCGAATCATGGATGTCGATTCTGGCGCGGAGGGGTTATTCGCCGCAGATTGTCTACACTATACTAGAAGTAGGACGCCGTGTATTGCATCAGTCCTGTGGTTCTGATATAAAAGGCCTCTATCGGCCACACCCGTCCGGTGAGCCGTGACGCTGGGTGACTAATGAATTATTCGAGCCCCTCGTGGGTTCGACCCCCACTAGATTCGTTAGGCCCGGCCTAACAAAACGATTGTCCTTCCCCAGCGTCAACATGACACTCACCACTTTTGTGAGTTTTTACTATAATATGTTTTGAAACCAGATATATATATACATTGATAAGTTTGAGACATAAATCTGTACGATTCAAAACATGTCAATAGAGAGTTTTTGCAAACCACACGTATCTCATTCCCCCGATCCCGAAACGGATCTTGGGGCTATAGATGAATGGTCCCCATGGATAATGTTATTAATAAGGGAAACAATATTATTTATTTGAATTCTGCCTTTATCAAATATGTCAGAAATGTAACTTATTTTAGAATAATGAGTTATGATATAAATCTGAAAAGAAAGGGCTTGGTCAGGTTGATTTTGTGTTTGTATATTTTGATAAATATAAATGTGTCTGAGTGCAGACCTGACTGGCCCTTGGTCATGGTCTGCTGCTCCCAGCTGTGGGCCGTCTGATCAGGGACACACAGGAACACAGATCTCCTACCCATTACTTACCAGTAGATAATGTCTCAAATAAGAAGAAAACTAATCTCATATTTATTTGTAATGAACATGTCTATATTCATGATGGGTGCAAGAAAGTTGATTAAGAAACTAACATAAAGGATTCATTGGAAAAGTACATTCATATGATAGGGGAGGCCTCAGCACTGGCCCTGCTGACCACAGTGCCCCTACGGATCTAACTCTGCTCCCCCCCCCCCTCGCAGACCCTCATACACTGTTTGCCTGTGTGTCCCTGACCAGTGAGAACACAGGTGGGAGCAGCAGACCGTGACCCAGGGCTAGTCAGGTCTACCCTCACTGACTAAATCATCTTTAATCAAAATATACATACACAGCTTCAACTTGTGATACTGCTATTTATTTTCAGATTTACCTATGAAAAAATCCTTATTAATGAAATCCACATTTCTGATGGATAAGATTGCAGGAAAATGTAATTCATAATCATTTTCACTTTAACTGTCATTTTACATAGGGGCTATTCATCTAGAACCCAGCGGATCCGTATAGGGAACGGGGACTGAGATCGGGGTGTGTTGCAAAAACTCTCTAATATCCCCCCCCCCCCCCCCCCGCTTTCCTCCATTAATTACACTTACAGAATGTTGGCATTTCTGTAATCATGTAGCCTACATGTGTCGCTGGCCGGGGGGGGGGGGGGGGGGGGGTCCCAAAACTGCCAAGATTTGTGTGTAGATTGAAATTGACAGGAATCAATTTGGTTTAATGAATAATTCTATATATCGCATATCCCATAGGGAAAAGTTGCTTGATATCGTTAAATAAGAAACTGATGTTACCGGTGCCACAGGGCTATGCTTTAGTCATTGATACCATTTCTAAGCATTTCTTCTTTCACGTGAAATTTTAGCTTTTCAGCCTGATAAGGAGAGCTCTTTGTCTGCGGATGGTTCCGTACAACACCTCTGATATCATTTCTAAACATTTTTCACGTGATACTTAAATTCCCAGCCTGATAAGGTAAACTCTTTGTCTGCAGATGGCTCCATACAGCACCTCAGCGCAGGGATTGATGTTACTTGTGTCGTTGATAGGGCTACTTCTTAACCATTTATATCATACTAGAGCAGCCTTGTTATATGTGATATAAGTTTCTCAGCGTGTTAAAGAGAATTGGTTACGATTATTATGTAGCACCCCTGCATAAGGGCTGTCAACACCTGTGACGTTGATAGGGCTGTGTGTTAATCTTGACAACTTGTTTTTTATTACCCGATTATGCTAACCAGGATACCTCTCGAACTGGCCTTAAGTGAAGGAAAGGAGATGAATCAGTCTTGTTCTTTCTCTTTTCTGACAAATATGGTTTGGGGTGGAGGACTTCCCCTAAATCTTATAATTAGACAAATTGAGTCTAAAGATCTGTTCAAAACACACATAGGACAAATGCTGACAAACGGTATGATCAGTTATTTATGTATATATCTCCATTGTTTTCCTGTATACCGCCGCAATGTAAAAACCAACACGCTGGGCGGGGCCGGAAACAAGTGGCTTAAACAGAAACTCATCCAGCTAAATAAACACGTTTAAAAAAAAAATCGCTAGTTAGGGTACCTGGGGTACCTGGGTACCGGGGTAGCATACCTTTGGATACAGGTTGTCAGATTAGAGGTAGGTGCATTAATGCATATGGAATTAACACATTGAAGCTGGAAAGGGGGATTGTTTTGTTAAAGCCGCACCTACTGCAATGCAATAGTGTGAAACTCTACTATGGGGTAGGAAGGTGTGTATAATACTATTCCTGCATGGGGGCCTGTAACATGAACGCACATCAAAGCATAAATTGGTGGGGTAGAACTTCCACGCCCGTTGTAAAAGTTTAGGATAGTCGTTTTAAACCGGGCGAGAGTATAATGATAGTTTGCTGTTGGAGGGTTAGGAGTGGAGTAAGAGTTAGACTCCTTGACACGTTTTAGAGGAAGTGGTTTCAGACACGCCCGAGCCTGTCTAATGTATGAGTTCAAATTCTTCCCGTGTTATTTAGAAGCGAAGCAAAGGCCGGTAGCAAAGGCAACAGGGTTAGGGTTAGGGTTAGGGTTAGGGTTAGGGTTATATCCTTATTTCGAAGGAAAGCAAAGGCAATATTTTTTAATTTTGTAAATTTGTATTTTTTCTCTTAGGGTGGTACGACCGCCCGCAGGGGCCGAGGTGGTCATGCTGTTGCTACCCCAGCAGCCACCGCCGCCCCAGCCCCACGGACCGTCCCCGGTACCACCACCGCCCCCGCCGCCGCCGCCGCCGCCGCCCCACCCCCAGCTGCCGCCGCCGCAACACCCCCAGCTGCCGCCGCCGCAACACCCCAAGCTGCCACCGCCGCCCCACCCCCAGGCACCGTCACCGTCTCCACCACCGGTACCGTCACCAAGTCTGTCACCACCACCACCACCACCACCACCACCGCCACCACCGCCGAGCCCTGCGTCTGTTTACTCTCTCTCGTCCGACTCAGGGTCCGACTCAAATAGCTAGACCAGAGAGTCAGACCAGAGAGAGTAAAGTTTTTTTGTTTTTTTTTAACCACACTCTTTTAACAAAGTTCTCGGTGTAGGTAATATATATGTACAATATTTGTAACTCAGCAAATATAACACTCATTTATCATCTACTGTTAATGAGTAAGGGATATTGTCTATGTTAAGAATTTATCCCGGTTTATAATATTATAATAATTAAATATATTATGTCACTTGAACAAGTCAAGTAGTTATACAAAACGAGTAAGCAGGACTATGTTAAGCCTGCCTATCTCAGGTGTTAGAGTCACGTTACATATTCCTCAATCCATATCTTTACCATGGATGGTTTTGAATTGTTGTGACTTTCAGCTTGATATATGTGCATGGCCAATTGGTTCCATGCCAACGCCCCTATATAATAGGGACTCTTACGATATAATTGTAAAACCACTTTATCTAAATGGAATTTCAGGGCAATAGTACCTCGTGTTACCCTCGTTGGTTTGACTTTCCATGCAATATTTGTTAATCCTTGTCTCCATGGCTAGACCTTACACGTGTGTGTGTGTGTGGGGGGGGGGGGGGGGGGCCAAGGGGGACAGGGGTCAAGGGGGACAGGGAATGGGGGGCAAGGGCAAGAGGGGAGAGAAGGTTTTTTTTTTTTTTTCATTTTGTAAATAGTTTAGTTTAGTTTAGCTTAGTTTCTTAATTTATAGTATTATACATAGTTTGTTGTTTTTTTGTTTGAGTTGTTGTTTTTTATGTTTTTTTTTGTCTGGGGATGGGGGCAAGCAGGACAGGGAAGGGGGAGGGGGCAAGAGGGGGATTAATACCAACACCTAGCTACCTCCTGGTCTTCAAGGTTTTGACAGCGATGCGGAACCAGTCCTCGTACATTTACCGATCCGATGAACCACAGACGCAATTAGGGTCGGTCTGTGGCGTCGGATCGGTAGCTGTGCGAGGTCTACCAACGGCAGCTGGAAATGACCGCTCGAATTCCCCAGACTGAATGGGCCTATCCTAACAAGTAAAAACTCAGGGCTGTCAGAAAGCTCTCAGGACTGACAATACTTGGCATAGTCGGCCCTGTTGGCCCACAGGCCAAAAAGTTAGTTGCCAACACTGTATACATAACATGTCGCAGGGAGAAATGCATCCATACCAACACCTACCTCCTGGTCTTCAAGGTTTTGACAGCGATGCGGAACCAGTCCTCGTACATTTGCCGCTCCGACGACCGCAGACGCAATTAGGGCCGGTCTGTGGCGTCGGATCGGTAGCTGTGCAAGGTCTACCAACGGCAGCTGGAAATTACTGCTTGAATTCCCCAGACCGAATGGGCCTATCCTAACAAGTAAAAATCAGGGCTGTCAGAAATCTCTCAGGACTGACAATACTTGGCATAGTCGGCCCTGTTGGCCCACAGGCCAAAAAGTTGGTCGCCAACACTGTACACCTAACATGTCGCAGGGAGAAATGTGTTTAATCTGCAAAGTACAGTCTTGTAAAGTGTCAGACCTAGTCCTATCATAAGTATACACGTGCACTGTGTTGTATTCGAAATTTTGTTTTTTCCGTATGTATTATTAGCTGGTGCATTTAGAGCCGATGTTTGTGTGCACGTGCACAGCACGTACGTGTATGGTGTGCAGCCGACTGGGCTATATCTATTACAATTTACATATATAGGTTGTCGTGTGCAGGTTGCAATTGAATTGTTGAAATGTTTACTAGTACTCGGTCTCTGGTACAGCTGGTACACTGTACCTAATTGTCATGCTATTTTACTTTTATGTAGCGCTGCTGATAATATATCTAAAGACCGACAGAGGATCCAATTGGAAGTTTATTCCTAAATCACGGTAGTCGGCTAGAGTGATGTGATATTTATATTTACAAATAAGTATAGTAATCTTTTGACCATGGTAAAGTGTGCTCTATTCTATTTCAATATGATATACATTCTAGTCAAGGAAAAAATCTTGTCATCAAGCTAGTCCTATTAGTCTTGTTAATTGTGGTTTTACGATAATAATGGAGTGATGATGTGAAACATTTTAAATGCCTTTATATCTGTAACCCATAGAGTGTACCTAGATTGTACCGATATATTTTTAAAAAGTCAGTTTTACATTTAAACAACCCTGCTAAGCAGGCAGGGGTCAATAATAAGATCGAAGTGAAAACAAGAAGTGCAAAGTACTTTGGGGAACAGTTTATATAACGAATTGAACAAATTATGGCAAAATGGCTGAATGGCGGGGAGAATCTCAGCTGGGCAGCTTGGGTGTTAGGCATCGCCACCCCTAAACCGATACGCAGGCTTCACTGCCCAGTCTGGGGCGCCGGGAGGAGGCTGTTGGCGTTCTGGTGCTGGGTCGCAGGTCGGCGAGCGCTCCACAGTTAATCGGACGGACTGCTGACGTGTGTTGGTGACAGAGTCCTCTTTGTTGTCTAGGTGTGCTTTAGAGGATCTGAGGGCGTCACTTTCCCACACCAGGGTTTTGATTAGGCGGTAGTATCGCCGGGAGTGTTCATCAAGTACGCGATCCTCATCACTTGTATAGTCTGGTGTGAGGACGGCCCTCATGGCCGACCTCCTATCCTCGTCCCACTCCTGATGAACAAGCTCGTCCAGTGCGACACGCCGTCTTTGTATCTTCTGCAAAGTTGTTAAATATACAACACAGTTAAGACATACTTGGCCAACAACATCAAACACAAAGAAGTTGTTTAGCATTGGATCTTACTTGCTGGAATTGAAATAGTGCAACTCAGTATTAACAAGCGTTACAATATTAATTGGTCACTCTAATAGTAAGTGTAGGTTCAAATGTGAGATGGCAACTATAAGAAAAGTACATGCTTAATAGGATCGGGGCTTCACGAAATAATGCCTGCACGAGCGCCCATTCTCTTTCGACCAAAATTGATTTACCTGGGTTAAATGGTGACGGAGGTTGGCCTTTCTGTTTTTCTCCTCGATCTCCCCGGCCCGCTCTCGCCTCGCCCTGGTTTGCTGAGTGCGGAAATACGTCTGGGTAGCGACTATATAAATAATGATTTGAAATCAACTTACAATTCAAGCCACTACTTGAGAAAGGATATAAAGGGTTCTTACATGTTAAATCAAAGCACGGGAAAGGACAAAAACGTTCTATAGGAATGGTATAGGAAAAATATATGAAATACTTTGACATTGTATGGAATTATTGTACCAGCTGCAGGTTATTAATTAGTGTGAAAGCGTATTAGCCCTAATTATAAGCTTTCTTCTTTGTGATACACACTCAGAGGTGTGAAAAAACTGTGATAGGACTTTTTATGAAGAGAGACTGCGACTGTCACATTTGTTGTGACCCTTTATATTTTGTAATACCATTTATGTTGTCATACTTTACATTGTGACACTTTACATTTGTAACACTGAAGATATTAGTTATACAGTTGCAATTTCCTATTTGTCTCCTCCGGGAGTGAGCCTTTATTAATAAATTATGGATTATACCTGTACTAACTCTCCAAGTCATCTTTCATTTAATAGACAATTATGGACACGCATATGCCAAGCGAGTAGTACAGTTACATCATAATTATAACATTGACATAGGTATATCAACACTTTTTCCGATAACCGGAATTTAGGCATTAAGATGACTAGGAGGAGCGTGATCCATCCACTCATGTACCTGTACAGGTAATTACTTAACAGGGAAACTTGCTACCGATCCGACTTACCTAATACCTCGGGTCTGGGGGCATCTTCGCCGGTGCTGACGTTATCAACTAAATCCTGGATAATAGCAGCGTTTTGAGGATGGTTCACCCCCGCCCTGAATGTAGGAATATAATCATATGTATTATAGTAATGAACGGCATGGCTTGGGGTGCACGTGCTATATCCCTACAATTAGATTACAATATTAAGGGAAAACAATATTAAGGTCTCCACTGTTCACATCGATCGTTATCACCTTATATGATCTTCTAATTCATGCACCTACCCAGCAGTAAGCGTGAAGCCAGCGTTTTCCCTGCACCTGCCCTTGTAAGCGGAACGAACAGAATACTAGAAACAACAAATAAAACCAAGCATTAAGCAGTGAATTGTAAATATATTTAAGATGGAATTCGATTACTTACTAAATGATATGTCGTTTATTGATAAACCAAGACTATGTTTAATATGTAAAGTTTTATAATATAAGGAGCCGTTGAAACATATTTCGCAACTTACAGCTATAGCATTACTCGGCTTCGGTTCGTATGCCAAGGATGTTTGGGCAGGCGCAGGCTTGGCTTGCTGCATACTGGCGAACTTTTCGGCCGTTGCTCTTACTGCAGACGCTTCACACTCGACCTTTCGGCACTTCGCCTCCAGGCGATCCATCTTAGCCAACACATCGGCCATGGTTGGTTTTGAAATGGCGGAGGTGGATGAAGAGCCAGACGCTTCCAGGTTCTCGTCAAAAATATTTGTCACGTGAGACACATCCATGGGGAACAGGGAATGATCCGGAGACAGATCAAGATCTGTTGTTTGCGCGCCACCCCATTTTGGGCTGCTGGTGATCATCATGCACGGGCTGATACTCGGGTTGGACAGGGCAGAGTCAGGACAGTCATTTGATGCGTTCATGGTGGCAGCAGGTTTTCCAGTGATCTATAGCCATATGCCACGCCATATTTATACATCCCCGGCTGGCTCTCCTGTGGACACATGATCTGGCGAAAGCGATCTTTTATCGATCGGGCAAGACTTTTACCATAAGTTACGTATGTCCCAGGGGTTTCAGCGACACCATAAGTTACCATAAGTTACGTCCTAGGAGTATGAGCGACACCATGACCGCCGCCCTGTTTGAGGCCTGTTACGTCACGTGTCAAGAAGTGTTAAGACTACGTGGGCCGGCCGCGGTACTCCTATGAGGGACCTGACCAATAGCTAGCTGACATGCGCCGCCTAAAATGGCCAACAGCTGGACGCGGTCATCATCGACGTGTGTCCCGGTGTGAAACGCGACAGGTACTCCTATGAGGGACCCGACACAGAAGCTAGTTGAAATGCGCCGCCTCAGATGGCCAACAGCTGGACGCAGTCATCATAGACGCGTGTCCCGGCGTCAAACCTGTCATGTCCTGTCCCATGAGTTTCATTACTTATTCAACTGCCAATCCCTTGCCAAAGAGAGACTGATGTACATATCTCTTACTCACACATGCCTGTGACGTCAAAATGCCCTAACCATGGAAGCGCTCTTCTGAACTGAAAACCATGCAACATTATACAATTTGACAGAATTAATTTTGCAGCATTATGATGGCCAAATTCAGACAAGTACGTGGCCAAAAAGCTGGACCACAAAACAAAACATAAATCTAAATCCTCTAAAAACAAAAAGCATGCGCATGCGGCTCCATGCCAGAGAAGAGCGCAGGCCGGAAGCCTAAGAGAAAAGCATGAAATGCGCTAGCCTGCGATGCATCCCCTCCCCTGCTCAACCACCTGCGCTATATAGGAATATAGCAATATCCAGGGACGAATACTTTGTCTACAACTATGGGTAGTGCGGCAAGGTACACCTCTCGGGGCATAGAATCTCAGCTCTAAACTACTTAGTCGACATGTTAAAAGCATTTTAGTCTCAAGGTGCTACCTCAAAATAACTACCCTGGCCAAGCCATGTCACTATTCAATCCCCATCAAAGGGGATACTCTGGATAACCATTACACTTAATTATTTTATGGTGCGGGAGGAGATTTCCAAAATAGCACGCCCCCCCCCCCCCTTTTTGAAAATTGATCTGTTTCATAGTCTTTAGTGTTATCATGGAGTAGCTAGCTGACTCTAGATCTCGATCTTTCTATTCTTAATCTGGGATTCCAAGTAACTATATATCGGCTAAACGATCTCTTTCCTTTGCCTCAATTAGGGCTGTGAATAAATTATTGTATTGTATTGTTGTATTGTAAGTCGTTAACGTTTGGTAGGAACCCCCCGTCTGCTTTGGGCTCGATGAAGAAATAGCATATAGGACTTGAATAATATTCACCATCGCCATAGACAAGGCAGCAATACCTTTTTTTTTTAATAGGAAAATGAACCCTGAATTCTAATATCTATTGAATAAAATATCGTTCCGGTGCTTTGTCTTATAGAATGAGTCAAAATTCATTGCTAATCAATAATTGTGAAGAAATTTCAAGTTATCAACAGGCCATGATTCTGTTATAGAAAGTACAATAATTTCGATTTTATATTTTTGCATTTTA
Source organism: Lepidonotus clava (assembly GCA_936440205.1). Lineage (NCBI taxonomy): Eukaryota > Metazoa > Annelida > Polychaeta > Phyllodocida > Polynoidae > Lepidonotus > Lepidonotus clava. The sequence continues at coordinate 48,725,494 of OW387146.1, read as the reverse complement.
TATTTTTTCAACCAGAGTTCGAGGCCTGGGGACGGAGTTGGTTATATATTAATGTAACCGGCAGATGTCCCCAGTACATATTAGGATATTAAGTATACGCTAGCTGGCTTTTGATTTACTCACTAGATGGCTCCGACTTCAAGTATTTGAAAGATAACGCTAATTTGGGTCACGTAATTAAGGTTAACGCTATCGGCTAAGTTAACACGAGATGGCACTATTTACTGCAAATGACAACGTTGATGAAGTCGAAGGTATATATGGAATGGAATATATATATTGTTCTTAAAACTTTTAGTCTACAGTAATGCCTAAAGACTCTTATCGTTTAATAATACGATTTAATATATCAGGATGTAAGCATAATATTCTGAATCTTTGTACTTGAAATTGAACTTTTATAAACACCTTTTCCATAAAGTTAGTATTTCACTTGAATTCCTTGATGATAAGACAATTCCTTTAACAATCAATTACACTCGATTACCTCTCTTTAGCCAACCGAGGTTCATTTTTGTAGGCTTATCATGCTGGAAGTGTTGCAGGACTCCACTTGGTTGCCCTTTACACAACCCATGAGCCGATAATTAATCAAAGATAATTTAAAATAGCACTCTTATTGCTAGGTAAACACTTCACAGTATTATGCACAAATCAATAAGTGATTGATGAGAAAACAATGATAAAAGGCACTAAATCGCGTGAATACTTTCTTTTATTACGATTAATTGTTTACACTGGTACTATGACATACGTCAAACTTTACCCCCCCCCCCCACCTGTACATATTCCGGGATGCGCCCTTGGCCCTGATCCACCAGGTAGCGACCAAAGGAAAAATTGCAAAGCGATGTCGACGCGGACCAGCCAGGTTCAGAAGAACTAGATATTCTGATCAATTCGGAAGCCCTGACCATGAAGAGCTATCTCAGAAGACGGGCGCCACTGAAATCATTAAATAGAAGCTGATTAGCACTAGACGGAGAAGGAAAGTAGATTCTGGCACAGACTGCTCGGTACTGGGAAAAGATGTAATTAGGATAAAAAGTTAGAACCCGTTCAATATATAGTAGCTATAGGTTATTGAAAATGCAAGTATAGGAGAAAAGGAAAGATGAAACGGTTTCTTAGATATTATGGAGCAAATTGATTTAAAATCCCAGCGGGGATCCTAAAAAAAATTTTTTTCGAAACCCGGCCTACTACTCCTCAGGATAAATTAGAAAAAATAGGCGAAAACGGACCCGTGTCCTCTCATGTCGAACGAAAAGTTATCCGGGATGCCGCCTTCCCGGATAACTTAACCCGGTCTACCACAACAGCTGAGGGACACTTGACAGAATCCCCTCTCAACTTCAACCACCTCAGTTTACCCCAACTTTTGGAAAACTTAGAGGATTCAAACCAGTCACAACACTCTGTCAGTTCCCCCAAACCTTCCCACAGCTGCAATACTGACCTGTCAATGCCCATAGACAGTGACAGGCAACATTCCTCTCTTTCCTCTAGGTCTAACCCAAGGGGAATAGACAGTAGCATTCTCTCAAACACCTCTATTGGCAACAATAGTACCCTAGAGAACTTAATATACATGGATGACTACATTCCAGTAGAATCCAGTCCCAAACAAAATCCTGTCAACAAAACAACACTAGATAGTGACTTCGCCTACCAAGCCTATCTGGTTAATCTAGAGAATATCAACACGAAATTTCTCGACTTCATGGCATCTCTCAATTCCGATACTGCCCACAATCCCAGTTATGCTGAGGTTGTAGGCAAGAATTTGCAACACAACAATGTCACTACTGACACATCTGTCTCTTTCTCTCTTCAGGACGAGACACTGCAGGCGATGCCCGAAAAATGCAGAACGACGATGCGAGATGCCCGAAAGAACAAGATAGAGGGCACCAAATCGAAGTTGCGGGGCGACTGGCTCGACTCAGCCGCAAACCGCGAGTTAGTGGAACCCTGGGCGGCGGGTTTGGAAAAGGCCCCCCACTTTACCCAGGTGAGCGCCATACAAAATATGATTGTAGAGGTGCGAAAAAGATCTGCCATCGAGATTATGAAGAATACGGCACGCATTCTTAACGAACAGGGGCGAAACAGTCTCGCCCTTGCTGCCGTTCAAGTAACAACCGTCCAAGGTTTACTTCAGAATAATGAATCGACTCGCCAACGAGCCGACACATTGATGGCGAGTGCAAATGCTGCAGCAGATACGATCGTCCTTCGAGAGGGAAGCAAAGAGACTCGTCAGTTACAAGAGTTGAGTCGTACGATGGGCGCGCGCATCCCGGCACATCACGATCTTCTGGAACCGGCCCAGGCCGTGATTAAAAATCACACGAAGAGGTCGGAGTCGGATTTTCCGATAGCACGGAGCGAGACCCGCGGTCGGGTCTGGCGGGGCCGCCGTCAACGTCGGGGCCCCTACTCACGCCAACCGTCAGCAGCCAGGGGGTCGAGCGGCTAACCGCACCGCCCCAGAACAGTCGAAACAAGCCACGACCTTACTGTGACGCCAAAAGAAATAAAGTTAGTCACATGTACCCCGTTGTTAACTCATCCTTCGGTAAGTTCACAACTAACAGATTCACACCTTTAGAACAAGACGTGTCCCACCAATGTGACGACACTTTACACGAATCTGACGAAAGCCACCAAGTGGACTTCGTCACTACTAACACCACTAATCGGTCCAAACGCAATCGCAAAGTGAAAAAACCTAGCACTTTTTCCTCTGTAGATCAAAAAAGTAAGAACCGTAAATTGTCAACGTGTAACAAACAACGGCGTAACAAAAAACCGGTAGCACCAAAAACTAGACACGCTAAATCCCAGGTTAACAAAACCAATAACATACCTATCGATAAATCAAGTGCACACAGTCCATCGACTGACAGCACCACAGAGAGCAACCTCATAGTCAATCTCTCCGACAAAATCCTCACACTAGAGGAAATGAGTATCTTGAACAAAGGTCTGAAGTTCTGTCCAACGACAAAACATATTAATGAAGGGGACCTGAGGAAGGAACTAGACACCTTCCATAACACCCTTAGAGTAAACCATTTCTTTAAGAAAGAAAATGACAGAAACTCAAAAGTTGACACACCAACTAATATCCCAGGGGGGGCCTATGCCGACCCCAAACTGATACGCACCCTAAAAGGAAAAAGTAACTGGAAAGCCCCACCGGGCTCTTCAAATTTAGAGAGTTTCATTACTTTTAATGAAATCCACCTAACCAACACACAACCACAAAAGAGAGCACCACCACAAAATATCAACGACCAAGAGCGCATAGCTCTGAAAAATCTGGCCAAAAACAATGACATTACCATCAAACAGGCCGATAAAGGGGGTTCGATTGTGGTGATGAACACACGGGATTACGTAACAGAGGCTAACAGACAACTGAACGATGAAGATACATACACAAAATTAGACAAGGACCCTACGGCCCTGACAAATAAACTTATCACAGAAAAGATAGATGATTTAGCTGAACAAGGTGAAATAACCAACAAAATGGCAGGGGCCCTAAAGAATATCAAACCTAGAACCCCCCTTATGTACTTCCTTCCGAAAATACATAAAAACAAAAACCCGCCTCCAGGGAGACCAATTTGCTCAGCGACAGCAGGTCCTACCGAAAAAATCTCGGCCTTTGTCGATCATTTCCTTAATCCAATGGTTAAGGGCACAACCTCATATGTAGAAGATACCAGAGATTTTCTGTGCAAGATCCAGGAAATCTCAGGAATCTCGACCGATACAATCATAGGGACTCTAGATGTCAGCTCACTGTACACTAACATTCCCAATGATGAGGGTTTAGAAGTGATCCGAAACACTTTAACAAAAACCAGACCAGGTACACAAAACCCCACCAACAAAACCCTCGTGGAGTTACTCGAAATTGTCCTCACCAAGAACAATTTCCAATTCAACAACAAAAACTACCTACAGGTCTCAGGGACGGCCATGGGCACAAAAGTAGCCCCTTCATATGCCAACCTATTCATGGCCTCGCTAGAGGAAGAGATGTTAGCATCATATCATCTGAAACCGAAAACTTGGTTCAGATATATAGATGACATCTTCTTCATCTGGGAGCATGGTGAAACAGACCTTAAAGAATGGTTAAGCCACCTTAACAATTACCACCGCACCATAAAATTCACAAGTGAATGGTCGCATGAATCTGTCAACTTTTTGGACACTACTGTCCGAAAAAATCTAAACGCAGGTCTTCTTACTGATCTATATCAAAAACCGACTGATAGAAACAACTATCTGCACTACAAATCGGCGCATCCGCCGATGACCAAGAAAAGTCTCCCCTATTCTCAATTCCTTAGAATAAAAAGAATATGCACTGAAAACACAGACTTTGAAAAACATTCCACTCAAAAATACAACGACTTCCTAGAACGGGGCTACCCCCGTGAGGAAATCGAAGAAGCAAAATCAAAAGCCTCAGAAAAAAACAGGAACGATTTACTCGCGAAGAGTAAAAAAGATAAGGAAAGTGACAAAAATGAACAGGTGTTCCTTATCAACACTTACAGAAAGAATCACTTGGAATTACCAAAAATAATCCAAGGGAACTGGGATATACTAGGGAGGTCAATTACCACAAAAGACCTCTACAACAGAAAACTGGTCAAATGCTACAAAAGACCCAAAAATATTAAAGAACACCTAGTCAAAGCTAGAGTGAACTACAATATAGATGGAGATATACCAACATCTGAAACAACTACAACAACAAAAAATGCGTGCAAAAAGAAAGACTGCAAATATTGCAGAAGAATAAATAAATCAGGCACCATAGTGTCCAAAACCGCTGGCACGAAACATGTGTCCAAAACAAATGTCACCTGCGAGAGCTCCAACGTCATATATTGTATTGAATGTAAGACATGTAAAAAACAATATGTTGGGCAGACAAAACGCAAAATAAAATGCAGACTAAGTGAACACCTACGTAGTATCACAAAAAAACAGTCTAAAAATGATGTCCCTACTCACTTCAACAAGTGCGATCATAAAGGCATCGATGATGTACAAATTTACATCATCGACTTCATACACGCGCACCCGGAGAGCATCCGTGGCGCGAAATTAAGGAATACGATAGAATTCAATTGGGTGCATCGTCTCAAAACGATCGCACCAATGGGAATGAACACCATGGACAACACCTATGGTTGAACAGTATTACAATGCCACGTCAAAAATTTTTTTTAGGATCCCCGCTGGGATTTTAAATCAATTTGCTCCATAATGATCAAACCATCACTGTTCAACCAGACCCCAAATGACAAAATTGGTCCATATAAAAATAATCAGGCCCTATGGTCCCGATACCATATTTTTCACAAAATATCAAAGAAGTCCCCATTGGTATTTCTTATAAATAAAGGGTAATATTCACCCCCCTTTTTCCACCAAGTGGAATAAGGGGATAACATACCGACTCTATACGTTCCTGATGAGATCCGATTGATCGAAACCACGAAAACAATTGCAAAAATAACACCCAGTATATACCCCCTCCCGGTCATTTAATGTCAACCCACCACTGTTGATATTTAATGACTTGTCCTGGCCTGAGGTCACACTGACCCGGTTCCCCCTGACCCCCTGTGGTCAGCCCCACAGCCCCTGCTGCTGTGGTCACATGCAGAGAGTGACCAATGAAAAACATGTCACCCCTGACAACCAGGACCTAACACAGCTGAACCAATAGATTTCCAGCAATCTGTGTCAGCTGGAGAAAGGAGGGAAATTTGGACCTACCCTTGTCATTTCGTGGTCGAACAGGGAGTTGCTGCCTCGTCTCCTCTTCTAGGTTTCTTAGATATTAACCGAAACATGTACACGATTTACAGGGATGTTGCTGGGAAAAAAAAAGAGTTTCTTTCTTACCTCACTTGGCTGGAGGGGGTGATGGGTGGCCACTCTTTTGGGTGTGGGCTCCCAGCTGACTTGATAATGCCTGCAGCACGAGCGGAGAGAGGGAAGCCCGGGCCAGGGGAACAGACTGCCGACGATCATACATGGTAGTAGTGCTCATTGCGCGACAGTATGGATGAACGGTTACGCGATTTCTTTTCAAAGGAGGCCTAGTGTCAGCACAATCTTTAGTGATTGTCGCGGGAGGATTGACCTCCCGAGAGGGTCCCGGTGACTGTGGACTTTCGATGGTTTCCAGAGGAGGGGTCGACATGACTCAGATGTTTCTTCTCTAAGTTTTATGTGTGAATGGGCGCTAGTTCGAGTATATTCAAGTTGAAACTAACGCAATGTGCCTGCACCCTAGGCCTGTTGATAAGAAAATGCAACACATGCTCCGAAACTAAGCAGGGTCACGTTGTCGGTTACGTGAAAAAATTTGCCCTGGTGGGTGGAGCAGGGTTGCGATCGATGTAACTCATGATCATAGAGATATACAGTGAGTTTGTTGCTAATATCACAAACAGGATCAAGAGCTCGAGGATAATTATTTTAATTTATTCTATACCAACTTCGTAGCGCCTATACCTTCGAATTCATCAGTGTCCTTCCCCGCTTGCAAATTTGGACTAATGAGCGTTGGAGTGGAATAGCCTCTCGGTTGACACAAGAAATGTAGGCTCCCTATTGTCGTTTAAAGTGTTACAGAAACAGTGGCTTAAAAAGACTATACCATGATTATCTTATTGTAGTATCGGGTCTACTTACTCATACTGTATTTTTTCTTTAATTCACACCCGTTATTAGTGATCACTGTTTATCGTACGCTTTTTAATCTCTAGAGTATGTCTTTGCATTTGTAAATTTCTTAATTTTCTTGACCAATTAATTATCATGTCATCTTCTTTATGATTTGTGTATTTGATGTAATTGTATTTCCAGGTGGGGGCCAATTTATCCTAACACAGGATGCCCCTACCTAATTCTGTAACTACTGTAAGTGTCGCTAATCATGTGATTTACTCTGTGTTTCCCTGTTTCTATTGTCACTCTGGCGATCCAGAGAAGACCGGTAATGTACCGATGTTTTGCCAGAATAAATAAAGTATTTTAAAAAAAATATGGTCAGCGTTATTTCCCTGCAAGGACATAATCCAAAATTATTTCCCCGCTTTAATCCCCTCTTCATGGGTTAATAGGATATTTTCCAGGGTTATTGTATACAATAAAACAAGACGGACCTGGGGGATGACTCAGCCAAAGCCGAAGCCCTGAAGGCATAGACGCGCACCTACTCGGGGGAATAATTTGGCTTCGTCCGCCCCCCCCCCCCCCCCCCCGGGAGGAGGGGGGGGGCACTTGTCACTTGGGTTTGAAAAGGTACCCACTGCGAAACGGACCCACCAAGTGGGGGCGGGGAACGTAAACATTGGGGGGCGGTCAGCAAATAGGGGGGCGGTGAACAATATTCATAGAACAGTATAGGGGCAATAACTTGGTAATTAGCCTTATTGTTACTTTATTTCACCCAAAAAAATCCAGTTATTTCATAAGAAGTTTTGTTGACCATTTTTGTTTTTTTCTGTATATTTTCTGGTATTGACACACTTTTATTTTGTGGAGCGGTGACCTAAAGCCCCCCAAAATAGGGGGCAGTCAACTAAAATTCAGAGGGGTAAGTCATGAAAAGTGGGGGTAGTAGTTTGGCAGTGGGGAGTAACCTCCAACAAGTCAGCGCCCCCCCCCCCCCCCCCCCACACCCCCTAGGGTGTTGTGATGGGCGGCCGTTAGTGGGCATTACAGAGGGGCGGACCCAGGAATTTGTAGGGGGGGCAAAACATGAATGTACAGGGGGGTGGGCCCCCCATCAAACATGATTTAATAGGGCTTCCGCCCCAGATTGGTAACTATAAAAAAATAAAGGCCGGATTGAGTGTCAAGACCTCCTCCCCCCCCCCTTCAATACATTCTGCTACAGACTGCAGGCTTTAAGCCGGATGGCAGGTGCACACCCCTGTAACGACCCACAGAGACCTCCTCTCAGACTGGGGCAAACTCATGGGGCAAACTGCAACACAGCTCAGATTCCGTCCCAATCATCGGTTGAGACCGGGGTTTACTTACGCAGTGCAACGGGGCGTGGTGGGGCGTGGCCCGGTAAGGGTTACACCGTCAGGCGGTCTCTGGGTCGGGCCCCCGGGTCGGGCCCTGGAGATTAATCCTCCATCACGCAGGGCTCTCTCCCTCACTCCCTCCCAGTCTATCCTGACAGATTACTAGTTTTAGCGGGGCAGGAGCCTTGATTTGTGAAGACGTGGAGAAATGGCAATGTTTGACCCCATTGTAAGGCCCGTGGAGGAACCTACCCGTCTGAAAATCAATCACCTGCAGCATCAGGTCGGCGGTGAAATGGATAAGTCATTTCATTGATGACCTGATGTGTTTTCTCTGCACGGGTTCGAATCCTGTAAATGCCTGGGTAAACTTGACGTATCGTCCGTCATACGGCAATACGCCTTTTTTCTGTTCATAATTTTAAATTGTCATTATTATTGTACTATTTTATATCAATATTATCTAATTCACGAATATGTCTTGGTAGGGAAAGCCAGTGTTTAGCACCCCTGTAATAAGCTAAGGGGATTTCCAGAGATGAAAGTGGTCCATGAGAAAAAAAAACTGTAAATTCATGCGCGAAGAATTGCATGCATAAAGGGAGGGTCGAGTATTAACATATTATTATTTGTTTAATTCTCCGAATTTTGTATTTATCTTAATTATTGCTCATTTTTGACTTTTAACATATCAATTTGTTCACAATTATGTTAAAGAATGTTTTCCGTAGAAAAAATCCTACTTTGATTTATGATTTCAGACTTTTCTATCATCACTGTCGGAATAATTTAATGCTCCACAGGACAGAGACCACATGCTGTGTCTATCGCCCAACCCCCGTTCTTCCCCCAGATCACATAACCATCTGCAGCTGGTCACCAGACACCCCTGACCACAGGGCTACCCATGACGGGGATAAGACTACAAATTCAGAATATAAAACTATAAATATTTCATATGGAAAAAACAACAAAATACGTACATTTTCCTTCGTGTTAGGACTAAGAATGAACAATATATACAAATGCTCAGTACATTCTGATGTGAAATTTGTTTCTGACATTAAAGTGTGAACAAAATGTTGCATAAATTTATATTTGCAATACCAATGGGACTCCCCATATGAATCCGATCCTCCACTTTCTCCTTTTCCACTTCATACTGGGAAGGGGGCCCTTTCAAGGATACTACCCACTGCCAAACTACCGCCCGCCCCTTCTTTTTCTCACCGATCCCTCCTGAATTCTAGTTGACCAGGTGCACCCCTTGTTTATGGCCCTAGACCCTTAAATTCGACACGGTGACATGGCCCTTTTTGGGCTTAGTGACATGGGACAGGGCTAATTCTTAAATTCGGACGGGTGACATGGATGTTTCTTAAATTCGACAAGGGGACATGGACATTTCTTAAATTCGACAGGGCGACATAGATGTTTCTTAAAATCGACATGCGACGTTGGGACCCCCCCATCAAGGGCCCCTTGTTTGTCAGGGAAGACTCACATCACCGCCCCCAAAACTCTGGTTCTGTACATGTCAGTACCAGGAAATATGCCTAAATACCCCAAACTGCTTAATCTAATCATACTGGGTATGCAGAAGGTTTAATTCAGTTTGGCAGGTATCCAAGTCTATCAATACTAGACTTTATCTCTTGATGGCTCCTGGTTGATATGTTTAAATCCATACAGTCAATTTCACTAAGCTACGATCTGTTCATACCGGTGGGTATTTGGATGGTCCCTAGCCCGGGTAAGTTAAGCAACATTGAGACCGGTTGTTACTTGGATGGTGGCCTGCCCGTGTTCGAATCCCCATTTGAATACATTTTTTTCGTTCATGGTCGTCCTGGTTTCAATTTAATCAACCAGGTGTCGCTGGAGGAAAGATCAGTCTACACTATACTAGAAGTAGGACGCAGTGTATTGCATCAGTCCTGTGGTTCTGATATAAAAGGCCTCTAGCGGGAGTCCCGTCCGGTGAGCCGTGACACTGGGCCACTAATGAATTATTCGAGCCCCTCGTGGGTTCGACTCCCACTAGATTCGTTAGGCCCGGCCTAACAAAACGATTGTCGTTTCCCCAGTGTCAACATGACACTCACCACTTTTGTGAGTTTTTACTATAATATGTAATGATACCAGATATATATATACGTTGATAAGTTTGAGACATAAATCGGTACGATTCAAAACATGTCAATATTTTAGTCCTCTGATAATTAATTTGTGCCCACAGGAAAACACTAAAATAAATCGTGCTAAACACATTGGCATTAAGTGATTCTTGATAAACTTTTGAGCCCTTGGAAAAAATGAACAGGAACTTGGAAGCAGTCATAGTAAATTAGAGTAGTAAACTATCTACAGCTTGGAAAAAAATGCCTCTTTTTATTTAGACTGGTTTGGATAACTTTTAATTTAGAAGTTTATAAAGCTTAAGGTTGGGTTAGGCCTGCAAGTATTTGAAACCCGGAAATTTTATTTGATATGAAATAATTAAGAAGGCCTTGACTCTAACTTTACCAATCCTACATGATGTATTTAAACAGGCATTCCCCCCCCCCCCCCTCAAATATTAAATGATGTTTGTTCGGTGGGCCCCCTCCCACGTACATTCATGTTTTTGCCCCCCTCTCCCCACCCCCCCCCTCCCCCCCCGCTTTCCTCCATTAATTACACTTAGGCCTACAGAATGTTGGCATTTCTGTAATCATGTACATGTGTCGCGGGCCGGGGGGGGGGGGGGGGGGGGGTCCCAAAAACTGCCCAGATTTGTGTGTAGATTAAAATTAACAGGAATTAATGTGGTTTAATGAATAGGAATTAATGTGGTTTAATGCCGGGGTAGCATACCTTTGGATACAGGTTGTCAGATTAACTGTGAGAGGTAAGCGCATTAATGGAATTAACACGTTGAAGCTGGAAAGGGGGGATTGTTTTGTTAAAGCCGCAACTACTGCAATGGAATAGTGTGAAACTATACTTTGTGCTAGGACGGTGTTAAGAATACTATTCCTGCAGGAGGGCGTGTAACATGAACGCACATCATGGTGCAGTAAAACTTACGCACCCGTTTGAAAAGTTCAGGATAGTCGTTTTAAACCGGGCGAGAGTATAATGATACTTTGCTGTTGGAGGGTTAGTGGTGGAGTAAGACTTACACTCCTTGACACGTTTTAGAGCAAGTGGATTCAGACACGGCCGAGACTGTCTAATGTATTAGTTCAAAAATTTGCCGTGGGTGGTTATTACCCCAAGCCGGGACCCCGATATCAGCCCGAGGCCAGGGCCTGAAGGGCCGGCCGAGGGCTGATATCGGGGTCCCGGCGAGGGGTGATAACTGCCCGAGTACTCCCTTCGAGGTTGGTTATGGATTTATTATACCTTTTCTGTTAGATCTGAGCTCCCAAGGAAGGATGCACAGCCAGGATGCACAGCAATCACTGATGGTGGGAGTGTGATGCTGCACATTTTTTTATGTTTTTTCATATAAATCTTTTGATATTCATCAAATCCACAAAGAGTAAGCAGTAAAATGTAGCTAGGAACGTTGTACAGATAATGCATATGTTAGATTTTTTTATATCTTAATTATTTCATTTTTTCATGAATTTTAGGAAAATAAAAAGTTTTTGTATTACACCCAGGTTTGTATCACCCTGTGTTAAACTCTTAACTACTAAACTTGTATCACCCTAAGGTATAATAAAGTTTGTTATGTATAGGCATTCCATTATGTTACCCCGTCCAGGTAGCTAGGTAATGGGCCTTACATCCTATACAGCCTTGGGATTGGGTACTTTGGATATGGGAATTACGGTGCCCACTTTCCAAGCATCAGGGGAGGTACCTGTTCTCAGTAATAAATTTAATGTATGATAATACATTAGCTATTCCTAATAGAATGTCTCTTAGTAATCTACTGGCTATTTCTATAATTCCAGATGATTTCTGAATTTCATTGTTCAGTATCTCTTTACCAACTTTGTTTGATGTGAAGTTGTCAATAGTCAATTTTGGCTTGGTAGGAGCGTTTCTGAATTTGTCATTGTTAGCCAAATTAAGGTTTGTAATAGAAACACAAGCGAGAAATAAATTCAACACAATCAATTATGCTGGAATACTAATAGATAGCTATCTGTTAAGGTAGCTAACAAGACTTCAGCGTTTACAAAAGTGAATATTGAAAACTTTTTATTTACGTACACAAAAAAAAAGTATGACAGATTGGGATTAGTTGCATATGATATATGAAACTTTATATATATCGCAATAAACAGGTACTGACATTGTTTTATGTTATAGCAAATGACACCACAAATCCCAGGATTGAATTGCGAGGTAAGTTGAGTTAAATACAACTCATGTTTTATTTTTGACCTACTGATGTCCGATAGGCTATCATATGATCATGTTGCTGTTCTATGATGTAAAATATATAGATAATGCTGGCATATGGAATGGCGTACTAAACACAAAGATTGAATTGTAAAGTGACTGCTTAGGACTCAGAGACATTCGCAAGTTTGTTAACACCTTCCTCTGTTTTTGCTCAATATTTGTCCCATACTAATGGATTTATCAATCAAATGTGAAACTGGTACATGAGTTGATGATGTAATGTCTGATGTTACTTGATCAAAATATGACTTTATAATATTATTCTGGAAATAAATAGGATTCAAGTGCTTCTACAATTTCTAACAACATACTCACCATCTCAGTGAAACAGTGCTCTGTTATGTATAAAGCATCCCATCCCAATCATATTAAAATAACAAAAATCCCAAGATAGAAACGTGTAGCATCCTAATTAGAGTGTAAAGGCAACATGTTGTAATCCATTTTAATCCATATCACAGATTTTGATATCTTCCCAAAGTGTAACCCCAGTCTTTGTGAGATGAAAATATGCATTTGAAGAATTCCACCACGTGGCCTGCAAGAAGCTGCTCTTGCCATGCCTTAGCTATACCATAATCCTTCCGTATACTGGGGACATCATCCAAAAGCAAATAATGGTGATCCTTATTGGCATGTGCACGGAAGTTATTCAGGTCTGCCATAAAGTCATTATATGAGTGCCCTCCATCTATGAATAATAAGTCACATGTTATGTTAGGATTATTCTGTGTAAAGTAAGGTACAGTTATCTTTGAATCACCCCAGGTAACATTTAATCTCCCAGGAAAGGTTTTCTGCAGATATTGAGCCATTGTTTTGCAATATCTGTGTTTACCAAGATCAAACGAGTAGACATGAGCATTCCTGTTTCCTGTAAGCCATGCAAATGCACTGTGACCAGCATTAAATCCAATTTCACAAATATTCCTTATAAACTTTGTTTTATTGACCAGAGTCAGAAACATTAGTGTCTGAAATGGTTTTGATGCTGAGTTCCCTTTATTAGTTTTGGTATTAGTCGCATTGTATGTTAATTTAAGTTTCCTTTCAAATGAAAGTTTCATCCTTAGATATTGCTCTGGATAACTGATCTTATTGGCATCCTGACTTTGTCCCCATTTAAGACAATCCTGTTCGCCTTGTATAAACAGCCATGGCAGTGATCCCTCGTCAAGAATCTTGTCCTCGCCAACATTGGTATCCTTTTCACAAATTCTTTTTTGTTCCATCTTTACTGTTGACAATTTCACTAGAGTAAAACATACAACCGATGTAGCTAAGACAAGTCCGGCTCTTAGTCCCGTTTTCATTGCCCCTGAAATGAGAAATGCATTGTTAATGACTCAATGTATTACCATGCACAAATACTTGTCATGTGAATATGACAATAACACATATTTGCATTGTTAAGCTTTAACCTAACACACCCTAGTGTGTTTATTGATTGGCAACTACCTGGTTACTGATATAATGAAAACAAATAAGTATTTCAACTGGAAAATAACTTGCAAATAAATTCTACAATGTAAATAGCATGAAAAGGGTTTTCATGTATGCTGGAGGCCTACAGTCATCAAACAAATGTATATACAGGAAGATCTCGTTTAAATGCAATGTAGAACAAATGAAACAAATACATTGAGAGAAACAATTGTGGTGGCATCTACTTCAATCAAAATGTCATTCCTTACGGTTTACTTTTGTTGCCCCAAATATTTAATTACAGTATCTGTTGAGGCACTACAACATATTGCAATCTATTTCTTTATTTGCAAGTTTTGTTTCATCTGAATGATATTGTGAACAGTAACTTGTTAAGTAGCTAATCAATAAGCATTTTTGAAACTCTATGATGGATCTCTGACATCATATTCCTGTAACTTATATCAAGACAATGTGTCCATAAAACAAATATCTTAAAAAGACATGTACCTAAACTTCTATAGATGTATCGCCTTTTAAGGAATCCATTGTAAACCTAACATTTATGCATTCAGTGTCTTCCACCTCAATAATGATGCATATATATATATAGGTATATTCGTTATGTCCTAAGTGAATTTTTGACTATCTATAAAAACAATTTATATTCAATTTAGGACAGTTTTCGAAATTAAATTAAAACTTATTAGATGTACTGGTAACTCGTCCAAAGTCTGCTGGTCGGCAACCTAAAATGGTTTACCAGGCATTTTAATGCGTATATATGTAATACCTTTGCTACTTTAGAACGCTTACTGATCATAATTAATTATAAGATTATTGATTGGCACTGGTAAATCGCCTAAAGTCTGCTGTTTGTTGACCTAAAACAAAATGCCAGACTTACCCTAGTGAAAAGACTTTGTAGACAACTAAGAGAAAAAAATGATGCCTGGCATAATATATCTTAGTATTTGTTTCTTTGTACTTGTATCATAGTCTTTGACACTGTCAATGTTGACTGAATGTGTATTAGAGTTAAGTTATTATTCTTGGATCTCAAATAGATTGTTTCTCTAAGTTTGATTTACTATTTCTAATTATCTCTCAGACTTCTTGATACATTATTTTCAATATTTCATGGTATCCCCTGCAACTTATTTGCAACTTATTTCCATGTTCATACGTCAACTTTATCTTGAAAGTATTATCATTTAGGTCTACCATTATAGATTGATGGACTTCACATATCATCTTTTCACATCTTATACTCATATGTTCACAACTTTGATATCACCAACTGTCATCCTTTCCCCAAATGGGTAAGGGCTTGTAAATTCTTTTTTGGAATGCTAGGAGTTTGTTGAATAAGATTGATGCTATTCGTCTGGAAATTGATAAACTAAAACCAGATATTGTTAATATCTCAGAGACATGGTTACATCAAGATATTGATAGTCTTCATATTAATATCAATGGTTATGATCTACAAAGGAATGACCAGACTATTATTATGAATGATGGAACTATTAAAAGAGGAGGTGGGTTATGTACATAATTATGTTAAAACTGCTTTGAATATAATGTTTCTAGATGTATTGAATATATGTACATCACATACTGAAATGGCTATTCTCTCTGCTAAACTACCTTTTACTAGGCCAATATATATTTTGAACTGTTATCGCCCACCTTCTGGTGACATTGATATATTCTTGAATAAATTCAGACGTGATTAATGATTTATCAATCAATGAAAGGGTTGATGTTTTTATGGGTGGGGGCATGAATGTTTACATTAAAAACACAAACTCAGCTCCCTTTAAAAAACTGAACCAATTATTTAAGAAAAACCATTATAGACAATATATCAATGAAACTACTCGCCCAGACTCGAATTCAGTTTTAGACTTAATTTTGACTAACTCTGATACTGTTCAGGAGTATATAAGATAAATATAAGTGATCCTTTGCCTGTTTTTATTGTAAGGAAAAAGTCTAGAGTTAAAAAGGATAGTGTAGCCTTTGAAGGTCGAAGCTATAAGTTATTGACTTATGAATCGGTATCAAATCATTTATCAATGTTTGATTGGTCTCCTTTCACAACTGAAAATTTTAATTTGAATGACTGTACTGAACTTGATATGTTATGGAAAATTATGATTGACAGATTTATACTTGTACTTGATAGAATTTGTCTGAAGAAGAGATTTAGATTTAATAATGTTAGACCTCAGTGGATGTCAGATGACTTAGTTCCTCTTATGAAGGATATGGATAGATTATTAAGAAAGTACCTGAAAACTAAGGATCCAACTGACAAAGAGAATATGCAGGTCATGTGAACACTTTCCCTCTAGCCTTCCATGGGCATTATACCCGCCTCACCAAAACACCAGCTTATTTACTGGTGTCCGCAACACACTACACGGTTTCTTCCAACCCAGATCTGGATAATTGCTATTCTCTGTTTTGTCAATATGACCTACCACTTGGCAGGCGTTCTCTCTCGTCATGCCTCATTTCTATCTACCTATGTGATCATGAGTCTATTAAACTTTATTGTGATTTCAAAATATTCATTCAGTCTAATTTCAGAAGGTCGAACATGCAAGTCATTGCAACAGGGACCTATTTGTTGTCTCACATAGACGAAGTTGATGTGCGCTGCCCCAAACCAAACAACAACCCACCCTGGATGTGAATCATGTGTTGTGCGTTTCAATGTGGTTGTTCTGTGTCCGCCAAAGAATGGGAAATTCCTGTGTCAAGTGTTAACTGTTTGCCTTCTACAGCAGGTCCCTTCGAAATAGTTTTCCCGTCAACCTTGATAGTCTTCAACACCTCAACCTGTCACTTAGCCAACTTGTGAACCTGGATTTTTCTTATGATAAACCCTTCCCAATTTTACCTCTTAGCCCGCAAATGCGACGTCGCCAAGAGGACATTTTTAAGCGAGCTAAACACAATTTTGTTTCCCTCCATACATACATGAAAGAGATCCGACTGAATAAAGACGAATACAAGAAACTTCGTGGTGACCTGAATCTTCCCCACGTACCATTCCTACCCCCATTGTGCAAGATACTGTTTACCTGTTGAACATGGGACTTACTTTTATAATGGTACTAGTACTTTTTGTGTTCATCTCAATTCTATATTTCAGACAATGTAGGATTCAAAGCTCATGCAGATGCTTGACTTTGAATTGAGTTGGTTCTATACTTTCTACCAACTCTTTCGTTTCACTGCAGCTCAAACTCAAGATATTTATTTTGTTGCAGTTATCAGTCCCTATTGATCTTAGATTTTGGTTGTTTAGAATAGTTGCCCTCATCATTTGGTCACACAGCAGCAATTGATTTTATCGAAAACGTTTTAGGCACCAGTTCCGAATTCATGTCATGAATTTTTTCTTAACATTGTCGCCCTCATGAATTCACATTTAGTCTCACACACAGAAGACTACACATGTTCATGATATGAATATGTTTTATTGTTATGCATCCGGAAAAGGTTTTAGGATGTCCACATTTCAACAATCAGATTTGTGAACATTTGTCATACATTAATGTATATATGTAACTCGAAAGATTCGTGAACATTTCACAATTAATATTTTCACATATACTCAAAAAATATCATACACTTATGTATAACTATAAAATGTCAGTGTATGAATGTCCGTTTTAATTCTGTTTCATGTGTTTCTGGTATACACTAAGGGGCCTGTCCATCACACCCAAGAGTCTACGTCAGCCATGCAGCCCAGTTTCTAGGCTGGGAGTAGTTCTTAGACCATGTGGTTCCTGTTGTCTAGTAGGCAAACATTCGCTCTACAAAGTATGTGCCTGAAAAATTTGTTCAGGTGGATGCGCTCCATACGAGGAATCTTGACTTCTTGCGGGAGTTCAAATGTCAAGGGTTCGTCACTGCCATTCACATGGACCGTGAGTGGGCCCAACCAGGCGATGGTCAGGGCCCCGGAAAGGCTCCCCGGCCTTTGGATCATCATTTGTGGGCAGGCAGCACATCCTACAGCTTCCATTTCGGCGGGAATGGGAGCCAGTGGAAATAGGAGCGTTTCCCATCAACAGTAAATCCTCAGACAGCACTTCACTGTAGCCCTCCGATGTTGACCCCGCGCCAACGAGCAGAAGCCTGCTGCCAATTTTGAGCAGATACCAATAAATTTCCAACCCAGGTATATTACTAACAAGAGAAGCAGCCACTGATGGTCGGATTGGTCGGCAGGCTGGAGGTGGCTAGGTCTCCCCACTGGCGGTTCCTCCCCAACAGTACGCAGACACAGACTTGCACTTAACAGTCGCTCTATGTCCATGGCCATCATCTGGATGTTCTGAACCAGTGTCTAGTGCAGGTACATACTTGTACCCCCCCCCCCCCCCCACCTCCCAAACCCCGGGTGCACTGTCCAAGAAGACGGCAAGGGCTTCATCTAGTCTTTAGCACAATGTTATCCCCCCTACAACTTAAATGATAAGTAAGGTATAACTAAAAAGACTTCTTCTAGTCTGGGGCTTCACAGGTTCTTACACTGGGTAGCACGTAGCACGATTAATAGGCTGCTATTTTCTTCAAAGAGCCCGAAGCTGACAGGGGGTTCCTCTGAAACGACTTCTGTCCCATTTCACACAGGGACACGTGACAATGATGACCGCGCCCAGGTGTTGGCCAGCTGAGGAGGCTCATGTCAACTGGCTTCTGTGTCAGGTCCCTCACAGGAGTACCGCGGATTGTTCCTTGTTCTCGGAAGGATCCAGCCTCAACGACGTTAATGTTAACCTGGATGGTTCTCAAGGCTGTACTGCAGATGCGTCCGGATTGTTGTCCACGCCCTCCATGCCCTCCACCTCTCAACCGGGGTTCACACCCTCCGTGTCTCAAACGTAGTCCATGCCCTCCACGTCTCAAATGTTGTCCACGCCCTCCACGTCTCAAAGGTCGTCCACACCCTCCATGTCTCAACCGTCTATGGCAGATTTGTTTGCCAAGATGAACCGCCTCGAGGAGCAGTGCCGAAAGGCCAAGGAGGAAGCGGCTGCGGCAAAAGCCAAAGTGGAACTGTTAGGAAAGCAAGCCAAGCCTCGCAAAGCCTCCAAACTGCAGACACGCCCAGAAATATGTGTAAGTTTCGTAATCTGTTTTTTACAGTTAAACTAATAATGACACCTTCTAAAACATTACCGATAAATAGAGGTCTCTGTTGTTTTCACTGATTCAGTATGTGGCATATAATTAAGCAATGCAAGCCTGATGTTGTTGTTAATATAGCCCCTGGTATAGCCATCATGTTCTTTTTTACCGTGTCATTTTATGTTAAGACTTCGTACACTGAAATTTATTTAGAAGTCCCCCATTAATTCTTGGCTGGTTATATTGTGGCTGGTTATATTGTTTCTAGGCAACTGTTCATTTGGCATACAAGGACAGGTGTAGGACGAATGGGACCTTCGACCTTAATCCTGGGTAAGTTGATTATGTCATAACGACATGAATAGTAGAGACAATGATATTGTTTTTAAGTAAGCAATGGGTAATGTGTTCCTAAACTCCAAAAGCTGAATATAAATGTTGCCGTTCTCATCTTAATAGAGTGATAGAGCACTTGCCGTGATGCCGTTGAATTGAACAATATATATATTCCAACATTCAGGTCGGGGATCAACCACCCACACAACGTTGCCATCATCCATGATCTTGTTAACAGCGTGTGCATGGGCCCAGATACCCCTAGACCAGAGGTGTTAGGTAAGTCCCATAGGTAGCAAGTTTCCTTGTTAACTAACCTGTACAGTGGTGACGACCAAAGACATTTCACGCATCTTATGTCCACAATTCCAAAATTTTGATCCGTGAAATGACACAAAATTTAAGATGCTTGACATCTTTTTTTGGTGAAAAAGGCTCCAATTAGATTGGAAATTGTTTCTTAGATATATTAAGTTATCCTCCCAGTCATCTTAACACCTATAGTTCTATTATCTGGACAAAAAATCAAATACCTGTGTAATGATGGTTTTAATTCATGAATAGTATGGTGCCCTCATTTTGCATTTTAAAACCTTTATTCCTTTGCTTTATTTCCTTTGTCGACTTAGTGGCTCAAATTTTAAGCATTATTTCCTATCCTTTCTCTTTTTCTAGTCGCTGCCAACACATACTTCAGGACACTCCAAAGCAGGGCCAGCAAACTGTGGAGAGGGAAGATCCCAGAGACCAACAAAAAGTCCATCATCCATCACCACGTCAGCCAAGTAAATCAATTTTGGTTCGAAACTTTTTCTTATGTTCTCAATATTACTGTTAACGTTGTTATATTCAGGCATGCCAAAATTCCGCACTTTTCAGATATATTCAGGTCATTTTTGCTATCAGTGCAAATCCGAGGAGAAAGAGTATTATCTTTAATATAGAGGGTGGGACTTCGAGTTCTAACAATGAAACTTGAAAAAAAAATTCCTTTTTTCCATCAGGAAAGGGTTATATAGAACACTCGAACATAAGATGAGTCTGTAACCTTACTTTCTTCCATAGAAAATAATGTTAACATCCCATTTGAATGGATATCACAAAATGCCGCAAAAATGCCTGTATATTATAGAGAGCAACGATAGACCAACGCTTTTGAAATTAACTACAGGGAGCAGGATTTAAATTACAGCAACTAAAATAATAACAGACTTCTTTGTGTTTATTTGATGTTGTTGACCAAGTATGTCCTAACTGTATTGAAATATAAATTGTCTTTTTAACCTTGCAGAAGCTCAAATGACGGCAAGTCGCATTCGAAAACCTTCTTTTGGCCTGGGACGAGCATAGGAAGTCTGTCGTGAAGGCCGTACTCACACTGGACTACACCAGTGATGAGGAGCGCGGCCTGCATCGGGCGGTCAATACAGCGGACAAAACTAGCAAGCGATACCACCACCTCATCAAACCCTTGGCTAGGGAGAGCGATGAGCTGTAGGGGTACAAAGTCCACCTCGACAACATCGAGAACGGTCACACCAACAATTGTCAGCAGGGCGTTAGATTGGCTGTGGTGCAGTCCCAGATATCCGACCTGCACCAACACGTCTACAGCTTCCTCCTGGCGCCCCAGGCTGGGCGTTGAAGCTCGCGTATCAGTCGGGTGCACGTGGCGCTGATGCAAAAAACCAGAGCCTCTACCCGAGACGGTGTTTATAGTCAATATGTTCTTACAGTCATTGTATTTTGTTGTCACTACGTTTAAGTGAATATTGGTTATATAAACTTTTATCAAAAGATCTTTGCACTTCTTGTTTTCACTTCAATCTTACATAGTATTGCCGCCTGCTCATTAAACAGGGAAGTATTTATATAGATATATTTGTAGTTATCAAGTTCCTTATAATTAGTGGATCATTTTCAGTTATATTTCATGCAGTTAGTTTGAAAAGAAATTTTTCTGAAATTGTATTCGGATCAAATACATCTCTGCCAGTAGCACCTATAACAAATTACCAGTGATATCAAATTTAATAATTTATAACACGAACAAGTCGATTTCGGTGTCGAGATTTATTCAGGGACTATAACTTAGCTCTAAAAAAGTAATGGAAAAGAGGTTTTGTCTAATTAGTTCAGAATGCATTTTTTTTCGAAATCCGACAGCTATACAACCTAACTAGTGCTGCAATTCTGCTGAACACCATAATCTCGGTTAGGGGTCTGTGTCACATGTCACATAAGGGGTTGACCCTAACCCTAACCAGAATAAAAGCGCTCTCATCACTGTCGTACTGCTTTTTCCACCACCCAAATTTTATTTACCTACAAATTTGATTTATTATCATCACACCTGTATCAAATGCACGCATGTTTGGCAGCATTGCTATTAAAACACACAAATAAAACAGTTTTCACAGAAGACTTAATCAAGGTCAACATGACTTAAGTCGATTTTAAGCTGGAAGTAGAAGTACTAATTGCAAGCTCACCGGGCCGGTATTTCCCAAAAAGAACAGGCTCTTCTATGCCTATACCCATGGTAACCAATTGGTATTGTATAATGTCCTTAGTCATCAATCTTGTCAACATGATGTCCTTCAGTTTATTAACCTTTAATTGTGTGGACAGTCGTGTTGATGTACCGGCATAGCAGTCAGACATTTGGATCACGCAGTTAATAGTGTATCGTGCACCTAGGCATACATTTTGGGCTTTGGTCAGAGTAATTGGATCATCTGTTTGAAAGATAAAATCGTCGAAATGTTCAGGAAATGTGCCAATTTTAATCCATACACTGTGATTGCCCGAGACAAGCAAGTATACATGAAAACGAGCATCTGCAAACATGCCAGTAATTCCGGAGCAACAAACCAATATGCCAATAATTATGGCTATTGCGAGGATGACAAGAAGAGTGTACGAATGGAGAAGTACCCCTGTTGTGAATTCTTCAATGTTTTCGTCTTCAGGGTTGGCTTCAGATCCAGCGTCAGTTACGGTATGGTCCAATACGGCTTGAAGGGTGTCATAAAAGGTGAGGCCGGTCATGGCATCGTGTTTTGGTGGAGGGTGACCGGTCATTGGAGCAGTGAGGTTGACCAACCGGGTCTGGGTTACTCCAGGCTTATTGTGAACGACCCTAGGCTTGTATCCATCACTTGCAGCTCGACTCCAATCCACGCAAGATACCAGGACCAAGTACGCGGCAGCCTATTATTAAAAAAGGAAAAAAAATGAACAATAAAGGTTGTCATCTTAACATTAAACAAACACCTTCCTTCCAAATTACCATTCAATTTAAACAAACAGAATCGACTATAACTGCCATGGCCCCATTTGAAGAAGTTGGGCAGTCGGTCATGGACTTGTATAACCAAAATAATTAAGAAAAGTCTCACCAAGGGTGGCATTCATGATATTGACGTATCCGTATACCAAACGCACTATATCAAAATCAGGCGAGGCCCTAAGTAGTAGTGGGACGGTTATACCCTCGGTTTTCAAGGCAGGTGACATCCCCTAATCAAAAATAATACCGGTGAAGCATGGATAGCGGTCAGGAATGCTAGAAATGCTACTAATACAGCAGTAAGCAAGCCAAGGCTACATTCATTCAAGAGAATTTAGAAAATAATTTAATTGATTCCAAAAAATTCTGGAAATCAATCTCGGATTCATTACCTGGTTCAAAAAACAAGTAATAATCCAATTATCCTTCTGAAGGATGAAAACAGAATAATATTGGAAAATGATAAGTTGACTGCTGATAGATTTAATACCTTTTTCATTTCAATAGGTCCTAACTTAGCCCAAAATCACAATGCTGATTGGATATATTCTGGAATTATTGCAAATACCATCATTGAAGACTTTACTAATAGGGATGAGGTCCTGGAATTATGCAAAAATATTGAAATTATGAAATCATCTTCTATTGACAAAATCTCATCTAAGATTCTTAAAATTGCATTTATTCACCTAATAGATAGATTTACATACTTACGTCAGCAGTCACTATCTACCGGTGTGTTCTCTACCTTATGGAAAAAATCAATTTTCATCCCCTTACCTAAGGAAGGACATTTAAGTGAATGTACTAATTATAGGCATATATCGCTTATTCCACTTCCAAAAAAAATGTTCATAGCAGAATTACCGTTAATCATAAAATTCTTATTAATAAATTAAACAACTTGGCATATAAGGGCCTTGATTGGATTGAAAATTATTTGTTGATGAGATTCCAATGTACCCTAGTCAATAATGTATTATCATCTGAAAGCTATATTAGCTGTGGTGTTCCAGAAGGTTCAGTACTGAGACCACTGTTGTTTCTGGTCTATATCAATGATTTAAATGGTATTATTGAACATAGTACCATTAATTTATATGCAGATGATACTGCTATTACTACTCATTATCCAAATGTCTATATTGCTCACGAAGATTTACAAACAGATTTACAATATTTATCTGAATGGTGTAAAGGTAAAAAATTAACCATCAATGTTAAAAAAACTAAAGCCATGATCACAGGCTCAAGATACAAATTGAGAAATATAAGCCTCCCTAACTTAAATTAGACAACCAAGAGCTTGATTACGTTCACACATTTAAGTATCTAGGTATTATACTTGATAATACTTTGTCTTTTACGAAACAAATCAACAATAGTATTAAATTAATTTCACATAAAATCTTTTTATTACAAAAAATTCGCAAATACATGACTACTGAACCTGTAATCCGTTTGTACAAAGCAATGATTCTCCCTTATTTTGACTATGGGGATATTTTTATTATCAAAGCGAGCTGTAGATAATTGGATATACTTCAGAAATTACAAAACCGAGCCCTTTGAATTTGTATAAATGAAAGAGCATCAATCCCGTGAATATCCTGCATACTTCAGCTAAAATTAGCAATTTATATGAAAGACAACACAGGCACATTTTGACTTTCATGTATCAGCAACAACATAATATGTCAATTGTGGACAATAGAAATATTGCTACACGTAGACATGGAGCCTGTATATACAAAAGAAATGTATTTTATATTGTAGCCATCCTTTGGAACAAATTACCTGTAAATATAAGAAATATAGATACATACAGCAAATTTAAAATTTATATTAAAAACTGGATGCTTGATGCCTAATAATTTTAGCATATAGGTAGCTTATGGTACATCACAACCACCCACCTACACCATCAATGATATGCAAACGTATGGAGTTATATATGTGATATCTTCTACTTGTTTACAATATATTGATTTATCTAATATTTGTATTAGTTTAAGTTTCGCTGGTCCTGCATGGAAACCGACAATGTCAAAGCAGGCCAGGATAATTATGAATTTAAAAAAAAAATTAAACCCTCGGTTTTCAGGGCAGGTGACATCCCCTCACCAGTCGACCTGACGGCTGACGATGCGTTTCTGAAGCTGAAGAAACTTCACGCGCCCTAAAAAGCACAACAACGCGCTCCCGTGACGGCCAGGCTGATGGGTGTAATCTCCCGGTAATACTGTGGCAGCTGTTCTCGTCTTTAGCATGTACATGCACCTGCAGCTAGGGTTAGGGGTGCAGCTTCCCCTGGGTTGGGGCTGTGACATGTCTCGGCAATATGCGGCTTTCAGCTGGTGGTGCCATAGGCGTCGGTCTGTACCATATATAAAGACTCAGGGTCGGTGTAGGATCATCTCCCTCAAGTGCTGCTGTCTAACTCAAGTTCGCCATGCCCTCATGGGGTTTCAAGGGTCTCACCAAGGAGCAGGCAGAAGCCAAAAGAAATATGGACACTAGCCGAAATCGATGATGCGACACATGTAAACTTGCATTTCCCAAAAGCACATTTACGAGGAATCATACTATGGAGCATGGTGAGTACCAGATCACTAGTAGAAAAAAACAGTACTGGCACATGCGCCTGAAATTGATATCGTTCAAAACCTTCATGTATTTGCCATCCAGTATTTGCCAATAACTTTTATAATTTTAATAATCAGTTCCTCACGAACAGTTATAATTATCAGAAGCCTAAATCTTTTCTTAAAAATTAAAGAAATGTTAGAATAATAAACTACACAAAAATGGACCATTTATATCGGCAGCTGTTGGGACGTTATATGCACGTGCCCGTGTCTATAGCCAACATTTGGTGGGCTATCGTTAGTACACCTCAACCCTACTGTACATTTATTCTTGTACATGTCTCTTGCAGCACCACCAGACTCTGGTATACGTAATTACGCTGGCAATCCGGCTGAAGCTGGTCATGAGGCCAAAGCAGGTATTTAGGCTGAAGCAGGCAACGAGGGTGAAGGTGGTAACCAGGTTGAAGCTGGTATTCGGGCTGAAGCTGAAGCTGCTAATCAGCTGCAGGCTGAAGTTGGGAATCCGGCAGAAGCAGACAATCAGGCTGTGACTCGCAATCAGCCGGTTGAGGAGGCAGTACCCATGGGAGCCGATCAAGAGTCAGGTGATGATGACCATTTCTGTCTAATGGATAATTCCCAAGAATCTGTTGAAAATGATAAGCTTGATCCAGAGGCAGACAACATTCGCCGCAAGGCCATTTGACATTTCAAAGTTGTTTTCGGTGGAGGGCACGATCTTCTTAGCCCGTTGGCAAGGGGTGTTCAAGGTCCCACTAATAAGGAAATCCAAAGCCTATTTTCATGGGTTCTGTTTTTTCTTTTGCAGTGGCAGATCCACACCTTCACCAGTGATACACAAATCGCTAAAATCATTTCCTTCATTTTTGAATTGTTGACGGTAGCAGGTAATGACCATGTTTCAGCAGCCGTGCAGGCAGTATTCCCTAAAACGATGCACATGATGAACAAATAGTTGGGTACCGACCTAATGTTGACTAATCACTATACAAAGGTATGCTGCCCGAACTGTTATGCTTTGTCCAGCGTGAGTGTGCGAGGCTTTTACAAGGATGTTCATGGACGTCAGGAACCCAGTCGATGCAAGCAAATGGAGTATCATTCGGGAAGACGTTGCAACTGGAAATTGTTTTATGAGGCCAGGATTGGTTGGAAAACTGACTTCCTTCCAGTTAAGACATTCTGTTACCAGTTGCTCGAGAAGAGTTTGCAGGTTATGATGAAACGTCCCAGTTTTGAGCTGAAATGTACAGAGTGGAAGGGCAGGAGCATACCCAAAGGAGTGTTTGCTGACATCTACGATGGTTCGGTATGGGAAGATTTTAACAGGGAGAACGATGGTTTTCTTGATAATGAAAACAACTTGGCTCTTCAGATGAATATCGATTGGTTTCAACCATTATCTCAGAAAAGTTCGATATCAATAGGGGGCCTTTACCTAACGGTTCTTAACCTACCCAGAAATGAGCGGTACAGATTTGAGAATGTCATACTATTCGGTATAATTCCAAAACTCAGTAAAGAACCTGCCGACCTTACCAGTTTTCTGCGCCCGCCAGTAGACGAACTAAAGGTATTCTGGAATAGGGGGAAAAGGCTTATAACCAACGATTACCCAAGGGGCAAGACCGTTATGTTGGCACTTTTGAACGTTGCTGCAGACCTCCCGGCAGGAAGGAAGACCTGCGGTTTCCTGCAACATACTGCTATCATGGGTTGTTCTAAATGTCTGAAGGCATTCAAGAATTCAGACCGTGGAGGATTCAACTTGGCGCATTGGACTGGTCGTACTCTGGACGAACACAAGGAGAGATTGAGGGAGATTAGAGCTGCACCCACACAGAGAAAGGGAAATGCACTTGAGAAAAAGTATGGAGCTCGTAACTGTGTCCTCATGGAATTTCCCTACTTCAATCCCATCAAGTAAGTATAATGTCCAGGCCCAACTAATTTAAAGGCAAAACTTACACAGATTTATACCAAATTAACCCCATTGAAAATGTTACCATCAGGAGTAACTATATTATATGTTTTTACTTCAATTTATTGAACATAGAATCATCATACAATCTGAACAACAATCTTTAATCACCGTTGGCAAATCTCTCTTTGAAGAATCTGAATAAAATATATCTACCGAACACAGGTAATTATATATATATATATATGAGATAACTGTAAACAAAAATGTTATGAACGTCCTGCAGAAATGCCTGTACCTGTTGTTTTTAAACAGGTTCACATCATCATACACCTACTTAGGGGTTTCTGGTGAACAGTAATTTTAAATTTGAGTCCTTTCATTTTCTGTTTCTTTTTCTTTCTAGGGTCTTTGCCTCCTCTGTATGTTCCTGCATGTGCGTGTCCTCGTGCTGTGGAGGGTCTTTAACAACAGCTGCACATGTCTCCTCCTCTTTCTTTTCTGTCTTTGCCTCCGTCTCTGACACTATATTTTCCACTTTTATTGTTTTTTTCATTCTTAGTTGTGGCTGTACATGTAGAACTTTTGTTACATAATACTTGTTCCTGTTCTGCTTCTCCACTTTGTTCACTCTCTCTCCTCGAGAGAAAGATTTCTCTCACATTGTTTTTGTTTTACATTGTCACTAAGTTTATCGAATTTGTCTGACAAAGTCATAGTTGCATTCAACAAATCTACCTCAAGACCCCTCAATGTTTTCTGCAAAATTATGGTTTTCAACCTCACCAACACACTTGCTAATAACACTGTTACCTGGTGTGACGTTCCTCGGTAGTTCGGGGTTTCCGATTCCTACAACAGAGGGACGTGGGGATTGTTTCGGGTCTCAGCCGGACGGGGAGTCCAAGCAAGAAGCCAAGATGTGATATTTAGAGTCGTGTCTCGTGCACGAGGGGGTTTGAGTGGGTTGATCGGGAAATCGGTATTTGTCGACGGGGGAAAAGTGTATCGGCCGGGCTGGACTGAGGGGCCTCAGCCACTGGGCGCGGGGTACGGGCACTTCTGTTAGCGGGCGGAGGACTGCGGAGGAGGAAAAATGGTAGGGATGGGTGCGGGCCGTTTCCTTGTGCCGGCACTCTCTTCGGGGCCCAACACGGACGATCTACCCTCGTTCTCGTCCAGCAGGGGTGTCGGGCCGACGATCGCCAATTGTTTGGTAGCGTGGGGCCGAGCCGGTCGCCCCTTCATACCCCCGGTCCCTGGGTTTTCGCTCCCTATTTTGGGCCCTCGTGCCAGTTCGGTCCTCCGTTTTCAGGACTCCATCCGGGCCATTTTCTGGCCTTCGTACCCTGTTTCGGTCTCTCGGGTCCTCGGGACCCCGTCCTAACTTTCGCCTAATTTCTTCTAACTTTTGCCATTTTACTCGTACTTTCTAGTTAATTAGCCTGTATTGGATCATCTTTTCGGTTACCATAGGAAGAAGACACATGTTGACACAAGGAGTACTGCGAAGGAACTCTTTTATTCTCAGGCCTCACTGCCCCTTTTATAGTCTAGTGGTCAGCCCTGATTGGCTGTTTCTGATCATGTGGTTACAGATGACGTCACTTCCGGTCTACTTTATCACTTCCGGTTTACATATGTCGGGCCTTTCGGGCTTCTCGGGCTTCTCGGGCTTCTCGGGCCCGTTACAAAATATACTTTAGTCCGTCGCATTATCTTACTTTTCATATTTCAGTCTTAACAATTGATGAATAGACATTCATCACACGATCATTAGGCTATAGTCACCTTACTACCATAAGTTGCAAAAGCATGTGGGCATGCAATCTTGCTGCAGTACAGTTATGAAGTACTTTCTCGTGTTTTTTATGAGAATATGTCCCCCAGTAATCAAGAGATTGATTAGATACCTTTAGTTCATATCACAAAAATTAACAGAGAAAAAGTGTAAGGACAATGCAATTGGACATGATGGGCCACATTATACAGCATTTACTTTCACATAAACTTCTGAACTTTGAAGTCCTTATATCAAAGTATTTCATTCTTTATATTCTATATTTGGGTTCTATTTTATATTTGGAAAGGTGCCCTAACTGGCTCCATACAGGTCTACCAAGATAGTAATGTTGACTCTCAGAATGGGCTGGTTCAGAGGAAAGACAACCTCACATTTATAAGAACTAGATAGCAGAATCCAAACTGGGACCAACAATGGCTTTACCAAGGGTAACACACAATTCATACACAATACCAGTGTGCACCCAGTAAACACACACATAAATCAGTAGCTGAAATGGGAATGCTCTCTCTCTCTCCCAAGCTGTTCTTGGGATTGCAGGGGGAGGGTACTCTTTGGACATTTACCCTAAATTCAGGGACAGGCAGTAATTAAGACATCCACATTACATACCATTAGGTAGTCCACTTGGTCTTCAAGCCAACCAATACCCAACTACTGCCCATAATGTTTGATTCATCTATGAAATAACCTGTGAATTCAATAAAGAAGGAGGTATCTTTTACTTAAACTAGGGTAAGTAACTATCTATGATCTATGCAGTGCCATGCATACAAAATATAATTGATAATTTTTTTGTGTGAACATTATATATTCTTCTTAAGAATTCCACAAAACTGAATTTATTGTAGAAATGCTGAAGAATAAAGCCCTTTCTTTACATTATGACAGCCACTGTGCAAATCTAATGCTACTTAGATAGGCCATCCTGGACTCTGTAGACACAGGATAATGATGGTGATTATTGGAGTTTAAGGTCTATTCAGCAATTTTTCAGCTATGTCAAGACTAGTACAACACAAGATCAAGGCGCACTATTAGTAGTATGATGGAGTCGCTGGCGCGCATAGTCAATGCTGCTAAGTAGGTCAGTAGGTCACAACGACCGAGTTTAGGTCTAAAATAGGTTCATAGCTTAATTAGAGACTTTGAATAATTAGGTCATTACGACCTACTTTTAAAAACTATTTTGTAATTAGGTCAGAGGTCAGAGGTTAGACATATTAGAAAACAGGGTCACTGAGAAAACATGTCAGGGAAGAGCGCGTGGAACGACGTGGAGACCGGAGGCCGTAAGGCCGGAGGTCTGCACGTCGTTCCTCAACGCGCTCTCCCCTGACATGTTTTCTCAGGGACCCTATATTCTGGTTACGGATAAAATATTACATATGTTCTAATATTTAAATTGCAAAGGGGGCGGTGCGAGCAGCCCATGGGAGGGCTGTTTTTGGAATGAGGTGGAGACAGGAGGCACGGCCGGAGGTCTCCACCTCATTCCTAAAACAACCTCCCATGGGCTGCGCGCACCGCCCCCTTTGCAATTTTATTACTTATAATATTTCGATTCGATTCGATTATATCTACTTTATGTGTATGTATTCGCTTTGTTTCGTGTTCATATTCATTAAATAATATTCGTATAGAAAACTGAATATAGAGTTTTTCTGTTCATATTCATTAAATAATATACGTATAGACAACACAACATATAAAATTCATTTTATAAGTTTTATTCATTAGAAACATATAGAAACATATTTACAGTGTCACAGATACATGGTGTAATCTTTTATTTACATTTAAACTGTTCACAAAGTATAAAAATATATAATACAAATCATTTACACTGTTGGCATAAGAAAACAGTGTTGCCGTTGCCTGGTAGTAAACAAATTAAACAATGAGAACAGTTTCGGGCAAGTGTCCTTATCTTCGGCTGTTTCAGTTTCTCTTTGTTCCATGTGTGAGTGTATACATATGTGTGATGAGGATTTCTGACAGATTTAGCAATGGTATGGTGAAAGAGAGACTGTGCTTTGAAAAAGTTACAGTCTACTTCAGTCGCCAACACATTGTGACCGAAAACAGGATTCATTTGCACCTGGTATAAAAAGAAATTTTCGATGGCCTGAATGTAAATTGATTTCAGTTCACAGTGTAGTTGTATACATGTAAAACAGAACAAAGGACCAACAAAAGTGACATCCGAATCACGGATTCGACATTTACAAAAGGCCTGTGAAACGGCTGTCACTTTATGTTGCTCAATGAAAACCATAAGTGACTTTACACTGTTGACGGTGTATCTGGTAGTGACTCTGAAACATGAGTCTTGATGATGTTGATACACCGCCAAACAGTAGTCCTTGTGGTTATCGCCGTTGATAAGCTGGTTCGTTGCAAAGCTATACCCGTCCCACATAGCTTCTGTAAAAGTGGAACAGGATCGCGTCGTACCAGTGGTGTGGTCTACAGTACTAACATGGTGTGGTTTCAGATAAAAGTCGCTGTACTGTGCGGGGATAATCTCCCAAAAGAAATATCCACTACATCCGCAAAGTACAGCGACTTTATCATTTTTGGGTATAAGTTGAAAATTAATGTCTGCTGATGGATAGTTAGAGTCAAGATTACTATCCGGAGATTCAGGTCGTGACTCAGCAATATTGAGAAATGATAAATCGAGACCCCAACTAAGTGTGGTCTCGTTATCATTTGTTGATGAATCATTGCTTGCCAAATCGATTAGAAAATCCGAATAGCTGCTGTCGCTCATATTGAAGCTGTAATATAATACTTGCAACTATGGCTACACTAAGCAACTAGATGAATAAAATATGGGTAGCCAGTTATTTTTGTAGTATTTACTATTTAGTATGTACTAAGAAAATAACTGGTAGTGGGTAGACACCTTAAATTTCTCTGTGATTCGCTGAGATTTTCGCTGCCGGGAGTTCTACCCTAGATAAAGCCATGCATAAAGCCATGCATTTTTTTGTTTTCTGTGAGATATTGTATAATTTTTTATTTTTTTTAATATTTTCTAATTTTTTAAAGTTTTTTTCATTTTCTTAGCCAAATATTTATATTTCAAGCATTTGTTTTCTATCTCTATGTGAGATTTTGTATAATTTATTTTTACTTTTATTATAATTTTAAAATTGTTTTCTTTTTAAACAATTATTTCTTTTTTTTTAAATTTCAACTTTTGAATATTTTTTTAAAACAGCGGTTAGATAAATGATATGTACAAGCTTAATTTTCTTTTTCTTTTTATATTTTTTTATATTTTTATATTTTATATTTTTTTGTTGGAGTATTTCCTTCATAAATGATATATTTTGTAGTTATAAGTCTGTTATTTTTTCAGAATTAAAGAATATTTACAACATGATTGCCGAATTCCTAGATATCTAAGGGTATCGTGCTCACTCCGTCTTCACAAGTTTTTCTTTTTATATATTGATAACTTAAGCCTGTCTTTTTCTGTTTGTATGTTATTATATGATGATCTACAACTTTGAAACCAGTGTTAACGGCGTCCATCGTGATTTGTGTTTCGAGTACGGTGTTAAAAGATTCCATGTCAAGTATGTTTTGTTTCTGTATGACACCTTTACAGCTAGTTTTCTTTTCTTTTCCATGACCGATATAACATTTTGAATTTAGTGAAGTCATTTCATCTCCTTCCCATTCAATTTTGAATAGTCCTGGGGTCCATTTGTCATATTTTTCTCTTTCTTTACAACATGGTTGTGGAAACCATGGTAAATTATTTGTTTTTGCTATTATATATTGTTCCCTGTGATGTTCATTATCACAAGATTCTGATGGTAACCATAAGTGTCGTTCTCTATAATAGGCTTCTCTTTTTTCTGGAATTATTAATTCATCTAAAGTCTGTGCGCTGAGGGCGAAATACAGACTATCTGTATCCATTTCACAGAGTTCAAAGTCAGATTCTTCGATGTACTTTGATAAGAAGTCGTAGTAAAATTGTAACATTTTCAGTTTTGCGTATTGATATACCATGAAACCTATTTGAACTGGAAGGTCGTATGTTATTGACGTAGGGAGGGATGAGACTTCACATGTATCTTCACACAAGTCTTGGACATCTTGTACTGTCCAGTGAAAAGCTATTCTAGCGGCTTTTTCTGGTGTCATATATCGAGTGTTTGTGAAGTTTTGTTTGTTACAAATCGTTTTTCCATATGAACTGTTTCCTAGGAGTTTGTAAAGGTCAGAGAGAATTTAACAGTCAGGGTTTTTGTCTCCCTTTCTTCGTGCCTCTGTTACTTGATCAACAAATGAGAGAAACGATTTCTGTGGTATGTATTCAACTAGTAAGTGAACTTTTGTTACGATTAAGCCTTTTTCTAAATACCATTTAAGTAGTGGTGAACCTAATAAAATATTTTTTGCAAAATAACTTCCGATTAATTGACGTTGTGGCCTTTTGACTCTATCGTTCTTTAATAGATGTTGTTTCATGTGTTCTCCTACATCATCTCTTGACACCATTGTATTTTTGAAAATGGGCGTCATTTCTTCAAATTTGAATTTAAGGTGATCAGGTGTGTGTATGTCCACCGATACTAGTCCAAAAATAGTCCCATTTTTTATGCCGTTTATTATATCTATTTCAGAAAGGATATTGTGTGTGTTTGGAATCGGTATGCTCCACAGTGATTTACATGCTATAACACTGTTGTTGTTATTCTTGTCTTTGTTCCAGTCACATTCGTATTTCTCAATGACAGTATAACCTATTAGTTCTAGATACAGTGTTGTTTTAAGAGTTTGTCGACATCTTTCTGACATTAGTTTACGGCCTTTATCAGTAGAGAGACTGTTTTTATTCATGTGACACGCGTGCCCATGCCAGTAGCAACCATGAAATTGATACACGGTTTTTGTATCTGGAACCAGTCCGTCCACTCGAACTCTTTTTGTACCCACACTAACTTCCCCATGGTTATAAGCATGTAGTATTTTAACTTTGTCTGTAATCTCTCGAAACCGCAACCATTCTGTTGCAGCACGAGTGACTTTTTGAGATTGTTCAGGTTTGTAATTGTTACTACTTCTGCGGACTACAAAGTACCCCGTACAGTGTTCTTCACCCATACATTTAAGGTAAAGACTGTTTGCATCTACTCCTATGATATGACGGCACACTTTACTTAATGGTCCGAATGATCTTCCCCGTATTCGTGTCACTCCTGCTTTTTGATGTCTATGAAATATAATCGATGGACCACCTACCAAATTGCTTCTAATTAATTTGTGTACATCTTTGTCTGCCTCTGAGAATATAATGTAAGGAAGGCTGTTTGATGATGTGTTATCAAATAGAAATTTTAGTGTAAGGCCTGGAAGAGTCAGACCATCTTTGAACATATCTATTCCTCTTTCACTGAAAAATTTCATGTGTTGGTTTATAGCTTTGACAAAAGGTTCTACATCTTTGTTATTGTAATATATTAGATAATCTCTGAAAGTTGTCATTCCATTATCTTTCCACACTTTCTTACACTTGGCATAGTCTTCCGCTGATATAGAAGAACCCGTAAGTGAACTATAGAAAGCTGAGCGAGGTGGAAGTTTTAAGTTCCCTAGTTTTCTAGTTGATGTCATCCACTCATATGGAAAGAACCCTTTACTTTCATCTTGTAGGAAAGCTTTTAAATAGCTAGCATACGAGTATCCGGGAGCTAGATAATTTAACATGTCTAAATAAACACAGTTCTCTGTGTAGACAGCTATGTATTGATTACTCCTTTTTATGGTTTTCATCTCAGCTGTTTGCTTCTTTGCATAGAAGGAATGGAAATCTCGCTTTATTAGATTTAAGTCGTAGCGACCCGAATTGAAACCTATGACAGGTACTCTGTAAATATAGTTCATAAGACGAATTTTGATTTTATCTATTCTGTGCGAAGTTTTATTGCTACTCTTTTTTCCTATACTCTTCATTAGTGATTTAGGCACTTTTTTTCCTTCAGCAATCTCGTTTTTCTTATACTTTTCAAGCTTTTTTATTATGTCAGAGAAACGTGTTTCTACAACAGCTCCTATTTTTTCAGCTAACTTTTGTATGTAATCCAGTGTGTCGTGAACTATTTCATCATTTTCTCCATCACTTTTTCTTATGAAACAAACTGGTTTTTCCCACTCTTGAAAGTCACTTGCTACACTAGATGAAAGCGGTACATGATGTGATTCGACTACTGTATTAGTTGTCTGAACATCACCTTTTGTTTTGTGAGAAAAATAACTTTCGAAATCATACACAATTTTGTATGGATATATTCGAAGTTCAGATGGTACTTTTATACCTAGCTCCTCCAGTCTATCAAATACAGATGGTTTGTTTTTGTAAATACCACCTTTGTAGATGAATTTAACTTGTGTACAGTCGCTTTTAATGTTAGTGTGTCGCTTAAGATTATACTCTGTTTCAAAGAGACTTCTACACTTACGACACATGTGGAACTGTGAATATTTATTTAGATCGTTTACTAGACTGAAGTGATGGTCGTATAGATTTAGTGTCATAACTTTAGACTCATCCTCAACACTCATTAAATTTCCCTTTATACATTTTAATGTACAAGGTGTTCCCCTTTTAACTTTCTTTTTCTTGGAAGTAGTACTCTTCTTAGGAATGAGTGAAAAGACTTTTATTATAATGTTGTATTTGGCTTCTATCTGGGTCAATGCCTTAATTGAAATGCCTCTGAATGATACTTTAGTTTCATCAGGAAAACATTCTTGAAGTAGTCTTTCACAGTGGGATGTGTTTTTGAAAAGAAAATATGACAGACACCTAAAAAAACACAGGTAGTCTTTGTACACCCGTTTGCTCCTTGGATTACGATGAAAATGTTGTAAACCCTGTCTACGTAGGAAATTCAGAATTGTATCCAATCTTCCTATTAGACCATCCTCTCTACCTTGAACCCTTACTATGTAAATGTTTGCGTTTACATTACCCACTAGTCTCCAACTTGTGTCAGCTCTATTGACACTCCATTCTTTATCGCGTAAAAAACCTATTACATCTTGCAAGTCAGAATCATTTTTAATATGTCTGTAATTGCTTTGCTGTTCGTGCTATAACCAAAATAAAGAGGAGTTATTCACTGAAGGATGGTAATACATAACTTCTCGATCTTCTGTATAAATCTTTTCCTCGGCAGTTTCTGTTGTTCCTCCATTAAGTCTTTCAAGTAATGCACCTAAAGATATAGCTAGTCTATATTCGAAAACTTGGTTCTGATGTATTTTGTTAATAGCCTCTATTATCTCTTCAACTGCTTCTTTCATGTTCAGAGTTGAGAGTCTGACATTGAAAATTGATTGAACACTTCCTAGGAGAACTAAACCGTTTGCTATTGACTTAAAGTTTTTAACATAAGTGTCGTGATACCACCAATAACTACCTATAGTTGATGGCATTACTGTTGTTTCTATATCATACTGTTCTCTTATGCATGTAGGTGAAGAACAGATCACCTTTCCAGAATGTAAAGAAAAATTGCGAGGACGACGTGGCACGTTACACATCGGACAATTTATATTCTGATTCATTTTCTTATTTTTCGACTTAATAACTATATAAATATACACTTATGTTCTAGCTAGTTATTTAAAAGCTGACTAAATATTTTTGTTTGAAGCTAACTATGTGCTACACTAACTATGCGCTAGGTGAATATATAAAAGCTGACTAAATACTTTCTTTGAAGCTAGCTAATATAATATCTACAGCATGATTAAATGTTTTCTGTGTATATAAGTATATAGGCAACCACACCACACCATGTATAGTTACTGATATGTTTTAAGACCACACCTACCTGCCCTTGGTGATTACATCATGTTCTGTGATCTATTCGGACTGCTTTAAGTCATTCAGGATCTTTGGTCCGAGCGTGCTGACCAAGTCGAAGAACAGTGCGGATGGCACGGTGTGCCCCTGGTCTTTCGGAGGTGCGTCGTGCACCCCGCCCGAGTTGACCCGTTTCTCCAGCTGCTCCACGTAGTAGCGGGACCCGATATGGATCTTGGCCTTCCCCTGGTAGGTGGTCACGATGACCCAGATGTTGTGCGTCTTGTTGATCTCCTGGACGTAAGGCTTAATAGTCGGGATGCCCTGTTCTGCTTCACCTGAGGCCCGTTCGTACTGCTGGATGATCTTTCTTGCAGCGTCGAGAAGGTTCTGGAAACCTGTCTTAGTCAAGTTGATCCGGCGTTTGTAGGCTCGCTGAGGGTACTGAATTATGGCGACCTGAAAAATATAAGCATAATTTTGTTTTGAGTTATATGTATAAATTTGGGGCTCTCTCTCTCTCTCTCTCTCTCTCTCTCTCTCTCTCTCTCTCTCTATATATATATATATATCTCATTCTATTTCTATTTAAACTATTATGTATTCTTTACTTTCTATTCACATTAAATAATTACAATGAAAGTTAACTATAAACGAAGTACATGTTACCTGAAATAAAAATAATGATTCTATAATTTAAAATCATACTTACCCCTACAGGATCAGGTGGTCCATACACGTGGATGCAGGTGTTCTTGAAGGCGTCACTGTTGAGGAAATACACCTTCTTAGCTTGCGTGATGTAACCGTCCTTGTAGTCGACGTCCAATTCCAGTGGCCAGAACAATCCGGTCAGGTCCAATATAGGCGAGAGAGGGGTGGCTTTACTCTGCTGTGCCTGTAGCTCCTTCAAGACCGCATCAGCATACTGCTTCGCTAGTTCAACGTCCACTGCCACTGCTTTACCTTTCTTTGCACGAGGTTTCCGTTCACCAGCAGGCTTCCGTTTTCTCGGCGGTGCCATTTTCTTGTCTGTCGGTTCTCCCTCCGACTCTTCTTCGATGGTGATCGGTACCGAAAGAGCTTCGCCGTCTTTCGGTGGTGGCACGTTTTCTTTGTTGGAGTCGTCTTGGAGGGTAGCGGCGGCGGCGGCAGCGGCGGCGGTGGTGACGATTGTGGCAGTGACAGCGTCAGTCAAAGGTGCAGGTGGCTCGGGATTCCAAAGATCAGAAATATCGTTGTATAGACTGGCATCAACAGCGTTGACGGGGATGGACGTGTCTTCGCCTACATCTGTCATATAGCCAGATTGAGTGTCCATGGACGAATCTGTCGCATACCCCCCAACTGCAACAGGAACGTAACCGGCATCTTCTCTCGATGGAAACACTCGGTATTGATCAAAGTATTCATCAATGACCGAATTTCCAGGAGGGGGCTGCTTCGGAAGTCCCTCCTGAGCGGAGGAAGATGTTGAGGTCTTTCCACAAGCAGTCAAACTTCTACGTCCCATCATGAGAGTGTTGAGAAGACTCCAGCCCATGAGTCTTTTATACAAAAGTTTACTATCAACGTCGATTAAACGTAGGACGGTTTTTCCATTTTCACAAAGTTTTTCATGAGCGTCGTCCGTTATTTTATTCATATTTTGTTTTGTTACCGATAAGCAGATATCACTGAGTACATGGTTCCATTAGTGACGCGACGCGAGAGTCTGACACATGCACTCCATAACAAAATATTCAAAAATTTACATGTATCGGTTTCATTGGAGATAAGTATTGTGGTCGTTAACAAAATGATAATATACGCTCTCAGAGACCCTCTGAGATTCATTTCTAGATTTGTCACCAATCGCACCAGTCTCATCATGTACATGAACGCACAACCCTCGGTTCAGCACCGTGTACCGCTGGCACCGCTCATTGGAAGATCATCTCATTTTCGAAATGCGCTGGTCAACGTGCCTTTTGCACGAGCATCAGGTATCTATGGAGAGCATCATTGGGTGAAATACATCTGTCCGAGAGACGGAATGTATCAAATTGAGGGTGAAATTCATCCAAACATTTTATTTCAAAATTGCAAACTTCTGAAAAACATTCGGCTAACCCAACAATCACATCTAACGCTCAAAGATATGATAACCAAGAAACCTTGTGTTGTCGGTTTACCGACAACACAAGGTATCTTGAGCCATATTTTTGCGCGACACTCTGTCAAGGAAACAGTGCAGAGACGTTTTTGGCATAAATCAGAAGCAGATCCTGATGGGAAACCCTCTATATTTCTGCACGCTGATATTGTTATTCCCCTTATCAACGCAACCATCCGATATCCTGACAAAATAGTGAACACCCTTGACAACAACAAATTCTTCTATGAAAAAGAGTTCGATACAGAAATCGGACATGGTCAGGAGGGTTGTGACCATATTGTCAGGGTTGTCGGAAGGAATGGTAAAGAATCAAGTCTCGTGACGGCTTATTCTATTCCTAGATTTACTCCTACTCATACTATCGAATATTAAAAAGAAAATAAAGATCCTTTTATGCTCCTCCAGACTATTCGGTTTTCTACCAAAAGGTAGAAAACCACCCTTCAACCAATCTCTTTTATTTTCACACTTATAACGCAAAGACGTCCGTTTATTTACTATACAGATCTATAAATCATGCCATTATTTATGTTGCCATTGAAACAAAACGTTTATGTAGTGATAAATTAGACGCTGGTTAGGTTTATCTCCTGTGACATACGAGCTGATAATAAAGTTGATACTATCAAGCTTGTAACTCTAACCATACGTTAACGGTTATAACCACTTAATCAAAATAAAAACACAAACGCCTCAAACGGCGTTCAACGCTTTTCTTGAAAAGAGAAAATGGGGTGCATAAAGCTCACCCCTTTTCTCTTTTCAAGAAAACAAAATGCGCGCCGCTGCGCTCGCGGGTGATCCGCGTGGCGGGCGCGGTTCGGCGGTCTGTGCATTTTGGGTGGGAGGGTGCGTTTTGCACCCGACATCCAAGGGCTGTCCCATAACAAAGACTGATCAAATAAAAAAACAAAACGTATGGAGAGCGTTTATGGTTCGGTTTCATTAATTTGTTATTCTTTTGTTTTGTGAAAGAGAAAAACCCATGTTATCACAGTTTACACTTTTAATTTGGTATTCTTTTGTTTCGTTCCGCATAAAAGATTGTTATGATGCCATCTCTTTTAATTTGTCATTATTTTATTTCGGTCCTCATAAAATGTTGTTATGACCACATCTCTTTTCATTTGTCATTATTTTATTTCGTTACAGGAAAAACACCCTTATGTTATAGAAACCAAACAAAAAGGATTGTTTTTTCATTAAAGTGTCATTCAGTACATCAACCTTCGACCGGGTAAGACGTGTTATAACTTAAATAGAAAAAAATGGAAAGTGTAAAGGAAATCGCATTTGACCCAAGACTACAAGGACCTTTCACATGTCTTATTGCTGGACCTTCAGGATGTGGTAAAACACAATTAGTGTTTGAAATTATAGAAAAGGCGAAAACTGTAATAAACCCACCAGTCGATGAGATTATATATTGCTATGGACAATGGCAAGACGTTTTCAAGAAGTATCAGGGAAAAGTGAAATTCAACGAAGGTCTACTTTCAAGAGAAGAACTTTTACATAAAAAAAAGGATTTATCTCAACATTCTCTACTTATAATAGATGATCTGTTAGATAAAGAAGATGCACCTCTTATAAGAGATCTAGTGAAAAACGGTCAGGGGTCTTGTCAGTACAAAGGCTACTGTGACAGTCTCTTATAAGAGATCTATTCATAAAAGGTTCTCACCATAGAAATATGAGTGTTATATTCATAACTCAAAATTTATTTCTCCCTAATAAGGATTTCAGAACACTTAGTTTGAATTCTCATTACATGATAATT
The DNA here is from genome assembly GCA_936440205.1 of Lepidonotus clava. NCBI lineage: Eukaryota > Metazoa > Annelida > Polychaeta > Phyllodocida > Polynoidae > Lepidonotus > Lepidonotus clava. The sequence continues at coordinate 48,684,681 of OW387146.1, read as the reverse complement.
TTCAAAAATCCAAGAGATATGAGTCAAATTCACGCTTTATCACGTCAAGTGTTTCCAACTCATCCACGTTTTCTTACTAACGTATATAACGAAGAAACATCGGCGAGACACTCATATCTAGTGCTGGACTTCAAGCAGACTACACCCAACACACTAAGGGTGCGTAGCAGTGTGACTACACCTCTCAAGACAACTGTATTCATTCCTACTACACGGAAACAATGAAGGCTAAACAACTCGCTCTCATAAAGAAACACCTTCCTCTATTGAGACATCTGTCTAAATGCACTGGTAAGGAGTGTAAACATATAATGATGGGAATGTCTAATGAGGTGATAAGGTTGATAGCGCAAATAGGTGTGAATATTATGAATAAAAACTTGCACATCTCCAATAAACAAGCAGTCGGTCGTCTATCGAGGTACAAGAAACAACTCAAGGGTCTTACCAAGCCTTCAACTACAGTAGGACACAAACGTAAGATTCTTGAACAAGAAGGTATTTTTATTGGTACTCTATTGGGATTAGCTGTTCCACTCATATCCAGTCTTATCGGAGGCCTTACAAGACATCATTAGGAGAAAATGACAAGCTATAAACGAATGCTGCTCGTTCATCCAGATGTGTTGCAAAGTTCTAACAAAGTGGAAATGGAGAGTTCAACTGTTTCTGGCAAAGTTGATTCTCCACCTCCTGCCAAAGAAAGTGACAGGGATTCCTTTTTCGAAAGGTCAATGGTAAAAGAAAAACTTGAACCTACAGCGCCTACCGTGGAGGTGTTAGCCCATTTACAAAAAGAAATGAGTCGTGTATTGAACGATCCAACGATGAGCAGAGAAGAGAAACTAGCCACATACAATGATCTCATGAACAGGTCCTCCATCCTTTCCTCTAAAGCTAAAAGTATGTTGTTTTCAACATCGCACCTTTCACGTTCTCCTTCACCATCTCCACCACCTTCTCCGACTATCATGAAACCTAAAAGAGTTTCTACAAAACCGAGAGGACTACTTATGCCGAAGGTACTACCACATAAGATGGAAAAAGCACTAGAAAAAGTTCCGGGTTCTTACCATAACTCTGTGCGTAATCTCTACAAGACCTTGGCCAAATCATGAAAACAGTTCACAAACGACGGTCGTCTCATTCTAGGAGACACACCTATAGATGAAACACATTTGATGAATCTTCTTTCGAGTGCGGTGCGACCGACTACTAAGAAGCGAGCCAGCTTACCGGGTCAGAAACAATTTGTCCAGATTGTTAAGAAGCTAAATCCGAAAATGAAATATATAAGGAACTACAACATGAAGGTTTCTGACAGTGAAGAGGAGCATGAAGAGGCAGAAACACCTAGGCGGAAAGAGAAGTCTCCTCAACAAGAAGGTCACGGCAGAAGTAAGAGACATCGACACTTTACGTCGTTTGTAAAATGGTCTACAAGGCTATGAAGAAAGATGTGATTAAGCACTCCACTGATCCGAAACAGCCAGCAAGCTTCACAAGGGCATCCAAAATAAAGAAACACTATTTCAAAAACACTGACATCAAGCATATTGAAGATGCACTTGAATCTGTGGATGCTTATACTAAGCACAAACCATTCAAGAGACGCTTTCCTAGGCATAAAACACAGACTTTTGGAATAGATAAACAATGGCAAATGGACTTGATAGATATGCAACAGTTCAAAAAGTATAATAAAGGTTATTCATATATAATGGTTGCCATAGATGTCTTCTCCAGATTTGGATTTGCACAAGCTATAAAGAGTAAAAAAGCTACAGATGTTACGGAAGCTTTCAAAGTTATGACAGTTAAAAGATGTCCTAAATACCTTCAAACAGATAAAGGTATAGAGTTCCTGAACAAAACTTTTCAGGATTACTTGAAAGAGACAGGTGTATCTTTTTTCACTGGAGAAAATGATGACATAAAATGCTCTATAGCAGAAAGGTTCAACGACACCTTACAACAGAAAATGTGGCGATACTTCACTCACATGAAAACATACACATACATAGATGTACTTCAAGATCTAGTGCATACTTACAACCACACCTTTCATTCTACCATAGGAGGTCGACCGGTAGACGTTAATAAAGATAACGCCGACCAATTGTTCTATCATTTGTACGAAAGAGTGAGAGATAAAGATTTGAAGAAGAAAAGAAAACCTTTAATGAAAAGTGGTGATAGAGCACGAATTCTAAGAAAAAAGAAAACATTTAATCGTGGATATGAACCAAATTGGAGCGAAGAAATATTCACTGTAAAGAACCAAAACTATTTTAAAGGGTATGGAATTGAAGATGTCCTTCAAGAAGGAATAAAGGAGTGGTTTTATCCTGAAGAGGTTCAGAAGGTGAAAGTTACTCCGAGGAAGCAGTACACTGTCGAGAGCATCCTTAAATATAGAGGAAAAGGTACTAAAAGAGAAGCACTCATTAAGTGGAAAGGGTACGGAGACAAATTCAACAGTTGGGAACCAGTCAAGAACATACAAAAATGGATGTAACCTGCACTCTACCTAGTAACTCCTCTACTAAGACCTTTCCAGGCAACACTCTGAGCACTTACAGAGTTCTTTTACAGAAGTATATGGTACTACCAGCTGACACAGACTGTGCATTATCTGAAATAACGCTTCCAGTAAAATGGTACAATGTGCGGAAATCAACTTTCTACCTTCTCAGCCCAGAAGCACCGATAGAAAAGAAGAAACAGAACACCGCACCAACTAAGGCAAGAACTTCCCGCGGTTCCGATGAAGATCCTTCTTCTTCTGGTACTTCCACAACTACACCTGGAACTGCAGCTGCTTCAATTGAAACACCGACCCTACCAGACCCTGACGAGTCTTCTGGAAAGTTTATTTCAGATGCAGTGTCAGTTGTAAGGACAGTTAGTGAGAGTATATCTCCATCTACTGCTTCAAACTCTCCTCCGACACCAAGTTCTCACACTTCCGACGGACCTACACCTCCTAAGAAACCTAGAGAAGGAATTACTCCATTACAAGCACCTCCTACAAGGCCCGTTGAAGCTATCACTCGACTAAAGCGTGAAGTAGAGAGCAGTAGGAAAAAACATGACAGAGAACCGCGCCTAACAGACATGTTTTGATACTGATTTGGTGACCCACATGCATGAAACACCCCCGAAAAGAAAGCTAGAAGTTGAAATGGAGGGAGTTGAAAAAGAAGAAAACGATGACGATGATGATAAACAAGAGCCATCAGGAGTATTCGAAGAAGCTGATGCTGATGACCCAAAGAAGCTTCCTCCCACATTGAGTTACATCGATTCATTAGCAAGGAAGCACTTTCCAGGAAAACGGTCTTACGCTCGTTTCTCAATGGAAAGTGGCAGAGTGGAAACCAACAAATATCTCATCAAACTCCTGAATAAAATAATGGAGAAAAATATACCAAAAGTGAACAAGAAAATGAAAGAAGAAAAGCGAAAAAATAAAGGAAACGGTCCAGATGAAATTTTCTTTTATAACAAATTCACAATGAAAACGCTTATTGCACTGCCTTCCAACACAATGCTTGTCATACCAGAAAACCTTTCTTATCAACTTGGTTTCGAAGGAAAAATATACATGGGTAGGTGCACAAGAGCAAAACAAATAACAGATGTCAACTTCAGAAACCATACAGTCTATGTCTACTCTGACATTATTCACAACGGGGTGAATTGGATTTACACGCACTACCTATATCACAGAAAGATATTCTCCAAAGTCAATTTGTCAAAAAAACAACAAACAACGCTCTCACTGACACCACAACTTGTTTTGACTTCACCTTCGAACCGAGCAATCTTTACACACACCTCAGCGAAGATGAACTCGACCTAGAGTATGTGGTCCAAGGAAACGACGAAGCCGCCTTAACCGTGCAACACGATGCAGCTCCAGTCAACAACTTAATTCATTCACTTTTCAGCAGCGTGCAGCTTCTCATCAATGGTGAGAAGGTAACTTCGAACAATGAAGAGTACTCCTACAAGTCCTATCTCATCAACCTCTTGATGACAGAGGAGGGCGCCAGAAAGTGTCGCCTCCAAGGTTGCCAGAACTGGTTCATGGACACCCCAGAAAAAATGGACACCAGAGGTGCAGCCAACGCAGCTTGGAACTCACGACGAACAGTCCATGTCGGAGGAGTTAAGTCTATGGTGGCAAGACCACACCTCGATTTGTTTACTCAGTGTAAACTCCTACCCTCTCACTGCAAGGTCAAACTCGTGTTCGAACGTCAGCCGGCCAGCTTCTACATGTAGATGGCTGCTAACGAGAGTTACAAAGTCATCATCAAGAAGGCCGAAATGACCATGCGCCAAGTTCACGTCAGGGATGAGGTGGTGGAGGTACACAATAAAAGTGTATGTGACCCCAAGATGGGACCATTCAACTACCCGATCACCAGGAGCAAGGTCACAAAGCACACCCTCACGCAAGGCTCATCGGAGTACACGTGGACCGTGCCCGACACAACGCAGATCCCCACGGGGGTGATTCTTGGCTTCGTCAAAGAGTCGGCCAGCTCAGGGAGCAAGACGGAGAACCCGTTCAACTTCAAGCACTACGACGTAACAGAAGTAGCCTTGCAGTTCGACGATCAGAAGTTCCACGTGAAGACAGACTTTGAGAACGGAAACGTTAGCAGAGCGTACAATCAACTCTTCAAGGAGACTGGACTCTTAGCTTCGGGTCACAACTGCGATATTCAGTTACATCATTTTAATAATGGGTACATGTTGCTTGCTTTCGACCTGACCCTCGACCGAACCCCGGAGGACGCCCACATCAACCTGCTGCGAAAGGGAAAGCTTTTGGTGTCCCTGAAGTTTGCTGAAGCGCTGGGCCACGCGGTTTCAGTAATTATGCTGAGCATTTACAACAGCTTGATCCAGCTAACAGCCGACTGATTGCCGGTCACTGACTATGCCATGGTGTAGAAGATGGTTCTCAAAACCTCAGAACTGAACAAAATTGCATGTAACCATCCCCACACAAATAGATATTTCCTTGGAACTTTTCCCTCTGATAGAACACCCAAAAAACCACGGCCCTTCACTTGTTTCATTAGCAACACAGATCCTCACAATAAACCAGGGGAACATTGGGTAGCATTTTGGGTATCACCACAAGGGAAAACTTTCTATTTTGACTCATTCGGGTTACCACCAATAGCTATAAGGCACATCTCGTTCTGCCAACGTTCGTCATACGGTATCTAGGAGTATAACCGACAACAACTACAAACACTCACAAGCACCACCTGCGGAGCGCACTGTGTTTGATTTCTCATAGAAACATGTCGCACTCTCAACCCCTACGTCGCACTGTCAGTGCTAGGTACCCCAGCCATGACAAACCTAACGGAGAAGACAGTTGTTACTTACATGAACTTAAATCGGTGGAAATGGAGAAGAAGGAAACACCAGATGTTGAAACGAAAGAAATGTGGTTATCTACAGATACAGAGGAAAAAGGAGGAGAGTCATCAGAAGAACAAGATGTAATACTCGATATGCCTAAGAGACGTCCCATATCACTAGGGCGTATGCAACGTGATCTGGAGAACATCATCGACTGTGTGGAGGCCCTGTCGGCTAATGTCGACCGACTGCTCTTCGCGGTTACCAACTTGCAAAGTAAACTGGAAGAACTCACAGAACGTTCAGCACAATCTAGAGGCTGTGGTTTCTCATGCTCCAACAATTCCTTCGCCCTTTAAGAAAAAATGACTGACCAAGGACAATGAACTATAGCTGAAAAACTTCAACATTTTCACTATATAGGAAATGTATGAAAAAAACATGAAAAAATAGAAAAATCAAAAAAAAAAATTTAAATCTAAAAGAAACGCATTGTATATATGGATTATAATCTGCTTTTTATGATTTTTAATAAGAAAATACATTTTAAAAAATGTTCTTTTGTTTTATTTATTATATGTAATGAATAATAAATGACATAAACGTATACAAACTATATACAAAAAATGTGAAATAACGAAAATCATAGAACGTCCGGTAAAATTATCCGGTAAAATATACGTAGAAAGTATATATATATATAAAAAAGAAAAATAACGAAATAACACATCCATTCCTTAACCATATTTTAAAAGTAGGTCACGAAAGTAGGTCGTAATGACCTAATTATTCAAACTCTCTATTAGTCTATGAACCTATTTATCCCCGATGCTCACTTGTACTGACCTAGTGACCTGATTAGTAGAATTGACTATGCGCGCCAGCGACTCCAGTATGCTACTTTTACGGCTTAACATTAAAAACATTAGACCTATATTTATCATTGCTACCTATAGACCCCCCAGTGGTTCAATTCAAAATTTCAAGTTACACTTGATACTGGCATTGGACAACTTAACATTACACAAGAAAGCTGACATTTATATTGGCGGTGATTTCAATATAAAGTACAATGAGTCCAGCCCAGCTAGGAAACAGTTAAAAGACATAGAACGAAGATTTGGTTGACATCAACTTGTCACCAATAGTACCCGCCCACTATATAACAGCCATATAGTTGATCTCATCTTTACAAATAATAGAGACTTTACCAAAGCAGGTACCCTAGATTTAAACATAAGTGATCATCTCCCGATTTACTTTGTCAGAAAGAAGATAAAAGTTAAACCAATTAAACCTGAATTTTCTGGTAGAACATGTAAAAACTACAATCCTGATAACCTAGCTGAACTATTATCAAAGGAAGACTGGAATAGCCTTCTGAACCTGAATGACCCAAATGAATGCTGGGACAGTTTCTGTAATAAGGTACTTCCTATATTATGCCCAATCAAAATATAACAAATCTAGGCCAGAATGGATCACTAATGAACTTATAGAGTTAGCTCGTGGCAGAGATTAAGCAATGCATACCCTAAAAAAAATACCTAATGCAACAAATATTTAAGTGGCCAAACAATAAAGAAACCTAGCAAAATCTGCCTTCAAAAAGGCCAAGGATGACTATAATATACAGGCCAAACTTGAGACTCATAAAAACAACCCTAAGAAATTCTGGCAAACCATACATTCGGTTATCCCAAATGTACAAAATACATGTGAATACTCACTTAGCACTGAACAAAGTGACATGGTGTCAAAAGACATAACGTCAGACTATATTAATACATACTTCAGCTCTATCAGACAATCATTGTCAGACCAGACATGGACCAGATCAAAAAAGATAAAATTCTGAACACCAGGAATACCGACTTAGACTCAATACCAGACTTTGAATTAAAAATGTTCACCTTAGAAGAGATCATAGGTGAAATTGATAAAATAGATATTTATAAAATCTTCAGGAATCCCGGAAATATCTAGCAGACTCTGCAAGAAAATATTTCAAACCATACCCCACATTATCCTGTTCATATTAAATAAATCCCTACAAACAGGTATTTTCCCAAATGCTTGGAAAACAGGAGCAATCATCTCGATTCCAAAATTCCCAAATCCATTACTGGTATCTGATCTCAGGCCCATTACTTTACTGCCTGTTCCAGGGAAGCTCATGGAACGCCTAATACACAGGCGATTATATCCATATTTAGAGGACAATAACTTATTCTCTCCTCAACAGAATGGCTTTAGGAAGGAGCATGGAACTCATCACACGATTTCAATTTCATTAGCGACACAACAGATACCCTCAACAATAAACATATTGCCATAGCTATATTTATAGACTTTAAAAAAGCTTTTGACACCTTAAATTTTGAAATCTTACTACAAAAAACTAAAAATTCCCAATCTGATGTATGAATGGATACGAAACTATCTCACAAATAGGCGACAGAAGACTTTTGCTAATGGTATTGAATCTAGACTGCTTTCTGTAACCCATGGTGTACCCCAGGGCTCAATTCTCGGGCCACTCTTTTTCAACTTCTATATAAATGACTTACCCAAAATTACCAGAAATAAAATGTTACTATATGCGAACAATTCTGTAGTCTTCAGGTAAGGTAATGACACAAATACTTCATGTGAAGACTTGCAACATGATCTATCAAGTGTCGAGACATGGTGTGATGTTCATAAACTCACCATAAATATGAGTAAAACTAAAGTTATGGTTTTTTCAACCAAAAAGTTGACATCCCTTGATATCCCAGCTCTCCAGGTAGGGATGAAACCTATTGAAAATGTTCCAAATTATAAATATCTGGGAATCAACCTTGACTCACAGCTCAATTTAAATAATCAACTAGCAGAAACCTATAGACTTGCTTCTCATAAATTATTAATGCTCAAAAGAATTTGCAACACAATAACTGAGTTTACAGCTGTTACAATTGTAAAAAACTATGATTCTCCCCTACCTGGACATGGGTAACATGTACTTTACTGGTAAAAATATTCAATACAAAACCAAATTGGATGTGATCTTGAACTCGGCCCTCAGAACAGCCTATAATATAAGAAATCCAAGAGACATTCATCGAGTTGAGGAGATATTTTCTTCTGAACCTACTGCACAGACTGATCTACACAAATAGGATTGAAACCATAACACCAATAAGGGAAACACGCCTAGTGAAGACACAAGTTGCCCTGAATGAGACAATTGCAAAATCATTTTGTTTTTTATGGCCGTAATAGCTGGAACAACTTACCTGTTTTCCAAAGAGCAATTGAAGACCAAACTGCCTTTAAAAAATCTATAAAACAAACTTTAAGGAAGGAATATGTTGACTTAGAAATGTTGAAATTGTATGCTGAACAACTTCATTTGTAGAACAGTTATGTACAAGGGAGTAATGTAACAAGCTGAATTTACCAGCTTGAATCACTGTACAACAAAAAATTCACTCCATCTCATCCTCATCGCTATCATAATCACTACCCTATATACATGGCTAGCATTATTGAAAGAGCACCATCATCAAAATCAAACCTGAGACCATTCTGCTGAATTGCATTATAAATTGCAAGTTTTGATGTATTAGATTAAGGTAAGGCTAACAAAGAATGAAAACTGGAGAAATCCAATTCAAGGTCAGGGTAATAAACTTGTTTAAAAAAAAAAACGTTTGGAAGCCACACATTGAAACCAAATACCAAGGCCCCCCAAGCATAAACTATAAGCTACCTGTTCGTTTGCAGAGGATGCTCGAAGTTCATTACACCTTAGGGGAGACGTCAAAATTACCCACAGCAGGTCGCAGCCAGTTGTCAGTGACTTAACAGCATGTTGCTACCACTCTGGGCACTGAAGGTCGCGACCAGCTGTGATTTGGCTGCAGCCAGATAGGAGGAGGGTTCAGACACTATCTTAATGACCCTAAATGACCTCATTAACCCATTAATTAATTAACTAATTAGACCTAATGAGGTCATTAAGGTGTGTAAGTATACAAACTTAAAAGGAAAGTTCCATGTTATCTTTCTCCCTAATCATTATATTGAAAACATGCTCTTTCTGGCACTATTGATGAGATATGAATGGGTTGTAGAAGGCTGCAGCCAGTCATGGCACATAGGGGTTATCACTGACAACTTGCTGCAGCCTGCCGCAGCCTCTCAGGGTCGCAGCCTCTGAATTTTGACGTCACCCCTTATGTCAGACACGTACACTGGTATGAGAGGCATACAAATGGCAGGTTTTTGGGACCAGGGTTGCATTGCACAACAATTGAGGAGCAAAATTGCTACATCTTTTCTGTAATATCCAAATAAGTCGGTCACCACTTAACACACTTCATTGGTCTCACATAGGACATATAGGACAGTTAAAATCGACAAAAAGTTCAGATAAATTTGCTGTAACTCTTGTTTTTGATCACCCAGAGCTGTCACTTACAAACTGGATGAACCAACCTACTAGTGGGAAGTGATCTACCCAGTAGTCCATGCACTTACAATGCAAGAGACACCTCCCCAACCCCCATCTACCCTTCATAATGAGGGACCACCAGGGGCCCCTTCATGTGAGTCCACTGCGTCAAGTCAGTGATGGTCACCCACAAGACTCGACCATGACCAGCATGCCAGCAGCAAGGTAATTATTGGCACATGTTTGTAGTCCTTTGAATACCATCCAATATAATATTACAGGTGTCAGAAGCGAATGAAATAGTTTTGTAATTCAAATCAGAGCTCAAAATTGATTGTATGTCACCGAGCTAAGGTAAAAAAAACATGCGTACATACTCCAATGCCATTTGTTAAATGCACATGTGCGGTCAATTGGGCTGTCTAAGCTAATGGTTAGTGTATATCGTCAAGGAGTTTTAATAGTCACTGGTCCTGTTTGCCACAGCTGTGTGGCTAGAAGTAGTGGGAATGGAAGAACTGTCATTTTGCCAAGACTGCCCAGCTGATCCACAATTCCCCTGCTGATTCCAACGGGCATGTTGTAGTCTACCCTAACAAGACTGCCCCTCTCATCCCCAACACTGCACTAACATCATGGAGGTCATTTCTCTATGAGGGTAAGGAACTGACTTTTTTCTCTTTGCATTAACACTAACTATGATTAGTCTAACTTTGGGCTACCCAGTTTAGTGAAGTGTTTGACCTAACCAGCATGGTTGTGGATGCATCCAACAAGCATGCAGACAGGATGGGAGGCGGAGCGTTCAAGTCCTCATGGACAGGACATTGAAACGGGAAGTCGAGGGAGAGTCTTCATCGTGTCAAGTCCCCCAACTGCTGCCGTTGAGTCAAGGCCACAACCGCACCACCGAACCATGAATACCAGACTTAAGCATTGCAATCCAGCTCTAATTTTAGCAGGATGCCATAATTTAGAAGTAAGCCTAACACAAACCTTGGTGCGTCATTGCCCTGTTTCTCTTGAAGTACAGGGATATTGATCTATGCCAAGGTATAGTTAAGACATGTGCTAAAGCATACCTAAGAGAGTGTACTAATCTTATATTAACATGAAGAACGTGTATTTTAGACTTAGACTTTGTCTTATGGATAGGTTATAACATCGGAAATAGTCAGTAAAATTGTGTGAAATGAGGGACAAACAGTATGTAAGGTAGACCATGTAGCTCACAATTAAAATCTTGTACCTTAAGGTAATTTCACATCTGAATCATTAAAGTTATAATAACAATTTGGAAATAAGACCCTAACCGTTGCTCAAACTCTGTGTGTATGGCATTGTACTTGAGGTACAGTGGAAACTCTCTAATGCGACTACCAAAGGGTCTGAGGCAAAAGTGGTCTTTAAGCGAGGTGGTCGCTTTATTGAAGGAGCAGTGGGGGAGGGGGGGGGGGGGGGGCTGGCAGTGGCCATACTGAAAAGTTAGATAGGCCCAACAAGTGAAATAGGTATTTTCAGGTTTCCCGACCAACCCTATTTTTTTGCCCTGACCCTTAGATTTTTTGAAAAAGAAAATATTAGGGAAAATAATATAAAATTAAACTATAATGAGCTAAAGAATATTGAATCATCTATAGATTATCAAAATGTACAAGATATGTGCTGCCACCTGGTGTTCTCATTACTTACTATGTGTACCCATCATCCTCTACTGTTCTATTTATAGTTGTAGGACCCGGGCAGCCATGTTTTTTTTTTGTGTTTTTTGTTTTGTTGTTTAATTATAAAAAATGGGGCCTCACTTGTTGCCCAAATCTTGTTGCCAAACTCGTGTCTGTCTATATCTATGTTCGACATGATCAAGTATTTTATATGTTTTACAGATGTCAAGGTGAGACATTTTATCACCTGGTGAACGAGTATCATTAAACTGTATTCTCAGTGGGTAGGGGAGTGGTGGGGGCGACCAAGGTGAGACATTATGACACTTGGTGAGCGAATATCATTGAACTGAACTTCTCAGTGGGTAAGATAAGGGTGGGGGGTGCTGCCAAGGTGAGACATCATGACACTGGGGGAATGAATATGCCGCCCTGGACTTCTGAGGGGTTAAGAGAGGGATAGGGCGACCAAGGTGAGACAATAAGCCCCCCTGGTTAGTGAATATGGCACCCTGAACTTCTGAACTGCCCACATTAAAGGGGGTTGTCATTTGGGACTGGAATTTGGGTGGTCTATAAGTGAGGCCCTCCCTAAGAGACCGGTCTGATTAGTGAAGCTAAAACAAACATGATTTAGAGGGAAATATTTCGTTCTGGGGGGCGTTTTAAAGACAGGATACATATTTTTGGTAAATAAATTATTTCAAAAAATGTTTTACATATACAAATGAAAAATATTGCCAAGTCGAGCTTAAGACAGGGTTTTTTCCTTTTGTATATGTAAAAAAAAATTCTGAATATTTTTCGAAAATTGTTGGTCAATATACAAATTCTTTTGTAAATTTTCAAAATTTTTGTATAATTTTACCAAAATATTTGTAAATCGCGCTTTTGGTCACGTGACTTGCCCGAAAGGTCATTTCCGGTTTTGCTGGTTTCCGGCGGGAGGACTACATTTTTACATACCGATCTCAGTTAACCAGCGAAAGGACGCCATCTTTGACGCCATCTTTGACGTACCGTGATCCGGCCACAACCGGAGGTAAGAAATCATGCGAAATCATCATAATTCAGTGTCTAAATTGTTCTGATTACAGTTAGTTATCGAGTACAGATAATAGGTGTATCTCACATAACGTAAGGGTTCCGTGACATAGCTTCATTTGTTTGATTCTCGGTATTTTCATCCTATCAATGGCGCACGTCGTCCATTGCGTAATGAATGAACAACATGACTCTGCACATCGCGTACCTTATGTCCAGATTTTCTGGATATTATACTTTGTATTCCTGTTGTGCACGTGTATTTGGCTTTTTATAGTATTTCTCTAGAAGATGTTCCTTGAATTGATCATGAGTATAGTGCATCGTCTGTAGTATGTGTGAGACCGTATTAGATTGTCTGCTAAGTGCGGGCGGCGCCGCAGGGGTGGATCCAGGAATTCCTAGAGGGGGGAATGTTGTCTGACTTTTTCAGTGTATTTTTAGTAACCTTTATATACTTTTTTTATATTTTTAGATGGATGAAAGTCAGCCAGAGCAATCAACTATATACCCATCACAGTCACAGTCACAGTCTGAGTCGATAACCCGCCCTTCCAGACATAATAAAAGGAAATCTTCACCACCACCCACATTTTCTGATGACGAAGAAGACCCCATTAGAAGCCCAATAGACGACACGGATGCGGATGAGGATTTCAAACCTGATCCAAATGAGCGTTCATCATCTGAAGATTCTAACGAAGAAGAAGAAGATCCAGAGTTCACAGCTCTAATTCAAAACCAAGAGATACCTGCCAAACAACGTAAGCTAATGCAAGAACTTATGGAAGAGAAGAACCTAAGAAAAGCTAACACTAAGAACAAAAAAAAGGGTGTATCTAAAAAAAAAAAGTGAAAGTAAGAAAGGTGAAAGCTCTAAATCCTCAATCCCTCCAAAGAAGAAAACAAAGAAACTTCCTCGTGCATTGCATAAAGAAAATACTGATAGTGAGGACAGTTCTGATGACTCAGGAACATCTGACGTTGAGATCATGGATTCCCCCTCAGATCTCCCACAGTTATCCACCAAATCAAAAAGACATTCTAAGAAAACCAAAACCAAATCAAGAACTCCAAAGGTAAAACACAAGAAAGTGGAAAAAAAAGCTGGGTCAAGAAGAAGTTCCAAAGTCTCCTCCACGCCTATTAAGAAGAAAAAGAAAAAGAGGTCTCATGATACCAGTTCATCATCATCTCCAACTACAACATCATCTTCATCATCATCATCTTCTCATGACAGTGATAGTGACAGTTTAGAGTACGTGAGTCCGGTAGAACCGAGTGGCTCTAAGAAGAATAAAAAGAAGAAGAAAACTAAAACTAAAAAGACATCTAAGACTCCGTCTAAGACACCAGCGAAAAAAAAAAGCGTTACTCCCCAATCATGGATGCGATACGAGGGGGAAAGTGACACTGAGGGTAGTGGAAAGTCATCTAACTGGAAGGATGTGGAGGTCGAAGCAATGTACAGGGTTGCTAACCACTTCAAGTAAGTTATTTATCCTGTAAACACTTTATCTTATATTTACAATATATATGTAAATAATACCATATACTGCGTAAGGGATTACTTATTTCAATAGTAATTCTTATGATATTCAGCAATTTATACTCATTGAATTTAAATACATTCCTAAATAGTCATTTACACTGACACAAATTTGCCCTTTATATTTTTTAATTAATATCTGGAATCTTCATTGCTTCATTGTTTTTACTCATTGTGTGCGCTTACTTTTTTTAGTTTTACATTAACTTTTCCTCTTTACAAAATCATTTGTAAATAGGACCGACGTTATCTGTGAGAGGGACAACAAGAAGGATCCCGAGCGTAAAAAGAAGAGATGGATAGCTTTTCGCAAGATGCAGAAAGCCGTTAACGCTGTAGGGGGTAAGAAGCGTTTGGTTCGACACGTCTTCAGTAAGTTGAACGACCACAAAAGAACCACCAAAGACAAGGTACATAATGCTTATCATTTAAGTATGTCCCACCATGTCATGGGAAAAGTAGAGAACTTCCATAAATATAATATATGACAATTCAGTACAATCATTTCTTAATATATTAAATATATATCCATTCATTTTGTGTGTATATACATTACTGCATAACCGAATAATATACAAAGTTTTATGAAACACTTGGACATTATATAAGGGCAATAAACCTATTGCACTGATTGCAAATGTGATTTTATTGGAAATATGTCGTGTAACTTATGCAGTCAATTATCTTTAATACCCAAATCATATCATATCATTATGTCTGTTAAATTTCTTTTTTCTTTCTATGATTCCAAAAACTCTTCCCACAGGTGCGGAGAATCAACAACAAATATGGGAAAACTGGTGCGGCGGGGGGGAAAAAACCAGAGGAGTTCACCCTCAAAACTTGCGTACTAATGTGCCTTAGTTTCTGGGGTGAGGCATACTGCGGAGGTAACTACAAACAATGAATTGGAATTAATCAATATATATACAGAGAATACTTAGTTAAAAATGACTTGCAATAAATCAGTATATATACAAATAATATGTAGCTATAACTATATTTTGGTAAATCTGTAAATGTCATATTCCACTTCTTATTCTTTGACCCTGAGTAAAATTAACAGAATGTATGAATTGTATAGACTCTAATCTAGTACTTATATTTATTTTTTTATTTGTGTGTTGTTGTTTTTTTTATAGCTGTTCCCGGTGCTCAAATCTTCTCTGTTGACCCTGACTTGGATGGTGAGCTGGATACATCGGCCGTAGTGTTCCAGAAAATGTTCATGGGCGAGGAACACCAGAAGAAGGAGGCTCAAAAGTACAAGGATGACAGGAAACAAGAAAAGAAAATTCAGGCAGAGGAGTATGGTAGGTGTTTCAAAGATAACGACTCTGAGACTCCCCCTCACTATCCCCCTGTCTGTCCCCTACGCTCCGCCCTCCCTCTCCCTCCCTCTCCCTCAATCTCCCCCTGTTATAGTTATTTAACTAATATTCATTTATATAAGTACTTGCACTTCATGTGGTATAAAGAAAATTAACTTCAACTTGCACTTAGATTTACTCCAAAATACAACATCCAAACTGATTTAATATTATTACAATCAAGTGACACTGTTACATTACTGTAAGTATGCTGTCAGTACCATAACATAATATTATATAATTTGCTATATATTGAATATTTCCTACAGGCGTTACTTCTCAGATGTACCGTATGACCAGTGACGAGGAGATCCAGAGGAGAGCTGAAAAGTACAAGCCAGCACGTAAAGTGTCAGTTAGTGGGAAATCCTGTGCCCATAACAGCAGCAGTGAGAGCGCCGTCAGTGAGGCCATGTCCGGAGACATGGAGAAAAAGAAAACAGCACATGAAACTCCCAGTGAAGGTATTTAATTTGCATTTTTTATTGGTTTGTTTATACCACATGAGTAAAAAGTACCTTTCAGAGTAATTCTAATCTGAAATTACCATATATTTGCTTTATCACTATATTATAGGTATAAATGTACTCATAGTACTCATACTATCTGTGTTAACTCTTGAAAAAATTATACATCCGCTCTTTAATATTTAATTACATTAAACCTTTTTTTGGTTTTAAGCTGAAACGAGTACTGAAAACTTCTCAAAAATCCCCACCCCTACCAAGAAATTTGCTAGTGAACGTCATGCAGGTAAATATAAATTGAAAATATAGTTGTAATGTACTCACAGCAATTCTGAGAAAACTATTTGTTAGTCACAATTACAGTGTGTACTATACTTTACAAAAATTTTGGTAAATGCCCATATTCACGTCGCGTTCAAGTCAGGTTATTTTCATATATTACTTCTTACTTTATTGCATGATTTATTACTTTTATTTTATCTGGAAATATCAATGTTTTTCCAGAGAAACAACAAAGAAAGACAGGAAGGTAGGATGATTCTTCAGAACAACAGTCTTCTTTTGAGGGGGAAGGTATGTATTTGATCGTAGGTCTTGTAGTATATGATGTACATAACATAGGTCAAGTTAGCTCATATTAGGTCAACTTATGCACTCATGTCCCGTAGGTCAAGTAGATCATGTGTATACCATAGGTCAACTTAGGTCAACTTATGCACTCATGTCCCGTAGTTAAAGTAGATCATGTGTATACCATAGGTCAACTTATGCACTCATGTCCAGTAGGTCAAGTAGATCATGTGTATACCATAGGTCAACTTATGCACTCATGTCCCGTAGATCATGTGTATACCATAGGTCAACTTATGCACTCATGTCCCGTAGGTCAAGTAGATCATGTGTATACCATAGGTCAACTTAGGTCAACTTATGCACTCATGTCCCGTAGTTAAAGTAGATCATGTGTATACCATAGGTCAACTTATGCACTCATGTCCCGTAGCTCAAGTAGATCATGTGTATACCATAGGTCAACTTAGGTCAACTTATGCACTCATGTCCCGTAGGTCCAGTAGGTTAAATACATGCTTCGTTTCCTCTTCCTCCAGAACCTCGCCGTAGTCCTCGTCTGAAGGCTGCAGAAGGTGTAGCCGCTTATAAACCTGTCGAAAGTAAGTATCTATTAAGCACTTCCATCATACAATGTATCATTTTCAGACCCCAATCTAATAAGAACCATATGTCAGTAAAACCACTTAAAAAACTTAAATTATAATAGACCTAGCCAATTCCTAAATTCTCCTGAAGCTCTACCATAAGAATGGAAATGTTATTTTTAATAATACTAGTATTATAATGTTGTTGTGAAACTTGATTGCAAGTGTTTTTACTTGTTATTTTTCAGAAACAACAACTCGTAAAAGTCCACGTCTTCAAGAAAGAATGGCCATGGAAGGTAAATGCAGAGAGGGAGCGTTAACCCCCAAATCCAAGAAGAAGCTGGATTACTGTGCAAAGGAGAAAGGTAAATATATACTAATTGCGGGCAATAGACAAAAAAAACAATGTTTGCTTCCCCAAAATACATATAAGATTTGTAATTTTTACCAATAAACTTTTTTACTTGTAAAACCGGTTACCGATATTATTATGTATATGTTAACTATATCATGTTAATTCTACAGCATGTAAATGTATTAAACACTGACTTTAACAGATTTCCTAACTTACACCGTTTACAAAAAATTAATTAATAATGAAATTAAGTTTACAATATAAATGGTATTTTTAAAAATGCTTACAGATTCTTCATATGAAAGCCCTCATGTGAGTGACTACGCTTATGACGGGACTACTGGCATCGAGTACGCTGATGACGGGACTACTGGCATCGAGAACGCTGATGACGGGACTACTGGCATCGAGTACGATACTAGCCCGCAGAAGGTCACTGTGAGAAAGGGCATCCCAGAAGCTGGTGATAGTGTCCCTGTCACCATAAAGACTGATGTGTTCTACAAAAGTAAACAACAACAGAACGGTTCCTCCTCGGGTAAAATAGGGTGTTCCGGTAAGACCCCTCTGAACATGCTAATGTAATTCAGACTCCCTGTAGTGAACGTACTCAGAAGCAGGGATCCACCCTCAGTGACCCTCCCTCTGTTCAGGCTAATGAAAGTAGGTCAGGCACCCTCAGAGACCCTCCCTCTGTTCAGGTTAGTCAAAATAGGTTAGGCATGACTGAGGAGGAGTTGAGGCAAGAGCAGGCAGAAAAAGAGTTTCTGGAAGCCATAGAAAGACGTCTGAGAAGGATGGAAAACCGACTGGGGGAAAAGATATCCGATAAGCTGGCATTCAGTATGGAAGAAATAAAAGGGTCTATTGCAAAAGCTAGCAATCGATCCGATGCTTGTTCCAGTCACGTAGGTGGAGTTGAAAATCAAATGTACTCACTCTTCAACATGGTTAGGGAAATAAAAGGGGAAATGAAAAACGGATTGAAGGAGGTAAAGGAGACATGAAACTGAAAACAAAAGGTGCGGCTCAAAAGAGTAAATTCAAAACTCTGAAAATTTCCCTTGATATGGAATCTGATGCTAAAGAAATGGTAGAGTGTGGTACACAATATCATAAGAATGATTTGCTTAAAACTCCAACTGTTTTTAAGATTAACTCTGGCAATACAGAATCTATCCACTCCAGGAAAAAAGAAATGAATACTGGCAACACAGAGTCGCAGCAGGAAAAAACAAATGATCAGGAGGAAATGCAGGGTGACAAGACAGGGTCGATCCACCAGACAACAAATGGTGAGCAGGAAATAGACTCTTGCAAAAGAGGGTCGATCAAGAAGACAACAAATCCTGACCCGGAAATGGAGGGTGGAAACTCAGAGTCGCCACACCAGACAACAAATGATGAGCAGCAGGAAATGGAGGTTGGAAACACAGAGTCGATGCAGGGCACAAGTAATGATCAGCAGGAAATGGACTGTGGCAACACAGAGTCGCCACACCAGACAACAAATGATGAGCAGCAGGAAATGGAGGTTGGAAACACAGAGTCGATGCAGGGCACAAGTAATGATCAGCACCATGTCCAGCACGGTACCCATCATGGGAATATATATAATATTCAAGACCAACCTATGTATACTGGGGATAGAGTTTCCACAAAGTTTCTATCAGAGGACTGTGTTTTGGAGGAACTGAGGGATGTTTCATCTGAAGCTAGTCTTGAGAAAATACATGAGGTTGCGGAGGTTCTGGCTGACATGGAAGGGGTGGTTAATATACAAGAGTACAAATCATCTTCACAAAAAGAAAGTTCTCTATCATGGCCAAACCAGCTAGAGTATGAAAGGTACATGACAAGCATCCGTCACAAAGTGTTTGCTGATAGTGAGGTAATACCAGGAACACCACCGGGACCTGGACGACTACTAGTACCGGAAACGCAAGATGATTCTGAAATATACGAAAGAGAACAGGAGGCGGGTCCAGAGGTAGTAACTCACGAGTTCAATATAAATATTGTTAAGAAAGAGCCCAAAGACGACGACTGTGTACCCATAGAGGCACAAGCAATGGCGACAGAAATGGAACCGCCCCAGGAAGTAGCTATAGAGGAAGAAGAGAGCCAGAGTATTCTCCAACCCAAAGGGAACCAAAGCAGTAGGGGGAAATCGAGGGGAAAGGCCAAGGGAAAGGGCAAAGGAAGGGGCCGTACTTTGGGTCTTAAACTTGTCAGTCTTCCCCTTCAGAAACAAGAGGATGATTGTAGTAGCACATGCTCGAGCCCTAGAAAGTCCTCCAGACAGAGGAAGCAGAGGAATGTGTTCAACATGTGAGGGCAATATTTACAAGTATTTGTGTAAGTTTACCAAATAACTGAAATTTCTTGTTCAATAGTTAGAAGTTTTGTGGAATATGGTCACCACCCTGTTCTACTATAAACATGTTGAGAAACATGTTGAGAATGTTACTAGTATTATTTGACTAGCATTGTCTTACCTTACTACGCGGTTACTTATGTAGTAGGTAAAAAAGAAGTAACATGATACACAAGTGAAACATGTGGCTGTATAGTTTATGAATAATTGATAATGTTAACCAAAGATACTGTAATTTTTTGCTATTTGTGTGACCCACGTATTTTGTATTTGACAGTCTGTAGCATGGATACAGGAAAAAAGCATGTGAAACATGTTAAACATGCGGGCGGATTGTTTGACAATACTTTAGAATGTTTACCAAAGGTACTGTAATTGTTCATATGTATATGAGACCCATGTACTCTGTATTTGATAGTCTGTAGCATGGATACAGGAAAAAAGCATGTGAAACATGTTAAACATGCGGGCGGATTGTTTGACAATACTTTAGAATGTTTACCAAAGGTACTGTAATTGTTCATATGTATATGAGACCCATGTACTCTGTATTTGATAGTCTGTAGCGTGGATACAGGAAAAAAGCATGTGAAACATGTTAAACATGTGGGCGGATTGTTTGACAATGCTTTAGAATGTTTACCAAAGATACGGGAAAATATGTGAAACATGTTCAAGATGTGGCCGGAATGTTAATAAGTACTTGTGATCGTTTACAAGAAAAAAAAAAGTTTAGAATGTTATAGAAATTGACGTTTTTACTTAGTTTCTGCAAATAAATAGTGGTTAACTGTCTACGCTTTATTTGTTGATACTTTTACATTAAATAGTACAATTTGTAAATCTATATACTTTGTATCAAAAAATAAGTCAATAAGTACTACAATATTAACCAATTTTTAGCAAATATCTTTATTCTTAATCTCACAAGCAAACTTGCGCCATTCTCCTTAACTGTTCAGATATGACTTTCTAGTCTTTGGTCCATAGACCGGAAACACCATTGCCTCAGTAATTCGGTTTGGGGAGGTACGCATCTTAATCCTTGTTAGATTCAGGGCCCTTAGCTGGACCACAGGGACGGCCACGGCCACGCCCACGGCCACGTGCCCGTGCACGTTCCTTTGCCTTGGCCTTCTTGGCTTGTGCCTGGGCACGGGCAAGCTCGACGGGGGATGGGCCCCCACATTCTTGGTAGATGATCTTCTTTCGGCGTGCAACTCCGGCCAGGTGCGCAATTGTCATAACGCCTCCTGGGGTGTACGACTGGGTCACGCCCTCTGGCATCTCGCAGCGCTTTGAGAAAGCGCTTTGCAGCTGTCTTCTGGATTTGGCCCTCGATGTCCGGGTCATACCGATCTTGAGGACGCACTGCACGCAGACCCCAATCCACGCACATGTTGTGCAAAACACAACACGCCCTCACGAGCCTTGACGCCTGAAGAGGCTCCATTTTCACGCCGCCCCCCCCCCCCCCCGTTCTTTACAAGGCACCTGGAATGTGAAAGTTAGACTAATTTAGAATACAATATCATAATATACACAATAATTCCATGAAATCCAAGCACACTAAATTATTGTTTTTGTTTCAATCAATGGAAAACATTAATAAGATAATGTTTAGAGTGTTTTTTTCAAGTTGTTTTTCTCAAGTCCATTTAGAAAAATACCTCCACCGCGTCTTGAGCTGCCCGATTGCACGTTCCACAGAGCTCCGCGCACTGGTGTGGCGGGACTGGTATCTCTTATCCCAGGGCTCCATGGTGTCAATGTCGACACTTTTGAACGGTGTCATCAGGCGTTCTGTCAATGCGTACCTGTGCACGATAAGCAAGATAAAATGCAACTTAACCTAAAATAATGTATAAACATCTAACTATATACAGTGGAATTTGTAAGTTTACCAAAAATTTACAACAGTAAAAAAAAAGTGAAGCCAATTATATTGTCTAAAGTATTGGTTTGAAAGCAAGAAAAACCAAGAAAAAAGCAATTTATATTTAAAGATAATGTTATGTATTTCTTTTACCCGCTGTCGGCCAGGAGAAAATAGTCCCCCATCCTGTCCGTGTTCGATACTAGTTGCCCGAAATCCGAAATGTCGAACACCGACATGTCATGGTGGGATCCGGCAACGGCTGACTCCACGAAGGTGAATCGCTGTCTGGCATCGGTCACCAACTGAATAGAAATAGAAGTTTTAGCTTTTTCTTTTTTTACAAGGTAACATAATCCAATTTGAGTAAACATAGGATTTTAAACTAGTAGGTTATGTAGATAAGAAAAACAAAAGTATTATTAGTATTTATAAAAAACTAGATCATATGCAACAAAGGTGTAAGGGGTTTTTACCATCACATTCAAGGCGTGGTAGCCATGACGGCAGATGTAATTGGCCTCTTGGTTCGTTGGCCTCTTTATGGGGACGTAGCTGCCATCTATACACCCTACACACTGATTGAAGCGGTAGTTGTTGGCAAAGCGCACAGCACTCTCGTGCAACTCGTACCCCTAATTAGGTAGACAAAAATAGACAATTAGCGCTATTGAATATACATGAATACATACAGTAAATGATAACATGTATGAAAATTTGTTTAGTTTGTTGCAAGTATTTTTGTATCGATCTAGTTTGTATCTGTAAAATAGCAAAATATGTCTTAAGGGAATAGAAAATATATCATAATGAAATGAAATGTTACTCACAGAAGGGAAAGTGATTTAGTTCTTGGAGCGGGAGCACAAGAACTTAACGAAGCGGTGCACCGCGTCTGAAAGGTCACCTTTGGAGCAACCTCCTTGGGTATCTCGCAGTGCTGTGTAGTTGGCACCGGTTGCCATGAACCGAAGTGCAAGGCACACCTGTGGGAAAGATCGTCTCCGTCGATCCGCCAAATGACGTTTTGGCGCCCAAAGGTCAATATTTCCCGCCCAAAAAAAATTACCATTGCTCATCGCACCATCTGTAAATTTTGGCGTTTACCAACGATTTTTCCATTTGTAAATATTTACAAAAAATATGTAAATTTGGGGCATTTCTCTTAAGCTCGACCGAAATTTTTGTATCCTGTCTTTAGTCCAACTTTTGCTTTTGCAAAGGGTTTTTTTCTATGGTAAATTTACAAATATTTTGTATCCTGTCTTTAAAACGACCCCCTGACCAAAAAGTGGTCTTTAAGAGAGGTGGTCTCCTTAGTGAAGTGGTTGTTAAGTGGGTCTCTACTGTACATGGTGACGACTGGAGGGGTCAGGCTGGGGTCCTAACCCAAAATTCTAATCCTGATAAAAATACTTATTGTGAAAGTGGTCGGTTTCGACATGTTCATGGAGTGGAAACTCTTGTTCTAATTAGACAATCCTAATAGTACATAACTGGGTCTATAAAAAGCAAAAATACAAATTAAATCCCCTATTAGTTGATAATGAGCCGTTTAGGAATATGTCCAACAAATTTACGTGTTCTTATTTATGATTTCTTTTTCCAGAAGTAGGCTTTTTATAAAACCAAATTAATAAATGGGTGAAAGGTATATAAATTAAATCCGCCCGAAACCACGCATGCCTATATGGGGCAGTCTCTATGAAAGTTGGCAGTACTAGTAGGTAGCGTCTAGGAACATGGGCTATTAGTAGATCCATCTGCCCAGGGGGCCGGTTGGGTGGTCAGTGGTGTTGATGGACCCCGGCCATGTGCTCACGTACACATTCTAATAATAGATCCACCAGACTGTGATGACTGGTTTTGTAGTGGGTTGGTTAAGGGTGTTGGTTAAGGGTGCTTGCACACATAGGACTGGGATGCAGGGTTTATAGAGGAGTAACATTGTACCGTATTAGGCAGAGTAAATGCTTATTGAGCAAGAGCTTTATGAAAATACCGTTTTCTTGTTCCAGCCCAATGCCTGAAACTCTGAAGTGGCCGAGGACGCCTGAGAGACCCACAGCCCCATTAAAGTTGAGGCGGCGACTCAGTATGGACTAAGCAGCTCCAACACAGGACCAAACCGTGTCCCCAGACCTGAGACCGTCCGACACTGAAAGCTTCATGAGGTGATTGCTATTTGTTTTTCGCCATTAAAATTGTTAAGAATATACAGGCCCATTTGCCTTTCTTATTTCTACAGGTAGCTTTAGGTATTTTATGATTAAAGTTTTGCTGAGCGGGTCAATTTGGTGGATAGTTGGGACCTGTAACCATTTTGCAGCCCCCTCCTCCTTCCACACTCAACTTGTGAAGGTGCATGTGTGACCCACACCTTACTGTTGCCCATAAAAAGCTGCGCACCTTTTGTAGCGTACTCCTAAACCACAGTCAAACACACCAACCACTGCTCTCTTCTAGCCATTGATGGGCACCCCTTGTTAAGTACCGCAACTAAAATGGTGACTTTATTATTGCAGCGCAGATCTCTTCGGCAGCAGCCCAGGATACAGTAGTGTCCACAGCCAATCAGACTGGGAGTGCTGCTTGTGTGGGGAGCAACCCTCAAAGGTAGTTCTTGTAATGACTGCCAAATGATAAACTAGCTAGCCAACATCATGTCAGTTCTTTTAATTTATTTCACTTCAATACAGGGCAAGAATTTTTGTTAGAGATACGAATGTACCTTCACATCTGTAAACCTTCCCCTTAATTATTTGGCAGTCTGCTTTTATCGTGACTAAAAAATGATTGGTTTAGAAGCTAAGCCATTGTTAACTGGGGTATTATAAGAGTGCTTATATTCTTGCCATTAATTTGGTAAATTGGGAATACCTAAAAAATGTGCGGGATGTCGACACAGATGCCTACAACAAGGACACCCATGTCTTTGCCCCGGGAAGTGTATTCTTCGACGCCAAATATAGGTATGTATTACAAGGGGACTTTATCCACTGATTGAATAGTTCCAAAACATATGGCACCTGTATTAGTTTGTTGTATCAGGACAGGCCCCGGATGTATTCCATATTTCACATCTAACCTGTAATCAGAAATTTTTTTTGTATTAAGGTCTTCCCGCATTGACTTTACAGAATTTACCTGGTGTCCGGATACTGTGATGCGGTATTTCACCCGGTGTGTGCAGAATAAGAGCCTGACATGATCATGGCATTGGAGGTCATATGTGACAGGTGTGCCAATGAATATGTAGGTCTATGTTGAATCGCCCAGTTTTGAGTATCATAACCACTGGCGGCCAGGGGGTTAACTGAGGGAAACAACTTTTAACTGGAGACTGAATCCAAAAGTCCTTTGGTGAATGTTGATGATTTGCACCCCGTACGCCAACGACGGTTAATATATTATTATTGAGTTCCCAATAAAGATGGATCTTTAGCCAGAGAATAGGTGTGTTTATAACTTATTGATTATAGATTGGTGCAGAGCCGTTCCACATGTGTTAAAGATAATTATTGTGGTTTGAGAGGTGGATCATCAGATGTGTGACTGCTATGTTGTTTCTATTCCAGAGCCCCAACTTGAGATCTATCAGCCTAGGGGGGATGAATGATGCTTGATGCGCAAAGCTGGTGGACTGCTGCATCAAATTACGACGAATTTTTTTTTTTTAATTGAATGCATGTATATACCTAATATTTTTTTAAATCTAATGTGTGTATATACCTTTTAGTTATTTCCACCGCGTGATATTATATAGCTGTGCTTGTAATAAATAAAACTCATTCACGACAAATATGTGATATTTTCAATAAAACCTGTACATTTGAGAGATAGACTTTGTTGAGTTTGTTGTTCAGTCTGGGAGCAGAGGTGCGACACTGTTTAGATAACCTGGATATTTTGTATAATGTGTGACCGATGGGGAGTAAATGATAAGCCTGAAACTGGCAATGGCACCCTGGCCAGTCTTGTAAGGGGAGTGGGCCCTAGAGCAACTAAAATTAACTACCAAATTATACTCAAAAGGTTTCTAACAACAAAATAACGAATTGAAATAATTATAGGAGAGGGAGAAACACAGGCCATATAGACATCATAGAATTATGACTTAAGATAGTCTAATGATAAAAATAATTATAGGAGGGGGGACCCACAGCATCTAAATACACCACTGAGGGATTTAGTATTTAAAATTAACTGTATTGCGTTAGGAGATCATGATGGGTGTATGTGTGACTTTAAACAGACTTGTGTGACTTCAAAAAGAATTCATTAACATTTCTGAAACTATTGTAACCTGAAAATATGGGAGAAAAATTCCAAGCATTTGAAGGATGGTGACTCTGCTGTATAAAACGGACCATTCTTGGATTTATTGAGCCGAACCGTTTGTTAATGTCTATTTCAAAGGAAAAGTAAACAAATTAGTGTAATACCTGAAACCTTTTACTAGAATCCAGTGAGTTACCTGTTCTCGGGCCCTGTCATAGGCAGGACTAGAAAAGCTAACTATTTCGGCTATATGTTATATAGCAGTAACTTTATTTACATATAAGTCCTCCACTTCATGGTACCCATATATACTTAGGATCTTTTTTTTTTTTCTGGAGACTCAAATGACATGATTGTGAGTGGACGAACAGTTTTCCCATAAGGGAATATAGAGTGCGTGGACAGGTCAGTTTTGTGTTTAAAATTCTTTGCATCCAAAGAATTGTTGTAAGCAAGTGACCTACCTCATGTAGTTCAACAGGTTTAGTGACATCATTTAGTCACAGTTCAGTGGCGAAATAGTTTTAACAATTACGGAGGAAAAGTCTTTAATTGAACGAGAAAGTGAACATGACTTAAATGGGGAACAAAAACACTTGTAAGCAAGCAGAAAGATTTTGCTCAGGCCGGCTTCAATACCGTTGACGCCTTCTATGATGAGACCCTTGTTATGCTCTCATTTTCGGCAATGGGTTTATTGGTCTGGACGCCCCTTGTCCAGGTAAAAATTGTTGTAACTTTTTATATAATGTTATAATCATCACAGAATTTCCTGACATAAAAACGATGGTCATTCTTATTTGGGACTACAACCTCAAAGTCAGTTTTGACCCATAGTTTACGTATTATGGGAACAATAAATGTTTCAAATTTGGAATTTTTTCAAATTGCTCAAATCGACATAAAAACCCTTCTAAACTATCCTTTTCTTCCACAAGAGGGCACGGGGTGGGGGGTGGGGGGGGGGCGTGTTATTTAACCTGTCTGATCAGACCCTTCCTGCTGTAGTAGTGTGAGGTGCCCGTCAATACAATTAACGCACAAGGATTGACGCGCATTGACGCCTTGTATGTGAAATACTATTGACGCACACTGCCATTCCAGTAGCACATAGTCCATGTTGATGACCATATTTGACCAGTGATGCAGGAGGTGATTGATCCAGTGGCGATACCCTCAGAGTCGACAGATCTAGAGGAGTCTAGCATCTCCTCAACACCCCCACCAAGCTGGTGGAGTTGGAGTGACAGTCCTCTTAGAGGTGACACAACCCCAGAAATGGGTGACATGCCCAAGGGTGACATGCGAGAGAGTGACGTCTCGCCATTGACAAGAGAGTTGAGAGAGAAAGCTCTGGCTAGTTCCTCAGTGAGTAAAGATTTTTAATGCATCGATAAGCCATAAATTCAGTGATTGTCTATTATGTCATAGCCTTCCTATATTTTCCTATATTTTCCTAAATTTATTGGGCACTCCAATATTTTCCTATATTTTTGCTATTTTCCTATATTTTGAAAAAAAAATCCTATATTTCCAATCTTATGTTTCCTATTTATTGCCAAAAGAATTCCTCTTGATCTTTGATATTTTTGGCCCTAGTGGAAACTAGGAAAAGAAGTTCCTAGTTTTTCTTAGTATTACTTGTGAAAACAGGCATAAGGGCCCCAAGGTCAGGGTCAGTGGATCCCCAGGGCATAAGCTTGAGGGGAGGGTAAGGGTCGCCAGGTCAGGGTCAGGGGTAGCCTGGGTGCGCAGTCTCAATTGAAATGTAGCTTCTCTTTATGATAGGCCCGAGCGTCCATGCTAGGTCAGGGGACCCTCGGGGCAGGAAGGGAGGGTAAGGGCTGTAGCTTCCATATCTTGCCCCCCACCCTCGAACAAACAAATCATGGGACATGGATCTGCTTGAATTGGATATGAATGGTGCAGCCATGGGTTTTTAAAGGTTAAAACTTATAGCAATACCACAACCCTTGAAAATTGTGGGGACAAATGATAAAGTTCTTAAATCTATAGGGTTGGCATCTGTAATTTGTTTTTAACTTTTCAAATTCTAACATTGGAAACAAGGCTATCATAGGAAAGAGGGGCCTCTTGAGCATATTAACTAGACATAAACAACATGTTGCTGAAAATGCAAGTCTGCCTTGTTTATTAAACAAATAGAAAGATTTTTTTGTTGTTGACAAATCTTGAATAAAGAAAATATTGAAGAAACATGAAGTCAATGTCTGTGAAAGTTGCATACGTCCACCATCAAGAAGCAAATAGTAATGCCAGCACGTATGGACTGGCCTGTAGGTATGTGCGGTGCTGCCCTCTGTGGGTTGTGATGATTGTTAATATATATAAAAACTTCTCGTTCTATATAACACATAATCCTAAAGTTTGATTAAAATCAGATGTAATTTGATATTCTTTTGCATGATTATTAGAATAGATGACATGATATATTCGATTTGAGGCTTGTAACCAATAATTTCAAGTTTTCACTAATAAGTTTAATCTAAAGAAACACATAAGATCTACGTAAAGAAATGATCTTTTCAATGATGTATTGCATTTATGTATGCATTCAGTCAAAGATCCACGGATTTAAGCATGAAATTGAGTGAAAAATAAGCTAAATAAGGGGTCCGTAGCTGTCCTATAATTTGAATGTAAATGATATGCAAAAATACATACGTTTTGAATTCATATTTTTAGCTATATCTTAGGAGTCACATGTGCGATCTTAATTCTGTTTAAGATATCAAAAAGCACAATAACAGGGGGGTTTCGTAGGCAGTGACAAATCAGTGAAAATCTGAATTTTAGTCTTTTTGTGATAAAGTAATGTAGGTTGAATTGTTGAAATGTAACTATTGCAAGGCTACACAGAAGCCCATGCCAAGAGGAGCTCACTAACCAGGAGGTTAGGTGCCAAGAGATTGTCCTCCTCCTCCAGCTCCCCCATGTTTGCAAGTTGCTTAAGGCACAGTAAATTTTATGTCAAACTTAATCTGCAGCTGTTTGTGTTTTTGCTAATAATATTATGATAAAGGCTAGACCAAAATATTGACTAATAGTTATACATAATAATGTAAACCTTAAGGAAGGGGAATTGGTAAGCAGCACATTTTCACAATAAAAGCATTGTAGGGGCGGGGAAGGGGAGGAAAGGGAGGGGAGGGCAAACAAGGGCGTTGAAGAGCATGATCGGGAGTAGAAATAAAGTGCATTCAATGGACTATGTAAGTGGATGGATCTATAAGCATGACTCACATTTAAAACTATGTTACTATGACAGATTTTACGGGAGAATAAAGTACCAATTCCGAGATGCATTGCATGGATTGCGCATGAAATAATAAATACAAATTTATTATATGCATGCCGAATGGGCTCCATTAAGGTTCAAAGGGACACTTTGCATACACTTTGCTGCTCATGAGTGTGAATTGGTAGGTGCCTACATTGATTTGACACAGCGACCTAACTAAAGAGCTTAGTATTATATTGATATCCGCAAGGAAGGCAGAAAAAGCGGGGCTACTCTATATTTTGTGATGGCCCCGTGTTAATACTTTTTTCACGCTCAACGTGCTAGTTAGACGAATGCATATGAGGGGGTGAATTGGGGCAGCACTGGGGCAGCAATGGTACTGTGTTATTTTACAGTGAATAGCATCAATAATGTCACCACTGTTTAACACTGTATTCATCAAAACCCCAAGACACAGCACATTCAAGAAGAGAAAAGCCTCCTTCTTCTCCTGTGACACATGGACCTTATTATACCCGAGTATTCAAGAAATTCTTTGTGTGGTCATCTGCTGCTAATATTAGATTATCAGGTTCGTGTGGGATCCATCAGGTATTGTCCCCATGTGTATGGTTTATGAATTAAGTATCACAGCATTACAATATTGAGTGGTTTCAATAAGTGACAAGATGCCTATAAACAACTATTTGAATTTATCAAGTATTTGGGGGTGTAGATTCTGTAATATTGATAATGAATTTGTACGTAGTCCACAACTCTAACAACATGATATTAGCATTTCCAACAAATAATAGGCACAGGTACGGGAAAGTACTCTAGGATCATAATAAAAGCATGATTTACTGAATTGCAATTTCATGTTGCATCATAATAAAAGTCAAAACAAGTCAAAACAAAGAATAATTAAAAGGAGCATCAGATACACGGTACGTGGGGGTCTTGTATACACTTATGGGGGGATAATAAACTCCAAAACAGTTAAATATGCTGGCTCAAAAAGTAAATACTGAGTATTTTTTGGTAATTAACATTTATCATAACTACGTTTTATTATAACCTGGGGCTTTTTAACTATATTACTGGTACCTTCAAATTGTCCATGCCAAAACGTACTTTAATATACTCCAAGAGAGCTGCATGAAAAGCGTCCATGCCAAAGGATATTGAAACGGTTTTCCTGAAACCTTCATGACAAAACATACTGAAACGTTTTTCTTGAGGTCTGCATCAGCAAATGCTCTTCACCAGAGTGTGATGAAACGTTTTCTATGAAGGATGCATTCAGTACTTCCTGGCCAAATTATGATTACATGTTTTCCCTCATACCTGCAAGCCAAGATTCTCTGCCAAAACACAATGAAATGTTTTCATCAAGGACTATATGCAAAGGTTCCTTACTGAAACATTTTCATCAAGGGCTTCAGGCAAAGGTTTCTTGCCAAAACATAATGAAATGTTTAGAGCTACATTTCATTATGTTTTGGCAAGAAACCGTTGCCTGAAGCCCCTGATTTATATAACCAGTAATAACACCTTTTTGCTTAAGCAAAGGAGAAGTCTCATAGGGGGTTGGAACACAGGTAGAATTGGCAAAATCACGGCCGCATTTTCCGACGGCGTTTGGGGTTCCTGGGTGCGTTCGTGTGTTAAGTTGGGCTAATGCGTTGTCGATAAAGAATTCGCACTGGCAGATACCTAGCGCGCATTCCTCATGAACCTGTACCAACCTTCCCGCCAGGGAGGCGACCGAAAAGAGAACTTTTTTTGAATAATTCTCGTAAATGTCTTTTTTGAACGAATTTCCAAATAAATCTCATACTGGCTTATCTTGGGTGATGTCGTCTACATGAATATCACTATTAAAATCTGGATTATTAGCAAATTCCTTACCATTTTCGCAAAAATGATCTTTACAAAGTGAGTTTTTATTTGTGTTGTCCGCATCTGCCTGTGTACTAGAGCAGGCATTTGCGGAGGCGCATTTGGATGGGTTTTCATTCGCATTGACACAAAATACCTGATTTACATTGTTAATTCCATCATCAGGATCATATAGGATTATTATCGTAACATCACTACGGTTGCGTAGTTTCACTGTAGGAGGAGAAAAACTATGGTCTTGAAAGCCTGGACACAAATGGCTTGCTAATCCCCGGGGCGTGACATCACCATTCTCAGATAAGTTTCCTGCGTTACACAGTTTATCTTCAACGATGCCAAGCAAGCCAGATTTAAATTCCCCCTCCTATTTCTGTTCTTTTTTTCGGACCTGCCCGATAACAATCTTTCTTGGCGTGTCCCTTTAATTCACAAATGATGCAAGAATGTGACATATTACATTTGCCTTGGCATCCTTGATCCGAGTTAAAACTGAAACAGATTTTTTCACCCACACCTGTACTGGCATTACAACGGCCTTTGTTATCCTTGTAGTATGCTTTTCCTGCGCTAGCTTTGTAGGTATTTTCAAAACTAAAGTGACTAAATATCTCCTCTTGATCCACTGCTGCAAACTGTGCAATGCCTAGCTAGCCTATTGTCTCTCTCTCTGACCGCCCTATCGTACTTGTTAAACGCATCAAAAGTATACATCTTTTTGGTAGAATTCTTTTTGATTTCCAGAAGTATTTTCCAACTATTCTTTTATGTAAAACTTCTTAATTTCTTATTAATTTCTGATAAGTTTACATTTTCCAACATATTTCAGTATTGTTGAAAGCAGCATATTTAGTTATTTTTATAATTAATTTCTTCGATTGATTCTTGAGAAGACCAATGTGGACAATCTCTACATATTTTCATATGCTCTAATGGACAATGTTGTTCTGCTCGTTTATATATAATGTCTAAAATTATAGTCCAGAGTTCATCAACATCTAAATTCTCGAGCCAGTAATATCTCCAGTATTCACAGTCTATCATACTTTGTTGAAAATCCTCTGTGTTATACATAGTATATGATCTACCCAAAGTTTCTTAATATACCAGTTTAATTCTATCCTTTTTCTTAACTATGTAAATAGGGAGATGATCAGAAATTGTAATTTCTAGAACACCAGTGCTTGAGAGCGATACCATGTTTGACCATATAAGATCAATAGTACTTTTAGAATTTTCTGTTATCCTTGTTAAGTCGGTAATATATTTGGTTAAATTAAAATCCCCCTCAAAAGTCGACAGGGGCTTAAAATTCTTTCTATTCCAATCTCGATAGTTGACATTGAAGTCACTCAATACAGTCAATTCTATGGTAGAAATTAATTTTATAAATTCTACAGAGCATGACATTGCATATATAGCCTGGTCTATATTTCCAGTAGGGGGGCGATATAGAATACCTATACATTTTTTGGTATGATTCGGTACCTCAATAGTTACCCATATGCATATCAGTTCCAAGTGCATGCTAATTTTCTATATTTCCGGTAGAATATGTGTATAAAGTGCATATTTGTTTTTTTGAATAAGTTGCCACTCCACCCCCTTGCTTAGGAATATTTTGACTGTTCATAATATTACCTTTTTCTCTATCAAATCGATATAAAGTGTATCCATCAATGTTTACCATCTCATTTTCGTGTGTAGAATTTAACCAAGTTTCACATATACCGACTGAATCAAAGTTCACTAATTGTATTAACAGTTAATTCACGTTCTGAAATAGGCTTCTAATATTCAACATTAGAATAGAAAAACCTTTGAGATTGATATTCATGACTCTAATCAAATTTAGCCAAATCAAACAACAAGTATACAAAGATAGAAGTAGTAAACAGTAACATATTATTGTGGTAGACTGCTTTTCCTAAGGAACTCTATCGCCCACCGGCAACAATACATATATACAGATTACCTTTGGTACGCAAGTATTCTTCCCAATTGTACAAAAATAATTTTGCAAAAAATATTAATAAACAGTGAAATTCAGATAACCACAGGCTCATATCAGTCAGTCAGGCAAACAGACCATAACCTCCCGATACTTCAGGGGTTTAGGTTTACCTCCATTTCGGCCTCAAACATATATCTGGTTTTTACAAGCAATTTGCCTAGATATAAACAAAACTGTATGAGTATGGAGATACAGATCACCGGATTGGTGCAGGCGGGAATCATATCAGGCCGAGTGCGCAGCACGAGGCCTGACATGATTACGCCTGCAATTTACTGAGATTTACTAGTTTTTACATGATAACTAACTACAACCACGTTGATTCTTTGAGAACTATGTTTTATCCAGTGATGCGGGGGAGTCGACGGCATCCTTGCTAATTCTAAGATCCATAAAAAGTCTAGAAAATCTCAGTCGTCGTTTTTGTGTAGGATTGAAGGCTCCCAATCGTTCATTACTTACTATGTCTTTAGGCTCTAGTACAATTCCCATTTCGTCGACAAAATGTAGAATGATACATTCAAGATTTTCATGTACATGTTTGATAACACAATCAATGATCAATGTATTTTTCGGACTATTAAACGATGTATTTGAGAACTGACTTTCACGGTCGGTCACCTGGCTATTTAGTTAAAAGTACGTTTGAGAGATTACATCGACGTTCAAGACTGTATTTCAAGGTTTTTAATTTTGCAAATTCAGTTTCAGGTCCTCCATATCACTCAACAGTTTCGCATTTTCACTACGAGTATTTTCAGACATGTTTTTCTAAGTTTTGATGTTTTTGGTCTGATACGTACAACTTTTCCTCTATATTTACTTTTACATTTGGAATGTCGGATGCTAATACAGTTTCAACCTTGCTAACATGATCATTTATACCCGCTAGAATCTTGTCAGCCCGTCTTTGACTCGACAATAGGTCTTCTTCAAGCACATCTGCATGTCTCTCAATGTCTATTATTTTCAGGTTGTGGTTTTTGGATGTCATTTGCATATCTTGTAGTGTTTTTGAATTCTTCTGTACAGTGTACATGTCTTTCATCTTCTTTGCATTGAGTTCACTAAATTTACTAGCAATAGAGTCTACAACCTCTTCTTTGATACTGGAATGTCCTTCCTTCACATTGTTTATGTCTTCCCTGATCTCAAATAGTACTGACATCATATCTTACTTCTTTTCGATGTGATCCGTTCGATCTACGCTCATCGCACGGCGTCTGGGCCTCCCCCTCCAACCTGGTACTTTGGTTACTTTCACCTCCATGTTTGTTATAGATGTCTCAATAACAGGGAAACTCATGACAGGATCTGTATCCGTCGATGTCGTCTCTGTTGTCGCCATGTTGTTCACCTCATGCATCACTTCTGGCTGGCCGCATTCTTCCTCAGTTTGTTTCGTATTTGCGATTATTACTTTAATAGCATTTATTACATGTTTTTTTGTCGGTTGTTTAGGAGGTGGAGTGATGACTTGACCTTCATTTGCTGGGTCATCCACTATATCCACGTTGGTTTTTAATGGTGATACTGCAATAGGGCTTTCACTGAAGCAGCGTTTAACGATCTGGGAGTCTGCCATACTGTCATATTTGTCACATTGACTGGGAGGCATTTTAAATCCATATTTACTCGCTGGCTCCTATAGCTAAACGTATCCCGATATCTAGTAATTCCTGCTTCGTCACCAACCGTTCATGATAATTTTGCAGAGTTTTCACGTTATCAATTCACCACATATCGTCTGTTTGCCCGTTCTGATGTGCGTGCTAATTTTCAACGTCTACTCCACTTAACCGCCATATTGCCTTATTTAGGGTAATCCATGTATTAGAAGGGTAGGAAAATGCTTTTTAATTAGGAATTATATCAGAAAATATATCAAGGTTCATAAAATAAAAGATTATTTCACTTTCTAGGACATTTTGAAAATATTTAAGAAAAAAATAAAATAACACATGAGCATTCATGTATTCTGAGATATCTCCCTTGAGGCCATACTGAATCTCCCTTGTGGCCATATTGAAAGTGGAAACTGATGGCCAAGTTACAATATTTGTTTCCATTGAGAGGGTTAGATTTCATGATGACCAGTAAGATTATTTGACAATAAAACTGATCTTAAGTAACAAAGTATAATCAGGTGATGGTGAAGGATATACATGACTACGTTGGAAACAAAAAAAAAACAGATGTAAATTGGAATTCTTCATTGAAAACGTTCTCCTTAGAAAAATGTTATGGACAATTATGGAAAACTGGCAGTTTTTCTGGATGGATAAATTCAGAATGGGGAGCACACCCACAGGCGGTAACATTTGGCTTGATTGGGGTCAAAAAGGATAAAATTATCCTGGCACATAGAATTTAGGAGATAAAAACAAATTTTCAATTTTCGTTAGAACTTAATGTCCTATTGTGTTTTGAAGGGAGCAGGGGGAGAGGGGTGATAGTGACTAGTAATCATTATCACCAACCATGGCTTATGGTGCTAGGCTGCATTCCCAACTCAGACCTCTGGATCCGATAGTATTTGATAAGAGGCTTTAAGGGCAATCGTGCCATTTGTTAATGTGCATGCATACTGCGCAGCTTGGATACACTGGTGTGCAGTGGAGCGTGACAAGGGTGGAAGTCTATGGACAGAAAATGCGCTTTTGCTCATAGCTCTGTTAATAATCATCCAATTGCCTTACAGTAAGCGACAAAGTTGCAGGCCAGAACGTTAATAATTCATAGATTTCATCATATTTCACAAATTCTTGTTTGTTAATTTATTATGAATTTATTTGTAATAAAAGTATTATTTTCGACCCTACCCTCCAATTTTGGGGGTTATATTGCCCTTCATTGAGTTTGTGTAGCATATTTTCTGCAAATACACAGTGAAAAAAATGTATGTACATGAAAAGTTTAATACTTAGGTAGATATAGAAAGGTTCCATTTGTATTGGAAATAATGGATAAGCATAAACCATAATGATTAATTTTTCTAATTTTCACAAATTTGTGTCTAAATCTATTAGTGGATATATGGATTTTCTGGAAAAGTTAGAATGGTGACCCCCTAATTTCGTTTCATTAAATGATAGCCAATACTTATCTCAATCAAATGTAGGTATTTCATGTACTTTTCAATGTTGATGATGTTTTTATTACCAATTTCATACGAATTTATTCTTTTTAATCACCGGATTCATCCAAGTAAATTCCCCCAAAATTACTTCATTTTAGTATTTTTGGGGGGAAGTAATGCATTACGTATAAAGATTATTATATTGACTTCATATCCAAGTGATTAGAAAATGTTATTCATGATTTTCATTAATGTGATTAAGAAATGTCTTGAAATTACTTAAATTTGTGAAAATACTGAAATTTTCAATTTTTGCTAATTTTGTGATATTTATATTTCAAAAGTTTTCACGATGACCCCCTATTTTCTCTTCATTTCTGGAATACATAGACACTAAGCTGTTATTTCCCAAAGTTTAAAGGAAATATCAATGTTAGAATTATAATGGAGTGATTGTCTTTAAGGGTTAGTGACCACATGCATACGCATGTGGTAGAACCGTGACTTTAAAAGATTACCATTTCTTACTTGTGGTGTGAGCTGTATTTGTGAGGGAAATGTGGTATTCAGGGTCGTCACATGATATTTGTGTGTTAAATGTGGAATTTTCGAGTCAATTGTGGAACAAATGTCGGGCATTTATGGAAATGTGTTTTTCAACTTGTTGTTGCATGCCAAAGATGTCTTCAGCAATGGATCATTACTTTAGTAATTTTGAGGAGACCGTTTCAGACAGAGTCAATCACTGAGACAGTTTAGAGGTGAAAAGCCAAGAGACACTTTACTTCTGTTACTAAATACAAAATACCGTGGGAGCGGTTCCCTGCATCAATAATTGCCATTCATGGAATAATCGTCTAGGAATTACAGCCCTCCAGACAATACATTTCCCATCAGTTGTGACAAGAATAAAACAATGACATTAGACCAATTTATCATAATCTCATTATATAAACTTTTGTAAACTTGTGTGTTATCATCATCAAACCAAACACAAATCAAAACATAACAGTAGATAGAATAGCTCATTATCCAAATTACTTTAACTCACTATTCAAAATGTCCCACAATATACCCCAATGTTACACTGTGGAAAAAATGGGTTTGTAGTCTCGATTTTTGTGGAAAAGTCATAGGTGCTCAGGGCACCTATAAGTCTTACACAATTCACCAAAATGGCATATTCATGTTGTTCGTAAGGGAAGGTATGCACCTCTAGTTTACTATCCAAGGAATAATCTAATCAAAGAACACTGATACACATTGACATTAGAGTTAAATCAAATATGTGACCCGTTCATCCACTCATGTACAGGTCTCAGGTTGTGAGACACTTACAGAATATCAAAGTAAGTGCCATATGGAAGGAAGGTAAGTTAGAAACAAGTTTATTTGTGGAGACTGGATGGACTGAGAGTGCCATAGGAGGTATGGAAGATTATTCCACAAAGTTAAAAATGCATTGCCTGGTATTTTCGTAAGTGATATAGGCCTTGTTTCTTCCAGTGCCAGTAAGTAAGGTCAGAAAAGCAAGACTTACAGACACATTTTGAATTCTTACTTCAATTCCCTTTGTGAATCAAAAGTAAATTAGAACTAATCTGTTTCAAAGATGGAATACAAGCTAGAACAATGCATGTCAATGATGTTACGGTGAATTTGTGACAACTCAAATTTCCATTTTGAGGCCGTTTGTGTGGAGTTTATTCTTGCAAATTTCCCCTCTTCCGTAGCTGAGTTGGTAACTTGTTTGATCCACGTTCTTACCTTATTTGGAACATGCAATGAAAACTTCTTATACAATTCAGTAGCAAACTCCTGTGGCTTGTTAGCCAGGTCTTCATATTTTACTATGTGTATTCTGTCAGCTTTAGCTGAATTGTGTTTTATCAATGACAAATGATACTTCATAGATCTACATAACTTTCCACTTAAGGCTCGGATTGCGGGTACAGAAATTCCTTTGCGTTTTCTAATAAAAGAATTTATAATTCCTCGAGGATCACGCACAAGGTGCAAGAGGAAGGAGTTAGGAAATTCTTCAAGAAACTGAATAATATGTTGTAAATTATACCTCAAAAGTTTCATTGCCACCAGTTTAATTTTGTGACAATCTTGTGCTAGATTGCTGATAGCCTTTTTGACGCTGCAATAACAAAGTGTTGCCTTGACCTGACAATTCAGATTATTTGCTTTTATTTTGGCAATCGAAATTGTTTGCAAGAGCTCAATAGTGTAGTTTCTGTTGTAGGATATATTGCAATGTCTAGGACAACTTATCTTGCTCCCTGCCATTGAAATGTGTGCGCACATTTCAGGAGGTATGGCCTGAAAATCACACTGTACCATTTGTTTGATATAAAACTCAACCATGTCCTTTTCACCCGGAAAGAGATGTCTGAAAAAGAACAAATTTATTTTAGACGTTGTATCCAATGTCAAGTAAATACCTATTCTGTATCTCAAGTAATTTTTAGAGAATAAACTATTTGAAAGAACTTTATCTTTCTTGCCAGAAGTTCGGAGTTGCTTTTCCTGCATGTATCTTTATAAAAACACTTTACTTAATTTCTTTTAGATGAGGCAGTCTCACGTACGAGGGCCCTTATACTGTAGATAATAAAACTAGATTTTTTTCTTTAAAGAATTTTATCTTAAACTAAAACATCTTTAAGAACATCCTGTCCTGTTATTCCTTTTGTCACAGTGGCTATCGGGCTCTACAATCTTGTTTTTATAATTCATCACTGCATTGAGATGAGTACACAGCAGTAAATAAACGTTCGTGTAGAAGAATATACATGGATGAGGATAAGATGAAATGGGGTTATAATCTCAATATATGAGTTATAGTGTTATATCACAAATTTACCACAGTTTTTGTGAACCTGTACCATTACTCATTGTTCATATTAATTTTCTAACAACATTTACAGACTAGTTTAGAAGTTGCTTAAGTGTGAATGATGAATGTATGAGAAGTTTAGAAGATAAATTGAATATCATCGAGAGCGACGTTGATTTATAACTTTGATTTGAATGTTTCTTTTGAGGGTTCAAATCTTAAACATATTGGAAGATTGTTCCAAATCAGAGATAAAAAGTACGGGATCTTAAGGACAATGGCGCCATTATAGAAGCAGTGTTGAGATATTTCTAAAACTTTACACACTGAAAGTTATACCCATAAAGGTACCAAAAATGCAAAAATATTCATGGGTCACCGTGCTTACTTTTTGGCTAGAGTGAGTTAAATATATGATGATTACTGAAAAATCACCTTGCAAAATAGATTTTGATATTTGATTATATTTGCAAATATTTTGCACTGTAGTAGTGCAATAATATTAGTTATATTGTAATAAGTGTGTGTAAAGGTTTTCTAGGTAATATGTGGAGTGGTTGGATGGAATTAATGGGAAAGCTGTTTGTGCCAGGACTGGGGTATCAGAATACCCATTAACCGCCTGGATGCCATTAGTCTCCCGCTCGTGCGGTAACCTGAGCTGCCTGTATCTGGGCCGGGCCGCTATGCCTTCCGATCTAGACTGCCTGCTCTCTGGATCGATTCACATACAACTATAGATGGCTTCCATTCGTCAGGCCTGCAGCCCTGAACACACATAGTGAAACACTCACATAAAGATGGCTGCAGGTGTACAGACACCCATTGGAAACCGAGCGCCTGTCAGGGTGCGAGTCGGTTGGGCTGTCGAGAAAGACGAATGGAGTTGTTTGCGCAAAATTGCGGGATATAAGAGGGAGTTGGCACGTAAGCCAGCCAGAGAGACAGAAGCAGGCGCTGGGGAACGGTATGTCGCCCTGACATTCAGGGTGACAGTTGGGTGACTGTGGCAAATGGGTGTGAGGGATTTGGATCTCCTCGTCTCGGGGCAGACACTGGACACTTTAGGGACATTTGGCTAGATAGGGATTTTAACATAGTAATCTGGACCTAGTTTGGATAGTGGAAATCCCTGGGATGGAATCTCAAACCGTAAGTAGGACTGATGTGTGGAGCAAACACAGAGCATGGGTCTTAAAACCTTTTTATCGGTGGGGACTCGTGTAATGTGTATGCAAAGCACTCAGTATTTTAACATCTGTGTAACTGCCGATCAGAGCAGAAGCTGACTAATGTGCCCGCCCCACCACGGAGCCTCATGGCTAAGTGGTGGTCTCACACTATGCTGCTCAAGAGTGAGAGTTGCTGCATGTATGTTTCCATCGGATCTAATGTATTAAAAACAATAGCTTACCCTCAGCCAAGTGAAGTGGCCGGGATTATACACGCGGGCATGGGAAGGGAACCCGCGCATAGAGTATTTCTTGTACGCGCGGATGTCACGTCCGCGTTTATAATGATATCTATGTTCGCGGAGTTTGTGCCCGCGTTTTCTTTGTATACGGGGGTATGTGCCAGCTTACTTAGGGGGAATTATATACGCGGATGTTTTTCATTATTATATATCATTTATCAGTTGTCTTTGAATTGGGGGCTATGCCCCCGAACCCCCTTTTTATTCTATTTTCTTATTTCTTTGTCTAATCTAAATTCTGAGCATATAAGTACATTTTTACATTCACCCACCCTATGTCCGCGTATGTAACGACTTCTGTATACGCGGTGACAGGGTCCGCGTGTATAAGAAATTTTATCTGCGCGACGGCCGCGTGCGCGACTATCGCGCGTATAGCCAGCCCCAAGCGAAGTCTGTGTTTTGGTTTGAGCGCGCCAATTCATGGGCTTTCTCTACCACTTTAACATCATATTAAAGCAAAAGTAAGTTCCCCATATTAACATATATATATTAACCATAAGTTCCCCATTCATTAACCTCTATTAAGTAATAACCCCTATAAACACCACTATCACACGACACTCAAACACTACATATAAATAATAACTACCACTAGCGTTCAATTGGTGGAGAACCCGGGTAAAAAGTACAGAAATTTATTTACTCCAGAAGGGAAAACCTTTACTACAAATCTATTTTGAGTGTTTAGAGAAACTGGTCTCATCTTTGATGAGCTTACCTTTTATTTTCTGAACAACTA
Organism: Lepidonotus clava; assembly: GCA_936440205.1. Taxonomy (NCBI): domain Eukaryota; kingdom Metazoa; phylum Annelida; class Polychaeta; order Phyllodocida; family Polynoidae; genus Lepidonotus; species Lepidonotus clava. The sequence continues at coordinate 48,643,409 of OW387146.1, read as the reverse complement.
TTTTTCAAATACTATCAAGGTGAGATCTTTGAAATTTCATATACTTATTCTAAACAATCTAATGGAGGGAAGAATTAATTCGACTTAAAGTTACCCGTTTCTGGACATAGAATAAAAACTAAGGCCTAAATAAAAAATCTGAGACACACTTCCCTGTATTTGGAAATTATTAACATGTATGAAAAGTATCAGCTATGTAACTCTATTAGTTAGTGAGAAATCCTTTTTCAAAAATAAAAGTTCAAAAAAAGGTTTTTGTATGAGAGTTTTTCGAATTTTTATATGGTCCCCTAGTAACTTATATCACTGAAGAGGCAAAAATTAGTCCTATCAAATGATGTATATTCCATAACAAAATATATGCAGAAACGTGAATCAAGCCCAAACCACCGGTATCAATCCTTAAGAACTACTATATAAGGTATGATAACATGCTATATACTTTCTGAAAGTTATATTTTCATTGATTTGTTGGTATTTTGTTTGCTACTGTCATTGATAATCTATGTGAGAAATTTCATTTAAGTGGAAATGCAGTGTAGATACAATTTTTTTTATTTAATCCCAACTGATCACTACCTCATTTTGTCTTTACTTTCTCAAAGGAAACATGATATCATGAAAATTTCATACTACAAAGATATTGATACCCTAAAGGATATACTACACAGTAGTACTATGGGAATGTAAGGGTATATAAAATTGATACTGAGAAGCATAAAAGGGATGATAGTAACCAGTATTAGGCAGAGAGCGAGATATGCTTGAATCAATATGAGCCCTGGGTATTCAGGAGCATGGTGGTGAAGATATACTAGTCTGTGGTGACATCTGGTGAAAAGTGTAGGAACTATGTTTCTTCGAAGGACAACTTGGAGCAGGTGGACTAGCGATAGAGAAGCCTACATCGGTTGTATGATATTGAACTCTCGTAACATGAAAGGACACCTGGTACTCATTGTGATTTACATCGGCATAACTGTAAAGCTTTATGCATACCCTGCAATAAACTTGACCTCTCTGCAAAGCATTTGTCTGCATTTGGATCTGAACAACCTGATCGGAAACTAGCACTACCCTTGACTAGTAACAACGAAACAACATTTAAAGTCAGTATTCATGTACGAGAAGTTAACTTTTATTACCCCTAAACAAAATAACATCAGGATATAAACACTCTTGTTCACTATGATGAACCATTTGGTTGAGCCGGAGTGTTGTGTATTATTGATGTTTATAATGGGCACAAATAAAGTTATCTAATTTATATTGCAAGTAGTTGCTAGTCACAGTTCTTTGGTCATTGCTAGCCAAGGGCAGAGGTAAGTCTCTGCTCGGCCGTTCAATTCCAAACACAGACACTCGCTTTGCAGAGGTTAGTTTTCTTAAATCTAACACAGGTAGGAGATATGCATTGTCATACACAGTGCACAGGACGTCACAGTTTAACTATGCACTGCCTGCCCGCCTACAAAGTCAACTCCCCTTTGATACTTTGCAGGCGTCGGGCATCAGTAGGTGCGCGTCAAGGGACCTCAATCCCCCGCCTATGTGTCAATACAGGAGAGACCCCTTGTGCACACATTTTCCCAGGTGGCGTCAGTCTTAATCCCCCCCTCCGAGCATCAAGGCATATGACGCCTAATCACCACAGTCGTACCAGTCCCACCCATTGGCACAGAAGAAAAAAATGTAAAAGGACATTCACAGTGTTACTGTGCTGCAATTTTGCTAGGCAGTGCATCAATATAACTGTGCAAAGTTCATGTTAAGTCCCCTATGTCTGCCATGCGTCAATGTGTGTCCATACCATTAAACCGTGTAAATCAACCGGGTAAATCAAATACTCCCACAAAATACAACCCATACAGGGCCATTCAGCAAGTCGTACTAGGCCTAGGCATCCGTACATCAGACACAGTTTAGTTTGGATAGTTTCTTTAGACTTTTCTTTAGACTAGCCTAAGTCGAGGCCCGGACACATACAGTTGAATATGGATCAGTTGGTACATGTGTCATGGGCTTAAAACTAAAATGTTGGCAATTCTAATTCTAATTTCCCATGTCTACCATGCATCCACGTGCATCCAGACCATTAAACCCATTGACGAAGATAAGAGGGTAACCTCATAGTCTTCGTCACCGACACTGATGCCGGCCTGGGCATAACTCTATTGTTCGCTCACAATTTAGTTTTTAACGCAAAACAGGCGTCACTTGGTCCAATAAAGCTTTTGTCCCGCTCTATATTATGTTATTTTAGTTCCCATAAAGCCCTGACAAAGGTCTATTGTATATATCAGTACCATCAGTCGTAGGATGATTTATATATTACATGAAAGATATAATCGATCTTAAAGTTATGGACGTAACCTACAGGTCAACCCCCCCCTTATATGTCATAAATATTTATCCAGATTTTTAATCCTAATGGTCATAGGCTACATTTTTAAGGCATTGTAAATTCACCGTAAGTTTACATTTTTCTTCTCAGGGCACGGGCCAGGGGGTACTTTATCGCGTATAAATATAAGCATTCAAACCACCTAGGGAGTTTCATCAAATTATCACTCTCCAAAACTATAATCCATGTGTTCACCACTAACATCCCACCTCTGTTCTAAGACAAAACAACGGAACGTACATAGTTTATTAAAAAGTCTTGTCAGGCATCAATAAATAATATTATGTAAACTCAAACTATGTCACACTTTTGGTATAGTAAAAACGTATATATATATAATTAAATACAGCCGTCATCGGTTTGCACAGTATAAAGCAGCTGCAACCGTCATCATTTTTGGCGCCTAAGGAACAGTTGTCACCTTCAGGCACACGCAGGCCTATGGAGTCACTGTTCTGGGAAGAAAAAAGTAAAACAGTTCGTTATACATTCCAGAGTCCAGACTCAAACAACAATCATTAACTGAAATTAGCCCGGCCGATATAATCAGATATATAACTAATAACATATAACATTACACGTACAGTCCTTATGCATCTCCTTATGTAGGGAACTCACTTTTAGCCACCCTAGTCCATTTAAGGGGTGCAATTAAATAATACTGCTCTAACCATGACTGCAATGGGTCATCAGGTCTTAGTTGTTTCGAGCATGCATATGGGTTCTACCACAGAGTCGACAGTGTTTTAGTTAAAATTGCCTAACCTTAAACATACACTCACTTATTCTGTTGCACACCTCTCACAGATAATCTTGCTCACCAGCATCGATGCAGGCTCATATTCGGCACACGCCGGGTGAAACACAGTGTTGCAGTAGCTGCACACCAGGTATATTCTGCAAAATAAATTTGTGTTGAAGAAGACACTTCGCGGAGCAAATACACGGAATTCCCTGTTGTAGGTGTCGATGTCGTCATCACGCGCATTTTTCAGGTACTCCCGGTCTCTCTAATTAAACTAATTACAAGTTTGTTTATAACCTTTAAGTATATATCGCAGTCCGTATGTATACTGCCTCGGCGTCTCTTTTATTGTATTCAAGTTTAAAGTAGAGTTTTAGTAAATAACGTAAGCTTAAAGGTAAATATGGGTATTCACTGCAGCGCCACCTGGTGTTAATAGTTTGTCATTTCTCAAACTCTTTAAAATGTTAACAAAATATGATCCAATTATCATAAACTCAAAATATTTACAATAATTTGCCCAAAAGATATATTGTTGTTAATTTCTTAAACAAGAATAGGCTATTTTTCTGGGTTTTGGGGGTCAATTTTTGGTATTTTCAGGAATAAGTTTTGATTTTTGATGGTGACCCCATGTTTTTTCAACCTTAAAATGTATATCTTGTTCCTGTCTAAACATTTGCAGCTTTTGATGTCAAAATTATGGATATTTATTTGTTGATGGGGAAAAATGTGATTTTTCCCATTGAAGCCAATGATAGACTGTCATTTTTTCAAATGCTAATATCTCTTAAATGGATACGGTGACATATGGTTTTTAAAGTTTTGTTACAGTCCCTATGCATTCATCTAACAGCTGTGTGAGTTTGATAATTTTATTATGGTTATCAAGAAATCATGTCTAATACCCATATTTACCTTTAACAGTTGTGCAGGTACCACTCTATATATCTCTTTTTTTAAATGAACACCTTAAGCTTATGCAACTCAAATCCATTGAAATAGTAACAGGTTGATTGCCAGCCATTCAATAGTTGGGGGGTCATCCCTATAATTACCTTTGAGGGTTCTTCTCCGCAAAGGAAGCACTCCCAGTCCGCATTACTGTGCACGCTGCTGTCCCCTGGGCTGCTGCCAAAGCGGTCCGAGCTGTAATCAAAAATTTAAATTCAACATCGAGTTGTGCTTCAAGTACTAAACAATGGATGCACGTGCTCATGAATGGCTAGAAGAGGAAACAAGTTCTTGATGTTTGTATTTTCTTTTCCATTTGGTGTATGCTATAAAAGCTGCGCAGCTTGTGAAAGGCGACGGTAAGGTGTAGGTCACACCTACACATTCACAAGTAGAGTGTGAAAGTGGAGGTGTCAGTCAGTAATTGTGCCTGTGTTTCCATGCAAAATGTTCAATTTATTATCTGGTTGGTTGAAGACCCCTTGTTTCTGTCCTTTCCAATTGGCCGATGGGCCAGTACTACTGGAAATGTTTAGTCAGTATGGCTACAAATCCCATTTATCCACCTTAATTAATCATACGGTCATATGAACTTTAAAGCTTAAAAACACTTGGGTCAATTGCTCCATACTGTCGTGAGCGTATAATAAGCAATAACAAAAACAATCACCTCGTGAAGCTTTCAGTGTCCGATGGTCTCAACTCAGGGGATGGGGCTTTGTCATAGGTAGGAGCAGCTTCATCCATCCTGAGCCGCCACCTCGACTTTAACGGGGCCGTTGGTGTTTCAGGCATCCTCGGCTGCTTTGGCGTCTCGGGGTCCGGGCTGGAACAATATAAATCGTATTTTCATAAAGCTCATGGTAAAAAAGCATATCACAATTACTCCGCCTAATCCGTTACAACTATACTCCTCTATTAACACGCCCGTGGTGTGGCATGGGTATAAAGAAGCACTCGGTTAAGTTGTGTTGCACATGCAGATGTAGATTGTGGTGGGGCGGGGTGTAAACAGAGATCAGCTGTTCCGACCAGCTGTGACCTAGATACTGATGTTTACAAACACAGTGAACTGCCGAGAAGTGCATGGACTCGCTTTATAACTGTTAATTATTGGACACCATAGGGTATTGACTTGAATTACTCACCTGACACTCAAAGTAGAAGTATAAGCTCTGTTGCTGTTTTCCATTCTGTTTGGTGTGGTCGTTGGAAAGATAGTGGAATGTGGTGCTACTTCTTCTGCTCGGTCGGGCGCAATAGTCACAGATTATTTAGGTCACGCGTGGGCCGAGTCTTATACCCTGCATGCGCCTACTTACCTGGGGTGTACGGGAAGACGCCACCTGGAAAAGTAATACCTGGTGCCATTGGCAATGGTCGCAGCCAATGGTTCTTTACATTTCCAAGGCGTATCCATGCGTTGCGATAGGAGAAAGATTAATGCGCCTATCCGAGATTCACCATACTCTAATCCAACTCACATGTTCCACATAGCCCACTTGCGGATTCATAATTTTTAAAAAAAAAGGGGGGGGGTACGTTATTGGAAAAATAATTCATTAATTGCTTTTAGGCCGAGTTTTACTTTAACCCCCCCTGGATCCCCCACTGTAGCCCCACATCCAGCCGGGTCCACATTCATTATTTACGTGGTTTTATTTGTGAACGCAGGGTCATGGGAGCTGTCTGAGTATTAAGTCAAGTAAAGATAATTCATTAAAAAGTTATGTCGATAAATATGTGGCCAATGCTGATGTCACTGCGTTAAGTGATATGGTCCATCTTAATGTAATGGAAGTAATGGCCAAAAAGCGATGGCATGGGTCCCTTGTCTCTAGCCGTGGGAATGACCAAACATATGTCTTTCCCCTGCCCTCTAACCGCCGTGTATCACATGCCTATATATTATTTCAATAGCTTCTCCACAAAAATGCACGAGTAAGATTAAGGAACCCAATCATCCTTGCCGTTCGGGCATACGTGACGTAATTTTTTTTTTTTTGCAGAGCATCTCTTTTTTATTGGAGGGCTAGAAGAAGGGGTGAATAAAATAAAAAAGTATAAGACTGGGAGGTACGTCATTATTTATTGGAGACAGAGGAACTTTTTATTTGTCTTTATTAAGTCGGCACTCTATTGAGTACCTTGCATTGTCGATTGATTATTGGACCTGCACTGTTTTTTTAGGCCGGGAGAGGAGTGAAGGTCTGAGAGGGGTATGCGGTCACCGGGTTGTGTTGCACCCTAACCTGACCAGCCATAGAAGTTTCAGTCAGCCCCACCACTACAGTGGCAATATAGAGGCAACCGAGACTTCCATGGCCTATCTCTGTGTCGAATAATTTCTCGACTTTATACGAGTTCCTTTCATGATCATTTATAATTTTATCTGGGTAGGTCAGTGTCGCCCTTATAATCGGCGAAACAATATCCTGGTGCAGGAAAACAGTTAAAAGCGTAATTTTCTATTTTTAACTGGTCCTGCTTACGCCGAGAATCGAAATCCCGATCAGGGATTTTGCTGATGGCATGCTTTTGAATAACATGCCGAACAGCATTTCTTGGTACGTGTACATAAAGTTTGGCCGAAATTGAGTTGACAAATTCAGCCTCACTGACAAATTGGTTGAGTTTTATTGTTCGGTCTGAATGACAACCAATTTTGTCGAGCAGGCGGCATTTCCCAAAATGAATGTTTGGGTGCATGTACCCATCCTGACACACCTCATGATCTCTACAGATCCTTCTCACCTGGTAATCACAGTCACTCTCATTATAGAGTTGAACCGTGTGGGTCCGATAATCCCTCGGCCCGGCTACCCTGGGGGCAACCGGGATGCCATATTGCTTTGGCTTGGAAGGCCTAGGGCCGGCGTATGCCATGTCATTCACTTGTTGCGTCAGAATTGGCAATGAACCTCCTGAGGATTCACAATTTCAGTTTAATAAACACGAAACTCGTGGTGCAATCGAAACTGTTTGTATTGTGCGTTGGTCCGAAGTCGTGCCAAAAATTTGCATAAAACTATAGCCATTAATTTTGTTAAATAATCGTATCACTCGATTCAACATCTGAGAGATAGTAAATCCACAGGAAATGCCTTATCTTAGGAAAGAACAGTTTCATGCCTGTTGACTCACCCCAAACCAGACCAAAACAAACTTGGGAAGTCCCTCAGCTCATCCGAATATATGGAACCTCCGACCGACTGGCGCATTAACAAATTTAAAATGCTAAACAATTAAATTACAAAAAAAAACGTCGACATGGCCTTGCACTCTCCATGACATAGACCATCACCTAGGACCAAATTCAAATGAACGGCCGACCGGTTCTGGCCATGGGTCATTTTGGGGGACGTTCCCCCCCCCCCCCCCGAGCCAACCCCCTACCAATTCATTATGGTTGCTGACTAAGTCATCTAAGATTCCCGGTCCGACACAAACCCAACGGCGTTACATACCATATTTTAAACAATTCAAAATAACAACAAGTTACTGAAGAATGTTATTTTATTTACAAAAATCAACTCCTTCTACGTCGCACCAAACATCGTTGGCGATATGAGGAATCCCCATTTGGTAAATAACCCGGCCCATATCTAGGAAATTCATTTTCCATGAAATGAGATGGGTAATATAAATAAATACCTTTTCCCCCCCAAGGAACACCAAGCTAGCCAAATTTTCCACAATATTGGAGGTAGGTATACTGTTAACACAACACAATATGTACAGAAATGGACGGTCTCTTAATATTGTTGTACTACAAATAGAATAGCCTCAACACAATCAAGTTGTATGTAGTCACAGTTTGCTACAATCATACTAAATGGTCCTATGACCAAAAGCATTTACACACATCTTTAAAAGAATATCGCGGTACAACCTGTACAATAGCTATACACATGCTTAGTGTGGTTCCATACTTTTTATAGATTGTTGTTGTGTCTCCCCCCGCCAGCCATGGTCGTTGGCCTCGATGATTAGGGCTCCTTCCTGCAATGCAAACAACCATGCAAATTAGCTGATTTGACAGACTATACAATTCATATTACTTTGGTATTGGTTACATGTTAGTTTAGTCAACTTTTGTAGTTGTGAAACCATTGCATTTATACGCCCAATCAGTCCAGACCTTAAAATTACTAATCACATACAAAATCGACGGATGTGGTGATCAGTCTAGTTATAGTTTAATAAATACTTTTATGTACGGTACAAGCTAAGGTTGCCCTTTTTAAGTTGTCCATCCATTACATTGCTCACCTTCTATATACTCGTAGGATGAGCTAGTCGAGAGTCCACTAAGGGAGGGACCAAGGAACTACAAGCGCGCCGCTATGTCGACATGACGCGCTGTAACTGGCTTAGCCAACACTCCCAACTTCTCATTGGCCTTGTACCGGACGTAAAAGTCCCTCAACGTGTCCCGGTGTCTCCTGACTTCGTCGGCTAAAAATTTAAAAGAAAAACACTAATTAAATATTCATGGCATGTTACATTTCAGTGTCGGATCCAGAGGGCGTTGGCGCGTTGGCGCGTGCCCATGCCTTCCCCCCATTTATAAAGTCTTGATCCGCCAGTGGGTTTCGCATATGCACAATTGGTTATAATTTTGTTACAATATTCGAATCATATTATTTAGTTGTTTCATCTGCATGCGCTTGCCCAAAACTCATGGCAACAGAACCATATGTTTACTTTAAGACTATGACTCGAGTACGAGTATGAGTACGAGTGATAATGATATAGCCTAATGGCGGAGTTTACTTACCCGGCGCCCCGACTTCCTCTCCTATCTTTATGTACGCTTCCCAGTTCTTGTGTGGAGTTGTTCCGTATGTGCTCCTCTCGTATACGCTCGAGTGCATTCCGAACCAGTCAATGAGCAGGTCCTCCTGGTACATTGTCCAGGTGTAAGAGTGACCGGATAACGAGGACTTCTTGCACGCCATGTTGTTTGTGTATCAGTGGGTCAAGTTAGGTGGTCACATGTCCCATCCAGCCTCCTGGAAACCTCCACTGCAGAGAGTTCCATATGAAACTTAAAGTATGACATCAGCCCCCACCCTCCCCCCTCTCCCACCACCCACCACCCACGCTGCCCAGTGGTCAGCTTTATTAAGCAACTGTTACAGAGCCGAGTCCAAAGTAGGTCAACCCGAGGAGACGTGCCCGGGCTTGACCCTGGTCCGTCCACTCAGATATAAGCGTAGGACATATCAGCGTTCTTCAGAATAGAAAATACCCACTTACCACTGACTTTTGATGTCAAAAAAGGACCCCCTGTTACAAAATGCTGACTTTTTGTGGCTATAATTTACCCTTTATTGTTGAGATTACAAACTGTCAAGGAACAAACAACCCTTTTTCCCATATCACTGACATTTAGGTGGGAAAAGTACCCTTTTTTCCAGACACAAGGACATGTGAATTCTGTAAAAATAGTGCATTTCTTCGCGTTTTATAGAACAATGGTGTGTATCCTTTTGTAATTAGACTGGCGGGATTGGGACCAAAATAGTTGACATAAAAATGCATGGAAAACCAGAAAAGAACATGAAGATGTTGGGGCATGTACTTTATTTGTAAATACTGTCGTCCAACCAAAGCCTGTATCCAACCCACACTTAATCGACCACCAAAAAGAGAACATTTTGAACGAAATTAATTAAAGTTCCCTATTTGGCAGCACCCACGGATGCAGGATGTTCCAAATAGTCGACATCAATTGATGTGTCATGCCGTGGACAGCTTCTAATAGAACAGGTCTTATTTTCATGTTTAAAGTACAGAATTTAGTTTGACGGTCGGGGGGGGGGGGGGGGGGGGGAAAGAAGCGCTTCACTTTGTGCACTCAGGGCACGTGGGTGCGTTAGTAAGGGAGGTGGTCGGAGCGGTTCGTTTTGAGTTTAGTCAGTTCGATGTGTCTGGCATCTCATGCCAGTTCCACTCCAAGTCCACATTCGCAGACGTATCCTACCATCACCTGCACTCTTTGTTGTTTCTGCCACTCAAAGGCCGACACGGGGGAGCGTGAACAGTCCGGGTATCAGAGGGTATTCGGCTGTGCAGGAGTGTGAGGGGCTTCTAAGTCAGCATCCTGGGGTTAAACAACTTCCCTGGTCGCATGCCCCAAACCTTTATAATGCACTGGAAAAATAGACATTGCCATTATATCCTGGTCGTGTGACTGCAGAACACATCGCCTGTGCTCTTGTTTTCCTCCGTTCAAGATATTTACCATGGCCGTCCGGATCCACAGCTGCATGACGGTCAATTTAGGCCATCCCCCTACCTGTGTAGTTTGCAATTTTATTGTGCGACCCCGCCACCAAGCATTGATGGGTCAACAGCTACAGTGCACCTTGTGGCGCCATCCCCCTGTCAGTCTCTCGCCTCCTTGCATACAGACTCTGTTGAGGTTGACTGCGACTTTGACTGTCAATGCCCAATGTGCACTCCGCCACTACTCCCGCCCCCACGCTCAACCTCCACGTCCTCCAAGAGATCCTTGGCCAGGCGGGAGAGCATGCCCAGCTGCACGAGTTGCGACTTCTCTGCCATTATCTGTGAAGCCGGAGATCTAATGTGCAATGACGTTTTTCTGGATGTCTTCCCGGACAAGGAATTCCTGACAAGTTCCAGGCAGGAGAGCATGCCCAGCTGCACGACTTGCGACTTCTCGGACATTATCAGTGATGCCAGAGATCTGATGAGCTATGGCATTTTTCAGGACGTCATGGCAGACAAGGAATTCCTGGCAAGTTTCTCGGTGGTTGATTGGACTGCGGCCTCCACCATGGCCAAGAGTGACAATCCTTCCGTTTCCTGATCGCCTAGGCTTCCCTTCAACAATGATAGCAATTACTTTATGTAAACTTACCATTGTTTCTTCGGTTTGTGTAAAAGTGCGAGTGTGACCCCGAAACCTGTATATATGTATATATATATATTTTTGCTGTCTAAGTTACTCATGTATCGCTCCAATCCTGAAACTGTATGTCTGAAGATCTAGATTAACCTATTGTGTGAAAGTGCGAGTGCGAGCCCGACACCTGTACATATATTTATCTGTTTCAGTTAATTCTCATAAAGTTTGAGCCCGGCATCTGTTTAAATATTTATTGTCTACATCATTTGTAATAAACTTTGAGTTTCCACCAAGTGTTTGTTTGCGTGTCTGTTCCAAGTACTCACGCATCATACTGTTCCTTAATTTTAAAGCAATTTCATTTATATTCCTTTATTCTACTGAAAATTCAATTATTTACCTTTATTCCCCTAGGGTAAACCTAGCCTAGCCCTAGCCCTAGCCTCATATAATGTCCAAACTCACTAAAGAGTTTTTAAATTTTCAATTTTTTTGGTCTTTTGTGACCGCTAAAAAAAACTATTTCTTAACAGAACGGTATGCCCTCAGTGCGTATGGGCGGACTCCAAGCCCAGCAAACCAAGTGGCTCAGTTGCTCCCGGCTGATTCTTTCACTGACACTCCCTACAGTACAGCCTATTTCGTGTATGCTTCCCGGTAATATTGTGGGGTCGTTTATAGTACTTATATCAGTTTAAAAGTATTAATTTGCGCGCATTTCGCGCACCACTATAAATGAGGCAATATGATGTGTGAGTGAAATTTAACAGTATTATAGGACAAATCGAAATATCTGTCTACCAAATGGGCAAAATTAGGAAAGCGCGGTAACTATAATCATTGCTTGGTGCGCGAAAATCCAGCTGCTTGGAAACATTTTACATACACAGTAGTTAAAGGCCCGCACTGAAAATAAATGATTTCATACCGTTACCTTGGCAATGGGGACGTGGTGGATTACGGTGGTGGATTGGGGGGGGGGGGCGTTTAGAAAACCACCTAACAAGCAATTCCTTAAGCGCGAATGCTAATGCGAACGCTGTTGCTCACGGTTTTGTACGCGCTGTACCTTATAGTCTCGCCCCTGAGAAAACCATTGCCATCTGGGGTCAGAAAAAAGACTGTAAAGAGCCCCGTGGTTTCTAACCTGCTTCAGACTAACCCAGGTATGGCTACAGAACCGTCACTCATGCTGACTATTCTGCTTAGCCTAGGCGCTGCCCATTCCACTGGAAAAAACATCTTTCGAACCAACTATGGGGTAGTCTTTGGGACCAAACCATACATCTACATTGGCAAGGACTGCTTCACCGCCGAGGGCGATATTATTCTACCTCAGCCTCCCCTTCCCCCGTCAGCACATCCCTCCCACTGCAATCGAGACTCCACCTTACGAATCGGTTTGGGGAACCAGTGCCAAGAAATGCAAGCTATCGCTGAAAATATATCAAAGCATTGGCATTTAATAGTCGCTAAGTTCGAATGTGGACTAAAAGTAGTGAAAGAAATCGTTGAAGCCCACATTCGCACAACCATCTTTCGCGAAAGTCCAGGAAGGCGCGGGCACTCATACCAGAAATTGGCACGACCGCCAAGGCTCTATTCAGTACTGCCATGCTCGACGACTTAACTCCACAGAAGGTATTCAACCAACAATTGGCTCATGCAGACCAGATGACTGCCGACGAACTCATATTCCTTGATGAGAAAATTACTGCAGTACTGCAGGTAGTAGACTCTAGCCTGGAACTGCAACTTCGCGTCACTATGGAAAACAACGATTACATTTACAATATTTCCAAAGGACTCCAATCTTACATGACCACCCAGGATTACATTGTAGGGTTATTGCACGACTTGCAAGAACTGCGCCTGCTCCATTATCAACTGGACTACTCCATTGACACTCTTGTACAGGATATTCGCAACCTACACGAAAATAAGCTGAGTCCTTCATTGATAACTGAGACCGAAAAGAACAAGATGCACAAGCTTTTTCTGTCCAAAACAAATAATTCAAAGGTTCATATCCCTAATACTGTCGACATGTATAAGAGTGTAACTGTTCATGGGGCGCCGACCCTACATGGTAATGTGCTCAAAATATTTTTAAAGGTTCCTATTATACCTTTTGACCAGTTGTTTAAGGTTCTTAAGGTTAACTCATTTCCTTTGGCTTTCCATGGGCGTTTTACTCGACTCGCACACTCCCCGGCTTATTTACTAATTTCTCCAACACATTACACATCGTCTTCAAACCCCAAACTAGACGAGTGCAATTTGCAGTTTTGCCAATATGACTTTGCACTTAGAAGCATATCACCGACGTCATGCCTAATGGCAATATACCTACGCGATCATGCTTCCGTGAAACATCTTTGTGATTTTAAACTATTTATTCAACCGAGTTTCAGAAGGTCTAATATTGAGGTGTTTTCAACAGGGACGTACGTGTTGTCGCACATAGAGGAAGTCAATATAACCTGTCCAAACGGGACGACAACGCGCCCAGGATGTGAGTCATGGGTTCGCGCGTTTCAATGTGGCTGCTCTGTGAAAGCAGACGACTGGAGCATTCCAAGATCTAATGTTAACTGTCTTCCTGGAACTCAAGGTCCTCTACGTACCGTGTTTCTGGTGAACTTGGCCAGTCTCCAGCACCTGAATGTGTCACTCAGCAAACTGGTTAGTCCAGACCATTTTTATGCAAAACCGTTTCCAATCCTACCCCTCAGCATGGAAATGAGATGTCGCTAGGAAAACCTGTTTGCGCAGGCGAAGCAGAATTTTGTTTCCCTCAAAACGTACATGGAAGAAATGAAAATGAACACCGAAGAGTTCAAAAAACATCGGGCGAGTTGGACCGTTCGAATCCTTCTATTGATTCTGCTGGGGTGCATAGCATTGTGGACAGAATACACTTTGGACTAACCTTTGTTTTAACACCGATAATGTTTGTGCTGTTGTTAATTTTACATGTAAGACAACGGCAGCTAGGACGTGCATGCACCGTGAAGGCTGTTTCTGTATAAATAACACCCTGATTAAGTAATTTGTTCTGCATTATCTGAAAGTGTACGCGTGTGCAAAGAGTTCCGCATTTAAGTTTGAATTAACGCATACATTTCTAACCAGGAACGATATATAAACAATGTAATGGTTTGGCCACACTGTGCAGTTGATCGGGTTCAATACAAAGAACGTCTTATGGTTTAGGACTAATTTCCTTAAAGCAAAATAACACCCACGACTGGCGAACTATACATTTTTTGTGTCAATGTTGCAATAAAACGCGAAATCAGGACCTCATTCAAAACAATTCAAGTTGTGTTTATTTTCAAACCAGTTTATTCAGATAACGGACTTTGTTTCCAATAAAAAAAAACTTCAGCAAATGGAAACAGTGGGTTACAGATCTAAAACTGCCAGGCTACCGCCGCAACTACCAGACCGTCTTAAATAAACACGCTCGCAAGCTTGTTATTTGGTAATTGGTAACCAGTCCTCTTATAATTAGTATCCAACACACGAGTCTATGTTGGTGATATAGTCTTGTTTTTGAGCTCCAATCGACTGACTCGTGATGTGGTTGGTGGTGTCTTGGAGGCAAAGTGCATATTATTACTGGGCCTGACCAAGCGACCAAGCAATTCGTCACGAGAGCAGGCCTGGTCATTGGAGCAGCATCTGGGGGCTCACCACCCTGTCATTGACTTGTGTGTCAGCCGGAATGGGGGCTAGTGGTAAAGTGATGGACTCCCGCCGGCAGAAGATCCTTAAGCAGAACTCCACGGGGGCCGACTGTCGACGACCGCACAGCAGACTGTGGACCGCCTTGACTAGTTTGGAACAGCTCCTACAAAATTGCCACCTGAGCCACACGGTCAAGGCCAGAACCAACAACTCATTTGGGCAAGTAGTAGTCTCGATGGGGTTGGTAGGGAATGGTTTCGCCGTAGGCCGGGACCGCTCTGCACGCCAGGTGTCCAGACTAGTATTTAGCAGGGCGTCCATGTCCATGGTGCATGGGTTGTGTCTAAGTCCAGTATAGGCAGGCGTATTTGTACCCCTTGACTGCCAAGCGACCCTACCTGTACAACTTGGGATGGGGGCTTCATCAAGTCACGGAGCAGAACTGGCTTTAGGGCTCTAGTCACTGTCTCTTTGGTGGCTTCTCCGGAAGAGAGTCAAGCCATCACACTCAGTGGACAGGCGTAGGGGCACGGGGTTTCCATCAAAAAGGGGGTGGCGGTGCCCGATGATTGGGGTGGTTTCCCCTTAACGACTCCAAGGTCGCACCTTCCCTCTGTTATTTTGGTGTCAAAGAGCGCATCGCGCGCCTTCAAAGTACCGCAGTATTCCTGTGTATTGTCTTCCCTGGGTCGCGCACTAGCCTGTTCTTTAAAGTCTTTTCTTCACCAGCCCTTTCGTTTACACAGTCCCTGTATATGCGCGCGACATCTCCCAACCGACCGGGCTTCCCTAAGTCGAATGTGTGGTGATTTCCTCTTGTCTCCAAGGCACGTGCCCACCACGGTTGGCCGGTCGCCCGTGGGTACAAATACCCAGTAAGAACTGGCATAATGTCACTCTCGGCACTACCAGCAAAGAGAACATAACCAACCAGATCTAGCAACATGTCACAGCAAGACCTTTTCGATTCCACCCTGGACCTTAGTACTACTGTATACCAGGGGATGGGCACCGGGCAGATGCAGCTGCATGACCTTGACAGGTCGTTCCTTACCTTGACCCCACCCCCGCCAAACCTGACCAGCAGTCCCATGCCCAGTACTTCCAGGGCCCTGTCAATGGCAAGCACGTCTCCAGCTTCAACATTCACCTGGAATACTCGGCTGCGTCAGAGACTGGGAATGATGTGTCATACGAGCAGGCCGCTTTTAGCAGCAGCCAGCCGACTGGCGGATCTACGGGCAGTGGGCAGCCGACCAGGACCTGCAAAGCCAGCTGATGCCCTCTGAAATGGACACGGCAGGTGTCCAAGTATTGCTCGAATGTGCCACTAAGGAAGCCAAAGAGAGGACCAAGGCGGCGATGCAGGAGCAGATAGACAGGACTGTGGCTGATGCCGTGGCTGCTGCCGTGGCGCTGGCCAAAGGCCCCGCTCGAGCACCAAAACGTGCCCGAATGCCCCTGACGATTAAGAAAGTCACCGTGAGTATATATATATATATATTCCTCTTGCTCGCTGAGGACCTAGTGCCATTAGCTTCACAAAAAGTTAGGCTATACTTACCATATATACACAATAAAGGTGAAATGTTGGAAACCTTTTCTACGGTTGCTGTTCATGCTTCCATTCACGCTTAATAATCACATGCACCAGCATTGTCATGGTCCACCCGAATGAAACAATAATCACAATTTCCTCTCTTTACTTATTCAAGTGTTGGGTCTGCGACAACTACAATGCGCAGGCTTCAGAACACGAAAACTTGAAGTTCGACGTGTCAGAAGGGTGGGTTTTGGTTTCTGTGGTGGTTTAATAGTATATCCATCATCTGTCTAGTCGCATGGTTTAAATAAGTTTTCCATCTATTTGGCAATTAATTTACATAGTGTTTTTTTTGCAATCAGTAAGTTTTTAAAATCAACAAGTCAAGAGACCCAAGATGCTGAATTATGTTGCCTTTAATATTTTCACTTTTAGATTAAAGCAACTAATTGAAATGACCATCCATGATCATTCCCTTATCACCATTTATATTAATTTTCAATTTGGCTTGTTCCAAGGAATTTCACAATTTCACCCTTCTCAGTGCGAAGTTTACCGACCCCCACAACCAGGCAGTGGTTCATAGTGTGCTCTCTGACGTCCAGTTGGGCTTTCCTGAGTACAGCAGGGAAGACATACTGAGTAAGTATTGTAGGAGATAATAACTCTAAGTTTCATTAATATTATTATTGTATGCTTTACATCTAAGTAATTACATGCAGATGATTCACTCTCAAATATACCAGGCCGTTGAACCTTTCCTTCAATCTAATCGAACTTAATTTAACTATTTTTCAGACTCGTGCAGGGCACACTTCACGACACACTACACCAGGGCCCGCCAAGAGTGTAATTTACTTCTTCCTCATAGGAAGAAGAGGTCACTTATGCGACATCATCAGGGCGAGGTTGGTTTCGTTTAACACTGTGGTTAGAGTGTCTCACGTGGCTATTAAATTGGTTGTTCTATTTAATGATTTAACCAATACATATATAAATACATGTAGAACAGTAGTACATGTCCCTCTGGTGGGTGTAAAGTGTGGACCCTTAAAGGGTCCGATATTAAGTAAATTCGCCTGGTATTTTGGACAATCTTTTTCAATTACAATCAATTAATATATATAATACAGGTCCACTTATCCTTTTCAGAAAATTCGTCGACGAGTGGCCGCTCTGGATTTAACAGACTGGGACGCAGAAAAATGCAAACGGGTGATTACACCAGCGGGGAAGACTGCAACCCCACCGACTACACAAGGACCCGCATCATAGTGCCGTTAGTGTGGGACAGCCCCGAGCTGATGGAGGTCAAGGCCGAGCTGGACAAACTGGAATGCACGATGGCCCTGAAACGGTCGCTCGGGGGCCAGCTGCCGACTAACCGGTCTGAGAACCCAGACCCTGAACAGCCAAAACCCCCAGCCGGTGCGCCCAAGTGTACGGTGTGCCAGCCTCCCCAGACCAACAGTGACCCTGCAGTTTAGATGTTAACGTTATCATTAGAGTAATACATATGCAGGACAATCGCACCATTATAGCACTGACATTAAGTTTCATAACAAGAATCTGATGGGGAGGATTGTATCTTTTTAATGCGTGTGGCCCATAATTGCGATTTTATGACGATTACTTTATAAATATGGTCGTATGATTGAGGATTTGCTGTTACTTAATTACCCGCTTTGGTTGTAATATTTGTAACGTTTTGTAAGGAGGTTATAAAATTTGTATAATATGGTTTTGCAAGTTACAATCTGGCCATGTCAGTATTAGTCTGTTGTTGCATTGAATTTTAATTATATAAGGTTCCGCTGCAGTGCATACATTATGTGTTATAACTGTGGCCTGGTTAATTATTTAAGCCAGACTTCTGTGTTGTATTGTACCTGAGAATGTTATAATTAGCTATGTACAGAGTCCCTCAATAATTGATTTTATATGCAGCACCCTACTTAATTACCCGCTTTGGTCAATATAATTTTCGACTAGGCCTATATATTTTTCAATCACGACGCTATCAATGTATGACCCAATTGTACATTTGCGGTTATTTTCTTTTTTTTTGTAAAAAAATATTGATACGGACGATACTAGTGGAGGTTGCCCTTATTTTAAACGCTATGAGCCCAGTTCCCCTGAACATCAAAAAACCGATCGTGAAGAAAAGTAAAGTTAACCAATGGTAACTCAGTTCTTCATTTTCGATGGGTGACCAACAATTACTAATATATAACTCTAGTACCAAGGTTGTTGCGAGAACTGGCATACATATATAATGTTAAAAAACATGCATGTCCATCGGCGAGCCCACTGGGGGCGGCGTTCCATTCCCGACAAACACTACTACCGGGTACCTTAAGTGCGCAGCGTTACAACACAGTATCATTAAACACACCCTATGCTTGGAAAGAGCGACTACATATGAGCATAAGAGGCATTGATCCATGATCAGAGGGCAGGAGGTATAGACTGCTTATCATTTAAAGTCATATAAGAGGCACAGTGCTTGTATGCTAACACTTTGCACCCACTGAGTGTGAGTAAAGGTGCACCAGTCTAACTTGCGCTAACCACTGCGTACAGTAGGGAAAGTTACATAAAGCCCATAAAACATAGCTGAGCTGTGCTTCAACTTTGCATGTGTTGAGGGTAGGGAGCACTGTGCTATATTGGCGTTAATAGGACTCTGCATTTGGGGCGTGAATTAGGTTTATGCAATACGGGACAGGGGGACAAAGTAGGGTTATTACCACATGGTGTGTTAGTCATACTATGACTATTTAATCATTTTGGCGCAGGAAGACTGACACAGACTGTGCCTGACTTACATAATGTGGTGGTGCGCAGCAAATCTCGAAAAAGACACAAGGCTCACTTTTTCCTGTGCGTCCCTGCTTCAAGGTGCGTCCAGACCATTAAACCCATTGCCGAAGATAATAGCGTAACCTTATTGTTTGCTCACAATTCATTTTTAAACGCAAAACAGGCCTGACTTTGCCCTCTAAAGCTTTTGGCCCGCTCTATATCATGTTATTTCAGTCCCTACATAGCTTGGAACACCTATAGTATACATTTGTACCATGATTCGTAGGATGATTCGTATGATTTAAATTGAAAAATAAAGTCATTGCTGTACTACAGGCGATATCCCTGCGGAATCCGTCACGTCATTTTGGCAGATATTCTGGTTCCTAGCCACCGAGTTCAAAAAAAGGGCCACATATGTGTCCTCTTTGAAACAAAGGGAACCAACCAATTAACTACAATATGTGATTTTCCCTACATATATGAATATCTTATCCATCTTACTCATTCTCCAAACACTAATTCTAGTTGATTGTTTTGTTTAAAAGAGTCTTAATTTCTCTTATAAAGTGGGCCCTATGTTCAAGTTGTCTTATATTTAGTGCCAGCAAGTTCCACAGCTGCGTACCATAGTAATAGGGGGATTTTTTAATAATGTTATTACGAGGAACTGGGAGCATAATTCTCCAACCATCGCTCTATGGCAATTAAAAAAGCGACACAGTCAAAGTTTTTTTATAAGATCTTTCTATAAAATCACTTTTATTCTTCTTAGGACTGGATTTCTTAATATTAGTGGAAACAGGCTCATGATCACTTAAGTTCCAATCTAAAGTACCATCTTGATTTACATGTTCACATTTTGAAGCTACTAAATCTAATACGGCAGAATTATAAAGTGGGCGGGTACTATCTTCTATCAGTTGTTTCAGATCAAATGTAGACAACATATTTTTTTAATTCTTTACACTTTGGTGAGCCCAATTTAAATTTATTAATATCCACATTCAAATCACCCAGGGAGTTTCGTCAACTTTTCACTCTGGTATACAGAATATTCATGTTGTCACCACACACATCCCACCTCTGCTCTAAGACAGAACAAACTCAAGAAAGTTCTTCTTGCAAATGTAAATGTTTTATTCAATCAATCTAGTCGGGCAAAAATAAATATTAGTATGTACACGCAAAAACATCGCCCTGCATGGGTATGATATGAACATTTATACAAGCAATTTGCGCAAAACAAGGCAGCCGTCATCAGCATTGTGCAAAAGTATCCGTCGGCACCCCCAGGCACCCCCACGCCAGTGGAGTTGGGGTTCTGGAAAAGCAAAATCAAACCAGTTAGTTATACATCTGAGAGTCCAAGACTCAAACTACAATCAACATTTGGAATCATTATGGAATAGTTTGCCCTAGCCAGTTATAATTAATAACATATAATATCACCCATAGACTGCCTATAGATCCATTTTTGTAGGCAACTCATTTGGTCCCACCTTAGTCCGTGTATGGGGTGAAATTAATTAATATGCATGGATGCATTGGGTCTCCAGCTATTATTTGTTTCTAGGATGGGTAACCCCCTGGTTGGTAGTGTTTCAGATACAAATTCCTAACTTGGCAATTTAACATTGACTCACCTATTCTGTGGCACACCTCTCACAGATCACCTCGCTCTCCAGGATTGTGGTATTCTCATATTCAGCACACACCGGGTGAAAGACAGCATCTCAGTAGCTGCACACTAGGTATATTCTGCAAATTCAATACAGCAAGACCTCTACAGACGTTTTTTTTCTTGTTTTTAGTACAGGTCATTAGTGATAAATGGAATATAGCCCCAGCACGTCCTGATACAACCAAAATTGAGAAATATTGACTAGTTAGACGAAGGAATACATGCTCTCTATTTTGTTTTGGACACTGCACTCATGATATTAACACCCCTTAAGCTTGTAATACATACCTATATTTTGTGTCGAAGAAGACACTTCGCGGGACAAATACACAGAATTCCCTGTTGTACGTATCCACGTCGACATCCCGCACATTTTTCAGGTGCTCCCGGTCTACCTAAATAAATGACAAGAATATTGATAAGCATTCAGTAATACTGCTGTCAATACTGCCTTAGCATCTCGTTTGTAGATATGTTTAAGGCAGAGTGTTAAGTAAATATTGTAAGCAGCTTAGCTTAACAGTTGGTCAGGTACATCCCTATCTCTTACCTAGAATGTATGCTCTTTATGCAATTCAAATCCATTGAAAGAACCAACAGGTTGAAGGCCAGCAATTCAATATTTGGGGGTCATTTCAAGAATTACCTTTGAGGGTTCTTCTCCACACAGCAAGCAATCCCAGTCCGCATTACTGTGTACGCTACTGTCCCCTGGGCTGCTGCCAAAGAGATCCGAGCTGCAATAAAAAAGTCAACATTTTAGTTGTGGTACTTTACAAAGGGTGCCCATTAATGGCTGGAAGAGAGCAATATTAGTTGGTGTTTTGCTTGTGGATTTGGAGTATGCTATAAAAGGCGCACAACTTTTTATGGGAGACGGTAAGGTGTGGGTCACACCTGCACATTCAAAAGTAGAGTGTGAAAGGAGAAGGTGTTAGGAACTGCGGCTGTGTTTCTATGCGAAACGTTCATTTTATTATCCTTTTGGTTTAAAGACCCCTGGTTTTTGGCCTTTTCAATTGGCCGAATTGAACTGAACTACAACAAAATTTTGCCTCAAAATGGCTACAAGTCCCACTTATCCACCGTAATGATCCGGTCATCGAAACGTTAATAATGTAATAGCGTCAGTTAACAGTTGCGATAACTTGTGTCAATGGCCCTATACAGTAGTGACAGTTTATTAAGCTAAAACAAATAATGATCACCTCGTGAAGCTTTCAGTGTCCGACTTTCTCAGATCAGGGGACGCGGCTTCGCCCTGAGTTGGGGCCGCTTCGTCCATCATGAGTGGCCGTCTTGACTTTAATGGGGGTGTGGGTGTCTCAAGCGTCCTCAGGAGCTTCAGGGTCTTGGGGTCTGGGCTGGAACAATGTTAATAGTATTTTCATAAAGCCCACGCTAAATAAGCATATCACATTTATTCAGCATAATATGTTACAACGATACTCCTCTATTAACATGCCAGTGTATCTGCATGGCTAACAGCAAGCCCTCGATCTGGGCCGGGTTGTAAACATAGATCAGCTGTTCTGACCAGCTGTGACCTAGATACTGTTGTTTACAAACAAGGTGACATCTCTACAAGTCCCTGGAATCGCTCTAAGACTGGTAATTGTTGGACAGCAAAGGGTATCTACACGAATAACTCACCTGGCTTGCAAAGTAGATGCTACGTCTTTGATTTCCATTCTCTTTGGTTGTTGGAAAGATAGTTGAATGTGGTGCTTGCTCTTCTGCCCGGCTGGGTGCGCTAGTCAGAGAATATTTAGGTCACGCGTGGGGCGAGTCTTATACCCTGCACGCGCCTACCTACCTGGGGTACCGGAAGACGCTGCCCGGAGAAGTAATGCCCGGTGCTATTGGGATTTCCTCTTGATAATTTTTAATTAATTTAGCTGACCAAATAGAATCCAAATTGTATTGTATGAGCATCTATTATTGCAACTACCTCCTTATATTTATTTGTGTTGTCATTAAGAACCTATTCCTTAACCTAAGGTTGCAGCCCTGGGTCACAACAGTCTTAAGGCATTGCAGTAGGATTAATATTAATGCGCCTATCTGAGTTTAACCGTACTCCAATGCAACTCACATGTTCCACATAGTCCCCACATTCAGTCAGGGTCCATATAAATTTTTATTGGTTTTATTGGTAAACGCGGGGTCGTGGGAGCCATTGGAGGATTAAGTCAAGTAAAGATAATACATAAAACAATTATCATGATAAATATGTGGCCAATGCTGATGTCATTGGGTTAATCGATACGGTCTATCTTAACTTAATGAAAGTAATGGCCGAAAAGTGATGGGTCCTTTCACTCTCACTAAGGGGGTGACCAAACATGTGTTTCGCTTGCCCTCCACCACCCCATCTCCAATTGTTTGATCGGACCTTAAGGGTCATGAACTACACTTATATGGTGGAACAGTGGCTTATCAAATGCATATAATTGTTTTGATACACAGGGCCAGGGCAGGGGGGCCTCCGCTACACTTGTGCCCAGGGCCCTTCAGAATCGATCCACGAGGTACGGAACACCTTCCTGTGCCACAGCGCCCACAGAGCCAATGAGCACCTCGGATGCACACACTACACCTCCACTCATGGCCCAAGAAACAAGGACGGACAGTGTGCCCACCTGTGCACCGCCCACACAGTCACAAGGCACCTCTGATTTGGCCGCCACACATGTGTGTCCATGGGTGTCCATTTAATGATATTCCGGACTCTTTTTAGACACCTATTACCAGAATTCTGTAAGAATAATCCGATAGAAATGACATGACATGTTTGATAGAAATGACATGTTGGGCATAGATATTCGCTGTGATACTAAGGCTGGAAATTAACAATTTTTAATATTGGAGTTATATGTGCAGTAAATACTTTTGGTTTTAATTAAACCATGCAAAGAGAACCGTCAAATTTTCCTAGTTCTGATCCAAGTATATGTACATATGAAGCACTATATTCAGAGAGCATTGCACTCGCTTACTGTATATGTTTGTGACGACTACTGAAAAAGTTAAATGCCAAATTGTAAAAAATGTTTGGATCACTACAGCCTCTGTAGAAGGGAGGTGAGCGCTGTGAGATTATAACGTACCGTTCCAGTGCATACATTATTATGATATAATCACAACCTAGTTCTTTTGTTCTCCCCGTCTACCGTGTTACATTGTAACTGAGATCGTTATAATTAGGTCCTGTACCAAATCACGAAATAAACCTTTTGGTATGAAGCACCCTACTTACCCGCTTTAGTTCAATATCCCGTATCATTAATCATGACGCTATAAATTTATGACCCAATGGTACAATGGCTATATTATTTCCTTGTTTTCAACACTCTTGATACGGACGTTACTAGTTGAGGTTAGCCTGATTTTAAACTTTACGCTATAGGCCCAGTTCCCCTAAACATCAAAACCTAACAAAATTTAACCAATGGTGACCCCGTTCTTGATTTGGATGGGTGACGGACACTTAATTACTAATATATAATTCTGGTACCAAGGTTGTTACACTAAAAAGTGCCATAGACGTTCCAAATTCACGCGACACCCCATTGAGAAAATGTTTCATCCGAGTAAAACCTGGGCCAGTGTTGGGAGGCAGGGCCGGGCATCACAAAAGTCCATGCGTAAGAAAGCTGTTGGACAGTGGATGGGTGAGCCATGCACCGGGAAGCGACAATCAAGTGTGTGGGGATGGCCCAGGGTGCTCCATGTGTGAGTATATAGGGTGACAGTCATGGAGAATGTTGAATAACATGTCCGGTGGCACCCCCACAACTTGGGCCGCCTTTCATTTCAAATGACAGTACTACCATAAATTCAGTAGCACACAGTAGAACACAGCATCATTGAACACTCCCTATGCTTGGACTGCGCATCAATCTATGAGCATTAGAGGCACTGAGGCATGTTCATAAGGCAGGAGGTGTAGGCTGCATACCATTGAAAGCCATAGGCGAGGCACAGTGCTCCTATGCAAACACTTTGTAACACGCTGAGCGTCAGTAGATAGGCGTCAGTCTAACTGACGCTAACCCCGCGGACAGAAACCATAGCTGATTGGATACGCATGAAACATAGTTAAGCTGTGCTTCAACTTTGCATGGGGTGTGCATCAGGAGCACCTTCCTTTATTAGCGTTACTGGGACTATGCTATTGGTGGCATCAATGGGTTTACGCTATTGGGGGCAGGGGGACAAAGTAGGGTTATGACCGCCTGGGGCGTTAGTCATACTATGACTATTTAATCATATTGGCACAGGAATAATTACACAAACTGACCCTCGTCTATTAAAATGTTACCACACGCGGTGGATTGCGACAAAGACACAAGTGTCAGATTTTCATGTGACACATCTCATACTACGTAAGAAACACTTGCAAAGATAGTCTACATCATGACAATATGGTCACCAGATGACACCACCCAGCTCCCAAATCTAAAGGTTTATTGAAATTCTGATTCCTGTTCTCCCCTTTTGGGTTGGTCTTGGTTCTTTATATACTAAACATCATTGATTTTATGTGTACCTGTATACCCCACTTGAGTGGTGCAGCTGCTAGGTGAGACTGTCGTCTAGACATCAGTCTAATGACTGTCTCATGATCCTTTGACACTGCCTTTAGCCATCAAAAGGCCTTTGCTATTATTTAAATTATTTTCCTAACTTTGTTAAAGTTTATTCTTATCTATCGCAGCCTGGTGACAATTCTCCTTTACTATATTTACATAGCTTTTACCATAAGCATTATACTTCTAGTAGTAATTAAAGTATCAAAATTAAAGTCTTAGCAGTAATACCTTCTGTCATTAATCTTTTCTATTTTTTTCCATGCTTGAAGTGTTGCTCTCAGTGCATGGTTTCCATGGAAACCAGGTCCTGTGACATTTATTTTAGAATTAGTAAAACCAAATAGTAAAACATCCAAGGTACATTATAAAAAAAAGACAGTTTGGAGGTGTCTTCATAAGAACAAAATTGAGAGTTGTCTGTCTGCATAAGTTAATGCAGTTTATATTTTACTCTACATTCAACTGTTTGTAATTCTGTCAATACCATTTACATTGTAATTTTAACAGATTTAAGTTATCAGACAATATAATTTTCAGAATTTCACAGCTCAGCATCTACTCGAAATATTTAACCTATATCAGAAGAGTCTCTGAAATTTATTTTAGCCCCAAAAGCCTTCTCTAAGTCTCTCTAATTACGCCACAAAGTTGTGCAACACCTCAGTGATTTGAAACAAAAGACCCTCGCCTCATGCCATTTTCCCCTATCTTTGCAGCTCACCTGTCGGTATGCATCCCATCCTAGCAACATATTCCGGGTACCCACTGGAAGGGCATGAACTGGACTGGCCAATTACAGCCTCAGATTTTGAATCCCTGCATTCATGGACCAATCAGAATGCATTAACCCAATTGTCATCCCATAAACAATCGTTGTCAAAGAGGTCACATGTGTGGAATGCCACGTGCTGATTGGCTGATGGCCCAAGGGTGCCTTCCAGTTTCGGTTGTTAACAAAATTCAAAGGGATGCATGGTGAGCAGGACTGACAAGCAACATTATTTCTTCGACGATTTTACCTGCTTTAACCCTAGATCACTGTTGGATTTTGATGTGGATTACTTCCCAACACCTACTGGAAGGACATGGATCACAAGGATGCTGTCGCAGAAGCCCAGAATATGATAAATCAGGTAAATTTACATGGTATAGCTGAGTGTATATGACAGACTTTGGTAGATGAGTACTATATCTTCACTGAGGGGGAGGAGCACAAAGACAAAGCCCTAGAAGAAGAAGAAGATGTTCAGGAGGATCAAGGGAAACTGGAGGACAATGAGGATGAACCAGTGGTCATCCCCAGCCCCACGGACAACTTGCTACAGGCGGAATGCGACGACAGGTGAGTTCCGAAAATTGTTATAATGGCCGACATGTGGTCACTTACCGCTTCTCGAAAATAAGTACGCAAAGTGCCTAAATCCCTTTCAATATTAATGAAACTGCTCATAATTGTGCTCTAGTATGTATTCTAACTGCCTCCTTAGTTTTTAATGGGTTTTAAAGCTTATTTCATTTCCGGAACCTGGTTGATCCCGCCAGTCTTAAATGATTGTTGATCATGTCTCATGCTCTTCTGGCTTTCAGGAAGGTACAGTCATGTATGTTGTTGCACCACAAAGATGGAGAGTGCAGGAAACAGTTAACAACAACAGAGTTGGTCGAGCGTAGGCAGGAGGTCCATCAGCTGTCCTCAGATACATTTTTCATGAGATACATGTTTTGTAAACCTGTCGCTGTGACAATGTAGTTATGTTGTTCTCTCTCAAAACTACTCCATAATCAAGGACAACATCTTGAAGTATAACAGACAACTATTATCAGTTAACCAGAGTGTTTTAAAGTCAGTATTTAGGGCCTGTTAACAGAGTTCAAAATAGGAACGTCATTCATTGAGTCACATGCATGTCATGTACAGAGTATTAATGTCATAATCTACTTTTGTTTTCTAGCCGAGAAGGACATGTTGCTACTGGGCATCATCAGCACCCGCACAGATAATAGCAGCATGCTGTCCACTTAGAAAAAGGGGCCAAAGGGAAAGGGGCAGAGGCGGCACCAATGGAGTCACTACCTCATTGGTTCCCGGCCGGTCTGCAGGGACACATTAAAGTTCATGTATGCATGAGTAGCTTTGATATTCACCTTCTCTGCTCAACTAAGGTGTAGCAAGATACCCCTATTATTACTTTTCTTTATAAAGACACATCTAGATTGTGTGAAAGACTACTGGAACAGTGTTTTCTTGGTGAAACTAAAGTGACATTCGGAGGAATTTCAGTGAAGGCTTTAACAAGGATAGAAGAGAAATATAAAATAACCATAAGAGTGTTTTCACTCATTCCTAAAAAATCTAAACATGTTTACACTTCGAAAAAGTGATTTAAGAAAGGGACCCCCTGTACATTAAAATGAATAAAGGGATATTTTGTGGCAGTTAAAGATTGGAGTAGAGTCATAATCACGACTTTAGTCTAGCAACCAACTTAGATAAGTACTCACAATTTCACATGTGCATTATATGCAGGAGACTCTTTGAATCAGAGCATAATCTCTGGAGGCACATGAACATCAAAAGTGACTGCACTCAAGTTAAATTTATATAAAAAGGTTTTTCTTTTTTACAAATACAAACCTTCTGTATTTGATAGACCCGATGAATTGAGAATAAGAAGGCCATCGGAACTTTGAATATATTCATACAAAAGAGTTTATGATTTTGAAAGATATTTTTCTCACAATATCAACAGTGCAGTTCAAACAACTAACACTTTAGTTGTCTACCACCATATACCCCTTTCAGCTAGTGTCACAAGTGACTTTCCACGTCGGGAAAACCCAATTTCCTTCATAAGAAAGTGTTACCGAGAAAATGATCCAGTAGTTCACGACACTCTGGATTACATACAAAATTTAGCTGAAAAAACAGGAGCTTGAATACAAACCCGCTTTTCTGAGATACTAGAAAAATGAAATTGCAGAAGGAAAAACATTACTAAAGTTGTTAATGAACTACATGGAAAAAAGGGTCACTATTCTAATAACCTCTCACAGAATTGACAGAATCAAACAATGTCTTCTAAACTACATTTACAGAGTCCCTGTCATATGTTTCAATTCTATGAAAAACTATAAAAGTGCAATCAGTACGTAGCGGTGTACACATTAACATTTAGACATGTCAGATTAATTGGCTCCCGGATACTCCTATACCAGCTATTTCAAATCTTTCCTACAAGACAAGTATAAAGAGTTAATGTTTTTCCCATATGAGTGGATGACATCCACTAGAAAACTAGGGAACTTGCAACTACCTCCTCATTCAGCTTTCTATAGTTCACTTACTGGTACTTCCATATCAGCTGAAGATTACGCCAAGTGCAAGAAGTTTAGAAAAAGGGAATATGTCAACTTTCAGAAATTACCTTATCTATTACAACAACAAAGATGTGGCACCTTTCGTAAAAGCTATAAACCAGCACATGAAATTTTCCAGTGAAAGGGGAATAGATATGTATAAAGATGGTCTCAGTCTTCTAGGACTAACACTGATCATGAAATTTCTTTTTTATAATGAAAGGTCGGATACTCTTCCTTACATTATATTCTCAGAGGAAGACATAGATATTCATGATTACTTAGGTTTAATTTGGTTGGTGGGCCCTCCATTATTTTTCATAGACATCACAAAACAGGGTGCACAAGAATACAAAAATTCGGTCCACAAACCAAAGTGTGCCATCACATTTTAGGAGCAGATGCACCTGAGGTCGGAAGGTGGCATACAAAGTTAAAATACTACGTATCTATAATCATGGGGAATTTAGCGTGGATTGAAAAGAGTGCGAGTGGATGGTCTAGTGCCAGATAGTGAAGGGGTATATCAATTTCATGGTTGCTACTGCCATGGACACATCGTGAATGTCGTGAATGATATTGCCTTATTTTTACTACGCTGATTTCATATGTGATCAAAATATTCAATATATCAGTAGACAATTGCAGATATTACAAAATGATTGCTTAAGAATCATCTACGAAAAATACAAACTACCCTATCAAGAGCGTTCTCGATCAAATAGCTTGCATGAAAATGCAAAACTATTTACATTGGTAAATAGGAGATATATTCATTTATGTACAGATGCAAAATCCTTAAACACAAACCAAGATATGATTGATGATAGGCCAATTTATGCTCGTGCTAGAGATGGTATCCTTTTGAAAATTCAAAAAATTTTGAATCGAAAGTACCAGAAAAGTGTTTAATATCGGTCCTGCACAATGTGGAATTCTGTACCTGTGTATATCAGAAATATCAGGGGAAAATCTATGTTCTTACCAAGACTACGGAATGAATTAAATAATCTGTATGATACTGTTTGAAATATATGGTTTAGATAGTTAGAATTGTATCTGGACATTATCATGATATTAATCATACTTGTTCATAACATCTCATTAAAATCACCCAATGTGTTTTCACCAATTGTATTCAGGACCAATAATACTGTTGTATACATTACATAGTGACAGATTATTTTGCTTGTATTCTGCTGTGGGGAGGGCAAGGAAGATCTACTGTGGTGACTCCTCATAACCCAAATAAAAATTATAAAAAAAAAACACAAAAAAAACTCATGTGAGAAAGGTGTCACCAAACTCTAAAAACCTTTCTGTACCTAGAATTTTTAGGGTATACTATCACTGAAAGGTACGAGTGTGACTGGAACAAAGATCAAAATTACAATAATGCTATTATTGCCTGCAAATCCCTTTGGCGCATACCAATTCCGAACACACACAATAACCTTTCTCAAATTGCTATAATAAATGGAATCAGAGATGGTAACATTCTCGGATGAACTTAAAGAGAAGTTTTCAGAAATGACACCCATTTTCAAAAATGCAATGGTGTCCAGAGAAGATATAGGGGAACATATGAAACAACATCTTTTAAGGGCAATCGCACCATTTGTTCTTGCGCATGCATACTGCACAGCGTAGCTGTATGGGTGTGCAGTGGACCATGACCAAGGAGGAAATGCTTAACTATAGAAGCCTATAGAGGGAAAATGCAGATTCAGTAAAATTGATGAGACAGATTTAAAATTTTCAGTAAAGACAAGTCTATGTTTACTCTGTCTTTACTGCTATCAGTAATTGAAATGGTAAAACCTTTACTTTTTTCAGTAAAAATAGTTTTCCTTAGTGGGAGAAGGGGCAGTGAGGCTGGGGGACACCTGCACTGAGGCCCAGGGGGTTGGAGAAGAGTCCGAGAGGGAGAGGGGGCAGGAAGGCCGGGCACACCAGCCCTGATGCCACAGGGCCGGTAAAATGAGGTGGGAGGCCGGGGACACTGAACATAAGGCCTACAGGGTGGGAGAGGGGCCAGAAAGGCTGGGAATACCTGGCCCGAGGCCCCAGGGCCGGGAGAAGGAGGTGGGAAGCTGGCAACACCTGCCCTGAGGCCTCAGGGCCCGGAGAATGAGGTGGGAGGCGGGAGACATCTGTTCTGAGGCCCCAGGGCCCGGAGAATGAGGTGGGAGGCGGGAGACATCTGTTCTGAGGCCCCAGGGCCCGGAGAATGAGGTGGGAGGCGGGAGACATCTGTTCTGAGGCCCCAGGGCCCGGAGAATGAGGTGGGAGGCGGGAGACATCTGTTCTGAGGCCCCAGGGCCCGGAGAATGAGGTGGGAGGCGGGAGACATCTGTTCTGAGGCCCCAGGGCCCGGAGAATGAGGTGGGAGGCGGGAGACATCTGTTCTGAGGCCCCAGGGCCCGGAGAATGAGGTGGGAGGCGGGAGACATCTGTTCTGAGGCCCCAGGGCCCGGAGAATGAGGTGGGAGGCGGGAGACATCTGTTCTGAGGCCCCAGGGCCCGGAGAATGAGGTGGGAGGCGGGAGACATCTGTTCTGAGGCCCCAGGGCCCGGAGAATGAGGTGGGAGGCGGGAGACATCTGTTCTGAGGCCCCAGGGCCCGGAGAATGAGGTGGGAGGCGGGAGACATCTGTTCTGAGGCCCCAGGGCCCGGAGAATGAGGTGGGAGGCGGGAGACATCTGTTCTGAGGCCCCAGGGCCCGGAGAATGAGGTGGGAGGCGGGAGACATCTGTTCTGAGGCCCCAGGGCCCGGAGAATGAGGTGGGAGGCGGGAGACATCTGTTCTGAGGCCCCAGGGCCCGGAGAATGAGGTGGGAGGCGGGAGACATCTGTTCTGAGGCCCCAGGGCCCGGAGAATGAGGTGGGAGGCGGGAGACATCTGTTCTGAGGCCCCAGGGCCGGGATAAGGGAGGATTATGTGTCTAACATGAACAAAATAGAATTCATTTGGCTAAGGGTTTAAAGTGAAAATTTCAATGATGTAAAGGGTTACAAGGGGTCTACTGTATTTTACTGTGCCTACTTAAATTCCAGGTAAAGAAGTGCAAAGTTAAACCAAGAGCTGGCCTACAGCCTGTCCTGGTCCCCTGGGCGCCCCAGGGCCAGACTACCCATTCTCCCACCCCGCTGGAGGCACAGGAGCCGGCCTGACCCCTGTCCTGGCCCCCTGGAGGCCTCAGGGCTGGTATGTAGCCTGTCCTGGCCCCTTTGAGAAGAAGAAATAGTTAATTAGGGAAATTAACTTGAAAAAATATAACATATTCTCCTTTATGTTTATGCTTCATTTAGAAAATGTATGCGTCTTACATGAACAAAATAGAATTCATTTGGCTAAGGCTTTTAAGTGAAAATTGCAATAATGTAAAGGGCTACAAAAGGATTTACTGTATTTTACTGTGTCTACTTAAATTCACAGTAAAGAAGTGCAAAGTTTAACCCCCACAGGTGTCCACTCCAGGTAACACCTTGTAGAAGTCTGGGATCTATTTAATGTTTTTATAGTTTAATGGTAGTCACTGGAATAAATGGTCCTAGATGTAGTATGTACTTATGAAAGCATACACTGATATTATTGTGCCTACATACATATGAATATTATATGAGTTTTATTAAGGTGTGGATATTATGAACATGAACTTATGTAAACCTAAAGTACTATGGGTTGTTTTATGTGTACTTTGTATTTTAGTGTTGTAATTGTTCTTGGTTTTAAATGGTTCTAGATGTATGAATTTATTGTATGAGTCTTATTAAGATGTTGGTATTTCTTTGTGAACTTCATGTAAACCTAAAAATACTATGAGTATGTTTAAGACTATAAGGTTATAGAAATGTAAAATTGTTGTGTAAGTTGGGACAACACTAAGCCCAGAGATCAATTTTGTATCTATTTTTGCCGGCTGTGTAGGGGTGGTCAATAATCCTCCAACCACTGGAGGAGGGACACATGAATCGTGTAATATGGATTTTCCCTTCACAATGGTGGGGAACGGTACGTGTCCAACGTGTCCAACTTCTGACAGCTGTGGCCTGTGCCTAGTTTTTGTTTAAATTGGCGACAAATTCTCCAACTAATGAGTCTGTCCACTGAGCTTGACTTGTCCTGTTCTTTGTTCACTGACTCACCCTCACCTGACTGCTGCTGCTGCACCAGCCATCTCCAGTATGGCCTGGCTTTGACTGACAGTTTTCTATGGGGCCCTAGAGGCCACCCATAGTTTATGCTTTGGTTTTTTGAACAAGTATTCTATGGGGTCCTAGAAAGTACCCTATAGTTTACAGTGGCGCACCACGGCGAGACATTTCCCTCAGTATCATGAGAGGGAAGGACTCACATCTTCTGGCCTCCACATGAGCATCCACAGAGGGTCAGCAGCATCCACTGAGGTTCTGCAGCGTCCACTGAGGGTCTGCAGCGTCAACTGAGGGTCAGCAGCGTCCACTGAGGTTCTGCAGCGTCCACTGAGGGTCTGCAGCGTCCACTGAGGTTTTGCAGTGTCCACATGGCTTCCACAGCTTCCACAGGAAGCCTATGGCGTCTACAGAGGGCCTGCAACATCCACTGTAGGTCAAGCACCATTGGAATGGGTAGGTACGACCACCTGGCCCTTCCCTAGTCCCCACATTGAGCTGACAGTGTTATGGACGAGCTGACAGCGTTTGGAGCTCCTGTAGGGAAAGGTACGACCATCTGGCCCTCCCCTAGCCCTTCACTCAAGCCTGACAGCTTCCACACAGACCTGACGGCGTCCACTAAGGTCTGACAGCATCCATGGAGGTCTGATGGCTCCCTGTAAGGTTGGTGACACATTATAGATGAGTGGGCAACAATATGGACAAATTTAGGGCATGACATGGCATGTGATATTGACATTGGCCCTATGGACAAATTTAGGGCATGACATAGCCCTATCTCTTATAGATATGACTTTGGACACCTAGTGAAAATGGACAGCATGTTATGGTGGTATATCTGTAATATCTATGTACTTTATTTGAATGCTCTTTCTATGTACATTACTGTATGATGTTCTTATACATGTTGTTCTTATAAATATTATATGGAGGGATCATTGATGGCCATGTGGCAGCATCCACAGCCATGACATTGACCAATTCATTGGATCCCTGGATCACATGGGACATGCCATAACCCCTCCCACTTGAAAAACGAACTGAGGACACATATTTCTGATTGACTTTGATCATTGTTGATATGTCATCATGATGTTGCTAGTATAATATGCCTCTCTCATTGATGGTATGTTGGTATATGATAATGTATACTTAGAGCTATGTGGTAGAGAGGTACACCGATGAATGTTGTTTGCACTATCCATGACTAGCAGATTTGTGATAATGTTATGTAGATACAATTGTTTGAAAAACTAGTGTGACTAATTCTATGACTAATTGAAATCATTCTTATGACTAATTGGTCTCAGTCTTTGTCATATATATGAGATGTATTGTTTTTATATATACAGGGTATGATGCACCTAGGCATGTTTTTATCCTTTTCATTATTTTTACAATGGAAGATAATGTAAACACTGAGCCATAGGGTAGGAAGGTACACTGATAGAAGCTGCCTCTCCCATTTAAGACTTGGTGGTGTGTATTTTGTTGTAAGAATGCAGTATATCATTATACTGAGGTGTTTTGCTCATCCAAGATTGAGGCCTATAGCATTTAATAGCATTCTGCTATGCTTTACTGCTTTGATATTTGTATGTTTTGCTGTTATAGGGTTGCAGTTGGTGAACTCCCCTATCTGTCATATTATGGTTTATAGAGATTAGTAATTGAAGGTTAGAGCAGAGGCTCCCTTTATGTTACTTTAAATGGGTGGTAGTTGTTGAACTCCCCATAAGAGAAGGTTAGAGCAGGGGCTCCCTTTATGTTACTTTAAATGGGTGGTAGTTGTTGAACTCCCCATAATTGAAGGTTAGAGCAGGGACTCCCTTTATGTTACTTTAAATGGGTGGCAGTTGTTAAACTCCACATATTATGAAGGTTAGAATTGTGGTTACATTCTAGGTTAAACATATTTTTGGCGATGTTTATCCATAAATCTGAATTATGTTTTAAAATGGTTTACTTACATAATTAATTTTAAGGAAAGTTCAGGGACGCCTGAGACTTTCACTCCAATGTGACGTACTGGGAACAGCTCTAAGGTGTGTATGGTTGAGTAAGAGCAGCTCAAACCAGCCTGCTATGCTAATCTTATCAGGAGAAGCTCCCATGCACTTACTGCTGTTCCAAGGGACAATTGCACTAGCATTGTATGTTGTGAGGCTGATCACCTTGCTACTATAGTGGTAGCAGCTTTTGACCCTAAACAAGTTGCATTGGATTTAAAACAAAAAAAACAAAAACACATAATTGTTTATAAACAGTTAAAATTTCTGACCGAATAGATATTTCCCTTTTCAATAATGATTCCTATTTCTTAAAATATGAGCCCCTATTCTCAGAGCTGTTCACCCATGGAACTTAGTGTAATGGCAGGGTACCTGCCCTTTTATTACTTATTATTGTTGTTATCAAAATTGTTGGTAGCAAGCATCGCTGTTGTATACTAGAGAAGGAAGAGTTTCAAGTGCTTTGGTCTGGTCCTGAAGTCCCTCCCCCTGATACTAGTACCAATTCATACAATCAGACTAGTTATCACATTAATACCCCAACCCCAGCAGCAACTGCCCCAGTCATAGCCTGCAGCTATGATGGAGCAGGCCCCCAATGCTGTACTCACCATTACCCCTATCTCTAAATCATTCTGCTATCTCCCATACTAACCCCAGACTACAAAGACCTTTTCTTAAACCAGAGACTCTTCCTCTCATGAGCCTTGGCGCTGAGGATCCAGCCCAGGTTTTTCATGCAGCCTTGTTCAGTCAGGTGAGATCCAGGGTATAAGATTTCCCTGCTATAATCAGTTTTGGTCATTAATTATGCAGGGTGATGACCTGAGATCCTCAGACTTCTTTTGTTTTATTTTGAGATTTCTCCATATTTTGGAAATATGTTTAAATCTAAGAAATGGATGACCTGTGTAGAAGTCTGGGATCTATTTAATGTTTTTATAGTTTAATGGTAGTCACTGGAATAAATGGTCCTAGATGTAGTATGTACTTATGAAAGCATACACTGATATTATTGTGCCTACATACATATGAATATTATATGAGTTTTATTAAGGTGTGGATATTATGAACATGAACTTATGTAAACCTAAAGTACTATGGGTTGTTTTATGTGTACTTTGTATTTTAGTGTTGTAATTGTTCTTGGTTTTAAATGGTTCTAGATGTATGAATTTATTGTATGAGTCTTATTAAGATGTTGGTATTTCTTTGTGAACTTCATGTAAACCTAAAAATACTATGAGTATGTTTAAGACTATAAGGTTATAGAAATGTAAAATTGTTGTGTAAGTTGGGACAACACTAAGCCCAGAGATCAATTTTGTATCTATTTTTGCCGGCTGTGTAGGGGTGGTCAATAATCCTCCAACCACTGGAGGAGGGACACATGAATCGTGTAATATGGATTTTCCCTTCACAATGGTGGGGAACGGTACGTGTCCAACGTGTCCAACTTCTGACAGCTGTGGCCTGTGCCTAGTTTTTGTTTAAATTGGCGACAAATTCTCCAACTAATGAGTCTGTCCACTGAGCTTGACTTGTCCTGTTCTTTGTTCACTGACTCACCCTCACCTGACTGCTGCTGCTGCACCAGCCATCTCCAGTATGGCCTGGCTTTGACTGACAGTTTTCTATGGGGCCCTAGAGGCCACCCATAGTTTATGCTTTGGTTTTTTGAACAAGTATTCTATGGGGTCCTAGAAAGTACCCTATAGTTTACAACCTGTTTGTGGGTCAGGGGCATTCACACCTAGCCTGGGCTAGAACAATGGGGGTGCTAAGCAACCAGCAGGCACAGTGGTGGCTTAGTTGGCTCAGTTGTCACCTATATGCTGAGTGATGACCTGTATGACACAGATGTGACTTGCCTGGCACTTAAGGCTTAACAGTTGAGGCCAGCCTACCCCTCCCCTGACGGTCTGAGGGGTCCCAGGGCTAGCCTACCCCTCCCCTGAAGGTCTGAGGGGTCCCAGGGCCGGCCTACACCTCCCCTGATGGCCTGAGGGGTTCCAGGGCTGGCCTACCCCTCCCCTGACAGCCTGAGGGGTCCCAGGGCCGGCCTACCCCTCCCCTGACGGCCTGAGGGGTCCCAGGGCCGGCCTAACCCTTCCCTGACGGTCTGAGGGGTCCCAGGGTCGGCCTACCCCTCCCCTGACGGCCTGAGGGGTCCCAGGGTCGGCCTACCCCTCCCCTGACGGTCTGAGGGGTCCCAGGGTCGGCCTACCCCTCCCCTGACAGCCTGAGGGGTCCCAGGGTCCGCCTACCCTTCTCCTGACAGCCTGAGGGGTCCCAGGGTCGGCCTACCCCTCCCCTGACAGCCTGAGGGGTCCCAGGGTCGGCCTACCCCTCCCCTGACAGCCTGAGGGGTCACAGGGTCCGCCTACCCTTCTCCTGACAGCCTGAGGGGTCCCAGGGTCGGCCTACCCTTCTCCTGACAGCCTGAGGGGTCCCAGGGTCGGCCTACCCCTCCCCTGACAGCCTGAGGGGTCCCAGGGCCGGCCTACCCCTCCCCCCCTGACGGCCTGAGGGGCCCCAGGGCCGGCCTACCCCTCCCCTGACGGCCTGAGGGGTCCCAGGGCCGGCCTACCCTTCTCCTGACAGCCTGAGGGGCACCTGGGCCAGCCTACCCCTCCCCTGACGGCCTGAGGGGTCCCAGGGTCGGCCTACCCCTCCCCTGACGGCCTGGGGGGTCCCAGGGCCGGCCTACCCTTCTCCTGACAGCCTGAGGGGTCACAGGGTCCGCCTACCCCTCCCTTGACGGTCTGAGGGGTCCCAGGGCTAGCCTACCCCTCCCCTGACGGTCTGAGGGGTCCCGGGGCTGGCCTACCCCTCCCCTGACGGCCTGAGGGGTCCCAGGGTCGGCCTACCCCTCCCCTGACGGTCTGAGGGGTCCCAGGGTCGGCCTACCCTTCTCCTGACAGCCTGAGGGGTCACAGGGTCCGCCTACCCCTCCCTTGACGGTCTGAGGGGTCCCAGGGCTAGCCTACCCCTCCCCTGACGGTCTGAGGGGTCCCGGGGCTGGCCTACCCCTCCCCTGATGGCCTGAGGGGTCCCAGGGCCGGCCTACCCCTCCCCTGACTGCCTGAGTGGTCCCAGGGCCGGCCTACCCCTCTCCTGACTGCCTGAGTGGTCCCAGGGCCGGCCTACCCCTCCCCTGACGGCCTGAGGGGGCCCAGGGCTGGCCTACCCCTCCCCTGATGGTCTGAGGGGTCCCAGGGCCGGCCTAACCCTCCCCTGATGGTCTGAGGGGTCCCAGGGCCGGCCTAACCCTTCCCTAGTGCCACAGGGTCAGGCAAACCCCTCTCCCAATGATCTTTGGGAGTGGGTGCTCCAGGGCTAGCCTCCCCTCCCTTCAGTGGCTAGGGAGACTTAAATATGAAAAAAGATTATGTATTTAACAAAATTGTTTTAAATGTCCTGTAAAGTCAATTAATTCTCACTGTTTAAAAGTTATTAAATCCCCATACATAAAGGTACTTAAATAAAGGTACTTAAATGTAATGAAAAGATATAAGCTTAAAGGTGCTGACAACCTCTAATGGCATGTTAAGATGCTTAAATGTGCTAATGGAGTATATAAAGTATCTTTATATATGTATTACTGTACCAACACCAGAGGATGCCACCCTTCACTAAACCCCAATGTGTGTTCCTCTATTCTAGGTCACTTGCAGTTAGCCACCTGAATGAGACGGATGCTCAGCAGGGACAGTAACTGGACATATATATAATCCCCTCTTTTTTCACTTCCGAAATTTCTCAAGGGAAATTTACTATTTCTGACACTAAGCCAGTTTTTGTTCATGCTATGGGCGCGGTCCCTAAAGCTACAGGTGGTGTTAGGAACATAACTGATTGTTCTCGACCTAAGGGCCGTTCAGTGAACAATTACATGGAACAGACATTCTCCACGTTTAAGTATAAAACCATGGACGACGTGACTGACAACCTAACCAAGGGTTCCTATATGGCGGTAACCGATATCTCATGTGCCTATAGATCGGTTCCGATAAGGCCTTCTGATAGGAAATTTCAAGGACTGCTCTGGGAAATAGATGGTGAGAACTGCTACTTAGTCGACAATTTCTTGTCGTTTGGTACCATGGTTGCGCCATTTATTTTCTCTAGGATATCCGATTCCATTGTCCGCTACTTAGCTAAACATGGTATCAAAGCGGTGAACTACCTTGATGACTTCATAGTCGGCGACGATTATGATTCCTGTAAAAAGGCTCAGTTCTTCTTGCACTCACTGTTACGTGACCTTTGGTTTCCACATAGCTTATAAGAAAATTGTTTCACCCTCAACGAAAGTAATTTATCTAGGTGTGGAGATTGACTCGATAAGTATGCATCTAAAGTTGCCTAAGGATAAGTTAGAAAAGCTACGTGATGAACTAAGGTTCTTCAACCAGAAACACCGGGCCACAAAGAAGCAAATCCAGCGTTTGGCAGGTATTCTTGGTCATTGTGCTACTCTTGTCTGGGGTGGCCGAACATTCTCTCACCGTGTCATTAGCTTGCTTAAGGGCTTTAAACCAAATCAGAGATATGTATGCCTAGGCAGTGAATTTCACTTAGATATTGCATGGTAGAACTCTTTTGCACAATGGTTTAATGGAAGATCGGCTATAGTACACCATGAACTCCCTGAACGTACCTTCTCTTGTGACTCAAGTTTTAAGGGTTACGCAGCAGTATACAAATTGGATTGGATTTGCGGTTCATGGCTCGAATCATTATCTTCTTCTGGGGATAACCACTCACACTTTATGTGTGACACTCCTGACATACCGGTGGAGAATATCAATGTGCTGGAACTATATCCAGTTCTACAAGCCGTCAGAAGATAGGGGCCTGTGTGGAAAGACCAACAAGTTTTATGTGAATCAGATAATACTCAGGTTGTTTGGGCTCTGAATAAAGGCCGCAGTGGCAATGTTATATCTATGGCCATGCTTCGAGATATATTTTGGCTTACAGTTATGTATAATTGCCATATTGTTGCAAGGCATATCAGTGGAGAAAGTAACATTATTCCAGATTTCTTATCTCGTGTGGAAAATTTTGACTGTACTGATATATATTTTCCGTCTTCCATGTGTTGCTACAGAACAGTCCGACTTAAGGGATTCACTGGATGATCGTGCCCAGCAATTGAGAGGCCACGCGCTTGCGGACACTTCATGGAGAACACGTTCGTCACAATGGAAGTCATATATGACATTCTGTGAATTAATTGGCTCAGCGCCGTTACCGGCTAATTCTCAGCAAATGTGCCGATATATTGTATATTTGTCAGAAAAGCTGAAATATGTTAGCATCATCAATTATGTCAGTGCGATCACACAACTGCATAAAATGTATGAATATAATGTATCTTTCTTGGATGACTACTTGGTGAAATTTACATTGTCAGATCTCCGTCGGGTGTTGGGGGACCCTGCGCCGGTGCGACCGACCCTTCACGTCTTGGAGCTGTTGGCTATGTACAGACAAGTGAATCTGTCTGATGCGACTGAGAGATGTGTGTGGGCTTGTATTGTCCTGGCTTTCAGAACTTTGCTACGCAAGAGTAATTTAGTCACTTCCCATATCATGGATGTCCATGTACTACGTCGGAAATCAATCCGCTATTTTCCATGGGGGATGCTGATCACCATTTCCAGCACTAAGACGATTCAATTTGGTTAACAAGTGATTACTATTCCAGTCACTTACGCACACGGTTCCCCCCTCTGTGCTGTGCATTGGATTCAGCAACACCTGAGGGACATTCCTACTGTCAATGAGGATGACCCGTTATTCCTGGTTCCACGCAGCCAGGGGTATTCTCCTTTGTCATACACAGCCACTTTGAACTTCTTGAAAGCTCTTCTCAAACGCATTGGGAAGGATCCCAACCAAGTGGGGCTGCATTCCTTGAGGCGTGCGGGTGCTTCTTACATGCACTCAATTGGTATATCACTGGAGGACATTCGCCAAACAGGCGACTGGAAGAGCTTAGCAGCTCTGATCTACCTAGCACATCCTCTTCAGGGCCGCATTGACGTTGACAGAAGGATATCCTCATCACTATCATCATATTCTGACAGATATTAGGTTTCTAACATTGTCGCGTTGTGGCTTTGACGGTACTTGGCAGTTGGCGGAATCTATACCGCGACTCCAGCCACTCATGTGTTGAGTTGAATTAATGGAGTATGTAAAGTATCTTTATATATGTATTACTGTACCAACACCAGAGGGTGCCACCCTTCACTAAACCCCAATGTGTGTTCCTCTATTCTAGGTCGCTTGCAGTTAGCCACCTGAATGAGACGGACGCTCAGCAGGGACAGTAATTGGACATATATATACTCCCCTCTTATTTCTTTTGTTTTCTATTAAAAATTTCCACAAAAAGAAAAGTATATTTAAACATTTATTCGTCAATAAAAGGCGGAATCTATACCGCGACTTCAGCCACTTATGTGTCGAGTTGAATTAATAAGACTGTAATGTAAAGATGTGTAAAACCTCTGATACCAAGTAAATATACTTAATGTTTTGAAATACTATAATGTAAAGGTAATTAAAGAATATGATGTTCAGTAAAGGAACCTAAATGTGTTGATAAGATCTGCATGCAAATGTACTTAAAGCTCCAGATGTCACTTAAATTCAATTAAACTAATTTAAGGCCAGACAGAGTAAAGGTTGGTAAAGGGCTTGACAATAATTATGTCAATAATCATATTTAAATTATTCAAGTAAAGCAGAGACAATGAGGGCCATTACAAACTTTGATTCAGTACTTAAATCCTATTAAATGTGGACCTTTAAGTCCTTTACTTTTTCAGGCAAAGGTGAAGTTATTGTTATTTAAAGATAATTAAAGGGGGCCTTCAATCAGATTTAGGTGGAACGTAAAGACCAATGAAAGGTTATATTTCGTGCAGTGAACTCTCCAGTACTATGGCCTCCGGTTTCCCTGGTTCCACACCCCTTGCAATAAATCTTATGTAACTGTAACTGTACACATGATTAATGAATAAAAGTTGTAAAGTGATTTACATGTTGTGTTTTCTCTAACAGACGTTTGTATTTTCATTATTCAAATGAATAATCTATTGCGTATTCATTTCATTATTTATACCTGCAATAAGCTTGGATTTCCCATGGAGCGTCCTGTATATTGTTCAGAGTGAAGAAATGATTGATTGCCTGAATGGCCAAGCCATAGAGAATTTAAATGATTTCCCCAAAAAGTCATAATTACCTTAAAGACCCATTGCGGTGATAGTAGAGACCAAAGGCAGGCTGCCATCGATGAATCCCGAGTGTTGCCATGTACATTGCAGCTACAGGCTCATAAAAGTACAGGCTTGAAGGATTATTTTGGAACAAGGATCCTAAAAGGGAGCTGCCACTGTGTTGATAGGCAGTTATGAATACAACTGTGTACATCCTTCTCGTAGTTTTCTCCTGAAAAAAAGGAGAATACTTTGACTTGGGGAAATCACTTTGGATATTCAAATATTTATTCATTGTATTTTTTTGTTAAATTCTCTATTCTATCTCCCTTGTGCAGAGCTCTTCCGATAGCATCTATACATTATGATATCAGTATATAATACAAACAATTTCCATTTTAAATCATAATCCTATAAATATATTATTAATAGAAATACAAAATATCAAAAATAATACAATTTACCGAATTTATCAAAACATAATACAATTTACACAACCACATACACCATTCATACCTATATTTACCAATGTGTTATTTCAATAATTCAAATCAGACAAATTCAAACGGTATACCACATTATTAAACTCTGATATATTAACAGCATTCTGTATCCTGTCATCTAATTTCTCCCAAATACCACATCCAAGATAGTAAGGGCTTTTTAAAACCCTTTCTTTATCAGTGAATGGTTTATACAATTTCACCCTCTCATTGCCCCTCAATACCATCTCTGGTCTTTCAATATTGACATTCATAATATTCTTACTCAATTTAAATATTCTACGTATCATTAACGTGTTTTACCTATCACACAATGCCAACGAGTTCAATTTCCTATGATATTGTGTCATAACATCAGAAGGCACCCCTTCAAAAATATCTAAACAGGTTTTTGCAGCCCTATTTTGCAATGGCTGTAATTTCTTAACATATTTTTTTATTTTTTTATTTCAGAGCCACATCTTACA
This sequence comes from Lepidonotus clava, assembly GCA_936440205.1. Classification (NCBI taxonomy): domain Eukaryota; kingdom Metazoa; phylum Annelida; class Polychaeta; order Phyllodocida; family Polynoidae; genus Lepidonotus; species Lepidonotus clava. The sequence goes on along the minus strand of OW387146.1, from coordinate 48,600,367 downwards.
AAGTAAGTTTTTTATGTAGTTGATTTATAGTAGATAACAAAAGTGGAAATAAACAAAGATAATATACATGAGATACAATGCACCTATAAATATATATTAGAAGTAGTATATAACAGAATTTAAGCTCTTTACAGCAATAGGCATCGCATGTAAAGGATTACATAACCATAATAAGATTATCAATAACATTTCTTATAGCCCTTTTAAACATGCTTTTGTTTATAGATTGCTGCACATCAGATGTTAAAGAATTCCACAAACGTAACCCTCTGTACCAAGGGCTCATATTTACCTTGGTTAATTTTGTACAGCTTACTTTAAATTTTACTTTATTTTAACTTCTCAGTTCTATTTTTGTTTTTTGAAGATCCACATATACACTCTTGGTACCATATGCATATAATATACATAACAAATGTTCAATTCTACCTGCTTCAAGACTATTTATACCATATAATTTATCAAGCTCATCAATTGACTTATGGTTTTCAAACCTATACTCATTTTCTTTTATCCGGAAGCCTCTTTTTTGCAATTTATTTAATTTTCTGATCTGTTGTTTCGATCCAGAATCAATCACAAAATCAACAAACTCGAAATGAGGACGTATGATTGTCTTATAAACATGTTTTGCACATTTTTCACCAATGAAACATCTCATTATTTTCGTTATATACAGTTTATGACTCACTTTTTTATATACATTATCTATATACATCTTTGGGGACAGATTGCTTTCCAAAATGTACCCCAAATAGTTATATGAATTCACATATGCTAATGATACACCATCTATATACACTTTCAAATCTGTATTGTCACATCTGTTTCCTTGATATAGACATGTTTTGTCTTATATTATTTATCATTAATTTATTTATTTCACACCAATATAAAATTTTATCCAAACAATTTTGAGAAAGTCGAATTGTTTCTTGCCCACTTATTCCACTATTCCACTAGTCATCACCATAGTATCGTCTGCATACATAAAAATATTTGATTCATTTACCAAATTGTCAAATAAATCATTTACATATGTGACCCGTTTTGGCGAAGTGAGTCGGATGTCGCACGGGGAAGATTTTTAGTTAGGTATACCATCAGAAAATACTAATTCTTAGCTTTAAAACGAGGTATAGCATGTCTAGGTCCGATATCTAGGGCCTGAGATAAGTTGCGACGAGAATAAAAAGAACCGCGCCTATGCGGGTATAAGAAACAGAGATAAATGAGTTGAAAGTTTTTCTTACTGCGCGCTACCGCGGTCCTCCGATAAAGCCCTAGCAACGTACACTTGTAATCAATCCTTGGTCCTGAAACTTTACATAGTCATTCTACACTATTCTAGCTAACAAATACCAGTAATTCATGCGTTTATATACAAAACTTTTATTCATGCCGGCGCTGCAAAAAGTGACAAAAATCCGGATCTGAAACAACAACTTAACCTAGAACGGCAAGCATAAAGGATCACAATACCTCATCTTGGCTTCTTAAAAAACGACTCTGTGATGACCCTAAGTACCCTGGGTATCCATAATGTGTCTATAAAAGTTCTTGGAATGTTCATGATTGTCTTTGGTCGTTAAAATAGTGAAAAGCCACCGAGGTAAAAATCTTAAAATCAGAAAAAGTCTTAACAACTAAAAATAAGTTAACAATGTTCAAAACGGATTCTTAATAGTTCTCAGGTGGTCCTGGGCCTGCCACGACCACGTTTAGCACGTTTACTAGGACGGCCCCTGCCCCTAGGTGGGGGTGGGGGGCCTTCCTCCTCTGAGTCAGATGAAGATTTTGATTCCCTCTCCAGCTGTCTGACCAACTCCTCCTCCTCCCCCTCCGATCCTGATGATGTGTCTGGAGTCTGTCCTCTGCCTCTGCCTCTGCCCCTGCCACTGCCTCTGCCTCTGCCTCTACCTCTGCCTCTGCCCCTGCCCCTGCCCCTGCCCCTGCCTGGCCCATCCCCCTCGCCAGCCTCTGGCTCTGATTCCGCATCTGGTTCTGGCGGAGGTACGGCACGGGGGCCTGGGCCGGGTGCTGGTTCTGGTACAGAGGGCTTAGGGCACATGATGTCCTTCATGTCCTCAGTACAAAAATCCCGAATGTTCTTGAAGAGATACCACTGTCTTTTGGCCGGGAGGCCAGGGGATTCGGTGGGCTGAGGGCCTTCCTGGGGGACAGCTTCAGGGGCGACAGTCAGCATCTTGAAGGTCTCGGGGGCCGAGTCGGCATACTGCCGGAAGGTGACGTGGCCCTTGTTCTGGTCAGAGAATACAAAGTGATGATACTGCTTAATGCCCTTGAGTGGCTTGATGAAAGGGGTCAAAAAAGATTGCCAGTCATATGACTCGACAAACACCTTCCCATTCTCGTCCCCCACAAGTTGGGCAATGTTGACACGTTCTTGGGTACTCTTCACCACAGTCTCCTCCATCTCCGAGAGGCTCGAGACAGGCTCACGACGAAACCTTTGTTTAAGCAAACCAAAGCACCAGTCCGGGGCAAACTTGGTGTGCCCTGTGATCAAAAAGTTTAAGGAAATGGACTGGTGCCGGCCAGTCAGGACCCGCCAGAGAAGATACGCTAGCACAAACTTGTTCTTGTTCTGACCACTACAGTTGTCACAGTGCATGTCCACCGCCTTCTCCCCCAGGGAATACTTTTCAAAATAGTGGAGCAGGTATGAAATAACAGCATTTGACCCCTTACTACCGCAATGGCTTTCGTCGATCAAATAGTTCACCTGTTGGGGGATGGCCTCGGCACAGACACCGAAAATGCCGACCTTGCGGGGGACAAGGAAATACAATGGGCCAGGCTGCATAGGAAAGGAGGGAAGGTGGACCTGCTGGGCATAATCAAAACTGATGTGGACCTTCGTGTCAGAAGAACAAGGGGGGTGGGGGCCAAGGGGAGGGGACTCTGCTTCCTTGTAGGCAGCCTTGGCAGACTTGACCATGTCCTGATAAAAGCCCCTCTCCCGAGCCACCACCTCCAGGTGAACTTGTTGCTTTTTCAGCTTGGCCTGTTTCACAATGTCAGGTAGGTTACTAGAGGCAGAGATATCCCTGTTGTTGCGCTGGCATTCCCAGCAGAGGTCAGTCATAGGGCGGGAACACACTATGCGAGGGAGGAGTTGGAGCCACAGGTTTCTAAAGGTTGAGTCAGCCACACACCTGAAGTTAGCCTCCTCCATGGCGTTGCTGTACAACCTGTAGATGTCGGCCTTTGTGGAAGAGGAGGGGAGGAGGAGGATGTCATCCCGTTTGTGGGAAGACACACGACCAGGCAGGACGAGGGCGTTGGTCTCGGCATAGGAGTTGATGAAGTCCACGACCCGCCTGATGTCCTCCAGTTGGAGGATCCTTGCAGTCGCCTGTCGCCCGCCAGACTTCTTTTGCCTGGTCACCACCCCGTAGCACTTGTACCACTTGATGATGGACGTCAGCTTGTTCTGGCTGATGCTGGAAAGGTCACAAGGTAAGAGTTACATTAGGCCAATAATCATTGGACACAGGCAACAAATACAGGTAAGTATTGTAATATTAATATGGACGATTTGTGAAGGTAAGTGCCATGATCAGATTCTGTTATGATACATTACAGTTCATCTTGTAATTTACCTCAAGTAGTACATTAATAGTAGGGATATCTAGGTAGACCTTAGTTTAGCAAAGAAGTTGAATATCAAAGCTACTCACGCGTACATGAACTTGAAAGTGTCCCTGCAGACTGGCCGAGAACCGACGAGGTAGTGGCTTCTTTGGTGCTGCCTCTCCCCTCTCCCCTTAATCCCCTTCTTCCAGGTGGACAGCCTGCTGCTATTGTCTGTGCAGGTACTGACGATGCCCAGTAGCAACATGTCCTTCTCGCCTAGAAAACAAATTAGATTAGGATAATAACAATCTGTACATGATATGCATGTGACTCAAGGAATGAGGTTTCTGGATTGACCCATGAACTAGGTTAACACACCCTAAATACTAACTTAAAAACGGTCTGGTTGAGTATTAATAGTTGTCTGTTATACTTCAAGACGTTGTCATGGATTATGGGATAGTTTTGAGCAAGAACGACATAGCTACATGGTCGTGGCGACAGGTTTGCATAACATGTATCTCATGAAAAACTTACCTGAGGACAGCTGAAAGACCTCCTGCCGACGCGCGACCAGCTCCGACGTCGTGAACTGTTTACTGCACTCCTTGTCTTTGTAGTGCTTGCAGGAACATCTAAAGACAGCAACATACATGATATTAGACTTAGTTCACCTTCCTGAGGGCCACAATGGCATGAGACATGATTGATAACCGTTACAGGCCGGCCGGATCAGCTGACGCCATTAAGTAGGTCACCGGACAACCCCGACGGATCATCCCTGTTTATGGCATGAAATCAACTTTGAAACTTGATAAAAACTAGTTAGGCAGTTAGAATACATACTAGGGCACAATCGTAGGCAGTTTCATCAACATTGAAAGGGATTTAGGCACTTTGCGTACTTGTTTCAGAGATAGGGCAACCGACCGCATGTCGGCCATTATAAAGTTTTTCAAAACTCACATGAAGCGTTCGCAGTCGTCCCACTCCGCCTGTAGAAGGTCGTCCGTGGGGTTAGGGATGACTAGTGGCTCATCCTCATCGTCCTCAGCATCCTCCGGTTCCCCTAGATCCTCCTGAACATCTTCTTCTTCCTCGGGGGGATCGTCTTGCCCCTCCTCCCCGTCGGCGAAGAGAAAGTACTCGTCGACCAAAGTCCGCCATTGCTGTGCCTCGGCTACACCACGTAAATTTGCCCGATTTATCGTATTCAGGGCATCCGCGACAGCCTCCTCGCGATCCATGTCCTTCCCGACGATGTTGGGAGGTAATCCACATCAAAATCCAGCAGTGATCCAGGATTAAAACAGCTAAATCCGTCGGAGAAGTGATGTCGCACGTCCGTCCTGCTCGCCATGCGTCCCTTTAAATTTCCACAACAACTGAAACCGGAAGGCACGCGAGGCCTCTCAGCCAATCAGCGCGCCGCATTCCGCACACGTGACCTCCTTGACGACGATTGTTTACGGGACGACAATCGGGGAAACACGTTCTGATTGGTCCTTGCCGGCGCGAATTCAAAATCCGAGGCTGTCATTGGCCAGTTCACTTCGCGCCCTTTCAGCAGGTACCCGGAACATGGGGCTGGGATGGGATCCAGACCGACAGGCAAGCCGCGAAGTTAGGGGAAAATGGCGTGAATCGAGGGTCTTTTGTTTCAGATCACTGAGGCGTTGCGCGTCTTTGGGGCCTATTTAGAGGGACTAAGAGATGGCTTTGGGACCTAAAATTTTTTTTGGGAAGACTTCTGATATAGGAGATTTGAACAAAAGAAAAAACCCATTTTCGATAAAAAATGCGAAATGCGACTTCAGAGCCCCATATCTCAGTTCGACTTTCTGCGACATCCGACTCATTTCGCCAAAACGGGTCACATATATGATAAATATCAAGGGTCCTAATATGGACCCCTGTGGAATACCGTACTGCAATTTAGACACAGTAGAGCAATAATTACCTACTGTACAATATTGAGTTCTAGAATCTAAATATTTCTGAAAGAATTTTAATGATATTTCATACTATCCATATAATTTCAATTTTTTAATGAGAATATTGTGATCTAACGTATCGAAAGCTTTTTGATAGTTTATGAAAATACAACTTATGAAATGATTTCTATCCCAGGCAGTAAATAATTCTTTTAATACATCAAATATAGTGAAACTAGTACTTCTTTGTTTACGAAAACCATATTGATATATATTCAAAAGTTGATTATGTTCCATATAATTATATAATTGTGTATGGATGCAATGTTCCAGAAGCTTGCCTGGTAACAAAATTTGGGTTATAGGTCTCCAATTTTTCGCAAATGATTTGTTTCCTTCTTTAGGAATTGGCTTTATTTGTCCAACTCCACATTTTAGTGGAAACGTTCCAACATTTATACAAATGTTAAATAAATAATGTAATTCTTTGATAAGAACTTCAAATGCATCTTTAATTAACCTAGAACTAAGACTATTAATAGCAGAACTTTTATACATGTTTATGAGCACAATAACGAGATATTGTTATTTGGTTATAAAGACAGGACAGAGAATACACTTCACACCAGGTGGAGGCACCCCACCCAGTCTGCACTGAGGGGGGTGTGTGTGGGTGTAGGGTAACCAGAGAGCCCCGGTCAGTCAGGTACCGGTCACCACGCTGAAAAAAATTGTTTTTTCCTTAGTTTGTAAGGGGCCAGTTTTGGTTCCAGGTTACGATAATAAACCAGGAATTCGCCCAACCTGCCTACGTGTTCATGTGTTCATAGGACTAGGATTTATATCTGCTACCACACGTGAAATTTCTTGCAAAGAAATTTCAGTAAATGAAAAGGAAGTATCATTTTCATGAAAATTTAATTTATCCCATTCTTTACCAAATTTAGTAGCCAATACTACACCTGCATTTGTGTAGTAATTATTCATGTATTCACACATTTCTTCACCTCGAATCAACCTATTCTTTTGTTCATCAAGTATTTCAATTAGTTCTAAACTAGAGGAACTTTTGCCTAAACTTGTAACACCTTTCACTATATGCCAGAATTTTCATGGGTTTGATTCATTTTCATCTATGAGCTCTGATATATAATCCTCTTTTTGCTTTACATAAGGCCTTATGTACTCATATTTTCTCTCTTTTAAAATTTTCACGAGAAATAGCATCCTTATTTTTTAATAATATTTTATGAAGTCTATTCTTTTCTTGAATCATTTCGACTATTTCCTTAGTTACCCATGATTCATGTATGTTTCTGAACTTAATTTTCCTAAAGGGACAAAATTTATCCGCTGTTGTTTCGATTTTTTCATACATAATATCCCATAGAGCATCAACATCTTGCGAATGCCAGAATCCATCCCATAGATAATGATTTAATATCTCATTCTGATATAAATTTTTATCATAATTCTTAAAACTTCTACATGTTATATGTTGTGTCGGTATATGGCTATGTTTAATCTTTCTTGTCAAAAACACAGCATAGTGATCAGAAATAGTACTATGTATTACTCCCGATTCTAAAACATGCTGAATGTTTGTCAATATTATATCAATCAGAGTACTACTCTTGGTAGTCACACGGGTCGAACTTGTAATGAGTTGGCATAATTGATAACCCCTTTCAATCTCCTTCAATTTTGAGAAAGAAGAACTATTCCATTTTAGATAATCTATATGAAGATCACCCAATATTAATGGTTCATTATTGCTTAAATCCTGAACATAATCTATTGATTGGCTTAATTCCAATAATGATTTTTCAACACTACTATGTGGTGGTCTATATACTAGACCTATAGTTATTTTGCACATTTTACTATTATCAATTGTGATCCACAACTGTTCTAGACTAGTAGTGGTTCTCGAATTGTTATCAATAATCTGCACAAAAGATGAATATTTCTTCTTGACATAAATTAGTAACCCACCACCATGTTTTGGGACAGTAGGCATGTTTATTCTGCAAGAACTAGTTCTATCTAAACGATATAAATCATGTTCACTCACTGTAATTAATTGATCTGGAATATTGTTCGACAACCAAGTTTCACTCAAACAAATTATATCAAAATCTTTAAACAAAGTATACATTTCATTTAGATTTCTCATGACACTTCTTATGTTCAAATGTATCACCTTCAATCATGATGAATACATAGCGGTTTAAATTTGAGATCTAAAGTCAATATAATGTACAAAGCTTTGAAAACATATTGATATGATATGGTCATAAATAATGTTTGGTGCAGAGTAAAGTTTTTGATTAGAAAAAAATGAAAAAACAGGCAACAAACAACGAACAACAGAACAATGTACAATGAACTACCATGCTTAGTTCACAAGGACAGTAGAACCACATGTCAATTTGAGATTTACATAATCGACCATGTAAACACCAAATTAGTGTCAAGCTATACTTTCACTGGTGGGGTGTAAAATATGTACATAAATCAATTGAGTAAGTGTGTGTGCGAGTGTGTTTGAAACCAAGCAATCTGATTTACTGTTTTACGTGATTCTTTCTTATTACATTTTGCAACGGGAAGCCCCATATGCAAGTAATATGAATCATTTCAGTCAGTAATAGCAGGATCTAGTTCTGTATATGGTCAAACAAGTCGCAGTCCGTGCGTATTAAAGTTCAATATATGCAGTCTAAGGCCAGAAATACATATTGTTATTGTCCATTCCATTTGATAGCATTTTCAATTTTCCTGGCCCAGCATTTCAAAGTGTACTCAGTAGCATGCAAACCATCGTCTAATCTATTGTAGAAATGATGATGTCTACCATGTTTTTGTACATGCACCACCTCATGCAGCATCGGCGTATGCATATTATGATCCAAGTTAAACCGGATGATTTCTGAGTTCAATGAAACTATACCTTGATTAACAACCTCTTGCATATCAGATCTTACCTCTTGCTTATTATATTTGGCAACATCAATCCCTGTAATGGGAAGAACCACAAATTTTACATTTGGCATTTCTGAAATGAGCGTATTCATACAATCATAATTACGTCCTGTGAGGGTTGAGCTTAAATGGTCTGAATCCTGATAAGGAATTGTAATCTGCCATATATCATGATTTAAAGCACTTATGTCTTTCACGGCGCCTCCAAAGTATACAGTGCTGTACTTAACTCGCTGAGTGAATTCCAACACGGAACGCTGCAGGCAGGCAATGTTAGCTCCACGGATCGGATATACAAATACATCAGGGTTTTGTCCATGCAAATGCAGTTCAGATCCAATGCCCTGACCCCTAGAGTCCATAAATATTCCTGTAGCCATGTCTGATCAAATGGTATGATCTGAATATATATATATATATATATTCACATCTGAATATATATATATATATATATATATATTCACAGTAGAGTCTCGCCAGTCCGTCGTACTGACTGGTATTCTCTAAGTCCTCTCGGGTGCGCATGAGTAGTCTACCAAGGAGATTATTACCTGGCCAAGTACCCTGTTCTAAGGGCGCACTATAAATAGCGCAACCACTCCCCCAGAATGAGTCTAATGACCCTTCACTTAATAAGGCCGGGCATGTATCTATTAGCATGTAATATAGATTTTCATTTCGCCTAAATTTATGTTGCAAGATATATTACATTTTATCCAGTTTTACTCTTTCCCATTCCTCTGTTGTTTTTATTCTAGCTCCAATAGCTTTAGATTCAGCAGGGGTCGCAGCTGATCTTATGGCTGCCAGAGCAATAGGATCCTTACAGATCCTGGCTTTTTCACCCTGATAACAATGCTCTGAAGTAATGTATACCCATCCATTATATTTTACTGAGCAAGAGAAAAAATTACTTAAAAAACACTCTCGTCCATGAAATACAATGTTGCCTTTTGACAAGTATTGCATAAATACATTATTTTTTTGGAATATATCATGCCGCTTTTTTTTTTACGTTCATGCGCCTACCACCAGATTCAGGATCAATTTCCTTTCTGTCCTTTCTACTCAAACCACGAGCATATTCTATCATATATTCACGTGGAATCTCATGAATCGTTGTGGTGTAATATGTTACACCATATATAGATATTTCACATTCTCTTGTTTTAACCTCTTTCCCTGCCTTCCTGGTGTGATGAATGTCTATTCATCAGTTATCAAGGTTGAAATATGGAAAGTAAGACGATGCGACAGATTAAAGTATATTTTGTAACGGGCCCGAAAAGCCCGAAAAAAGCCCGAAAAAAGCCCGAAAGGCCCAAAATTGTAAAAGCCCGAAACCCGAAAGACCCGAGAAATATGTAATCCGGAAGTTATAAATGTAAACCCGAAGTGACGTCATTATGACCACGTGATCAGAAACAGCCAATCAGGGCTGACCACTAGACTATAAAAGGGGCGGTGAGGCCCGAGAATAAAAGAGTTCATTCGCAGTACTCCTTCTGTCAACATGTGTCTTCTTCCTATGGTAACCTATAAGATGATCCAATAGAGGCTAATTAACTAGAAAGTACAAGTAAAACAGTGAAAGTTAAAGGAAATTAGACGAAAGTTAGGATGGGGTCCCTAAGACCCGAGAGACTGAAACAGGGCACGAAAGCCCTAAATGGCCCAGATGGAGTCCCAAGAACGGAGGACCGGACTGGCACGAAGGCCCGAAATAGGGAGCGGAAACCCAGGGATCAGGGGTATGAAGGCACGACCGGCTCGGCCCCACGCTACCAAACAATAGGCCACTTCACGGTTGCCGTTTGGAGGATGTAGAAGCCTTTCGTTTTCAACAAACAATAGGTGACCGTCGGCCCGACATCCCCGCTGGATGAGAATGAGGGTAGACCGTCCACAGTGGGCCCCGAAGAGAGTGCCAGCACGAAGGAAACGGCCCACACGCATCCCTACCATTTTTCCTCCTCCGCAATCCTCCACCCGCTAACAGAAGTGCCCGGACCACGCGCCCGATGGCTGAGGAACCTCGGTCCAGCCCGGCAGATACACCCCTCCCCCGTCGACGAATACCGATTTCCCAATCGACCCGCTCAACCCCCCTCATGCGCGAGGCACGACTCTTGATATCACATCTCGGCTTCTTGCTCAGACTCCCTGTCCGGCTGAGACCCGAAACAACCCCCACGTCCCTCTGTTGTAGAAATCGGAAACGCCGAACTACCGAGGAACGTCACACTAGCAATTAATACTGCTTGTCTTAAGGATAGACAAGGGTTATCATGGTGTAATTTGCAGTGGTTGCATTTATTGATCTTTTCATGATTCATTTTTAGGAATATCTAGCCAATAGCTTTGACATCTAAACTTGAATATGCCATCTATATGGTCATGTATGATGTATATTAATTTGTTGAAACTTGACCAAGTAAATGTGTCATGAAAACAATTTTTTTCTTTTAACTTTTATTTTTTGAAGGTGGATATCTCACTTAATTCTTCAAGTACCCAGTCAAAACTTTGAATATGCATTCAAAACATTCTTACGCAGGGAACTGTGTCTCAGAATTTGTATATACGTCCTGGTTAATTTTTAAGAAAATAATGAAAAAAAATCTAAAAAAATCATTAAAAAGTTACCCGTTTTTTCAAATAAAATAAAAACCAGGACCTATAACAAAAAAGTGAGACACAGTTCCCTCCACATTAAGGTATTTGTACTGCATGTAAAGTTTCAGAGCTAAGGAGAAATTATTTATGAAGATATCGACATCCAAAAAATAAAAGTGAAAAATTCACTTTTTAATAACTTTGTTTTTTATTCTACACTTTACTAAAGAACTATTCGTACCATTAGATTGAGAAAAATGTGCCCTTTCATTTGATATATTATACATTCTAAAATAAGCATTATTAAGGAAACTGTTGCAATTTTACTGAAAAGGCCTTCGATAACCCTTCTCTATCCTTAATTTGGCTCTTTTTACCCGTGCCTCTTTGCTTTCATCTACGTTGAACCTTATTTTATTAAAGTGGACTGTGTTCCGTAGTCCAGCCTTGTTCTGTAGTAATTCATTAATTTTCTCCTTGTTGTTTAATGTAACCCTTATAGGTCGTGGCCATCTGCGTGATGGCTGATATGTACCCAACCTCTCAATATTTACCACCTCTGACGGAAATAGAGTAATGCCTATGTCATATGATATCCTACTTAGTAGCCCTCGGAGATCTTCATTTACATCTTCAACGACATTATCAAGGATAATGCGGAACAATTTAGGATCATCATTATTATGCAGTTTTCTCGAAGTTACCCGTTCTGTTGCATCTTTTCTTACTGATTCTGAAATATTAAGTGTACTTAAAGTTTCTTTGATTTGATCAAACTCCACCTTTACTTGTCTAATTTCATTATTCAAAATCTCAAGCTCTTTGTTTCTGTCATTTATGATTTTTTCAATTTGAGATTTCAAGTCTGCAACTGATATATTTGTCTCGTTTATCTTTGTCTCAGCATTTTGCCTCATTGACTTAATGTCCTCAGCTAATGCTACTTCGATATTGTTAACCTGATCAGCTACCCTGTCTATTGCCTTACTCGTTTCATTTTTGTGCACATCTAACAATGCAGAATGTTCTCTGATCTATTTATTCTTTTCGGTTAGATTAAAATTGTAGGCATTCTGAGCTACATCGATCCTTGTCATATTTTCTGTTACCATAATGAGTTGTTGTGCTACCTCTGATTTGAGTGAAGTTATTTCTACTCTCACATTTGAATTCACATCCTCAAGTGTTGTATTCACATTTTTCACGATGTCAACTGTTTGAGATGACACGTTTTGCTTTAGGGTATTTATCTAACTTCAGATAGTTACTAAGATTTGCTTCATATCATCATCTTTACCTGACAATCTATCCAAGCTACGTCCTCTTGTTCTACCTATTAACCTGTGCATTACAGAGCGGGTTATTCTACCTGTCAACTCTCCCTGATTACCTTCTTCAAATTGTCTAGTGTTTACCTTTGGTAAACTTCCCACACTATGTTGAGTGTTTACTTTTGGTGTAGTGAGATCAATCAGATCGCCTTCAGTACCCATATTTATCTTTTTTGATTCGCGAGAGATAATATTTCTGACACTTGTCTTATGATCTACTGATACCTCGATGTGTTTGTAATATTTGGAGGAGTTCTTATTTCGTCAAGTTTACGCTTACCAATACCATCCTCGACCAGAGTGGCCGGCACTTTCTCTACTGAATTCTCCATACTTGTACTTGAGTAACCAACACACTGCGGTATTTTATCAGTTTTCTATACCAATACAGAGTATTATGTTCAATCCGTTGAAAATAAAAAACACTTTCAAGTTTTCGCAGCTTTTTGCAACATTCCTACTGATCGACCTGATAGATGGCTCGACCTAATAGGCCTGGTAAATAAACAAAAGTCACGTGAAGTCAGCCTCAGGCTCATGGAGCTCTCTGCCTGGACTTTCCCCCGAATCCTCTCAGCTTCTAGCCTAATTTCAACACAATCAAAAGTATATACAAAGTCACTGTACCTTCTTGGAACGTAATTTCACTTTTGTTCACCTCTAAACTTGATATATCCAGTCTCATATTTGTTATGACACGAATCTGTTATCAGTGAAATATAATTCAATGAAGGTAAAATACCTAGTTTATATAACAATAAACAAGTTCAAGAGACACGACCCCTGAATGACTCCTTTCTATACTGATTTTTCACTTGAAATACTATCTCCAACACGCATTATTTGAGTTGTTTTTGACAAATAATTAGTAAACCAATGTAAATCATGATTAATAGTATTTAAAGGGATTTGGGACTGACCCCACCAGCTCCACCTGGTGTGAAAATCTTAGGGGCTTGAAATTGTATTTATGTCTAGAATATCTTTTATTCACGGGAAGAATTTGAACTCATACATTCGACAGGCTCGGGCTTGTCTGAAACCACTTCCTCTAAAACGTGTCAAGGAGTGTAAGTCTTACTCCACGATTATCCCTGAAAAATCATAGTATCATTATACTACCCATAGCAGTGGGCGTGTTAGGTAATACTTTTGCGCTCACCTCAAAGTTTCCCTTGCCCTTCTGGCGTGTATATAAGTGTAAGTCAGGGGGTGTTAATTATATTGTGTCACAATAGTCCCGTCCGCTCATAGTTCTCTTCACACGCCCAACCTTCTCGGCGTCTTAACGTACCTACCCTCCATTCAGGCACCAATATAATTGCCAGCAGTGGCGTACCCAGTCCCCCCACTTCCCACATTTGTGCATATATCTATAAACGCCGGTTGATATTGGTTTCCAAGCTCAACAAAAATAATACTCAGTTTCCTGACCTAATAAGAATAGATGAGGCTGAAGCGCAGAAGGAGTAGCCTATAGTGTGCACACAACTAGGGTAAAACAGGGTTGTATCGCTCACATTGGTAGGCCTATATCATTAGCGCATTTAGTTTTTTAAACCCTTACATATAGAAACAAAAGTTATATAAAATCAAAATAATTCATAATAATTAATCAAATGCGTAAAAACAGCGATAAAGCGTGATTTAACTTTATAACCTCTATGAATAATCAATAATGAAACAATTGTCTCCCATGATGTTGGGTACAACCCTTATCATGAAATGAAAGTAATATTTTTGAGAAAACTTATCAAATATAGCATATCAATAATGGTTTTCCATCCCATGAAAGTGACGTCCAATAGGCCTATTTCTAAAAAAAAAATAGGGTTAGTTCAACCCCCCCCCCTCCACAAATTCCTGGGACCGTCCACCCCTGTCCCTTAGATACAGTACTAGTTTAACTAAAACAGGTAGAAATATAGCATTTTTAAAACAGATTTTCTTGAAACACATTATTTGGGAGTTAAACCAGGCTGCCTAAACCAGATTCTTAAACTTCTTGGAAATACAGGGTGAAAGGGCTGAAAGCGCAAATGGTTTTCACTGAAAATGATAATATTAAATAACCTTGACTACACATGAAACTATTATTTTGTGTGATTTCAAGTTTTTACCCTTATTTAACTCTCGACATAAGAAATGATAAATGCGCTATATTAGCCTGACGGGCCATGCCCCCCCTCCCCCCCCCTCCCCTGTTAAATAATGTTGTTTAAAAAGGGGCCCCTCCCACGTAGATTAATGCATTAGCCCCTCCCCCCCCCCCTCCCCCCTAGAAATGCCTGGGTCCGCCCCTGCATCCCTCCGGACCGGCCCGTGGGCCATCTTTTCATTTCAATACCATTATTACAAATATAACTTCCCAAAAAAAAATTTGGAGTGGCAGGTGGTAATCGAGTGCATGAGGTTCGATTAGCTCCTACCACCCAGGTCTGGCGAATTCATCTGTGCCATTATTCAGTTCATTTCATTTCATTAGTTTGCACAACCAGACCCAATTACGTATAGAGTTTGCGACATATATATACCGTAGGTGTAATCGGGGCAACCAGAAAGGTGTTTACCAAAAAGAGACACTTTGTAGTTTCGGTCCTTGTGTTTCAGTGGGTTTTCCGATTTGGAAAACAAGCAATACCACAAGTTATTAATTTTGATCGCCCTCAATTGTCACTGATGTGTCTCTATCAACTTCAATTTACATTGCCCGTCATCGTTTTCCCCAACGTAGTTTCGACGTATTTGGTCCTGCGACCGGAAGGACCTCTAGACGGCTTTTCGCTGGTTTCCGACGTCATCGTATTATTGAACCCGGTGGATTTTTGGCTACCAGCTATCTCTCCCGGCCCCGGGTTCGAATCCCCTTCATGCCTTACGTTTTTCGTTCATCCATCAGACTTGTATTATCAAATTAATGATAAGGATAGGACTACTCTGAACCCTAATCGTCATGTCAAGAGAGGAGGTTGATTGTTAACTTATTTTAAACAGGATCGGGACGTTACGCTTTTTAAAGGATAACTCTCCATTTGTAATCGAAAAGTTGTTAAATCAAAAAGACCCTTAAAAAAAATGGAAAATTATAAAAAAAAAAAAAAAAAAACTGCTCGAACCCGCCCTCTCCTCAACTACTAATTTTAAACATGATAGTCCTAATGGTAAT
Organism: Lepidonotus clava; assembly: GCA_936440205.1. NCBI lineage: Eukaryota > Metazoa > Annelida > Polychaeta > Phyllodocida > Polynoidae > Lepidonotus > Lepidonotus clava. Next base: position 48,584,735 of record OW387146.1, on the reverse strand, counting down.
GAGACTGATCCGGCTTAAATTCCTAATATTATAATATTAATATATATACTTCTTGCAAACATTCTAAATAACCTTCTTTCCCGATCTTAGCATCTGAATAAACAGGAGACACTGGGCATCACACTTCATTTAAATTAATTGTCTCAGTTAAATACGACCATTAGTTAACAAGTTCCATGTACTTTTTAAGTAACATGACAGAAAGCATTTTCGCGATTCTGCAGCTATCCCTCGCTCCCCTCTTCCCTTGTGCATAACATTTCCTAATAAACCAGGTCCATTCCTAACGGCGGCAAAGTTTGGAAGCGTCCATCATGGCCGGCCTTAATCCATTAACACCCATAAGTACCCGGAAGCACCCCATCTAATCTGTACCCCCCTCTGACATCTGACAAGGGCAGGGGCACAGTCTTGGTAATCACATAACTCACACCAAACCCACTCAAGAGCGACACAGGTATCATGCTGGGTGTCATCTGACGGACTCCCCGCCATTAATCAGGGGTTAGTTATCGAGTTAACACGGGCCAGAGTTGCCCCATGCAGGGAACCTGCTGGGTCGGGCACTTCCATACCCAACCTACGTTCGCCTGCAAAGCACATGTAGCTAAATCTTTGACAGGCCTATTTCACCCTACCATCCATCGCCCCTCCCACCCGGAAAACCATTTACCCTTACCATCCATAGATGGAGTATTAAAAGTGTTTGAAATTAACTTCTTTTGAAGTCATCCGTGAGAGATGAGATTCATTAAAAATTAATTAAACATTTTCTGTATGGATAAAAGGTACCTCCCGGCCTATATAACTACCCTAAATAATTCACCTTAAACTGGGTCTAAGCTGGTTAGATATAAAGCCGACCTTAAGGTTTGAGACTAATTTCAGCCAGTCCAGACTTAAATCGGCCTGAACTCCATATAAACCACCTGCAAATAAAACCTATAAATATCAGGCAGTAATGGCATTTACAGGCTTTCTCACTTCTCATCCACAAGTTAAGGAACCCCATGCCAACAATTCATTTTGAAGTCTGCCTTCCAATTCAATTAGAACAAGCCGACACCCTAACCAACGAAAGCTTACAAGCAAGCATACGCGTAAGCTTATACTCTTCGCACGGCTTTTCTTTTGGCATTAACGTAAGCTTAAGGTTTCTGCACGGAGGTCAAAACCTTTAGATCCCAGGTGCATGTGGCGACTGTCTGTCTACTCCTTCCTGTGACTGGGAAAAAGTAATAAAAGACTAGAGCGGTCTCTAGCCTGCATCAGACATGGCTCCAACAGTATTCATACTCCTCCTTCGTGGACTCTTTATCCTGGGCACTGTCTCAGCTAAGCCATGCCTATGCACCAGTACGGTAAACCGTTTTCGTACCAACTATGGTGTAGTATTCGAGAGTAAACCGTCCATCCACATAGGTAATGAGTACTTCACTACCCAAGTCGATATCATTTTACCACTTCCTCCTTCTCCCAAACAGGCAGCCGCACTAAATTGTAGACACGGCGCTACCCTGGCAGCCGGTTCAATGGAACAGTGTCGAAAAATCCAACTTATGTTGAATAACATAACATCTATTGGGAAGACTATAGCAGCGAAGGTCACCAACGGTCACCAACACTCATTCCATATACAATTTGTCCAGAGGACTCCAGGCTTACATTAGTAACCGGGAATTGATGGTCAGGTTGATGCAAGATTTGCAAGAATTGCGTCTACTGGATTTTAAACTGGACTATTCCCTTGATGTCTTGCTACAGGCTATTCGCGACCTAACGGAGAACAGGCTGAGTAACTCTTTGATATCGGAGACTGATATGAGGAAGATTCGGTACCTTTTCCTTTCCAAGTCAAATCGTTCAAATATTTATATTCCAAACACTCGCGACATGTATAGAAGTGTAACTGTTTTAGTCCCCCCGGTTTTACAGCGAAATGTTCTGAAAACTATTTTGAAGATTCCCGTTATTTCCTTCGACAAAATATTCAAGGTTCAAGGGGCGAGCCTGCCAGCATCATGTGCTCCGAGGTGTTGTGCGAGTGGTGCGCCGAGGATAAAGATTAATAGAATCGATTCAGCAATAAAATAGTACACTAGATTTTAACTACACTTTGTGTCAAATGTCCTTTTATTTTTGTTTTTATATAGTAACACTAGCTATAGGTTAGAATTTACCTTAAATCACAGCTTCACGCTAAACTATGTTTTTTGTGTGTACCTGGCAGTCTACGGCCGATCGTACAGAGTATATTGAACAGATAATGTGAGTCATAATATATGTTTCATCTAAATTTACAAATATACTAGATCAGAGTGAAACACAGTCTTTTAATGCCTACTAACTTCTAAGTACAGTGAGAGTAGAACACTGGTAAAGCGCGGCCATCAAATACAACCCACATTCCCCGTATAGGTCTATAGGCATAGAAACTTTGCTAAATCTGAGGGGTTCCAGAGACCCCCTAATTTGGATAATTCCCTTTATTGGTAGTTTAATTGCGTAAAATTTGAGAAATCGGAGGGGGGTCAACCGAACATGGGACCCCCCCCCCCCTTCAATACATTCTGCTACAGACTGCAGGCTTTAAGCCGGATGGCAGGTGCACACCCCTGTAACGACCAACAGAGAGCTCCTCTCAGACTGGGGCAAATTAAACTCATGGGGCAAACTGCGACACAGCTCAGAATCCGTCCCAATCATCGGTTGAGACCGGGGTTTACTTACGCAGTGCAACGGGGCGTGGTGGGGCGTGGCCCGGTAAGGGTTACACCGTCAGGCGGTCTCTGGGTCGGGCACCCGGGTCGGGCCCTGGAGATTAATCCTCCATCACGCAGGGCTCTCTCCCTCACTCCCTCCCAGTCTATCCCGACAGATTACTAGTTTTAGCGGGGCAGGAGCCTTGATTTGTGAAGACGTGGAGAAATGGCAATGTTTGACCCCATCGTAAGGCCCGTGGAGGAACCTACCCGTCGGAAAATCAATCACCTGCAGCATCAAGTCGGCGGTAAAATGGATAAGTCATTTCACCGGCGACCTGATGTGTTTTCTCTGCACGGGTTCGAATCCTGTAAATGCCTGGGTAAACTTGACGTATCGTCCGTCATACGGCAATACGCCTTTTTTCTGTTCATAATTTTAAAGTGTCATTATTATTGTACTATTTTATATCAATATTATCTAATTCACGAATATGTCTTGGTAGGGAAAACCAGTGTTTAGCACCCCTGTAATAAGCTAAGGGGATTTCCAGAGATGAAAGTGGTCCATGAGAAAAAAAAAGTGTAAATTCATCCTCGAAGAATTGCATGCATTTACGGGAGGGTCGAGTATTAACATATTATTATTTGTTTAATTCTCCGAATTTTGTATTTATCTTAATTATTGCTCATTTTTGACTTTAAACATATCAATTTGTTCACAATTATGTTAAAGAATGTTTTCCGTAGAAAAAATCCTACTTTGATTTATGATTTCAGACTTTTCTATCATCACTGTCGGAATAATTTAATGCTCCACAGGACAGAGACCACATGCTGTGTCTATCGCCCAACCCCCGTTCTTCCCCCACATCACATAACCATCTGCAGCTGGTCACCAGACACCCCTGACCACAGGGCTACCCATGACGGGGATAAGACTACAAATTCAGAATATAAAACTATAAATATTTCATATGGAAAAAAAAACAAAATACGTACATTTTCCTTTGTGTTAGGACTAAGAATGAACAATATATACAAATGCTCAGTACATTCTGATGTGAAATTAGTTTCTGAAATTAAAGTGTGAACAAAATGTTGCATAAATTTATATTTGCAATTCCAATGGGACTCCCCATATGAATCCGATCCTCCACTTTCTCCTTTTCCACTTCATACTGGGAAGGGGGCCCTTTCAAGGATACTACCCACTGCCAAACTACCGCCCGCCCCTTCTTTTTCTCACCGATCCCTCCTAAATTCTAGTTGACCACGTGCACCTCTTGTTTATGGCCCTAGACCCTTAAATTTGAGACGGCGACATGGCCCTTTTTGGGCTTAGTGACATGGGACAGGGCTAATTCTTAAATTCGACAGGGCGACATGGATGTTTCTTAAAATTGACATGTGACATTGGGACCCCCCCCATCAAGGGCCCCTTGTTTGTCAGGGAAGACTCACATCACCGCCCCCAAAATTCTGGTTCTGTACATGTCAGTACCAGGAAATATGCCTAAATACCCCAAACTGCTTAATCTAATAATACTGGGTATGCAGAAGGTTTAATTCAGTTTGGCAGGTATCCAAGTCTATCAATACTAGACTTTATCTCTTGATGGCTCCTGGTTGATATGTTTAAATCCATACAGTCAATTTCACTAAGCTACGATCTGTTCATACCGGTGGGTATTTGGATGGTCCCTAGCCCGGGTAAGTTAAGCAACATTGAGACCGGTTGTTACTTGGATGGTGGCCTGCCCGTGTTCGAATCCCCATTTGAATACATTTTTTTCGTTCATGGTCGTCCTGGTTTCAATTTAATCCACCAGGTGTCGCTGGAGGAAAGATCAGTCTACACTATCACTCTGCCACCTCGACGCTCGCTAACTGCGAATCATGGATGACGATTCTGGCGCGGAGGGGTCATTCGCCGCAGATTGTCTACACTATACTAGAAGTAGGACGCGGTGTATTGCATCAGTCCTGTGGTTCGGATATAAAAGGCCTCTATCGGCCACAACCGTCCGGCGAGCCGTGACGCTGGGCCACTAATGAATTATTCGAGCCCCTCGTGGGTTCGACCCCCACTAGATTCGTTAGGCCCGGCCTAACAAAACGATTGTCGTTTCCCCAGCGTCAACATGACACTCGCCACTTTTGTGAGTTTTTAGTATAATATGTATTGAAACCAGATATATATATACGTTGATAAGTTTGAGACATAAATCTGTACGATTCAAAACATGTCAATATCCCACCCCCCCGCTTTCCTCCATTAATTACACTTAGGCCTACAGAATACCTTTGGATACAGGTTGTCAGATTAACTGTGAGAGGAAAGCGCATTAATGGAATTAACACGTTGAAGCTGGAAAGGGGGGATTGTTTTGTTAAAGCTGCAACTACTGCAATGGAATAGATTTTCGATGATGCTACTAGGCAAAAAATAACGAGGGCATAGAATCTTATATGTGTACCTTTTGTGTGTACCTGGCAGTCTACGGCCGATCGTACAGAGTATATTGAACAGATAATGTGAGTCATAATATATGTTTCATCTAAATTTACAAATATACTAGATCAGAGTGAAACACAGTCTTTTAATGCCTACTAACTTCTAAGTACAGTGAGAGTAGAACACTGGTAAAGCGCGGCCATCAAATACAACCCACATTCCCCGTATAGGTCTATAGGCATAGAAACTTTGCTAAATCTGAGGGGTTCCAGAGACCCCCTAATTTGGATAATTCCCTTTATTGGTAGTTTAATTGCGTAAAATTTGAGAAATCGGAGGGGGGTCAACCGAACATGGGGACCCCCCCCCCCCCCACTCCCGCCCGGTGGGGGGGGGGGGGGGCGGGGGGGAACTGGATACGCCACTGCTGGCAATTATATTGGTGCCTGAATGGAGTGTGGGTACGTTAAGACGCCGAGAAGGTTGGGCGTGTGAAGAGAACTATGAGCGGATGGGACTATTGTGACACAATATAGTTAACACCCCCTGACTTACACTTATATACACGCCAGAAGGGCAAGGGAAACTTTGAGGTGGGCGCAAAAGTATTACCTAACACGCCCACTGCTATGGGTGGTATAATGATACTATGATTTTTCAGGGATAATCGTGGAGTAAGACTTACACTCCTTGACACGTTTTAGAGGAAGTGGTTTCAGACAAGCCCGAGCCTGTCAAATGTATGAGTTCAAATTCTTCCCGTGATTTCCAAAGACATACCAACTTTTCCACAAAGATTTTAACTTAAAATGGGATATTGAGAGATTTAAAGAGAATTTGTTTAGGAATATACAGGAATTAACATATTATTCTGTTTCTAAGGGTTGTAGCTCTTTAATTAGTACGGTGACCCTCACTTTTCTTTGCTGAAATATATTGATACAGGTCCACAGATGACATCAAACCATGTTTGATTAATATATGCTGGTTGAATTTTTCAGGAGATGAAGAACTAGTGTTTTCCCATAGAAACCCATAGTAAAACCTAATTTTTACAAGCCCATTTATCTTGAAAACGAATACGGTGACACATGATTTTTATCATGGTTATATATTCCCATAATATTGGTCTAACCTCACAAACAGTATCAAGACATTATGGTGGTTCATTTAGAAACCTGCCAGATAGTCCTTAATCCCTTTAAAGCCTTGCTGTAATCGAGGAATGTACAACTAGATATATCGCCTATCTGAATATCTTCAAACAATTTCCTTGTTAAATTTAGTATAGGAGTGTCTGTGACTCGACTACATCTGAAACAGTGTCGACACTCAGTAAAATATATGTTTAAGTAATTCATAATCTGTTTATATACACATTATTTACAGATCTCCAGTTCTCTACATATTTTTTATTACCCTCCTAAAGGCCGTATTCCACATACCAAATTTGTTGCTGATTTTGAAAATCGGCAGTGGAAATAAAGGTCAAATATAGATATGTCATACACTAATAGAAAGGTCTGCCAAATCTCATTTGGATGGTGTACAACATGTAAAGTCTCAAGTTGTATTCTCAGAGAAAATCAAAGAAATACAAAATCGTCAGCATCAAAATCAGTATGTGGAATACAGTTTTTAGGTATAGGAGTCACTGTACTTTTCTTCCATGCAGATTGAAAATTACCACTAAATAAACACAAATTCAGTAGATACATAAATTCATAATGACATATCAACAAACAATCTCTCAATGTCTTAGAGGTTAAATCGTCAAAACCTGACAATTTATTTACATCCGTATTTTTAATTAATTCATCTACATCCTCCAATTCGATGAATCTAAATTAAAAACTTGTTATATTCTTTTCCATGTGCATCATATCCTCATTCCATAGTTCACTAGGATTTTTATCAGAAGGGAGGGGCATTCCTATATTAACATAGAAATCATTCATGTAGCCAGCAGCTTCAATCCCTGTCTTAACGTTACCCACAGGATCATAAATACTGGACGGGCCAGACCCTTGACTTTTACCTAATACTCTCTCATGTATAGTTTTCCATAACCGTTTTGGTTCTTTCTTAAAATCATTAAGACTATTCTAAATTATTCTCGATTTATTCTCACTTATTAATTTGGGAATATTTCTTTTGTTACTCTTATAGTTGTCCCATGCTTCCTCTGTATTTAATAATATAGCCTATTTATACAATTAATTTTTTCTATTAATTGCTTGAGTAATTTCTGCTGTCAATCATCCTGGTCAATTTTTCTCCGTATGTACTGATACGTATGGACACAAAGTTGTTATTGCTGCAGTAAATATTGCATACATCACCTCCCACAACATATCTGCATCAGCATTTTCGTCCCAGAAAAATATTGAGTCCTGATTCCATCGGATTAAATTACAGAGTCTTTCATAATCATAATCCTGAACACTGGCCGTTGTTACGAGTATTTACCTATTAACTGGGGAATTGCTATCACTTATTAGTCAAATCGTCTTAGTTAAACTTCCCCTATGTTTGCTAGTCAAGTGGTAGAGTGTTCCGCGAGATGGGTGCTCATATCCATGGCGCAGACAACACTTGGTTGAGAGTCAAGTTTATTAGTGGATATATCAATTGCATACAATTGCCAGTGTAGTTGTAGCCTATACAATCCTAGGTTCACAAATCTCGTTACATGAAAACAAGTTTCCTCCATAGAGTCTGCTTGGCTTTACGCGTTCTTGCAATGTTCAGTGTAGTTATCTCACTAGTCACAAGATGTCCATGCATGCGGCTATCCAAACCCCTAAATCCTCAAGACTCGTACTGTTCCAAACGGTATCTAATAGTGTTCTCTTCCTTAACCATAGGTTCCCACATAGATATTATTGATTATTGATTTTATCCCAAGCAGTGGTGCTCGTTAGGAGATGCAACCTGTCTGTTGTAACTAAACAGGTATATTACACCTACCAGAAGCCCATGCTGTATTTACGTTATGTAATGTGGTAACCCATATAATTTCGAATACCTTTGTGATATTTCTCCTGCAATCTGGTGACCGTTTCTTTACTCTTATTCATGTACAACTGATTATATGCACAAGGTGTTTTTGCTAACTACCTTTGTGCAATCCAAATAATTGCGCACACTTCTATTTATATATTCTCTATGTTCACGTTGTTTCTTCTTAATTATACAAGTTGGTAAATGATCACTCATGATACAATTTTTAACAAATATATCTTGTATATTTTCCATGTTAGTAAATACTAAATCAAGGATGCTTTTAGTATTGTGCACCCCATACACCTACCTTCTCCTTATTTAAGAGGAAGAGGAAGGTATAGCCTCTTACTCTTTAAAAGCCCTATTATATCTCACATGAGGCTTATAAAGTGAGGTTTTCTTCTTGGACGCATAGAGGTTTAGTATTGATGTATACCATCAGGGGGTGCATGTATGTCCTCTTTCACTTGAAGCTAAATCCCTCACCAAATGAGCCAAACGTAGGTATAACAGATATAACAGGGAGTAAAAGGTGTGCTTCAAGATGATGAGGGAACCCTTCCTCTTCCTCTTAACAAGAAGAAAGTAGGTGTATGGAGTGCACCCCCAGTTACCTGTGCATTATCTTAAGCTTCTGATGCAGCATGAATTTCTTCATATTTTCTCTAAACAAACTTACATGTTTGTCTCCCTTTTTATTGAAGTCTAAATTGAAATCTCCTACCAACAAAATTTCTCCAGTATGATTTTCACTTATACATACTACATTACACTATCCAAAAACGGATCAATTTTACCGTGCGGCGGTTGATATCCGACACCAATACTTAAATATTTTTGCATTGGTACCCTCATTTTAAACCATAGCTTCTCATAGAAACTCTCTACATTACTAATTTCTGATATTACCTCACAGTGAATAGCAATTGCTTCCTTAATATATACAGCAACTCCTCCTCCCCTTTTTGATATTGATATATCTCGGTCCTGTCTAAATAAAGTATAGCTAGGTTATGAAGCGATCTCTCGCGGATGTGGCTGTAGGGCTACTTAACCACAAATGACCAGTGGAGGGTTGATTTTCCCTCTCTTTTGCCACTTTGGGGCCATGTGACCAATAATGTGAAAAAAAAATTCAGAATACAGTTACAGTAAATTCCAAAGGAAATGACAGAATTACTCCTGTCAGACTTTACTGATATAGAAAAATTGAGTCTAAAAGTATAGCCAGGTTGATTTGTTAAATTTATTATCAATAGATTTATTTAACCAAGTCTCTGTTAATATCAAAATATCATAATCATCAAATTTCAACAATAATTCAGCCTGATTTTTACGAAGACTTCTAACATTTAAATGCATAATTCGTAAACCTCTACCCATCATAATCAAATAACCATATATCACGTTGGTAACATACATTGTGGTGTGGAGGGGAGGTCGGGAAATATGTAAAATTATTCCATCAAATAGGGGATATGTTAAGCATTAGATGGGCCTCATTATCATTTATGCAAGTTTTAACAAAGTCTATTAGTTGAGTTTTTCAGTGTAAACATGAAAATAATGTTCATTATTACTTGGGGGTAAAACCTCAGAGTCAGTTTTGACCCATAGTTGACTCATACTGGGAGAAGATTCAGGTCAGAGCAAAATTGGTAATTGGCAAAGAGAAGTAGATACTAAATATTTCAAATTTGGAATTTTTTTCAAATTGCTTAAATCCGCTTAAAAACACGTCAAAACTATTATTTTCTTCTACAAGTCATCTGCTGGAGGGGTGGGGAGCACCGGCTTCAACTCTTTCTGGGAAGTCATTCCAGGTACCCCCTGACCTATCCATGCACCTGAGGGGAAGCATAGGGCGGGGGCAGGGAAGAAAGGGCCAGGAGCGGAAGGATTGGGCCGGGAGGGGAAAGAAAGGGTCAGTTAGGGAAGGATACGACCGGGAGGGGAAAGGAAGGGCCGGGAAGTCCTTCCAATCACTCTCTGAGCTATCCACTCACCTGATGGCCTCAGCCCTTTATTGGGAGTCCTTCCACTCACCCCCCCCCCCACCTATCCACTCACCTGACGGCCTCAGCCCTTTAGGGGAAGTCCTTCCAGTCACCCTCCGACCTGTCCACTCACCTGACGGCCTCAGCCCTTTATTGGAAGTCATTCCACCCACCCCTCGACCTGTCCACTCACCTGACGGCCTCAGCCCTTTATTGGAAGTCCTTCAACTCACCCCCGACCTATTCCCTCACCTGACGGCCTCAGCCCGTTATTGGAAGTCCTTCCACTCACCCCTCGACCTGCCCACTCACCTGACGGCCTCAGCCCTTTATTGGAAGTCTTTCCAGTCACCCCTCGACCTGCCCACTCACCTGAGGGCCTCAGCCCTTTATTGGAAGTCCTTCCACTCACCCCCGACCTATTCCCTCACCTGACGGCCTCAGCCCGTTATTGGAAGTCCTTCCACTCACCCCTCGACCTGCCCACTCACCTGACGGCCTCAGCCCTTTATTGGAAGTCTTTCCAGTCACCCCCCGACCTGCCCACTCACCTGACGGCCTCAGCCCTTTATTGGAAGTCCTTCCACTCACCCCCGACCTATTCCCTCACCTGACGGCCTCAGCCCGTTATTGGAAGTCCTTCCACTCACCCCTCGACCTGCCCACTCACCTGACGGCCTCAGCCCTTTAGGGGAAGTCCTTTTACTCACCCCCCGACCTGTCCACTCACCAAAGAAAGGGCCAGGAGCGGAAGGATTTGGCCGGGAGGGGAAAGAAAGGGTCAGTTAGGGAAGTCCTTCCAATCACTCTCTGAGCTATCCACTCACCTGACGGCCTCAGCCCTTTATTGGGAGTCCTTCCACTCACCCCCCCCCCACCTATCCACTCACCTGACGGCCTCAGCCCTTTAGGGGAAGTCCTTCCAGTCACCCCCCGACCTGTCCACTCACCTGACGGCCTCAGCCCTTTATTGGAAGTCATTCCACCCACCCCTCGACCTGTCCACTCACCTGACGGCCTCAGCCCTTTATTGGAAGTCCTTCCACTCACCCCCGACCTATTCCCTCACCTGACGGCCTCAGCCCGTTATTGGAAGTCCTTCCACTCACCCCTCGACCTGCCCACTCACCTGACGGCCTCAGCCCTTTATTGGAAGTCATTCCAGTCACCCCCCGACCTGCCCACTCACCTGACGGCCTCAGCCCTTTATTGGAAGTCCTTCCACTCACCCCTGACCTATTCCCTCACCTGACGGCCTCAGCCCGTTATTGGAAGTCCTTCCACTCACCCCTCGACCTGCCCACTCACCTGACGGCCTCAGCCCTTTAGGGGAAGTCCTTTTACTCACCCCCCGACCTGTCCACTCACCTGACGGCCTCAGCCCTTTATTGGAAGTCATTCCACCCACCCCTCGACCTGTCCACTCACCTGACGGCCTCAGCCCTTTATTGGAAGTCCTTCCACTCACCCCCGACCTATTCCCTCACCTGACGGCCTCAGCCCGTTATTGGAAGTCCTTCCAGTCACCCCCTACCTGTCCACTCACCTGACGGCCTCAGCCCTTTATTGGAAGTCCTTCCACTCACCCCCGACCTATTCCCTCACCTGACGGCCTCAGCCCTTTAGGGGAAGTCCTTTTACTCACCCCCCGACCTGTCCACTCACCTGACGGCCTCAGCCCTTTATTGGAAGTCATTCCAGTCACCCCCCGACCTGTCCACTGACGGCTTCAGCTCTTTATCAACCTTCTCAGCTTACCCGCGACAGCTGGTGCGTGGATGTGCCGGCTATCTGCGCGACCAGACCATTCGCGCTGCACTAGTGTGATTCCAGTAGCAAATAGTCCTCATTGACGGGCATATTTCATTAGTGATGCAGGACCTGATTGATCCAGTGCTGCTCCCATGGTATTTTGTATTTAAGATTGCAATTAAAGTGACTCTTGGTTTATCACCGCTGAACAGTCTCGGTAATTGACTCTGTCGGAAACGGTCTTATAGAAAATGTTCATCTCTGGCATGGGACAAGGTGCAAAACTCTCAGCATTTTGGTGCTTTGTAGTAGTGCATTTTGTGCAGTAGCTCTCTAGCCAGAGAAAGTAAAGCAATTGGGAACTTGACGCACAGTATTGTTTGGGTGATACCAGACTTAGGTGTATCTTCCCAACAGATGTAAAACAAAGAATCTAACACCGATTTTATTACCATTTGATGAGGTATACCTATATCAAAGTGAATAAACTATATCCAGCAAAGATCAAAACGAAAAGCATCCTCTGGCTGGCTCAAGCTACATCCTGAAGGATGGGTCTAGACTCAAAATTGTACTTGGCTGTCTTTCATTTTATGATATGTGAGAGGATGGTTAAACTTTATACGGTCACATGACAAAAATTAAAATTAAAAATTAAAAAGACAAACCATTGAGAAGACTCCCATAGTTAACAGATATAAATCATAGAATTTTATAGATATAAGCACATGCTACAGAGTATATTATTGAATTAAACGAGGGCCCCCCCCCATCTAGACCCCCAGACGTCATGTGGGTGCAAATGTCTAATCTAGACACCCCACTAGATTTAGATTAGACAAAACAAAAGTAGGTCGCCATGACCTAGTTTTCGATCCCTTAGATTAAAGTTATAACAAAGATGGATATTCATCTTTATCATACCTTAGGGCAATACATGTTTAGTAGTTAAGAGTTTAACTCAAGCCATATCAAACCCAGTGATACCCAGGAAAGTAGATCGCGTGGGAAAAGCGATCATGCTAACAAATGTGGTGAGCTTGGATTGCACTATTATTATTTTTTGAACAGATATATATATAAAGAATAAGATGGTACCCCCTGTGCAGGTACTTACTCATGTTACAGTGATGATGAAGTACTCTTATGGAATTTGGTTTTCTTATGCCCCCTTACCAATATATTATTTTGTAAAAGTAATAACTTATAGTACTAACCCACACACCTTAATTGCCTAACCATGTCCTATAACTACATAAACCCTTTGGCATTTTGTTTATATTTTATCATCATTCGACTTCGTCTTCCAGCTTAATGTCTTTTGTTACATTACACGCATTGACACTTATACTAGTAAGAGTTGACAATATTGTAAGGTATAAGCATTTTTCATTGAATGCAAGTAGTTTACTACATAAGATTAATGAGTTAGCAGAAACATTCAATAAGGTGGGTATTTTCACATAAGTGAGACGTGGTTGAACTCGGGTATATCAGATGGGGCAGTATGGATGGATTGCTTTCAGTTGATACAACAGGATAGGAACACTACACTTAAGAAAAAAACGAGGAGGTATATCTCTATATTTGAACGATGGAATCATAGCAAAATAGACTTTAATCATGAAAATATTACAAAAGATTTTGAATTACTGACATTTCAAGTTTAATTTGATCATGTCAATCCTTTTATTGGTACAGCTGTTTATCGTCCTCCAAATGAAAAAACGGATGGATTGTTTAAAAGGCTGAAACTGACAGATAGAGATATCAAAAGAACACACTCAATTATTCATTGTTGGAGATTTTAATGTTGATTATCTCAATAACAATATGAAAAGAAGATTTAACTTAATATCTGGGTAAAAGATATTAGGTGTTATGTAATTGATTAAAGATCCGACTCAGATAACGTCATGGTACCTCAACACTATTCGATCACTTTTACAGTGATAGTAGATGTATTTCTGAGTGCGGAAATATAAACCTCAATATAAGTGACCACAGCCCTGTTTTTATTATTAGGAAAAAATACTGAAATAAGATGACAAAGAAGAAAACTATTGGTAGATCATATGAAAATTATGATAACGCCATAGTTTAGGAGTAATTGAATATTAAGTATTTGATAGGTCTACCTCAGTTGAAGAAATTAGGGATCAGTTTCTAAACAATATTACAAAAGGTTTAAATAAAATGTGTCCTATCAAAGAACTGAAGGTAGTTTATTCAAGGACAAAATGTATTGATAACTAAGTATTGAATCTCATAGGAAAGCTAGAAGATTCAGGTCAGAGCATGATTGGTAATTGGCAAAGAGAAGTAGAAATCAGGTGGACATGCATTTTTAATTAAAAGATCATAAGGTATTTCTTAGATAAACATAACTCAAAATTATTCTGGAAAGAATTGCATGGGATACTGGTGAATATAACTTTTGTAGTGGCCAATTTCGGTTAGTAACAGATAGTGGTGTCTCAGTGGAGACTGACCATTTAAACTTTTTACTTTGCTGGGATAGGGGAAGTATTAGCTTTGGAGATTAGAGCTAGGAATCCTGTGGATAATGGTGAGTTTGATGTGAATCCAAATGTTGAAATTGGCTTATTGGAAGATCCTATCACTAAATTGGAGCTCCTTGAAGCTCTAAAAACTCCTTGAAGCTCTAAAATCTATGGTTATCATAGATACATTTAAGTCAGAGTTACTTAGGACACTGGGAATGTATAATGTCAATCTTTCCTCAGAAGTGGAAGTATAGTACAGTTATCCCTCTCCCAAAGGCGCCAATCCCAAACTTGTGACTGAAATGAGGCCTACATCCCTTCTGCCCCTTCCAGGAAAAATATTTGAATGTATCATATTTAAAGATGTAGAACATATTTGAAAGCTAAACATAAACTATATAATCTACAATAATGGGTTTAGAAAAGGTAGATCTACAACAAGTGCTGTCACAAACCTACTTCATCAAATATATTCTAATATTAATAATTCCAAGGACACCTTTTAAGTGTTCTTGGATTTGAAAAAGGTTTTTGATACAGTTTCCCATGACCTATTATTAAACAAACTGAGAAATATCGGTTTAGATGACAGAACAACATTGTGATTTGAAAGATACTTGACTGATTAACAACTGCATGTTGAAATAGATGGAGGAATGTCAGATTTCTCTCCAGTGAAGTATGGCATCCCCCAGGGTAGCATCATGGGTCCGACATTGTTTTCAGTATATATTAGTGAAATAACAAATATACCGGATAGTAACATGATCTTTTGTGCAGACGATATGGTATTAAACCACACTGATATTGTCAAATTGCAGCAGATGCTTGATCGTCTGGTTAACTGATGTAATGGTAGTTTACTAATGCTTAAAAATAAGAAAACAAAATGGATGAAAACAGAAATCATTGAGAGAAGCAGGCTTACGGGAATATCACTAAATATTAATCAATCAAATCTTGAACAAGTAAAATAATTTAGTTCACAGGGAAATTTTGATGTCATACTGTCAACGAACTTGGCCGTGGTTGGATGACTTTACTACATAAAGCGTCAATCAGTGTACGACTTCCCCAACTATTAACCCTGAAAGAGCACAGTATCATATTGTCACTCATAGCACAGTATGTGTTTGGTATATTCCTGCATATATTTTGCTCTTACTTTCTAAATTTCCCTATGCCTTCTTGCGTGTAGATAAGTGTTAGTCAATGCATGTTAACTATATTGTGTCACAAAAGTCTGTCTTGTTAATAATACTATTCACACGCTCAACCTTGGCAGTGTCTTAATGTACCTACACTCCATTGAGGCACCAATTTAATTGGCGCGCTTTCCCACAGTTCTCCTGACACTGCCCATATGCTTAGAGATGAAAGACTTGTTTTACCCCCGCATCTAGTAGAACAACTATACACCATTTAATCCCCCAATCTGCATGTCATTGACCCTGCATTTCAGCATAAAGAGTAGATGTTCTTTCCGCGCGTCAGCAAATTATTCATTGGAAGTGTATCTTTCCCACGCATTTTACCCGTAATTTCGTGAATTCATCCCCACTCCTTTCGAACGGACACAAAGGACAGTCTGTTTCTAATTTCGGCACTTATGCTAAACTGCCTTTAGTAGCACACAGCCAAGTGAGTAGCTCATTCATCAATCAACAGCCGAGCAAGGATGAACACTTGGAATATTATTCCCACTAAGACCAAGCTCAGCCTAAGGCTTAAGCTCCATGTAAGTTTCCTTTAAATCAATCCACTTTCTTCTCTTTGCTTTATATATTTAAAAGATAAATTGTATAGTCTGTTTTTGTTACTGCCTAACCACCACACCCAATAGTGTTGGGTGGGTTTGTAGCGTTTTTAGATACATTTAATTTACAGTTGTCATGCGAGTGCAGTTTCCTCCAAATAACATTGTATATTTCGCTGTATACATTAAGAAAAAACAAAAACAATATTATATATATATATATATCCACATATCTATATTCAGGCAACTACAAGTCCCAAAGTAGTTAAGTCCTCTCAGGAACCGATGGTCATCAAACCAGTGGTCATCTTGGACGATGACTGTCGAACCCATGTACAAGTTCAGCCCCCCAAGGGGGACGAAAAGAAAGCTGACTGCAACCAGGAAACAAGTCCAAGGTGAGCCTACCTTCAGCCCAAATCAGTTTAACCTTGACCCGATTCCTCAATATGGATATATATTTGTTAACTAACTCCTTCCCTTCTTTTTCTTTACCCTCAGTTGCAACCCTGGAATTCTGGTCCCATCCCCCAAGCGGCCTTATGCGGAACCGATGGTCATAGACCCGGTGGTCATCTTGGATGATGATGGTCCAACTCATGTTCAGCCCCCCGAGGGAGATGAAAAGAAAGCCGACTGCAACCAGGAAACAAGTCCCAGGTTGGCCTACCTTCACCCTTAATCAGTTAAACTTTGATCCAAATGCCTCATATGTATATATCTGTTTACGGCTGAGGCATGTGCCTCCCCTAATTTTTGAAAAATTTAGTTTTTATTAATGTAAAATTTCTAGTCCCTGACTGGGCGCATCAATTCTTAAGTAGGTGCGCCCCGCGCCCCCCTTTTGGAAATCTCTGGATCTGTCCACGTTGTTCTACCCCTTCGCTTTGTCTTTTTTACCTTCAGTTGCAACCCTGGCAATCTGGCCCCACCCCCCAATTGCAAGCAGCCGTATCAGACATGCAATTTGACGGAGGACGAGGCAGAGAGTACCATTCTTGAGATTGGAGCCTTAGCGAAAAGACTGGTCCCTGGGGAGGGCAACTTTTTTGCGACCAATTTTTGGCGTTATTTTCTCTTCAAACAAGAGTTTAAATCTGTTAATAATTCTTAACTTTGTATCATAACGTATCGCCCACGTGCACAAAACAATTATTATATCTCAATCCTTTTGGTTATTCAAGTGCGTCATAGTCATATTCTGTAATAAAAATGTTATTTAGAAACCAAAATTCCTATATGTTGTATCATTGCTCAATGGCATCTCCAGGAGTTTCCAATTGCAAGTGTCAATAGTTAAAAAGTAGACTTGGTGAATTAATCCCATCCCAAGTCAACTACTCTTTCGAAATCATCTGTCTAGGTAGGCCCCATATACACATGCTAGAAACTTAATGATTTGTTATACAAATGTTTATTTACACTGGAATATCCTCGTCGTAATCATGCCAGAAACTTAATGATTTGTTAAACAAAGGTTTATTTACACTGGAATTTCCTCGTAGTAATCATAAATATAATTTGCTTCCATGAAGCACCACTCACATAAGAATTCTGATGCCAGTAACTGGGCTGGCATATAATCTTAGCAGTCGGCGTGGCAACAATTTGTGCAGTCATGGCATCTGATGTAGATCCTGAAATGTCAAGTCGGGATCTTCAGTAGGTGGATGTCTCCAACAAATACTTTGATTTGCCAACATTTGCTGGATTAATTAATTAATCGGACCGCCAAACAAATGCAATCTAAATGAATTTTACCATCATGCTTTGATAATATTATAATGTTATGCCTGCCCCCATCACATTGCTTCCATGCATAGTATAGCGGCCTCTTTTAATCCAATGGTTTTAAATAATGTGTTTACCTATACCTACCTTTCACCCCTTTTAAAGTTATTCCCTTCCTAATTTCTCTCCGAAAAAATTAAACAGCATACCTGTACAATTGGCCCAAGTAAACTGCCTGCGGCTGAAGGGCAACACAGTCCCAGTCACATTTCTCCCGCACCATTGGTCTTTGCTCTGTCAAATAAGCCTCTTCCTCCTGAAAATTAGTATCTTTGAATGTAGTAGACATCAAGTAATAACAGTACTATACCATGCATGGGCCTGGTAAACTTGCAAGTTTATGACCCCATATGCATTTACACCACTAAACACTTAGTCCCCTTCTACCCATATACATTATTCTCCCCACTGAGCTTCACCGGGTCAATTAACATGTACCAACCTTTGATGTTTCCTCTGAACAGTAGACGCAAGTCCACTCTGAGAAGCCATTCGGCCGCTGGAGCTCGAGGTGCTTGTGGTCGTCGTCCGCCCTGCAAAAAAAAAAAAAATCAGAACTTGGTCAATCATCTATATATAGTATGTCCACATTCATTCAACTTTGTCAGATAGCATGTTGGGAAGGTACCAAGTCACTTGGTGTCTTCCCAACTTAATTGGTCTCAATTACTCGTCTTCTCTGGACTCCCTAACATTTATCACAATGTTAACAATGTTTTATTCTATAATTAAAGTTCTTTAATCTTCTGAATTTTTTGTTATCAAATAGTGTACTAAAATTGATAAATGAGTGGATGACGCTCCTGAGGTGGCCATTCTATTTGCCAGCTATTATTGAACATAGAGAATAATTTGTCACAAAAGAACCGGCTATTTAAGCCTGTAAAATGAAATAGAGCTATCACAGTTATGTACGAAGTGTGTAGATCAAATTTTAGATAACATGCATTATTTTACATGAAGATAGTAAATTCAACCATGGTAAAGTAACATGGGACCAATTGACTTAGACCAAATGGGAGTGAGACCAAGTGACTGGTATTCGTTGGGCAATATGTTGATAAACTCCATTTCTTAAGTGTAAATCAACTGGGCATGATTTGGGTTAAAGTAATGGAAAACTACATTCAACTATTATACATGCAGTTTTTATTCCTGTCATTCAGTTTACCATTGGATGTCACTATTTTGTATAAATTTCCATGAACAGTATTAAAAATTTGAAACCTACTTCGGCGTGCACAGCGGCGTTTCCGTCCATTTGTATAAAAAACTGTTAAGACGCTATCCTACAAATAAAAAAAGCCCAGATATGTTTTATCCCAAAATTAAAAAAAGTACCCCCCTCCCCCTCTAAAAAAAAGAGACTATTTGCCAAAAAACGATCCCCACTTTCAAAAAAGCTGGCTGCGCCCTGTAAGCCATAAGGGTGTTAGCCATAAATGTGTAACCCATAAGGGTCATCATGTATTTAAAGTTTCCATTACAAGTCAACATCCACGGAGCCATATTAGTGTGAAGTATTGCAAATGTAAGTTTTCCATTTGATTGAAATAGTATTTCTCAGTGGCGGATCCAGGGGGGGGGGCAAAAGGGGCAAATCCCCCCCTAGACCAAAAGTGAACTCTCTTAGTTTTGACAAATCTGAGGAGAAATTTTGGAAGCTAAAATATAGGGGGAGGGAGGGGGCAGATATCTTACCCCCCCCCCTCTGGAAGACAGACCCTGGATCCGCCCCATCTCTCTTTACAGTTTGTGTGTTGGCTGGTATTGTATATTTAGATTATTTTGGACAGTGAGGGGGGGAAGATTAATTGAAATGGCAAAAAATTGGTGCGGTATTTATAAAAGGGGCTGTGTAGCCCCCCCCCCCCCACCCCCCACCCCCGCCCTGGCCCGCGACTGATGAATTCAGGTTATTCCTCGTTGATTATTTGGAAATTGAAACCTTGAGAAAGTAGATAAGATGGCCCATTAACTTGTTATGCCTTTTACCTTATCTCTTTGTCTTTGTACAACATATTATAGAAAACCAGGGTATCTTTTCCTGATTCATTATTCTCTTTGGTTAATCATTGATATAGTTGCGTTGGAATATGTGAAATGTGCTAGCTTATCAGGGACTTTTATAATTAATTAACTTAATTCTCACGCCATGAAGCGTCGCGATTACTTCTGAAAGCATCCTGACATCAGAGTATGTCGACATCTTTGACAATCAGATTCCAGAAATCCCCAGAAGCAAACAGACCAGCGGACCGGACTGATCCTGAGCTATCGATGGCACAACCGCGATGACAGAAAGACATTATTTCTTAGCAATCTTCTCTATTTTAATACCAACGGGTAGCCCGAGTACTGGGGTAGGGGAGATGGCGTTGATAAGGTCTGGACTGGTGTGGGGTTATGGGGCAGGGGAAGATGGCGAGGATAAGGAGGGCATAAGGAGGGGCATATTTCGCACCTGTGCAAGCACAAAGTATCAGTGTGTGAAATTAACGTTACATTTTGTGCGCCTGTCAGGTTCATATGTTTAAACTATGCACCCATCTATTTAAATATGTGCACACCAGTACATCTAGTTCCTGTTGTAAAAACATGTACGCACTGGTCGCACAATGCCCAAAATTGATTTTACCTGGCTGACGGGGTGATGGAGGATGGCCTTTCTGTCCTCCTCCAGGATCTTGCTGCGCCGCTCTCGGCTGTCCCTGCTTTGCAGAGTCCGGAAATACGTCTGGGCAGTGACTAGAAATAGATGTATAATAGATAGGAAATATGCTTATAATTCTAGCCACTACTTGAAAAAGGAAATAAAGGGCGGTTTTAAAATGCAAAATGAGACTCATACTATTGATGAAAGATACCATGATTATATAGGTATTTGATTTTTTGTCCCGATGAAATGAATATAAGTATTAAGATGACTAGGAGGAGCGTGTCCCATGATTGTACCTGTACGGATTAGTTAACAAGGAAACTTGCTACTGATCAGACTTACCTGATACCTTGGGTCGAGGGGTATTTGGGCCGGTGCTCACGTTATCAACCAGATCCTTGATGACGGCAACATTGTGTGGGTGGTTGATCGCCGACCTGAATGTTGGAATATATATATTGTTCAATTCAACGGCATCACACCAAGTGCTAAATTACTCTAATAAGATGAGAACGGCTATGGTTATATTCAGGTTTTGATCTTTAGAAATACATTATTCGTTGCTCACTAAAAAACAATATTAAGGTCTCTACTGTTCACGTCGTTATGACATTATATTGTGTTAATGAACTTACCCAGGAGTAAGGTTAAAGCCCGCCTGTTCTCTGCACCTGCCCTTGTAGGCGGAACGAACAAATAACTGGAAACAATAAAACCAGCCAAGAATTAATCAGTTTTAATCAATTTTAAATAAATTTCAGTGTACGAAGTGTTAAGATGAATGGCGCAGTAAAAAAGAACATCAGGACTATACTAGGAATGACCTTGCATTGGTGCATTACATGCCACATACTAAATGATAATTTCTAAACCAAGATTTTCATTAATGTGTAAAGTTTTGTAAGGTGACGTTAGAACAAATTTCAAAACTTACACCTATAATTTTATGTGGCTTCAGATTGGATGCTTTGGCAGGCTTGGCTTGTTTGACCAACAGTTCCACTTTTGTTGCTGCGGCAGCCGCTTCCTCCTTGGCCTGTCGGCACTCCTCCTCGAGGCAGTCGATGATGGCCAACACATCCATCATGGTCCATTGGGATTTGGAGGGTGCGGACAAAGATCCAGACACATGTGCAGGCTGGCCTTGGGACGAATCCAGGTGGTTGAGGGTGGAGGATAGCGAGAACCTCCTCATTTTTGCATCCAGGTCCTCGTCACCATCATTGGTCTCCTGTGACGCATCCAGCTGTAGGCCCATGGACGATTCAAGGTCGGCCATGGATCGCAATCCGCCAACTTGGGGGCTGCTGGTCATAATCCTGCTCGAGCTCGTACTCGGGTTGGTCATCACAGAATCACGATAATCAGTTGATGTGTTCATCGTGGCAGCGAGTTTTGAAGTAATGTCAAGCCATATGCCACGCCATATTTATACATCCCCGGCTGGCCCCCCTGCAGACACATGATCTGGAGAAAGCGATCTTTTAGCGATGAAAAAAGACTTTTACCATAACTTACGTCCTAGATTTGACGGGGTATCAGCGACACCATAACCACCGCCGCTTTTAAGGCCTCTTGCGTGTCAGAGGAAGACCATGACGCCTTCTTGGTTCTTGGTTCTACGTTACTTATAGTTCTAGGGGGGGCAATAGTGCACCTGGGGGTTGGGCAGGGCGGGGGGGTATAATCCCAGCCAAGAAACTGGGCTGCATAGCTGACATAGACTCATGGGTGCGATGGACAGGCCAGTTATCATTTACCAGAAACACATAAATCCTAAGTAAATTGGACATCCTACAACGTTTTCCTTAAAAATAAAACATTCTGATATACAAGAACAAATGTCATCTTCTGTGTGACTAAATGTGAATTCATGAGGGCGACAATGTTAAGAAAAAATTCATGACCTGAATGGGGATCTGGTGCCTACAACGTTTAACGCAGTGTTGGAAATAAACGTCAGCCCGTCAGCCCCAGGCTAGCATTTCCTGATCAGGGCTGACAATTTTGGGCAAAAATTTCAAGTTATCAACAGGCTGTGAATCTGTCGTAGGAACTACGATAAATTTGTATTTCATCCACCGATGTTGGAGGCCTATGGATGGAGTTGCTTAACTTATAGATCGCAAAGAGAACTGAGAAAGCATAAGAATGCCATTAAGTCATTTGACATACAGACAGTGAATCTAGATCTGTCATACAAACTAACTAAAGTTTGCATTGATCCCCAGATGTTGGAGGCCAATGGACAGAGTTGCCTATCTAAGTAGCATACAACTGAGAAGGCATAAGCTAGCATACCACTATTAGGCCTAGCTCTATTACCATATGCATCCAGTCAGCAGATCTTTCAATAGAGGCCTGTAAAACTCTTCTCCAAACCCTAGTCAGCCATTCCCAGTTATGGTCTATTTATGTTTACAAGATTAAGTTCTGCACTATTCGATTATTGTTACAAAATTCTTGTAAATTGTGTATATAATGAGATATGGATGGTTGAACGTCAATAATTCACATAGCGCAAAGAGAAGATAACGCCTGGTTTGTCTGGCCAGCCCTTCCAGATCGGTGGCTGAGTTCCCACCAGGTGGCGTTGCACCAGTACTGCCGTATGACTGACGACACATCGGCAATTCGTTTCGAATTCCCAAGGCAGCTGCAGGATTTCAACCGACGCAGGAAAAATGCATCGGATCCGTAATCCAATGACTTATCCATTCGGCTACAGGGCCGATGCTGAATTTGAGAGATTTTCAGATATGTTTGTTCCTCCATCGGTACCTATGGCCACCTCGGCAGATGTCCCCATATTAGGTAAAAGAAGTCGGGGACCCTTGTTTCTGTGCACTGACGGCAAAAACATAACATGGAAGGGCCGGGAAGATTCAGAGAAGAGGATGTTAAGGGCCCAGCCACACTTGACAACTCTATGATCATCATCAGTGAATCATTGGCGAAGACGTGGGGGTGGTCCTCACTGTCCATCGGCTATGATCATCATCAGTGAATCATGTACGTGTGTCGCTCGCAAAAACTATTATCATTTTTGGAGGTTTAGGACTACTGGTGAATCACCGAACCTATATCTGAAGAAAATTGGACATTTTTAGAATACTTTATCAATTGTTTTAGGCAAACAAAAAAAATGACAGGGTAAAAAAAAAATATACTTTTCCCAAGCGCAATTTCCCCATGAGTTTAAGAAACATGGAAAGCATCTAGCAGGGCGGCCATGGGTCATTTTAAGAGCTTCAATTTATTACTGCACATATATATATATATATGGCCCAGAAATGCCTTTGAAATACGAATTTAAGGTAAAAGGTGGGACAATTTCTCAAAACTGGTGCTTTTTATGTCATTTTCCCCCTTAATACTTCCTTTTGTGCACTTTCCCCATGCAACTTGCCCCCCCCCCCTATATATTCCTGGATCCGCCCCTGGAACTGGTCCACCAGAGCAGCCAGAGGAACAAAGTGATGTTGACCAGGACCATCCAGGTTCAGAAGAACTAGGCTGATTAGAAAGCCCTGGTCATGATGAGCTATTTCGGCTGTATGATGTGTGCAAGGTGGAGGCGATTACAACCTAATAATATCTCAGAAGATGGACGCCACTGAAATGATTAATTCAAAGGTGATTAGCACTAGATGGAGAAGGAAAATAGATTCTGGCACAGACTGCTAAGTACAGGGATAAGATTGTAATTAGGATAAAAAGTTTCAGTCACAGTATCAAAGAAAAATATAGGATTATATAGGAATATAAAAATATTAAGTATATGTGCATAATGCGCATAATGTTTCTCAAAAATTCCTTAGCAAAGGGTGTGTCAGCGTAAACCTGAAATAAGATTCAGACTTGAATTGACAAAACTAAATAAATTACCATCACCTGGGACCACGTCCCAGATTATTCGGGCACTAACCAGTTTAATGCAGTCTAGATCTGGTGTGTCACACCCAGGCATTACAATACAGCTGTAGATCAATATATAGTAGGTTATTGAAAATGCAATAGCAGTCAAGGGAGAAAGAAATGGGTTCTTAAATAATAAACAGAAACATGCTTTACATGGATATTGCTGGAAAAATTAGTTTATTTCTTACCTCACTTTGATGGAGGGGGGGATGGGTGGCCACTCCTATGGGTATGGGCTCCCAGCTGACTTGATAATGCTCGCAACACCAGCGGGGAAAGTGATGCCCGGGCAAGGGGAACCGACCTCCTACGATTGTATGTGGTAGTGGTCCTCATTGCGTAACATTATGGATGAACAGTCACGTGATTTCTTACCAAAGGAGTTCTAGGGCTAGCTGCCTGTTGGTTCAGCAAAGATTTTGATGAGGTTGATGAAACCCGTGACGCTTCTCGACCATTTACTGTGGACTTTCATTTACTGTGGACTTTCAAGGGTTTCCTGTGGAGGGGTGGACATGACTCGGATGTTTCTTCTTTAATTTTTAAGTGTGAGTGAGCGCTGGTTTTGGGATCCCAATTTGTAGTGAATGTAGTGGGAGGATTGACCTCCTGAGAGGTCCCTGTGACTGTGGACTTTCAAGGGTTTCCTGAGGAGGGGTGGACATGACTCGGATGTTTCTTCTCTAATTTTTATGTGTGAATGGGCGCTGGTTCTAATACACTCTATTTGGAACTAATGCAATGCGCCTGCACCCTAGGCCTGTTGATAACACAACACATCCTCCAAAACTGAGAGTCACATTGGCGATTACGTGAAAAAATGTGTCCTCGTGGGTGGGGCAGGGTAACTCTTGATCATAAAGATCTACAGTTGGTAGGCGGCTGGGATGAAGAGATCAGTATGGCCCAGTATAGGGGTACAAAGTGGCTCTTATATAAGTCGAGCTCGCCCCACCACCACCCTGGACGCCTAGAGTTGTAGCCACCCCTAGCAGGCCTATAGCCAGGGGGGGTTCGAGGGGTTCATACGAACCCCCCCTTGGAAGAATCCTTCACTAATTTTTTATGTAAAATATGACACTTAATCCAAAAAAAATGTGTTTATTCAAAAAACGAACCCCCCTGGAAAAACACAAACTGCTACTCAAAAAAACCAACCCCCCTCTTAGAAAAGCTGGCTATGGGCCTGCCTAGGCCTGTTTCAACTTTCTGTTCTTGAAACGGATATGCCCAGATGGGAGGGGCGAGGGGAGGTTAGGGTGAAATAGACCTGTCATAAATTTAGGTATAAGTGTGATTATTACCAAGACGATTGCGCCTCGAAAACCACATGGGGTACACATCAGAGGCCGTACTTGCAGGTAATGTGGGGTGATGTGGGGTGTGAATAGGTTAAGGCTGGCCATTAGTGGGCATTACCTCATATCTAAAGGATTCCAGACCTATCACGCAGTGTCAATTGACTCTTTAGTGACAGGCGGCCACAATCAAAGCCTGTTTCCAAACCCACACTTTATCGCCCACCAAAATGAAAACATTTTGACTGATTATTTTGAAATAGACAATTAATAGTTGCCTATTTGGAAGGACCAAAGCAGGTTCTTCCAAAGACTCAACAGAAATATTTTTGACATGCCATGTACAGCTTATAATAACAAAAAGTAAGATGTAAAAATAAATTTCTATACTTACTGGCCCCCATCTTGTCTTCTGAGTTTGACTGGCCCTCCAGAGGCTGATCAGCGCAATTTTCACGCCCATCTAATTTCATTACATTTCCTGTTCGGCGACGGTGACAGGCCGGTGAATCGAACTCAGACATTGGGCCGCTAGAGTTATGTCATACTCCTTAGTCGCTTCAGATTCAGAGAAACGACTAAGGACTATGGAGTTATGCGGATTTAGGGATTTTTGATTAAATATATTTTATTTTATTGTAAAACTCCTGCCCCCCGAGGGAGCGGGGGAAATTTGGCAATAGCAGATAATAGCACGCCCCCCTTTTTCAAAATCCTGCAGCTGGATCCACCAACCCCCAGAAATAAAAAATGTTTCACTCCGGATCCAACCTTTCAAGATTACATTTTGGTTTCATTTGGTACTGCAATAAGCCCATCCAACATTAATAGGTATATATCCTGGGGTCGGACAAGGGTTGGACAAAAAATCTTGAATGATGGTATGATTACAATGTTTATTTTCAGAATTTCTAATTTATTTAGAAAGGTGATTTAGCAATGTTTGGGTACACCTGGATTTAATAAGGTCAAGGGGAAAAAAATTTTGCGTTCAGGTAACATTGGCTGAAAAAAAAATGGGCAGGGTAGGTAGGGATTTTTTTTTTTAAGAAGGAGGAAAGTAGGAATATTAATTTTCATAAAGAATTTAAGGTATACATAAGAACCAAAGTACCACCACCTGGCGAGAAAATATATTTCTGCAAAATTTGATTTTCTTTCCTCAGCGAGAATTATAGGCATAATTCCAAATTGAAACAACAACTTTTAGCAGACTAAGAAAAATGTGTACTTGAACAGGAATGTAGTAACAACGTGAGTAGTCAAGGCTTCTATTGGCTCAGAAGTGGTATGGATTAGTGATCAATACCACTTTGGGTTTCATAATTTTAATTTCCTTCTCATAAATATTCTTGTAAGGTCGAATGAGTCCCTAGATAAGTCTTTCTGTATCAAAGCTTATCTGGTGACAAAGTTCTTATTTTATGTCTCTGTGTCCTTTGAAGGTAGGACTATCACTTAAAACCGATTTTGGATGTCTGTAATTGATTTGTAGTTTGGGCTAAACAGGCGGTAAATACCTTCAGAGTGAGAATTCATAACATGAATATATGCAAGATCTGCCGACAGTACATTTCTGTATAACAATTTTCTTCAAAAAAATACCCCCAATTTTAGGGTAGGGCAAACAAATTAGAGTAGGTAGGGTTACCTGAACGCAACTATTTTTTTCCCTTGGCCTAATGCCTTTCAGTTATGAAGGCCTTGCATTGGTTTCATATTAAATCCAATTCCAGGATTTCAAATTCATGCAGGCCTAACCCCCCCCCCTCCCCCCTTTATAATTTTTAAAATGAAAAATAAAAAAGGAGGCGAGTGTCATGTTGACACTGGGGAATCAGATGATCGTGTGCTAGGAACCAGCCTGGCCAAATTTAGGGGGTTCGAACAAGTTAAAGTTGCTCATTTTAGTAAATATGCTCTGTGTAGCCCAATGCCACAGCTTGCCAATGAGAAACTCGCAGAGGGGCCTTTTAAACCACAAGTAGATTGGCTGATGCAATGTCACGGCATACTACTTAGGTTGAGGATGTAATAAGAATAGACGATGCAATATACCCCCCTTTTGCCCCCTCCAAATGAATCAGCTACTGCTTGCAATTGGTAGTACGCAAAATAACAGACACGATGGCAATGGAGTGAGCCTTATCATACACTTTGCTAGGTTGAGTGTGAAGGTGTAGGCATGTTAATGGAATAAACACTTTGAAGCTGAAATGGGGGAGGTGTTGTGTTGACTGCTGCACCTAACTCATGGAAAAGTAAGGCTATGCTATACTTTGTGATGGTTTGGGGTTCATAATATTGTGACTCTAAAAGGGCTAGTTAAATGGATGCACATCAAGCACTAGATTGGTGCAGGTAGACGCCCTGAAACGTGTATGGGATATAATGATACTGTGCTCTTTCAGGGTTAATAGTGGGGGAAGTCGCACACTGATTGACGCTTTATGTAGTAAAGTCGTCCAACCATGGCCAAGTTCGTTAATAGTATGACATCAGAATTTCCCTGTGGTTATTTGGGTGTAACCCTGGACTTTCTGTAAGCATAACCATGAAAAATGTTCTGTCAAAAAACTTTTTGCACCATCAGGAGACGTGTGACTATGAAGGCTGCTACCACTCTCTATAAGTCAACAATTATACCAGTCTTAGAGTATACATAAGAAGTATGTTGACTTTATAGTGGACCAGTTCAGAAGTATGTATGTGACCAATATCGGAAATTGCTAAATAAAGCGCTTTATATAGTATTTAATGAACACAGTAAATCTTACTTGAATCATTCTACAAGTGATGCTTTACATTGTAGGGCAAATATTTTCCGACTACAACATAGAAGGTATAAGCATTTGATGTGAAATGCCTTTGACTTGTCTCAATCTGAAAAGTTCCTAGACACGAAGTTCCATACTAGGCAACGCGTTGGTAGATATTTAAAAATGCAATGGTCACGTCACTATTAATATCCCCAAGATCTTTTCTATAGAGCTTGTGATTCATGGAACAAATTGCCGGCTATGATAGCAACAATTGAAAAGTCTGAGTTATCTAGATATCATCTCATTCTCATCATTATCATTAACTATAGATCGGAGCAGCAAATTGGGAACTGTTGACTATTTGGCATCATTTGTAATGTACGGTTTTGTATTGATTGTCTAGTCCCACTGATTTTTGTAAATATATGTTAGAAAGTGGGATTGGGTGGAAGATCTGCAAAGTCGACCCTATTGAAGCCAATAAAAAAGACAATTTAAAAACATAAAATGAATACAAGGCGCAAGCCTGCGTCTGGCCCTCCAGGCCCTGCACTTGGGCTGATATTGGGGACCGGCCCCTGGTTGCTAACTCCCCTCATATTCCCTTCTAGGTTGGTTATAATTATGTAAGTATAGCAGCTAGGGGAAGAGGAGGAGGGAGGGAGGGAGGGGTGGGAGGGATGTTAGGGCCGGTTGGAGACAGTGGAGCAGAGGGGAGGGGCAGAGTAGAGGAGCAGGTAATCAACATTCACATAATACACACACAATCGTAGAAGATCTGTTACGATTGATTTATTAACCCTAATAATGATGTGATCATAAAACACTTCAGTAGCAATGCTGAATTGCAATTAAAGTGATTCACAACCACCCCCACACCCGTTTATATATGGGTGTATTCTTTTTCAAAAAAATAAAAGTAAAAATATCAGAGTGTAATACTTGACACCATATTATGTAATTGCTAACTAATTGTTATCATATTACTCCTTTACTTAGATATATATGATGATAAACTTTTTATTGCTCTATGATATTTGTAATAGTTGTCCCTGTTACAAATGGTTTTCTGGAAAGTAGCAGCTATAATGTTCGGATTTTATGTTGATATTATGAAATGTACAAAGCACTGTTTTACATACCCTAAGAGTAACTATTTGTCCATCATCAGGTATGCCTTTGACGTCATCAGAGCTTCTAAATATTTGTAATACTCCTAAAAGAAAAAGCAAGGCAGCCAACCAACAATGGAAGACTAATATTTTCTTGAGGGTTAACCTCATCATTGAATTTTAAGTTTTACCGTGATATGAGGTACAACCTTCTCAGGTGCCCTATATATATCGTCTTATCATACATGGTGAAATATTTTCTCCTATTTTTGAGAACAGTTCAGTATGTATGCTTTAATCACTGATGAATATATAAGTTTCCAATGCCAGGCAACCAAAATGTAAAGACTCAATTTGATTCTTTTTGTAATGTTGTAGTGGAAATGTATGATTATATTACATCATATTTTGGTAAGGTTAAGTGGCAGACCATAGGAAAACACCATGCTTGAAATTCCCTCTGGGTGCCATTGTCCTTCACTAATACCATATGCTATCTAGACTATGATATGAAGGCAACTATGAACACGTATTTTTAGAAAATACATGTTGTATGTCTATAGTTGTTTATGAGATTTGCGTTAGAACATTTACCTTTCACTACCACATTTCAATAAGTATTTAAAAATAAGACGCAATCATATTGATAGATAGATAGAATTGATGATAGATAATATTATTTGCAAAGGAGTATGAATCTATAGAATGTTGGATTCTTTAGATTTTAGTACCCAAACGCTAGCTGTCAACCATTATAAAGATTAATTGACTGTTTGACGATAAACAGCCACATTTCATGATTACATAAGGTGTTGGTGTTCTTGGGGTACTTTTAAGTCTTCTACCCATAGGCCACATGAATAAGGAAATCATAATTGTCATATTGTCTAGTCACGTGATCCTGTCTCAAAGGTTTGATCTTTTGTGCCACTCAATAATACTGTAGATCTGCCGTGTAGAACCTTCACATTTACATGTTCCCATGTCACTGGTTTCAGTTTTAACTAGAACTAGTTCATGTTGGTAAATAACACTCTGCGTCAGGATAGGTTCATGTTGGGTTGTGTTGCCTAGCATGAGTGATTCATGTTATTTTACTAAGATGTTTGTAAAAAAAACACGATAACGCGACCCAATGCATGCCAACATGTGCCAATGGGACCCCCAACAAGACTGCCAACGTATGCCAATATGTTTTCGTGTAATATATTTTATGTTGGGTATGATGCGTAGTATAATATAGCTGAACACGAATTGTTCTGTTTGGGCAATAGCCCCCAACGTGATCCTAGACCCAACGCATAGTGTATTTAGGGCTTAATGATAAAAATCAAATGTTGTTTGTGTTGTAACAAAGTTGTATTTCGAAATAGAATGTCACAAACTTGTAATTTGAAATATAATGTAGGAAAGTTTGGACCTAACCCAAGATTAGGCCACTGCTGAATGCTGTTCATGGCGTCATCCTGTCATATTGGCTTCATATGACTTAGATTCTGAACCTTAATTGTATTATAGTTAAGATGTATAATGCTTTGTTTTCAGCATCTAAAACAATTCTTAATTATAACTTGATTAATGGTTTCTTTAATGTCGGTACCATAATTAGTATACTACATTTCTTTGCTCTATTATGCTAACATGAAAATGTTTTGGCATCATGTTTAAGATGACACATGGCAACATAAACTGCGTCTATTTGAAAAACAGCTGGCAGTGAAGCTCAAGTCCTCGAACTCTGTGTGAAATGAATATATATATATGTTCACAATATATCATTGTCATCTTACAGTATAATGTATCCCAAACTTGCTTGTTTGATTAATTTTATAGTTTATTGGGGAATGTTGGGAATACAAATAGTTGTTGATAAAAATCACTGTTACTAGATTTGAGATGATCGTGACCTAGTTAACTCAGGTGTCATGTGACTCTATTAACCAATCAGAGGATGTGACCTCATTAACCTAGGAGAAACAATGTATTGGACAAGAGTTTTCAATAGGCGGCCATCTTTGAATTTGAGATCGATTCATACTTTTAATCTTCTAATTTGAGGTTCAACAACTTCAGATTATAACCAATGTCCCCACCATTCTTTTTGTTTTTTTATTGTATTGGAATGTCAAATTAAAGTGAAAATCTCATGTTAACAGTGTTCCCGCCATTCACTACCTCTGTGGATCAACGTTACAGATACACCATACCAGGTGGAGGTGGGTAGCAAGGAGGCGATACCTTGCAGGCTAACTATTAATGTCATTACTTACATAGGGGAAACATGGTATTACAGCACAGGGTTGCCCTTGTTCAAATCCCCTCACCAACCCATCGTCTTTGAGTATGACCTAAACAACACTCTGCAATAAGTTAGCATGTATAATTTACTCCACTGAAGTGCTCTCTCAGAGTTTGTACGCAGAGTGATGGTACGAACCCCACTTGTGGTCAGCGAGCAGCTCATTGCTGTTTGTTTTATTGATGGTTCTTATACATACAGTCAGCTTTAAGTGTCGGTCGCAAGTGACTTCATAACTAGGATCAAAGATAGATGTGGTCAGCAAGAAACTGTCCTAGATCTATAAGTCATGATGACCCCCTTAAAACATCAACCAAACCACTTTCGGAGCATTCAGAGTTCCTGGTCAACTGGATGTGCCTGACGCAAGTGACGTCATAACTAGGTTAATAGCTTAAGCTAAGGAAATGTAAACAAGGTCATGATGACCTACTTAATCCATCAACCAAGCTACTCTTGGAATTTTGAGAGTTTCCAAAAAAAGCACTCTCCATTTCATTTTACATTACCCTATTCCCCCTGGTGACTATAAAAAGGAAAAAAGTGTGACACGTAGTTGGCCTAGTAATTTTATTATATAAAATTGGTTTGATAATAACAATAATATAAAGATGAAAGATAAAAGGAGAATGAATTAAATAATAATGTAAAAGAGAAAAGATAAAGGTGGGCGGGGACCGAGTGTATCTGAGGAGGGTGGCCATAGGACTGAGGCCAGTTGTATGTGTGGAGGGTATATATAGGGGTGGAGCTGGTATGTGGTGTGTGGTATAGTGGTGAAGGAGGGTTTAAGAGGGACCAGTGGAGGTAGGTTGTTAATGAAATGAGGCACCAGAGGAGATGGCAATGAAATGCAATGCCCTCTACAGGCATGATAAGACGATTGTTGTTGGTGCTATGATAAGAGGGTAGATGCACAGAGTGGACCTCATCCCGCACTAGTGACCAGCTCCAGTGCTGTGTGATTGGAAAGGTGCTACCCTTGAAGCCCAACTTGTCACCACTCTATCCTCATGATGGTGTGCTTAAAATGCCTAATACCCACCACTTTTTTATCTTTCATATCACTCTAATAAAACACTTTACATTGAGTTTTCTATTCATAAATTGAGAAGAAGTTTCCTGCAAAGAGTGATTCAATTATTTTTCACACACCATCATCATCACCAACCAATGTTATGCATCTTACTTACATAGCCTAAAGAGGGTCATGTAAGCAGTTAAAGTTATAAGTAATATACACAGTGAGAAAATAGATAAAAACATTAGAATTATAAATTTAATGCTGACGTTTTATGTCAATAGATTTTTTCTTTATTCCTCAAGAGTCTTGGGACTTGATCTTGTTGTTTTCATTATTTAGGGAAAGTTAAATATTTTATACAATATATCAAGCATTACTTTTCATGCTATGAAATTTACACAACTGCTATTAGTACCAATTCACTTATGATTGAAGAACATTTAATCTTAACATAAGGCAAGTAAGGTGTCAAAACCAGTAGGTACAAAAAATATTGAATGGTAGAGGGGAATAAACTTTTTTTTTTCTTATTGAGAATAGGTTTCAGAGTTGCCTCTGATCTTCCAGTTTATAATACAAAGAAGAAGGTTACGTTTGTACAAAAAATACAACCTCAACATATTTATGAGAGAAAAATAGGACAAACATCATGATCTGAAGTCAATAAACACCAGTCAATCACATACTGCCTGTTTAATTTTGTTCAAAACCAATTTAAAATTATTAACATCACCACTGTATTGTATATCATGCGTAAAGTTATTCCTTAACTGAGGTACTAGATAGAATGGACTTTTGAAACCCTATCTATCTCAATTTTGAATACAAATTCAGAGCTTCATCTTGCATTTCTAATATTTATCCTCTGCATATTAGGTAGTGTACTATGTAAAAACATCATTGACAGGAGATGCATAAGACATCTTTGTTACAAACTTATTAATGAGGCATGCTTTTTATGCACATAATTGTGATGAATGTCCATTCATCTTTTCTAAAACAGGTATCGATATAAGACTGTAAAATAATGTAATTGAAGAAGTGTATTTGCGAAAGCCAGAAAGCCAGAAAGCAAGAAATAGATTGTAAACTGGATATGACGTCATAATAGTCACGTGATCTGATGTGGCCAATCAGAGCAGAGTAATAAGGTATAAAAGGGGGCGGTAAGGCCCAGAATAAACAGTCCCACCTTGGTACTCCTTGTGTTCACATGTGTCTTCTTCCAATAGCATAGCCCTCGAAGGTGTCTAAGACGACAAGATGATAAGATAGTAGCTAGTTACCCTAATGAACTCAAGTAACTAAGGAAAAGTTGGACATAATTAGAGTACGGGTAGAACGAAAGTATGGGGACCTAACGACTGTACGACCGAGAGACCGAAAGATGGCATGACGGCCCGAAATGGTTCGAAGTCCGACCCGGGACCGGAAGACCGGACAATTGCGGAAACCCAAAATAGTAAGTGGCTGTCCCGTGACCGCAGGCATGAAGGCACAATTGGCGCGGCCCTACGCTACCACCCCCTAGGCGAGCGTCGGCCCGACTATCCGTGGAACATCGGAGTAGACAATCCTGTTACTGTCGACCCACCCCCATCATTTATTCTGCACTTGCATTTGAATCCCCGGTCAACCTGTGCCAAATGTCCGGAACGCCTCAGGCCCGACAGACCGGCACACACCTCCCCGGTCGAAGAACACCGGTTCCCCGACCGATCCGCTCATTCTCCCTCGTGTGTGAGGCACGACTCTTGATCTTACACCTCAGTTTCTTCCTCGAACTCTTCGTCCTGCTTGAAACCAAAATAACTTTCACATCCCTTCGTCGTAGAAACCGGAAACCCCGAATTACCGAGGAATTTCACGTAATCATTCCAGTGGATTTTGTAGTATATACATAAACAATAATTTTGTACCAACCTCTTAATCTTATTAAATGAAGGGATAAATGATAACTCCTGGTCTAATAAAAAAAAAACAGATAATTATAACCTGTAACAAATTATATTCTGGAATTCGAAACATATAATGGCATAGGATCATTCAGTTTATTCAGCTTACCAGATGTTTCCACTATACTTTTATTGGATCAGATACTTTACTTTCATATATGACTTGCTGAGTGCCTACCAAATAACTTTTAAACCGTGCTACTGTGACACTCCTTGGTGAGTCGGGGTTTCCAATCTCTACGACAAAGAGACGTTTGGGTTGTTTTGGTCCCGAGCCAAACGAAGAGTTCGAAAAAGAAATCGAGGTGTAAGATTAAGAGATGTGCCTCACGCATGAGGGGAAATGAGCGGGACAGTTGGGGAAGTATGATTCTCGGAGATCGTGGGAGGAGGGGTTGTCGGGCCTGGCGTGTTCTGGACATTGGCGGGAGTAAAAAGGGGGTGTGCTGCCCAGCCGTTTCTTCCACGGGGGCCGGGTCATTGCTTGCCTAGAGGGTGGTAGTGTGTGGCCAAGCAGGTCGCACCTTTGTCCCAGCAGTGATGGTCTGGCTGCTCACTATTTCGGGCTTTAGTACCTGGCTGGTCTTTCGGTCAAGGGTCGGTCCTCTGGCTTATTCGGGCTTCCGTACCATCTTCGGGCTTCTTGGCCACTACCCAATTTACTGATAACTTGTTTACTTGAGTTTGGCTGGCTTATTTACTTCTAATAAGGCATATCTTCGACTTAGGCCCATTGGAGGGCTAGGTTACTTAAAGAAGACACGTGTGAACACAAGGAGTACCAAGAAGGGACTGTTTATTTTGGGCCTTCACACCCTCTTTTATACTCTATTACTTGATTCTGATTTGTCACTTCAATCACGTGACTATTCTGACATCACATTCAATTTGAATATGGTTTCGAACTTTCGTGCTTTCGATTTACATTTGTACCTGATTCTTAACTTACATCTTTACTATTGTTTTGACATTGTTACACCATTTTAGTTCATACCTCTAAAACAGATGAATGGACAGTTCATCACATATGTATACAAAGTTAAGACACTGCACTTATCCCCACTGGAGGTAAATATAAGCCTAAATAGAGATAACGAAATATGCCACAGACAAATAATTTTGTTTGCCTCTGCATGTCTATATTAGATATAGACATATTAAATATATTATATTTAATATGTCTATATCTAATATAGACATGAAGAGGCAAAAAAAAATTATTTGTCTGTGGCATATTTCGTTTATTAGGTTTATTTATATATACATATCATTAACTATTTATATAATTTTAACTATGGTACCATATTCCTCTTGACAAGATAAGTAAATTTTATTCATCTTTTCAAGAGAAATATGGTATCATAGTATAAATTATATAGATAGTATATGTATATATAAATAAACGTATATACAAGAATGAAACGTAAAATACATGATTATATTGTTAAGCAAGACAAAACTATCTATTCTTAAGGCATGTTGAGGAAATTGACTGGTATTCACTTTTACTGGAATGCAATTTGATTTGCAGGATCACCAGAAAGGAGGGTTGTTATGCCAGGTTCTATGTTTGATAAATACCTACATCTATCTATATATGTATTTGTAACTGCCTTAGCATTCTTCTCCTTTCTGAAAAGAGAAATGCCAAACCTCAGTCAACCTCAATTACAGCTAAATTCTAGCACTCTCATAAAAGGCTACAAGAAACAAAAAATGTTTAGACCAGATTCATGTACAAGCTGCTTCAAACGGGATTATGCATATGAACTCAACTCTCCTGAAATATGTCAAGAGAAATCAAACCATACAATTGACCTGCTTATTTTGATTTCCAGCCAATGTGTTAGAGTTGATAGAAGAGAGGTAATTAGAAATAGTTGGGTGAGCTCAAGTTTACAGAATATGAATTCAGAATTCCGGTATGTATTCCTCCTAGGTTTATCAGGTAAGGACTGTTTACAGAAGATAAAGCTTGAGAATGAAATGTATCACGACATAGTTGTGCAGAACTTTAAAGATGTATACAAGAATTTAACCCTTAAAACATTAATGGGGTTACAGTGGTTTGTTAACTTTTGTAGTAGAGCAAAGTTCATAATGAAAACTGATGATGATGTATATGTCAATGTTACAAATATATTACGATTGACACAAGTACGTGAACTACAAAATAAAGTGTTTGGTTGTTGCCGTACATTCAAGAAAGTCCATAGAGGCAACTATAAGTTTTCAGTTAAAGTCTGGGAATATCCCCACAATTATTATCCTAGTGTTTGCTTTGGACTTGGATATGTAATGTCAAGTAAAATTGTGAAAGATATCCTGAAGATTTCTCCTCACGTGCCTTTCTTCTTCTTAGAAGATGTTTACATTGGTCTTTGTATCCATAAGCTTGGGTATAACGTTCAAAATATATATGGATTCAGACTAGACCCTCTTCCTACTACAAAGGCAGCTGCAGGATGTGGCATATATGGGAAAACTGATGTATATTCAGTCCATGGCCTACCACTAAGAAAGGTCCTTGACATATGGAAACACTGTTCTTAACGCTTTAACCATATCATGGTGAAGAATATGTGAAGGATTGCAGGTTTAATAGTGAAATTCCTGGAGAATCCCTACTTAATTGACCAATCAGAGGACAGGAAACCTGAAGATCAAAAATAGCATCAGGGAATCTCTGGGAATTCCAATCAAGATCAAGAGGAGAACCCCGAATCTAAAAATACCAACAGAAAATTCATGAGAAATCCCTGGAACCTCAAAATTGGGAGGTTAACTCAGTTACAATGGCAACCAAAATCCAAGACCTGTTCTGTGTCATTCAAATTCTTAATTATGTACTTATGTGTTATTATATGTATTTGCAGAAATTGATATATTATTAATAATTATATTAGATATTATGTCCGTGTGTCATACTCCCTTAAATTTTGACGAGGGGTGGTCACTGTCCTCCTATACCAGGACTCGCAATTTGGTTTCTATATTTAGACTTCACTATGCCTAACACCTCTAAATGACCTGCTCCTACTAGTCTTCTCTTTAGTCCTATGGTAGCGTCACTTAGTATAAGATACAACGTGTCGCTGTAGATGCTTTTAATGAAATTACTTTGATATTACAGTTGCTTTCTTGTAAATTATTTGTAGTTACTGTTCACAGATGTTTTTTATGTTTCAGGAAATCAAATTCCAAAATGGGGCAAACTTATTGTGATTAGTTTTTGATGTTATAAACATCTTATGTTAATACACTGTTTTTCCTATTTAACATACAGAACCAAGCTTTCATTGTCTATAACCTAGATTTGGGGATACTATGAGGTCGAGAGTCTTGTTAAACACATCTAGAATCATTAATAAAGGTGGCAACAGCTCTCACTGTGAGCAATAAGAAAAAACTGATTTGATTTATCTATCAAGTTATATAATAAATGAAAATATGCTGAGATCTTAGGCAAGCATTTAATACAGGAAAACTACATGAGGATGTGGGGTACGTTGTGTTTAGGTTGTATTTTGGTAATGTTGTGAGAGTACCTCCCAGCAACGTTGCTACAACCTCAAAGGACAACGTTATATCAAAACGTGATGATAACATGGTAAAATAATGTTTCATGCACATTGCAAAATTACCTTTTAACAATGTTAAATAAAAAACGTGGTAGCAACATTGCCACAACGTATATTTCACAACGTTTTATTAAAACATACTTGCAACATTTCAAAATGACGTTGTCACAACATTTTTCACAATGTTATGACAACATTACTTTCACAACGTTGTCACAATGTTGGAGGATAACATAAAATCAACATATAGGTGGCATTACTGTCTGTAAAGCACAAATTTGGAAAAACGTTTTTTTGTTTTATGCTAATTTGGACAAGAAATTGATATATGTTTTAAATAAAAGTCATAAGTATGGTACACTGAATAAAGGTACATTGTTTATAATCATTATGTCTTAGTACTAATGCTTTAATAAATTATGATATAAGGAGGGGAAAGGAAATTAAAACATAAGTTAAACACCCTTTCTGTAGCATGTCAACACGGTAGAGGTTTTTCAGCCTTGAGAGTTTCAGATTGTGAATGCAACCTGTCATTAACCTGATGCACAAAGGTAGAGATTAAATCATTTACTTTGTGCATGATAATTGAAATAGTGTAAAGGTCACCAGTTGAATACAAGATAATCAGATTTTTTCCAAATTACTTAGTTTATGAGAATACCTAGTATAAATATGGCAGGTACCGCTGGTAGGTGTAAATAACCTGATGACAATGCTCACCGGGACATACCTCCCAACAGGCGCCGATACCTGGGGTAAAATCAATATCAGACTGCTATAAGAGCAGGAACACAGTGTAAGTGAGGGAGAGAGATCAGTAGCATTTGGATAATACGGATTGGGAGATTCAGAGGGGTATAGATAGCTACGCAACCACAGGGACATCTGGTGACTTACATGGTACTATCGCACTAAGGCTTGAGGTGAGGCTAGGCGGACTCTGAGGAGGAAGCCTATTCTACCCTAAATTGGAACTGTAATACCTTGGAACTTATTACCATCACTGGCAACTGTACGCATCACCGTTTTATCCAATAAACTTACCATACTGCCAAGCGTTGTTCATGTTATGGATTGAGCGCCCATCTCGTGGACTTACCTACCACTTGACTAGCACCCATTAGGAATAATATCAGTGACAGTAATCATCTCGGACAATGCACTATAATTATAATTAACCATAAACAATCAA
This sequence comes from Lepidonotus clava, assembly GCA_936440205.1. Classification (NCBI taxonomy): domain Eukaryota; kingdom Metazoa; phylum Annelida; class Polychaeta; order Phyllodocida; family Polynoidae; genus Lepidonotus; species Lepidonotus clava. The sequence goes on along the minus strand of OW387146.1, from coordinate 48,544,960 downwards.
TAACGTTCACTGACAACATTTAACATACATAATCAACGATGTTGATTTGTAGGTGCATAATGCAGTACTATGAAATAAGAATCATGGAAAAATGATTAATAAAGTTTGCCTCAATATTTATTTTTTTCACCCTTTTTTGTATAACCTCTAATGAACTTAATAAAATGGTGTCATCACTAGGGTACAGAAATCTGTCAGTGCAAATACATTACACAATTTATATAACATTCATACTATATATACCATGTAAAAAAAGATTAAAATATAAAAAGTTGTAAAAAGGTTGTGAAACTGTTACAGTACAGAGTTGGCTACAACGTTGCTGCAAACTTTCTGGGAGTCCACAAATTTATGTTGTAACAACGTCAATTTGCAACGTTGTTACAACCAAACTATCATGTTGTAGCAACATTGTAGCAATGTAAAATTGTTAGCTGGGACTGCAGAATACGAGCTGGTAGTAAGTAATCCTTTGGGCTTGTGCACCAAAATTACTTACTACCAGTCAGTATTCTGCACCATCCCACCATCCGAGTGGCGTTTTCCTTTTATTATACGTTGAATTTATTGTAAAACATTAACATAATCAAGATTTTACATTTCAAAGCGTGCTGGTACCACAGAGTACTCAACGGGCTGCTTGTGCTGCTTGCTGCATATATAGGGAAATATTTTCTCTTCGTTTTAACTTACTAAAGAACATCTAAAACTAAATTCTGATAAGATAGGAAGGAGAAACACACAAAATTTAACATTTGCCTCTCTTACTGTATTAGGCTATCATTGATATTAAGAAAGATACAGGCCAAAATGTAATATTGTCTGATGCAGTGGGGGATCGTGAGTGCTGAGCACAGGACCATTCTGCCCAGTCCGTACGCTACGGGAGGCCTCAGGGAGAATGGGAGCGCAGGCCTAACAGTATGCGCCCAGCTTCTGCCCCGGCTCTTGCCTGGACTGCAATCTTCAGGGAGGCCTCAGGAAGAATGTCTCTGCAGCAGGCCAAGCAGCCCGTTTAGTATTCTGCCAGGCATTGTGCATTCACATCCCAAATGATGTGTAACATGTTATTCCCACAGGATTTATTCCCTAAAGTGTTTTCACTCCTCATGTCTATATCAGGGTGTCTACACCAGGGTACTGCTATCCTGCAGGTGAAATACAAAGTGACAATGATTCATGACAATGTCTACACTTACATTTGCTGCCTCTTTTTCTTTACATTATAGCACCACGTAATCTTTGTGAAATATTGATTTTACAGTAAATTTTTCAAGTAAAACAAAGAGAAAGCAAGAAGTCGTATATTTTTATAATGTTTTATTATTGCAATTACTATTTGCAACTTTGACACAGGAAGAAACTTGTACCATTACCTGGAAGGGAGCACACAAGACAAAAGGAAGGATTCTCATAGGCTTGGCGAATTAAACTATTTATTATTTTGTCATGACCCATAGTAACCCATAAGTACATGGCTTGTGAATGGGTAGGGTTCAGTGATAGATAATGGTGAATAGAACAAGGATTAAACTTTAGAAAAATCTGTGTTCACTTTACTTCCCGATGTGTTTTCTCTGAAAGTTTTGGTAAGAGAAACATATTTCTATAGCATCCAAGTTATTGCTTTTCACCTCAAAGTGGAGTTGGAGACATACATAACAGAATAGAGGTTTAGATACACGTATGGGTGTAAATGAACAAATACAGAAGGGGTTAGAATGAGAAGATATTTTCTGATACTCAATGAATATAAGTGATGGTAACATGGCAACTGGTGACCAAGGTTGCAAACCATGTTGTGAGGTCCATCTAGTATATGCTGGGTTTCTTTGATATTGCGTCCAATATTAGCATTCAGCAAATGATGATAATTTCTAGGAGATACCAGATAAAACTGTTTTTTATGAGGGTTTGTGGTTTCGACTCAACTGTCTTCATCAGGTGTGATTGGTAGTGTATAACCTGCAACTGGAGTTGTTCTAAGCTACACACTTTTAGTTGTATGGTAAATGATAGTTGAAAGTAGTCTCAATATTCAGATTATTGAGTGACATCTTAATCTTTAATTTGAATTTCGTTACTGTAGCCATGACATTTGGAATGTATGTCAAAATTCTGAACCTAATTTTGATATGTTAGGAATTGTCATGAATTTGGCTTAGGTTACATGGTGGTAGGACTATGCCTGTATGTGTTTAGTGACAAGTAATTCCCACGCTTAATTCCCCCTCGAATATGGTTCGACGATTTTGGTCTATTGAGGTTCTCCACTTTGACCAAACAGAATCAGATCCCATCCATAGAACACAATCTGTGCAATCGCATGGAAACTTGCTGATACTGCCCTCTTTTGGACAGATCAGGACAAATTACATAATGCTCAAACAAAAAGACTTTTACAACAAAAAAGTCGGTGAACTGTCAAAGTTCCAACTTGATTTATCTAATCACTTGCAAAAATCCAATATGTCGGACAAACCAAAAATAGAATCTTGATGAGATTCCAGGGTCATTCCAATGACATCAAACACAACAACTACTGTGGCAAGACATGTACACTTTAACCAATGCCCCACAGATCATATCTCAGATCCTATTAATTTCAAAACATCAGTCCTTAGCTTTATTCAAGCTACACCGGATAGCCACGAAGCTAAGCTATCCAGGGACAGGGAAGAAAGACGTAGGATTCATCGTCTATCCACCATTACACCACTAGGCCTGAATTTAACGGATTAACTTGATTGATTAAATTATAATAAATGATATAATTTAATAAATAATCCGATTCCTGATAGACCCCAAATGTACCAAAATCGTCGAACCGCATATAGTTATGTCCTGCATCATTTTCATAGTGTACTGACTCCATTTCTGGAAACATGCCTTAGAGTGAAGTTGATGCAAGGCTTAATAGTAGTCTTCATATTTATCACTGTTAGATATAAGATACTTTGCACTGACACTGTACCCTTCCCACATACATTGTAAAAAGTCATATAGAATGCACTCTCACTTATGGCATGGTCAATTGTGTTAGGTAGGTGTAGTTTTAGATAGAAGTCGCTGTACTTCTTGGGAGTTATTTCTCAAGTGAAGTTACCTTTACAACCAAACATTAACAAGCGGTATTTTGTTTTTTACTTCAATAAGAACAAGTATCGATGTCAGAGGCAAACATATGAGAAGAAGCACCCCTGTCAATATCAACATCACATAAGGGTGGAAAACCCATGTTTTCAATCAAATCTACAGGTTCAGCCGCTGTTATACCAAGTTGGGATGCAAAACTATCTATCAGCGAATCACTCATGTTACTTTTATCTCACATTTTTCCTTTTACAGAAAGAGCTATAACTAATAGTAATAGTAAATAAGGACTAGGCTTTATCTTTTATTTATATAAAAAAATGTTCAGCACTTTTAAACAGACGTTCCTGTTCTCTCTATTTTCAACTGTTGCCTTGACGACTGTTTATTGATCATTTCAACTGTGTTAAAAATTGATATACCTAGTCGATTTTTAATCCTGAGACTATCAAAAGTCAATACATGTTGATTGCCCAATTCTCAGGAGTTATGTACATGTGGAGCAGGGATATCAACACATTAGAGACAACCCAGCAAACACACAACGTAAATGCAACGTTGTGGTTAAGTTGTATTTTGGTAATGTTGTGGGAGTACCTCCCAGCAATGTTGCCACAACCTAAAAGCACAACGTTACATCACAACGTGATCACAAAGTGAGAGTACTACGTTGTGTGCACGTTTTTTCTATCACGTTGCATGTACGTTTTGTTTGCACATTGAGTGCACGTTGTGATTAACCAGTAGGCAACATATAACCTGTATCTTTTGTGAGAGGAAATGATTACATAACATGTTGACCTAGAAGCTGTCCACTGTCATTCAGTAGGTGACTGACCACTGCAGTGGGTCAGTAGGTTTAAATCTCCAGAAGAAGAAGGACTCTTGTTACCCTGCTAAGGAAAACAGGTAAGATATTTTTTTCCCTTGTGGTTTGTCTTATTAATTAAATTCAGCAAAATGTTGAGATATCTACGTTCAAAAAGTAAGAGTGAAAAAAGTCAGTTTTTAATCTATAATTTCAATTTTAAAGTCAAAACTACATATTTTATATGAATAGATAGAGAAAAATACGCCCTAGCATCTGAGTAACAGTGTATGGCTGTCCCCTTATTAGGCACAGCACAATTTGAATATCTATAAATGGCACTCCGAGAGGTGTTGTCTATCATTGATTTATGCCTTAGAATTTGACAATTTTTCGCAATGCACAAAATAAAGTCCTTCGGACCCGTTCAGTACAGTGTAACTGGGCCAAGATGGTGGGAGCAGGTCGGAGTTGAATTACATAACCTGTCCCGTGGCCTGCTACTACAGGCGTCCAGAGTTGCCCAGAGGGGCAGACTGGACCACCGGCCCCATCCGCTGCGGCCACACGGGGGCCTACGCTGGGAAGGTTATGGCACCGGGACTAGAGACAGACAAGTTCTGGTTACCCAGAGGAGTCGCTCAATTAAGGCCATATGATTCCCGGTTGAGTTGGAACAGGAGTCAGTTTGTGTATGTATCATACTCTTACAACTGGATGGTTGGGTGTACTCCCCGACTGATCCGTTGGGTCGGGAATCATGATAATTATGTTGAATATGAACAACTAGACTGTCGGGTCGGTAGTACCAATCATTATCATAATTATTATGATATATGAGTTTACCTGAAAATAAACCTTATATCTGGCTGTAGAACGCAAGAAGCTTTCAGATGATATGAAAATGGTTATTCCCTGACCATTATTTCTATACTCTCATGCGAATCACCTTCCGTTTTTATATATACATTTATATTAAATTTTGTGAAGTTTCTCATTTGATATGTAACAGTATTGAGATCAAATTTTCATTATCAAACGATATGCCTTAGTCTTCTATAAAGCATAACGAAATAATAAAAATAGCTGTTATCTTGTGAAATAAGGACCACTTGGTTATATGCTAAATTAGGGATTTGATTTCACAAACCCTGAATATTATATTTATTTTCTATTGGAGAGAACTCGTATCTATATGCAACAGGTACTGCAATATATATTATGTTGATTTCAGACTTTCTATGGAAGGCTAAAATTGTGCTGATGAAAATATCTACTAAACAGGAGAGCTCCCGTTTTGTAAGGTTTCAAAACGGGAGATTTGTAGAGGGCTATTATGATGTGGTTTTCCTGGACATACACGTCCAAAATATTAATGAATGTTAGTATAATTATTTTGATTGATAGCTATATTTGCTGCTTCTATCTCGATTTATTTCAAAATGCATGAGTTAGACTAACGATTTGTAAAGTGTGAAGTAAAGCATTATCATAGAAATTAAGTATGTTGGTAATTCGTCTATATTATTTGCACAAGGTGGTGAGCCAGTGCACCAATCATGATTCCCAAATGTGATATAGAAACTCCTCCCTGGTATTTAAATTCTGTGATATTGTGCCGTCGTATAGCTGTCTATATAGCTGCCCTATGAATGTTTTTCTACTTTTTATCTGTAGGTGTACCTGTTCCAAACATCAAGGATGATCTACTCATGGGTCTACTCAATTCCAGAGATACAGAAAATCAATGATTCATTTTAATAAACTGTTGTTGCCTCATTATTTCACATAGAAATTAATCATCTTAGGTAAAAGTAGAATGTTATAAATGACGTTGTAGCAACGGACCTGGGAGTCTACATTTTTACGTCGTAACAACGTATGACAGTAATGTTGTCACTATGTAAGAAGATCACATTGTCACTACGTAAGAAAATTACGTTGTCAATACATAAGACCAACAATGTTGTATATTGGTTGTAGGAAGGTGTCAGTACAACGTTATTCACAACGTTGCTACAACATACCTGGGAGTCTACATTTTTACGTAGTAACAACGGAAAACTACAACGTTGTGGCAAAACGTGATGTTGCCACAACGTTGCTGCAACGTGATTTTGTTTGCTGGGAAAGTCTTAGGATGATGTTGCCATGGCCATCCTGAATAAATCAGATCCACGAGTATGCTAAGCTCTTGGACGCCGCATCCAACATACTCAACGATAGATAGATACTTGTGAGGTAGAGATGGAGGGAATGATTAATGAGAAGGTGAAGATCGATGAAATACAAAAGGCCTTGATGGATACTGGGGACAAGGAGCTGGTGGAGGCAACCAGATATTGTTTATGGGGATGTGGAGGAAACTTCAGATCACCTCAGGTACAAGAAAACAGGAATACAGGACAAAACAGATTGGGCAAGTTATTGGTCAAGAAAAGGACACGCCTAAGACAACTAGCCCAGCTTGAAAGGATACCAGAAGAGGAAAACACTAGAGGATCTTGCAGAGCCAGCTGAATCCCAGGTCCTGACACACAAGGATGATGTAGATATATCACAAGATACTGCTGATCTGGCGCCGGCGCTGAAAACACCCACAGTCATTGTTGTTGAAGCTGCAGCTTTGACCGACATCCAAGGATGAACTAGTAAACAAGTAAACATCAAAGTGTTCAATGTAAGGTAAAGCTACAAAGCTACTGCCATCCCGTCAGGTTTTCTTGATCATACTTACATTTTTAAGTTAGTCTGACTCCTTCTCATGATAATGATGTCAAGTAAATGATAGATCTCTCGTTGAAAAACAAGTGGTGCGCGCTGGAACACGTGCTGAAAGTAAACAAGATCCCACCCTCTGGGTCAAGTAAACAAACATGGCGCATAGCCTCGTTTTGGTTTGACCGCATACTCTAGAAACCAGATTAGTTTCAAGGAATTAATCGACTCATGATGGTTATAGACCGTGTCTTCTGGCATAGACAAGTTTAGAATATTGGGTTATCACCATCATTTGCGATAAGTTATTGAAAATAGTCCTTTTTAGCTGCTACAAAACACTGTTAGTCTCGCCGGAAGTATGCCCAGAGCATGCGTACTAGGTCAATCAATGACTTGAAGAAAATGCGTGAATTTCGAATCAGGAGTGTTTGACTGCCAGGTCGTTTGTGAATTTAGGATTAATATAATATTATGTGTTTTGTGCATCTAAAACCACTGGAAATGACAGGATCCATAATCAAGGTCATGACGGACGAGCGTTTGGCCCGGTTGCAGGCATTCATCAACCAAGCAAACCAGTCTACCTTGCATTACAGATCTGCCCTCACAAAGGGTAAACCCTGCAACAGCTACTATCAATGGCCTGGATTCACGCTGAAAATAATCCACAGGACACTGTAGTTGTCGTAGGAGGTGAGTATGATCTCATGCTGTGGGACCCATTGAAAAAGAGGTTTGCCTTGGGCTTCCATGATGCATAGTCTATCTTGGACCACATGATAGGCATTCTGAACAAAGCAGACATTAAGTTTTACTAACACTTCCCCACCAGCCAAATTATCTATGGGGAAATGACCAGTTTTAGTTTAAGGCACTGTAAGACTACAACCGAGTTAGCCAACGTATCTTGCATCATGCCATAGTAAGGATAAATCACAAAATCACGAGCTCGACGGTAGGAACTGGGTGCCATCCGTATGGCTCGGAAAAAAAGTTAACAAGAGGAAAACCTACACATACTGGACACATCGATACCATTATTTGATTGATGGTTTTCACCCGGGTCCCAAACTACAGCACTTCTGGGCAAAGCATTTTGCCCATCTTGGCTGGCAATGCTTGTAAAGGGAAGTGAACTAACTCAGTAGGTTAAGTTGTTGGCACTGGAATGGCTGCTTGGCCAACCTTTGCCCCTCAGTTTTTGCATTGTATTAATAATACTTCTATATATCCTTGAACACGATTTATTTGTTGTTGAATGCCCTGTTCTGCTGACTAAGAACACTTGGCAATGCTGGTCATTCACAACTTGGTGAATTGACACTCAGTTAAACAATCATCAGAAGATGACCTGCAACCTGGAGAACCACCCTACGGTATCTTACTGAGAACTCTGGATATATAACCCTAGCTGTATTTTGTGATTTATTAGTTGAGCTTGATACTATCTAGGAAATATAGCCAACTTGTGATATTTAGTAACCAGGTGTACCACTCGAGGAATACTTACAGATGACTCTAATATATAATCCCAACTAGACTCCATATATTATTAGTAGAAATTGATATTAGTCAGGATATATAACTATTGTGTGATATTAGAAAGCATTATGGTGACTTCCCTTCTGATTTATTGGAGAACTGTTTCTTAAGGACGTCTGGAAGTCTATCAAAACATATTTTTCTTGTGTTTTGTAAATATTACTCAAGAACATGTTTTTGTGCGGACTGTGAGATGTTTAATATTATGCGGTGAGATGTGATCCTGCTGTTGTATTGCCAACACGGATAAAAAACAAGTATTCTTTTCTGACTTAAAAATCTTACTATAAGTGATATATAAAGCCAAATGTCTTTTTTTGATATAAATTACAGATTTTTGTTTGAGTCTATTATAGCTGTAACTAGTACTGGTTCTTATTTTAAAAAAGAAAACAGAATGTGTGTGGGGTTTGGCACAAACACTGACTCCTCAAACCAACCTACTTATAGAGAGTTGAATTACACATGTAACCCCTGATTTAAATGAGTATGGGGTATGTCATAACATTTGATCACCTTCACATTATACCTCTTTATATCTCATCCATACCATGAATCACAAAGGTATTAAAGTAGTATTCTGGAACATACATAGCTTATTTGGAAAGATATAGTCTCTGGGGTTGAAGGTACTAGATGAAAAACCATGTATCCTGTCACTTAATGAGATCTGGCTTAAAACTGAACTTCCTGATGATTTAATCCACATGGATGGTTATCATCTGATCAGATCTGACAGAAGTACACTTAAAGGGAGGAGCCAGTGAACAATTCTAATAGTGCCCTGATCCCCACCATCCAAGTAGTCAACATGCAAAATTGCATACCATTATCTGTATTAGTTCAAATTTTAATACAGAATTTCATAGTAAAAAATAATTGCCCCTTTCTGCAGCTTGTGCAGCATACACAGTGCAATCATCTGTGTGTAACGTCACACACAGACAAGTTGCAAAATTTAGTGTAATAGTGTTCAAAACAATGAAATTGAATGATTTATGCAAAAAAATATGTTAAAAAGTAATTTATATTGATTTTGCAATTTTGAAAATTGAAAATAACGGTTTCTATGTGTGACGTCACACACAGATGTCCATGTTCAGGCTGACAGGGCAACCAAGATCTTCTGTGGCATGAACACTTCAAAAAATATTATCTATAACAGCACAAATATTATGTATGTCTTTCTTAACATAAAAGCTAACATGTAGAATACAAATTGAAAGAAAATTAAATTTCACTGGCCCCTCTCTTTAACCTTACTGGTCATTTGAAATGTGGCGGTGGATTGGCCTTATATTTTAAACACGGCTTAGATATTAAACTAGTAGAGGGAGAAAATTTTACAGTCTGTAAACAGGGATAAAGAAGTTATGGTGGTAAAAAATGTTGACTAAATGTAGTAGACCTTCATATATAATCAATGTATACAGACCACCAGACAGACAGTTGGCTACTTTCATAACAACCCCAAGTAATACATTGAAACAATTAAAACTACTTCAGGACAGTTACATGTTTATTTGGGGTGAATTCAAAATTGATTATAATGAGGCAGGCACAGTTAAAAAATGTCAAGAGCTTAAAAGAAAGTTTCAATTTTTTTTTTCTAAAACAGTTGAAAGCAGACAACACGAGACCATTATATGGTGAAGCTATACTTTATCTAATACCTACTTATTGTGCGAATATTGATGAGCATGGTGTCCTAGATTGGTCCTTGAGTGACCATTGCCCTGTTTTTATCAACATTAAGAAGCGTAAAACAAAGAAAGTCATGAGTAACTTTACTGGGCGATCTTATAAAAATTTTAATCAAGATGAATTTATGAAAAGGTTACAAGCTGTGGACTGGGCCATGCTGATGTGAATGGATAATGTTGACCTAATCTGGCATAATATCTATGATAATGTGTTACCTATTGCTGATGCTATTACTCTTGTTAAAACTTTTAAATTTACAAGAGGCAAGCCTGCAGGGTTAACTCCTGAATTAATTCAATATATGCATGATAAGGATGTTGCACTGAAAAGAGCATCGAAAACCAAATTTTGTAAAGACAGGAAAGAGGCAAGAAGATTGAGGAACTTAACTAACAGACTAGTTAAGAGTGCAAAGTCAGACTTTGTTAAAAAACAGTTAGAAACGCATTTTAGGAACCCCAACAATTTTGGCACATCATAAAAACACTTGTTAATCCTACAGATGATACCTCAGTTAACTTAAAAAGTGCGGATGGTACAGACTGTGCCTCTTGTGAAATATCAGACCTAATCAATACTTTCTTTGCAAATATAGGAAACACTCTTGCAAGTAAGATTGTCCCAGGGATAGGAAACAATGATGACCCTCCAGTGCTAGTAGATGAATTAAATTCTCTTTATTTTAGTAGGATGACACTTGAAGACTTCAACCAAGAGATAGGGAAAATATCCTTACACAAATCTTCTGGTTCGCCCCTGCTCTCAACTTGTATTTGGATGCTCATCTTCAGAACTATTCCAGACTGTTTCTTATACTTATTTAACAAATCGATTGATAATTGTGTTTGTCCCGCAACATGGAAGCACGCAACTGTAGTTCCAATTCCTAAAGTCACCTGTCCTACTGAGCCTGGTGATTTCCGACCCATCTCACTGCTACCATTACCCGGAAAGATTTTTGAACACCTGGCCCGTAAACAAATAACAAAATTTCTTAACGATACAGATTTCTATAACCCACAACAATTTGGTTTTAGGAAGGGATTATCAACCATAGATGCGATAATTATACTATGATACAACAGATGTTTATAAATTACTCAATGAAGGAAATTATGTACAATCAGTTTATATAGATTTTCAAAAAGCATATCTCACTGTAATGAATGCTTGTGTTTGTTTAGGGTATTAACCTATAGAATGGAGAATGGTTATCACTTTACCCTCCGTGATGTCTTACTCAATCTTTGTTATCTTCGCTTGTTAGATGGTAGAACTAGTCCACGAGATGGGCGCTCATATCCATAACTCAGACAATCGCTTGGTTGAGAGTCAAGTTTTACTAGTGGATATCATTTGCTTCACAATTGTCGGTGTGATCACAACATGCCTCAATCCCAAGTATGCAGTCAATCACTGCCTGGAGGTAAGCTTCCTCAATAAAGTCCACCTATCTCCAATTAAAGAGTGAGTAGTTCTTTCTATAGTCACCAGATGTCACCCAAATGTTACTAGTAGCTATCCAAATCCCCGAATCCTCAAGACTCGAATTGTATCGACTTGCTCTGCCCCTAACTACTGATCATCATCCTTCTATATATTGGCCAGATATTGATTTTCTCCCAAGTAGTGCTGCTACTAAGAAAAATCAATTTTGGGGAAAAGGCCGTGAAATGGGCAGCAAACTATTTGGATGGTCTATGCAACAAACTTATGTGAACAATGTCATGTCTGACCTCTTACCTGTTCCTTGTGGAGTACCGCAGGGTAGTTCAGGGTAGTGACCTTTATATAATTGGATAACAGGGTGGAGTGACGTTAACAAACTTACAATATACATTAAAAAGACCATGGTACAGATCTTTCAACCGGTAAATGTTAATCGCAAAATTCCTTGGCTTGAGGATAACACGATGCACATCAAGGGCTTGCCCCTGCTTTTTGAAGAGAACTTTAGATACTTAGGTGTAGAATTGGATAACGGACTAAACATGAAAGGGCAATTTAATAATGTTTGGAAACTGGGCAACCACAAATATTCATGTTGAAATTACTCAGACCTCAAATTACAACAAATGCAGCCACTAGTATCCTCAAAACGATGTTCACCGGCGTTATTGATTATGGCTCAATGTTCCTCACGACAGTACCTATAAACTGTCTTGATCAACTACAAACGCTACAGAACAAAGCTATTTGACTCTGTTCAGAAATTAAAGATCTGAGAGATGAACATGTGGATGATCTTCACCAAACAATTAATATCAAAAAAACTCAAGTTTAAAAGAAATGTCTTTTTTTATATATATATATTAATTTTATTTATCCTGAAGAGTGAATAAGCAACTGAATGCTAGTTTACATCACAGTCCAGCTCGCATAGATTGGCAGTTCATATATGTGTATATTAAACAGAAATATAGTGAATAAAGTATATGGTGGATTCTCACGAAATGTGCCCAATTCATGGATTTCAAGATTATTTTCTCATTAGTAAGTTATTTAACCAAATTCTTATCTGTTTTTTGTAGTTCTATATCAATACCTAATTTGTCTACATTTTGCAACTTACATTTTCACCCTTGACTTAAATATTTTATGAATTTCCCCTAAAAATGTATGATTTTTGTCCCGTTTCCACTCTTTTTTCTTGTATACTCTAATTTAACGGCTTTTTTGTGATAAATTAATTATATATCCTTTCTGTTTTTTTTATGACTTTGTATACATTCTTTTATTTACTATTACATCAGTACCTAAACATATTATTAGAATATAATATTTATTCCAGTATTTAATCACTTATACATTTCTTTTGTCATCGTCCGTGGGGGCACTTAAAACCATTACTAACATCACAGTACATTTTCAAAAATATCAATTTATTTCAATACTTAGTTCTAAACAAATAGCTATACTTATATCCATATTATAATACTTTAAAAGTTTATAAAATTATTCAATTTATCACCTAAATACCATAAAATACAAAATTGTACTTTTTCCCTGTCATCGTTCGTGGGGGCATAACGTCACAATATCCATTATATCTTGCAAATTGTATATCATTATTTAATAATATTGTGCACCTGATCGACCAGTAACCTTCCTAAATCCGCTCTGGTAAAACTGATTTTAATCAATAGTATTTGTTATAAATTCCCGTCAATAAACTCTATTGTCATCGATCGTGGGGGCTCTCATCATTCGTGGGGGCTACTTTGTCATCGTTCATGGGGGCATTATCACCATCTGTGGGGGCACCTATATAAACGTCCGTGGGGGCTCTAATCGTTCGTGGGGGTCCTTCTGTCAAAACGGGCAATACCATACCTACATCTACCGTCCATATCTGGAACTAATTCGTGGCACCATCTACCGATTTCCGGAGGAAAACTGTGACGTCAAAGGGACGCGCACATCTGCAGCGTTTTCGGTGAGTAACGTCTTTCTCCATCTTTCTGGTGAATTTAAGACCATTATTCTTTAATTTCTTAATGTCAACTATTCAAATGTATGTTAATATGATACCATAATGTGTATAGATTCTACATATCCACTTTTTGTCAAACAGTTAATTGACATAAACTTTTTGATAAAAAAATACTTTTGAAATTTCGTAAAGACTTGGAACCCGGCACTGGCCACATGGCCCCCACCACTAACCCCCGAGAATCAGCCCCCATGAATCATCCCTTTAGCCCCCACGAATGATTTCGTCACCCCCTACAAAATCTTTCAGTATTATAGAATGATGTCGATACATTTTGCAAACTTTTCCATAGAAATGTGGTAATCCTATGTCCCGTTTATCGACTCACGAACATAGCCCCCACCACCTATCCCATCATCCCCCAGAGCCCCCACTATTCATGCCGTCACCCAATCCTATTAACCGCCACGAATCATTTTTATCACACCCCACGAATTGTTTCAATAATGTAATGCAATGATCATACATTTTGCAAACTTTTTTCATAGAAATGTCGTAATACTACGTCCCGTGTATCCACCGACGATGATGGCCCCCACCACCTATCCCATCATCCCCCGCGAGCCCAGACTATTCATGCCATCACCCAGTCGAATGATCCCCCACGAATCAGCCCCCATGAATCATGCCTTTACCCCCCACCTATCATTTCGTCAACCCCCACGAATTCTTTGAGTAATATAGAATAATTTGCATGTATACATTTTGCAAACTTTTTCATAGAAATATAATACTACATCCCATGTATCCACCGACGATGATGGCCTTCTTCTTTTTTTTTTATTTCATAATAAGCATCAGAGTCACCTCTGTTTTTCAGCGTATTATATGGTGAACATATTTATAATAATGGAGAGGAATGAATATAATTATAATAAGTAAAGAACTTAACGACATATAAAAGTTGATCGTTATATGACATATAATGATAAATTACTAAAGAGGTAATATATGGTCTTCAGTGACAATAAGTACAGTTTCACAATATGTAATATTGCCATCATCCCCTGCGAGCCCCCACTATTCATACCCTCACCCCCTTGAATGATCCCCCACCAATCACCCCCACCAATCAGTCCCCACCAATCAGCCCCCACCAATCAGCCCCCACCAATTAGCCCCCACCAATCATGCCTTTAGCCCCCATCAATCATTTCGTCAGCCCCCACGAATTCTTTGAGTATTAAAGAATAATGTCCATACACTTTGCAAACTTTTTCATAGGAAAAGGAAACCCTACCTCCCGTCTAAATTTGTACCCCTGTATTGTACAATTTATTCTTCTTTAAAATTTCTAATGTTCTTATTAGTTTTTCATTGTTTTTCTTAAGATTTTCAACAATGGCCAAGAGAAAAACCATAAGAGTAACACCATCACCCACACCACCATCATCACCACCATCAACACCATCCCCACCAGCACCACCATCACTACCACCACCACCACCACCACCACCACCACCGACACCACCACCAGCACCACCTTGCCGACGAGGACCCCAACCACAACAACAACAGCAACAACAACAGCAACAAGTTGGCCCTCCAACCAAGAAAAAAAGTTTCAAGAAGCCGAAGTTGGCAAAGGAGAAGGAATCCGACAAAATCTAGATGCAAGAGTACCCGAAGATACCAAGGAGAAGGACAAGGCGTGTAGTCAGGTAATAATATACCTTTTCATTTAAAATTATTTTTAAATATTTCTTTTAATATTGAAATATCTAATTATCTATTCTATTCCTGTAACACTAATATAATCAGGCTAGGAAAATCTGTGTGTCCCCGTGTCCTTAACCACCATAAAATGACTGTGTGCCACAAGAATATGAATTTTGGTGGTGCTCCTGACGACCATATATTCCAAATTAACCCATGAAACCTCCAAATATTGTTTTCTACCTATTGTAATAGCATGTAACAGTGTAAGGAATTTCCTGTATATTATGCACACTGTAAACCTATATCTGCACCACCATGTTCCTGCTAATGGTCGTGCTCTGACGACCAGAATTTTGTCCCAATAAGAACTGTTTTAATAACACCTTGGTCAGTTCAAAATTTATTTATTTATACCTAATTTTTGTTTATTCTAAAAAGACAGAAATTCTAATAATCTTATTTATCAATTTCATTTAGCGGAGGCGGGACCATATAGCCATAGAGGGAGGGATGGGTGACACAAAAACGAGAAAAGCAATACAAAAGAGAGATGTGGGTGTCCCAAAGAGAAGAGAGTACTTATTCTAATATAGAAGTATGCAGTGTTTCATTCCCAGTTTTTAACTTCTTCATATACAAAAATAAATCTAACTTTAACCCACGAACGATTAAGACTGCCCCGACCAAGTATGATATAATTATTGCCCCCATGCACCATGATGCCCCCACGGACGTGCCTCCACGGATGTGCCCCCACGGACGTGCCCCCACGGACAATGACAAGTAGAATTATTCAATAACTACACTTTAATACCTAGCGGAGGTAGTAATCATAGAGACCACCAAAAACCAAAAATCATATGTCTCACAATTCATAAAATATACTTAAAAATACATGTTATTTTTTAACAAAAGCAGAACCTGCAGAGGCACAGGGCCGTGCCCCTAGTGAGCTCAAGAGTGATGACGGTGGTGCGTCTCCCACCCCTGACGTAAGAAGATAAGTTGTCCTTTTCCCAATATTCTTTGTGAACATAAATATCCAAACATACCCCCTGATATTCCCTCACTCTAGCCTAGCACTACAACCCCTACACCGAGCCAGTCCCTTGTTTAGTACCAAAATATTTAATTTCTTTTCACATAACTTGACTTTTTTTTTTTAATTTACAGATCGCGCAGACAGGAGCGTGGATAGGAGAAGGGACAGGAGCGGAAAGGAGCGACGGCTGCCACCTCAACCCCCACTGGCGTAAGAAGGTAAGTTGTCCTTTTCCCAATATTCTGCTTCCAACACACACTCTCTCGGCATCCTTCTACCAAGGTAAAATTCTTTGTGAACATAAATATCCAAACATACCCCCTGATATTCCCTCACTCTAGCCTAGCACTACAACCCCTACACCAAGCCAGTCCCTTGTTTAGTACCAAATATTTCATTTCATTTCACATAACTTGACTTTTTTTTTAATTTACAGATCGCGCAGACCCCCCTCAGATTTCTCAAATTTTACACAATTAAACTACCAATAAAGGGAATTATCCAAATAAGGGGTCTCTGGAGCCCCCAAAAAATTTTCAAAGTTTGTATGCCTATAGGGGGAATGTGGGTTGTATCGCGCAAGTGGGTTGTATCGCGCATCTACACTTGAATGCTTATCAAATAGCTTCAATTAATTTGATCATCATAATTTTGCTATTTTTTGCAATTATCACATGGGACAAAATGTCATTCATCTGAAATTCAATTATGACTTCATATTTTTTTGCTAACATCTATTCTGACGATTGGATTAAGCATTTTGGCTCCATAATCTTAAAATTTTGTTAGGAATTTCTTAGTAAATTATTTCACATTTTTCTATCAAAAATGAGCCTATAAAATCCGCCATACAAAGTTTACATGCGCGATATAACAACCGACCGTTCATTCTTATTCATATAAATACGAATTTACCTTTAAAAAGGGCAACTTCAGGGCTACACTATTATTTTTCTACACCAGCCTTCCCACATTTACGTCATGTAATTTATAAACGCAGGTTGATATGGGTTTCCAAGCTTAACAAAAAATGCACCAAATATGCTATAGATGCAGGGGTAACCCACCCTTTATAACATATAAAAAAGGAATGAAAAAGGTGTGCGAGTGTAACGGTGACACTGGGGGATATAGGACGTCATGTGCTAGGCCAGCCTAGCCAACTCTAGCGGGATTCGAACAAGCAAGTTGTTCCATTATCATAGACTGTATGCACAGGCCAGTGTCGTGGCTCGCCGATAAGGAACTCCGGAGGGGGCCTTTTAAACAACCATTGGCCTACATGGGCTGATGCAATTTTTTTTTTTTTTTTTTGATTGATTTTTATTGGGTTCACAGGTTCGGCTTTGCCGGTCTTCCACCCGCTCCCACTTGACCTAAGTCTGTTTACAAATTATGCGGGAGCGGTGGGTTTACAGATAATTCTCATTGTATATTTTCGTCATAAACATGACATGAGTATGGGATTAATGAGATGAGATGATTTAATGACAATGTATACCAGCAGGAAAGATCGTTATAACACTTTGTTATATGGGTTCACAATCAGGTTCTTCACTGCATTTTTAAAGGCAGTTTTTTCTCTCAGTTGTGTTATAGCTGCAGGCAATACATTCCATTGGATGATAGCACGATATTTTGGAAATTTAACGTACTCATAATGATTTGATTTAGGAAGAAGTAGCCTGGTACCATCATGCAATCTAGTCCTAATATCTCTGCGATCAATGATATTTGCGTCATCTTTCAATGTAAAAGCATATTGCAAAAGGTGCCGGTTACGTCGATGTATTAATCTGAAAATTTGTGCATTCCTATGTAAGATGTCTGTTGAATCTCTATTATCAAAGCGGTTCATATGTTGATTATAGACAACAAGCTTAAGCAGACCCTGATTTTGCAGTTTTTGGATCTCCTTACTTACATATTTAATTCCCAAGTCGTATATAAAATCTGCATACTCAATTAGGGGGAGGATCGTTGATACATATACCAGTTTTGCTGCTGGGAGAGTCAACGAAGATCTGATCATTTTAGAATTATTTATCTTAAGTTGCACATTGCTACGCATTTTATTAATATGACTTTGGAAAGTTAGCTTGTTATCTATCAACAATCCCAGATAGCAGTACGAAGCCACCTCTTCCATCAACTCATCATTAATCCTGAATTCAGGATTTGAAGCCCTATCTTTATTAAGTAAATTGGTCTGCATCCATTGTAACTTCTTTACATTAATAGTCAATAGGTTCTCATTGCACCAATCAGTAATACCATTAAGCTGTACTTGTAAATATTTCGGGTCATGGTGGGAAATTACTGTGTCATCCGCATACAATTGGATTCCACAGTTTACAATGGACGGGATATCATTAATATAAATAGAAAAGAGGGTGGGACCCAGTATACTTTCCTGGGGGACACCGTATACTATTGGGAGGGTATTTGACAAGCAATGTGACGGGATACTACTGAGTTTGCTGACCTAATAAGAAATGACGAGGCTGAAGTGCAGAAGGAGTATAGTGTACACGCAACTAGGGTAAAACAGGGTTGTATCGCTCACATTGGTATATCATTAGCGCATTTTGTTTTAATAGCCCTTACATATAGAAAAAAAATATATATAAAATCACAAAAAATTCATAATAATTAATGAAATGCGTCAAAACAGCGATAAAGCGTGATTTAACTTTATAACCTCTATGATTACTTAATAATGAAACAATTGTCTTCCCATGATGCTGGGTACAACCCTTATCATGAAATGAAAGTAATATTTTTGAGAAATCTTATCACATATCATATCAATAATGGTTTTCCATCCCATCAAAGTAATGCCCAATAGGCCTATTTCCCAAAAAAAATAGGGTTAGTTAAACCAAACTTGTAGCTAAAAGTTTTAAGAGCGTATTTCCAAAAAGCATATATGGTTTAAGCCTGTTTTAAACCAGATTTCTTAAACTCCCTTGTGAGACTGGTTTAAGCATTACAAGGCAAAAATAATTTGGTCTTTCCCAACCTTTCCCAACCTAGCTACTGAACTCAG
Organism: Lepidonotus clava; assembly: GCA_936440205.1. Lineage (NCBI taxonomy): Eukaryota > Metazoa > Annelida > Polychaeta > Phyllodocida > Polynoidae > Lepidonotus > Lepidonotus clava. The sequence continues at coordinate 48,525,849 of OW387146.1, read as the reverse complement.
TAACAGAATGAAACCTGTCTAACTAATACAATTCACAAGTTATAGCCTCATAAACCTATTCTAAATTTGTATTTCGCCTAATGTATTGTTTACCATTTCAACTAGAACTCTCCACCTTAACTTTGTTTTAAGGTCCTTAGTTACAGTGAGCTAGACTGGTTGTTATTTTATGTTCGTTTATTTATAGGGGAGTATCACTATTAAAGTTCGTACTTGTTCATATCCTGTACTGATTCGTTTATTCATTATTCGACTGCGTGATATTATATCGCTTATCGATGATATTTTGTTTGCTTGAAGATGTTAATAAAATATGTTGTACTAAGATGATGGGGAGTTCTTAGTGAGTAAACGTTGAAGTTGCTAGCTTTGTCCAGATAGATGTTATCCTGGATCATAATTCAGTTCTTAGTGGTAGAGATTCTAAGTAAGGGGCTCAATCCTATACAAAGAACACGCGCTTGGCAAGAGGTCAGTTTATTACATTCATGATAATATTCCAAAGGTACAAGTATACAGTTCTCCATCCATACAGGTCTTTCCTTTCATTTCACAATTCTAACACATCAGTAACAATCCAACCAGGTATAGCTATGGTTAAGCTTCCCCTTTCACAAGGTATATACGCTCCAACACTGTTGAGACAGTCACCTCTCGTCTACTGATAACGGAGACCATTGGTAGGATCTCCGCCACATCCAGCACGCAGTCCGTAAGGCTAAGCCTAAGCTGTCCCAATCCTTACTATCACCTGTTCATTGTGGTTACTACCATCTTAACACTACCCGTGTGATCCGTATGTCAGACTATTGCTCCGTGTGTTCTGTTCGAACTCTATCTTGGTCTGCTCGTCTATCTCAAGTCTCATACCGCTTATATAGCGACAGCCAAAAGGCTTGTCGCTATACTCATTTACACTGTTAACTACTAATATCTTTCGTATCTCTCATACTGCCCATTCTTACTTATATAAACTAATTCTACTTCTAGCTATCATATAAACTAATGTTGACGGCAAAGCCTGCTGTCCTCAGTATCTTTTAGCTAGATGTTTCGATCCATAACGTACCCTTACAGGTCTCCATCGCCATTCGTCGCACCTGTGCGTACCTGCAGGACGTGCGTCAGCCCAGCTGCAGTCCCTACGCCTGGGGACTTTGCCACTCTCCATATACTCTAACTATGCCACTAAACGATGTCGCCGCCTGGTGTTTAGCACACGTATCAGCGCTACAAGTTCCACTATAATATTCTTGCCAATACAAAACGAGTTTACAATATTTTATTATATACTATTCTAATTCTTCTTGCACTGTACCTCAGTGCAACACTTTAACTAAAACAGTTAGAAATACAGGATTTTTAAAACAGATTTTCTTGAAACACATTATTTAGGAGTTAAACCAGGCTGCCTAAACCAGATTCTTAACTTTCTTGGAAATACTGGGTGAAAGGCTTGAAAGCGCACATGGTATTCACTGAAAATGATAATATTAAATAACCTTGACTACACATAAAACTATTATTTTGTGAGATTTCAAGTTTTTACCCTTATTTAACTCTCGACATAAGAAATGATAAATGCACTACATTAGCCTGACAGGCCATGCCCCTCCTCCCCCACTCCCCTGTTAAATCATGTTGTTTAAAAAGGGGCCCCTCCCACGTAGATTAATGCATTGCCCCCCCCCCCTCCCCCCCCCTCCCCCTACAAATTCCTGGGTCTGCACCTGCATCCCCCGGACCGGCCCGTGGGCCATCCTTTCATTTTAACACCATTATTACAAATAAAACTTCCGAAGAAATTGAAAATTTGGAGTGGTAGGTGGTAATCGAGTGCATGAAGTTCGATTAGCTCCTACCACCCAGGTCTGGCGAATTCATCTGTGCCATTATTCAGTTCATTTCATTTCATTGTAGTTTGCACAACCAGACCCAATCACCTATAGAGTTTGCGACATATATATACCGTGGGTGTAATCGGGGCAACGAGAAAGGTGTTTACCAAAAAGAGACAATTTGTAGTTTCGGTCGTTGTGTTTAAGTGGGTTTTCCGATTTGGAAAACAAGCAATACCACAAGTTATTAATTTTGATCGCCCTCAATTGTCACTGATCTGTCTCTTTTGGCGGAAAGGCAAGTTTATCAACTTCAATGTACATCGCCCATGATCGTTTTCCGCAACATAGTTTCGACATATTTGGTCCTGCGACCGGAAGGACCTCTAGACAGCTTTCGCTGGTTTCCGACGTCATCGTATTATTCAACCCGGTGGATTTTTGGCTACCAGCTATCTCTCCCGGCCCCGGGTGCGAATCCCCTTCATGCCTTACGTTTTTCGTTCATCCATCAGACTTGTATTATCAAATTAATGATCAGGATAGGACTACTCTGAACCCTAAACGTCATGTCAAGAGAGGAGGTTGATTGTTAACTTATTTTAAACAGGATCGGGACGTTACGCTTTTTACAGTAGAACTCTACAATATTTGTAATCAAAAAGTTGCTAAATCAAAAAGACCCTAAAAAAATTGGGAAAATTATAAAAAAACCTGGTCGAACCCGCCCTCTCCTCACCTACTACTTTTAAACATGATAATATTATATATACTTCTTGCAAACATTCTAAATAACCTTCTTTCCCGATCTTAGCATCTGAATAAACAGGAGACACTGGGCATCACACTTCATTTGAATAATTGTCTCAGTTAAATATGACGATTAGTTAACAAGTTCCATGTACTTTTTAAGTAACATGACAGAAAGCATTTTCGCGATTCTGCAGCAATCCCTCGCTCCCCTGTTCCCTTGTGGATAACATTTCATAATAATCAGGTCCATTCCTAGCGGCGGCAAAGTTTCAAAGCGTCCATCATGGCCGGCCTTAATCCATTAACACCCATAATTACCCGGAAGCACCCCATCTAATGTGTACCCCCCTGTGACATTTGACAAGGGCAGGGGCACAGTCTTGGTAATCACATAACTCACACCAAACCGACTCAAGAGCGACACAGCTCTCATGCTGGGTGTCATCTGAAGGACTCCCGGCCATTATCAGGGGTTACTCATCGAGTTAACACGGGCCAGAGTTGCCCCAGAGAACCTGCTGGGTCGGGCACTTCCATACCCAACCTACGTTCGCCTGCAAAGCACATGTAGCTAAATCGTTGACAGGCCTATTTCACCCTACCATCCCTCGCCCCTCCCACCCGGAAAACCATTTACCCTTACCATCCATATATGGAGTTTTAAAAGTGTTTGAAATTAACTTATTTTGAAGTCAGCCATCAGGGATGAGAGTCATGAAAAATTCATTAAACATTTTCTGTATGGATAAAAGGTACCTCCCGGCCTATATAGCTACCCTAAATAATTCACCTTAAACTAGGTCTACGCTGGTTAGATATATAGCCGACCTTAAGGTTTGAGACTAATTTCAGCCCATGCATGTCTTAAATCGGCCTGAACTCCATACAAACCACCTTCAAATAAAACCTATAGATATCGGGCAGTAATGGCATTTTCAGGCTTTCTCACTTCTCATCCACAAGTTAAGGAACGCCATGCCAACAATTCATTTTGAAGTCTGCCTTCCAATTCAATTAGAACAAGCCGACACCCTTACCAACGAAAGCCTACTAGCACGCGTACGCCTAAGCTTATACTTTTTGCACGGCTTTTCTTTTGGCATTAACGCAACGTTTATGCACCGAGGTCTAAACCTTTAAATCCCAGGTGCATGTGGCCACTGTCTGTCTACTCCTTCCCATGACTGGGATAAAGTAATAAAAGACTAGAGCGGTCTCTAGCCTGCATCAGACATGGCTTCAACCATATCCATACTCCTCCTTCGTGGACTCTTTATCCTGGGCACTGTCTCAGCAAAGCCATGCCTATGCACCAGTACGTTAAACAGGTTTCGTACCAACTATGGTGTAGTATTCGAGAGTAAACCGTCCATCCACATAGGTAATCAGTACTTCACTACCGAAGTCGATATCATTTTACCACTTCCTCCTTCTCCAAAACAGGCACCCGCACTAAATTGTAGACATGGCGCTACCCTGGCAGCCGGTTCAATGGAACAGTGTCGAAAAATCCAACTTCTGTTGAATAACATGACATCTATTGGGAAGACTATAGCAGCGAAGGTCAGCAACGGACTCCGGCAAGTGCAATCAATTTTGGAATCGACGGCCCAGCTAACACCTCCATCAGCCAAATCCAGGAAGCAGCGGGCTCTTATTCCAGAAATCGGCAAGTTCTCCGAGACGTTATTTGGAACGGCCACACTTGATGACTTGAAGCAACAGACTCGTGCTGACCAGGTAAATGCCGATGAAATCGGCTTCCTCGATGGCAAAATAAATGCAGTCCTAAAGTTAGTTGACTCCACTCTGGAAATCCAACTCCAGGCCATCATCGAGAACACTCATTCCATATACAGTTTGTCCCGAGGACTCCAGGCTTACATTAGTAGCCGGGAATTGATGGTCAGGTTGATGCAAGATTTGCAAGAATTGCGTCTACTGGATTTTCAACTGGACTACTCCCTTGATGTCTTGCCACAGGCTATTCGCGACCTAACGGAGAACAGGCTGAGTACCTCTTTGATATCAGAGACTGATATGAGGAAGATTCGGTACCTTTTCCAATCTTTCAAATATTTATATTCCAAACACTCACGACATGTATAGAAGTGTAACTGTTTTAGTCCCCCCGGTTTTACAGCAAAATGTTCTGAAAACTATTTTGAAGATTCCCGTTATTTCCTTAGACAAAATATTTACGGTTCTAAAAGTGAACACCTTCCCTCTAGCCTTCCATGGGCATTATACTCGCCTCTCGAACACACCGGCTTATTTATTGGTGTCCGCAACACAATACATGGTATCCTCCAACCCAGATCTGGATAATTGCCATTCTCTGTTTTGTCATTATGACCTACCAATTCGCAGGCTTTCTCTCTCGTCATGACTCATTTCTATCTATCTACGTGATCATGAGTCTGTCAAACGTTATTGCGATTACAAAATACTCATTCAGTCTAATTTCAGAAGGTCGAACATCCAAGTCATTGCAACAGGGACCTATTTGTTCTCTCACATAGACGAGGTCGTCGTGCACTGCCCCAACCGACAACCCATCCTGGATGTGAATCGTGCGTTCCTGCCTTTGAATGTGGTTGTTCTGTGTCCGCCAAAGAATGGGAAATTCCCGTCTCAAGTGTTAACTGTTTGCCTTCTACAGCAGGCCCCTTAAGAACAGTTTTCCCCGTCAACCTTGCTAGTCTTCAACACCTCAACCTGTCACTTAGCCGACTTGTGAACCCGGATTTTTCGTATGATAAACCATTCCCAATTTTACCTCTTAGCCTGCAAATGCGAGTCCACCAAGAGGATATTTTTAAGCGAGCAAAAGACAATTTTGTTTCCCTCCGTATATATATACATGAAAGAGATTCGACTGAATCAGGTCGAATACAAGAAACTTCGTGGTGACTTGCATCTTCCCCACGTACCATTCCTCCCCCCCAGTGTGCACGGTACTGTTTACCTGTTTAACATTGGACTTACTTTTATAATGGTACCAGCACTTTTTGTTTTCATCTCAATTCTGTATTTCAGACAACGTAGGATTCAAAGCGCATGCAGATGCTTGACTTTAAATTGAGTTGGTTATATATACATTAGCTATTAACTCTTCCTTTTATTGCAGCTCAAAAGTTATCAGTTCTCATTCATGTTCAATTTTTGTTGTTTAAAATACTCGCCCTCATAATTTCGTCACACAGCAGCAATTCATTTCCCATTATCAAAATTCTTGAAGGACCAGTTCTGAATTCATTGTCGCCCTCATGAATTCACATTTAGTCACAGACACATAAGACTACACACGTCCATGATATCAAAATGTTTTATTGTTATGCATGCGGAATAGGTTTTAGGATGTCCACGTGTCAACATTTCGCTAATTTTCCAATAATTGTATTTACTGAACATACACTAATGTACATATGTAACTCGCAAGCTTCGTGAACATTTCACAATTAACATTTTCCCATATATACTTCAAACATATCGTACACTTATATCTAACTGTTCATCACACCCAAGAGTCTACTTCAGGCATGCAGCCCAGTTTTTCGGCTGGGAGTAGTTCTTGGGCCATGTTGTTCCTGTTGTTTATCAGGCAAACGCTCGCTCTACAAAGTCTGTGCCTGAAAAATTTGTTCAGGCGCAAGCGCTCCGTACGAGGAATCTTGAGTTCAAACGTAAAGGGTTTGTCACTGCCATTCAGATGGACCGTGAGTGGGCCCGACCAGGCGACGGTCAGGGCCTTGGACAGGATGCTCGGTCTTTGGATGATCATTCGTGGGCAGGCAGCACTTCCTACGGCTTCCATTTCGGCGGGAATGGGAGCCAGTGGAAATAGGAGCGTTTCCCATCGGCAGTAGATCCTCAGACAGCACTGCACTGTAGCCCTCCGACGTTGACTCTGCGCCAACAGGCGACAGCCTGCTGCCAATTTCAAACAGATACCAATAAATTTCCACCCCAGGTATATCACTAACAACAGAAGCAGCCACTGATGGTCGGATTGGTCCGTGGGTGGGAGGTGACTAGGTCTTACCACTGGCGTTTCCTCCCGAACAAGACACAGACGCAGACTTGCGTTTAACAGTCGCTTGATGTCCATGGCCATCAAGTGGCTGTTCTGAACCATGGTTCAGTGTCTAGTACAGGCACATACTTATACCCCCCACCCCCCACGACCTCACAACCCCCCAGGTACTGTAAGGGCTTCGTCTAGTCTTTAGCGAAAAGTTAACCCTCGGTCGACAACTTAAACGCTACGTAAGGTATAACTAAAACGACTTCTTCTAGTCGGGGGCTTCACAGTTTTTACACTGTGTAGCACGAAGCACATCTAATAGGCCGCTATTTTCTTCAGGGAGCCGATCAACAGGGGGTTCATCTGAAATGACTTCTGTCGCGTTTGACACGGGGACACGCGTCTATGATGACCGCGTCCAGCTGTTGGCCATCTGAGGCGGCGCATGTCAACTAGCTTCTGTGTCAGGTCCCTCACAGGAGTACCGCGGCATGCGGCCCGCGGGGTAGTCTTAACACTTCTTGACACGTATCAGGCCTCAAAAGGGGTGGCGGTGATGGTGTCGCTGATACCCCATGTACACCCTGTCACGGCTAGCACGTAACTTATGGTAAAAGTCTCTCTTACCCCGTCTACACCCCGTCACGTCTACGACGTAACTTATGTTCAAAGTCTTGCCTCATCGATAAAAGATCGCTTTCGCCAGATCATGTGTCCACAGGGGGGCCAGCCGGGGATGTATAAATACGGCGTGGCATATGGCTATAGATCACTTGAAAACTTGCTACCACCATGAACGGATCAACTGACTATCGTGACTCTGTCCTGTCAAACCCGTCTACGAGCTCGTGCAGGATGATGACCAGCAGCCCAAAATCGGGTTGCGCGGAAATAACAGATCATGATTCATCAGCAGGCGTAGGTACCCTGCTGATGGATTTGTCTCAGGATCAGACGGAGGTGACTATTGATCAGGATGTGTCTCAGGATGTGTCTCAGGATGTGTCTCAGGGTGTGTCTCAGGATCTGTCTCATCATGACTCCCTGTTCGCGGACGAAGGATCCACCCTCAACGACGTGGACCTTAGCCTTGGTGGTTCCCAAGGCGGTACTGCATCCGCATCCTCGTCCACGCCCTCCATGCCCTCCACGCCCTCCACGCCCTCCGGATCCACGCCCTGGGGGATGACGCCCTCCACGTCTCAAACCTATCCATGGTTCCCCACCTCCACGTCCAAAACGTCGTCCACGCCCGGGCCCTTGACGTCTCAAAAGTCGTTCACGTCGACGACGTCCCAAAGGTCGTCCACGCCCGGGCCCTTGACATCTCAAGCGTCGTTCACGTCGACGACGTCCCAAAGGTCGTTCACGGCTGGGCCCTTGACATCTCAAGCGTCGTTCACGTCGACGACGTCCCAAAGGTCGTTCACGCCTGGGCCCTCCACGTCCGAAAAGTCGTCCCCGTCCGGCCCCTCCACGTCTGCAGCTGAACCATCCATGGCCAATTTGCTGGCCAGGATGGAGCAGCTGGAGAACAAGTGCCGAAGGGCGGAGGCTGAAGCGGCTGCGGCAAAGGCCCAGGTGGAGCTGCTCGTGAACCAAGCGAAGCCAGCTGCCAAATGACCCAAACTGCACCCCCGCAAGGATATATGTGTAAGTTCTAAAGTTAGTTTTTACAGCTTGTAATTAACTAATAATGTCACCTTTAAAACGTTACCGTTTAATATAGTTCTCGGTTTGTTTAGAAATCATCTCATTCCTAGTATAGCCCTGATGTTCTCTTTTACCCCGCCAGGGAACATCCCGGAGGCCAGATACCCCCAGACAAGAGGTGTTAGGTAAGTCCCATAGGTAGCAAGTTTCTTTGTTAACTAACCTGCAGCTGTACATTTCATGCATCTAATGTCCATGATTCCAAAGTTTTGATCCTTCAATTAACACAAAATCTAAGATGCTTGAAATGCTGGAAATCTGTTTTTAGTGTCTAAATAGGCTCCACTTACATTGGAAATTGTTACTTTTATAAATTAAGTTATCCTACCAGTCATCTGAAAAAAACTTTAGTTTGATTATCTGGACAAAGAAATATAATACCGGTGTAATGATGGTTTTAATTCCTGAATAGTATGGTGACCTCACTTTGCATTCTTAACATGTATTCCCTTGCTTTATTGCCTTTATATTGCCTTTGTCTACTTAATGGCTCCATTTTAAGCATACTTCATGTCCTTCCTCTTTTTCTAGCTGCTGCCAACACCTACTTCAAGACCCTCCAAAGCAGGGCCAGCAACGTGCGGAACGGGAACAACGAAAAGGCTATCATCCGTCACCACGTCAACGAGGTAAATAAATTTTTGTTCCAGACTTCCTCTATTGTTCTCAACATTGTTGACATTGTTAGATTCAGGCGGGCCGAAATTCTGCACTTTTCAATCATATACCGGTAATTTTTTTTTTCAGGAAAAGTGCAAAGCCGAGGAGAAAGAGTATTGTCCATGGTATAGGGGGTGTGACTTCCCGGGGGTGCACTCGGTTAAAAAATGGGTATACGTACCAACTGCGGTCGGAACTACCGGGGGCTGTAGCTGTGAATCGCCAATTTGGCTTAAAACAGGGGGCTGTGAAATGATCATGGGGAGCTTTCAATAATGTATTGTCCATTATATTATATCAACAGTTTATTTCATGTCATTCAACCACTTCATAATGCTTCTTAATCAATTTTTTAGTACCAAAATCAAATAATGGCCACAAAATTTGTCAACAAATGCCTTTTTGGAGGCCTGAAAGGGGGGGCTGTCAGACTTGATCTATACCTATTCAAAAAAAGTATCTACCTTCAAAGAGTGAGTGCCCCCCCTCCGGGTGTGACTTACGGTTGTAACAATGAAACTTGGAAAACAATTATCATTTTTTTACATTATGAAATTTATATAGAGCACTGTAACCTTATTTCCTTCCTTGGACAATAATCTTTACATCCCTTTAGAATGGATATGACACAATTAAGCAAAAGTGCCTGTATATTATAGAGACCAACGATAGAGCAACGCTTTTGAAATTAACTGCAGTGACCAGCTTTTAAATTAAAGCAACTGAAATATTAACAAACTTGTTTGTGTTTATTTGATGTTCTTGACCAAGTATGTCGTAACTGTATTAAAATAAAAAGTGTCTTTTTAACTTTGCAGAAGCTCAGAAGACGGATAGTGGGTATGGAAAAACTCGTCACGACGTGGGACGAAACTCGGAAGACTGCTGTGAGGCACGTCCTCTCCCTCGACTACACGAGCGACGAGGAGTGCGGGCTTTATTTTCCGGTCGACCAAGATGGGAAGACCGACGAGCGATACCTTTGCCTCGTCAAACCACTCGTGTGGGAGAGCGAGGAGCTCAAGGCCTACAAAGCCCACCTGGACGACATAGAGTATAAATCACTCAGCAGACGTCAGCGGGGCATTAGATTGGTAAAGAAGCGGAAAGATGTCCACGACCCTGATCCAAAACGCCAAGAGCCTCCTCCCAACACCCCAGACTGGGCGGTGCAGCCCACGTATCGGTCGGGTATCGCCGATGCACAGCCAATCTAACTTATTTCTAAAGGGTCTGTTTAACGCTCTATGTTATGTGATGTTTATGTTTATCATCTTTATGTTATCTTTACACTACGTTTAATTGTATAGTCTGTGTCACGCTGTATGGTATGTCTTTGTACTTTCTTAAATTGTATAGTCGTTTTATGAACTTTTATCAAAGAACTTTGCGCTTCTTGTTTTCATTGTGGCATGCTCGCTAAGCAGGGAAGTATTTATATAGATATGTTGGTTGCCTAAAACTCACCTTATATTAGTCTAAAACCATACGTGTTATCCAGTTCCTTCTAATTAGTGAATCTTAAATTTATGAATACTTTTTATTTACGAATACGAAACGCATTTGACTATAATGACGTGTCATTTTTTTGAAAACCCGCCTTATATTAGTCTAAAACCGTACGCGTTATCCACGTCCTTCTAATTAGTGAATCTTAAATTTATGAATACTTTTTATTTACGAATACGAAACGCATTTAACTATAATGACGTGTCATTTTGTTGAAAACCCGAATGTGCTATTTCTTAAAGATAGACCTTGAACTTGAAATCGATTACAATACAACACTTTTTTGATGAGTTTTATGGTACAAAGTCTCTACCATTAGAAGAGCAATGGAATGACACCTGTCATCAATAATAGCATAAATCACTCATAAAAACTGTATGTTAAACAAACATAAGCTCAATATAAGATTTTTTAAATGATGCGACATCGATCATCTCTTCGTACTTATTTCGCAGTGATCAAAAAATAATGTTGATATGAAGCCAGTTTTAAGAACTTAGACTTCTTTTCTAGTGGATCCTTTTTAGTTAGATTTCATGCAGTAAGTTGCAAAAGTAATTTTTCTGAAATTTTATTATGATCAAATACATCTCTGCCAGTAGGACCTATACAAATTTACACGTGACCACATAGTCTCCTGATGAACCCGAAATACATTCTAGGATTTGTATCACACCTATATTCTTTCTGTGAGAGGATAAAAAAACCTCCCGCATATTGTAACGCTTTAAAGTGGGAGTTCTCCTGGATTTCTGTATTGGTAACTTGGAGCTTCTGTGTCATTGCAAAATTAATAATTTATAAAACGAACAAGTTAATTTAGGTGTCGAGATTTATTAAGGGACGATAGCTTAATTAGCTATAGCCATAATCTCGGTTAGAGCCCGATAGCGAGATTATGACGTTCACCATATTTAATTCCACTACTAGTTTAGGTTGCAGACCTAGTTTAGCCTCAGGCCCCTAACTTAGGGGCCTGTCTCACAGATTACATTAGGGGTTGACCCTATCCCGAGCCAGAATAAAAGCGCTCTTGTCAGCGTCATACTGCTCTTTTCAAAACCCAAATTTTATTTAGCTACAAATTCAATTTATGACCATAACACTTGTATCGATTGCATGCACGTTCGGCAGCATATTGGAAGTAAACACACAAAAATACAACATTTTTCACACAAGACTTAATCAAGGTCAACACGGCTTAAGTCGACTGAAGTAGAAGTACTAATTGCAAGTTCACCGGGCCGGTATTTTCCCAAAAGAACAGGCTCTCCTATGCCTATACCCATGGTAACCAACTGGTAGAGTATAATGTCCTTAGTCATCAATCTTGTCAACATGATGTCCTTCAGTTTATTAACCTTTAAATGTGTGGGTAGTCGTGTCGATGTGCCGGTATAGCAGTCGGTCATTTGGATGACACAGTTAAATGTGTATCGTGCGCCTAGGCATATATTTTTGGCTTTAGTCAGTGTGATAGGATCGTCTGTTTGAAAGATATAATCGCCGAAATGTCCAGGGAACTTGCCAATTTTAAGCCATACACTGTGATTGCCCGACACAAGCAAGTATACACGAAAACGAGCGTCTGCGAAGATGCGAGTAATTCCGGAGCAAACAAACAATATGCTAATAATTATGGCTACGGCAAGGATAACAAGAAGAGTGTACGAAGAGAGAAGCACCACGGTTGGGAATTCTTCAATGTTTTCGTCTCCTGGGTTGGCTTCAGATCCAGTGTCAGTTACGGTATGGTCCTGGTCCAACAAGGCTTGCAGGGTGTCATGAAAGGTGAGGCCGGTCATCGCATCGTGTTTTGGTGGAGGGTGACTGGTAATTGGAGCAGTGAGGTTGACCAACTGGGTACGGGTTACTCCAGGCTTATTGTGAACGACCCTAGGCCTGTATCCGCCACTTGCAGCTCGAACAAATTCCACGCATGATACAAGAACCAAGTACGCGGCAGCTAATATTGAAAAAAAAAAAAAGAGAACATGAAGGTTGTCATCTCAACTTAAAACAAACACCTTCCTTCCAAATTACCATGGCCAGGCAATTCAAACAGACAGAATAAACTATAACTGCCATAATTATGGCCACACCCTAGAATTCAGAAAACTGGCCATACTAATTAATCAGGAAGGGGGACCACCAGAATGAATACATATGTTTTACGTATTTTGAAGAATTTGGAAAGTCGGCCATGGACTCGTATGACTTGTAGAACCAAAGTAATTAAGAAGATTCTCACCAAGGGTGGCACTCATGATTTTGACACTCATGATATTGACGTAGCCGTACACCAAACGCACTATAACGAAATAAGCTGGCCCTAAGTAGTAGCGGCAAGGTTAGACCCTCGAGCTCGGTTTTCAAGGCAGATGAAATCCTATCACCAGTCGACCTGACGGCGGACGATGCGTTTCGGAAGCTGAGGAAACTTCACGGCCCTTTAATGGGTAGACCCTAGGTTTTAATGGCAGGTGACATGCCCTCACCAGTCGACCTGACGGTGGACGATGTGTTTCGGAAGCTGAAGAAACTTCACGCGCCCGACAAATCACGACAACGCGCTACCGTGACGGCCAGGCTGGCGGCTACAGTAATCTCCTGGTAATACTGTGGCAGCTGTTCTCGGCTTTAATTTCATGCGGGTGGCTGAGGTTAGGAGCTCGAGTGCAGCTTCCCCTGGGTCTGGGCTGTGGCATGTCGCAGCAATTCGCGGCTTTCAGCTGGTGGGACCATAGCCGTCGGTCTGTACCATATATAAATACTTGGGTCGTGGTCGCAATTGGGGAAGGTTCATCGCCCTCAAGTGCTGCTGTCTAACTCAAGTTCGCCATGGCCTCGTGGGGTTTCAAGGGTCTGACCAGTGACCAGGCAAAAGCCAGAAGAAATATGGACACTAGCCGAAACCGATGGTGCGACACATGTAAACGTCCAGTTTCAAAAAGTACATATAACAGGAATCATCGTACGGAGCATGGTGAGTACCAGATAAATAGTATAACTAGGATACAGGCACATGCACCTGAAATCGATATCCTTCAAAACCTTCCTAGCTAGCTTGCGCGCATAGATATTATTTTCCAATACCTCCTATAATCTTAATGATCAGTTAGTGTTTAGAAAATTATCGGCAGCCTAAATCTTTTCTTAACAATTAAACAATTGTTCAAATAATGAATGACTTAAACAATGGATGTTATATATATGTATCCCTCCATGCATCTTTCTGTCATAACTTTTCAGTCAGAGAAACAACATTGGGTGGGATAGTCTGTATTCTGCAACCCTACTGTACATTTAATTTATTCACGGGAAGATTTTGATCTCATACATTAAACAGACTTGGGCCTGGTTGAATAGCTTTGCTATATACCGCCTCAATATGTGTAAGTTTTCCCCCACCATTAACACCGAAAGTGCACAGTATAATAATCTGACTTATTGCACATGCAGTTTTTATTGTATTATTGCTACTATTTTACTCCTACTTTCTAAGTTTCCCTACGCCTTCTGGCGTATCAAGAAGTGTTGATCAGAGTGTGTTAACTATATTGTTCCACCAAAGTCCGTGTAGCTCATAATACTTTTAAGACCCTCAACTTTGGCGGCGTCTTAATGTGTCTACACTCCATGTAAGCACCAATTTAATGGGGGCGTCTTTCCGCAGTTCTCCTGACACTGGCCATATTCATGTGTGGTTCGACCTGAAAGATTGGTTTCCCCTAAATCTAGTAGAACAAAGGTTGGTTTGTGTGTAATCTCTGCACTTATGCAAATGGCGCTTGGTAGCACTCAGCCAAGCGAGTAGCTCATTCATCTATCAACAGCCGAGCAAGGATGACCTCTTGGAATCTTACTCCGACTAAGGGCAAGCGCAGCCTAAGGCTTAAGCTCCGTGTAAGTTACATTTAAATCACACCACTTCAATAGTTCATTCTCTTTTGCTAAAGATATTTAAAAGATAATTTGTAATAGCCTGTTTTTGTTACTGCCTACCCACCGCATCCCGTAGCGTTGGGTGGGTTTTGTAGCGTTTTTCAGTTTCATTTAATTTACAGTTGTCACGCACTCACGCACTCTATATATATCCGATCTATATTCAGCCAACCACAAGTCCCAAAGTAGTTGATTGCGAACCAGTGGTCATCTTGGATGATGACGGTCAAAAGGGGGAAGAAAAGAAAGCCGTGGACTGCAACCAGGAAACAAGTCCCAGCCAGGCAACCACATGTCCCAAAGTTCAGTTCTCTGATCAGGAACCAATGGTCATCGAACCGATGGTCATCTCGGATGATAATGGTCCAATTGCCACCCATGTTCAGCCCCCAACGGGAGCTCAATATGAAAAGAAAGCCGAATGCAACCCGGAAACCAGTCCAAGGTGAGTCTGCCTTTACCCTAAATCAGTTAAACTTTGAGCCAAATGTCCCATATGTATATATCTGTTTACAGCTGTATAACATTCGTTATAAATGCAAAAATTAATAAACATTGATTAATTAATTTATTAACGTTTCTTAATGTAAAAATTCTAATCCCTGAATGTGCGCCTCAATTCTTACAATTAAGTAGGCACCTCCCCCCCCCTTCGTTTTTTTAAAAATCTCTGGATGCTTCTCCGTTGTTTTACCCCTTCGCTTCGTCTTTTTTACCTTCAGTTGCAACCTTGGCAATCCGTTGACGTCCCCAACCACCAATTGCAAGCGGCCGTATAAGACGTGCAATTTGACGGAGGACGAGGCAGAGAGTGCCATTGGAGATTGGAGCCTTAGCAGAAAGACTTGTCCCCGGGGAGGGCAATTTTTTCGCTACAAATTTTCGGCGTTATTTTTTATTCAAGCAAAAATTCAAATCTGTTAATAATTCCTAATCTTGTAAATCATATCGAACGACCAAACAATTATTATATCATATTCCTTTTATTTTATCGAGCGCATCTAACTCATATTCTGTAATAAAAAAAAATATTTACCCAAAACAAATTCCTATATGTTGTTCCGTCACCATAATTTCGTGTCATATCGTGTACACGTACGCCCTCCAGTTTTAGTGGCTTCGTGCAGAAACCTATTATTCTATCTTAATCCTTTTTCTTATTCAAGTGTCTCTTAGTCACCTTCTGTAGTAAAAATGTCATTTAAAAATGTCATTCAAGGGTCCCAATGGTTCAAAACGGTGCCATGTGGGCCCTCTTTGCACCATAGGGAATCGGTTGTAAACATTAGCTTTTCTCTAAATATATTCATTTCCTACATATGAAACTCACAACATATAGAAAGAAGCATGTCATAACATGCATGGTCATATTAAAATTTCATAAATATGTTTATTTTAGACACAATCCGCTTGGTTTTTTTGCCCTGGTCTATTGTCGGCACTCAGGGCACCGGGTGCCGGGAGTGACCACTCCCGTGGTTGGGGACTGGGGGCTAATTTGAATCACCCGACGCGTGTCCAGCCCCCGATAACGCGGCACTTCTGTGGTGTATGACTCCAGTAGGCTCACGTCACACAGGACGCCGCGCGTGGCGGGTGTACAGGCCCGTCCTCTGACCCCCCTGCCGGGCCTTCTGACCGGCCGGGCCTGGGGGGGCCCCCGACATCAGACTGGAGGGGTGTAAACAATCGACATACTTCACTTATCAACCCTTTTTCTCATAATTTCAAGGGTATGAGGGTTATCTATATGTTATCCCCAATATTTAGGTAGCTCCGTTTATAAATGCAATACTTGATAAGGAAATGATTGAGTCTGACAGCTGGTTCTTCTATAGCCTATAGAGGAACCACATGGGTCTGCATGGAACCACAAGCAGCGTGAACCAGTGGTCTCCCACCAAAATCATGCAGACCCATTCCGGTCTTAACCCGGTGACAGGCTTCCAATTGCAAGGCCGGCCTGGAGCGGTCAGATACGATAATAAAAAGGCGGGTAATATTAATAAGCCCAGTTTATCAGGCCAGTCTGACTTCTCAGGCTGTCCCGTATAACCCATGTATAACTATTCTCACAAACTTTACCTATGTCATTTGCGCGTGGAACACCCTACACAGTACACCCCCCCCAGCCCCCCCCTGCCCCCTGGACACTGGTCCTGGACCCTAACTGAGCGGCCTGAATTTTAGTTGACCGCCCCCTATTTTGGGGGACCACAGATAACCGCCCTCCAAAATAAGAGTGTGTCAATACCAGAAAATATACAGAAATCACCAAAATTGGTAAAGAAAACTTCTTATAATATTACAATAGCCCTTTTTGGGTGTAATAAAGACCAAAACAAACTTGGAAAGTCCCTCAGCTCATCCGAATATATGGAACCTCCGACCGACTGGCGCATTAACAAATTTAAAATGCTACAAAATTGAATTGCCAAAAAAACGTCGACATGGCCTTGCACTCTCCATTACATAGTCCATCACCTAGGACCAAATTCAAATGAACGGCCCACCGGTTCTGGCCATGGGTCATTTCTGTCGACATCCACCCCACCCCATCCACCCCCCCCCCCCCCCCCCCCCCGAGCCATCCCCATACCACTCGATATCAAATATGGGGTTGCTTATAGTGCATTATGGTGGCTGACAAATTCATGTAACATTCCCGGTCTAACAAAAACCCAACGGCGTTACATACCATATTTTAAACAATTCAAAATAACAACAAGTTACTGAAGAATGTTCTTTTATTTACGAAAATCAAACCCAACACTAGGAAAAACCTCATATTTTGTAACTTCTAAACTCATTATGTTATGGACATAAAATAAGAAGTCACATGTTCAGAAGAGTATGAATAATATAGAAAACCAGTTTTCATCCTGTTTTTCAATAATTGCATTTTGGACAAAAATTTTATGCAAAAGTCAGAGATTAGGCTATAAAATGTGACTAAAAAAGTGAAAATGGAGATTAGAAAATTAATATACCTGCTCCAAACGATTGTCATAGGTTATTATATATATCTTCAATACACCATTGCAATATGCAATTTATAGTCAGATTAACCAAAAAAGCTTTTAAAAATACTGTGAAACAATAACATACATGCAAAAAAGGCTCTGTGGCAATTCGGATGCATAAATTTGTGCATTTTATATGAAGAGCTGCGTATTATCTTACATATTTAAAATCTACTTTTTCTTATACAGAATTTTCCAAGGAACACGTTGGTCACTCATAGTCCATTTCCCCCGTTACCAGAAATCCATCAGCGTCAATGCCTTGGAAAAACCCACATGCACACGACTGGGGGATTTTGAAGTCGTTTTCTTCAGCTATTAGAGCTACCAAATTTGAGTAATTCCCTTCAGTAGATCCCGAGATATTGAAAAGTTAAAATGACACTAAAATTGAGGCTGAAATCTCGGCAGGTGACAGAATACAGGGCCCAAACTGTCCAGATCCTATACCCGGTGCTGTCGTAGTACCTACACACAGCATGTCATGAATACTACATGTACACGTTGGTCACTCTGACTCATAGTCAATTTCCCCCGTTATCAGAAATCCATCGGCGTCAATGCCTTGGAAAAATCCACGTGCACACGACTGGGGGATTTCGCAGTCCTTTTCTTCAGCTATTACAGCTGCCGGCGCCTGCCCAGTCTGCAGCGCTTCACCTTCAGCCTTTCCTTGACATCGTCATTTCTGATGTCCTGCAGGTTCATCACGAGAAGGCGCGCCCACTGGGTGTCCCGGTCATCCTCCAGCTCCTTTTCTTCGGAATGGAGGGGGTCAGAAAACGTGAAACGTTTCTGTCCACTAGCCGCTGTCCCACATTCCGAAGAAGTGCGCCGGCTGGTTGACGGGCAAGCCCCCCGCAGCCATGGTCGTTGGTGGGGGCTAGTTGCCCGAGCATGGCCTCTAGCCGGTCGAAACGGTCGTTCAGTGATGTGAACTGAGCTGTTGTTGATTCCCTCACTGAGTCAATCAAGGCAGCGTTGATTGTCACTGTGCTCCTCTTCCTCTTCCTCTTAGGGATTTGAGCAGAGAGGCCGTTATGCGGTTCAGTTTCCCCTTGGTTTGGGGTTGAAGGTGCGTTTGTAGACATGTTGATGAGTCGGGAGCTAGTTCAGTTCGTGTGTCGTAGGCGGTGGTCAGTGGCTAACTGATTAGCCCTCAGCCCCCAGCCCCCCCTGGGTTAGGGTCATCCTCCCACAACGGGGCCCATCCCTCCCGCTCCTGGGGGTGGGTGGGGGGGGGCACTGACTCTTTGAAGGTTGTCCCCACTGCCAAACTTACCGCTCCTGAATTAGGTCCCCCTAATTTTGGGGACCACAGATCACCGCCCTCCAAAATACGAGTGTGTCAATACCAGAAAATATACATAAATAACCAAAATTGGTAAAGAAAACTTCTTATAATATTACAATAGCCATTTTTGGGTGAAATAAAGTAGTAATTAGGCTAATTACTAAATTATTGCCCCTATATTTTTCTATGGATGCTGGTCAGGGCCCACCTATTTTGCCTGAAAAGTCATTTGCTGACCGCCCCCCAATTTTTTCTTTCCCCGCCCCCGCTTGGTAGGTCCGTTTTGCAGTGGGTACCTTTTCAAACCCAAGGTACAAGTGCCCCCCCCCCCCCCGGGGGGGACGAAGCCAAATTATTCCCCCGAGTAGGTGCGCGTCTATGCCTTCAGGTCTTCGGCTTTGGCTGAGTCATCCCCGAGGTCTGTTTTTGTTTTATTGTATACAATAACCCTGGAAAATATCCTATTAACCCATGAAGAGGGGATTAAAGCGGGGAAATAATTTTGGATTATGTCCTTGCAGGGAAATAACGCTGACCATATGCATTAGCCCAAATTTCCTAGCGGGGAAGGACACTGATGAATTCGAAGGTATAGGCGCTACGAAGTTGGTATAGAATAAATTAAAATAATTATCCTTGAGCTCTTCATCCTGTTTGTGATTAGCTACCAACTCCCTGTATATCTCTATGATCATGAGTCACATCGATCGCAACCCTGCTCCACCCACCAGGGCACATTTTTTCACGTAACCGACAACGTGACCCTCAGTTTCGGAGCATGTGTTGCATTTTGTTATCAACAGGCCTCGGGTGCAAGCACAATGCGTTAGTTTCAAATTGAATGTACTCGAACTAGCGCCCATTCACACATAAAACTTAGAGAAGAAACATTTGAGTCATGTCAACCCCTCCTCTGGAAACCATGGAAAGTCCACAGTCACCGGGACCCTCTCGGGAGGTCAATCCTCCCGCGACAATCACTAAAGATTGTGCTGACACTAGGCCTCCTTTGAAAAGAAATCGCGTAACCGTTCATCCATACTGTCGCGCAATGAGCACCACTACCATGTATGATCGTCGGCAGTCTGTTCCCCTGGCCCGGGCTTCCCTCTCTCCGCTCGTGCTGCGGGCATTATCAAGTCAGCTGGGAGCCCATACCCAAAAGAGTGGCCACCCATCACCCCCTCCATCCAAGTGAGGTAAGAAAGAAACTCTTTTTTTTTTCCAGCAACATCCCTGTAAAGCGTGTACATGTTTCGGTTAATTATCTAAGAAACTGTTTCATCTTTCCTTTTCTGGTATACTTGCATTTTCAATAACCTACTAATTATTGATCGGGTGCTAACTTTTTATCCTAATTACATCTTTTCCCGGTACCGAGCAGTCTGTGCCAGAATCTACTTTCCTTCTCCGTCTAGTCCTAATCACCTTCTATTTAATGATTTCAGTGGCGCCCATCTTCTGAGATAGCTCTTCATGGTCAGGGCTTCCGAATTGATCAGAATATATAGTTCTTCTGAACCTGGCTGGTCCTCGTCGACATCGCTTTGCAATTTTTCCTTTGGTCGCTACCTGGTGGATCAGGGCCAAGGGCCGATCCCGGAATATGTACAGGTGGGGGGGGGGGGGAAGTTCCCCCTTCCCCTCCCCCCCCCTGTCATCGGCCCTTTATCATCAGTTCTGGGTGGTACATTTGAATTCATTTACCTCATCAACTCTGTCAACATATGTCATAGTACTAGTGTAAACAATTAATTGTAATAAAAGAAAGTATTCACGCGATTTAGTGCCTTTTATCATTGTTTTCTCATCAATCACTGCATTGATTTGTGCATAATACTGTGAAGTGTTTACCTAGTAATAAGAGTGCTATTTTAAATTATCTTTGATTAATTATCGGCTCATGGGTTGTGTAAAGGGCAACCAAGTGGAGTCCTGCAACACTTCCAGCATGATAAGCCTACAAAAATGAACCTCGGTTGGCTAAAGAGAGGTAATCGAGTGTAATTGATTGTTAAAGGAATTGTCTTATCATCAAGGAATTCAAGTGAAACACTAACTTTATAGAAAAGGTGTTTATAAAAGTTCAATTTCAAGTACAAAGATTCAGAATATTAAGCTTACATCCTGACATATTAAATCATATTATTAAACGATAAGAGTCTTTAGGCATTACTGTAGACTAAATGTTTTAAGAACAATATACATATTCCATTCCATATATACCTTTCGACTTCATCAACGTTGTCATTTGCAGTAAATAGTGCCATCTTGTGTTAACTTTGCCGATAGCGTTAACCTTAATTACGTGACCCAAATTAGCGTTATCTTTCAAATACTTGAAGTCGGAGCCATCTAGTGAGTAAATGAAAAGCCAGCTAGCGTATACTTAATATCCTAATATGTACTGGAGACATCTGCCGGTCTTTACATTAATATAAGCAACTCCGTCCGCAGGCCTCGAACTCTGGTTGAAAAAATATAAAATGCAAAAATATAAAATCGAAATTATTATACTTTCTATAACAGAATCACTGCCTGTTGATAACTTGAAATTTCTTCACAATTATTGATTAGCCATGAATTTTGACTCATTCTATAAGACAAAGCACCTGCCGGGCTGAACGATATTTTATTCAATATATTAGAATTCAGGGTTCATTTTCCTGACTTGTCTATGGCGATGGCGAATATTATTCAAGTCCTATATGCTATTTCTTCATCGAGCCCAAAGCAGATGGGGGGTTCCTACCAAACGTTAAAGACTTACAATACAACAATACAATACAATAATTTATTCACAGCCCTAATTGAGGCAAAGGAAAGAGATCGTTTAGCCGATATATAGTTACTTGGAATCCCAGATTAAGAATAGAAAGATCTAGATCTAGAGTCAGCTAGCTACTCCATGATAACACTAAAGACTATGAAACAGATCAATTTTCAAAAAGGGGGGGGGGCGTGCTATTTTGGAAATCTCCTCCCGCACCATAAAATAATTAAGTGTAATGGTTATCCAGAGTATCCCCTTTGATGGGGATTGAATAGTGACATGGCTTGGGCAGCGTAGTTATTTTGAGGTAGCACCTTGAGACTAAAATACTTTTAACATGTCGACTAAGTTGTTTAGAGCTGAGATTCTATGCCCTGAGAGGTGTATCTTGCCGCACTACCCATAGTTGTAGACAAAGTATTCGTCCCTGGATATTGCCATTCCTATACAGCGGAGGTGGTTGAGCAGGGGAGGGGATGCATCGCAGGCTAGCGCATTTCATGCTTTTCCCTTAGGCTTCGGGCCTGCGCTCTTCTCTGGCATGGAGCCGCATGCTTTTGTTTTTAGAGGATTTAGTTTTTTTTTGTTTTGTGGTCCAGCTTTTCGGCCACGTTCTTGTCTGAATTTGGCCATCATAATGCTGCAAAATTAATTCTGTCAAATTGTATAATGTTGCATGGTTTTGAGTTCAGAAGAGCGCTTCCATGGTTAGGGCATTTTCACGTCACAGGCATGTGTGAGTAAGAGATATGTACATCGGTATCTCTTTGGCAAGGGATTGGCAGTTGAATAAGTAATGAAACTCATGGGACAGGACATGACAGGTTTGACACTGGTACCGGGACATGCCTCTATGATGACTGCGTCCAGCTGTTGGCCATCTGAGGCGGCGCATTTCAACTAGCTTCTGTGTCAGGTCCCTCATAGGAGTACCTGTCACGTTTCACACCGGGACACGCGTCTATGATGACCGCGTCCAGCTGTTGGCCATCTTAGGCGGCGCATGTCAACTAGCTTTTGGTCAGGTCCCTCATAGGAGTACCGCGGCCCACTTCTTGACACGTGACGTAACAGGCCTCAAACGGGGCGGCGGTCATGGTGTCGCTCATACTCCTAGGACGTAACTTATGGTAACTTATGGTGTCGCTGAAACCCCTGGGACATACCTAACTTACGGTAAAAGTCTTGCCTCATCGATAAAAGATCGCTTTCGCCAGATCATGTGTCCACAGGAGAGCCAGCCGGGGATGTATAAATACGGCGTGGCATATGGCTATAGATCACTGGAAAACCTGCTGCCACCTTGAACGCATCAAATGACTGTCCTGACTCTGTCCTGTCCAACCCGAGTATCAGCCCGTGCAGGATGATCACCAGCAGCCCAAAATGGGGTGGCGCGCAAATAACAGATCTTGATTCCCTGTTCCCCATGGATGTGTTTCACGTGACCAACATTTTTGACGAGAACCTGGAAGCGTTTGGCTCTTCATGCACATCCGCCATTTCAAAACCAACCATGGCCGATGTGTTGGCTAAGATGGATCGCCTGGAGGCGAAGTGCCGAAAGGTCGAGTGTGAAGCGTCTGCGGTAAGAGCAAGGGCCGAAAAGTTGGCCATTATCCAGCAAGCCAAGCCTGCGCCTGCCCAAACATCCTTGGCATACGAACCGAAGCCGAGTAATGATATAGCTGTAAGTTGCGAAATATGTTTCAACGGCTCCTTATATTATAAAACTGTACATATTAAACATAGTCTTGGTTTATCAATTATCGACATATCATTTAGTAAGTAATCGAATTCCATCTTAAATATATTTACAATTCACTGCTCAATGCTTGGTTTCTTTTGTTGTTTCTAGTATTCTGTTCGTTCCGCTTACAAGGGCAGGTGCAGGGAAAACGCTGGCTTCACGCTTACTGCTGGGTAGGTTCATGAATTCGAAGATCATATAAGGAGATAACGATCGATGTGAACAGTTGAGACCTTAATATTGTTTTCCCTTAATATTGTAATCTAATTGTAGTGATAGAGCACATGCACCCCAAGCGATGCCGTTCATGACTATAATACATATGATTATATTCCTACATTCAGGGCGGGGATGAACCATCCTCAAAACGCTGCGATTATCCAGGATTTGGTTGATAACGTCAGCACCGGCGAAGATGCCCCCAGACCCGAGGTATTAGGTAAGTCTGATCGGTAGCAAGTTTCCCTGTTAACTAATTACCTGTACAGGTACATGAGTGGATGGATCACGCTCCTCCTAGTCATCTTGACTTAATACCTAAATTCAGGTTATCGGAAAAAGTGTTGATATACCTATGTAAATGTTATAATTATGATGTAACTGTACTACTCGCTTGGCTTATGCGTGTCCATAATTGTCTATTAAATGAAAGATGACTTGGAGAGTTAATACAGGTTTAATCCATAATTTATTAATAAAGGCTCACTCCCGGAGGAGATAATGTTATACAAATAGGAAATGTAGAACTAATATCATATACATTGAGTGTTGCAAATGTAAAGTGTCACAATATAAAGTATGACAACATAAGGTATTACAAAATATAAAGGGTCACAACAAATGTGACAGTGGCAGTCTCTCTTCATAAAAAGTCCTATCACAGTGTTTTCACACCTCTGAGTGTGTATCACAAAGAAGAAAGCTTAGGGCTATTACGCTTTGACACTAATAAAAAACCTGGTAAAATAATTCCATACAATGTCAAAGTATTTCATATATATTTCCTCTACCATTCCTATAGAACGTTTTTGTCCTTTCCCGTGCTTTGATTTAACATATAAGAACCCCTTATATCCTTTCTCAAGTAGTGGCTTGAATTGTAAGCTGATTTCAAATCATTATTTATATAGTCGCTACACAGACGTATTTCCGCACTCAGCAAACCAGGGCGAGGCGAGAGCGGGCCGGGGAGATCGAGGAGAAAAACAGAAAGGCCAACCTCCGTCACCATATAACCCAGGTAAATCAATTTTGGTCGAAAGATTATTTCGTGAAGCCCCGATCCTATTAAGCATGTACTTTTCTTATAGTTGCCATCTCACAATTGAACTTACACTTATTATTAGAGTGACCAATTAATATTGCAACCCTTGTTAATACTGAGTTGCACTATTTAAATTCCAGCAAGTAAGATCCAATGCTAAACAACTTCTTTGTGTTTGATGTTGTTGGCCAAGTATGTCTTAACTATATTATATATTTGATATCTTTGCAGAAGATACAAAGACGGCGTGTCGCATCGGACGAGCTTGTTCATCAGGAGTGGGACGAGGATAGGAGGTCGGCCATGAGGGCTGTCCTCACACCAGACTATACAAGTGATGAGGATTGCGTCCTTGATGAACACTCCCAGCGATACCACCGCCTAATCAAAACCCTGGTGTGGGAAAGTGACTCCCTCAGATCCTCTAAAGCGCACCTAGACGACAAAGAGCACTCTGTCACCACCACACGTCAGCAGGCCGTCCGATTAGCTGTGGTGCGCTCGCCGACGCGCGACCCAGCACCAGAACGCCAACAGCCTCCTCCCGGCGCCCCAGACTGGGCAGTGAAGCCTGTGTATCGGTGTGGGGGAGGCGAGGCCTAACACCCCAGCTGCCCAGACATTATCCCCGCCAGTCAGCCATTTTGCCATAATTTGTTCAATTCGTTATAAAAACTGTTCTCCAAAGTACTTTGCACTTCTTGTTTTCACTTCGATCTTATTATTTACCCCTGCCTGCTAAGCAGGGTTGTTTAAATGTAAAACTGACTTTTTAAAAATATATCGGTACAATCTAGGTACACTCTATAGGTTACAAATATAAAGGCATTTAAAATGTTTCACATCATCACTCCATTATTATCGTAAAACCACAATTAACAAGACTAATAGGACTAGCTTGATGACAAGATTTTTTCCTTGACTAGAATGTATATAATAATGAAATAGAATAGAGCACACTTTAAATTTCGAGTAAAGAGTAACTTCTATCTCAAAAGATTACTATATTTGTAAATATAAATATCACATCACTCTAGCCGACTACCATGATTTAGGAATAAACTTCCAATTGGATCATCTGTCGGTCTTTAGATATATTGTCAGCAGCGCTACATAAAAGTAAAATAGCATGACAAGAAGGTACCAGCTGTACCAGAGACTGGGTACTAGCAAGGAGACTACAGGATCTCCTGTAGTCTCCTTGGTACTAGTAAACATCTCAACAATTCAATTGCAACCTGCACACGACAACCTGTATACGTAAATTGTAATAGATATAGCCCAGTCGCCTGCACACCATACACCTTCGTGCTGTGCACGTGCACACAAACATCAGCTCTAAATGCAACAGCTAATAATACATAAGGAAGAACCAAAATTTCGAAAAAAACACAGTGTATACTTATTATTGGACAGTGTTGGCGACCAACTTTTTTGCCTGTGGGCCAACAGGGCCGACTTTGCCAAGTATTTTCAGTCCTGAGAGCTTTCTGACAGCCCTGATTTTTTCTTGTTAGGATAGGCCCATTCAGTCTGGGGAATTCGAGCGGTCATTTCCAGCTGCCATTGGTAGACCTCGCACAGCTCACCGACCCGACGCCACAGACCGGCCCTAATTGCGTCTGTGGCGGTCGGGGCGGTAAAATGTACGAGGACTGGTTCCGCATCGCTGTCAAAACCTTGAAGACCAGGAGGTAGCTAGGTGTTGGTATTAATGCATGTTGGAGTGTCCTGAAGAACGTGAAGTGTATAGCTATGGGCCATGGGATGAGTAGTTTACCGCACGGCCAGTCTTCCTGAAGCAGTTCAGTCCGGGTCCCGCAAGTACTAGTACAAAGGTAGCCCCCAAGTATTAACGCTCCTAACACTAACCCTAACCCCCACTAGAACCCATGGCCAGATATATCCCCATTCCCATTCCCATTCCCACCTGCCCCACCCAGTCACCCTTTTCACCACTTACCACCTGACCTCACACCTTACCCCTTCAACCCCGTCCCCTCTCAACCCTCCCATCCCATCAGGGGGACAGGAGGATGTGGTTAATTGCCCCCCTCCCCCCTATCCCCCCCACCCGTTCCATACCCCCACCCCCCTCCCCTCCCCTCCACC
Source organism: Lepidonotus clava (assembly GCA_936440205.1). NCBI lineage: Eukaryota > Metazoa > Annelida > Polychaeta > Phyllodocida > Polynoidae > Lepidonotus > Lepidonotus clava. The sequence continues at coordinate 48,499,188 of OW387146.1, read as the reverse complement.
CGATCCCCTTCTCTCCCCCTCTTGCCCCCTCCCCCTTCCCTGTCCTGCTTGCCCCCATCCCCAGACCAAAAAAAACATAAAAAACAACAACTCAAACAAAAAAACAACAAACTATGTATAATACTATGAATTAAGAAACTAAGCTAAACTAAACTAAACTATTTACAAAATGTACAAAAAAAACACCTTCTCTCCCCCTCTTGCCCTTGCCCCCCATTCCCTCTCCCCCTCTCCCCCTGTCCCCCTTGCCCCCCCCCCCCCCCACACACACACACATGTGTAAGGTCTAGCCATGGAGACGAGGATTAACAAATATTGCATGGAAAGTTAAACCAACGAGGGTAACACGAGGTACTATTGCCCTGAAATTCCATTTAGATAAAGTGGTTTTACAATTATATCGTAAGAGTCCCTATTATATAGGGGCGTTGGCATGGAACCAATTGGCCATGCACATATATCAAGCTGAAAGTCTACAACAATTCAAAACCATGGTAAAGATATGGATTGAGGAATATGTAACGTGACTCTAACACCTGAGATAGGCAGGCTTAACATAGTCCTGCTTACTCGTTTTGTATAACTACTTGACTTGTTCAAGTGACATAATATATTTAATTATTATAATAATATAAACCGGGATAAATTCTTAACATAGACAATATCCCTTACTCATTAACAGTAGATGATAAATGAGTGTTATATTTGCTGAGTTACAAATATTGTACATATATATTACCTACACCGAGAACTTTGTTAAAAGAGTGTGGTTCAAAAAAAAAAAAAACTTTACTCTCTCTGGTCCGACTCTCTGGTCTAGCTATTTGAGTCGGACCCTGAGTCGGACCAGAGAGAGTAAACAGACGCAGGGCTCGGCGGTGGTGGTGGTGGTGGCGGTGGTGGTGGTGACGGTGGTGGTGACGGTGGTGGTGACGGTGGTGCTGACGGTGACGGTGCCTGGGGCTGGGGCGGCGGTGGCAGCCGGGGGTGGGGCGGCGGCGGCAGCTGGGGGTGGGGCGGCGGCGGCAGCTGGGGGTGGGGCGGCAGTGGCAGCTGGGGGTGGGGCGGCAGCTGGGGGTGGGGCGGCGGGGGCGACGGTGGTGGTACCGGGGACGGTGCCTGGGGCTGGGGCGGCGGTGGCAGCTAGGGTAGCAACAGCATGACCACCTCGGCCCCTTCGGGCGGTCGTACCACCCTAAGAGAAAAAATACAAATTTACAAAATTAAAAAATATTGCCTTTGCTTTCCTTCGAAATAAGGATATAACCCTAACCCTAACCCTAACCCTAACCCTGTTGCCTTTGCTACCGGCCTTTGCTTTGCTTCTAAATAAGGATGAAGCAGAAGACGCTATCCTACAAACAGACACTATCCAACAAAACTTTGTCACTTATCACCATTTTTTTTGGGATAGCGGTTGCACATGTACAAGCTGCTAAGCCGCAAAATTGTTGCTAATGTAAGTGACAAAACATTAATTTTGTCACTTAGCGACTTCTTATGATGCTAAACTACAAAGAGATGCTAAATGACAAAACATTAATTTTATCGTGTAAATTATTTGAAATGGTACTTTAAGGGTCATTAAACCATGCAAGGAGGGGTAAATAAGGGGCAGGGCCACCTAGGCCGGCCATTCAGCCTGAGACATTCTCCCACCTTCCCGTCCTTGCATTGTCCAGGGGCGGATCCAGTGGAGGAGTGGGGGGGGTGGGGGGTAGATTTTGCGCTAGGGTAGGTCGGGAGATCGAGTGATTGGGAGACTCACGGAATATCCAGGAGATCTAGAGTGGACATGTCTGTAATAAGTGTCGAAAAGAGGGGGGTGCGCGCTATTGGAATTGTTTTCTTCTTAATTACCTTTTGGACGAGTTTTATACAGGGTTGCCACTGACCGGTGACGTCAAAATTCCCTGACATTTCCCTGACTTTTCCCTGACCAATTCCATTTTTCCCTGACTAGTTAAATAAAAAATCCTTTCATCTAACAGCCTTGAATGATCCCTTGGACAGTCTTGTCCTTCCATTTTAAGCTCAAACATTCAAAACCCAGTACCTTAATTTGTTCTTGGCAACTCCTGGAGCCAAGGCAATATTGATGGATCAAATCAAAGCACCTTTGCCGAACCAGATTCTTGTGACCTGATGCACAAATTCTAACTTTGTGATTTAAATTTGAGGCTATGACATGTTTGAAAATTCCATTTTTCCCTGACCAGGGTCAGTTTTCCCTGACCTTTTTCAAAATCCCACTTTTCCCTGACCAATTCTATTCCCTGACTTTTCCCTGACCTTGAAAAAATAAACTTTTCCCTGACTTTTCCCTGACCAGTGGCAACCCTGTTATATTTAAAAAAAATGTAAAATTGGTCCCAAAAAGGCCCCCGTGCAACCCCCGGGCCCTCTAAAACACAACAGATTTCTATATATTATAAACCCTTGTTCTTGGGAAAATAGGGAACATAACTAACAAATAAAGACTTACTGTTGATGCCCGGGTCTATGTGCCATTATCCGTGTGATTGATCATGAACTGTAATCCTAGATCGGAGGACACTCAAATCTGATCCAGCTGGAGGTCTTTCCGTGTCTGGGGTCTGGAGCCTTCTGCGCCCCGGTTGAAATTCCGCTTATCTGTTTGTCCAAGACGTCGACGTATTCTGATATCTGACGTCATGACGTACGACGTCAGGTAGAAGCTAGCGCGATGCGAGCGTGAGAACTTAGTTAATTAGCGGAAAACAACACTCTTTATCTCACACACTTATGTTCACACGCTATAAATAGCGCTATTAAAACACATATTATCGAAACACAATAAGGAATCAGCTGATGCAAAAGATACACTGGTTTTATATAATCTCTTGTTCAAAGATTTTGTTCACAGACCAAAGAGCTCGAGATAAGTTAAAAGGCATAACTACTTAAACTGTCATTTTATCGACTTCATGTTACAAAATAATTGGCGGGGAATCACCGGTGACAAGGTGAGAGGGGGCTGGTGGGGTGGGGGGTATAGGCAGTTTCAGGTCCTCCAAGGATTAACTAACGCGGGCCCCAGTGATGGATGCTTACGCTAATGGGCAAAATGAATCAACGTTAGGTTTTGGTTGTATTTGATTTTAAATTGAAATGACATTGCTTCAATGTCAATTGAACATTGAATTTGTAAATTGAAGTGACGTTAACGTTGATAATGAACATTGATGCAACATGTTGCACTTAGGTTGCAACCTAACAAAACCAATCAACCTATATTCAACGTTGTCTCAACGTTTATCAATGTCCTAGCTATATTGACTGGTATCATAGACTGGTATGTTTTATGATAGCCGTTATAAAGTATTTAAAAAATATCTTTTGTATCCGTGTACTAGTAAGCCTCAATGATACATCCTGATTTAATTATAATCACCGAATGTTGCACATTTACCCTTAAAAATCATTTTGTAGAATTGAGATACCTTGACGTATCAAGATGCGTTGTGGGATATGAAACTCCCTATTGGCTGCACGGCTCCCCACCCCCATTGATGGGACGCCATTAAGAAATATTATTTGAATATAATGGCCAAGTAGGTTGACCACCCTCGCCAACTCCCACTGGAAGACATGTGTGGGACTAGAAACGGACGGGGTGAGAGGGGCGGACCCAGGAATTTGTAGAGGGGGGGGCCCAAAAACATGAATGTATAGGGGGGGTGGGCCCCCCATCGAACATGATTTAACAGGGCAAGGGGGGGGGCAAGGCCCGTCGCCCCCCCCCCCCCCTGGATCCGCCCCTGGGGTCAGTCTACCCCCATCCATTGACACACTCTTATTTGGGAGGGCGGTGATTTTTGGTGTCCAAAAATAGGTGGCGGTCGCCTAAAATTCAGGAGCGGTAAGTCATGAAAAGTTGGCAGTGGGGAGTAACCCCCCCCCCCCCCCCCCCCCCCCGGGAGGGCCCTGTTGTGGGCGGATGACCCTTAATTATATAATGGCTGGATGGGACCACCCTCGCCAACTCCCACTGGAAGACATGTGTGGGACTAGAAACGGACGGGGTCAGTCTACCCCTTGGTCTACCCTAACCCATCTTCACGGGTCAGGCTCTGTGCGGCTCACGTCACCTACGTAGTGTAGGAGCGGGAGCCCGGGGGGGGGGGGGGGGGCGACTTGGGTTTGAAACGGACCCACCAAGCGGGGGCGGGGAACGTAAAAATTCGGGGGCGGTCAGCAAATAGAGGGGGCGGTGAACAATATGCAGAGAACAGTATAGGGGCAATAACTTGGTAATTAGCCTTATTGTTACTTTATTTCACCCAAAAAAATACAGTTATTTTATAAGAAGTTTTGTTGAGCAATTTAGTTTTTTTCTGTATATTTTCTGGTATTGACACACTTTTATTTTGTGGAGCGGTGACCTGAAGCCCCCAAAAATAGGGGGCAGTCAACTAAAATTCAGAGAGGTAAGTCATAAAAAGTGGGGGCAGTAGTTTGGCAGTGGGGAGTAACCTCCAACAAGTCAGCGCCCCCCCCCCCCCCACCCCCCAGGGTGTTGTGGGGTGTGAATGGGCGGCCGTTAGTGGGCATTACACAGGGGCGGACCCAGGAATTTGGAGAGGGGGGGGGGGCAAAACATGAATGTACAGGGGGGTGGGCCCCCCATCAAACATGATTTAATAGGGCAAGGGGGGGGAGGGGGGTCCGGCCGCCCCCCCCCCCCTCCTTGGATCCGCCCCAGATTGGTAACTATAAAAAAATAAAGGCCGGATTGAGTGTCGACACCCCCCCCCCCTTAAATACATTCTGCTACAGACTGCAGGCTTTATGCCGGATGCCAGGTGCACACCCCTGTAACGACCCACAGAGACCGCCTCTCAGACTGGGGCAAACTCATGGGGCAAACTGCAACACAGCTCAGATTCCGTCCCAATCATCGGTTGAGACCGGGGTTTACTTATGCAGTGCAACGGGGCGTGGTGGGGCGTGGCCCGGTAAGGGTTACACCATCCGGCAGTCTCTGGGTCGGGCCCCCGGGTCGGGCCCTGGAGCTTAATCCTCCATCACGCAGGGCTCTCTCGCTCCCTCCCTCCCAGTCTATCCTGACAGATTACTAGTTTTAGCGGCGTAGGAGCCTTGATTTGTGAAGACGTGGAGAAATGGCAATGTTTGACCCCATTGTAAGGCCCGTGGAGGAACCTACCCGTCTGAAAATCAATCACCTGCAGCATCAGGTCGGCGGTGAAATGGATATGTCATTTCATTGACGACCTGATGTGTTTTCTCTGCGCGGGTTCGAATCCTGTAAATGCCTTGGTAAACTTGACGTATCGTCCGTCATACGGCAATACGCCACGTGGTGTGGTGGCGACTTTTTTCTGTTCATAATTTTTAATTGTCATCGTCAGTACTATTTTATATCAATATTATCTAATTCACGAATATGTCTTGGTAGGGAAAGCCAGTGTTTAGCACCCCTGTAATAAGCTAAGGGGATTTCCAGAGATGAAAGTGGTCCATGAGAAAAAAAAACTGTAAATTCATGCGCGAAGAATTGCATGCATAAAGGGAGGGTCGAGTATTAAGATATTATTATTTGTTTAATTCTCCGAATTTTGTATTTATCTTAATTATTGCTCATTTTTGACTTTTAACATATCAATTTGTTCACAATTATGTTAAAGAATGTTTTCCGTAGAAAAAATCCTACTTTGATTTATCATTTCAGACTTTTCTATCATCACTGTCGGAATAATTTAATGCTCCACAGGACAGAGACCACATGCTGTGTCTATCGCCCAACCCCCGTTCTTCCCCCAGATCACATAACCATCTGCAGCTGGTCACCAGACACCCCTGACCACAGGGCTACCCATGACGGGGATAAGACTACAAATTCAGAATATAAAACTATAAATATTTCATATGGAAAAAACACAAAATACGCACATTTTCCTTGGTGTTAAGACTAAGAATGAAAAATATATACAAATGCTCAGTACATTCTGATGTGAAATTTGTTTCTGACATTAAAGTGTGAACAAAATGTTGCATAAATTTATATTTGCAATTCCAATGGGACTCCCCATATGAATCCGATCCTCCACTTTCTCCTTTTCCACTTTATACTGGGAAGGGGTCTCTTTCAAGGTTACTACCCACTGCCAAACTACCGCCCGCCCCTTCTTTTTCTCACCGATCCCTCCTGAATTCTAGTTGACCACGTGCACCCCTTGTTTGTCAGGGAAGACTCACATCACCGCCCCCAAAACTCTGGTTCTGTACATGTCAGTACCAGGAAATATGCCTAAATACCCCAAACTGCTTAATCTAATCATCCTGGGTATGCAGAAGGTTTAATTCAGTTTGGCAGGTATCCAAGTCTATCAATACTAGACTTTATCTCTTGATGGCTTGTGGTTGATATGTTTAAATCCATATAGTCAATTACACTAATCTCTAAGTTATGATCTGTTCATACCGGTTGGTATTTGGATGGTCCCTAGCCCGGGTAAGTTAAGCAACATTGAGACCGGTTGGTACTTGGATGGTGGCCTGCCCGTGTTCGAATCCCCATTTGAATACATTTTTTTTGTTCATGGTCGTCCATGTTTCAATTTAATCAACCAGGTGTCGCTGGAGGAAAGATCAGTCTACACTATACTAGAAGTAGGACGCCGTGTATTGCATCAGCCCTGTCGTTCTCATATAAAAGGCCTCTATCGGGAGGTCCGTACGGTGAGCCAAGACACTGGTGCTGTAATGAATTATTCGAGCCCCTCGTGGGTTCGAACCCCACTAGATTCGTTAGGCCCGGCCTAGCAAACGTTTGTCGTGTCCCCAGTGTCAACATGACACTCACCACTTTTATGAGTTTTTACTATAATATGTATTGAAACCAGATATATATACGTTGATAAGTTTGAGACATAAATCTGTACGATTCAAAACATGTCAATATTTTAGTCCTCTGATAATTAATTTTGTGCCCACAGGAAAACACTAAAATAAATCGTGCTAAACATATTGGCATTAAGTGACTCTTGATAAAATTTTGAGCCATTGGAAAAAATGCACAGGAATTTGGAAGCAGTCATAGTAAATTAAAGTAGTAAACTATCTACAGCTTGGAACAAAATGTCTCTTTTTATTTATACTGGTTTGGATAACTTTTAATTTATAAGTTATAAAGGTTGGGTTAGGCCTGCAAGTATTTGAAACCCGGAAATTATATTTGATATGAAATCAATACAAGGCCTTCACTCTAACTTTACCAATACTACATGATGTATTTAAACAGGGATTCCCCCCCCCCCCCTCAAATATTAAATGATGTTTGTTAGGTGGGCCCCCTCCCATGTACATTCATGTTTTTGCCCCCCTCTCCCCCCCCCACCCCCCCGCTTTCCTCCATTAATTACACTTACCAGAATGTTGGCATCTCTGTAATCATGTACATGTGTCGCTGGCCGGGGAGGGGTCCCAAAACTGCCCAGATTTGTGTGTAGATTAAAATTGACAGGAATCAATTTGGTTTAATGAATAATTCTATATATCGCATATCCCATAGGGAAAGGTTGCTTGATATCGTTAAATAAGAAACTGATGTTACTGGTGCCACAGGGCTATGCTTTAGTCATTGATACCATTTCTAAGCATTTCTTCTTTCACGTGAAATTTTAAATTTTCAGCCTGATAAGGAGAGCTCTTTGTCTGTGGATGGTTCCGTACAACACTCATATCATTTCTAAACATTTTTCACGTGATACTTAAATTCCCAGCCTGATTAGATGAACTCTTTGTCTGTGGATGGCTCCATACAGCACCTCCGCACAGGGATTCATGTTACTTGTGTCGTTGATAGGGCTACTTCTTAACCATTTATATCATACTAGAGCAGCCTTGTTATATGTGATATAAGTTTCTCAGCGTGTTAAAGAGAATTGGTTACGGTTATTATGTAGCACCCCCGCATTAGGGCTGTCATCACCTGTGACGTTGATAGGGCTGTGTGTTGATCTTGACAACTTGTTTTTTATTACCCGATTATGCTAACCAGGATACCTCTCTAATTGGTGCACTCTTGTTACTTGATACACCTCCCCACATAATATTAAAAACATTAGTAATTTCGCTGATAGGGCTATCTTTGTAGCATGGATGCCAAAAGCAACAATAACACGTAATGAAAGTTTAAAGATAGACCACTAGTCTGTCTGATTTTGAACTTGCTACTGTTGACATCCTTGTTGTCTCCATTAGTACTGATTTGTCTTGTAATCAGCTGGATGGTGTACCAAATTGACCTAATTAAAGAACTGGCCTTAAGTGAAGGAAAGAAGATGAATCAGTCTTGTTCTTTCTCTTTTCTGACAAATAAGGTTTGGGGTGGAGGACTTCCCCTAAATATTAGACAAATAGATTCTAAAGATCTGTTCAAAACGCACATAGGACAAATGCTGACAAACGGGACATTACAGACTGAGTTTGGAATTGTTTAATTTTACTTACCTTGTACCATATACCAGAACCGATACCATGTTGTTGAGTGTATCAGTTATTTTTGAGTCTGGCAGATCGGTTTGTAAATCTGGCAGATCGGTTTGTAAATCCTCGAGTATAGTGACTCTAGCTAGAATCCTTGTGTAAGAGCAATGTGAATCGTCATCTAATTTCAATATTCATCTTGCACATACATGTAAACACTATAATTTGCTGGGATAATGTGTACCAACTCATATATGTATATATCTCCATTGTTTTCCTGTATACCGCCGTAATGTAAAAACCAACAGGCTGGGCGGGGCCGGAAACAAGTGGCTTAAACTGAAACTCATCCAGCTAAATAAACACGTTTAAAAAAAAAAAAAGGCTAGTTGGGGTACCTGGGTACCGGGGTAGCATACCTTTGGATACAGGTTGTCAGATTAGAGGTAGGTGCATTAATGGAATTAACACGTTGAAGCTGGAAAGCGGGGATTGTTTTGTTAAAGCCGCACCTACTGCAATGCAATAGTGTGAAACTATACTTTGTGCTAGGACGGTGTGTATAATACTATTCCTGCAGGAGGGCTTGTAACATGAACGCACATCAAAGAATAAATTGGTGCAGTAAAACTTACGCGCCCGTTTTAAAAGTTTAGGATAGTCGTTTTAAACCGGGCGAGAGTATAATGATAGTTTGCTGTTGGAGGGTTAGTGGTGGAGTAGGACATACACTCCTTGACACTGTTTGGTGCAAATTGATTCAGACACGGCGAGGTCTACTTACTGTATGAGTTCAAAAATTTGCCGTGCTGTGCGGACTGTGTGGAGGTGCTGTCAGCCAATGTCGACAGACTGCTTTTCGCGGTTACCAACCTGCAAAGTAAGCTGGAAGAACTCACAGAACGTTCAGCCCAATCTAGAGGTTGTGGTTTCTCATGCTCCAACAACTCCTTTACCATTTAAGCAAAAATATTACTGACCAAGGACAATGAACTATATACATAAAAAAACTGAAGAATTTGCGCTATATAGGAAATGTATGAAAAAACAAAAAAAGTAGAAAAATATAGAAAAATCTTTTTAAATCTAAAACAAGCACCTTGCATATATGCATATATAATCTACTTTTTGATTTTAATGAAAAATAAATATAAAATGTTGTTTTTTATGTTTTCTTTATTATCTATCATAAAACCACATAAACATAAACACTACTCTACAAACTATATACAACAAAAAAAGTAAAAATAACGAGAATTCTCCGGTAAAATTCTCCGGTAAAATATATGTATAAAGTATATATAAAAAAATGAAAAATAACGAAATAATGCATATGACGTTAATTTAATGTATTATTTAAAAGTAGGTCATGAAAGTAGGTCATAATGACCTAATTATTGAAAGTCTCTATTAGTCTATGAACCTATTTTTGGCCAATGCCCACTCATACTGACCTAGTGACCTAATTAGTAGCATTTGCTATGCGCGCCAGCGACTCCATTATACTACCCTTGTTATCATGAATGTGTGACGTCACCAGGAGACATCCCAATGGATAAACTGGTATATATGCTATCTGTGTTCCGAGCTGATTTATATAAGTAATTGTTTTCATGAGAGGTAGTTTTCAGGGATGTAGCCTGATATACCATTGCATAACACCTATAGTGTACTGTTTTGCTTTTAGTGTATTGTTAGTGTCTTTAAATAAACATGCTTTCACACCCATGGCCTCTTAAAAAATCGTGCTACACTAACACCTTGCCATGTTCTCTGAGTAGAGACAAGTTAAACAGTGGTGCAGTTAAATTCGCCCTTGTTGCACATACATAAAAAAATACAATGGAGCATTTAAAGTATAGACAATGCACCTGTGGAACATTTAATTTAATTCATCAAGCCCTCAGCAAAATTTGTCTAAATACAATAACTCGCATGTTCTATAGTTTTTGCAGTAACTCATCTTTGACAGAAGAGTTTCAGTGGAATTGCCAATATTTAAACATTGTTGTTCTTAGAAAGTGGTGCAAAACCGAATACCTAAATCTATTGGCTTTATCATTCTGAATTAACCTAAATTTATTGGTTTTTCTTATCCTCAAATAAAGGATCCTCTATGTTACAGGTTCCTATGGCTACATAGCAAAGTTGTTCTTCTGATGACGTCAAAGCGTGGACTTAGGTCAGGGCGTGTGATTAGAGATAAGAGCCATGCTCAGACTCTTACAACAAATATTACTGGGCTGTTGTACAATGTCACTAAGGTTATTTTTCTCTACACAAAGAGGAACATTTTCCCTTTGTTACGCACTACCTGAAAGTAAAATTGAAATGGTTTATGAAAATCGTGTCATAGGAACTTTAACTATGCTTTTGGGAGCTCTCAATGATTCTATTGTACCATCAACAAAGTTTTCTTTATATTGGAAACTGACAGCAAAGTTACTGAAAAAGCTGGCAAAATTATATAGCATTGCCCAAAGTCTTGTCCTACTTGTTGATCAAATATTGAATCAGATCAAAATCACAAAAGAATAGGAACTATATTTAGTATAGTCATTACATTTACCTGCTGTAGTGACCAAAAAAAGGTATTTAGCTTCCGGACTCTGTTCCCAAATTTAATGGCCATTGATCCACCCTACACTTGTAATCTCTAAATGTAGTATCAACTGGGCCTGGCCTCCTTGTCCAAAGTTCTTGTGGTCTAGATCTGTTAAGCTTACTCTTGTCCCAGTCCCTACGTCATCCTGCCCTACCCTTATCCCACTTGGTTATGAAGTATTCCCAACATTGGTATTTGTAGTGTACAATATGTGCATCTTCACGACGAAGGACAAATGTCTTTCCTCTGACCTTGAAACGATGAATTCTGGTGTTCAGAAGAGATTCTGTAGGTTTGATGGCACATTTCCCAAAAATCTTATGCCACCAGCATTCAAAATGAATATAGGCCTCAGGAATGGCTACATTTGGACACTTTATGTATCCTGAAGTCCCCATCTCTTTGGTGCTGAAACAGATTTGATTTACCTTCTCAGGATGAGCCATCAAGGGTTTTCTCTCCATCCAATTAGGAAAATGTGTCAACATATCTTGAACAGTGAAGCTTGCATTTTTGGCCTTTGGAAAAACATATTCATCAACATCATTGAAAAGGGCCCAAGAGCAAACCCCACTAACAAAAAGAATTCCATGCAAAAATGCATCTCCCTTAGTTTTACGCCATGGCCAATCTATAACAATGACCTGTTTGTATTTCTTTATTACCAACACTGTGTTGTCTGTGCAGTTGTTGTCATATATGATGAAAGCCTCCACCCCCTGCCTTAGGTGATACTGAATCCAGCCTTCAATTCTTTGTTCTTCATTCTTTACCATAGCAACAATACACAGCGACAGTTTCGAATAACCGAGGCCAAACATTCCATGATGGTTCCCCCATTTTGCTCTTGATGGTAAGACCATTCCAGTTTCAGTTTTAATGGAAAGTATGTCCTTTTGACTAAGGTTGTTTGGTTTCTCACATTCATAACTTTCTGTGAAAATATTTTTCCCTGGGACTTGTTTTCCATTTACTGTACAATGTTGGACGCAGGCAGCCCTTGTGGCGGCAGGCGTGGTCATTGCTGCCCTCGGGTGTTCCCTACCTCAACTACCCCATACCAACACTTACCCCACCTATACTCTCCCATACAAAACCTACCCACAATTCCCTCTCCCTTCACCTCACTCATCTCCTCGCCGCCATCTTCTCCACCTCGTCCTCCTCCCTTCAATTTACGAATCCCACGTCATCTAGCCGCCTACACAACGGACGAACTAGCTCAAGTGGACCGTACAATCACCCGCATTTGGTCAGATAAGTGTTACGGTTTTTCATCAACTTCATTGAGAAATACTATAATTCTGACTCGGCCAACATGCCGGACAACAAGAGACGCACGAGGGCGTCGAAACGGCGAGCTCAGGAGATGATTAGAAACTCTATCAGTGCTGAGGAGACGGTACAGTCATCCGAACACGAGGTATCGTTTCATCCTAATTATGATACTGACACCACCGTAAATGAACAGTCACACATAGTCTCGGGCGACGCGTCTGTCATGTCGGCGCGGGGCAACGCCAGTATGGAGGCTCGTGTCCTCGACATGGAGCAGGACATGGTACAGGTGAAGTCAAAAATAAATGGCATTGATGCTAAACTCGATCTTCTTATCAACAGTTCCACGTTGCACGCTCCACAGGCCGCCAGCTCCCCCCCGAGGAAGCCGGCCGACCCCCGGGCACGAGGACGACAGAGGACCGCTCGGCCCCCATCGCAGGACACCCTCCCACCGCCCAGGGCTCTACAACGGGACCAGGATTGGCGCGGATACATGGAGGAGATGTTCAAGCGCGAGAGGTTCGCCCCCATACCGACCGAGGGTAAGACACCCCCCTTTTCTGATCAGCACTCAGATATGTCGATGGCCAAACCGTATATGTATGTCACGAGGGAGGCGTGCCAGACCGTCAAGCAGAAGTTGGATGTACGCCCCACCCTCCCCCCACTGGAATACATAAATGCCACCATCGCATTGCTTAGGGACACACGGGCATACAACCCAGACGATCGGGATCATATCATGGGCCATCTCCAGGATGTTACGAGAGATGCCCTGGAGCGCCCGTGGGAGGTGGTACGCCGATGGTCCCAATACATATGGGACGAAGTGGAACGGGAAAATATTAGGTGGTGTGATTACCAAAGCATACAGAACCACAGGGTAAACATGGCCATCTCCGCAGGCAACAGGCCCATACAGTTAGGGGGCGAGGCGCGGGCGCAGGCCCGTAGGGATATAAAGGAGAGTGTGTGTCGTAGTTTCAACTCACGAGCCGGATGTCAGCATCGGTCGCATCATGATGACGGCCACATAAGGCAGATGCATCTGTGTGCCTTTTGCGATGCCATCGGCCGGCAGTGTACTAACCATAACGTCATTGCATGTGAAAACAAGCTCAGGCTCTCCAACCCTCGCCAAGGCCCCCCGGCACAACACCAGCAACAGTTCCACCAGCCACAACAGCACCAGTATCAACGCTCACACGCTGGGAACGCACAATCATGGAGGGCCCCTGTAAACAACCCGGTTTTTCCCCACTTCCAGCCTCCGAAAAACGCTCAGTAGCTCCCCCGAGGCTGGATACCGCGGCCACGGGGGAGCCGCAGGCCGCCGGCCACCCACGTGCCAGTGTTGATAAACAAGGGCACCTACCTGAGGGCAACGACCGCCAGCTGACCAGCACGGATGACCGCGCGGCTGAGGGCACGGCACCAGGCCGACCCAGTGACCTCGGGGGCGCGGACGGTGCACACACATCTGGGGTAAGACCTGATTTTGATATAATTCGACGTCACTGTGAGGGTTCCCTCCCCTTTGGGCGACCGGTGGATGTCCGCCCACAGGCGGTAGCGGCCCACAGACGGGAGACGTGGCCTGAAATGCTCAGCATACCAGGGGCGGGTCAACTGGCACACATTTATAGTACGGTCTGGGATACGGGTCTGCCCAACGCCATGTCGGCCAGAGTCCAGCTGCCGTCAAAGCTGAACATCCTGGCATCACTGGCATTCTCAATAAGTCTAACATCGTGTGCTTCATGTATCTTGACGACCTTGTTATCCTATCTCCAAACAGGCACCTGGCGGAGCGGCAGTATCAAGAGGCATGCAAGCTCCTGGAAACGCTCGGGCTACCAGAAGCAAGGGACAAGGCACAACCCCCGGCGCGTAGGGTAAAATGGCTCGGCGTCAATATAGACGCCGAAAATATGACGCTGTCCATCCCACAGGAGAAGATCGACGACGTCGTCAGACAGGTGGGACTCGTGCGCCACAACAAATACGTCACGAAGCGCAAGTTACAATCATTGCTTGGCCATTTACTGTTTGTGACGAAATGTGTACGCCCTGCCCGCATATTTGTGTCCAGACTTCTTCAGGCATTACGAGAGGCACAGGGGGACCGTATCCAGGTCTCACCCTCCATGGCAGCGGACCTGGACTGGTTTACCCAGTTCTGCAGTCACTGGAACGGGACCGCCATCATCACTCCCCCCAGCCCGTCAAAGATCATCTTGGTCAACGCATGCATGTCCGGGGTCGGAGGATCTGACGGCGAGAAGGCGTATGGCCAGCAGATATATGATGCGGACACGGACGACGCCAACATCACGGAGCTGGAGGCCATGAATGTGGTCCTGGCCCTCCACACCTTCCTGGGGGAGAAGGATAGGGGATCACACGTTCGCATCAGGTGTGACAATGAAGCAGCGGTGTGTGTGTTCCGCTCGGGGAGGGCCCGCAACCCAGTGCTCCAGGAGTGCGCCAGGGCAGCGTGGATGGTGCAGGCCCTCCTCGATGTTCGCCTATCATACGACCACATCCCGGGGAGGGACAACGACCTGGCGGATGCCCTCAGCCGCGCTCACCTAAATGGGAAATATGGCGGCCTGGCGGCTTCCCTTGTGGCATCTTATTCTCTCTCCACTGTGCGACCGTGTATGTACTTCTTTCATAACATCGGTGTTCCATTCTCACGCAGATCGTGCCCTACAAGGCCTCCTCGCGCGGGCAGCAGATCGGCAGCTGACGGCGCGGGCCCGGGGGACGGCCGCAAACCACGCATCGGCGGTTCGGACCTACATTGCCTTCATGCTGCGCGTCGGGGAAACCCCCTTGGCCCCGACCCACCAAGTCGTATGCGCTTACGTGGAATACCTGGCGCAGCACACGCCGGCCCCCGCCACCGTCAGGAACAAGTTGTCGCACGTGAGGACTTATTTGCGACTGGCGGGGGCTGGAACGGAGGCGGTGGACCACCCTCAAGTGCGATTGGCCATGGAGACCCTCGACAGGGACAGGTCGTACACCCCCAGGACAAAGCCTCCCCTCCCGGTCGAGGTGATGGCGGCGGCCTTGGACCAGTTGCCCCGCACGATGTCGGGCATGGGGGTCGAGGCCGCCGTCCTGTGCATGTACTTCGCCGCCCTCCGCCAATCGGAGATCGCACCCCCCACGGTGAAAGTGTTCGATCCTCAGAGACACCCAACACGGGCCGACTGGACCTCCAACGGGTCGGGGGCAACCCTCACGATAAAATGGGCAAAGAACTATCAGCGTGTGGGCCAGGAACGAGTGGTCCATCTCCCACGCACCAAGCAGCCCCGACGTTGTCCGGTCACGGCCGTGGAACTAAACATGGAGGCTGTCCCGACGTACAGCCCAATGGACCCCCTCATCATGAGCAGGGATCGGACACCCATGTCATGTACCTTCATCAAGAGGGAGTGGGAGACGGCTCTGGCCAGGGCCAGGGTTGCACCGGGAAAATATACACTCCACAGTATCAGGAAAACAGCTGCTACCGAGGCCCACAACAACGGGTGCATGGAGGTGGAGGTCCAAAGACATGGGGGGTGGCGATCGGCCGCATACAAGACATATATCGCCACCCGAACTGGCCGGGTCACAGCAGTCCTGATAGACGCTTTACATAAATAACTTTTCACATTCTTTTATTACCCACATTCTCATTTCACCTCCCCTTACCCTTCCACCACCCCAACCCCCCTCACCCCCCCACTCCCTTAAAAACTCTAAAATTTGGGCACTTTTTTGGCACTTTTATACAATCTTATCTAAAATATCCACTATACATTTCAACTAAATTACATTCATATTTATTATAAATAAATATCATTTTTCCCCAAATTTGTGCCCTCTTCTCTCTTTATTTACTATTATATCTTTCACCCGCGGGTGCAGTAATGGTGGACGCAGGCAGCCCTTGTGGCGGCAGGCGTGGTCATTGCTGCCCTCGGGTGTTCCCTACCTCAACTACCCCATACCAACACTTACCCCACCTATACTCTCCCATACAAAACCTACCCACAATTCCCTCTCCCTTCACCTCACTCATCTCCTCGCCGCCATCTTCTCCACCTCGTCCTCCTCCCTTCAATTTACCTCCCACCCACCCTACAAATATACATACAACCCCTTCTTCCCCTCATTTCATTCATTACCTTTTATCACTTTTATACAATCTTATCTAAAATATCCACTATACATTTCAACTAAATTACATTCATATTTATTATAAATAAATATTATTTTTCCCCAAATTTGTGCCCTCTTCTCTCTTTATTTACTATTATATCTTTCACCCGCGGGTGCAGTAATGAGATATCTTTCCACCTTCAAACCCCCAAGAGAATAGAACAAAATCGTTTGAGCCATGAGTAGACACAGAATGGATTAATGCTGCTGTTCGCATGCCATTCTTGACTTTCCATTCAATACTAGCTGGTGTTTTAAATATGATAGAAGGCATTTTCAAAGGTTTAAGATAGCTCAGACTAAATTTGGTGCTCTTTTTCAGAACAAAAGTCTGTATTGATAGACATAGTAGTACAACTCCCACAGTGGAAATGAAGACGTGCATATAGTCTGGCGGCCAAGTTCAAGAAAGTAGCTTATTTTTGGAGTTGGTATGCCATAAAAGGTTTATACCTGAAACCATTCTAGGGTTGTAGTAGGGTCCTCTGGGAAACATGTTTAACTGGTAGTCACTCTGTAGAGGTGTGCATGACTGTGACAACCGCCATTTTGTTTTGCGGTATCCAGGGAAATTCAATGTGAAAAATAAAGGACTAATCTCGAACTGACACATTCAATTTTATGCCAATCTATTTCATATTGTATATTCTAATAGTTATTAGAGCAGGTAATTACTATGTCAAATGACTTTGACCTTCATGGAGGTCAAGGTCACTAAATTTGACCTCAAAATCTGAAAAATATGATAAAATCAAAGTTGAACTTGAAGCAAACAGTGCTACTCTTTATATTGTCCATTAATTTAAGTGAACATGTCTCAATCTGGCTCTTGTGATATTCAGAAAAGCAGAAAAATTGGTTAGATGAAGAAATTTGGTCACCAAATTACACATTATGTGACCGAAATAGAAAAAAAACTTAATTTCCAAAGATTGAGGAAAATGAATTTTCTTTCAATTCCTATCTCAATATGACAGGTATTTGTTCTATACTAAGTACATACATAGCTATTATTAGGTCAAGTATATTAGCTATTTAGTTTGTCCCAAAAAAGGTCAAGGTCATCAAATTTAAAGGTTTACACATTTTTACACATTATGTATAAAGAATTGTTAAGTATAAAGTACGTTTCTCATGCTCAAATTGTGGGAAAGACTATACTCAATTCTTTGACTCGATTCAAAAGCAGTGATTAGCCTTGACAAAGAGCTACTGGTTAAGTGAATAACTGCAAAGGACACCAAATGTGTAATTGGAATGAGCAAAATGTCTGTAAAACAATGTCCAAGGGGATCTTCCAAGGTATATCTGTATGCTTCAGTTGGGATGAACTATTAAAGAAAGATTACTGGGATATAAGATATTATTGGATGTGAGTGTATGCCCCTACAGGGAAAGTGCATCTTTGGGCATTCATGATACACTTCTACCCTACTATAACCCTCCAATTATTGCATGTTTTTTTTCAGATTCCTTCCTAAATGTCATTAAGATTATTTTTTTTATAGATTTACTTGAGTAAATGGGTGAATGTCAGGAAGCTATCTCATGGTGTACACTAGTAGACAAATGTTGTTAGACACTAGGTAGATCAAGAACATTTGTCAGTATTGTTGTTGATGCTAGGGGAACAATATCCAAACTGTATTTACCTACTACATTTTTTGGCCAAAATCATCAAGAATTAGAAATCAAGGACTGTTTATGAACTACTTTTAAGTATTTAGCTGTATTTCTCATTTCATGAGCTTACTGGATTAAATGTAATTGTTACCATGAAGAGACATCAAATAAAAAGAGAATTGACAGCAAGTTTTGGAAAAAGAATGTGCAATGAAAACAAATTACTGCTGAAGTTCTATCTAATTTCCAGTATCATATTATCTATGCCAATGAGTTGCTTTTGGTGATTGTATCTATGATATGATTTGATTTAGGAGAAACCCACCACAGGGTGCAATACCCTACTCCTTTCAAAGAGAGGCAAGGGGTCTTTTATGTGCAATTTCCCATAAAAAGGACACCACACACACGGCCTTAGATGACCCTATTGGGAGCACAGGGTGGCCCATGGACCCCAGACTCTTGAATCCTTTCTTAGATTTTATCTATCAGTTGGCATTCTTGACAGAAATGCAGGATCTTTTCACTTTTCGTGTTGTTAAACATGTCCTTCATTGATGTTCTGTTTTGGAGATGCCTCTTGTGACTATCTTCCATCTTCTAACACTTCAATATGATGAGCTCTACCCTAAGTTTGGTAATATAGATGATCAGATATAATGAATGTACCAAACATTTGCTTGGTAAGGTTTTTTTTGACTATAATGTCCCTAAAGTATACATTGTAAAAATCTAAAACAATTATCACAATGAAATACTGCTAAAATTGATAGGGCTCCTAAACACAGTCCTATAGCCTGGTTCAAGCCAGGTAAATTGACTGAAGCTATGCATATAACCTTAGTTCAGGCTAACACTAAAGACTTTAACAATATCTTCCCTGTCATTATATAATCCCTCATCCATCCCTCTGTCAAGATCCCCCCCCAAAATTATTAGAATATGAAAATACACTCACTTTTCCAATGATTTATTCTTTATTTTATAGGCACATTTATTTCACCCCTAATGGCGTAGTGTCTGTACATTTCCTATTTAAATGTCGTTTTTCCCGACCAGGGGAATAACAAAAATGATATTCCCCTGAGTTAAACTATTAAGTACTGAGACCAGGGGAATATCAAAAAGTTATTCCCCTGGAACACCATGGAAACATTTGACCACGCCCCTTTTATAAGGCTTAACCAATAGGAATCCACAGACCCAGGGCAATAACTTTTAGTTAGACCATGCCCCCTTACACTCTCAGCCAATCAGAGTGTACCAATTGAATATCTAGGTCGCGTTGCTAGGTCGTGTTGTCAGGTTGCGTTGCTACGTCACAAAATTCTGCTATTTGTTTACATTATGTCGTAACTATCTTTTATTAATATCTCTTCTGATATTTAGTGAATTTCCATGATTTAAAAACTGTAATGAAGACAAAAGAACGTATAGAACATACTTGTTGATTTATAAATTCGTGGGTGGTGAAATAAATCCAGTAAAGACCTTGGTTAGATATCAAAATAGTTATTCCCTGTGCTTATACAGAGTCTCGGGCCTACGCTGCGCTACGGCCCTCTACTCTCTATAAGCACAGGGAATAACAATTTTGATATCCAACCTCGGTCAGTACTATATATTTAGTGTCTATACATTTTAAAGGTCAAGACACATCCTTTTTGTGTTCATTTAAATAAGGACTAAACACACACATTGAAAAAAGGGAAAAAAGCAGATTGATTAGAGACTGATATCTATTATGATGAGAGTAATTTTTGTCAAACCTGGAGATCAAAATTAGAAATAATATTGTTATTATATCTGTCACCAAATATGTAACTTTTACAGCCACAATTCTACATTAAAGTAGGTGTCTGTTTTTTTTTAATATTGGTATTGACAGAGTAAAATATGAATAAAGTCTTTTATATCAATGCATAATTTCAAGGGCAGGGTAGTTTGTTTTAAGTTATATTCCCTTTGTTTTACAGACATTTTGCTCATTCCAATTACACATTTGGTGTCCTTTGCAGTTATTCACTTAACTAGTGGCTCTTTGATAAGGCTAATCACTGCTTTTGAATCAAGTCAAAGAATTGAGTATTAGTCTTTCCCACAATTTGAGCATGAGAAACGTACTTTATAAGGTTACTTAACAATTCTTTATACATAATGTGTAAAAGTGTGTAAACTTTTAAATTTGATGACCTTGACCTTTTTAGGGACAAACTAAACAGCTAATATACTTGAACTAATAAAAACTATGTATGTACTTAGTATAGAACAAATACCAGCCATATTAAGATAGGAATTGAAAGAAAATTCATTTTCCTCAATCTTTGGAAATTAAGATTTTTTCGATTTCTGTCACATAATGTGTAATTTGGTGACCAAATTTCTTCATCTAACCAATTTTTCTGCTTTTCTGAATATCACAAGAGCCAGATTGAGACATGTTCACTTAAATTAAAGGACAATATAAAGAGTAGCACTGTTTGCTTCAAGTTCAATTTTGATTTTGTCATATTTTTCAGATTTTGAGGTCAAATTCAGTGACTTTGACCTCCATGAAGGTCAAAGTCATTTGACATAGTAATTACCTGCTCTAATAACTATTAGAATATGCAATATGAAATAAATCAATACAAAATTGAATGTGTCAGTTCGAGATTAGTCCTTAAACATGTTTCCCAGAGGACCCCAATACAACCCTAGAATGGTTTCAGGTATAAACCTTTCATGGCAAACACAAGTGTAAATTTCATGCTTTGGCCGCCAGACTAATACTGGTCATCACGGTTTTGCTAGCAAAATCAAAATACACGCAAGCAGTTAAACAACTAGTGTAAAGTTCTATCATGGTAAAATATATAACATTTCTTTAAATACATCCAGTACAAATAACACCAACTTTTAAGTTTAACCACAACTTTTCTGTTCTACTTGCTTGACAACCTACTGATTTAAGGATGAAGGCAGTCAACCTGTTAGATCACGTCTTCCAGGAAGGCCTCAGTGTAAGACCTGATACAAGATACCCCACTCCCAAAAAGTTATGATAGAAGGCATTTTCAAAGGTTTAATTCTTGAGATAAAAGCATGGCAGATAGGTGTCTATTATTCTGTAAATATTTGTATGTGTGCTGTAATTTCATTTTGTAGAAATTGAATGTCTTGAAAATCGGGATTTTCTATTGGTCGATATATTGAATATCTTTATAGAATGGAGCTGAAAGGATTGAAGATTCTGCACTTGAATATTAAAAGTACCATAACAAATCTTAATGAGGCACATGCTATATTCAAGAAGTATGACTAAATTAATCAATTCCTGATCAGTTGATTACACTTGATAATCATGAGATTATTAGAATGGATAGAGGGTTGAACAGATTTAACAATGATTTACATTCATTAAAAAGAAGTTGAGGTCTCGTGATTTATATACGGAAAAATTATTTTCCTTTTGTTAATATGATAGAAAATAATACTTAAACTACTAAACATGTTGAGCAGTTATGGATAAATATAGATAATGGTATAATGTGTAAAATAATTATTGGGTTTGTATATAGGCTACCATGTACATCTTTAGATAGTTCTTTACACAAACTAAGCAAATCTATACTGCATTCGGGAGAGGTCCAATGGGCGCCGCCATGTTGCATAAGGGACGGTCCTGATAGGCTGAAAAGTTGCGCTTGACCACCCACTGGGACTGGCACTAAAGGACCACACATGCTGGGACCTAGACGCATAAATGATTTTGGAGTAATTAAAAATATTATTTCAGACCACTCTGCTATATATTTGAATAGAAAAATTAAGCATGTTAAAACAATTTCAAGAGGCAATAAAATATTGTATTTCTTGGGGGAAATATTGGCTTGAAGAGGATGTTGGTATCCTTTCGGATGATTATTATGTTTGAAATCATTCTTGAAATAGCCGATAGGTTTGGCCCAATGAATAAAGTGAAATCTGAGAACAATATTCTTAGATAAACAATAATATTGTAGAAATCATACAAGAGAAACATACAATGCATAAACTTGTTATGGGCACTCAAGATGCGGATACCAAAAATAGATTCAAATTAGAAAAGAAAAGGGTCTTTACTGCTTACATAAAGCAAAAGAAGATTATATACAGAGCCAAATACATAAGAAGGAATATAATCCTCGAAAAATTGTGGAGATTGATGAGGAATATAGCTGGTTTAGGTAAAGGATCATCGAATCAGGACCTATATGATATTTGATATGATAATAATGTTTTAATAAAAGGTAAGGAATTAAGTGAATATATGAACAATTATTATACCAGTACAGGAGCTAAAATGGCTGAAACATTTACAAATGCATGTGATCAATTGTCATTTCAAAAGAGGGACTCTAAATTTACATTTGAAAAACTGACACATAATAATATAAGAAAAGCTGTGGTTGAAATTAGTATCCATAAAAGTTCCACTGTACCTGAATCGAGCTCTAAATCACTGAAAGATGCTGCTGAGGTTTTAATTGATGAACAAAGATATTTGTTTAATATTTGTATACTAAACGGAAAGTTTCAAAGGCCCAGGGTGTAGATCCAATAAAACAAATTCCAAAAGAAGGTAACAAATTATCTGCCAATAATTGGAGACCAATAATTCCTGTTGCCTAGTAAGGTAATGGAAAGTTGTGTACATACTCAAATATATAATTATATGGAATTCAATAGTATTTTCCATTCAAATCAATATTGCTTTCGTGAAAGAAAGAGTACAAGGTATGTTATTTTTGATGTTGTTATAAAGAACTTTATTCTTGTTGGGATAATAATATATATATACAAGTTGTATTTTCATAGACTACTGTAAAGCTTTTGATACTATAGATTATCAAATACTCTTACTGAAATTAGAATTATATGGCTTTGCTCAAATATCATTACATTTTATGAAAGCATATTTAAATTCAAGTACTCAATATAGTTTAATAGAATTTTTTTTTTTTTTTTTTATTTATTTAACCACATTCACTTGTACAAATGGTCTTCCATGTAGGTATTAATCTTGAATGAAGCAAGCAATTTCCATGACCAAATTACATAGAACAATATATTATAATAACAATTATATAATATATAAGTACCATTCAAATCATTTAAGTGATAAGACAACGATAGTTTAGTCGACATGAGTTTATGCGACTGAGTATATAGCAAGAACAATTTCTAGTTTCAAACATGTCGGTAAGAATTATGTCAAAATGTCAAAATGTCCCCATGAGTTTATGTCCCCAAGTTGTATTCACACAGGTTGATGTTCACGCAACCATAGTTTAACTGAGCTTTTGAAAGTATACCTGTCATTTGTAGTTTTTATTTTCATTGGTAACCTCAGCCATAACTCTGAGCCAAGGTAGTAGGGTGAATGAGAATACACTCGCAAGTTTGGTTTAACTACTGGGAAAACTGGACAATTGGAGGATCTGGTACTCAAGGAAGCAGTTGGACCTCTGCTATATTTATCCTTTAGGTTAAACATAATATTAAGAAGGTGGCAGTTTCTTCGGTATGATAACATATCTAATTTTGACATATTATGCAATACATCGATGGCCGTATCTCGTGGTTTTTTTTTACATTGAGACATATTCTCAATGCTCTGTTTTGCATACGTTGTAGCTTCAGAAGATCAGAAGTATTACACAAGTACAAAACTATATCTGCATATTCAATTACAGGAAGAACTACCTGCTTGTAGATTAATAACCTTGTATTAATATTTAAAAATTTCTTCATGATTGAAAGTTTATGGATCCTTACTGCATAGTTCTTTTTTATGGTTGTAAAGTGTTTTTTCATTGTCAGGCACTCGTCTATAGTCACACCTAGGTATTTATATGAAGTGACATGTTGTAACTGATAGTTATTTATAGAAATATTCAAATTTGATATCTTGGATAACATTTTTCTCGTACCATATGTACATAATTTCGATTTACTTTTATTAATACTCAACTTATTTAAGTTGCACCAGTTAGAGACCAAGTGGATGGCAGCCTGTAGAATTCTTTCATTTTGTAAATGGTCATGATTTGATGTATATAATACTATATCATCTGCATATAGTATGATATTTACTCCTAATGGTGAAATTACATTAATTACTCCATTAATATAGCAATTAAAGAGAAGTGGACCACAGATCGAGCCCTGAGGGACGCCAGACAATAGTTTTGCTGGTTTTGAATATACATTATTGTAAAGTGTAATAATTCTCCTGTTTCCCAGGTAGCTTGCCAACCATTTTCGCAATTTCCTATTCAAGCCCATTTTCTCCAGTTTTCCCAGCAGACACTCATGCGAGATGGAATCAAAAGCTTTGGCCATGTCGAGATATACTGCCGAAACATATTTATGAGAATTCAATTCTTCTGTTGCGAATTTCAAAAATTCCATAACAGCCAATGTTGTGGAACGATTCCTACAGAAGCCATATTGTTCTTTACCAATAAAACTATTATTATTAAAATATTTATCCAAAAGTGAGTGGCAGTATTTTTCTAAGATTTTCCCAGGTAGGGGGATGATCGAAATTGGGCGCCAATTAGTACAACTAGTCAAGTCACCCCCTTTGGGTATTGGTGGAACCAACGCCGTACCCCATTTCTCTGGAAAAATTCCATTATTTAGCGATTCATTAAATAAATGACGAAGTTGCTCAGTCAGGACAAAGAAGCAGTCCTTTAAAACAAAAGTAGGCACGTCCTTAATTCCCGAACTTTTGTTGATATCCACTTCCTGTATTAACTGTCTCAAAGAGGCAGCAGTTATATACAACTCATCATCATCGATGTTATAATTTGAATCATAGGTTTCATCTGATTCAACACCCTTGCCACATTTCCTTTGCGTTTCTATACCTATTTTAGCAAAATAGGTATTTAAGGAATCGGCACTCGAGTCATTATTAGTAGTGTGATTGAGTATTGTAACGCATGCTGTATCCTTATTTGAGTTTCCAAAAAGCTTATTTATTTTCCTCTAAAATTTCTTAGAGTCACCATGAGCGTCATCCAGTTCTTGTTTGACAAAAGCTTCTTTGGAACTCTCTATTCTTTTGTTAACCTCGTTCTTCAGTCTTTTGGCAGTTTCTAAATCATGCACCAGCCCAGAATTACGTGCTGTTTTATAGGCATTATTCCTATCATTTATTAATTCAATAATTTCATGAGTTAACCAAGGTGCGTTTTTTGTTTTAGTTCTTATGGATTTTTTGGGGCACATAATTTCAAGATGTTTACAAATGGCATTATACATGATATCCCATTTTATGTTAACATCCACAGCATCATAGTACTCTGTCCAGTCCTCTGATTGTAATAACAGTTGGATGTTTTCCCTAGAGTAGTTTCTATAGGTACGCCCCCATGTTTTCATATATGTATATCTCTCACGAGGTTTCTTTTTTATAGCAAAAATAGGTGCATGATCACTCAATTGATCACATAATACACCATCAGATGATACATAATTACAGTTAGTGAATATCTGGTCTATACATGTTCGGTTATGGTTACTTATTCTAGTAGTCTCTCGAATAAGTGATCTTAGTCCATATTCACGTGCTAAGTCTATCGTTTGTTTTGTGTTTGGGGTTGAGCGTTTATGAAAATCTATATTCAAATCTCCCATAAGCCAGATTTCTCTATTCTGTATATTTTCGGAATTGAGCAGCTCTTCCAGTTCCATTAAAAAATCACTCACTTTACCATCAGGTGGTCGATAAATCACACTAACCAACATGTTTTTCATTGCTCCTGGAAAGGTAAATAACAATGTCAGAATTTCTATAGCTGGTTTAACAAAAGTGAATGGTGAGACAGTTACATAAGGGGATAGTTTACTATCAATATAGCATATTATTCCTCCACCACGCGTTTTCAAAACATTATTCATACAACCTTGCTCCCTGTCAATCCTATATAAGCTTTTACCTTCTATTTCTAAAACCTCATTACTATAGAGGCCATGCAACCACGTCTCTGTGAAGGCTAGTATATCAATATCGCTAAAGAGTATCCTGATTTGATTCAATTTTGGATACAAACTACAGATGTTCGAATGAACAAACGATAGTCCTTTAGTGTTTGTAATATCAGTCAACTTAATTTTAACCATTTAGCAGTCATAAGAAGAAGAGGGAAAAAAAAAAAAAAAAAAAAAAAAAAAAGCGACGTGGGAACTCGAATTTGAGATTGACATGGGGCATTATTCAAGTAAGTGCAACTGATTGATGAGCTAATTTGCATGTCAATCAGTGAATCAAATATATTCACTTTGAGCATGAACATAATGGATCCGGGCCAGCGGCCGTGCATATCAAAATGTAGTCGAACAATAACGTTAAAGTCGAGGTAATGTTCAGTTAGACATAGGGGGGCATCCAACTGATTCATCCAGTACAGAAAATAAAGGAAAAAATCAAGCAAGGGGGGTAACTGAGTTTAGTACCCCATGATATCAAGTTCATAGCTATATATAGAGCAACTGAGTTTAGTGCTTTATTTATCAAATTCATAGTTACATTGAGCAACTGAGTTTAGTGCTCTAATTATCAAGTTCATAAGTATATATAGAGCGACTGAGGTTAGTGCTCTTTAAGTAGCATAAATAGCATGGGGCTACTGAGTTTAGTGCTCCATATATTATTACTTCTTGGTTTTGCGTTTACCATCGTAGGGTGCAAAATAGTTCACTTCCCTGTTTCCACTGATCGGTTTTAGTAGACACTGCGCGATGTGACGTTGTGTGGTTTCAGTAGGATGACAGCCGTCAGCAAGGCGATGGTACAAGGCGTAATAATCCTGGCGCTTCTGGTTGTAGCGGTGGATCGGATTTCCAGTTCTCGGCGTGAACACATAGTTGACGATGTTTACATGATTTATGTGTTCATTCACGAGACGAACAGCATCATCCAGCAAGTCTTGAAACCAATATCGGTAGTCATACCCATTGTATGTAGCCACATCCAGGCCGTATATTTGACTAATAATCACAGGCGCACCCATCCCAAAACTCTGACAGGTTTTCAGAAGTGAATCAAGTTCACGTTTATACGTGTCGACTAGGTCGTCTAGCGTATAGCTTCTCAGATGAACAGCACGAGTAGTATAATCCAGACGCGTGAGACTATTTATGCCCACAAACAGATAAAGGCTTTCGTACCTGTCAGTTGGTTTATAGTCCACTACAATATCCTTCATCGCTCGTAGTGTTATTCCAGGAAAGAATTTCACCTCTATCTGATCTCGAAGGTCTTCTGGAAAATAATGTGAGAGGTTTCTCCCTCTAGAATCACACAGGATCAGTATTTTACTCATTATTGATCCTTGTAAAGTTTCCAGTGCGTTCTCTATAAAGAGAAGTCCCAAAAGTGCGGCACCGGTAGTCTGTACCCCGGCGACGCAGTGTGTTAATAGGCTATGTGCAGATAGGTGACTATGTAGCTGATCTTTGACAGATTTCATCGTCTCTAATATCTTCTAATATAAATCCCATTTTGTTTTGTCCTGGGGTATTTGGGAAATCGTAGGCATTTGATTCATAGGCATAACCACCCCCCCAGTGCATGCTTGTGGTACCCTCAATGAGGTGCATCTTTCCTGTTTCCACCAACATATCCATCAAGTCCGGATTTTGTTTATATTTCTCGTAATTGATTGTAGCCACTATCAGATCTCTATCTTTGTTCCACTTTTCAGTGGTTGGTATGGCATTTCCAATTTGCTTGATTTTATAGGGGTCAGACTCACGCATGATGTTCTCAGCAAAATCCATACGCTTGCTTTCAACAGCTTGTGTATGTTTTATTGCTTGTTCATTCGAGCAGTATTCTATGCCATTGTACACAACTTTACGTTTGTACATGTTTGAGAGGAATGCTGTCGGCCCACTAAACAAGAGACCTGCCTTGGTTCTGGCTATTTTAGGATGTCTTGCATTATATGGTCCATG
This sequence comes from Lepidonotus clava, assembly GCA_936440205.1. Taxonomy (NCBI): domain Eukaryota; kingdom Metazoa; phylum Annelida; class Polychaeta; order Phyllodocida; family Polynoidae; genus Lepidonotus; species Lepidonotus clava. Next base: position 48,470,993 of record OW387146.1, on the reverse strand, counting down.
TCGTGTGTGTGTTTGCATATGCTCTATAAGTGGTACGGTCTGGGGTATTTTGAGTTGTTCAGGCGGGGGCAGTTGATCAGTTGTTGACATCACAGTCACCTTTGTCGTGTCGGCTTCTAGGTGTGTGTTCCCCAATTGTAATGAATTGGGTGGTCTGAGGTACGACGGAATGTTGTTTAAGTTATCAAGGGTGTAGTTGATTTCGTTCACAATTACCCCACTTGGTGTCATGTGAGCGACAGCCCCTTGTTTCCTGGCAAAGGAAATGATTATCCTTGCTCTATTTCTTGCCTTCCTTTCTTGTTTCGACTGATCAGCATTAATCCAGATCGTTGATGTTTCTTTATAATGCTTTAATCTGCCTTTTATTTTGAATGCCTCATTTCTAGCTCTTATATCGTTGAAAGCAACTCGTACTGGCCCTGGTTTGTTTGTGGGGTTGTGATATCTTGAGAGACGCTCTATGGAGTGGAAATCACCCTCCTCAAGATTCATACCTATTTTGTCGAAGATACTTATGATTTGTACCAAAAGTGCTGCGTCACCTTCTTCTGGTATACCTTCCATTATGAGATTTTGTTTTTGGGGATTTGGCTTTGTGTATTGGAAGGCATTTGTCGGACCTGTTATATCAACAGGTTCTGAGATAACCATCCCGGCATATGTTTCTTTGGAACTGTTTTTTTCAACTCTGCACTGTTTCAGGGTATTTATTTCATGTTCTTGCCTTTCGATTTTCCCTTTGAGGTTTTCGATCATTTCACACACATTCTGGTCATTCTTTTGAACTGATTTTACTAGACCATCTATACGATGCCCTGTACTCGTTTTCAGTTTTTCAACTTCTTCATTGGTCGTATTTATTCTAGTTTCCAAGCCCTTTATATCTGTTTTGGTTACCATCCCAAGTTTTATTTCAGATACGTTTGATGTTAACGCTTGCATCGATTGGGTTAGTACCATAAACATGCTGTCAAGGTTGTTTATCGTTGGTAGTGAATGTGTCAGTACGCCTGGCGTACGGTCTACATGATTGTTTAGATCGTTCACGGACTGCGTCTTATTGAAATCCCCGGTATGGGAGATTTCAAAAATGTCATTAGCACTCTTCACTTTCTTTAGCAAAGGTGATTTATCGGAGGGTGACAGTGATATATTATCTTCAATGCAGATCGACTCATCACGTGCATTTTCTTCGGCAGTGTTATTAAAGATAATATTATGTCCTACCTTACTCTGTGCTGCCGCGCGAGTGGCCATTGTTGTGTTTGTTGTTTTAGCCTTACCACGTTTGCGCTTCCCACCGGTTGCCGTACTAGCCATGTTGAAAGGTCCTTTACCTTTTGGATCACGTACAATTTCTTCTCAAAATGAGTTCATGTAAGTCACAGTGTCCTTACGAGGATTATTGGTAGTACTCCTAGCGGGTCCTATAGGTTGTTACCACTGTATTGGACAAAACAAGCGGAGCCCCCCCTCAACTCACACTCGTCCGTCAGTCCGCCATTGTTTTTAGCTTTTGATGATTAATGATTATCAATCAACTGTATCCATACTACAGTATGGAATAACGCAAGGTTCTGTGTAGGGGCCTACCCACACAGCCTGCTATCCAGGCCAGCTGTGGCTCAATGGTCCTTTTATAATTGTTGGTGGCCTTAGTGGCCTTGGCCTGGTTAAGGCCTTGAGGAAATTCCAAGGTAAAGGACATTAGTTCAAGGCCAGAGCTGACTAGGTCAGATATCGATCAAGAACATGGCCTTCAAGGACTCAATGCCTTCAGGTCAAGGTCATGGGTCACCTACTGAGTAAAAAGACTGAGCTCCATCAGGAGATCAAGCTCACCTCACCCCCTTCAACAAGCACACCTGCAGACCCAACCACCAGGGATCGCCTCCAACAGGAAACCAGCTGAAACAGTTGCATATCGAAGTGAACTCTGTGCCACGAGGTAGGTGTTTCTGTACTCTGTGTTATCCCTGATTGTATTTTGTCCATATCGGCTGGGGCCTTGTTGATTTGTTTGTACCGTCTAAATCATTAAAAGGTTTGAAACTGTATTTGGATCCGTGTGGCCTATCATTGGACTGGTACTTGTATTAGTACCTCTGTGCTCAGATATAACCCTTTTACTACCTTTCAAGTTGGGAGGATTCTTATTCGCATTACACAACATCTGTAGATCGTAAAGAGATTATTAACATAACACCTAACAATAGTCTTCCAAAACCCCGGCGCAGTTCTGAATTAGGACCTTTGATTTCTATGCTGTATGTAAATGATTTGTTTAATAATTTAGATGATGATTCAAGCATATGTATGTATGCTGATGATACTGTGATATTAAGGAGTGGGATAGATAAACAGGAACCATAAACTTGATCACAACATTGTTTTGACAAGGTTGTGCTCTGTTGGACCACAAACAAATTGAGTATGAATAACTAAAAGACAAAACATATTGTCGTCTTGAAAATTGAAAATGATGTTTTGTCAGCTGTAACATTGTATAACTATTTGGGTTATACATTAGAATGTACATTAAGTCCAGATATTTATTTTGATAGAACATATAAAAGAGTAAGTCATAAGTTGTGTAAACTAAGATTGATGCTTTGATATATTGCTGAATACTGTGCAAAGTTGATTTATAAGACTATGATTTAACCTCGTTATTATGTGGATTGTGTAATAGACTCAGGTTCCAGAAGACAAATAGATAAGTTGGATAAATTGCAAAAAAGAGTTTGCGTTTAATAGAATATTAGCTTAGGACAGAAAACCATAGGGTATTGAAGTGTTGGAAATTAATTATAATATATAAGCAGTTTATATGAAAAACATACACAGTATTTATCATGTATAATGTACATGTACAACAACATTGATAAATATTTGAATCAACATAAACCAAAGATAGAATTGAGGAGTAGAAACAAGGTAAAATTTAAACCAGTATTTTCAAAACTGAGTAAGGTAGTAAAGAGTCCTTGGTATCGTGGTGTTATAAAATAAAGATTCATTACCTAAGAAAATACAATTAGCATGTTGTCATGGAAACTACAAAAATTGACAACAATTGTGAAATTAGAAAAAAAAAAAAAGGATTTTCAAGCTACATTGTGCAAAAAACAATTTAAAGGTTTCTTTATTAGAAAAAAAACACGTCATTTTGTTCTAATTATTGGTCATACTACTTGCACATTGCTCTATATCTAACCTTTGTGTCTTTCTTGGTACCCCTTGTTATCTATTTTTGATGGATTTATGGTGTCTCATATTCAGAAACCAATACCCCAGCTTCTACTGGGAATATTCAAAAGCTGATTTCAGTGATTGCAAGGTCGAGACTGCTTCTATATTCAACATCATGTCATTAAGCCCCAGAATCCCGTGAAATGTTACATATGAAATTTAAAAAGTCTGAATTTAGTTTAATTGGACGAGTTATACAGTTTCATAACTTATCTTTGAGATATCACAGTACACTTATGACACCCTGTTTCTGAGGCAGTGTCATAACTTGCTTGATTGATCATAAGTCCTCATGACACCGGCTCAACAGTGACTTCTTTGTATGGTAAATGTTTCATGAGGGATCCTTTGCCTCTTACCACAATAATTATCAGAACATTATACCTTTCTACTTTATCCAAGGTCCTTGTGACCCAAGTACACAATGAATAGATGGTTGAGTTCAACAGTGGTCTCTGTGGCCTAGGGGTCAAGATGATAGACTCATCTGTGAAAGATCAGCAGTTCAAATCCCAAAAGTGATTTCAATTTTTTCTTTGTCATATCTTCCCTGAAACACATTAGGAACCTTTTTAATATAATCTGAGTCATTTGTAGGATATAGAATATAGCACTTTTATATTATTAAATGTAGCTCCCCTGCTTTGCTTGTGGCAATTCTCCATGAATATGCTACAAAATGAATTTACAATGGTAGATCCATGGTCATAAAAAGATCACATGTAGAAGTTTGATGGTGTGCACCTCTTTCACACACAGGTGGAGCCAATGTGTATCACATAAAAAGTATACAATATAAAGTAGAATCAAGAGGTCAAGGTCATGTCAATATGTTTTTTTCACAAATATCTCTCTTATAAACATGAATATAAGCATGAATGTCACTTTTTAGAGAATGTACAATACACCAAAAGAACTAATACTGTCTGATAGTAAGTGTGCACCTGTCTCACTCAATGGTTTAAACCGTATTTCCTGGTCGTCCAGCTTGGGAACATGCAACTGGTCTGGTGTTATCGACAGTCTTCACAAGGAGGATTCTTCACACGGACAGCAAACTGTTGTGTAAATATTAGTTTTCTTGGTGAATCTAACACTGACACAAATGAAATTATTCATCCTAACTCAGAATTGTCTGAGGAATCGATTGATGACATCAATTTTCAAGGAAATTGGCAAACTTATTTGAATCAGACTTGAACTTCCCTGTATTTAAAAAAAACAGATGTTACTATAGGTCTGATGGGCAAATAGCGGACTTAAAACTAGTTTTTCTGGACCATCCTAACTAATTTTAGAATAACTTTTCTTGTAAGGTGGCTACAATCACAGCAAAGTCTTTGCCGCAATCTGCTGTGCAAAGTCACATTTTGCGCAATGTGCATCAGTATGTGTCATTACTACTGATGCACAGCAACAGGCAAAGTTTAAAGTATGACTGATGCCAGAATGGCATCATTAATACTGACACCTAGCAGCAGGCAAAGTTTAGACAAAGTTTAGCTATGCCCCGGCCCACTGCACCAGTCTTACTGATGCCAGAAAGGGATCATTACTACTGATGCCCAGCAGCAGGCAAAGTTTGGGCAAAGGTTAGCTATGCCCTGTTACACAGTGTGTGTTTATTTGTGTATATTACATTACTTTTACAAGCTCAACATGGCTGGTGTGTGGGGATCAATGCATGAATATTAATTAGGGATCCCCACATGACTTAGCGTCCCTTTACGTGCCGGGTACCATCTCTGGACAGTCAGAGGTGCGGCGGCAGGGAGAGGGAATGGACGGGTCACTCACCAGCAGAGCCCAGTGTGGGGCAACTATAACATCAGAGTACTACAGAGCCTGGAAAATAAAAGAAGTGATTTCAACATCAACCGGTCTTTGTTCACCACTACACGATCCGGCCAACAGGTGGTGCCCGTGACCCGGATTGTAGACCTAGTGAAATCCCCAAATTTCACTAACAGGACTTGTGAACTTTATTAGTCACCAGGACTTGTGAACTTTGCCTTGGAGTGACCCTCCTCTCCCAGCCAGGAACGGAGACAGCGGTGTCGGAGCAGCTAACGCGAAACATCTGTGGGTCAGCCGAATCAACATCTCCACCTCCCGGCTGATTCCCCCTGCATGCCCGTCCCCGCTCACCGACCCTGATAACCCGTGACAACTGGCGCCGACCCTGAACACCCAACGTACATCATGATTTTGGCAAAGTAAGTTAGCATGAGTATTATGAGCACTAACTGAGCACTTGTTGAGCACCAAACCGAAACAAGGAGGACTGAAGGACTGGAACTTTTTTTTTGATGAAGGGAGATTGTGTGTTATTTGTTTTATTCACAATTATTTCAAGTTCAAAATAGACAAAAGTGGTGAGAGCTGTGGAAATAAATGTCCTTTCTAATGATGTATGGCAGGCAAGCAGAAAGAAATTAGTGAATTTTAGCATGAAATTGACATTGTTGATAAAAAGGTAATGAAAAATGAGCTAAATAGGGGTTCCATTGGTCAAATATTGAGTTAATGTAAATTTGGTTTACAAACAACCTACTTTTTCCATTATGTGTATATGTCTCAAGGAGTGCAATATCCAATTTCAATTCTATTAAAAATAATAAGGAGTACAGGAATGCAGATTTCATAGACATTGATAACATTTTGTCCATTCAAATTGTATTTAAGTGTGAGTTGTACCCATTACCAAAAGCCATTCTACAAGATATCATTGTGTATACAGGGCTAAGACATCTGAATTACATCTTTATTCATGGGAATTAAAATTTAATTTATGGTTTGCAAAATCACAACCAATTAGTGATTAATTTCAATCAAATCTATCAAACAGGAACTCTGTAGGATTTTATAGTAGCAGGGCCTCCAACCCTAAACTGTTCAAGTGAAATTTATAAATATATAAAATATCATTCCAAAGGAAATGCAAAATATCTTTGCTCATTATAACTTATTTTCTTTAACTTTTCTGGGTACAAAACTTGAAGAAAGAAATTATTTTATTTGTGCTCTCTTAAATCCTTTAAATATGGGAGCAGTTCAAGCTGAATTCGACGCTCTCAGGCAGCAGCTGACACAACAGCAAGCCCAAATCCAACAACAAGAACAACAGTTGTAATTACAACAATAGCAGGTTCAAAAACAGCAACAGCAACAGCAGCCACCACAACAAGAGGTTGTGGCCCAATTAGAAAGATTAGTAGGTTCCATGGTAACCACGCAAGTTCTTACAAATATTGCAACATTCAAGGGGGACCCTAAAGAATTTAAAAGATGGGTGAGGGATGTCGAGCGACATGTACAAGCTATAGGGGGAAACGATGCAAAGAGAATTGCGGTAGCCACTCAGACATCCTCTGGCGTGGTCGCAGATTTCCTTTTTCGGTACCATGGTGACCACCTGGGTAAATATAAGGGACGAACTAGCGGCTAGATTTTCAGACACAATTGACGCTAGTCATGCACAGCAACTGCTGCGCAAAATGAAATAGGGAACCAAAGATGGCGCTGCGGTATTTGCGGAACGCATACTTGAAAAAGCCGCGGACGTATTCCCAGGTCATAACTTAGAAGAGCCGTTGATAGCGCAGCAGCTGACAGATGTATTTATAGATGGCCTTGTTGATGTTATGGCCTCAAAAAAGATCATGAGACAGGCCCCACCAACATTTGCTGCAGCAGTTGACATAGCTGTAAACGAGGCCCGTCTAAATAAGAAATTTGACGATAGAAAGAAAGGCACACCTCTGACCCCTGCACACTCTGGCCGACATCATGAGCCAATGGAAGTTGATATTGATGCAGTGGGCCCTGTCCAACATAGATCTGAAGCGGAGAAGAAAATTTTCAAAGGGCAGTGTTACGTATGCGGACGTAAGGGACATATGGCTCGTGACTGCCGTGTTCGCCGAGTGGCTCTGCCAATCTTTAGAGGTGCTTGTTTTACATGTGGCAGCCATGGTCACAAAGCAAGGGATTGCGGTAAGTCACAAAACTCTAGACAATACCAAGCTACAGCTAGTGGCAACCAGTTCGGCTACCAGCAGGGAAACGGACGACAGGGTCTGGCTTATCGCCAGTAGACCGGGCCCCTAGGAAGGCCCATTATAGGAAATGGCCCCAAAGTGCGAGGTTCGGGAAAAGAAAAGGTAAGTGCACAAGAAAAAGAAAAGAAAAGCAAGACCATGTTACGAAGGTAGAGACCACCTATGACAATGCTACTGAAAAAAAGACAAGGAACAATCAAGTAATTCCGCAAGTAGTAGTAGGTAGACCCAGCTTGCAAGTGAAAATTGGAAAATACCAGACACGGGCATTATTAGACACAGGTGCTGAGGTGAGTTTGCTTTCAGCAAATTTGTATCGGCAAATCAAAAATAGCCCATTTGTAAGTGAAGCAAGTGAGAGCACAATCAAATTGCTAGCTGCTGATGGTAAGCCACTTCAAAACATCGGTGAAGTAGAAGTAACTTTTAACATTTTGGCAAGTGCTTTCAATCACAAATTTATCGTTGTCCCTGATCTGGGTCATTCGGTTATTGTAGGATGGGATATAATGAAGGCAGAGGAATTTGTGATAGATGCGGGAGATCATAGTGTTGTCATTTGTGGTATGACACTCCCTACCCAGAATGATGAAGTCATGGCATCTTTAGTGCATGTGACAAAAAACTGTACCTTATCATCTCAGAGTGCAGTATTTGTCCCTGTCCGAAGAGCACGCACTACCTACCACTCGGAAGGAACCTACCTAGTAAGTGAGGCTGAGGGCGGTGTTTTATCGGAAGAACCAGGTGTGTATGTTGCCCAATTGTTAAACAATATCCAGAAAGGGAAAACATTTGGCATATGCATCGTAAACAACACAGGTAAGTCAATTCATTTAAAGAAAGGCAATGTTGTAGGAAAGGTGGAAATGCTAGATCAAGATGATGAAATGATATTAAGTGAAACCCAGGTAAGTAACTTTTGCAATACAACCACAGTTGAAGGAGCTAGCACTCCTACAACTCAACCCAGTACCGTTAATGAATTAATCGAAGCAAATAAGAAAATATTTGCGGAGAATGACCTTGACTTGGGATGTACTCCACTTGTTTCTATGCGAATAGAGACAGGGGATCATGTGCCCATTGTGGCAAAACCGTATAGAGCCCCTCTCCTAAGAAGAGAGTTCATTGAAAACAAATTCAAGAAATGTTAAATGCAGGAATAATCCAAGAAAGTGAAAGTCCCTGGTGCGCCCCTGTTGTTGTTGTGAACAAAAAAGGGAGGTCAGCAGCGATTATGTGTAGACTACAGAAAGCTTAATAGTATAACACTTCCGTCAACCTACCCATTGCCTCACATTGACAACATTCTCGCTGAATTTGGTGGCTCAAAATACTTTAGTTCCCTTGACTTGCGAAGTGGTTATCATCAGGTCCCTATCCTTCCAGACAGTAGGCAAAAGACTGCCTTTGTGTGTCACACAGGAGTCTATGAATAATTAGTGATGCCGTTTGGTCTTTCCCAAGCTCCTAGGATATTCAGTTGCCTGATGCATAAAGTACTTAAAGGGTTAACCTTTGCTACTGCCTATCTAGATGACATTATCAACTGGAGTAATTATAAGACTGAGGCTGAACACCTAGAACACCTCCAAGCTGTGTTTGACAGACTCAGGTCGGCAGGTTTAAAGTTGAAGAGAGAAAAGTGTGATTTCTTCCGTCAAGAGATAGAATATCTGGGACACGTCGTTACACCTGAAGGTATCCGCCCATGTAATGACAAAGTGAAAGCCCTGCAAGACATGGCTGCCCCAGGTAACGTGAAAGAGGTGAAATCATTTATTGGGTTTTGCTCGTATTACCGTCGATACGTATCGAATTTCAGTAGAATTGTTAGGCCATTGACAGCCCTAACCCGTCAGAATGTCCCCTTTACTTGGACCAGTGAATGTCAACAAGCAATTGATATGCTAAAAGAGATACTTAGTGAAAGACCCCTACTTTACCACCCTCGCCTAGACCTTGAATATACAGTCTACACTGATGCAAGTGACAAAGCTATAGGAGCAGTACTTATGCAGGAAGATGAAACAGGTCCGCATGTAGTACACTACCTATCTCGTGCGCTCACAGCGACTCAGAGCCGGTGGCCAATCATTGAACGTGAAGCATGGGCCATGGTCTTTGCTATTCAAAAATTTAAACCATACTTGTATGGAGCCAAATTCACTGTCAAAACTGACCATAAACCTTTAGAATTTTTGTTTCGATCCGAGATAAAGAATGTAAAAGTACAAAAATGGGCCATGGAGCTGTCAGAATATGACTGTAAGATAGAGTATATATCTGGTCCTCAAAACATCCAAGCAGATTACATGAGCCGCCTACCTGGAGTTATGGTGGAGGCGATAAATACAGACAGGGTTATTGTTTGTAACATCCCTCCTGAAACCGATGAGGGTGCATCTGAAAGATGTGAGGAGATGTTACCTACACTTCTCGAAGAAGGTGAGCCATTGAACATGACTGTAGAGCAAGAAAAACCTCAAGAAGCTGAAAGGGGACATTAAGTACACGAACATTGAAGGTACACTTTATTATATAGCGGAAGAGCCTAACCCGGGTCTCAAGTTGGTTGTACCAAAACATCTAAAAGATCTGATTCTAAGGGAATGTCACAATGAGTTGGGTCATATGGGTGTGGATAAAACCTATGACCGGGTGAGACAAAAGTATCACTGGAAGGGTGTATATAGAGATGTGGTACACCACGTTTCTAACCGTGTGCCGTGCAACACGAGAAACTTACAACAACAAAAAGCCCCTCTCCAAGAGATGGATAAGGTCGATGTACCTTTTCAGAAATTGGCTATGGATACCTGCGGGCCATACCCTACATCCTACTCTGGAAACAAATACTTATTAACCTTTGTTGATATGTATTCTGGGTGGCCCGAATTCTACGCCATTCCTGATAAGAGTGCTGAGACTGTCGCTAACATCCTACTCACCAAAATCGTGCCCCGCCATGGCTGCCCCATCACCCTACTATCAGATAATGGCACAGAATTTGTGAATGCGGTTATAAGCAATGTATGTAGGGAGCTTAAAATCTACAGAGTGCGCACAAGCCCCTACCACCCTCAATCAAATGGAAAACTTGAGCGATTGCATAGGGTGTGGAACGATATAGCCGCGAAGGGATTAAACGATCAGCGTGCCTGGAATGAGATGATTCCTTCGGCTCTGCTTGCCCTCAGAACATCAGTTCATAAGACAACGCAAACAACCCCCTATTTTCTCATGACTGGTAGAGACCCCCTTTTACCCTTGGACACTCTCTTGCGTCCTCGTCAACGTTACATGGGTGAGGATCCACACCAACAGATCCTCAAAAACCACCACAAAGCAATGGTGCGGGCCCATTATTTCTCAAAGAAAGCCTTTGAGAGGTCCAAGAGGTACTACGATAGAAAAGCAAAGGGTACAGATCTGCAAATAGGTGACCCGGTTTACCTCTTCAACCATTTTCGTTACTGTAAACTAGAAGTGAAATGGAAGCCCTATTACAGGATAATAGGCAAAAATTCTCCAGTAAATTATACTATTCGTAATGTGGTCACAGGTGCCACAAGGAAGGTGCACGCATTGCACCTGAGGAAGGCCAACTTGGAATGGAAGGTTCTGGAACCTGCCACAGGTGAACGACCTGTCCGCCGAGCCCAGTTGGCTGCTCCTCAAACAAGTAGCGGCGAAACAAATTTCATGGGTAGTGCTGAGTCAACTGACTCCGATGACCTGCCTCTAGCAAGGGTAAGGGAGGGTCTACTCAATGAGTATGTGAGTCAAAGCGAGAATGAGTCTGGGTCAGATTTTGACCCCGAAGATGACATTCCCTTAGCAAGGCTGCGTGACCACGCAATTGCTGAAGAGGCTAGAGCAGAGCTGCTCACACCTCAACCAGCTGAGGGGAATATGTCATCTGATAGCCTAGAAGTGAGCAATGGGGAAATTTCTGACATTGCTGATTTGCCAGATACTAACAAGAGAGGCCGAGAAACAGACAGCGATGATGAAATAAGTGAGGAAAAGAGAGCACGAATAAATGAGCTTAGAAAAGAGAGTAAATCTAAAATAGCAAAAAGCAAAACAAAATCAATTAGCACCAACTCACATAATAATGACAGAGCAGAGAAAAGGAAAAACATGCTTGAACTGTTGGCTGCCCTCCTCTAGGAATTCTATGTTCCCAAAATTCTTTGTTTTCAAAATTTCATAGAGAATACTTAACTCAAAAATATTTTAATATTTAATAGAATCCTGCTGCTCCTATTGGCTGCCTTGGCGGATGGACAACTTCCGGAAGGAGTGGAGCATGTCTTCTTCAGAAGCAAGACTGATATACACACTACCCGCTCACGCTGGCTAGTTGGATTGGTTGTCAACTTTGAATTGTATGAAAATTATCTCCTCCATGTAAACAACGTCTTTGAGAATGTAAACGAGATAAATTCTGTAGCGCAGGCCTACTTTTATGAATTAAGTCAAGATCGTGACTATCGAACAAGCATGCTACATTTAGCTAGAGTCCAGCAAGATGACAGTGAAAATTTGAAAATAATTTACTACTATAAGATCTTTCAGGCACAAAGAAATGAATTAGCTTCCCTTCATGAACTACATGACAAAAACTGGGTAGACTTTTCTGAAATACTGGGCGTTGGACATAGTGAATTAGAAAGTAGTCGGAAAGAAACATTTTCTTTCTGATTTAATAGAAAATGTACCCGACATAAAAGATTTGCAGGTTTAGCTGGTGCTATTTTTGGGGGAATGGCTTATTTTGAAACCAGGAAATTACGACAGGAAGTTAATGATCTACGCAACACTCAGCATGTGATACGTCATGTTCTTACCGAAAGTTTATCGCTTATCAATATTACTAAAATGGAGGTTGTCATGCTATTAACAAGATAATCCTGAAAATGGGAGAATTGACCAGAGGTTTTACAAGAAGTGTCACTGGCATTGTTAATAGAATAGTCCCATTGGAAAGATTTGCTATTGCTTTTGCCCAATCTCAAGCAAATCTTGGTGCTTTAAGAACATTGGTAACAGCAGAAACGTCATTAATTGTTAATTTGCATGCTAAAATAGCAAAGTTGTCCACTAAAAGACTATCCCCTCTGCTCCTACCAGCTCCTGAACTTGTACAAATACTGAAGTCTATTGAGGTTGAACTGCCAAAACAGCTTATGTTACCGCGCGACCCTAGGGAAACCCCTTGGTATTATTATACCATCCTGACCACTAATATTGTAGCACTGGATAAACAACTTGTTGTCACCATAGAAATTCCCCTTTTAGATGTCGCCCAAAGGTTTAGTGTAAAAGAAGCAATAAGTCTACCAATCCCGTATGGTATCACTAACATTACAGCGGAATATGAGCTTGAGTTTAAGAATTTTGCGGTCAGTGAAGATGGTCGGCAGTATGTTATATTAACTCTAGATGACCAAATGAATTGTGAGAAAAGAAATACCAACTTTTGTGCTATGACCTCTGCTGTATATGAAACCAATCGCTATAGATATTGTACTTTAGCTTTATACCAACGGGACACTCAAAAGATAAAACAATTGTGTAAAACGAGGTTGACAAATAAGCTTAAACTACCGATTGCACGATACATTTCAAAAGGTCAATGGTTGGTAGCTACTAATCAAGCCTTTTATCTCAGAAAACTATGTGTAAAACCTGACCTCGAAACTCGCATACTAGTTGAACCCCCTTTTATGCTCATATCTTTAGAATCAGGTTGTAGAGGACTTGCTGACAAACTCGAACTACCGATTTACTTTGAGGAGAGATCTGAATATAAAGTCGATAGAGAATCAAGGGTCACATCCCCTTTTAAAGGAAATTTGACAAATCTTCCGATATGGACTTCTTTGGAAAAATATAGATTTAATTTTGAAATGGATCTCAAACAACTTCCTCCCATAGACTCAAAACCTATTGACGAGTTTGTTGACATGCTTAAAGCAACTAAAAACCAAGGCAAATATGAATTTTCTAATTCTAATGTATCCTATATCGTTATTGCTTGTGTTATCCTTGTCCTAATTCTGATAATTGTGGTGATATGTGTCAAACGTCAAATCATCATGAGGACCCTTATGCAAGGTGTTCTTAAGACTGCAGATCCAAAACCATCCACGCAAACTGGGACTACTACTGTCACTATGAACTCATCCACGCAAGGACCCCCTGAACCCGTATTTACCCGTGACAGGTCCTCTACATCTTCTTCTTCTGACATTGAACTAACTGAAGTAAAAACAAAACCGTGTGCTCAATCATCTCAAAGTGCCTCAGAGCTTTCGGAGTCACTGACCAGTTGCTCCGGAACACCGGATACCGTCCGCGCACTACCTTGCGTCTGAGCCGACGTGCTCGTAGGTAGTGTGTGGTGACACACCCGTGGTTACGTGTGTGTCGAAGGAGAGACATTCTCCCGTTGCCACAAAACTTGTGTGAGGATGTCCAGACGTGGACATAATGAAGTATTACATGGACTTATGAAGTTTTATGTTTACTTGTGGTAATTTGAAAAAAGGAACTGTGCGAGAATTAGGAAGAAGATGGACAATTATAATGGATGCAGCGTTTGAAATAATTATGTGCATGCTAGATCTTAAGGTTGATTTGGTATTCCATGTTTTATTATGTACTGTATTACATTATGTTTTGAATTTTATCATGTGTCTTATTACGGATTGTGTCTAGTGAGTATGCCTAGACAAAACTGTTATTAATTTTGTAGCATGTTAGTTTTAAGAGTAATTTGCTGTGGTTCAGCAGCCTTTAATTGCGGATGGACTACTTTTAATTTTGTCCATTGCGGTAACCCTAGACAAAATTTTGTCGGGGGCGTCACACTGTTACACAGTGTGTGTTTATTTGTGTATATTACATTACTTTTACAAGCTCAATATGGCTGGTGTGTGGGGATCCATGCATGAATATTAATTAGGGATCCCCACGTGACTTAGCGTCCCTTTACGTGCCGGGTACCGTCTCTGGACAGTCAGAGGTGCGGCGGCAGGGAGAGGGAACGGACGGGTCACTCACCAGCAGAGCCCAGTGTGGGGCAACTATAACATCAGAGTACTACAGAGCCTGGAAAATAAAAGAAGTGATTTCAACATCAACATCACTGAAAATCAGGAATGACGGCCAACTAGGAGGTGTACTGAGGGAGTCGAGCGAACGAATGGAGTGAAAACCGGATACTACATACCCTGATCGGACGATATGATAGCTCAGATAGATGAGTAGAAGATCAAAGAACTCGATGGTGAACTCAAGTTGACTGGTGCACAAAAATAAGGTGATACATTGAACTTTTTTGCCAGGCACCCGAGAACTGTCTTCCCGCCATTGTTAAAATAGGTATTATCGCCCACAACAATTTCACTTGACATTGCCAAGATATCCATGAATACCCGGAGCCAGAGACAGAGCTCAACATCAATCACCGGACTAAATACTAATACTGAAACGGAAAAAACGCTAGAAAAAATGTCCCTCGAGGAGAAACTGGATAAAGTCATCAAAAACACTGGCGACATCCCAACTATGCGTGAGGATCTGACCAGTCTGGAAAAACAAGTAAAGCATACAAATCCCATACTTCTACCAGCTTTGGATATAAAATTTGAATCCCTAAAAGCGGAAATAACACAGGTGTGTAAGGCTGAAACTGAGCTATGTGAAAAATATGTAGGGGTGGAAACCAGAGTGCACACACTGGAGCAGTGAACTTAGCATATGTCATTACTAGACCAATTAGAACACGTCGGCACACTGCTATGGTGTTTGAAACTAATTTTCCAAGAATTGAAAAATTTAAGAAATCTCCTATTTACAGAGGCACTCTTTTGTGGAATGTGTTGCATGCAGATGTCCGAAATATTGCCAATTATAAATTGTTTAAAGAAAGTAGAAAACTGGCTGTAAAAAATGAAGTTATGTTGGCTGAATGCTAGTTGTTGTTTGGGGTTTAACTTATTGAATGGGGAACTGTTGTTATTCGTTCACTTAAACAGTCTCACTTAGCCTCTTATTATCATTGCTAGTCAAGTGGTAGGCCTATCTGCGAGATGGGTGTTCAGATCCATGACATGGACAACGCTTGGTTGAGAGTCAAGTTTATTAGTGGATGATCCAATTGTGTACAATTGCCAGTCTGAATTCAGCCTATTTAATCCTAGTTCCACAGATTGTACTGCTGAAGGCTGGACTTCGCACAGTCAGGCAACAGTATAGTTCCGTTCCTAGTCACCAGATGTCTGGGTATGTGGCTCACCAAACCCCCGAATCCTTAAGACTCATACTGTTCCAAATGGTTTCAAATAGTGCTCTCCGGCTAGACTGCCGGCTTAACTCAATATATATCAGTTTACTATTAATTTTTCCCAAGCAGTACCACTCACCGAGAGGTGCGTCCTGTCTGCAATAGCTGCACATGTATATTACACCTATCAGAAGCTCCTGCCTTATTCATATTGCAGTAATTCATATAATTTCGAATACTCTTTTATAATATTCCTCTTACAATCTGGTGACTTCTACCTTACATCTATATACTCTAAAATGTCTGAATCGAAATTTATCCTCTTGCCCATATGGCGCAAATACCTCTTACGAGGAGAGTCCTCACTAATGACTCATATGCACAAGGTGTTTTACTAACTACCTTTGTGCAGTGCTAGCAACCTAGGTTTCTTCTCTTAATAATCGAATTGCCTTCCTGGTAATATGAATCTTATGTTGTACGATCACTGGAGATCTATGTTTGTATAATGTTTGTATTGTGTTCAAATATACTGATGTAATTTACCAATCCTATATTTTAAGATGTCGCAACGATGTGATTATCAAACTGAATATTGGATTTAAAACTGCCTAGAACTACACTGGCAGAATATGTAAACTAGCGCCTGCATTAACTTTTGTCGGTATGAATAATAACAAATTAGAAAAAAGACCTTTCATTAAGTCTATTACAAAACTGCAACAACTGCTAGAAGTTAATATAAGACGAGTAAATATGATATATAATTGTCTATTTCAAAATTGTATTTGTATGTTGTGATAGGAGGGTTGCCGAATGTAACTTTAAGGGTGTGTTGATAATAAATGGAAATTATAGATACATGAAATTTTTGTTTCTTATAAGTTTTTATATATATATATGCTATTCTCTTGCAGACATTGAGCATGTTTTATTTACATATTCCCAAATTATTAACATATATTTTTGACATTTTTCTTTTTTCACATAAACTTGCATTGGGTCGTATCTCATCTAAAAATAACCTGAACAAAGATGTGGACATGGC
The DNA here is from genome assembly GCA_936440205.1 of Lepidonotus clava. Classification (NCBI taxonomy): domain Eukaryota; kingdom Metazoa; phylum Annelida; class Polychaeta; order Phyllodocida; family Polynoidae; genus Lepidonotus; species Lepidonotus clava. The sequence continues at coordinate 48,454,327 of OW387146.1, read as the reverse complement.
ACAATGGTCAAACCATTGAATTGGAAAACCATACCCTTTCAAAAGTAGCAGTACTACACGTTGGATGTTACTTCAGAGGTTCAGGGTGAGAGGTTGTGTGTTCTTTGGAAAGGGATTTCAGGAGGTGGGTGTTGGGGGGGGGAGGGGTGGAAGAAGCTGTGGGACACTGAGAGTGGTTTATTAGGTACGAAATAGATGGGGAATTGCTGACCCCTTATAAATGTAATATGTTACACTGCCCGCTAACCTAGCCCTAGCCATATGGTTCCCCACACCCCCGCCCCGAGGGTGACTGGCCGGCCCCAGTAATAAATTCCCCCCCCCCAACACTCACCGCCCAAGACCAAACCCCGACACGGTATTGCTTTGTGGGACAGCTCGCTAAACTTGGGTGGGGCATGGGCCCCCACATGGGCCTAAATATCACCAAGTAAACTATAGTATAACCTCTGCTCCCTTGCAGCGTTTAAAGGGAGCCAAAAGCAATAATTGACAAAATTTTCAAAACTCAGATAACTATCGAAATATGTTAGGTGAGTCTAGTTAAGGTCAGTGGTAATGTATTATGGTAATACAAAATTCCTATCAACATTTCTGTTGAAAAAAATCAGTGGTAATGTATTAGTTGTGAAAACTAACTCAAACTGGAGTAGAATTCCACAAGAGATGGTAATATTTCCATTTGTTTGTAAACAAACCCCATTCTGATACTGGTTACTACCAACCCTTTTAGACTAACTATTAACAAGTTTACCTCCCATAGCAGTGCTACCGCTGGCAGGCTAGACTCCCCGAGATCACTGGGACTAGGGTGTTCTCACCTTCCGTTGACACTGCCTATAGCTATCAATGAGCTGGAGAAGTCAACAGCCGGAGAAGTCAGCAAAACAGGCAGCTACCAGGGCTGCAAAAATTCAATCGGCTGCAAACTTACAAGGAGCAGGAGTGACACACGAGGATCTGACTGACAATGGCGGACGCCCCTACTATGTAGGCTTGCCTTGACCAGTTTGAAAACGTATTTTTACGGGCCAAGATTGAAAACCTCACCCAGGCAAGGACAAGGATGTGCATGTTGGAGCTGAGAGCCACCTGCCTTCCAGTCTCCACCGGGGCAACCCTCACTTTGGTCAAGCTACCCCTGCTCTGGCCATGCCGGTGCCCGCCAAGCTGCACTACACACCCCAGCCAGCGTGGGCCGCACTCCTGTCCTACATTCCTCATCACCTCCAGCTCAATCCCCTGAACAGGTGGTATATAGAGGAACAAGTCAAGATGGCAATGCTCTTTATGGCAGCACCTACGAAAGGTAATATTCTCTTTGATATGTGCATTAATTGCAACATCCCCCTCCCCAACATGTATGTTGATAGGGAGGGGGTCGTCACTATAAAGGAGAAACTGGACTATAAGGACAAAATGTCGTACAATGAGTTTACACCACCATGGTACAGGACCACACATTGGTACAGACAGATGAGTGTCCCAACCTACTCGCTAATCTGCAACAACTTTGCCATGATCCTTTTGACCGTCCGTGGCCAGCAGTTAGGAAATGGAGTAATACCATCATTGATAAAATTGAGAGATGCAAAATAACATGTGCTGACTGGGAAGCCATCCAGTCTGTGTGCATGCATATTGTTATGTCCACCCCTCACAATAGCCATGCTGAGGTGACTGTGGCCTGCCCCACATTCAACCAAGGTATGTGCTGGGAAGCCGGGGAGAGCCATAGGCAAGGACTGGTTTTGTTGACCCATCAATGCACCTACTGCATGGCAACATCGCAGTAGGGCAAGATCAACCATCAGTCCTCCCTGTGTGGTAGGTGGTAAAAGACAATGCAGTTAAATGCCTGCCAGCCACAACAGGGTGAGACAAGGGATAAACAGCAGCAGTAGGACGCCCAGCAACAACACATGTTTGTCTGGCAGACCCATCAGGGTCAGTCAACTGCACACCAACCCCAGGTTCAGCAGTCCTGTTACTTCATATTAAAAAACCAGTATCGCCCAGGTTGGTGTTGCAGCGGGATCCTGTGTGTGGACAGGGTAACATAGTTATAGCGAAGGCCAATTCTATGGCCCCTCGCCCAAAGGTAAACAAACACACGTACACACCTCAGCTGGTACCCTAAATCCCCAGACCAATGGGCGCCCACTTTTCGACTCATAGCAGTGACTCACCCCACATACCCAGCATGCAGCCGACAAGATGGCGGTGCCCAGGGCCGGGCTTTGTTTGGCGTTGCAAACTTGAGTGCATGTTGGATATGATTACGATGCCCACACCACCGACCAGCATAAACAGAGAGACAAGATACGAGAGGCCTGTCAGAAGGAAACAGTGTTACCTGATACCTCGTCTCTCCTGGCACATTGTGTGGACAACTGGCCACGCATTGAGCTACAACCTGCTTACCTCCAGGCCCTCGCAGACATATATCAGGTGGTTTGAGATTCCCAAACTGTATGGGCACCTACCTACCCATCCCTTCTCACCTGAACATTGAGGCATGGACACACTACTTGACCGGCCTCCACCCAAATCAGGAATCGTTGAACTGTGTCAAGTATGGTTTCGCGATGGGCTACTTGGGCCCCATCTCAAACACTGCCGATGTTGACAACCATGCCAGCAGCAACGCATTCCCCACGCACGTCGATGCTTTCATCCAGAAGGAGTAGTAGTGTAGGGCCGTTGTTGGACCATCTGACACCCCCCCCCCCAACCCATAACAGAGTGGAACCACGTGTCAACTATCATGACATGTCTGAAGTCGGGTGGGGCCAAGAGGAGGGTCATACCGGATCTCTCTTACCCACCCCAGCAATCGGTCAACACATATATCAACAGGAACATGGTCCTGGGATTGATAGTTTGAAAGATTGATAGTCTGAAAGATTAATTACATTGTCGAGGTCTGCTAATTTGTCAACCTCTTGGGTTTCATAATTTTCGAATTCAGACTTGAGAGTGTAAGTTTCAGGAGAGAGGTTCTGTCCCAGGCCTGTAATCTGACCGATATGGTTGAAAGAATCTACTATGGACAACTAAGAACAATTAACCAAAGTTTTATTAGTGACTGGAATGTGGGTTAGAGATTCCTTTGAAGTGGAGTCCGTGCGACTTTCTTTCTCCATCCGTGTGGTCTCGTGTTCAAAGTTCAGCAGCGCTGGTTGTGGGTCGGGTGGTCCTCGTAGTCATCTCGCCTGCTGTTGGTAACCCCTCTCCTGTGATAGGGGCTCTGTTGGCGGCCTTCAGTGGTTTGCAAATGCAGCGAAAGATGTTTCGATTACTCTGAAAAATGAAAAACTAAATAATGTAAAGTCATACAAGTACTTGGGTGTTGATCTGGATGATGGACTACGATTTGATCTTATGATCGAGGCCACCTTCAAAAAAGCAAATAGAAAGCTGTTTATATTAAAAAGGATAAGACCTTATATTACAAACTCAGTGGCCAATCAGATTTATAAGAGCTGTATTCTGCCAATCCTAGATTATGCGGACTTCCTAGTAGATTCTGGTAACCAACAACAGATTGGAACCTTGGACAGTATCCAGAAAAGAGCCATGCGTACTATAGATTATAGTAAACTTGGCAGTCTGAAATATGAGGACGCAATGGAACTTTATGGACATAAACCCCTATTTGAACGCCGGAAATTGCACCTGCTTTCAATCATGTATCGCCATAGTTTAACCTCATCCAACCTTGATCATTCTAGGCCTGATGTTAAACTCAGAAGTGATAGTAAAGTGAAATTTGATATAAAATGACACGTCTTACTATAGTGGAAAAAAGTCCATTTTTTCGAGGAGTATGACTATGGGATAGAATCCTAGAGGAAATTCAAAAGTCAACTACCAAGGTTAAATTTAAAAAAGGCATTAATGAGTTCTTTAAGTGATCCCGATGCTGACCTGTTTGTATAAACCGGACTTGGACCCCTGTTTTTGACTATTCTACACAATCCCAACTTGATATGTTACAATACAATTATGTGTTTATGCATCATGTTCATCTCAATGTTTACCATCATCATCCGTGTAAGTTCAACTGGAAGAACACTCATTCTGTAAGTGAAGTTGTCGTAAATAAAAAAAATAAAAAGAGAGATTCCTTTGAAGTGGAGTCGATGCGACTTTCTTTCTCTATCCGTGTGGTCTCGTGTTCAAAGTTCAGCAGCGCTGGTTGTGGGTCGGGTGGTCCTCGTAGTCATCTCGCCTGCTGTTGGTATCCCCTCTCCTGTGATAGGGGCTCTGTTGGCGGCCTTCGGTGGTTTGCTGTGGTGGCCTGACCTAAAAGGGCGTTGGTCTCTACGTTGGTTCCGGGTCCCGGGAGTGGTCACCCTTCTTAGCCAGTCCTGGCTCCATCACCAACTACGTGTTGGCAGTCCGGGGCTTCCTTAGAGGCCTAGCAGCTACAGCCTTTGACTCTAACAGGTTCGGGACAAGCTCCAAAATGGTACCGTTGTTAGAAATGACAACGGAACCAAATCTGGTTGCAGAGGTGTACCCATAAATGGCATCGTTGTCAGAAATGGGGTCCCATTGAGACAGGAGAACAAAGGGATTTATAAAAGGAGCCTGCGAACTTCATAAGCAGCCTATTTCAACCCAAAGTATCATAATACTGTACAATTAACTATTTTACGATGATTGTCCGATGGAATTCTCTGTAAACATCAAATTAATAAAGTTATTCTGGTAAGAAATGTTGAATAGGCAGTCAGTTAGGTAATACATCTTATGAGGGGCGTTCTGCTCCAGTGCACACACTGCACACATTTCCAATCGCACTGTGCATACTGTTTGCACACTATAAATAACCCTGAACCTCAGCCTGGAGAGTGCTCATGCACAGAGTAGCAACGTTGTCATTTATGGTATCGACCTGATTTTTCACATCAACACCAAAACAGCATTGCGTCCCTAACCTGCTCTAACAGGGTCAGATATGCACTCCAGGCCTTTGCCAGGCAGAAGACCCACACCGTTAGCCAAATGCCTCCCTTAGAACCCCACCAGGTTGCACACATCATTAGTTGGGTGTGGTGGCGCTATGGGATCCCTGAGGTCCCCCTGGCCTTTCAGCTCCTGTACTATCCAGGGTCAAGACAATTGGAGGCCGACCACCGCTCTCTCACAAACTATGACGGCACCCATCACCTCACCAGGGAGGATGTGGCGGTGGTGGACAGCACACTGGTCATACGCAAGAAATGGAGTAAGACAATGCAACGCTATGACCAAGTTCACGTAGTCTCCATCCCGGCAGCGCACGACACCTCCATGTGTGCTGTTGCCCTACCCCCACCAGCTTTAATTCCCATCTGTGAGGGAGTGTGGCACCTTAAATTGTCAGTTAACGTGTAAATCAACTACTGCCACAAAATACAACCCATACAGCTAGCGGTGTTAGGCATGCCTATGATAGGAACACTCTGGATATTTTCTTCAGACTTTTCTTTATACTAGCCTAAGTTAGTTTATAAGTTAAGGCATATTATGTTTATAAGGCCTGTACGCTCCTCCCATAATTATTTCAATTTCATAGCTTCTTATTTGCAACCCTTTTTTAGTTTTTAGCATAATTGTACGTTACTTTAGAGTTATGTAGTTTTTCTCATTTCAGGACCGGCTAGGTTCCTACAGACAGAATCAGGCTTATCATTTACCAGGGTAACTAATTATAAACCGTCTCCCATTTATGTGTCCAAAAACCTCAACAAAGTCAATCTCTCAAATGTACATTTTCTATTGAAACTAACACATTTTCCATATATAACTTTATTTTGTACAAGCACTGTTTATAATAGCACGTTGTGGCAATAAGTAATATAGATGTATACATGTATTAGGTTAACAACAGTAGGTAAATATATACAAACATTTTATTCTTAATATTCTATGTCGTAGTTTAATCACCGGAAGTCCGCCAACTATCCGTATCTAGCGTTGTGCATTTGCTCCCTCCCCCCCACCTCTCCAGGCCGGTGCATCGTGAACGATCCAGGCATCTTAGGTTGCGGTTCTGGAATATAAACAACATAGCAGTCACTCATTTAAGGATAGACAACAGTTGGCAGGGCGACTTTTTCACTATCTCCTCTAATTTTCTTAATTGATGAGATACAGCAGCGTTTTATATATCAAATGAAAGGTAATAATTTTAACTTTCTAATGGCATACATAAAGTAAAAGTGAAATCAATATCTCCGACATGATAAATTAAAAATTTAATGACTTTTATTTTTTGAACAGGGATATCTTCATTAATATTAAAGGTATAAACTTAAAACTTTGTATGCCTCCTAATGAGATTCTTCTGCAGGGAAGCATGTCTCATATTTTTCATTCAGGTCCTAGTTTTTATTTTATTGCAAAAAACGGGAAACTTTTTGTCATTTTTTAAGAATTAATTTTCTAGATTTCATAAAAATGAAAACTAAGACCTAAATAAAAAATTGCTTCCCTCCAAATGGCTCTCATCTATATATGTTCCAAATTTCAAATCCCTACATGTTATATTAAGGGAGATATCCTTGTTCAAAAAAATTGTCATGAAAAGTTAAATTTTCTAATTCTGGACACTCATACACTGGCACCAGCACACTTATATTTATATGATCTATATCAATAGGTTGGGTTTTCATTTGGCTATTTAGTGGTATATGATATATGAATATGGTATTTATGATATTAAAGTGAAGATCATATTACTATGACCATCCCAAAACACCCCTCATCAACAGTTGTCTATCCTTAATCATCAACGTCTTAAACCACATTAATTATCTAGACAAATAGGCAATAAATTACCCATCCCCATCTTAGGCCACAAAATTTCCTTTACCACATGTGGAACGGATATTCACCAATCTGTAATAAATAGGTTTTAAACACAATTATTGTGCGGATACAGATCCAACTTTATGGTGAACTCAATATTACTATAACAACCATCGTGGGGTCCAAATCTTGAACTCAGTGGCCAATGTGCTTCACTCCCTTTATTTTTCAATTAATTCTTTCAAGTCCTTGATTTAAGTCAGAGTTTTGTTTTTTTATGAAATGTATTTTAAAAAATGTGTCCAACATTAACAATAAAGAGGGCGCCGTATGTTGGGGAACTATTCAATAAGTGAATAAATGTCCCTTGTGATACATACCTATATTTGGTGTCGAAGAATATTCCACGCAGGGCAATCATACTGGTGTCTTCGTCGTAGGCATCTATGTCGACGTCCCGCTCATTTGTCAGGTATTCCCAGTCTACCTAAAGGAATGATAAAAATATAATATATAAAAGTATTGAGTAAAATGGCAGGCAATAGTGGCCTAGCGTCGACTGATCCAATCTTTTGTAGTCAAGTTAAATGCAGACTATCAAACAGACGATAATTCCTCCTCCTTGTCTACGCGTAATTTTTTGCAAGAACCCACACAGGGATGGCTCTTATAATAAATTTTTCTAACTGGCAATCATTGCAATATTTCCCTTTGAGGGTTGCTCCCCACACAGGCAGCACTCCCAGTCAGAATGGCTGTGGACACTACCATCCCTGGGCTGCTGCCGAAGAGATCCGCGCTGCAATAAAGAAGTTAACAATTAAGTCGGGTTAATTCTCATCTCATGTCACATCGACTCCTAGGAAGAACTTATGTATTTTAGATTGATGACATGAAAAAAATAAAACTCGTGAAGCTTTCGATGTCCGACGGTCTCAGTTCAGGGGACACGTTTTGGTCCTGAGTCTCGGGGTATGGTCTGAAAAAACAGTCATGGCATTTCAATAAAACTTACACTCAATAGGCATATCACATTTACTCCGCCTAATATCGGGGTCATCAAAGGTAACAGTACGAATTAATTGAAGTTACTAGTACTCCTCTGTCAACAAGACAGTTTATAGGTGTCGCAAATAGCAAGCCTAAGCCCCTGTTTGCTTCATGGGCCATTTTGTAAACATGGATCAGCTGTTCTGTTCAGCTGTGACCTAGATACTGTTGTTTACACAGAAGGTGACTTTTCCCCAAGTCCATAAAGGAGTTAAATAAAGACTAGTAAATCTTTTATAATCAATGGTATCCATTATCGATGTACTCACCTTACTCGTGATGTAGAGGCTCTGTCGTGTAATGCCATTTCTGGATGTCCGCACTGATAGTCGAATGTAATGTTCTTCAGCTCGTCCGGTCGTGTTAGTCAGGAATTAATTAGGTCAAGCATGGGTGGGGTCTTACAACCATGTGCCTACTGACCTGGATCAATGAAAGGCGCTGCTCAAAGAAGAAGTCTCATGTTTAATTAAGGGATTATTTTAGCTTATGAATTCTTGTAGTTACGTTATTTATACAAATCATCTTTTCGAAGGTTTTGCAGGAGCATTCAACATTACAAATACCTAGTTACATGTATTGTGTGTGTATGAAGTAGTCTTCTTCCATTTAAAGCGTACTCCTTTCTCGCTTTCTTGCAAGATTCTCAACCGGAATTAATGCGCCCCACCGTGCTTGACCCTTCGCCAACGCAAGGCATCCATTTCTCCAAGTCCACCCATCCACCTAGTGTCCAAATCAATGTTTAATGTACATTCCTGTACATCTGTTGCCAGCAGAGCATTTGAAGAAATTATTAAATTGTACCCCCCCAATAAATCTAATATTTTTTATTCCAAAGTTCTGCACCCAGCCATTAGGCTTAGTAGGAAGCAGGAGCCTGCGCTGACCTACCTAGGTTCCCTTAGGTAAATAGATGTTGTATATTATAGTTTTTATACATTTAGTTTCTGTATATATATATTGTTCTTATCAAACTACAACCAAACAATAAAAAACCAATAAACGCAAAAGGTACGTAAGATATGGTGCACTCTGTAGTGCTCATTTAATCGTACAGTTACCAATTAATCAAAACCATAATTCTTAAAAAGAAAAGAACTCGAAAGACGGAGTCGAAATCAAGTTTCAGTTGCCAATTTACAATGTGAGGTATTTGGGGTAATAATGTTATCTTGAAGGACACATTATGTAGACAAGTTATTTGTATCCAGATCATAGGTAAGTGTCACCAGTATACCTGGCTCACCTTACATATTATCGTTTTTCTTTGCTGTTTTATTTTCATTGAGAACAACTTTGAGAATTCTTCATTTATAAGCCTATCATAAAGTATCGTTGGGTCAAAATTAAAAAAGTGTTGTAAGACTTCTCAACTTAGTCACATTTGGTATCAAGTCCCCCTATTGTATATTCGGTTTGATCTAAGTTGTTATATGGTAGAAGGAGGGTTGCTGAGATTCCATAGTAACAAGGAAGGAAAACCCAAGGTCAAAAATACCAAAAGAAAGACTAACAAATAATGTATTATGTAATCAATTCTCCCTACCACGGATAGCTGATTTACAGTACGGATTTTAAGCACGTGCAGGTTCATTATAGCTAATTTTGTAGACAAAAACACGTTGAAATTTATAGAAAATAAACAAGTATTTGCCATATCTATGTGTATGATGGAGGGATTTTCAAACCAACTCATAATATGATAAACCAACTCATAATATGATAAACATATATAAATAACAAATGAAAAATACTTGATATTGATGCCCATCTTTTAAACCAAATAATAATGGCATGACAATTGAAATTTTCCATACTTAAGCCATTTTGAATTCTTTATGATACTCTCTAGGACCACTTCCTGCACCAATTATGGCCCACCCACACAGCCACAAGGCCCCTGGCCCTGCAGGGCCTCCACTACACCTGTGCCCAGGGCCCTTCAGAATCGACCCACAGCGCCCACAGAGCCAATGAGCACTTGGGATGCCCACACTACACCTCCATTCATGGCCCTTCATCAAGAAACCAGGATGGACAGTGCGCCCACCAGTGCCCCGCCCACGTTATGGCCATTTGTTTGAGGAGATGCCATGGGGCATGTACTTGATCCACAAGAACTAAGGCGTGTCCAGATTGCCGGGGCCATCTACAAGTTCCAACCCAGCTTTATTTAGAGCATTACAATGCATATAGAATTAACAGGAATTTCCAAAGCCATGAGTGAAAAGCTGGCCAACTTTGACACTTTCAAAATTTGCGTAATTCTGGTTTTCAGGAATTCTAACAATAGAATTTTGTAATTTGTGGCCTCCTGATAGGCATGTTTTGATTTTATAATTAAGGGGCGTTGATGTGAGCCAGGAGCATGGGCTCAGCTACAGGAGTTGCCAAGAAAAAATCAATGTAGTGTGTTATGAAGGTTTCAGCCTAAATGGTTGGAAATTACGGTACTATGGATAGTTCAAGGCTGTTTATTGAAATGATTTTCTTATCTTATTAGTCAGTGAAAAATGAAATAAGTCAGGGAAAAGTCAGGGAAATGTGAGGGAATTCCGACGTCTGTGGTAAGTGGCAACCCTGTAAGGCGTGTCGATCGTTTCCGGGGCCATCTACAAGTTCCAACCCAGCTTTATTTAGAGGGTTTAAGACTATTTATATAGAATTAATTAAGAACTTATCAACAGTGTTATCAACAGTATCAAAAGTGTTGTATAGTTTATCAGTTAGACCATTGTTATATTGCAATTGTTTGGCTATACATAGAGATTCAACTTTAGACGACAGACTAATATTGTAATAATGGCCACCGGTGCCTGGCCCACAAAGCCTGCTGAATACATTATGAACAAGTTATCATGTAGCATATTATTTTACAATTTGAGTACTAAAGGTTTCTTAAACCAAAGTAAATATGAAGGACTGACTAATCTTATAATAATGCCACACTGTGACCCGCCCACAGAGCCTGGTATTGAAAAAAACCATACCCGACAACAAAGCGTCTGCAGAGGCCTTATCAGCATTAAGTAATAACCGTCCAACAATGAGGGGTCGCCCTGCTCCCACCACATTTATTTGTCCAGCCTCCACTGGAACATGACTGCTGACCTTAATTTGTTTGGAGAAGAGTCTATATGGTCGTCTGTTTTAGGTAGATGCTGTGGGGCATGTACCTGATCCACAAGGACTAAGGGCCAGCTATATCTCGTGTGTGTTAGACTATTGACATGGATGTAGGAGTTTTTCAAAAGTCGTATAGTTGTTGTATAGTTTATTAGTTGGGCATTGTTTTTTTGCAAGAATCTTGGAAGAGATTTAATTTATATTTCTTATGCAATTATTATAAATATTCCTCCGTTGCCACCCAAGAGAATACCTTACTTACATCTACTATGTGTTGGTCGGCCGAATCAAGTGCATTGATTTTATTATTTTCAAAATCAACTTCAGGGTTTCCCCTTGTCTTCCAGAAGATAGTAAAATGAAAGAATTCATGCAATTCTAAATTCAACTCATCAACCAAAGATTGTTTAAATCACAAAAACTTCGCTAGCCAAGCTCAAGTGTATAGGTTGTTCTGATGGATTGTTAGGTTGGTTTGCAAGCTATTTGTGTCATACACAACAGTTAACATATAAAGGTGATCTTATCAAGTTTATGTCCCAACAGGTATTGTTCAAGGCAGCATACTAGGGCCCTTACTTTTCATCCTGTATATCAATGATGTGGTAGATAGAATGTATTTTGTTAAAATTAGCATGTTTGCCGATGACTGTGTATTATACTTATCCAGCAACAACTGGGCAAATGTACATGCACGATGCAATCTGACTTGGAAAACTTTGTTACATGGGGAACAGAAAATAATTTGACACTGAATATATCAAAAACTAAGACTATGATAATATCAACTAGGTCTAAGCTGAGGGGAATTTGTGATCCAGATTGTATTAAAATCAGGAACCAAGAAATAGAATTTGTAAAAACCTATACATACTTAGGGGTAACATTGACCAATGAAATGTCATTAAATCCCTTTCTTAGGAATATCAAAAGGCAAGTAAATTGTAGAATTTTTTCATTGATAAAGCTAAGAAGATATCTAACATCGTATGCTGCTTTAGCAATATACAAACAAATGATACCACCTTTGTTTGAACATTTTTTGTTTAATTATTGCTTTCAAAAACTTGGGTTTACAAACTCGGTTTACACCGTTCTTCCGTATGTTCCCACTTGAATTCGATAGTATAAAATTTAGTGGAGCAGTTATCAGATATGTCTAGTAGTATTATATACAGTTTGGTGAAAACCCATTTGTGCTGGGATGAGATGGGATGAGATGGGTGAAATGAGTAATCATACATTATTGTTTGGCATATGGAAATTCAATAATTCTCAATAAATGTGACTTAAAAACGTTTTTATCTTCCAGTATCCTCATTTCCACTCCATAAATTAATAGCATTAAACCAGGGATTTGATCTAAATTTGTAATGATTTACATTCGGTATTTCAAACAATCTACCACTATGCCGACGTGTTTGTACATCCAGGTTATCAAGAAAGTTCTCATCTAAGCTATTATTAAAAATAAATAGTAATAAATGTATATATCGTCTGACATATAATCTGAAAAAAGCACATTTTTCATGAAGCAAATCCGAAGATATACGTTCATTATATGGTAGCGTGTACTGATTCTTGACTATATACAATCCTCTATTTTGTAGCACTTGAAATTGCTCACTAATATATTTCGTATCTGGTACACCGACAAAGTCTGCATATTCCATAATTGGTAAAATAGTACTCTTATAAATGGTAATAGCTGTGTATTCATCGATGTATTTCCTAATTTTCTTAAAGTAATCAAGTTTCAAATACAATCGTTTATGAAGTAGTTTCCTATGTTTTACAAATGACAATTCAGCATCAATAATAAGCCCTAAATACTTGTAATCTGAAACATTCAAAAACTCAGAGTTATTCATACTAAAATTAACCTGTCCGTTGGCAGATTTTGACACAATAGATGTTGTTTGACTTTGCGATTTACCTGTATTAACAGTAAGCAAATTTTGATCACACCAATCAGCTACCTTATTCAGAGTATTCTGTAGTCGCAATGCATCATGGTCAAAAATGATTGTATCATCAGCATGCAAAATTATGTTATTTTCACCAATACTATCTGGTAGATCATTTACATATAAAGAGAAGAAGGTTGGACCCCACACAGATCCCTGTGGTACTCCGAAGGTAATAGGCAAAATGTCTGATAGGTGCTCATTTATTTTAACCAATTGAGTTCTATTATTCAAATAGTTCTCAAAGAGTTTAATAGTCTTAAAGTCAACCCCAATTTGAGAAATTTTGTTTAATAGTAAACTGTGTGATACACAATCGAATGCTTTACGTAAATCCAAATATATAATATGTGTATCTTTACGACCATTTACATTTCTATAAATTCTATCCAAAAGTGTGACTATTGCAGTTAGAGTCGACCTACCACTATGAAAACCATGTTGACAATGACTTAATGTATCATTATTATTAAAAAATCATTTCAACCTTTTATTCAACATATATTCAAAAAATTTCCCAGGTAGTGGTAGCAGTGATATAGGGCGAAGATCAGATACTAATTTGGGATTTGGGATTTTAGGTAGGGGAATTACTGTTCCAATCTTCCATTTATTCGGAAAACTTGAAGTTTTGAGCACCATATTATACATGTGTGTAACAAACTCAATCTTTGACATAAACGCATCAATTATAACATGTGATCTTATGTTAGTAATAGCGGACGATTTGGTAGGATCAATCACTTTAATAGTATCAACAATATCCATCTCAGCGAAAGGTATGTTTGTAATACCATCAGTATTATTGTTTAAAACAGTATGAATTTGATCAGGATAGGTGTTCTTTTTCACAATGACAGAAGCAAGTGAGGACCCAACATTTACATAATATCGATTAATATAGTTCACCATATCACAAGCATATAAAGGTAATTTAGTAGTCTCATCAATAATTGAATGTAAAGTTTCACCAGATGTAGCTTTTGGTAAGACTTTACGCAGAGATGCCCAAAAAATTTTCAGGTTATTTTTGTATCTATTCAAATCATTTTTAATCATACGAGATTTACTCAATCTAATACCATAATCTACTTGAGTTCTCAGAAAATGAGCTTTTCTCCATAATACAGAATCTGTTTTTGCTGCTCTTGCTTTCCTATATAGCTTTTCCCTATTTCTCATCAAGATCAGAATATCTGGTGTTAGCCAGCATGGTTTCATATCTGATGCAGTGATTTCCTTTAAGGGACGGATTGTATTTAATGTATTAACAATATTTGTTTCAAAAACATTCCAAAGTTATGTAGGATCAGTTATTTCCATAAATCTATCCCAGTTTTGATTATCTAGTAACATAGAAAATTGTTCCTGATTGTAATGTAAGTACAATCTCCCAATCGTCCTCTTCTTCATTATTTTATTTCTAAGTTTTTTCCTTATTAAAAAGGTTGGATAATGATCACTCATATTGCAGTTTATAGTACCAGAGTTTTGTATAACATTACAATCAGTATACATCCAATCAATTATAGTACTTGTAGAAGCTGTTACCCTCGTACCTGTATCAATATATTGTTTAAGATTGTATTTTTTTTCAAATTCCCGAATTTTGAGTGAAGCTATCAATTTCTTATTATTATAATCAATATTAAAATCACCAAGAATATACACTTCATCCCTGGATCTATTTAATCTATCTAGTGCTTCATCTAAGTAAACCACAAAAGTCTTACCATTTCCAGTCGGCGGGTGATATGTAGCTTGTATATAAAAAGGTCGTAAATTTAAATGCTTAACTTTCAAAGATAACATCTCAATATCTTCATTTACTAGTCGAAAAGGCGCTATTACTTTGTATGCAAATTTACTTTTTATATATACTATAATTCCTCCTCCTTTCATAGTGCCATTTAGGTACCTGTTCTGTCTAACACTATTATAGCCAGGAATATTTATAGTTTCAGAAGGTATTGATGAATTCAACCAAGTCTCAGTAATAACAGCAATGTCAATGTTATGTAATGGAAGATGGACCTGATCAATCTTTGGGAACAAACTCCTTGTATTCAAATGTAATATTTTTATACCTTTAGCATCTAACATCTCCTGTATGTCACATATGGTACAATGGTAACCAATCCGACACCTGTCGGCAATTAGTATTAAACACCCTATTTGTTTTACCAGTGAAAAACGTATGAGCAGGTATTAGTTTATGATTGATGTGAAACATGATGAGCATGAGTGAATTCAACAGAAAAACCCAAGTTGACATTGACAGATTAATTAAAGTGATAATGTTAACTATAATGTAAGTACGAGAGTGTCGGCATAGTTCAAGTACCATATAATTTAATTCAGTACAATTCAACCCATCCAATTTTGAACGAAAAGTTGGATAGTCTTATTTTTTAGTTTATCGATATAACCATCCTCTTAGCAAAAGGTTGGCTAGAAACTAGTAGTATTGCCCTTTTATAATAACTAATATAGTTATCACTGTGTATCTTCTCCGCGAAAGGGTTACTTGGTGGATAAATGAATGGATTTTGTTTGTTTAATGAAGAGTACTCTCAACGAAAGTTGTACCCTTCACCTATTAATAAACCCTTGTTTCTGCATTTTTCACAGTTCTTATAGTTCATTTCCTGGGTGTATTCTTTGCTGCTTTGACGATTTCTTTCGGACAGTGGGTCAACTGCTTCTTGCCATAGTGGCAGCCGTCTACTAAGAGTTTATATCTGTGCGCCCACGCTCCTTTCCCGTTACAGTGATGGATTAGTCTGCTTACCCATGGAATAGTGTTGGATTGGGGGGTCATGTCGATTATCATTTTGTTCATTGCTAGTACAGTATCATTTAGTACCTGCTGTTCTTCACCACCGACAGGTTGAGCTCCTTTATTATATGTCAATAAGTCCAGTCCTACTGTGGGGCAAATGATCATTCGAAGGTCAGGGCATCTACTTCCTAACCTTGCACAGCCATATAGGATTGACTTCTTTACCTTTTCACAAGTTTTCGAGGGATCTAGTGAACGCAAGTGTGCTGTCCGATCTGGCTTTTGGAGTATAGTAATGCTACAAATACCCCCCATAACCACTAATTTATCGTAGTTCCCTTTGGCTAGCCTAGATTCTGCAGCAATAAGTAATGCTCTCATGTTATACCCGCTATGTACACTAACCTCAAACATTCCTGGGGCTATCTTTTTTAGTTCCTTCTTCAGTCCGTCCCCCCTAGAGTCAGTTATTATAAGTACAGTCATAATGTTTGTGGTAGTAGTACACAGGTACGATCAATGCATAAATATATATGTATAGAGGATAGCACTTATCGTCATGTAGTTCTCAGGTATTAACACCGGCCGCTGTTGCCCCTTCTGCTGCTATGGCTCCCGGTACGTGTATAGGTGCCGGTAGCCCGTGTCAACTCGGGGTCCCAGTTGGGGCCTCCCCTAATGCGATGACCACAGGTGTATGCGTCTCCTCCTTCCCCAATTCTTTGGTGGGCGTACTACTCCTAGTCCTTCGTGTTGGCCTTGCCGGTTGTGGGATGTCATGTAGTTGAACTCCTTTGTAGTGTGATTGGTGTGCGAATTTATCACGAAATTCTGTCCGTAGCTCTTCTAGTGCGAATCCCATTTGGTTCTGATCGGGGTGCTGGCCTGTGTGTAGTAGTTTACTTTGTAGACCATATCCCACAGCCCACTTGTGGCTACCTGTGCACTCAATAGGCTTCTGCACGACTGTATCAAGTAGTTCCTTTAGAAGGGTCGGGTTCTGTAGGTATTTCTCCCTCATAAGGGTTTTCAGATTGACCAACTCGACTGTATCCCAAGTTGGTACTATTAGGGACATACCTATGGCTCTGGCCATATATGGGTTTGGTGTGTCCATGATTTGCTGAGCTACTTGTTTATGACCCCCATATAGTGCTTTGTGATGGAAGTGTCCCTGTTCAACCGATCGGTAAACTATGCCATCCGCCTCAAACAGTGATTCGTACATGTTGCTAAATTTAGCTAGATGCCCGGCAAACCCTACCACCATGTCAGTCACCTTGGTCCTTGTTGACACTAGCGACAGGCTATAGGGGAGGCTATTTAGCCTATTGTGCAGGTAGTAGACCTTATCAATAACCACTCCACCACCCCTATGCGTAGCTTGTATACCTGCCTTTGTTGCTTCTTTGACCATGGTTTTACATTCATTTCTTTGTTTTTGTATTTTAGGATTCGCATCCTCATTCAACCAGACATTTCTAGTATCTTGGTTTCCTTTAAGCTCTTTCTTCCTTTTCATTAGTTCATCTCTTGTTTTCACTGACAACAGTACTACAAGAATTGGGCGTTTATTTCCTGGTTTGGATACCCTTTGCGCAAACTCTATGTTATTCATTTGAATTTCCAGCAAAATCTTGGATAGAATGTCAAACGCAATATCATATGCATTTTCCCCTTTGACTTCAAGAACTCCATCAATTAGAATATTTTTTCTTCACAAAGAGTGATCGTTTTGAGATAGTTGTTGCTCTACTTCATTCATTCTCCTATCCCGATCCCTCACATTTTTCTGATATTCATCATTTTGTTTCTGAAGTATAGCATTTTCAACTTCTAAGACTGTGACTTTTTTTACTAGATCATTATGGGAATCCTGTACAAACTGTATTGCTTTACCAGTGGTGGAAGTTGACAGTTTCAACTGATTCATTTTGGAATTTAGTGTTTCAAACATGGCGACCAAAGTAGGGTGCGGTGGAGACTCGTCCAAACCAATATCAGGATCCATATCCTCTTTCTTACTAGCAAGTGATGGTCGTCGCGTGGTTATATTGAGATGTTTTACAATATCATCCATTATTAGTGAGCGACAAGGAATGTTTACAAGTGCAGTCAATTTGTAATGTAGTATTGTTTACTTATCTGTTCACTGGATGAACTGGAAGTGTTCTTTGCCTGAGCTTTATACACTATGTCCAATCCGGTCCTTGGTATCATGACTAAGAGTTCGTTTTTTTTCTCAGTAATTGAGACGGCTGTCTTCGGGGGTGGGGGGGGGCACCCCGGTAAATCATCTCCTTTTTTGAGGCTTAGTAACATCTATTTTTCAATTTGGGAATATCTGAAATGCCTTTCTCCCAATTAAATTATGTGGTTATGGTGAGATGGGATTGTGGCAATGCCCGACTTAAATGAGAAAGCAAGATGGCAACCTGAACGAACGGGTTTGGGGCTCTGTGCGTTTTCAGACTTATCTACTATTTCAAGTACCCTAATAAGTCTTATTAAGTGGTAATTGATTCACTAAAGTGACTGTGAAGTCATATCAAGAACTGAAAACCTAAAATAGTGGACAGATTCTATGATCTGATCGGATTTTACCATGATACGACTAGCTGGCTATACAAAAAGGAAGCGAGGTAAACAACCCAAACAAGTAGCCGATTACACAACAATGACTGGTGAAACAAACAAATTGGCCGCCCAGTTATGTAATGATCCAATTACTTCTGATGCACAGAAGACACCACAAGCATCAAATCAGTTGGATGACTCGTTTGAACTAGTGGATGAACAACTATCACCCTCTGACAAGTCACCATTGTTGAAAAAGGCCCGCCGTATGAGTAACATACCTGATGAGGATTCCAACACACTGGTGCTAAAACATGCATACTCGGCATTACAACTCTCTCAGTCACACGACTTATCTGATATTAAAGATCGATGGTGCTTTTGATTCAGTCACTGACTGCATTGATAACCAATGTATCCCATATGAATGACCGAATGGTAATGAGAGAAGATTTGGCTAATCTGACAGAAGAAATTGATAGCAATACCTATGATGTCCAGAATCTGAAACAAAATGTAAACAAAAGAATGGATGGTATAGCTAACTAATCCAATCGAATGACTCTGAACTCAGAAGTCTGGTTAATGGTTTACAAGCGAAACTCACACAACAACAGGTAGAAATTGACCAACTGAAAAAAGAAGCAACAAGCCAAAAAACTGCACCTGACACAAACAAATCATATGCTGACGTGATAAAAACCCCAACTGTGTCATCCGAAAAAGAACCTATATATACAAGAAGGTATCAAAATCTTGTTATTGATAGCTTATCTGAGGACAGGGATGAAGACATTCAAATCAAGGTAATTAACCTATTTGCCAACATTGGCATAGACTTTGTCCTAGAAGATCTTGCAAATGTTAACAGAATGAACTCATCCAATCCAAACAGGCCAAGGCCTGTTAGAGTTGAACAAATGAGGCGATGAAAATCAAGGGAAGGCTGACACAAAACCCAGAAACCAGTAATATCTGGTTAAACCCTGATGACGAGTGGCACGTAAGGAAAGCAAAAATCAAATCTAGAATCATAGCTAAATATGCATGTAAAATAGGTGCGATTGCATTTCTTCAGAGCAATGGTCTAGTCATTAACAACAGGCAATTCAACTTTGATGACCTTGACAGTGTACCTGAGGAATTTATCCCGCCAAATACACTTCAAATGCCAATGGACAATGAAGACCCTATTGCATCGAAAGCGCCGGGTGACAAGCCAATAGACCATGTTGATAGAACGCCATATGTTAAAATGAGGATCACAGACTTTGGTATTGTGTATAGTGGACCATCAGCATACCCATCAAACCTGTACAACGGAAAATTAAGTACAAAAACACGAATTAATGTGTAATGAACAAGCTTTCCAGCATATGAAAGCTATTTTCCATAATGCACTGGATCTTGCTGACAAAATCATGAAGGAAAATGATTTGTACTTGATAAAGAAAATAGGAGACCAGATACATGAATCACCTGAATGGAAACGTACTCGAGGTACAAAGCTGGCTGAGATCAAGTTTGAGAAATACTCTCAACATGAAGACCTAAGAAATGAACTCGTTATAGCAGGAAGACTCAATATGTGTCGTTGTACCATCGGCTCGAGGACGGATGCCATCCGACACCTGAAGGGCTGGGTCACATTGCCAAGTACTTCTCGAGATCAATCAGAGACCACAGGGAAGTGAAACATTTTGCACCCTTCTTTGACTGAAACCCTATATACAGAGCTATAGCCTTTAATAGCCTTAACTTGGGTTAAATGAAATGAAATGAACTGAAAATGACAGAACTATATTATATCGTATTATTATATTATATATAGACTGGAATCCTTAACTTAGGATTGAGTCCGATATTGCTTTGCTTTGTGTTGCTTTATTTTCTGATTGGTAGTGCACCTATTTTGTAGTTTCTTCTGTATATTCACACTGCCTTTCTAATTGAATCCTTAACTTAGGATGAAGTAATTGTGTTTGACATGTTGAGTTATATAATATTATGTTGTTTAGTGACATAGAGCCCCAACACATTTCACTGAACTTGAAATTGTTTGATGTCTGCACGTTTGGGCCTATGGCCCCGAGATGTTAATTCCGAAGTAATAAGGATTTGTATATTACCTTGTTGTCCCGCTAATGAACGTGATGATGTGGCCACACATAGTATTATTATTGCTATTCTTATATTTGCTAGTTCTATGATTGTTTTTCGTGGTCCAGTTATATTATTGGTTGGAGTATTCATGCATTTAGTAAGATATCAGAATAGGACCAAAAGTAAATGGAGATGACATCTGCCGAAGATATATGTAGGGCTAAAGGACTTAAATTAGTACATGTCAATGCTTGTAGTGTATATAACAAGCTGACAGAGATTAAACTACTTTATCATAACGTTGATATACTATCAATAACAGAAACATGGCTGCATGAGTGCTATACCAATGATATGCTGGACATTAGTGGAAAGGTAATATATTGTGTTGATAGAAATATGGGTATCCCTAATGGAGTACCCAAGAGACGGGGTGAGGGAGTAAAATGCTATTTAAGTGATAGACTCTCATCGTTTTCATTGATAATGCACGATCATACTTATGTAACCAATGATATTAAGATCTTATCTATTGTGATAAAAGGACAGAAGGGGCATAGAAAGCAAGTGGTACTAACTATATATCGACCACCTTGGGGAATTTTTGAATAAGTTGAACTCAGTGTTAAACACTGAGAAGTGTAAGAATTCTGAAATTTGGATTTTGGGGGATCTGAATATCAACATGAATTTGCGTGGTAATAACTACACTAAACAATTAATTGAATTGTTAAGAGAGCATGCCTTGGTTCAATTGGTTAAAGTGCCAACTAGATTTACACGGAATAGTAAATCCTGTATAGATCTGATTATAATGAATTCGGACTATGTTTCTATGTGTGGTGTTGTACTGGACCAAATAAGCGATCATTTGGCTGTGTTCTGTATCAAGAAAAAGGCCAGGGAAAGTCACTTATTTACAAAAATACAAGGAACAACTCATAGAAACTTCAATAAGATTGGCAACCATTATACCATCGATATTGATTGGCAACCATTATACAACAACAAAAATGTAAATGACAAATGGTCATTTTTTAAACAAATTTTTTAAAAACTCCTTGATATTTAAAAAGACATGTGTCCACTCAAAATGATTTGAGTAGACCAGCTGAATCCACCATGGATAACTCAGGAAATTTTTGAGACAATGCAAACAGAAACTATATGCATGATACTAGTTTAAGTAATTTTAACTATGTTATTTCGTGCAGAAAAAGGGTACAGTTATTGATAAAGAACACAAAAGAGAGCTATATTGAAACAACACTTGAAGAAAATCCTAGTAATCCGAAAAAATGTTGGTGTCTTATGAATCCGTTACTGAAAGGTAATAACAGTAAATTGAATAGTAATATATCATTGACTACAGATGATGGAAGTCCGATTGAACCAGACATGTGCCCTGATTTTCTAAATAATTACTTTGCAACAGTTGGTTTAAAGTTATCTGAATTGACAGTAAATATACCTTACTGTAGGCTAGATGAAATTTTCCCCATGCACATTGATGACAATCTCCAAATGACTTTAACTAATTTACGAAAAATAATTTCTGACATAAATGTGGATAAAGGATCTGGTATATCTGAAATACCAACTTTTATATTTAAAATTAGCTTTGCTATACTTGAAAAAGAACTCTTCGAAATTTACAATTGGTCACTTCAAAATGGGACTTTTCCTGATGAGTGGGCCATTGCAACAGTTACCCCAATACCCAAACCTGGTGACAATAGTAAATGTACCAATTGGAGACCAATATCTAGATTGCCCCTTCCAGGTAAAATATTAGAGAAATATATATATAAACAATTAGAAATATATTTTTTGAAAAGGGATATCATTATCCCCAGTCAATATGGATTTATAAGGTCGCGACCTACTATAGATGCAATCTTTGATTTAACAAAATTTATAACTGAAAATATTAACAATTGTAAGTATGTTGGAGCACTGTACATTGACCTGGCCAAAGCATTTGATAGTGTTGATCACTCTATTTCACTTAGTTAACTAGAGGCCCTTGGTGTTGGTCGGAGGTTGAGAAAATGGCTATCTAGCTATTTGGGAAATCGGAAAATACGGACTAACTTAAATGGCAAAGTATCTAGTACCACTAGCATATCTCTTGGAATACCACAGGGGTCTATTTTAGGACCATTGTCGTTTATAGTGTATATAAATGACTTAAAAAACATAATTTTTTGAAATAGTACCAAATTGATATTATATGCAGACAATGCTGTATTGGGATATACACATACGAACTATACTATACTGATTAAAACCCTACAAACTATGGGTGATCGTCTGTCTGACTGGTGCCTATGAAATCGATTGCACATTAATTATAACAAATCACAAATTTGTATATATGGAACAAGATCATTCAAAAAAAAAATAGTTCCGTTTTTTTTAAATGAACAAAATTAAAGAACAACCTAAGCATTAGGTCTAGAATAACTGTATATAAACAGGTTGTACTGCCAGTGATTGAGTATGCCGACTTCCTCTTGACATTTTGTACACAACATGACTTGAAAAAATTACTGACAATGCAGAATAGTGCTCTAAGGATATGTTTAAATATAGGAAATCTGCAAGATATCCATATTGATGAACTGCATAATCTAGCTAGTCTGAATTATCTGAAATGTCGACGATTGAGCCATTTGTTGTCAATTATGTATACAAATAGAGATAATAAGACCTGGGTCTATGATTACTCTATTTCAGACATTATTACTCATGCTAATTTGTCTACTCGCTTTATAAGACAAATACCAAAGAAAACAATTTATCACAAAAGTCCGTTTTTTCAAGGTGCAAAGGTGTGGGACTCTGTACCAATTAATATTAAGTTGATTGAGAACAAATTGGACTTTAAGAAGTGGATTAAGCAATGGTTATATGAGTATCTGTCATAATTGTGCTTATGTATTATTGACAGCTTAACTTAGCTGTCAAAGATGTATTAATTACCAATATTACTATGCTTTACAAAATGGTAACTTAACTTGGTTACCTTTGTGCCATTTCCATTATTGGTACTTAACTTAGTACCTTAGCATGATGTAGTATTTATACTGATTGATTTGTTTGATGTGAAGCGAGGATATACTCCAAATGTTCTACTTACATGGAAGATCATCACTGATGAATGTGGTTAAATAGATGAATAAATAAATTAATGTAAAAAAAGATATTTGGTTTAAAAGGACTTGGGATAGTGAGAAAAGGTTGGGACATGGGCCAAAACACCTCTTCTATCATCACCTCATTTTCGATAGGCAGGAAGAGGGCCGGGTGATGTGAAAACGCTATCCATGTGATGTGTAGCAAGGCCCTTCGGGCTTCTCCCACAACAAGCCCAATCACCATCTATGCAATCTCGTAGCGAGCCCCGGCAATCTGTACTGGGGCTATCTATGAGATGTGTAGTGGACGCTGCAAAAGGCAGGCCTGACTTTCAAATGAAAATTATTCTTGACACAAAACTAGAAGGTCTGGACAATTAATTTCCGGGCCCTCGGTGATCTATAGGAAGTAGTCTAATTTTTTGTATTGCAGGGTTTTCAACGTATTCCATTGTACCTATTACCAAGTATTAAGTATTATTAAGTTTTACAAATAAGATGATTCCAAGAGTCCATCGTAAGTAAGCTGTTATATAGATGATTGCCGGGTGCGCCATGCACCGGGAGGGCACGATCAGGTGGGCGGTCATGGAGAATCTTGAATATCATCACCAGTGAGATCCAGTTTCATTTCCAATGACGCTACTACCTTAAGCGCACAGCGGTACAACACAGTATCATTAAACACACCCTATGCTTGGAGAGAGCATCAATCTATCAGCATAAGAAGCACTTACTCATGTTCATAGGGCAGGAGGTGTAGGCCACACAACATTTAAAGCCATAGGGGAGGCACAGTGCTCCTATGCAAACACTTTGCAACAAGCTGAGCGTGAGTAGATAGGCATCTGTCTAACTGGCACTAACCACCACGGACAGTAACCAAAGCTGATTGGATGCCCGTGAAACATAGTTAAGCTGTGCTTCAACTTTGCACAGGTTGAGCATCAGGAGCATTGTGCCTTATTGGCGTTACTGAGACTCTGCATTTGGTGGCATAAATGGGTTTATGCTATCTAGGGCAGGGGTACAAAGTGGGTTAAGGCTGCCTGGGGCGTTAGTCATACTATGACTATTTAATCATTTTGGCGCAGGAATGATCCACAGACTGACGCCCGTCTGGCAAATTGTAAACGCACGCAGCAGATTGTGGCAAAGACACAAGTATCAGATTTTCCTGTAATGCTACATCCCATTTCCTGAGTCCCTCTCTCAGTCACCTGTTCTAGGAAAGAGGGGTTTCCTAATATAGTAGTGGGGGTGTAACCCCATATCAGCTGTAATTTTTAGTTTTCATTAATTCATAACAAAATGAAACATGCATAAAATAAATATTTAACACAAGGATAATATCCACAGGGTTCTTTGTTACATTTCCCTCACGAACTGTTTGTACTTTTGATCAATATTTAAGCTCTGAGATGCAAAAGTATGAAAAACATAAGTGTTAAAATGCCAATACATGCGGAGCCACTCTGCACGTCAACCCTCTCAAGTCCGCAGAGCTGCAGAGAGGTGGTTTTGGTGCAGAATGCAGCGTGCACATACTCACTGCTGTCTGCTTGTGCTCATGGACCATGCACTGCTTGTTCGGCCTCATTTCGTAGACACTATTTTCTAAATTATGGAGAATCTGGAGGCTAAGGTATAATAAATCCATAACCAGCCCTGAAGGGTATTCTCGGGGGTTTAGCAACCCTCAGCAGGACCTTGATATCAGCCTTCGTGTCCTCCCCTCAGGCTGATATCAGGGTCGTGCTAAACGTTGCTAACCGCCTTCGTATCCCCTTCTCAGTTGGTTCTGTATTTATTATATTCATATAGCTTTTACTGTAAACATTCTAATAATTATAGTCTTAACCGTAATAGAATAAGCTTTTCTAGATTTGCCATACACGAGGTATTGACCTCAGTGCTATAACTATATCAAACTCAACTTCCGACTTTTGGTGAACAGGTTGTTTTTATTCAAGTGTTAAAGAATGCTAGATAGGCATTTCCCAGCTGGATAGAGCCTACATCAGGATCATATATACAAACATATAGAGGGCTTATGATGCTGTTCTGTTTAGAACATCTAAACCAAACAGTGAAAAATACAAGAAAAATCTGTACTACAATGGAGTGTGTGCAAGGAATACTTTACCTGTAAGTTCACAAAAGATTGAGGACTATGGTACTTTTAAATCCAGGCAGAAATAGCAAGCAATGTCCAGACTGCTAAACTGAAACTATGTTACCCTCTGTATGGTATTGGTTTCTTTATTGACTGCTTCAACATCGTCTTACACAAGTATTCTAAAGGCTGCTTTACAGATTTGTACAACATCACAAGCTGCCACACCGTGATAATATCTATAGGTTATGTACAAAAAATATTGTCTAAATTTTCACAATACTACCCCATTAAAAAGGGAGATTTCTGTACTTTTTCATTCAAATATATTCACATACAAGAATGATCATTCATGTAGCCAAATGGCATTATGGTAATGGTAAACAAAACTTCAGTATTAGTAAATGTAATGAAATAAATCACGCTTACTTAGGAGTAGACTACAATGTTGTATCTGCTATATTAGTGGAGTGAGCTATGTTAAGAGATATGTACAGGAAAACAGAGAAATAAAAACAAAAAATAAGGCCCACTGCTATTTACAATTGAGATTTACTTATCCATTGTACTATGTTAAGTCCTTACAATACCTCTCAACTAGTATTTTCCTTAAGCACCCAACAATTCCTTCATTATATATCAGGTGAGTCATGAAACTTTGAGAAATCTGATTCATTGAAATTCTCGTACAAAATACTGTTCGAAATAAATGATCAATGTCAACTGTTATCCCATTTACTATGTCCAATTCCCTTGCAATTCGTCTAAATTGAAGCAGATATTCAACATAGAATATCAACATCTTAGTATGTATTTTGGAGTTATATTCCATGAATTTACATACAAAAGGGACTGTTTTTAATATAAGTTGTCTTAATTGCACCGCAGCTGAATTGAACTTATATTTTAATATGTTGATTGAAAAGTTAGCCAACTTGTAGATAACAAACCCCAAAGAAGAAAAATGTAATTGCGAACAATTTGTTTCAATTTGTTGAAATGCATCTAAGATACTTGCCATATGGACACCATCATTCTTAATTATCAGTAGTCCTTCCATGTAAGATGATATAATGAAAACGAATGTCCTACAAGTATCAAAGTACTTATTATTATTGTTAAGATGTGGGGCTGATAAACCATAAAGCCACAAGCTCTGTAGGATTTCATCAGGACACCGATCATAAGGAAAATGTTTCGCTTTCTCAGTTTCATTATCAGCATAGAACTTCATTATTTTTTTCATGGCTGATCCGGACATGTTTCGTTCCTTGTTATCCCGAAGCAAGCTAAAAATCAGTTCTAAACAATTGCACAATTTTTCATGCAGATCAAATTTCTCTTTGTTATAGTTACTTGTATGATAAAGGTTGCTGCTGGCGATCCTACTTTCCAACATTTGAATATCTATGTTCCTGATGAATTGGATAATGGCATATAAGCGTACATTATACCTTCTACTCTCTGAGCTCTTTTCAGACTTGCCAGTCGATAGTCTTGCCACCCAACCTAAAGTCAATATTTTACCTTTGAACTGTGATTTGTTGATATTTTGTGGGTTTAGATGAGCTTCCCATGGATACCACCTGTACTTGTCCCACACTCCAGGTATATTCAATTTAAGTAACAGTGAGACTTTACTACGTCTTCCATATTGTATTGTCTCATCAAACCTTTGAAGTGTGTCCATCCTACAAGAAAGGTAGAAACAACAGGACAACTAATTAATTGAGCTACATACACAGGATTGTATCGATCAAAGCGACATGGGGGTAGCTGGTAGATGGAGTTAAATTGAGCTAGATTAGGGGTACCGGGGTTATAAAAAAGTGAAATACCTGAGAAGCCCAGAAAGCACTCTGGGAATGGTGAAAAAATCTAGTAACATGGGAATAAGATGAGTGATAAAAAAAAACTGAAGCCCTGGATCATTGTGTTGATATTGACAATACACATAAGTGTGAGCGTGATTATAATATATATTGTTTCTAATTGTTTCTAATTGTGGATGTCAATTTGTTCCAAATAATGAAATTAAGGTATCGATGCCGTGCTTAACCCATTCCCTGCACCACCAACATTTTATTCAGGATTTAAAAGACTGCCAGTGTACTCTAGTAAATAGTCTCAAAGTACGCCACGTATGACACACATGTCCCTTTCGAGATCTAAGATAAGGTACATGTGAAATATAGACAATTATTTTCAACCTTTTAATTGTATGATATACGTATATCATATATGATTTCAGGGGTTTTGAACAGTAACTGATATTTTTTCTTGAATGGGTAGCTTGTAATTAACTATTTTGGCTGTCCCTAAAGAGATGACTCAATGCATCTGCCATGTTTTGGCTTGTGATGCCTCAATGCATCTTGCGTGGCGAAAGGGTTGAAAGTAAAATATGTTTGAAGTAGGAAAACAAGATAATAGTTGTCCTGTAATTACCAAATCAGGCAATAATAATTGGCCCTTTTTTAAAAAACTTTGGACCCTAAACATTGTATTGATAAATTGCCTGATTTCCCCAGAATTTCCATGGGTTTCCCTCCGGAATTCCTTAAATTCCTTGTACTTGGGCAGGTTCAAAGGCTAACCAACCGTTGCAAAAGAATGTTATAGAAATGAGGTTTGAAGCATTAGATAGGATATTAAATCAGCTTTTAAACAATATATTGGCCATTTTGTATGTTAAAATTCATTAAAGTGTTCTCCCTGGAAAAATATGGAAAAATAATGGAAAAATTACCATTTTTCTGGGTGGCTACGGCCGGATTGGGGAGCACACCCACGGGCAGCTATGGTCGGATTGGGGTCTAAAGGGTTAAACAAAAGTTACAATAATAAAGAAAAAAATCAGGAACCAGCAGGAAATATGTGAGGCCTATGGCGGCTTGCAAACAGTGAAATGTATCACTTGACCTACATGTTCTCACAAATATCAATTAGAATAGCCTCCAATACAGATACATACATGTTTCCAAAAATATATACTAATATAATAATTATTATTATATTACACAATTATGTCATAATCATAGCATGTCTGGATAGTTTTAAATGAAATGCTAAACACAGTTAACTCTTAATTATGGATCATCCGGTTTTTCAGTGTAGGAAGGTTGGTATGGCATTTACTGTGGTGATTTTAATCCATTGATACTCAGATATCTGGTTAAATTCAAATGAACATTTGTGACATAGAAAATGGTTGATCTGTCATATGATAAGGAGCTTCATTTGCTAAATGTTCAAAGATGTAGGATATACATCTTGTTAAAAATAAAGTTACATACTTTTATAATTATGATATACTTTAGATTAAGACCCAGAGGAACTAGGGATGACAATCTTTGCATCCAGCGTCTTTCCTCTTTCAGTTCGTGATGTGCTGGATTCAGGGGGACGGGGGCCTATGATGGATAAAACCAAAATCCTGAAACCCCAAGTATATAATTATATACATTATGTCCAAATCATAACTATGTCTATAAGCGATATCTAATACCAACATTTCAGATAAACTGCACAAGTTACAGACTATCATCTTTGCACTCCTGAGCATGAAAAAGGATGCTATACCTTCAACAGTCTTGTGGTTAGAGCATAATGGACAAGTTCTAGGTCAAAGGGTATCTTTTCTGCTGTTTTGTTCAACTCTAGCAAGTGTACTTTCATAATCAAGTTAATAGGCGTACACTATAGGTCTGCTGGTTAAGAAAGGTCTGATTTTGTGATTGCAGCCTTATTTTACAAAGAGTCGGAGGAATTTGATTCTAACACCATGGGTGCTTAAATGTATGATTAGGTAAAATCATTACAAGGAAAATGTATTTGTGAATTTTCAAAATAGGTTAGATATTCATAGAAATGTGGCACGAAATGGCAATTACCCCTTATTCACTCCTGTGAGTCGTCAAAAGTTTTTAGTTTTTAGGTCCTTTCTTGGCTGAGAGACCTATAGTTAATCCTACCTGGTTTTGGGCATGAAAAGACATGCAATCTTGGGGGCTTGGTTCGGTCTTGATGCTGTGCTCTTTTCTCAAATTGGCACCGGGGTTACTTTGAGGCTGGGCTCAGAGAGAGTGGGAAAGCCATTCCCATTATTCTGCAGTTATCATGGGTTTAGTGCTGGAGTACTTTGGTCTTTATTCTATACCAAATTCGTAGTACATATACCCTCATCATTGTCCTTCCCCGCTGGCAAATGTGGACGGCGTATTTGCCCAAAGGGAAATAATCAGAAATTATTTTCCCAAATTATTTTAACTGGAAAACCATGCAAATATTGCCTTATCTAATCAAAAAACAACGAGAAATTGTCGGAAATCTTGTCTAATTTTAGAAGGGAAATGCCAGACAGCGTGGCAGAGCTACTCTTGATCTGGTTTATTTTATTTAAAATTTGCAATTCTATGCGTCAAGTAGTAGAATGGGCTACTTTGCCTAAACTCTCCCACTGAGGCATGATGGCCGGCCTAGCCTATTCTCACACCTCTGGTCAGTAGTGGGCCTCGTAAGTGTACTATACTCGCCCCCTGAGACGTGCTGAGTAGTGCTAATTATAGATACCCCCTCAGCTGTCTGCTGGGCCATGTAACGGCAGCTGTACAACATTAGTAATGCACCCTGCAGGCACCAGTCACACTGCTGGAGTGGGCCAGGGCATAGCTAAACTTTGCCTGCTGCTGGGCGCCAGTAGTAATGCAACCCTCCAGGCACTAGTCATAATGACGCACAAATTAGTGAAAATTAAGTGTACCGTCACTCCAAAACTATGCTATGCTAAAGTTGGCCGTGCAACAATGCCAGCAATGCTACTGTTACTGCAGTCTCCATTTCCATTTCATCGATCAATCAACTTAATTATGGAGTCATCTTCAATCCTATTATGCAAGTTCAAGTTAGTAAAAAAGTTGTTGGGAAACTAATGTAGGGCTCACTGACCTTGCTTTTCACTACATGTACAGTCCTCGTGTATTTGCATTCAACAGTGTGTGGCAAGATATGTTTATCTGTAGACGTAGATTACATCAGGATTAAGGCAGAAAAGCCTCGCTATCAGATAATCCCAACTGCAAAACAGATCAGAACCATATCGGAGAAATGAAGCACTCACAATCTGTCAGATGGTGAACCAAATTTCAGAGATTCTTCATAAAAAGAGATAAAGACACTCATGACCTCATATCTTGCGGTTCTTCAAAATGCCAGCAGTAGTATGTTAGAGAGATCTCTCTCTGACAGTTTGGGAGATTTCTAAAAATCTGTTGGTGGTCTTAAGATAGCATTCAAACGGAAGCGGTGACACATGATGACGTCACAACTAGATTCATAGGTTAATCTAAGGAAAAGGAAACTAGGTCATGATGACTTAGTTCTCTAAAAATTGTACAGGGGAATCCCTGGGATCATTGCAGGACTCCCTGGGGGAATCCCCTACTCAACTGACCGATCAAAGGTCAGAAAGATTGCTAGTTTATTGACCAATTAGAGGATGGGAAACTCCTACATTGACCAATCAGAGGACAGGAAACCCGGGATCTAATTACAACAACAGGTAATCCCTGAGAATCCCAAAAGAGATGAAGAGAGGAACCCAATATCGAAAAATAGCACAGGAAATTCCTGGGTAACACCTTCAACCTCAAAATTGTGGGGTTAACTCAGTACCATGACAACCAAAATCTAAGCACAGCGGTGTAATCAAGCTGATAGTGATCTTTAATCGGAAGATGTTTTCATATGTGGCCTCCACAGCTGACCTACAGTTAAAAAAAATACAAAGACCTCCGTATTTTCAGTAGTAAAATGGCATAGGTCTGCAATCCATATTTTGGTTCCTATCATAAGTGATGTTATATCTGTGGGAACTGTGGAAGACATTTTTGATTTAAGTAGTAAACTCCAAGAACCACAAGCTTTTTCTTAAAAGTCTTCATTTTGGAAAAAGAACACCTCCATACCCATCTTATAAATAGACCTTTAAAATGAAAGGATAACATGACCGTTACACCCCCTCCCACCAAAACATCCGGAATACGTCTACATAAAAGAAAACAAAAAAAAACACTCTTCACAAACATTCCCCTGATGTTTGAGACTTGTACTATACATGCAGTTTTTGTGTATAACACATTTTTAGTTAATATTATAGAAATGTTGAAGTGAAGAGAAACCATAGATAAGTTTATGCATACTGATTCACCACAGTAGGTGTAAAACAGATATATTGTAAGTGTTAGTGTTAATTGAACAGTTTCAGTGGTTTCATTTGAGTGTAAGCTGTTTGTGCTGCTCGTTTTGGGGAATAATTGTTTTGATACCCTTATCAGTTCTATCATTTTTTACAACCTGAACCAATTACCCAAGGATATTTTATGACGTTTACCAATTAACCCTAGAAGTGGAGGGTGTTCTGTGGATGTGCTGTTCGTGAGCGGTGCAAGCCACTTTCCATATGAAAAAGGATCTTTAAATCAACAGCACAACAATCCAGTGATGGGTTGAACAATTGGAACTGGGCAGCGACACACATCAACTTTAAGCACCCCGGCTCTCACCAGACAGGATGCTGTGAGCCAGGCTGCGCTAGTGTTAACTCTTTGGTATGAGTGAATCAGTATCTATTGGTAAAAAGAACCTTGGAACAAGAAAGATTGGTGTGATTGATTGAAGAAAGAGTACAGGTGGTACTAGTGATGAGACAAAGGCAACAGCAGAAGTCCTAATAAATCTCATCCCTAACCTGTATGAGGGACTAGAAGACCTGTGTAGGACAGCTTCAACTCATTGTACACAGCTCACAATGACCTGACGAGAAACCTGTCAACAGTCCTGAGGAGGGTTCCACTACTCATAGTCATTGATGGTCTCATCAGTGTCACAACAACAACTCTACCTGTGTCTGTTACAGAGGCAGACTCATGTAACAGTGTCACTGTGATGGGGATCAAGACTCCCTATGCAGCATCTCAGCCCGTGCCAGCGGAGGGTAAAAAAGAGGAGGGGACATGTGAAGAGAAAAATGGTTCTTGCATCAGTAAGAACTGGAAGGATGGTAGTGGCAGTAGTGGGGGCAGTTGACAGGGTCAGCTCGCGTGTCTTCACATCCCCGGTGCCTACTATGATCCTTACATGGATCATGAGAGTACATTTTCGCCACAGTCATTAAGGAGAAGGGGAAGTGCTCACCTATTGCTCCCATCCTCACTCTCACTGGTCCCTCGTGGCCCAAGGTGACAAGTTTCCATCCCAACCCCAAGCCTACCCAGCCAAACATTTGACGTTATTGTAACATCGCAGCAATGTTCTATATTTGTTCTTGTTACGTTATTTTGATGGCTTCCAATAACTTTGTTGCAATGTACTTCTGTGATGTTGCAATGTGACATTATTATAATATTTGGGTCATGTTCTTTAACTTAAACAGAATGTTCTTATAATGTTTTGTTTTGGTTTTGTCCTAACCTCACCATAAAATAACATTCTGATTTGGTGAGTTTGTAACCTAACCATCAATAATGTAATTGTTACAGGTCATCTTAGTAGGTAACAAACTGACTAAAAAAGTGTGGTTGCAGAACGATTCTGCTACATCGCAAATTGGCTGGGTATGAAGACCTACTATGTGGAGAATGCAAAAAACCTGATCATCCATGTCTACGGCGCTCCAGATGAAAGAAAGGGTAGCAGCTACTACTACTATCATTAGTCTATTGAACTCATTTTCTCCCACATAATATACTTCAGTGTACTTGTAAGTATTAGAATGAATGAAGAAGAGTTTAGATACTTGCACTCTTGATACATAAGAAAATATAGTATATGGTACTTTTAACTATTAAATTCTATTATATATGCTTATGTAGGCTAGAGCAGGGTTGCAGTTATTTTATCACGTGTGCTGTGGTATGGTAGTATGAAACGGTTTCTAAACAAATTACATATTTGATAAGTTTCGGGACCTTTCATCAGAAATGGAAATTTAAATCAAAATGAATAACAACAACACTACGTACCTTGAACTGTCTGATGTGTAATACAACACACCATCCTTCAATGTTTACCATAAATTCTTCAATATTTATTTTGTAATTCAGATATTTATCCTCGAGAATGGTTTTCTGAGGAATCTGCCATTGTTCCATAATTGATAAGCAGGTATAGTTTTTACAACGAAGCATATAGGGTTAACTTTCATGCAATTTCTAATGGTTAAGCCATATTCGCAGGTAACCTAGCAGTCCTCAAAGTTAGATTTTCCACCATCAATATGAAAGAAGCAGTTCAAGAAATAATACAGGCACTTATCCTAATACATGAAGATGAAGTTTTTCAGTACAAATTTACAATATCCTTAGGTTCTTTATTAGAAAAAATAACTACTTCACAAAATGACACTGACATTGACTCCACTAAAAAGAAAGAAGAAGAAAGTGGTCCAGAGATTTCATATTACTATGGGTCTGCCAACAGCGCTTCTTTGTTTTGGCTAGAAAATCACAATGAAAGTTTTTATTTACATGTGCAAAAACAGTCAGAATTAGACAACATCATAACGTTTCTACAAAACGAGTCTTAATGACTTAGAAGCTTGGTAGTAGTAGTGAGACGCAATAAGTCTGTGGTGGTATCTGGTGTCTGGAAAGGGAACTACTTCAGTCTGTGAGACTTTATGGAGACAGGGTGGCTAGCGATAGGGAAGCAAGTCTCTGAGGTCTATGAATGGACATTGTCTACATAAGGAATATTGTACGCATATGATTACATCGGCGATTGTGTGAACTTTGATATCCTGCAATAAACTTGTCCTCTGCAAAGCGTTGTCTTCGTCTTGGATCTGAACACACCAAACAAAGATTGACTCTATCACTAGCTAACATAAGAATGATACTAACATCTGACAATGAAGTAGGAGAAGTAAACAACTAACAATTCTCAATGAAGTTCTATAAAGACCCTAAACATAAAAATAGTGTTCAACATGTGTTTTTTCAGATGTTTGTCTTTTTTCCTACATGATGATGAATCACTATAGATCATTGCAGCAAAAAGCGATCAACGGACAGACTAAGCTTTTCCTATGTTTTGAACTGTGATAAGAAACAGTATCATCAAGTATTGGCATATAATGTGAGATATAAATGTACTGTGGGAGTTTACTTTGACTTTAATATATTGTAAAACATTTTCCACCCTTTAAATTGACAAATTATCCTTGGAAAACATACAAAACTTGGCTGATCATGCACATTATATGTGAAAAGTACCATATTTGAAAAATGATATTTTCTATAACAAAGCCTGATTTATGGAACTATGGACTAGTGTAGCGCACCCGGGGGTAACAGTTATTGGCTACAGTGAAATATCCCAAGTTAATCACTAGGGTCGGAGAAAGGTGACAGAGAACCAGACACAAACAGTTTAAAGTTAAAGTTATCTTTATTAAAACTAAGAAATAACTATCTCTTTCAAAGGTTACAAAAGGTTACAAAAAGGTTACAAAATACAAAGAAAAATCCATAGCAGGTTTCCTTAAACATAGGTCCTTAGATACTCAACAGAGGGGCACAAACCCAGAACATGTAACTAACTGTGCCACAGATATATATAAGAAATAACTGCCAGATAACAGCCCACAAAAGGGGGACAAAGGGCCTGACCACATGGTCTGTGAGTGGCAAAACTAGGGTGAAACCTCTCCCAAAATCAGAGTCACAACACTAATAACCTGGAATAACTCACAACAGGAGTTAACAATTCACACAGGCTAAAAGTGGTGAGAGGGAAATAGCCAACAAGGCCCACCACATGGCCACTCACAGGCAAAGGGCCACCACATGGCCACTCACAGGCAAAGGGCCACAACAAGATATGACTCAGCAAAAGGCCTCAAAAAGTCCCCAAACTCTCAGTACAGAAACTCCACACAACAGCCTGAATAACCCCAGAAGGTTAACAAATCAGAAAATATCCTGTGTATAAAATAACTGCAGAGAAAAGGGTAAAAGGCCTCCCATGTGGGAAATGAGCTGCTCACTCACCTGCTTCTGCTCTGTTCAGTTCCCAGCATCAAAGTGGCAGAGCATGCTTTCTCTTTTCACTTCCTCCCAGAATCCCCAGAGCCCCAGGACCAATCAGAGACCCCCTTGCTCTAGGTAGTAGGGAAACAGACAGGAACCAGAAGTGGGGGAAGAAAGGCCCACTCTGATTGGCTGGCTGGCTCTCCAGCCAGTAAACAAACAAAATGGAGGCTGCCAACCTGCATTCAGACCAAATACAGCTACAAAAGTACAGTTTATGAGTAACCTAAAGACCATCTAAAAGTATAAAGTTCATGACATGTATAATATTGACAATAAGATGAACTAAACCCCTTTTTAGGGCCCATCCTGGAGCCTGGAGGGGTGTAGGCTCCCTAGAAGGGCTCCAGGTCGAGTGGGGAGGCTAGAGGTCCGACCTGGGGCGCCACACTAGCATTGATAAGCTTTTTATAAAATAAAGGCAATTGTAACATCTGCCCTTTATATGTAAATAAATGTTAGCCTTTTTATATTAATAAGCATAAAAAAAGGCAAAACATAGATACAGATGACCCCTGAGAGCAACCCAAGTAAACTATCGAGCTGTGTTTGGTAAGATACCCCACAAGATTGGACATTATCATGATGTGTGTTACCCTCACAAGCTATTATGATTACAATATTTTTTGTACTTTCCCATTCGAAAACTGATTAAATAGTAATAATACATAAATGTATAAAAAGATACAACAGAAATAGGCAAGAAATAAGCAAACATTCTATACTAGAATTCAAAATGCTGCTCAGCGCCTAAATGGCTCATTGGAAAAATCTGCACAAAATGGTGATATTTCATAATTTCACCTCATTTGCTGAATAATGCTTGCAAATAGGTGAATGACACATTAATAGATTCCAAATTTAATTCTCTAAACTTCCTATTGAAAGAATTGAAATAAAATGTAAATTGAAGATTCTATTTAGAGTTAAGTTGATAGAAGTCGGGAAAAATGCAAAATTTCAGCAAGTTTTGACCCGCTTGACCTGCGCAGAGATATTGGTGAGAAGAATGATTGCACCAGAATCAAGTATAATTGTAAAAGACAACAAATATGTTTTCCATAAGTTTTCCATAAGTTTGTTAAACTTGTTAGGTAGCAGTAGTAGTGGTGGCAACACTCTTTCAGATTGTCACCATATTCTGTTGTCAGCTAGCATGGCTTCAGACTTCTCGGGATATGAAAACCCAGTCTGTTTCGTTAGAAAATCAGATGGTCAGATAGACCCTGTAGTTTTGGATACTTTGACATATACTTGAAACTTAAGCACTGAGATTGGAAAAGACAAGATGTTTAGGTTCACGCCTATACTAGAGGAACTAATAGAAAAGAAGGAAGAACCATATATTGCTAAAACGTTTGCAGCTCAAAAAATAGATTAACACCCAAAGACCAATAGCAGTAAAGACTCCGAGACTAAGTGTAGTCATCACCCTTTATATAAGGTCAAATGCCCACTGCTAAACTATATCAAAAGAGTGCCTGTTTTAGAATTTAATTCTGGTCACTATGATTTGAAATTAATCAAAGAGAATTTCATGCCTTCTATTCCAGTAAACAGACTTGTGAGATTAAAACTATAAAAAGATCTAATCAATAAATACCAGAAAATTACCAATATCCCCAATGTGGAGGGATGTGAAGCGGCCTACAAATCACTATGTAACAATAGACAGTTTGGCACACAACCGGGAAACCTTTCCCTCCTTGAACTGTTAAGGCAAGTCTTGACATTGAACAACTTTCAGTTTAATTACTGTTACTATTTACAAATAGGAGGTACAGCAATGGCTACGAAGGTTGCACCCTCCTATGTCAATATGTTCATGACTGACTTTGAGGAGAAATATGTATACTCACACCATCTCCAACCAAGGATTTTGTTGCGCTATATGGATGAGATCTTCTGTATTTGGCAACATGGTGAACATGAGCTTGAGAAATCTCAACAGAGTCCACAGGACTAAAAAGTTTACTGAACTTCCTGGACGATGCTCCATCTGAATAAGGGCAGTCTGGCAACTGCCCTTCATTGCAAACCAACTGATCGAAACACATTCTTGCCTTCCAATTTGGCACACCCTTATCACTGCAAGAAAGGTCTCTCATATGGCCAGTTCTTGCGCATAAAACGTATTTGCAGCGAGCATAGCGATTTCAGTACCAATTGTGCCAAAAAGGCCGCTCTCTTAATTCAAAAAGTTTATCCGGAAGAGCTATTGCTAGAAGTGTTTGAGAGAGCAAACAAAATGGACATACAAACACCTCTGGACTCCACATCTAAAGAGAAAGAGAAGAGTACTGATGACCCGTTTTTCCTGATGACCACCTATAACCCGGCATCCCTGACCTTATGAGACCAGATCCACAAGAACATATTTCTTGATACAGTAGACCAATCAGAGGACGAGGTGAGATGATGATGACTTAGTTAACTCAGGTATAACGTGACTCTATTAACCAATCAGAGGTGTGAACTAGCTAACTCACTAGCTAGCTGCATGCATATTCCAACGCAATGTTGTATAATTTTGAAAGACCATTAGGCTACAGAAAGGTAACATCCTGACATTTACATGTGGTGGTTAAAGTAATCATAAGTGAAATATTTAATTATCTTTACTGAATAATGTAAATACTATGTATTATTTCTTAAAACATGTACATTTAACTTCCATTACAGGCACCTTAAATATGATTTCCCTGTAAATACACCAAAAGCTGAGTAAAGTGAAGTGGTTACTCTTTACTTGGATTTCCATGATCTTTCACCATCTGCAAAGGAAAGTAAATCCAAAGTTCGTGCAGTGAATGTACAAACATGATGAGAAATTGAATCAGACATTATGAAACTGTGGAATATGCAATTGTACTCAAATATTGACACTAGCTGACCTGAAAATAATTTGAGGTTCCTCTGTAGCATTCATCTGGTTTACTAGTAAATCTTCATTCTGCTTGTTGATCCTTGCCATATAAGAAATAAAGTATTTATGTCGTATACCAAATATAGATAATCCATTCAGAATCTCTGGCCATGCTAAGTCTGGTACAAAGCTGTTTCCATCCCAGGGAAATATCCAGGTAAACTTCTTCCTCACCCCAAGCTGTATTGCAAAATTACGTGCCCCATTGTTATTCATTATATATAAGTTTTTGTGTCTGTAGGAATAACTGAGGTTTGTTTTTACTTCACTAGATAGAGATATTATACCAGACAACGTGAGTTCCTTGTCTATAACTGTTGGGAAATATTTGTAGTTATATTCCACTCGGTAATATTTTTTTTTTTCAAATCGAATGATAATGTAAGTGTCTTTCCACTTGTCCAGAATATTGGTGAGATTTGATAAGACCTGTTTATCTGTTATTCTGTTCAGTATCCATAACCTCGAGATGCTTGGTCCAAGACTTTCATATTTTAGCATGAAGAGTAAATTTAAAATGCCTTGGTCAGCAGAATGGAGATACGGAAGAGCATTGCCTATAATTCTAGCATACAATATTTTCTTTTCCTCAAAGCGAGATGTCTCTGCCAGAATACGTACCTCATGCTTTTTTTTCTGTTTGATGTACTTCCTTGTACAATCTAAGAGCCAAAGCATCAAAACCATGTGAACAAAACGTCCAAAATGCATATTTCAAATGACTTACTTCTTAATCCAAATAGTGCAGGAATGAAACACTATTTTGCAGTAACTTGAAATAAACCATGGTAGGCCAATGAAGTATTAAATGTTGATTTAACGGTTTCTCATGCAATTAAACTCTAGCAATGGAACTATATAGATGAATTTCTATCAGCTGCATACCTGTCTTTACATGGTTGGGAGTTTCTGATTCGTCAATGGTAATTTTATATTGCTTATTAATTTTTTCTTTACAGCTGGTTGTAACCTAAAGGGTAATGAAGAATAAGTATCTATTTAGAACATAATACTTTTAGAACATACTGCTTTATTCTTATTGTTTTCTGATTCCTTTCAATGTGTTTGTTGCCAGAATGACGTGTTGGGGATCATTTCTAGCATATTACGATATTTCATAATATCTTAGTAAATATTTTAAGTTGACACTAAATTTTGTTTTAATTAGAGTAAATGAAAGAGGAATATTCTGTTGGACATGGAGCAGAAAGAAGTGGAATTACCCGTGTACTGTAGGCTACACTTTTCCTTCAATTCAGCTCACAAGCAATTACAAACAACTTTGTTGGATAAATGTTTTTAAGCACACTCTAAAAATGTAAGCATTGCTGCTGTGTGCATCATTTGGATATTGTAGTTATTAGATTAAACACAACAGTAACAAAAAAGCTATATGTGTATCCATCATCAAGAGAAAGGATGTACAACCTTTTTACTTGAATTGAATTGAATTCTGTTAGAATTAACACCAAATTTTGATTTGATGAGTTACTGGTTATAATGTTCTCATTATGTTAATATGTTACAGACTGAAAGATTGAGAAACGTTTCCTTGCATATAAGGAGGCAAGAAGGGTATGACTTCTGGCAAATGAATGAAGAAATGCCTAGAAGTACAATTTCTCAAAATCCATTCACGGTGCTTCCGCAAAAGTTCCAACAACAGGTGAAACATTGGGACTACAGTCTCAGACTTCCACTACCACAAATTTGTCAGTTGACATACCTAACAAAGCAACCCCCAGTACAGAAAAGTTCTATCTGATTGTAACACACAATCCCCTGAATCCCTCTATCAAGGACATAGTAACTAATAACTGGAATCTACTCTTAAAATCTAGAACCACTCACCATCTAGCGAGTGCAGATATAATCTTTGGTCTGTGTCGTAACAGAAACCTCTCAGACCAATTAGTTCGAGTGTCCACTTCGACCAAACAGAATCAGATCCCA
This sequence comes from Lepidonotus clava, assembly GCA_936440205.1. Classification (NCBI taxonomy): domain Eukaryota; kingdom Metazoa; phylum Annelida; class Polychaeta; order Phyllodocida; family Polynoidae; genus Lepidonotus; species Lepidonotus clava. The sequence goes on along the minus strand of OW387146.1, from coordinate 48,413,695 downwards.
TCTATAGACCGCAATCCGTGCAATCGCGCAGAATACTGTCCACTTTTGGACAGATCAGGACAAATTACATAATGCTCAAACAAAAAGACTTTTACAACAAAGAAGTCAGTGAACTGTCAAAGTTCCAACCTAATTTATGTCACTTGCAATTCTTGAAAAATTTAATATGTCAGACAAACCAAAAATACAATCTTGACGAGATTCCAGGGTCATTTCAATGACATTAAACACAACAACGACACTACTGTGGCAAGACACTTCAACCAGTGTTCCACAGACCATATCTCAGATCCTATTTATTTCAAAATATCAGTCCTTAGCTTTATTCAAGCTACACCAGATAGCCATGAAGCCAAGCTATCCAGGGACAAGGAAGAAAGACATTGGATGCATCGTCTCTCCGCCATCACACCACGTACTAGGCCTGAATCTAATGGATTAACTTGACTAATTAAATTATAATAAAAAAAATAATTTAATAAATAATCTGATTCCTGATAGACACCCTGTAACACACCCCTCCACCAAAATTGTCCAATCATAGTTCTGTCAATAGGGGTCAGATTTTAATTTCACTTTCGGATTTGAAATTAGTGCGAAATTTTTGATAAGACAAGTCATAATTTGTGATTGTTGCATATACCCCAGTGCTCCGTCGCATAACCAAACCCTCGCAACAGCGATACCACAACGAGGGTTTAGATTTAAGTCTCGCAACAGCGATATCCTTATGGTTTTCAATTTGCCAACCCTCGCAACAGCGATGGTTTTGTACAAACTTTGAACACAGTTAATTTATTGACAAATACATTTCCGCCACTTGCCTCCTGCACATTTTAAGAGTTGAGGAACACATCTAAAAGTCAGTGAAAACATAATGTAAAAATTCTAACCCCAAAATGCCCCCCCAATACATTGAAAATTGGGGTGTGCCAACCCTCGCAACAGCGAGGAAAGTTGGATCCACTCGCTGTTGAACAGGGACGGGTCTCGCTGTGGTGGACAACCCTCGCAACAGCGAGACCCGTTATGCGACGGACCACAGAGGTTGAAGAAGGGGAGTGATTTATGCGTTTGTTAGTGGGCACCAGTGGCCTGTTGCGCAATACCTTTTGTAACAAAACAAGGTAACAAATTTGTGACATCTTTCATTAGCTGAAAAAATGCCTTTAAAAAATGAAAATTTAATGACCTTTCGTTACAAAGTCATCGTTGTAACGCAAAGAAGTAATGCAACTTCTTGTGTAACAACAATATTGTTACAAAGATATAGTTATAGTGTTTTAGTGAACTGTAAACAAGTGTGATTGACACATGAATCGGTAGATTGCGCCACCAGAAAAGTTTATGTTGCCATTGGCCCCTTGCACAATGCCGTTTGTGACAACAAAACCTTTTGCTGTTACTTTCATCATAACAGCAAGCGTTTTGAAACTAGAAAAAAAATATTTGGAATGTCCTCGATGAGCTGTTATTTTTGTTTATTTTTTCCTTATTTTTTCCCCTCATATATCAATTTACAGAATTTCAATTCAGACCACATCTGCCGGACAATATCATCAACAGTGTTTTTCCTTTAAGGTTTGACTACTGTTATATGCAACTATTTAACTGCACTCACAAAAACACACATTGATTAATTTGCTGCTACCTGTGCCAAAATATATTTTGTATTATTCAATAATAGCAAGGTCCAGACTGTCCCTGCCTCCCCCCCCACCCCACCCTTCCTCCTCTTGTGATACAACCTGAACCCAAACGTCCTGCTTGCCCCAAGAAGAAGAAGGCCCCAGCCCCTGAACGCCCACAGCCCGGACTACTCCATTGGCCTCAGCAGGTATGTATGTTTTTATTTGGTCAAACTTTTTATAATTGATTCCTATTCTTAGGTCTAATTATTTTTATTAATATTATTATCATTATTACAAGCTAGAACCACACTCAAGTATAAAGCAATGTAATTCATATATTTTTGTCTCATTTATTAACACCATGATAGGTTTGAGTAAATTGATCCAACAAAATCTTCAGCCCCCAGACTTGACCCAAAGCCCCCAGACTTGACCCAAAGCCCCCAGACTCGACCAAAAGCCTCCACACTCCACCCAAAGCCCCCAGACTCAACCCACAGCTCCCACACTCGACCCAAAGCCCCCACACTTGACCTATAGCTCCCGAACTCGACCTACAGTCCCCACACTCTACCTACACCTCCCACACTCGACCTACAGTCCCCACACTCTACCTACACCTCCCACACTCAATCTACAGCTCCCACACTCAACATACACCTCCCATACTCGACCTTCACCTCCCACACTCGACCTACAGCTCCCACAGTCAACCTACAGCTCCCACACACGACCTACAGCTCCTACACTCGACCTAGCTATGTTGTATTAGTGGCGGGAAGACCTAACAATGTTATCCGGCGACTAGTGCGCCCCCTGTGGCCATTTGGGGTACTAGGCGAACTAAATAAATAACTCTAGAATGGCGACCTTCAGTGAAGACTGTTCAGAGTTAATTCTATCAAATGAACCACCTTCATACACAACATTGTGACACCCTACACCTCCCACATAGTACCCATAACTCCCACGCTACACTTGTTGCTCCCACACAATCGCCGTTGCTAGGGCCGGCCGTTGCTAAGCAACGGCCGGCCCTAACAACGGCGATGTGACTGTGATGCAGAAGATGTTTTTCAAGATTACAGCACCTGTAGCGAAGCTATCTTCACAATCTTGGGCTTATTTAAGAGCTTTCAATCTCTACAACAATCGCTGTTGTTGCTAGATGTTTACTTTTTGGTTTAGGATATCTTTTGTTGGAAATACTTAGCAAACAACTCCCTGTGCACTTCCGGCTGCTCTCTGAATGAGACTCCCTCCCCCCTGACTAATATGATTCAACAGATCAGCAGAGGGAGGCAGAATAGCAAATGGAACAGCCAGCAAATTCTGAGTCTACAGACCTATCTACTGAGTAAGGGTTAATTTAGATTTGTCTTTCAATCAGTTCATACAAAACACAACTAAAATGCATGTGTATGAACACCAAAAAATATAATAAAACCTATAGTATGTTGAATATTTTTTAGAATCAAAATTTGATTGAGTTTAGATGCTTAGGAATTCAAAACAACTCTTGAGAAAATGTCATAAATGACCCCATCTTGATGTGTAGGTCCAAAAGTTACTTTTTGTTACCATGGTTACCAATAGTTTTCAGTGAATTACAGCAAAATACCAAGATGGGGCGCTTTCTCATGTTGAAATTCTTTTTTAGGAGGTCTCATTCGATAAGATAATGTTTAATTTGAAAGGATTAAGGCTATTATTAAACATTTTCTGATTAGCATTATACTTGAGTTAAATAAACAAGCTAGAGCCACACTCAAGTATAATGCAATGTTATTTATATATTTTTTGTCTCATTTATTGAAACCATTATAAGTTTGAGTGAATTCTTCCCATTATTAAAGGGACATTCTCGTCCATGGGTTTCTAGGCTAACATATGCCGACGTACCCTAAAGAGGGGACAGCCGGCGACCTGTTTTTCACTTTTGGAACGTAATCCGGCGACGTTATTGGTCACGTCATGAATTTGGCGCCAGTGTATGGGATTTACAACTCATCAAATTACGTACGTCTTACGACGAGAACATCTGTAATGGTTCTATATTTTCTAGGATAAGCTTCAACTAATAATATTCAACCAAAGGCAGAAATTTGTCTGAGATCCAGTTTTATTTAACCAAGGTTCACTATAACAAATCTCTTCAAACCAACAAGATAGCCTGACCTGACTCGCCAGAGTAGGTGAAGATGGTAAAACACACTCAGGGTTTTGCTAAAAGAGTGTCCTAACCATAGAGGTGTTTTACAGGTGTTGTAAAGTAATGCCACTTTGTGGCTTAAAGTACAAAACTTAGGTATGAAATAACATTACAAGATCCTACAGTATAACAAGTTACACATTTTGATGGGAAAATGAAGATACCACATGTCATATGCATATTTAGAATAATATTAACGAAACACACCCATAGTAGATGTGAACAACACTCAAAATGAGTTTCTCCCAAATAACACCAGGGGGAGCCGGTTGCAACACAGTTTTACACCAAATTTAGAGTAACTAGCAATAATAATACCTAAATAGGAGTACAAACATTTAGATACACATAGGTGGCATAGTTTGGAATAATAAACATGTGTATTAATGCCACAGAAATAGTCTAAAAAGCACTCTAATACCTGCCACATGGCACAGTTTGAATGTGAGTGGGAATTGCATTCCCCAAAATAAGTGTGAGTGTGAGTCACTTTTCACAAAGTGAATGTGAATGTGAATCACACTCACAGAAGTGAAAGTGAATGCAAGTCACTTTTCACAAAGTGAATGTGAATGTGAATAGCACTGACAGAAGTGAAAGTGAATGCAAGTCACTTTTCACAAAGTGAATGTGAATGTGAATCACACTCACAGAAGTGAAAGTGAATGCAAGTCACTTTTCACAAAGTGAATGTGAATGTGAATAGCACTGACAGAAGTGAAAGTGAATGCAAGTCACTTTTCACAAAGTGAATGTGAATGTGAATTGCACTCACAGAAGTGAAAGTGAATGCAAGTCACTTTTCACAAAGTGAATGTGAATGTGAATAGCACTGACAGAAGTGAAAGTGAATGCAAGTCACTTTTCACAAAGTGAATGTGAATGTGAATAGCACTCACAGAAGTGAAAGTGAATGCAAGTCACTTTTCACAAAGTGAATGTGAATGTGAATAGCACTGACAGAAGTGAAAGTGAATGCAAGTCACTTTTCACAAAGTGAATGTGAATGCGAATTGCACTCACAGAAGTGAAAGTGAATGCAACTCACATTCTCAAAATGAGTGTGAATGTGAATTGCATTCCCAAAATGAATGTGACATGTGATTCACATTACTCAAAACTATGTCTATTACAACATCCCTTTAAACAAATGCTGATTAGCATTATTGGAATCTGTTGTTCCTGATTTATATAAATGACCTGGATAGAGTGATAAGATATTCTCATTTTAAGTTGTATGCTGATGACACTGTCATTTATGCGAGTAGTGATGACGAACTTGCTTGTCATTTCAATGTGTATAATATATATTCGGGTCTGGTGTCGTTTGAATTTACTAACTATAAATGTAAAAAAGACTAAAGCCATGATGTTTGGAACAAAAATTTGTTGAAGAAGTCTAGGTATTATAGCTTATCCTTTGATACTGATAAATTACAGTATGTACACTTGTTTAACTACTTAGGTGTTAAACTTGATTGCAAACTAAACTTCGAAGCTCATGCTATTGAATACCATAGACTTGTATCATATTAACTGTATATAAAGACTAAGATTAGACCCCTTATATCAACTGAACAAGCGATTACAATCTGCAAGAGCAAAATCTTATCTTACTTGGATTATGGAGATATTTTTTATCACAAAACTTTTATTAGAACACTGGATAAATTACAGTAGTAGTAGTAGTAACTTTTATTGACAGAATCAGAAAGTCAGAACTGACTTATGTGTCAACGGTACAGGTACAATTTGCATAGATAATATAACTCACTAGTCTACTTCTAATTCATCTAAGTGCTACCTCTAGGCTACTAGACTACATACAGATCATTGACAAAGTAGGGCAGGTTGTAGCACCTTAAACAGGTCGTATCACCTTAGTCTTAGACAGGTTGTAGCACCTTAAACCTCAATATCATTAAGTTGCCTATATAGGCTTTGATTCAGAGTGCATACTGCACTGTTATGACTTAGAGTGCATACTGCACTGTTATGACTTAGATTATAACACAACTATCTCTGTTCCCCGATTAAGGTATGCACGGTTATCAAACATATATCAGACATACAGTCGACCTGAGACTGGATAGTGTGTAGCAGAGACTTTCTCCTGTGTCACAATAAAGATACATTTAATAAGTGTCAGCAGAACAGGTATATGTCATAGTTGACTTAGAGTACAGAAAACAATACATGACAAGTCTTAGGTCTATAGCACCTTATATGCAAATTTGTAAGTGCAGTTAGAAACCCAAATAGTTAACATTATATACATGTCGCAATTGCCCTTTACCTTGCCACTTGTAATTTCAGTGCCTCGTATATAAATTTAGATAGGGGTTCTGAAAGGTCAGTACACTCCATAATGCTAACTTACAGAAAATCCAAAATAGAGCATTGCGAATTTGCTTGAAGGTTGATAGTAGATATGATGTAAATTTATTACATGCACGATGCAAATGTGATGAATGTCTATTCATCAGGTATCAAAGCTAAAATATTGAAGGTCAAACAATACGGTAGATTATAAGTGTACTTCATAACGGGCCCGAAAGCCCGAAAGCCCGAAAACCCGAAACCTGAAAAACAATGTAAACCGGAAATAATGTCATTATGACCGCGTGATGTCACTATGACCATGTGACTAGAGATGGCCAATCAGAGCCGACTGCTAGGGTATAAAAGGGGCAGTGAGGCCCGAAAATAAAGAGTTCCTTCTTAGTACTCCTTGTGTCCACACGTGTCTTCTTCCTCTAGTAACCCCTTAGGAGGGACCTAAGTCGATAAGATGATCCAATACGGACTAAGTAACCAGTAAATACAAGTAATATCAGTAAAGTTATAGGAAATTAGACAAAAAATAGTACGGGGGTCCAAAGACCCGAAGGAACGAAACATGACCTGAAGGCCCGAAATGGCCCAACTGGTGACCCAAGACCGGAAGACCGGACAAGTACGAAAGCCCGAAATAGTGAGCGGCAGCCCAGTGACCGGGGGCACGAAGGTGCGACCGGCTCGGTCCCATGCTACCAAACAATAGGCGACCGTCGGCCCGACACCCCCGCAACTGAGACAAAATAGGGTAGACCCTCACCTGGCGGGCCCGAAAGAGCACAAACACGGAGAAGCGGCTCGGACCCCTACTCCACAGTTTTGCCCCCCACTATCCTCCGCCCACTAGCAGAATTGCCTGAATCCCGCGCCCGATGGCTGAAACCCCTCGGTCCCGTCCGGCCAATACACCCGTCCCCCTTCAACGAATACCGATTTCCTGACCGACCCACTCAGCCCCCGCGCGAGGCACGACTCTTGATCTCACATCTCAGCTTCTTGCTCGGACTCCTTGCCCGGCTGAGAACCGAAATAACCCCCACGTCCCTCTGCCGTAGAAATCGGAAACCCCGAACTACCGAGGAAAGTCACACAAAGTATCTCTATTGTTGAATCGAAGAAAATGTCACTTGTTGAATTTTGTATACCATAGAAGCAGAGACCCCAAATATGTAAGACCGATTATTAGAGATCTACAAAATTTTGAGGGTCCAGTTTTGAATGTAATTTTTCCGAATAATATGGCCTTTCAACGTAGTATCTTATATCAAAGTGCAATAATTTGGAATAATTTACCTCCCAATGAGCATATCATTGAGAGCTATAGTAGCTTTAAGGCCTGTAAGACACAGAAATCAATAAAAATTTGTGGAGATAGTTTTAAGTATTATTTTGCTAAAATTAAGCATTTTGTGCGTCATTTATTGTGATCTTATATACAACAAATTGTTATAGTTTTTCCTTGTTTCTTGGAGCAATCCTCACTATGTATTAATGAGGAACCTATCTAATTCTAAGTCTTAAACATGTAAACTTTTTCTTGATCAACAGTTTCATATATATACGTCACAACATTACAGTGTACTAAAACTTTGTTAAATTTGGTAAAACTTTGTATATTTAATTGTACTTTCTATATCTTGTTTAAATTGTTATAAATTATTTGTATTTGCTTTCTATTCTCTATACTGCCAGCATTGCATAATATATATACTGTAAATCTTGAGATATCCTGCGCTTAGTTACAAGGAAAAATGGCCCATGGCCAAATTGTATCTTCCCAGTTGAAATAAAATACTTAAAAAAAATATATATTCTTTGATAAGCTAGAACCACACTCAAGTATAATGGGATGTAATTTATATAGTTTTGTCTCAATGTTTTTTGAGTAAATTCAAGCCAGGCCCCCAGACACTGCCCACCACTCCCACACCTTTGAAGCTTATTGAGATTGGCTAGATTACCACCCTCATAAATAATTCCTCCATAATTCAAAAAAGGTGCTATCATTGATTTATAAATGGACAGACATGTTTTAATGTCAATATATCTCTTAATTTCTGACAAAATAAAGAGTTTGTGGGACACAATTTTACAGCAGTAATCTATATGCTTATTGAAATTCAGTGTGGCATCCAAAAACATGCCAAGGTATTTATAAGATATCTCTCTTTTTATGACGTCATTACCAATTTTGATAATAGGCTCATTCAGTGCTTTCAACCTTTTACCAGTACCGTAGACAACGTATTTAGTTTTCTGTACATTGAGTGAGAGTTTATTCCTTATACACCACTGGTTATACAGATTTAGATCAGCTTCCCAGTAAACACCCAGTGTTGAATCAATATTGAAAGTGGATTGAACCAGCAATTAATCATATCCAAATGCTGATCAAATGTTGATTTCCTAAAATTGATTCAATACTGGCAGTCGATGTTGATTCAATGTTGAGTTATCAATATTGATGTTGATCCAATGCCTTTATGTTATCATTGCCTAGACATTTGATAATCAATCTTAAATCAATCATTTTTTACATTGATTTACAATTGAGACATCAATGTTGTAGCAATATTAGATTTTCAATTGCACATCAATCCACCACCAGGGGGCACTGTCCGCCAACTTTGTCAAAATGTTGACTATTTCAATATAAAAATGAACCAAAGTCATAATTATCAAAATAATTCAGAAACAAGTGTTGGTATCTCAGTCTAAGTTTACCATAACGAATTATACCACATGAAAAGAATTTACATACATTTGTTATTTCTTTTTGTAATTTTACAATTTTTTAAGTGTGTCATGTAAAAACACCTTTTTCATAAAAAAACAATAACATACAGGCTTTAACTACTCGAGTTCTTGTGTATCTCTCCCCATGCATTGTCAGACCACCTGACATTAATGCTACCTATCCATACAAAGGTTTTGGTAGGGGAAATCCTAATGGATGGCCTTAATCTTGGAATTTGACCAAGAAAGGTTCAATAAATTATTATGATATAAGAATAATTTCATTGACAGACAGGATTTTGCTTTTTAAATATTGTGAACCATTATTTCACCTTTCCTTTTGTTTATGGAAGAGACGTTTCAAGAACAGCAAATGAATATTTTCACAAATCTGAATGATGATTTAGCATTTAATCCTTAATATTTAAAACAAATTTTATCAACAATGTTGATTCAATGTCGGATTTCAACATTGTATCAACATTGAAAGTTGATATTGAATCAACATTAGCTTTTCATAGTTGAAAAAGCTTCCAATATCAACCAATATAAAATGTTGATTCAATGTTGATGGCAAGCATTGATTCAATATTGAGTCAACATAAGTGTGGTTACTGGGTTGGAGGTTTACAACAGCCACATCGTTTGTCACATGATTTACATATAGAACTGTGTCATCAGCATAAAAATGATGATCTACATAGTTCAAGATATTTCTAACTTAATATATGATAAAAAGAGGGTTGCGCCAAGAATTGAGCCTTGTAGCACTCCACAACGAATTGGAAGGTTATTGGACTGCATGTTATTTACAAAAGTTGATTGTGTTCTATTTTCTAAATAATTTGAGAACCATATCAGCATAGTATCGTGTATTCCACATTTGTGAAGTTTTTCCACCAAAAAAGTATGATTTACTGTATTGAACGCTTTCTTCAGATCGATGTAAACAGCTATTGTCATGTGTCCTTGATTCATATTTATATACAAATCTTCTGTAAACTTAACCACTGTATCTATTGCTGAAGGATTTGCCCTAAAACCCCCTTGCTCTCTATCTAAAATGTTAGCTCTGTCTAGATGGAGTCTCATTTTATGATTTATAAATTTCTCCAAGGTCTTTCCTTGTATGGGCAGTAGGGAAACCGGTTGAACGCTGGAGTGTTGTTTAAGGTTAACTATAACTATAGTTCATTGTCCGAGATAATTACTGTTATTAATATTGTCTCTGATGGGTGCTAGTCGAGTGGTGAGTAAGTCCACGAGATGGGCGCTCAATCCATAACATGAACAACGTTTTGCAGTACGGTAAGTTTATTGATGGATACGGTGATGCGTACAGTTGCTCGTGTTGGTAATAAGTTCCAAGGTATAACAGTTCCAGTTTAGGGTAGAGTAAGCTTCCTCCTTAGAGTCCGCCTAGTCTCACCTCCAGCCTTCATGCGGTAGTACCGTGTAAGTCACCAGATGTCCCTATGGTTGTATAGCTATCTAAACCCCTTCGAATCTCCCGATCCGTATGATCCAAATGCTAATGATCTCTCTCTCTCTCCCTTACACTGCGCTCTTGCTTTTAAAGCAGTCTGATATTGATTTTACCCCAGGCGTCGGTGCTTGCGGGGAGGTGAGTCCCGGTGAGCATTGTCGTCAGGTATATTTACACCTACCAGCGGCACCTGCCATACCTATACCAGATATTTTAATAAACTAAGGAATTTAGAGGAATTCTTATTATTTTGTATTCAACTGGTGACCTTTACACTAATTCAATGATCATGCACAAAGTAAATATGTTAATCTCTACCTTTGTGCACGGTCTTAAATTATTAACATCTTTAGAATTACCCTCTTTACGCAGAGGTACAACTGTGGCATATTTCCATGAATCTGGTATTTTCTCTGTTATTAATGTGGCATTAAAAATCTTAGTTTATCTGAAAGTGCTAAAAAAGCCAGTTTCAATATTTTGGTTGATAGGCCTTCTACTGCAGATGCTTTATAGGTACAAATTTCAGATACATATTTTATAACAATCTCCTCAGAAATATTTACAAAGGGTATAACAACCTCACTTTCTTGACCTTCAAATAACCATGGTTCTGTGTAATTTTGGGCAAGGTTTGGTCCTATGTTTGCAAAGTAAGAGTTTATAAAATCTGGGATCTCATCATGATTTACATCCTCATTCTTGTCCATGCCTTTAAGGTCTACTGAGTTACTCTTATTTTTGTTTATGTGTTGCCAAAATTGTCTAGGGTCATTGCTATTTTCTTCAAGTTCACATTGTATAAACTCAGCCTTTGCTCTCCTCACATGTAGAAGACATTGGTTTGTATATCTCCTGGCCTCAGCCCAATGTAAGTCATTATTAGTGCGTTCAGGTTTTTTAAGAAGATAATCTTTATGTTTAATCTCTTCAATCAGTTCATTTGATATCCACGGATCTCTGTTTTTGGAAATTTTAAAAAGTTTCTTTGGACACATATTGTCTGTTATTTCGGTAACGTACTTAATACAAATATCCCAAAGTAAATCCGGATCATTTGAGTTGTTGAACAAGACCCAATCACAGTTTTTCAAATGATCCTTAAATAACTGTTCATCCAGATTTTGATAGGAACGTCCATAGAATTCACATTTCTGTTTTTCCTGACAGCTCTTTTTCCTACTACAGTAAATGAGTTCATGATCGCTGAGACTAACATTGCCTACTCCTGAATTTGAAATATGGTGAGAACTAGTATATATTTGGTCAATACAGCTTTTTTCCATTTTCCAAAACCAGTTACCTTTTTTATTAATTGAGCCAACCCAAATTATTTCATTAATTCTTGCAAGTTCTTTCCATGACAGTTTAATCCATCCATTACATCAATATTAAAATCACCCATGATAAAAATCTCATTCTTAACTAGGTCAAAAGTTGGTAAGACATTTTCAAAATAAAATTCTTCTAAAGCCCCATACCCACTAGGCGACTTTACCGGCGACGAGCGACGGGAAACAGGCAAAGTCGGCCGACTCATATGATTGCCTGTGAGTATACCATATTGAAATATGTGTGTTTGATCTGAATCGGTTGTAAAGTCGGCCGATTATTGGGGCATCATCGGCCGATTTTAGCACCAACCAGTCGGCCGACTTGGTCATAATCACCTAGTGGGTATGGCCCTTTAGTCTCCATCTGGTGGTCGATAACAGTTTGCAAAAAATAATATTTTTCCAATGTTTATTCTTAAAAGAAAGCCATTGAATTTCTATAACATTTGTACTTTTGTGAAGAGGCCGGTAATCTTCCTCAGAAAAATTTAACACATTATTGATAAAAGTGAAAACACCTCCACCTTTCTTTGGCTAATTATCTTTGTAAGGCCATGACCTATCTAGTCTACAAAGTTGATAGCCAGGTATACCCATAAGATTACTTGGTAAGTCTTGCCTTAGCCATGATTCAGTGATACCAAATATTCCTATATTTTTATCCAATGAGCTCACTAGCTGTTAAATAGAGTCAATTTTAGGCCATAAACTCCTCACATTTAGATGTATCATATGTTATCCCTTCTGACTGAAAACATTTCCTAGAGAGTCATCAAATCTATTGACTTTCTAGTGCTATACTAGCTATCAAAGGAGTATACAGGTGGTAAGAATATGACTCAAGAAATATGCTTAATGTCAGCATCAGGTGTTTAACGCTAGCTGGCATATATTTACTATGTGTGTATGATTGTATAAGGAATTGTTAGACTGTGATTTTGAGAGTTTAGTAGGACAATACAACAGTAATCATGGTACGACCCTAATTAATATCAATAACACCATCAAAATTATAATATTCAAATGATGCTCACTTTTTCAAGTCACTATATGCCATTAATACCATCTCTCTACTCCGAGATAAGATAGTAATTAACAACACTTAATGATATAATGCAGCAAATCTTGCCCCTGTATACTTGTTGAGAAGACTTGTCATCTTGGCTCCTGTCCACAGGCGTCCTCCCCATTGTCAAATGTCTCCAGATTCACAAGATCGGTTTGACACAGCTGATCCTGATATAAACAACTTATATTAGTAAAAAAGTACTCTCCACTCTGGGAAGGGTACTTCTCTTAGAGTTTTAGTAGAAAATAGTTTATAGTTTACTTGGCAACTTGAGTCTTGAATGACGTGATGTTACATCCCAGTGTTCATTTATGTAAAATAATTTTCTCTACTCCGAGAGGAAATACACAATAATAGTACAGAGTTCATGATTTATTCTGCCCATGCACAGGTTTTAATGATGGACCTTGCAAATGCAGCAGCCGAGATTTCTTGAAGCTCTTCACTTAGGTGGAGACCATCACTCAAGCGCAGATACTTATGATGGACATTGTGGTGTATAATGGCATGGACGGTTGTGCCTAACCATGGCCTAATCACCCCCACGTCTTTGTTCACTGAGTCAATAGCCCAGTTTAAATGAATAATCCCATCATTGATCACTGTTTGCTTCACTGGTTGGGATTCACCAAGGCCCTGGTTATATTTGTCTAAGTCAACACCAACTAAATGACATAATACAGGCTGAAGTGCGTACTTAAACAGCTGGTTCCTGACAGCAAAAGCCAATTCATATAACGACTTGTTCACTAAGTCACCCACTGTGTCAAATTTTGCAGTGATGTGTCGTCCCTCTTTAGTTGTCAAGTTATTTATGCCAACAGCAACATACAAAAAGTCAAATTTTTCTTGATCACTCTTAAAGTTCCTGCTCATATACTTGTCAATTTCAGAAAGATTTAGACCACCTTTCACCACGACGTTAATTTGAATGGTCACATGAGGGTTGTAATTTTGCAGGTAGCTGCGTATGAGTTCTGCTAGGTTGGTTCCTCGTGAGTCCATTAGAATCAAAATTCTTGTTCGTTCTTCACTACTGTCATCACTGTTCAACATGCTGAGGCCTCCAAGCAATAGGTCAACGTTGGATGCAGTTCTACAATGGTTGCTCACCTTACTTTTCTTCCATAAGGTATTTGTCACGTACTCAATTTTCTATTTTTTCACCCTGTTGCCTTGTTTTGCCATTTCCTCAGAATTAATCTGAGCGACTTATGCCTCATTTAGTGGTGGGGGGTCACAGTTATTGTTATGGGTGTTTACTCATTAAACGGAGAACTGCTATCACTTTATTGTTCGAATCGTCTTAGTTAATCTTCCTTTATTCTTGCTAGTCAAGTGGTAGACTGGTCCGTGAGATGGGTGCTCATATCCATGACACAGACAACACTTGGTTGAGAGTTAAGTTTATTAGTGGATATATCAATTGCAGTACAATTGCCAGTGTAGTCACAGCCTTGTCCTTATCCTATGTTCACAAATATTACCGCTCAAAGGCAAGCTTCCTTCGTAAACTCCACCCGACTTCGTGAGGCCATGCAACAGTATAGTTCAGTTACTAGTCACCAGATGTCATGTATATGGCTACCCAAACCCCCGAATCCCTAAGACTGATATTGTTCCAAACATGTACCGAATTGTTCTCTGCTCTTAACCGCAAATTCCCACCTATATATATTAGTCTGGTTATTGATTTTCTTCCAAGCAGTGCTGCTTACTAGGAGATGAAGCCTGTCTGCCGTAGCTGAACAGGTATATTACACCTACCAGAAGCTCCTGCCGTGTTAACATTATGTAACACAGTAATTTGTATAATTCCGAATACCCTTTATAATATGTCTTCTACAATCTGGTGACTTCCTTTATTTTGTTCATACACTACTAACTATATATGTACAAGGTATTTTGCTAACTACATTTCTGCAATGGATCCCCTTCGAAATTTACTATTATGCCTCAGAGGTGCCTCATATGAAATTTGGTGCTTTTATCTGCTCTATAATAATAATTTTGTTAACAGACCCCATTATCCCACAAGGTTGGGGATATCGATGTGCTTGGGGCTAATCCCTAGAGATACACCCTTTGTATAATCTGATGAATTCCTGGCTAAGTAACCAGTTGTCTATCCTTAAGATGATAAAATGGGTCACTATGCAAGCTGGATTACCAGAGGAAGATGAAGGACTCATGGCTGTTAACGTTGGGTGTTAAAGGGGCCAACTTTATGAATCCTGCAACTGCTGTCCAACTGATTACTGTATATTTTAAAAATATACTTTCAATAGAGAGCTATAGAGACTAATGATGCAATTTATAAGAGTTACACTGCTCATTTCTGCATGGGCAATAATACCTCAAATTTGGCCACATGCACAAGGGCCAAATGTTGTTCTACTTCGCTTGAGTGGGTGAGAGAATATCCTGAGCTCAGTGTTCACCCGTGGGTCTTGTAATATGGATAGTATGGGAATACCATGGGGAAAGGGGACAGACTACATGCAATCTCATGTGAATTACCCTCAGTGCCAGAAATAATAGTCAATGAGCTATAACTCTTGATACAAGATGTCCAGGCGAACCCTCTCAACTCCTTCTCTCACTAGGGAGGTTTGAATAGACAGAGTAACCTTGTGGTGCTTGGTTTTTGGCATTGCTGATTTGTCATACTTTGGCTTCTCATAGCTTTGGTATTGATCAAATGTACAAACAGTTCTTTAGGGAAGAGTAGCCTTAAACCATATCTGGATATGATCCATGTTAATTGTTGGTAGTAATGGCGGAGTAGGTCGCACGTTTTGGTGAACGGCGGACAATTACCTCCACAAGCAAGTGAAATATTCGGACTGGTGGTATCAAAGGTGGTGAAATTAGTGCATAAGACTCCCAAGACTGTGAGTAAATACCTTACTTTGTTCTGATACTCGTATATATAGATATATATCGAAACACAGATAAAGCAAACTCTGTTAACTATTCGATATGGCGGAACAACAGGGTGCGTTTGAAAAACCAGATGGTTTGGGAGGAACAAAACGGAATTGGAGCGATGTAAGCCCTTCAAACACTGATAAAACTAAATCAAGGTGGAACATTATATCGCCAGAATATAAAAAGAAGATTACAGCGATAAAGCAGAAAATGTTCAAGAATACCAAACTTGATTTAGATGGGTATGAATCAGAAGACGACAGGCCTCTGAGCCAACTACGAACGTCCTCAACCCCTGTTAAACAAGTCGCAAACGCGATCGTAATTATAGCAGCGGACGAGAGCAGTGAGGCGGAACCGAACGATTTGACCTCAGTGGACGAAGTGACCATTAAAGAGAACACAGAGGAAACACCACCAGATGAGATAAAAGAGCAAACAGATATAAAAACGCAAGAAAATCCCAGTAACAGTAAAATCGATGGGCATGAACAAGAGGATACTACAATAAATGATCCGATCAACATTGATACTGAAGGTGACAGCACTAATATCTTGAAGATATTAAAACAGATGAATGCAAAGATTGATAGTTTGTGTGTAGTCAGATCAGAAGTGGCGAAGCTACGTGAAGAATTAGCAGAGAAGTGTATTACCAAGGAAGAAGTAATAACCATTGCGAAGGATCATTCCTTCGCTATGGAAAAGGAGACCACAGAGAACACGAAGAAACAAGCCATATCGGAAGGCAAGATTACAGTTATTGAAACGCAAACGGCAGGTCTCTATGAAAAAATTGCTAAACTTCATGACGAGCTAAACGAACTAAATCTGACAATGGAAGATACAGAGGAAAAATATCAGAAAAGGTACGATGAAATGAAAGAAAGTTTGGAAAGTCACAAATCCAGAACACCTGACTCAGTCTCTCCAGCGTTTTTTGAGAAGGAAATAAGTGAGAAGATCAAGGAAGCACTGGAAGAAAATCAACGGGTTCTAACCAACACACACCCAGAAAAAAATATCATACTGATTGGTATACCTGAAGACAGAAGAATGTCAGATGCTGAGAAAGTACAAGAAATACTGGAAGATATAGATGTAGACCTATACAGAGGAGATCTTGACAAAGTATACAGGCTTGGTTCAAGCAGGAATGTAATATTTTGGGGTCCGATACCTTAAAATTGTTATTTCCGGGAGCAGGGCGGTGACGTAACCTCTTCCATTACCGTGGTTACGCGGATCCGTTGACGGGTCACTATATAAACTCGGAGCGTAACCGTTGTTATTCAGTGGCTCCCACACCACCGACCTGCTCACATCGTCTGATACGGTATAACCGGCTGGGGAAAGCGGTTGTCTACGGTAGAAAGGTTTCTGCTTACCGTGTGAGGGGAAGGTTACGCAGTTTAATTAGTTCCGGAATTTTGGAGTATGGCAGGATTTAATTTTTGCCGTAAATGCGGGCTACGGCACGCGGCTCCTACGGGTAAAAAGTGTCAAGGTACACGTCCTAATGCTGGTGTGAGGTTACAGGAGCAGCAGGGTACAGCCCAAGTCGTTTCCCAGATTCGTCTAAAGGGAGAGAAATTATTTGCGCAACAGGGAGCGCGAATTGAGAAGTTGGAGAAGACGGTCACCGGGATGTTGGAGAACATTGAGATACTTGTCAAGGCTGCGACGGCGGGGGCGAGTAAACAGACGGCCGGGACGACGGTTCAGCCGTCATCTGATGAAGGAGCATCTTCAGGCTGGGAAGACGTGAAGCCAAGACGTCAGAAGAGACGGCAGGCGAAGAAAAGGGCGCCGTTACGCAGTTCAAGCTCCTCCTCATCCGCAAGCAACAGGTCCAGCTCCTGCTCCTCCTCTTCGGTCAAAGACCACCTGGAAGGTAAACAAGTCACAAAGAAATTTGGCCAAAAGAGACTTTTTGCTAAGGGCGATGATCCTAAATGCATAGAAGATATTTTGCTGCTCGGGGTCAAGACGGTAGAGAAATTAATTGTTGACAAGGCTGATCCATCACCAGTTGTAAAACATTTAAAAGTACTAACTGAGAAGGCGACGAAGAAAATGTATACCTTCGACACTTTTAACAAGTATGACCGAGCTGTAAGGGAGAGGGCCAATCGTCTAGGCGTCACGCAGTTTGCTGTGGTGGATCAGGAGGAAATTTTTTCTCATTTTAGCTTCGAGAATACATTCAAAGCTAGCGCAAGCAAAAATTCTTACAGGGAAAACAAAAGTCGTCGTAACACCAGTACAGGCGGAGGCGACAAGATCTGTTTCAGATTTAATTCTGACCAAGGGTGCCAGGGGAAGTGTAACATGTCACATATTTGCATTGTTTGTGAAAAAGCTGGCCATTCAAAGAAGGATTGCTACCGTAACGGTCCGAAAAAGGACCAGAAATAGGAGGGGGAATTAAAATCTGGCTTGCAAGTTGTTGTTGGAAATGAACTGCGTAACGCAGGGAACTTATCTAAAAACGATGACGTCACGCCCCGGGGGTTAGCAAGCCAGTCGTGTCCAGGCTTTCTTGTCCGTAGTTTTTCCTCTCCTACGGTGAAAGTACACCACCGTAGACCCGATACGGTAATCCAATGTGATCTTGAGGATGAAATCAACTTTCTGAATCGGGTAGATTGTATCGATGCGAATGAAAACGCATCAGAATGCGCATCCGTAAACGCCTGCTATAGTCCGCTTGACCCAGTTTGCGAGGCGAATGCCGGTACTAAAACCAATGACGTCACGGTTAACGGGGTAGAAAGTACACAGGCGGATGCGGATGGCGCAAGTGAAAATGCTTTTTGCAACAGTCTTTTTCGCGAAAAAGATAGGGATCTCGCTAATGATCCAAGTTTTGATAGTGATATTCGTGTAGACGAGATCACCCCGGACAAGCCGGTATGCGATTTATTTGGAAATTCGCTTGAAAAGTTGGTTTACGAGAATTATTCAGAAAAAATAATTTTTTCGGTCACCTCATTTTCGGGAAGGTTAGTGTGGGTTCGTGAGGAATGCGCTCAAGGCATCTGCCAGTGCGAATTTTTTATTGGCAACGCATTAGCCCAACTTAAACCATGTCGTTTTCAATATATATTATCTCTGGGATCTGCAGAATGTAAAGAAAAATACAGGCCTATGGTTAATTCAATAACTGATGGTTTTAAAATTGTGGATGATAACGCCGTAAAAACCAAATTAATCTATGACTGTAATAACTACAAATCTGTGTATGAGGGCACAAATTTTGTAAAGATGGACAAAATAATCCAAACAGAATTGTCTGAGGGCTACTTAAAAATAGTAGATGAAAAACCAGACTGTGTACATAGCCTTGGAGCAGTCCCAAAACCAGACGGGGGTGTTAGACCAATAACAGATTGCAGTATGCAAAAAAATGTATCTGTGAATAACTTTTGCGATGAAATAATAGAGGAGTTCAAATATAAAAGTGTCGAAAATGTACTTGCAATTTTACAAGAAGGGGATTATATGGGCGTAGTGGATATAAAGTCAGCTTACCGAGCAGTACCCATTTACCCAGACCATAGAAAATATATGGGCCTCAGGTGGGAGGTGGATGGTCAAGAGATATACATTAAGTTCAGAGACTAGCGTTTGGCCTACGTCTAGGCCCAATGTATTTTAATCAAATTTCAGAATTTGTATATAGCATATTAACCGATATCTATGGATTACAGGCGGTCAACTATTTAGACGATTTTATTGTAGTAGCTACATCCTATGGGGAGGCAGAAAAAGCCCAGAAATTAGTAATACAGACCTTAAGATATTTGGGGTTCTATATTTCTTGGGGTAAAGTGACTCCTCCATCCCAAATATGTAGATATCTTGGCTTAGATATCGATTCTCTAGAAATGGAACTTAGGTTACCAGTAGATAAGCTTGAAAAGCTTAAATCCCTCTTAGATAAGTACTCAGTAAAGGCAACAATTGCAAAAAAGGAGTTAGAAAGCCTAGGAGGTCTGTTGTCGCACTGCGCCCATGTAGTCTCAGGGGGGAACATATTGTAAAATTATTGATTGGCTCTGGCCACTGCTGGATCATAAAGTGGGTATAAAACCAAGGGGATGGGAAAAGGATATTTTATATAACATAGAAGGGGAGTAGGTCTGGTATATTACTATTATACCCTGCCCTGAGATATGGCTGGTAGCATTATTACCAAAAGGCCTTAATACATATATATTTTACTTATGGTAGCATTATTACCAAGAGGCCCTAGCACCCATATATTTTATATAAACCCCAGGTATACACCTATTTAGTAAAGTCACCTTGCTTGCAAAATTTAGACGGCCAAGGGTCAGTTCTTAGAAATCACCTCACACGCACATTGTATTCATCCTGGCTTAGGCTGCAAATAGCAGCATGTCCTAGTTCTGCATTGTATGTATTGTGACCCTTGGTCAGTAGTGTCTATTTTACCCCTATTTGTTGGTGCATACCAAGGTACCCAGAATAGGCCTAACTCTGTTATACAAGGATTTGACAAAATAGAAAACCCAAACTGGTGGGGAGGAGGATGAACGGGTTTGCAACGTGACTAGCCAGAGAAGGGGAGGGGCTGCTTCAACCACAAATAGTAAAAGGGGGGAAGGGGGTAACAACTCTATATCTTTGGATCCGGTGGGTCCCCTTGCCCACTAGGGGCAGTAGTGTAATACTTGTCTCCCCCCACCAGTGATTAGTAGAGTGCCCCCGAAGGGGGGGTGTACGGAGTGGACTCCTGTTTTGTAACCATCTATTTGTGACTTGTTTGTGCCCTGGCTATTTGAATAAACTTGGGAGAGGTCCCACGGCTAGATCGTCACTTCGCCACCAACCTTGCTTCTGTGTACACTTATTGCTGCTGCATGGATTACACCCTCCAACCCAGCCTTTAACACTGCCAGGCCCCACCTGCCTTTGCCATGGCCCTACTCTAACACTGCCCACCTATACCCATGGACTTCCCTTATTTTGGCCTAGCCCATGGCCACCCTTCACCATATATCCATAACATGCTAACCTTTTTGCCCGAATTTGGATCCCCCTAACTTTCCCTAAACAGGACCTAGAACTTACAATATATTGCAGAAGAATTTTTAACCTGTATAAGATACTCTTGAATAATAATTTAAATGCCATTAAAATCGGTCAAGCTGCCAGGGACGACTTGAGGTGGTGGAGAAATTTCTGCGAAAATTTCAATGGTCGGAGAAAATTAGTTTACAAGGAATATCCATTACCTCTCGTATCAGATTCTTCTCTCAAAGGCTATGCCATATATAAGGGCCAGGACTGGATTGCAGGTTGCTGGAGCGAGCAAATAAATATGAATTTTGAAAGTTGTTCCCATATCATGGGTCCCCCTACCAGTGATAAGTATGATAATACTAATATCAATGAGTTGGAATTATGGCCTATTTTAGTGGGTTTAAGATGCTGGCTGGGCGAGTTAATGGACCACAGTGTTAACATTTTTACAGATAACACACAGGTATTTCATATGATCAGAAAAGGGGTGAGCTCAAATCCAACATGTATGGCTTGGTTAAGAGAAATTTTTTGGATATGCAAAATTTACAAAATTCTGTTGGTACCCCATTATATTAATACCAAAAACAACCTGGTAGCTGACACTTTATCTAGATTATTATATGTAAAATCAAAGGGGGAAGCAAGGAAGTGTCTGGAAGGCTCATATTTATGTTGCATTGATAAAATATTTGAATTTTGCAGAGGAAAAGGCCTTAAGGATGAGGGCAAAATTGCTGAGGAAAGCCGCCGTATCTGGGAACACATTGAAATTGAGGAGGAAACAGTGGGCTTGCTACAAAAAGGTCTGTAAAAAGTTTAATTGGCCTATTTATAATATTAATTCAAAGCAAGCTTGCAATTATTTAACCTATCTTTCATCTTATATGAAGGCTTCCTCAATAATTAATTATTATCAGGCGGTTATATTTTTTCATAATGTTAAAGGCTGGCCTGTACCGGATTGGTCTAACAAACATGTGAAAATGACTGTAAAAGGTATTAAAAATACGGAAAGTGTCAAATTGGACTCGAAAGATCCAATAAAAATTTCACACTTAGAGGCAATGTATAGGAAGGTAAACCTCTCATCAGAAAAGTGGATGCTTACATGGATAATAATTGTATTTTTATTCAATACATTGTTAAGAGTGGGTCACTCTGTAAAGTCGACTCATATGTTAATGCGTAAAAATGTAAAATTCACAAATTGGGGTATGGTAGTCACTGTAAATTCATCAAAGACTACAAAAGATGTTGTTCACACTATTCCAGTAAATAGGAGTAGTGATAAGACTTTATGTCCAGTATATTGGTTGGAAGTCTTGTATAAGACCCATCCGAGTAAGAGTTTGTCACCACTATTCTCAACAACAAAAATTTAGAATATCTGACTTATTCAGAATTTAATAAGTTATTTAAAAAGCTTTTGACTAAAGCAAAAGTTAGTGGTAATTTTTCTACCCACTCACTTAGGAGGGGAGGTACAACAGAATTGTATAATTCAGGTGCTCCTATAACTTTTATTAAGGAGCGAGGCCAATGGGCATCAGATTGTATATATAAATATATTAAGCCTTCAATTTCTCAAAAGGCAGGTCAACAAAAAATTTATTCACTACGTTAGGTGATTGGTTTGGAGGGTTTGGGATTAATAAATATTTACCATATTTATATATGTCCAAACTAATCACCGTTGTTACTTGTTATTCCTATTGTTAGCTAATCTATTTATGGAGACCTCTATCCGGTAAATGTAATATTTTGGGGTCCGATACCTTAAAATTGTTATTTCCGGGAGCAGGGCGGTGACGTAACCTCTTCCATTACCGTGGTTACGTGGATCCGTTGACGGGTCACTATATAAACTCGGAGCGTAACCGTTGTTATTTAGTTGCTCCCACACCACCGACCTGCTCACATCGTCTGATTTTAAATTTTAGCTTATTGTAATAGGAGGATTAATAAATATTTACCATATTTATATATGTCCAAACTAATCACCGTTGTTACTTGTTATTCCTATTGTTAGCTAATCTATTTATGGAGACCTCTATCCGGTAAATACAGGTACACATAATAAACCAAGGCCGGTCAAGGTTGAATTGCTGTCCACAATTCGACGAAATGATGTCCTACAGAAGAAAAAGAATCTGAAAGACTCAAAGAAATTTAACAGCATAATCATTGCAGCAGACGAAAAACCAGAAGTCCGTGAGGCGAAGTCAATTCTCCGACAAGCTGCCTACAAAGCCAGACAGGAGGGAAGGACAGTATGGCAGAAACACGACCAAGTACAAATAGATGGTACGAGATTTGATGTATCCACGGCCTACCTGATTCTGGACAACCTGCGTACAAAACCAAGGCCAAAGAATACCACTGATAAATCAGAGGATCCCAGTGACTCAGGGACATTTGACTACGATGATATCAAGACAACATATGGCTTATGGGACACACCCCAAGGCATAGCCTTTTTTGGAGGCGAAAATTGGCCAAGCTCATTCTACAATATTCCGGTAGATTATGATGGCGAAAGTTTCAACAGCACAGAACAGGCATATCAGTTTGAACATG
The DNA here is from genome assembly GCA_936440205.1 of Lepidonotus clava. Lineage (NCBI taxonomy): Eukaryota > Metazoa > Annelida > Polychaeta > Phyllodocida > Polynoidae > Lepidonotus > Lepidonotus clava. Next base: position 48,390,327 of record OW387146.1, on the reverse strand, counting down.
CGAAGGTTGCCAAGGATAGTGAAATGATGAAGAAAATAAAAGACTGTAGTACTGCAGCCGAAGCTAAATACCTCGGTAAATTCATCAAATACACACCAAAATGGAGAAACCTGCAGAAAGATCGTATGTACAACATCCAAAAGGCAAAATACAACCAAAATCCGGCATTGAAATCCAAACTAGTGGCAACGAAAGGGAAACGCATTTTGGAATGCAGTCCAGACGCCTCATGGGGTATAGGATGTACAATGAACAGTCCGGAATTTAGGAAAGGGCGCTGGCTGGGCCAGAACCAATTCGGTGACACACTTACTCACTTAGCAAATGAATATTCACGTGAAACCTAAACCCTAACGTAATGGATAATACTGCAATATTCAGTGACTCTCGCGGACGTTTTCTGGAGACAGAGATTAAGAAGATAACAAACCAACGTATACCGGTGTTTTGTTACCCAGGATATGGTTTTGATCGGGTTGCCGAGATGGTAAACAGGAGACTATCGGTCTGTGAGTACAATACTGTATGTATCATGTGCGGTATTACTGATATTACAGAAAAGAATGCCTTCACAAGCAAAATATCCCTACCCCCGCAAAAGGATGCTGATATTTTGAACGATGTATCTCAAAAAATTGATCACTTATTGAAGGTGATTGCTGATGAACATAAAAATACAAAAGTCGTAATATGTACCTTTGCTGGGGCACATATCAATTTCTGTAACTATAGATCAGCGGTGGAAGGGGAACTTGATACTAGAGAGAGCCGACAGAGGGTCCTTTCTGATATAGGAAGGCATGAAGACCAGGATACACTTGATAGTAGCATCGTAATGCTTGCTAAATATGTAACCGAAAAGAACATTGGAAATGGAGTACCAACCCCCAAACTGCATGAGAAGATTCATGCGAAATCGGGATCAAAAAAGAAGCGGATCAGTCACGCATATTACAAAACAGTCGATGGCATCCATCCCGATAAGGCATTATTAAAGGACTGGGCGATGGCCATTATTAGGGCCATGCAGATTGTAAATGATGTGTAAAACAAGGTGGCCATGAAGGATCTTTCCTTCGCGGCAAAATTGATACATCATGAAACATTATGATAAGTTATAACATCTTGAGAGCTACTATTTCTTTGGAGAATTGTCAAGTCGGACACCATGTTATCTTAGACCCCAATATAAGTGGGGCGAGGGAGTTCACAACAAAGTTTGGTAAAACATAAAGATGAATTTTTTGAGAATTACGGACATTTTGATATTATTTGTTTGTCGGAAACCTGGTTAACACATCAATATCATAGTGGTTTGTTTAATGAAAGTGGTTACTGTATAATTTGTCAGGACAGGGATATAGGTATTAAAAATAAATGTGGTGGTGGACTACTCATGTATATCAAAAATACTTTATTCCCATACGTAGAAAAAATAGGTTCTATCTCTTCTGTCACATCCTCATTGGAACAATTGTGGATAAGATATAATCAACCTATGCATAAGAAAATGATAGTAAGTGTTGTATATCGACCACCAAATTCAAAAGCACTGGAAAGTATTGAAATTTTGGATGATACATTAACTTGTATTCAAAACAAAGAGTGCGGTGAAATTTTACTTATGGGAGATATGAATATCGACTTAAAACGATATAGGTCTAATGAGGCTGTAGAATTAAAAAAGTTAATGAATGATTTTGGATTAAAACAATACATCAAACAACATACTAGAATAACTGGCCGAAGTAGAACACTAATAGATATTATTACAACCAATATGAGTAATGTCACCGATTATGGGGTTTTGGATGAGTCTATAAGTGATCACAAAGCAATATATATAATTAAGAAATACAAAAGAGAGAGACGTGTAAAGGAAAAGGTTGTTGGTCGGAGTTATAAAAATTATTCTTCTGAAAAGTTGCGAAACGAGATTGTACACAACCCATTGTGGCAGAATTTCTGGCATCAATCATCGGATGTGAACGATATGTGGACATATATGCTCACCATATTGTTACAGTCCATAGATATACTCTGTCCTAAACGGGTACTGTATATTGAAACTGATAAGCCCATGTGGCTAACAGACGAAGTAAGACAAAATATTGCATTGAAAAACAAATTGTATAAAAAAGCGTGTACTAATAACACACTTGAGGATTGGAAAGCATTCAAAGTTCAAAAAAGACTAACATCCTCTTGTATTTTCAACTGCAAAAGGAATTTTATTTCTAATGAAATACAGGCTGAACGTGGAAATGCTAAAAAATTCTGGAAAGTTGTAAATAAAAATCTTGGAAAGGATGACAAAAATAAAATAGGAATTGAATGTTTAGAAACTGATTCCGGCTTAGTCTATGAACAAACTGCTGCAGAATATCTGAATAATTACTATGGAACAATAGCCGGAAAATTGTTAAATACTGCACCAGTTGAATGGGTTGATTATATATCAAACTTGAATGGTTCTCCATTTGAATTTGAATTTATAACGGAATCTGAAGTACTGAGTTATATTAAAAGCATAGATATAAGTAAGTCATCGGGTATCCCAGACATTAGTTCTAGGGTGCTTAAGGATGGACTAACTATTTGCAGTTTAGAATTAACTTACATTTTCAACTGTTCTATAGAAACAGGAATTTTTCCAGAATTGTGGGCGAAAAGTACAATAACTCCTATACCAAAGGAAGGAGACCCACGAAAGTGTGGAAATTGGCGACCAATACATAACCTTCCATTACCCGGAAAATTATTAGAAAAATGTATCCATAGGCAACTGATAAATTTCTTGGAAAGCAATAATCTGTTAAATAAAAACCAACATGGGTTTCGTAAAGGACATAGTACTATGAGTGGCATCATGGAACTAACACGAAATATTTATGACAATTTAAATAATGGCCTGATTAATGAGTGCTGCTTTGTGGATTATTCTAAAGCTTTTGATACGATCGATCACACAATCCTTCTGAAAAAATTGAAAAAGTATGGTTGTAAAACTCGTGTATTAAATTGGGTAAATTCATATATTAATAGGTATCATTGTACCCGAATAGGTAACTACGTCTCAACTGAGATTAAGGTTACACATGGAGTACCACAAGGTAGCACTCTGGGGCCTCTGTTCTTCATTTTATATGTTAATGATATATTTAATGTTGTAACTGATGATGTTAGATTAAATATGTATGCGGATGATACTGCTATATTAGCAAATGGTTCGACATCAGATTTGGCGAAGCATCGTCTTTGTGAATCAATATCCCAAGTTATCGGTTGGTGTACTGAAAACCGGCTTGTGATTAATTATAAGAAAACTAAATATATGGAGATAGTTTCTAAGGGGAAACCGAAAGCTGTATCTATGGACTTACAGATTGATGGAAGTCGAATATCAATGGTTGAAAACTATATCTATCTTGGAGTAAATCTTGATCATGGTCTGAATTTTAGACGTCACGTAAATACAATAATAAGTCGAACACATAATAGAATTTTTGAACTAGATCTCATTCGTAAATATCTGAATGTAGATATAAGTTTATTAATATATAAGCAATATATATTGCCAATCCTTGATTATGTGGGATGTATAACAGATAGCAGTACCAGTGATTTGATAAAAAAGTTACAACCATTGCAACATAGGGCGATAAAAATTATCTCAAATCAGCGCGGTTATATTAGCACACAGGAATTTTCTGATTTGCAAGCACAATATCACCTAAAGCCGTTGTTATGTCGACGCAAATTGCAAATGTTACAACTGGGTTTTTCATATATTAAAAAGTCGGATTTTGTTGAAAGTGCCTGTACTGATCGAATACTTAGGACTGATGTAAAGTTGAAACTAAAAAGACCTTTTACTTCGAAAAACTACATTATGAATAGCCCATATTATAGGATGTGTATCTTATGGGACCAACTACCACCAGGTGTTCAACACATAGATGACATAAAACTCTTTAAACAAAGACTTATGAAACTGGACATGAATACTTACGAATGGAAAATTTGACAGTTTGATGTATAAGAAATATTCACAAGAATGATCTTTCATTCAGTGAGTACTTACTGACATAGGTATATGTATATACACATCATAGCAAAACATTTCATCATCATCAATTATCACCAATTGTATATTAACACATAACATGTAACTAACATATATATTCGACTATCTGAAAAGCGTTTGTATCGACGAGATAGTTTTGTTCAATAAAAAAAAAAAAAAAATGTGCCAAATCTTAGATTTTTGTAAATGTTTCATTTTTCTTTATGATTTATTGAAAAAATAAGAATATTTTCTTCCCATAGGAACAATTGTTAAAATTCCTCATCATGTAACTTAATATCTCAGCTAATGCTTATCCATATTACTCCAACTTTTTGCACTAATAACTTGTAGAACTAGGATTGATTATGGTTTTTACTGACATCAATTGTTAAAACCCCATACCCACTAGGCAACATTTTGATGAATCGGCGTCAGCATCTGTGTTCCTATTGGTGTTCCTGTTTGTGCACCCGTTGGTGCTCCCGTCGCCCACTCTGGTTGGACAAGCCATACCCATACCCAATCGGCGGTCCTGTCAGCGCAGATGGCCAATGTTGGTGCCAAAGGCCGTGCAGACGGCCACACTGATCCATATCAAGCATGTTTGATAATTTTACTCCGATGCGGACACTGATCACCGTCGGCCGACTCAAAATTGCTTAGTAGATATGACCTGTTAGTCCACCTGACAGCTCTTAGCTCTGTCAACTACCCTGGTTCCAGTGGTGGATCATCCAGATGCAGCTTTGTGAAAAGGTGGGGGTGCACCAAAAGAAAGAGGGGGGGTCTCCTATTTCCAAAATATTACATGTAAAAAATCTAAATTTGCCCCAATGATGGGAGGGGAACATCACCCATCTACCTCCCTTCTAAATCCTCCCCTCTAAATCCACCTGTTGTTCTTGGAGAGATTGGAATAGCACGGAGAAACTGTGTATCTTTCAATTCTTCATACCATGGCTGATTTATAGTATTTTAAGCACACTGCGGGCTAATTTCAACCAATTTTGTTGTGCACTGAAAAGCCCTAGAAAACTAATGAAAATTAATGAATAATTGTGATATATCAACCTATAATGAATGAATTTCTTTAAAAAAAGATAGAAAATATGTAATGTATGCAGATACAAATCTTAAAAATAATGATCTATAGATTTTCATCATGTCAAACTAGAAATATTGACATGATTAATGAAAATTCCTATACTAAAACCTTGTGATTTGGCAACATTTTTCACAGCATGCATCCTGGACAAGGCTAACCTGCAGGTAACTGTCTCCGGTAGGGTGAATTAGCATAACGCATGCTGCACCATTTGTGAGTTAAATCTGGAGATTCAACACGTTGTTGTCCTTGAGTTGGCCTTGTAAGAAAATACCCTTGTAACAAGTGAAAAAGGCAATAATGGCAAAATTATCAATTATTTAAAATAATTCAAACATCTGCCCACATTAAGTTTGGAAATAAGTGGGCACCATTGTAATATATGAAATGCTAACCTCTGGACCCCAAATGTCCTGGAATATCCAAAAATAATATCTCCAAACTACTCCTTATGAATCTCCAAAATATCCCCAAATTATTTCAAAACTCTCAAAAAAAGAAGTCCAGAATATCTCCTTACTATCCATGAAACATCCTTAAACTATCCCCAAATTAACCCCAGACAATCTATAAATCTAAACTATGACAATAGTATCTACGAAATGTCATCAAAATGTCCACAAAGTATACCTAACTATCCTCAAACCATCCTCAAATTATTCCCAGATTATCTCCAAAGTATCCTCAGACTATCCCCAAAGTATCCCAAACCTATCCCTAGATTATCTATAAAATATCCGCAAATTGTCCCTTGACTATCCTGAAAAGTGTACCCAAATTATTTCCAAATTATCCCAAGATTTTCCCATATGACAAAACAATACCCCTAAAGTATCTCCTAATTATCTGTAAAGTATCCCCTATGGATCCCTAGACTATCCCCATAGTGTCTCCAAACTATGGCGAAGATATCTACAGGCTTTTTTGCAAACTATCCCCAATCTATCCTCAAACAATTCCCAAATGGTCACCAAACTGTCTTCAAACTGTGCCAAAAATATCCCAAAGTGCCACCAAACTATACCCAAGATAACATCATTGTCAGAGGATCTCCAGACTATCCCAAAAAGTGTCCCCAAACTTTCAGAAATCTATCTCCAAACTATGCCCAACATATCCCCAAGGTTTCATCAAAATATACCCAAGATATCATTAAATGATCCCCTAAACTATCCCCAAACTTTAGCAAAACCATCCCAAAACTATGCCTAACATATGCCCAAAGTGTCACCCCATTATACTGAAAATATCTCGAAATTATCCCCAAAGGATCCTCAAAATATCCCAAAATTATCCCAAAATTTTAGCACAATTGTTCCTAGGCTATCCCAAAAGTATCCCCTGATTATCCCCGAAATATCCCTAAGCTATCCCTAGAATATAGTTTGACATCTCATTTGTATTTCTATCTTGCTTATTAAGGAATTATGTCCAAAATAAGGTTGATATTTGTGATTCTTGATCTTTGACCTTGAAATGACCTTGAAATGATATTGAACCATCATAGAAAAATTCACACCAATTTTTTTCTGAATCCTTGGGTCAGACTGATGTAAAAAAGTGAAGTTTTTATAAAGTAACAAGCATTTTTAAAAGAAATTACACAAGAGCCCCGACGAATCCCTAAATTGTCAATCTCCATCACGGGAAGAATTTGAACTCATACATTCGACAGGCTCGGGCTTGTCTGAAACCACTTCCTCTAAAACGTGTCAAGGAGTGTAAGGGATGTGTTCACACTTTTGCAGTGTCAATGGTATGGGCCATTACATAAGTGTCTCACAGGGGGTCCCCCCCCACCTTGCCTGTAACCCTGGAGCTGCCACTAAACTTTCACCTCCTTAAGTTGACCCAATGACCTAGATAATATAGTATTATATGTGTGTGTATATGTATGTATGTGTGTATGTATGTATGTATGTATGTTGTATGTATGTATGTATGTATACATGTATGTATGTATACATGATAACTTGTGGATGAAAAGAATCATTTAGGAAGTTTTATGTCCCTCTTTAGGGGGAGTAGGGGGCCGGGAAGAGGACAGGGGGACGGCCCTGGTCTCCCCGTGCGTTGCTCTGTGGTGCTGACGGGGTTAGGGGGAGTAGGGGGCCGGGAAGAGGTCAGGGGGACGGCCCTGGGCTCCCCGTGCGTTGCTCTGTGATGCTGACGGGGTTAGGGGGAGTAGGGGGCCGGGAAGAGGTCAGGGGGACGGCCCTGGTCTCCCCGTGCGTTGCTCTGTGATGCTGACGGGGTTAGGGGGAGTAGGGGGCCGGGAAGAGGTCAGGGGGACGGCCCTGGTCTCCCCGTGCGTTGCTCTGTGGTGCTGACGGGATTAGGGGGAGTAGGGGGCCGGGAAGAGGTCAGGGGGACGGCCCTGGGCTCCCCGTGCGTTGCTCTGTGATGCTGACGGGGTTAGGGGGAGTAGGGGGCTGGGAAGAGGTCAGGGGAATAGCCCTGGTCTCCCCGTGCATTGCTCTGTGATGCTGACGGGGTTAGGGGGAGTAGGGGGCCGTGGAAGAAAAGAACCTTTTGAGAGGGTTTTCATGCCGATTTGAGCACTTTGAAAAATTTCCAAATTTGAAACATTTATGACTCCCAGTATGAGTCAACTATGGTTCAAAACTGACTCTAAGGTTGTAGCCCCGAGTGAGAATGACCATTGTAAACTAGTCAGGAAACTGTGAGACTAATAAAACATTTTCTAGAAATTTAGACAGATTTTTAACTTAATTCTTACAGTGAAAACCCCAACCAATGGATTTTGCTAAAAACTTGCATAAATGATATCTAGGCCTATCTCATGCCAAAAATGTCCCCTATTTAATGGAAATCATTTTACATATTTCCCGGCCTCCAGCCATTCCCCTCAGCTTCCCCTATTTGATGGAGTTAAGGTTGTTGGGGCATTCTGACGGGAATGCAATTACCTGATGACTTGTGGAAGAAAAGAACCTTCTAGTAGGGTTTTCATGCCGATTTGAGCACTTTGAAAAATTTCCAAATTTGAAACATTTATGACTCCCAGTATGAGTCAACTATGGTTCAAAACTGACTCTAAGGTTGTAGCCCCGAGTGAGAATGACCATTGTAAACTAGTCAGGAAACTGTGAGACTAATAAAACATTTTCTAGAAATTTAGACAGATTTTTAACTTAATTCTTACAGTGAAAACCCCAACCAATGGATTTTGCTAAAAACTTGCATAAATGATATCTAGGCCTATCTCATGCCAAAAATGTCCCCTATTTAATGGAAATCATTTTACATATTTCCCGGCCTCCAGCCATTCCCCTCAGCTTCCCCTATTTGATGGAGTTAAGGTTGTTGGGGCATTCTGACGGGAATGCAATTACCTGATGACTTGTGGAAGAAAAGAACCTTCTAGTAGGGTTTTCATGCCGATTTGAGCACTTTGAAAACTTTTCAAATTTAAAACATTTATGACTCCCAGTAGGAGTCAACTATGGGTCAAATGTGACTCTTAGGTTGTAGCCCCGAGTGAGAAGGACAATTCTATACATGTCAGAAAATTCTGTGACGATTACAACATTATCTAGAAAATCACAACGATTTTTACTGTTTTTTTCACACAGGAAAACTCAACCAGTAGATTTTGCTAAAACCTTCCAGGAATAATAATTAGGCCTATCTCATGCCAAAAATGTTGTTGAATTTACAGGCATTGAATTATCAGGGGCCCACCTCAGGGACCAAGGATAGGTGCAGGTACCTGGCCCATTACATTATAGTGGTGGTTGGTTACCAACCGTCCCCCCTCCTGTATTGTTTCTATCTTGATTTGAGGCTCAGGCCTACCAGAAGGACACATCCAATCCCACTATGATGTATTAGGCTGGCCACCTGCACCCATCCTTAACCCATGAGTTGTCCCTGAGAAAATTTGCTGCCCATATATCCGACAATATTGTTGGCATGAGATAGGCCTAGATATCATTTATGCAAGTTTTTAGCAAAATCCATTGGTTGAGTCTTTCAGTATAAAAATAAGGTGAAAAATCTTTCTAAATTTCTAGATAATTTTGTAATCATCACAGAATTTTCTGGCATGTATAGAATTGTCCTTCTCACTCGGGGCTACAACCTAAGAGTCACATTTGACCCATAGTTGACTCCTACTGGGAGTCATAAATGTTTTAAATTTGGATTTTTTTCAAAGTGCTCAAATCGGCATGAAAACCCTATCAAAAGGTTCTTTTCTTCCACAAGTCATCAGCTCTTTGCAACCTGAGAATATCAGGAGGCTAGAGGTGGCTATTCATAGAGGGATGGTCAGGGACATGGAGTAAAGGCTGGGAAATATGTAAAAGGATTTCCATCAATTAGGGGACATTTTTGGCATAAGATGGGCCTAATTATCATTTATGAAAGATTTTAGCAAAATCCATTGGTTGAGTCTTTCAGTATAAAAATAAGGTGAAAAATCTTTCTAAATTTCTAGATAATGTTGTAATCATTACAGAATTTTCTGACATGTATAGAATTGTCCTTCTCACTCGGGGCTACAACCTAAGAGTCACATTTGACCCATAGTTGACTCCTACTGGGAGTCATAAATGTTTTAAATTTGGATTTTTTTCAAAGTGCTCAAATCGGCATGAAAACCCTATCAAAAGCTTCTTTTCTTCCACAAGTCATCAGCCCCTGTGCGTTACTCTGTGGGACTGACGGGATTAGCATGGGTAGGGGGCCGGGAAGAGGTCAGGGGGATAGCCCTGCAGGTCTCCCCGTGGGTTGCTCTGCAGTCTAGGCCTTTACCAACACCTCTGGTCAGACATAGAAAGGGCTGGGAAATAACTAAAATGAGACAACCAAACATAGTGCTAATTATAGATGTCCCCAGCTGGGCGGGGGTGGGTGGGTGGGGGACCCCCTGTGAGACACTTATGTAATGGGCCATACCATTGACACTGCAAGAGTGTGAACACATCCCTTACACTTCTTGACAATGTTTGGAGCAAGTGGTTTCAGACAAGCCCGAGCCTGTCTAATGTATGAGTTCAAATTCTTCCCGTGCATCCTGTCATCGTACTGTGATGAATGGGTTATTCATCTGTCTTTTGAGGTACAAACTAGAAGTGTAATCAATGTCAGAATAATGAGTAAAGATGTGAAGCACGAATCGGGTAGCGCTCGAAAGCACAAAAGCACAAAAATGTATTGTAACTGGATATGACGTCAATATAGTCACGTGATCTAAGTGACCAATCAGAATCAAGTAATAGAGTATAAAAGGGGGCGTGAACGCCTGAAATAAAGAGTCCCTTCTTGGTACTCCTTCTGTTCACATGTGTCTTCTTTAAGTAACCCAGCAAACACACAACGTAAATGCAACGTTTTGTTTAGGTTGTATTTTGGTAATGTTATGAGAGTACCTCCCAGCAACATTGCTGCAACCTCAAAGCACAACGTTATATCACAACATGATAATAACATGTTGAAATAACATTGCCTGCACGTTGCAAAATTACCTTTTAACAATGTCAAATAGAAAACGTGGTAGCAACGTTGCCACAACATATTTCACAACATTTTATTAAAACATACTTGCAACATTTCAAAATGACGTTGTCACAGCGTCTTTTTCACAACATTATGACAACATTACTTTCACAACGTTGTCACAACATTGTAGGAAAACATAAAATCAACATATAGGTAGCACTGCTGTCTGTAAAGCACAAATTTTGAGAAACGTTTTTTATTTCATCCCAATTTGGACAAGAAATTAATATTTATTTCCAAATATAATGCATAAATAGGGTACACTTAATAAGGGAACATTGTTTACAATCATTAAGTCTTAGTGCTATAATACATCATGATATAAGGAGGGTAACTGAAGTAAAAACACCCTTTTTGTAGCATGTCAATGTGGTAGAGATTTTTCAGCCTTCAGAGTTTCAGATTGTAAATGCAACTTGTCATTAACTGGACAAAATCTAACATACATGATCAATGACATTGATTGGTAGGTGCAAAATGCACTATGAAATAAAAATCATGGGATAATAATTAATAAAGATTGCCCAAATATTTGTTGTTCATCTTTTTTTGTATACTCTATAATGGACTTCATAAAACGGTGTCATCACTAGGGAACAGAAATTTGTCAGCACAAATACATTACACAATCTATATAACATTCATACCATATATACCATGTAAAAAAGAATAAAATGAAGAAAGTTGTAAAAAGGTTGTGAAATGGTTGCAGTACAACGTTGGGTACAACGTTGCTGCAACCTTTCTGGGAGTCCACAAATTTATGTTGTAACAATGTCAATTTGCAACGTTGTTACAACCAAACTGGTATGTTGTAGCAACGTTGAAGCAACGTAAAATTGTTAGCTAGGAACCTAGCCCTCGAATGGGCCTAAGTCGAAGATATGCTTAACTAGAAGTCAATTAGTCATTCTAACTCAAGTAAACGACCTAAGTTAGTGAGTTATCAACTAGAATTTGGGTAGCAGTCCGGAAGACCAAAGATGGAACGGGAGCCCGGATCGGCCCGAGGACAGACCCGAGACGGGAAAACAGAGCAGGTACAAAAACCCGAAATCGTGAGCGGCCGGCCCGTGACCGCTGGGACGAAGGTGCGACCCACTTGGCCCCACGCAACCAACCACTAGTCAATCAACCCCCACGGAAGACCAGATAAGGCAATAACCCCCAATACTCCATTACTTCTTCACCTCCGCCCAATTTCCGGAACACTTCAGGCCTGACAGCCCGACACACTGCCTCTCCATCCGAGAATAACGATTCCCCAACTGTGCTGCTCATTCCCTCCGTGCGTGAGGCACGACTCTTAATCTTACACCTTGGTTTCCTGCTTGAACTCTTCATTCGGCTTGAGACCAAAACAACCCCAAGTCCCTCCGCCATAGAAATTGAAGATCCCGACCTACCGAGGAATGTCACAGTAGTGTCAGGTCATCAATTTGACATACCCTGTAGTGTCAATCTCCTTCCAGTCATGATACTGTCGGGTTGTTAGGACACTAAGTCGCAAAAGACCCTATATCGCAAAATTGTGTGACTTAGGGTAAATTTGCGACTTAGGGTCACCCAAAGACCCTAAGTCACACAAAAAAAACTTATGTGGTGAAGACACTAAGTCGCAAAATTGACATTGACCCAAAGTCGCACAAGTTAATATTAACAGTCTTACAGCCCACTGACCATAGGCCAGCGTGGTTCCAGAGTGCACGTGACAAGCCCCTGGTTCACATACCGACGCTTAGACGTTCGCTCCACGTGCGCCTCGGTATATGGGTTGGGTACAAGCCCTCGCCGCTGCCCATACACTCAGTGTTAAGGGTTGGGGGTCGGGCAGGTATTCCATCTATTGCCTCTTATTTCATGGTATTTTTGGTCACCAAGAAAGTGTCATCTGTTGAGTATAGAAGAAACCTTAAAGCAAACCACCATTCAATATACTAGTTTATATATTAATTCTAATAAACAGGCTTACTGTTCACTGTAATACCTAAGAGGTAAAACATTTTGATGTTGGTTAGTTAAGTTGAAGCATAATAGTAACATTTAATTGAAAAATATCTCATATAGACTCAACAGGTTCTTACAAACTTGTATTCTCATAGATTGTCCCCTCCCTCTGGTAGGCGATTCTTCACAGAGATCATCAGATAAGGCATGTGGTCCCCCCCTTAATGACCCTGTTGACACTTGCAGTGGCACTAACAGGGCCTGGACCTTGGTTCTGTTACTATGGTAACGTAATGGGGTCAGGGGGGTGCACAGCCAACGAACACTGGTAATGAAAAAAGTGGGCATTTTGCATCTTCTTTTGTGTATAAAAAGTTGAAAATCAAAGACTTTGTTATATGAAATTTCTCCCAAATGTTACTATTAAAAGGTCTGTGTTACAGGCCATCATGCCTGTTTCAACATTAATCATGGACTATAAATAACCCAAAACAAGTGAGTTAAAGCTCTGTGTGTTCCCCAGCCTCCAGGGCACTGACCAAGGGGGTACATTTAGTTTGTATGGATGTGTAGACGTAGCTCGTCCCTTGACAGGACCACAAGTGATACAAGGTGGGTTTGATTTTCCCAGACTTTTCTGGTTGTTGGTGTGTTGTCATGGTCACTAGGACCTAGCTGTGATCTGATTGGTCAATCCAGAATGCATTGACCTATACCTATGGGTCACTTGGCTCTCATTGGTTAAGCCTAGCCATGTGACTCTCTCCTGACCTAACTAGGTCATTCTCACTTATGTGAGAGTTTATTTTCTTAAAAAATAATTACTTATATGGATCACAGAAATTGTATTCACTTATGGTTTCGGTAGTTACACCTCATCAGCTGTTTATGGGGGGCTTATATATGTATTTTATATAATCACCATACCCAATGATTATGCATCATGGGACTTGACTGTATAGCAATAGTTAGTATTGCACTATACTCTATTCACCAAATTTATTTTATCAATTCACCAGCACCTTGTATCCTTTTGATCCTTAATTGATATTCAAAGGGAAATTATAAATAATTTAATTAATTTCCTATGGGGATTTAGTGATATTATAATCACTTGTCCAACCTGGTGTAGTGTAGGAAAAAAATGTAGTTTGTACCCCAGACCGGGGACACGTGGTGACCGCAGGGCTATAAATAGAAACGTTGGGTTTCCCTTCTTAAGGCGTCTGTGTCATCGCGTTGGGAGGTATGCGAAGTTGCCCGACTGGGTGTGTGGGGGGTCTTAGATTCCTGAAAATGTGCGTGCGTACTAAAATGGAAGGCCCCATATCAAACCATTGGAAGATCTTATGTTACTCGTAGGAAGTGGACTAAATAATAGAAAAAATAAATAAAAATAAAGCCCCATACCCACAAGGCGATTCTGGAGTATATCGGCGTGGCCGTCTGTGCCGACATCGGCGCAGCCATCGGCTGACTCAAGCAGGTTTGATAATTTTAGATCGACGCCAACCGGGCTTTGGGGGTTGTCTGTTTGTCCAGGGCCGATGACGTAGCACTCTCTTCATGCGACAGAGGCCTCAAAATCTGTGACAATATGTTTTTAATCAAAATCAATATATATGAAAAATCTATCCTCTGGAATATTTTTTTTAAAACATGCACGAATTCCTTTATACAAAGAAAGAACTTCCTCAGTCAAGACCTCGTAATTTCCTTTATTTATTGAGATATGAAGTCGCCCATAACATTTAAGGGGAGAATTAAAAGAAGGAAAGAGGAAGATGGGCCGATGGGCCTCCCGTCCCTTTCTTTCCCTTCTCGGCCCTTTCTTTCCCCTTACAGCCCTTTGCTTCCTGACTCCCATTCCCTGAAAGAATGGATATATATAAATAATATATAAACACCAGTGGTCCCTTATGCCTCTTATGCGGCCACCCTTAGGGAATGGTGAAAGTGGCTGCTGGTGAGGGGTGGCCCCTGGTGAGGGGGATGAGTTCATGAGACCTAATGCGAAAAAATATCTGTACCAGCATACTGATTTCTTTACTACACATTACATTACATGTCATATCATATTGGTTGATTAAGACACCATAATTATAATTGTCTGAAATGTACTCATACTTATTCATTAGGCCAAGCTAAAAAAATGTGTTCCTGCACATGGGTCCTGTAACATCGGCCCAAATAATTAGGGTAGGTAGGTCAGGTTTTTTTTTCCCTAATATTGGAATCTTTTCTTAATGGCTCATAGTTAGAAACTGTCGAAATTTCTGTGTTGTTTCACAAGATTCTAATATTTTTCAATACAAACTCACTTCCAGGTCCTCTCATCACCTCCAGGCCGCCCCCTCTTTGTTCCAAGTGCAACCATTCAGGTATAACAAAGAGGGATGGCCAAAAGATTTTGAGAGGATATAGGTGTAAGATGTCGCTGTTGAAACTCAGAGGGGTGGCAAAAGGTGTTGAGAGATGTAAGAGCAATCTCAACGTCTCCTGGCCGCTGGTGAGGAGGGCCGTACATACGGGCAGGCCCGTAACTAGGGGGGTGGCCGGGGTGGCGAATCACCCAAACAGAGAAGACATTTATTCCAAGTTCCACCTTTCCTTTAAAAATTCACATCGTAAGCAAAATTCTCACCTAGAGATTCTCGCACCCCCCCCACCCCCCAGCAGACCTTGGGTACATGCCTGACGTCACGGGGACGACTGGATGCACATATATATATATGTGCAAATTGAAAATATTAGAAAAAACACAACCAAGGTACCTCATACTGGCTCAGATTGCATGAATGATGCCGTACATAACGGCAGGCCCGTAACTAGGGGGGTGGCCGGGGTGGCGAATCACCCAATCATCATCCTTTGATGTTATCTTCTCACAATTTTCTGGGGGTAGCCCCCCCATACCCTGAATGGGAGGGGGAACCCCTCTGATACCCTCCCAACCCACATATTTAGTTATTGAAAGTCCATTTGGAATTGCTTTAAATGGACCGGTTAAATGGTCCTTTAAATGGTCAGAGAATTAGAGACCCTGGGTACATGCCAGGAATTGCCGGAATTTTTCATTTCCGGTTCCGCCAACGCCAAGAGCCGCCAAAAACAAACAAACGTGAATCAGACTTTTCATGCACTTCTAAACGTCATATTGCTCCCTAAACTTGATAGATAGATAGGGGATACTCACAAGAATCCTCGCTATATTCCATAAGTGTTAAATCTAGAGCATAAATGCCCCAAAACTACGGACTTTTCGAGTGGGCGATAATAGGTGAATTTCACGCACGCGGGAAACGAAGGCTGGCCACATAACAGATAACTTCGGATCTAAGCCTCCTAGAAAGACAATTCGACCACCATTAAAAAGCTCTTGAAATTGCGTATTTATCCAGCGGAAAAAAAAAAAAAAATCACAAATTGAGGTGTTTTGAGGCCACGGCGGGAAACTCAACAAATCCAACTACACTATATGACCCTCGATCTCCCCAAATAATAAACTCAATGCAGAGCGCCAAACTAAAATCATGTCTTGGCTGACAAAGATACTGTCCCCGAAACTTAGATCCAACCAAGAGCGAAATAAACAAGACAAAGGCGCAGCCTCAGATGTTGTCACCCCAAATAGCACTAGGCATGGTGTCAACCTACGACCAAAACGGGTGATCAAAAGAAACCAAGATCCAGCATTTGTTTATGACATGAGTGAAGTGCTGGCCCCAAAACAAGACAACTGCCACAAAAACAAGATGAAGAGACAAGTTCCCTACTCTACAAATACATCCACAGGAGTCACAGATGTAGCCGAAACCGATTCAATCATCCTTGAGAAAACGGCCCCTGGGGCCAACCACACGTCTGTTACCTCCACCCCAACACAAACAGACTCAATCATCCTTGAGGAAACGGCCCCTGGGGATAACAACAAACTGCTTAAGACTGCATCTGTTACCTCCACTCCAGTGCGTACGGAGCCTCTAAAACCTCCTGAGGCAATAACGACTTCCTCCATACTAGGCTCTCAACCAATGCTGTCACCGGAAAAGTCTGTCAGCTACCTGCCAGGAAGCATGCCGCTCTTTGACTCAACCATCAGTAATTCAGAGACAACAGATTGTACAGCAAGCTCTAGTATGAGGGAAAACCTGGAGGCATTCTGCCCACTACTCTCACCAGACCCTATAAAGAAACACAGGGCAGTTGATGAGGACCTAGAAGAAACAAACATGAAGATAACTAACCTTGAGGACGAAGTACTTGCCCTAACGCTACAACTGAAGGCTACAACAGAAGAGCTACTGGAAGCCAAGAATGAAATAGCTACCCTAAAACTTATAATAGGGGAAAAGAACGAACAGGGAGACATGAACGAAGGTCTAAAAAAATCACCCCCCGAAACAGCTGAGGCCTTAGTCACTGATAATGACCAGGGCGGCTGGCAGACCATGGAAAGGAACCCAAAGACTAAACACACTAACGTCATACCTGACACTGAGCTCTGCCAGACATCCAAGACATCCCACAACTCTAACAGCAACTTACAACCTCCAAGAGAAAGGGTGAAACCTACAGCCCTGCCTGCAAGACCCTCACAAGACTCACAGACTACTCCAACGAGGCCTGCACAGGAGAACAGAAACAGCAGCCAGGCAGGAAAAGCCCAAATCCAACGACCACTAGTGGTAACCTTCAGAGGTGCACAGTCTCCACTGTCCAACTTCTACCCTGTTAGGATAGTGTATAAAGGGACCACATACAACAGCATAGAGCAGGCATATCAGCACCAGATGGCCCTCCATGCAGGCTGCGATCAAATAGCTGAGGCCATCATGAAGAATAGATCGCCCTTTGTGATTAAGCAAATCGGAAGGTGCATCCCAAGATCAGCAGACTGGGATAGGCGAAAAACAGCTGTCATGAGGGAGATTGTAGCCATCAAGCTTGCCAGCTGCCCAGAGATGCAGAATGTGATCCTGAAGAATCCAAATGCTCTGTTTGCTGAGGCGGTTATGGATAATTTCTGGGCCAGTGGACTCACACCTAAAGATACCCTGCGTGTGCACCCGGAAGAATGGCCAGGAGGCAACGAAATGGGTAACATCATCAATGAACTTGCAGCCAAACTTATCAAAGCTCAGGACAACCAACCCTCAAACAAAACCAATGAAAGTACAACTAGACGCACTACACCGACCACTGGCAATGAACATACCCCTTGCGAACCTACTACTAATCTACATCCTGATCACACCAACTTAGGAAGGAAGAAGGTAAAAACTGAGTTCCTGATTCTCGGAAACAGTAACGCTCGTGGAATGGCACATGAGCTACGAAGCACAGGACACAGTGCAACGGGAGTCGTAATGGGTGGTGCCAACATAAGACAAGTCACAGAGCTAGCTGAAAGAATGTCTAAATCAGACATACAACCTGACTGTGTCTTCGTACAGGCATTAGACATAGACGTCCAGAATGATGACATTGTCAGAATCTATGAAGCCGCAGATGAGCTGATAGACACTCTACATACCTCATACCCTGGTGTCCACATCATCATATCAGGCCTTCCAGAGTACCGGGACAGCGCTAGAAACATCAAGGCAGGTCAGCTGCTCTCGTACATGAAGTATAGAATCTCAGGCATACCACGCGTGTGTATTATGGACAACTCGAAGCTAAACCTGAGAGACAAAGTACATCTAACAGCACGTGCAAAAAAGGCCCTCTGCCATCGGCTAGTGAATCTTGAAAAACCTACACTGGTATAGGAAACAAAGCATGCACATGCAAAGTCCAAGACCAACCAGCTAGAAAATGTCAAAGTACTATGCTGGAATATCCAGGGTCTTGGCAGTAAACTAGAGCTGCCACATTTACAACAACTATTTTGAAGTTATGACCTTATTATTCTGACAGAGATTTGGAAAGATGAGTTTTTCAGTGGCCACCTAGAAGGCTTTATATATAAACAGTTTACCCGCCCAAGAAAACATAAGAATGCCAGGCGTGCTTCTGGTGGCATCGCCCTATTGATATCTGAAAAAATCTATCAAAGTATCACAATCAAGAGCAACTATGAATTTCTGGTGTGGATTGAGCTCAAAATTGCTATCTCTGACATGAAAGAAAATGTCACAATAGGTGCTGTATATATCCCCCCTGAATATAGTACATATATACCTGAATTTGATAACTATTTCGAGTTACTCTCTGAGGAGATATGTGCCAAATATGATAAATCACATAATATTTTATTGTGTGGGGACTTTAACGCAAGGACAGGAACATTACCAGACTACTGGTCAGAACCCATGGCAGACAATGAACTTTTAGATATCGGAGTTCCTAAACCACACCAATATTTGCCGGAAAGGGAGACAAGATCCGTTACTGATACAACTGTTAATTCTTTTGGCAGAGAACTTGTTAACCTCTGTAAACAATCGGGTATCCACATAATGAATGTACGCAAAACAGACTATACTAATACTGGTGGCTATACGTGTTATAATTCTAAAGGACAGAGTACCATAGACTATGTTGTAGCAGACAGTTGCTGTGAGGAGATGATAAGTTATATGAAAATTCATAACTTAGTCCCAGAGTCCGATCATACACCAATCTCTTTCTACTTAAGGGTAAAAGATCTACCAGCACCAGAAATTTCTCTGTCTAAAAATTCAAGGGAACAGTTTAAACGTTATAAGTGGAAACAAACAGGAAAACAGGTTTTTCTCAATGAACTGTCTGGCGCAACTTGCACTAACCTTAAGGACATGATTATTGTTGATGTTATTGACCCTGACACTGATATGGATGTAATAACCGACAACTTTTACTCCTTCCTTGAGACTGCTATATGTAAGGTATCAAAGAAAAGCCCGGCCAGAACATTTTCTCAATTCCCCCAAAATGCATGGTACAATAATTCGTGCTGAGCAGCACGTAAAAGTGCAGTTGCTTTTGCTAAGGCACATGACTTAAGTACTGAAACAAACAAAACAACATAATTATACAGCCCTCAGGAAGGCCTACAAACGCATTGTACAGAAAACGAAGAGGTCTCATAAAGGTGCTCTTGGCAACAAACTTGATAGTCTTGCTCAAACAAATCCAACAACTTTCTGGAAATTTTTGAAATCATCCAAACATTACCAAAAAACTGAATCTATGATAACACAAGACCAGTTCTATGAGTACTTTTCTGAAAAAAATACACCCCCCCATGTCAGATATTTTGACTATGAAAGCATGTCCTGCATAGAACAACAAGTCAACAACTCTGAATTTCTAAATAGTATTGATGAAGATGAAAACCTGATAGCTGAGGTGCTCGACTCTCCCATTGACTTAACTGAGATATCTGAAGCCCTCAAAGTTCTGAAAAACAACAAATCACCTGGTCCAGATGGGATACCGGCTGAGTTCCTGAAACATGGTGATCTCATTATATCCGAAATACTTTACCCCATTTTCAATACCATATTGGAGAGGGGCACTTATCCCTCCAAGTGGGCTCAAGGTGTTATCAGCCCAGTATTTAAAAAGGGGGACCCCACAAACCCAGACAACTACAGGAAAATAACTGTCCTCAACAGCGCTAGCAAAGTGCTTGAAACAATTATCAATAACAGACTAACCTTTAAAAATGACATGATGAAACAATCTGACCCACTCCAATCAGGCTTTGTGAAAGGATCTAGAACAACTGATAATATATACATTCTGTACACTGCAATTGAAATCCAAAGGCAAGCATCGAAGCCCTTATATACTTGCTTTGTAGACTTTACTAAGGCATTTGACTTCATAAATAGATCAGCTCTTTTTTACAAGCTACAAAAATTAGGTGTAAAATGTAAACTCTTGAAGGTAATCATTAGTATGTACAGTAAAGCCTGTTCTGCCATCAAGTGGGAGGGCGGCCTCTCAGAATTCTTGGATAACAACTATGGTGTATTACAGGGAGGAATTGTCAGTCCAGGCCTATTTAACCTATTTCTTTCAGACATAAATGAATTTCTAGATAGCAGCTATGGGATACAGATTGGTGAGTCAGAGTTACCCTATTTGCTGTACGCAGATGACCTAGTACTTATCTCCCCAACCCCAAAAGCCTTGCAACTTCAACTCAATAACCTTTTATGTTACTGTTCGAAATGGCATCTTCTCCTGAGTCTGCCCAAAACCAAGGTAATGATCTTCAATGGAAATGATAGCGACAACCCTTGCACAAAGGTAGAAGTTAACATTTGCTTTGTGCATGCCTACTGAATTAGTATAAGAGCCACCAGATGAATATACATGATAGGAATTCTTCCAAATTACTTAGTTTATGAAAATATATATATATAGTGGCCAGTGCCGCTGGTAAGTGTTGGTATACCTGACGACAATGATCATCGGGACACACTTCCCCGCAAGCACTGAGGCCCTGGGAAAAATCGATATTAGACTGCTTTATAAGCGAGAGTGTAGGAGAGTCAAGAGAGAGAGAACAGTAGCACTTGGATCATACGAATCGGGAGATTCAGAAGGGGTTTAGATAGCCATACAATCACGGGACATCTGGTGACCTATACAACGTCGTTACGAGACGGCCGGAGGCGAGAGCAGGCGGACTCCACGGAGGAAGCTTGCTTCCCTCAAACTGAACTGTAATACCTTGGATTCATTGCCTCCACGAGCAGCTGTACGCATCACTATAACCACCAATAAACTTACCGCACTGCCAGGCATTGTTCATGTTATGGATTGAGCGCCCATACCGTGGACTCGCTCACCACTCGACTAGCCCTCCCATTAAAGACAATACCAGCCGTACTAGTTATATCAGATAATGCACGGAAATAATAATCAACACCAAAACAAACAATAGCGTTCACCCTAACAGTTTCTACTTTGGGGATGACAAAATTGACATAGTAGAGAGCTACAGATACCTGGGCCTTGACATATGCTCAACTACAAAGAATCCCCTGAAAAAAGTAGAAAACCAATTGTTAATTAGAGCTAATAACGCAACTTACCAACTAGCAGGTCACCTTAAGACCCAGATTGGCTGCCCCCCGGTCAAACTAGCCATAAAACTCTTTAATTGTCAGGTCCGGCCAATACTCGAATATGGAGTGGAGATATGGGGTAATGTCTCAAAATCGGGTCATTTACAAGCACAAAAGGTCCAATTAAAGATTCTTAAAAGTACCCTAGGAGTAAGAACCCAAACACCTACTGCTGCTGTTTATGCAGAAACTGGTGAGATTCCTATTCAAGCACGACAAAAATCCTTGGGTGTTCGTTATTGGGCCCACATTATGTCCAAACCAGAAAAACACATTTTACGACAGTGCTACAATGCCCTTAACGACCTTGCTGATGCAGGTAATACAAACTGGTGCACCTACATTAAACTAAGTCTAACAGAAGCAGGTCACGAAATGGCTTGGCTGAACAAAACATATGAAAGACAGACTCTCAACAAGATCACCAGAGATATTGAGACAATCCACCTGTCCAAATATATGGATAAGATATCAAACTCCGGTATCCATGACAAGCTCAGAACATATAAGCTGTTCAAAACAGAATATTCACTCGAAAAGTATCTTGTTCACATAACACACAAACAGTCTAGACAGGCCATGACCCAGCTGAGACTTAGCTCGCACCACCTTGAAATTGAGCTTGGTAGGCACTCCAAACCACGCATCACAGTAGAGTCGAGAAGTTGTAAATTTTGTCCGTCCACATGTGTCGATGATGAAATGCATTTCATTATGAAATGCAAAGCAAACGAAGAACTACGTAAAGCCCTATTTGATCTTGCAAGCCAAACCATCCCAAACTTTCCAAATCTTCCAGAATCATGTCAGTTTGTTGAAATAATGTCAGCCAGTGATATAACATTGATTAAAGCTCTAGCCCATTTTGTGTACAAGAGCTTTAAAATCAGAAAACTTTCCTTCTGAAATATCAGTGTATGGTGCTATGTAACTCGCCTGAATATTATTGTAAACTATTGAGCATGGACCAAACTCTGGCGACATATCAGTTGAACCTATTTTATTTTATGTATAGAAACAATGCTCGGTGCTATATATTGTGGTACTATTCCATCCTTAAATGTCATGTGTATGCTTGAATGTGCATGGTTTTCTTTTTCTCCTTGTAAACTGTTAAAAACCAGTATACTTGATTGAATCTCAAGGGAAATGTTGACTTAATCAAACGTAAAGGGGACTAGTGTAAAACAATAACTCTGCCCCATTGGTGCTATTATGTACCTAGTCATGTAGTTAGAGTAGTTGTAGTGTAGTTATATATACCTTGACGGAAATGACACATAAGCCTCTGTAGACTTGTAAGTTGTCAATAAAATATATTATTATTATTATTATAGACTGATATTTTCTGAATTAAGGATAGATAGGGGGCTAATGAACCAAGCTGGTTAGTTCAAAGTACCTCGGCCACTCTGCTCGCTTACGCTCTCATAGTGCCCTCGGTACCATTAACTAACCTATACGTAAGAAAGTATCACATGTGTGCCTGGCGAACTTAATAGTGGTGAGCCCCACACACTGCGTCAGATGTCGGACCCGACCACTCAATGGGTTTTTAGTTAGGCAGGGGGTCGGGGTCCGATACCATCGCTGAGCGGGCTGAGTGAGCAGAGTATATGGGTTCATTTTGCGAGTTAGTGTCCTCTGGTGGCCCTAAATGGACAAACGTTTTGTCACTTAAGGCCTTTGCCAGTTAGTGTCTTGAGGGTGGCACTAAGTCACACAACATAATATTTTGTGATTTAGGGGCATTGTGCGACTTAGTGTCCTAACACGGGTCATCAATTTGGCATACTCTTGAGGAAACTGTCTCCAACTAAAATCTTTCAGCTCAGGAAGGTCATCAATTTGACATACCCTTTACTGACAAGTTTGACAAGATAGAGTCAACTATCACAGAACATTTAGAAGTACATGTTATACATACAAAAGTATTCATTTTAAGTGGTTTCTCCCTTTAATCGACTTTCTGGCTGCATCCTTTAACACTTTATTCCATTTCTACTCCCAGTGGAGTCCATCTGCCAGATAGGAATAATGATTGGTGGTCCTTCCATACCTGTGTTTGTGGACTTGGATACTAACCAGGCAACGGTAACATAGTTACAGGCCACGCAGTCTCCACAATCATTATATTTGAATAATCTATGTTATTCCATGTATAGAACCATTTTTGTCAATTACCACAGAAAAATGTATGTCAGATCTGAATATATGACTGATTTTTTCCTAATAGTACTTTAATCTAAATTCTTTATCATCAATTGTAATTAGTTTGTAAATGGAGGTACATGTGTAGTATCAAAAAGTTTGATTACATTGAACAAAAGATTTTTTTCATTAATACATGAAACCCTTAACAATTCTAATTATCTGGATGATTATAAAATAACTGCCACATCTTCAGGACATACTACATTCGGTGAAGTAAGTATGAATAGGAAGATTCTTAGTCTAGATGTGTGTATGTATGGAGGAATATAATTATATGGGTGAGAAAAAGCAAGTCTATTGTGGATGATTATGCATTAATAATTATTCATCTAAAGAACCTTTCTTATGTGAAGATCAATAATAATTTGAAATTATTTCTGGCTCCTCACATGCAAAGAAACATTTATCCTTA
Organism: Lepidonotus clava; assembly: GCA_936440205.1. Classification (NCBI taxonomy): domain Eukaryota; kingdom Metazoa; phylum Annelida; class Polychaeta; order Phyllodocida; family Polynoidae; genus Lepidonotus; species Lepidonotus clava. The sequence continues at coordinate 48,365,986 of OW387146.1, read as the reverse complement.
TTCATTAAAATGATTTCTATTGTGTGATACTTGTGACCTACATAAGTGACCTAGATAGGTCACAGGTCAATTACATGTAGAGGTTAGATGGCCGTCATCTGTTATGTTTTATAGAATGACATGCTTCAAAACACTGTATATGTAAACTCTACAGCAAAAATGCTGTAGGCATTAATTTTCTGATGATTTAAATTGTATTTTTGAACTTGTTCTCTAAAAACATGAATAACCTGATGAACACTATTGTATTGTTTATGGTTAATTATAATTATAGTGCATTGTCCTAGATAATTACTGTCATTAATATTATTCCTAATGGGTGCTAGTCGAGTGGTAAGTAAGTCCACGAGATGGGCGCTCAATCCATAACATGAACAATGCTTGGCAGTAGGGTAAGTTTATTGGTGGATACGGCGATGCATAGAATTGCCAGTGATGGTGATAAGTTCCTAGGTGTTACAGTTCCAATTCAGGGTAGAGTAAGCTTCCTCCTCAGAGTCTGCCTAGTCTCACTTCCAGTTGTAGTGCGATAATACCTTGTAAGTCACCAGATGTCCCTGTGGTTGCGTAGCTATCTAAACCCCTCCGAATCTCCCAATCCGTATTATCCAAATGCTAATGATTTCTCTCTCCCTCTTACACTGATTTCCCGCTCTTATAGCAGTCTAGTATTGATTTTTACCCCAGGCATCGACGCCTGCTGGGAGGTACACCCTGGTGAACATTGTCATCAGGTATATTTACACCTACCAGCAGCACCTGCCATATTCATACTAGGTATTGGCATCAGCTAGGTAATTTAGAAGAATTCTTATTATCTTGTATTCAACTGGTGACCTTTACACTATTTCAATTATCATGCACAAAGTAAATGATTTAATCTCTTCCTTTGTGCACTGAAATTCACAAAGATTTCAGCTTGGCATCTGGCAGATTTGAATTCAGGAAATTCAGGAAATTGAAAAAATTATTGTATAGATGCCAGGTCAAGAAATACCCCTCTGGTCAATAGATTAAACGTTGTATTCAGAAAAACTTCAACATGTGCTAAAGGGCAAATGTCCTGCATATTACAGTATATCTACACTCATTACCACGTTTGGGTTCCATGTTAATTAGAAATATTGTATTGATCATATACTTTCTGTAGTTATTAAGGATAGACACCAGAGATAAGGGCGTGAATGGTACAGCTGCCTTAAATTATAATCATTATACTTGTTTCTAATAGTATCATTGAATAGAAAACATCATTAGGTAGCCAATGAATAACATTATCTATATATTGATATAGCTTTCCCCCGGTGACATGGACATATAACATGTGAAGCATGGGCAGTAATAGTGGTTTATTGGCACTACAATGGCGCCCAACTAATAACATAAGAAAAAAAGATTTTTTATAACAGCACAACCGCATGACTGAAGGGTAATGAAGCAATGAGGGTTGGAGAGCGGTCAAGTGCAGCCTTTATAGCCATGCAGGAGAGCCCCCTGGTGTATCCTATCTCAGACCACAGGTGGCAGTAGTGAGTCAAGGTAGAGTCCATACCTCAGCTATAATGCTATAAGCCAGACTTATACCAACCATAATGTGAATAAAACCTGAAAATCATGATATTCAGAACCATTTTTGAACATGAATATCTCACTCGATATTTGATGTAAAGATTTGAAAATCTAGAAATATCCTCTTGAAATATATCTAGAGAGAATCGTGCCTTAGATTTGTTATATAGGCCTTAGTTCTATTTTTATCAAATGTAGAAAATGCTAGTACCCAAAGCACCCAAAAATGTACCCGTTTTTGGTCGTTTTTGGCCATAGAATAAAATCTAAGCCCTCAATCTAAAATCTGAGACATGGTTCCCTGCATATGAATGTTATGAAGATGTGTGTGAAATTTTATTCAAGACACTTAAATATTAAACGAGATATCAATGTCCAAAAAATATATACTTGAATATTAAACGAGATATCAATGTCCAAAAAATAAAAGTAAAAACATCAATTTCTATTTGATGAAATCTGCAGCTCCAAATACTTTATAACCTTATCTATATCAATAGATAAAGAAAAATAATACCTTTATACAGCATGTTAGGATCAGAACGCTAGCAAGGAAGATATTGATGCTCTCCTGAATTTGCCGCCCATCTCTGAGATCTATCCTAAAATAAGTTTTTTTTTATAAACCTCGGTTCCAAACTAGCTTAACTTGGATTTCAAAAGAAATAGCATAAAATATGGTATACCCATTTACATGCAACAAATATACACCTGATTATGTCCTTCTAATAGCATTTGGTGTACAATGTAACTTCTTGGTCCTCAATTCATTCTATAATATTACTATGTATCTTGTTTTTCGAAAGTATATCAATGATGCCTTTCCTAATTTTACTAGTTTGTTCAGTACATTCAGAACCATGTTCAGAATTAAGATATCTTCATTCAGTAACAAGATATGTCCTCTCAGAACCAACCTGTATACCATCAGAACCAATATCGTGTAATTTATGAAACAACAATAATTGCTGACATTGCTCCATTGCAGAAATAATCAAATGATAGATTATGATTTTATTAAAGGTATGCTACCCCATATCATAATGGATAATAAGCAACAAGTAGAACAACTGGTAGAGCTACACAAAGAAAACTAGCATATTGATGTAGTTCTGATGCAGATTCACAACCAATCTTTGATTGGTCTGGTGAGGAAGTGTCTTACGTACTCACTATCTTTGATGGTAGGTTTGGACACTTTTATTTTGGGGAACACATTTGACTAAACAAAATAACGTATTTTAGCTTTTAGTTTATCCACTTTTGAGATATATAGAGCCATAGATAGTGCTAGATTGAATGAGACAGCACAACTACTTTCAAGTGTGATAGTTAGTTCCAGAAGGTTATGATCTGGTCGTACATTTGGGAATCTGGAAAAGCTAAAATCTAGTAAATTATGAAAATCATCATTTTAGAAAAAAATATCTTTCTGATTCTTTACCATGAGTCCAGCTATTTCACAAGGAAAAGAGCAGTGTCATTAGAACTTCAGACTATAAAATATAGATGAGCAACCATTTAAACTTGTAACTTTTATACCTTAATATTTTATTTTTGCCTACAATGCCAAAAAAAATAAATAAATAGAAATCAATGTAAATGATGATTTTCTTTCTAACGTTCTGGGTATGGAGAGTACATTCAGGCTTTAAAAATATCGTTTGGGCTCATAATAAGTTTTAGAAACTTTAGAAATCAAAATGTGCTGATTTTGCAAGTTGAAAATTTTTTAGGAGTGTGGCATGCATATGTTAGCAAAGGCTTCAAAGATTCACCATATTTTTAAATATATTCTTGCTGTGCATACTTTGATGATTAAGACGTTTTTCATGACATTATTTTTTCATCTTAATTCAATTACATTTTAGAGTTGCAGACTATTTTAAGTTCTAGTGGCAACACCTATACGAGGCTGAATGCAGCTTTATGAAATGTAAGTTTCAAAAGTTACCATTTGTAGTGGGTTCTTTTTTTTCTGATAGCTAATAGGTTTATATATTTTTATTGAAAACCAAACCCTTGATTCTAAATTAATTATAAATTCTCCTACCCTCACACCATACCATCATGAGAAACTAAACATCTAAGCACCCACTGCTTTTCTTGAATTGAGGAGTAACAGTGAAATTGTAAATATTTTAAAGTTGAGAAAGAAACATTATATATTTAGTAACTTTATAAATATAAATAATGTGACATAACTGGAGGATCATGTAATTGTTTGAAACATAAATAAGCATTTTCAACAGAGAAAAAAAAATCTATTTCTTTTCCTTAATAGGGCAAACATCATCCAACATGGTAAAAAGATGAGGTTGGTCATCTCCTTTATGAGTACCACATTTATCTGCATGTACTTAGGTTGGAGCAGTGAGCATGTCAGTTTGAGGCAACCAGAAAAAAAAATAATCGAACAGAATCAATTTGTTCTCCAAGAGCTAGGCCAAATCAACAAAATTGCAATTGATGCTGAGCAGGAGTTAAATAAAGTTGAAACATTTAATACCTCTTATAGGAATTTGAAAGTGTTTGATGCTACTTCCAAAGATTTTTTTAACAAGTTGGACAACTTGAATAACTGCAAGACAGTGTTTATTACTATAAGTAAAAGCAACTTTTTCAAAACTTTGATTCCAAAGTTATACAATGTTCATAGTAATAATTGCCATATTTTTAAGATTCATGCAATTGTGAATGATGACTTGCTCCAACTAAAGTGCACAGAGCAAGCATCATATCAACATATTAATTTGAATCATATCAAAGAAAACCTCAATACCAAATTTGTCTACAACTTTCAGTCTGGTTACTTCGATCTAATTCAGACAAATAAGCTTCATGTGAGGCATAAATCAAATGAGGTAACAGTTGGATTCATGCATATCATCAAAAATGCATACATGAAAAACAATGGGGATGTTGTGACTGAAAACACATATATTTCAATTCTACGTTGTCATAAGAGATTGAACCCTCCATTCAATTTTGATGCACCATTGTATGATAGGGTTTTTAGTATTTCTCAGTACTGGGGAACTGAATACTACCACTTCATAAATGAAGATCTGCCAAGGATGGCTCTAATGCTTCCATTTCTGTGGGAAAATCATGACATAAAAATTCATGTTGCAGGTAACACAGATTTGATAAAGAAATTTTTGAAAGAGATTGGTATAGAAGGAGATCGTCTTGTAACAAATGATGTTCATGCACGCATTGCATACATTCCAGGTGGGACAGGTTGTGGGCAGGCATCAATTGTACCCACCAATATTCTCTCATTAGTCTTAAGAAAGAGACTGGACCAGGAATATGAGAGAGACACCGTTGTCCTAATAAAAAGGTCCCGAAAAAGATGGTTCGGTAATCACGATGCTATATTAAAAATGCTTAACAAGGTAGCACAATCGTTCCATCTGAACGTAGTAGTGTTCAGTGATAGTCCTTCTCCATCTTTACAGGAAACAAAACACCTCTTTAACCGTGCACTGATGGTAGTTGGGCCCCATGGGGCAGGATTTTCAAATATCATTTTCAGTCAACCTGGGACATGTGTCATTGAAGGATTATGTTATGATAAATACCATAGACTTAATCATTGTTATAAACGTATGGCTCAGATTCTTGGACATATCTATCATGGCGTTACTCCAATAAGAAGATGTCTGCTGACTAAACCAAAAGATCTCAGCCCACATGTTGAAATCTGTTTGAGAGAGGTGACAGGGAAAGTTTAAGTGGAAGAATTACAAGAGTATCTTCTTTCAGAAGGTCCAACGTTGATGTTCTTGTCAAGGGGAATTACCTATTATCTCACATAGACAACATAACTCGTGCCAACAACACCACTACACACAATGCATGTACTTCATTTGTGTGTGCACTTGAACGTGACAGCAAATGAATGGATTATTCCCAGTTTAAACGCAACGGTCTTTCTTTGATGGTCCTCAAAAAAGCGATTATCCTGTTAACTTGGCAAGTCTTCAGCAACTAAACATGTCCCTACGTAAACTTATTAATCCTGATTTATTCTATAAAGCCCTTCCCAAATGTACCAATTGGTATGGAAATGAGGCGTTGGCAGGAAGACATTTTGAAATGAGCTCACCAAAATATTGTATCATTAAAAACTTACCTTCAAGAAATGACCATGAATAACAAAGATAACCGAAAACAAGCTTTTATTTCCAGCAATTGAGAATTTCTTTGTACAATCAAAGATACTCTTCAACAAGGCATCACAAAATCTAAATTGTATCATTAGGGGAGGTTAAATGACTCCCTATTCTCATCATATCTAATGTAGATGTACGAAAAATGGTTATTGATGTCTAAAAACTGTAGAAACTAGAGATCAAAGTGTGACCATCAATCAAATATAATCATTAATCATTGTCTATGGAGTCGTCAGGAAAGTGCTAAACAAGAAGGTGAGTTCCTCCTGAGTTGGGGCACTCAGTATATGATTGTAGGTACCAACTGCGAAACTGCAGCACCCTCAATTTTGTTTTACAGCCCCCGGAAAAACTGGGATACTCTGACAGCCCCTCTTTTTCAGCATAACCCCAAGGACAGCCTGTACAAATAACAACCAACAAATTTTCATGGTCACAATGCAATATCGGAAGGTGACAATTTGATTGAGAGCTATTACATTGAGAATTTATACCTAAAATTGACTTTTAATCTAGTATCAAATATAATCTATTATTGACAGCTCTTCTAAATGGTTATTTGATGATTTGACAGCCCCTTTGTTTTTGTTTTCTTTTGGCCAAATTGACTATTGACAGCTGCAGCCCCTTGATGGTCCAACAGCAGATAGTAGCCATTTCCCGACCAAGTAACCCCAAACCCCCCACTGGGGAGAACTCTCATGCTTGGAGAGTGAAAAAGTCATCAAACAGAAACCACTCTGCCTCCTATACACCTCATACTGCCAGTTATCTGTAGGGGCGGATCCAGGATTTGAAAGAAGGGACTGTCCAACAAACATGATTGTACAGGGGAAGGGGTCCTACGCCCATGATTTAGCATGGAAGGCAGTCCCGTGCACCACCTCCTACCCCCATGATCTCAGCGGAGTGGAGGTGCAGAATGTTACACAGCAAGAGGTTGCGGGGCCATTGTGCCAATTACACTATACCCAGGGTACACAGGAAACTCGATCCTGTGGCCAATCAGAAGAGGCAACAAATAGGAGGTCCAATAGTATAGTAGGTTTGTCAATATAAGGTTGTGGGATATTATGCAAAGGGACTCTAGCTATTATAGGTGGGACGGCCCCAAAGTAAAAACCTCAAAATGGCACAAGCTCAGTTGTAAGTACCATTTCTTGTTCCTGTTATGGTTGTTTTTTGGGCATCTGCACATATATTAATAATGACAAGTGTGAACTAATCTCAAGAGTACAATACCATCCACCACAGAGTTATATATGAAGCATCAGTTTGGTTTAGGCTACAAAAGATCTTGGACAATGTGCTCAGGCGGCCATGAAGTTAGATTCTGCAGTCAGGGTACACGGGTAGACTGGAACTTCCGGTCCTACCAAACAATATGGAAACTATTGGAACCATGTATCATACCAATCAGAAAGATGGGAACCAAATAAAAACCAAACAAAGAATGTTAATACCATACTAGACTAACAGAATCTTGAAAATACTACAGTCCACACCACAAGAATGCCTATACGAAGAACTTAACATACTCAACATCCAACACAGGATCGTCTTGAAATGAAACACTAGAAAAAAAACGAAGGGAAATAACAAGACCAATCACACACTGGATCTTTACCAATTGCATTGCTGGCGTTGGTGCATGGCTTAGTCACTATCATTCTATACCAACTTCATAGTGCCTGTACCCTCATCATTGTGCTTCCCCACAAGCAAAGATGAGGTAACGGACAGCATTATTTCCCCCAAGGGAAATAATCAGGAATGTTTTCCCTGCGGGGAAATATTGGTGCTGGCCAGTGTTGAAACTACGTAAACCCCTACGTAAGCCAGAATTGTCATATTTTATCAAAAACACAACAGGAAAACACTTAATTCACCTTTGCATGCTCCAAACGTTGATTTCACTACCATATTGTCTTCTCAGGCCTGTTTTCCACATGAAACACCAAACGGCGGGGCAGCGGTATTCTAGATCTGGTTTACTTCCTTTAAATTGGCAATTTTAAGCATTGTTCATGCGTTTTATTGCATAGATTCATCAACATAGGTAAAATAATGCATTAATTAACCAAAATAATAATGTTGAAAGTTTATAAAACATAATTTCATGCACCGAGCAGGCGGGAGCAAGGCTCAAAGTCAAACTCTCCGGTGCAGGAGCTGGGGTCAAATGGCGGTGCCCAGCATCGGAGGTGGACATGTAAATAAAGTGATTTTGTCTTATTTTTTTCACATACCTCCAAACATCACAGGGTTATTGGTATAGAATAAATCAAGAACAGACCTTGGGCGCACTTAGCAATTATTTCCCCTCATATCCATGTACTTTGATAAACCAAAGTACGTGGAAATAATTGTTGCTTCGTGACCCCTAAGTCAGTTCTGTGTATTTCACACACCTTAGCATAGTTCTAGAGTGATACGTACTGCACTTAATTTTCACCAATATGTGCATCAGTATGACTGGTGCCTGCTGGGATACATTACTATTGTCACCCAGAACCAGGCAAAGTTTAGCTATGCCATGACCCACTGCAGCAGTGTGACTGGTGCCTGCCGGGTAAAATTACTATTGTCATGCGGCAGCAGTTACAGGGCCCAGCAGGCAGTCGAAGGGGTATCTATAATTAGCCTTACTCAGCAGGGCTCAGGGGTTGGGTTTAGGAACAGTTAATAGGCCCACTACTGACCACAGGGGTTAGTAGTACCCTGGGTGTGGATTTAGGAGCAGTTGGGCGGCCCCTTGCTTACTAGGCCAGCCAGCACACCTCAGGGGACGAGGTGCAGTAAGCCAGCTTACTACTGACCAAAGGTTTAATAGAGGCCTGGGCCGGCCAGCACGCCTCAGGGGGTGAGTATAGGCGCAGTTACCCAGCCCACTATAGACCACACCCCTGGCCTTCCCTCTTTACTAGAAGAGGACCTCAGAGTTTTATTAGTCACACAATTTCCTGACATGTATAGAATGGACCCTCTCACTTGGGGCTACAACCTCAGAGTCACGTTTGACCCATAGTTGACTTATACTGGGAGTCATAAATGTTTCAAATTTGAAAATTTCTCAAAGTGCTCAAATCGGCATATAAACCATACTGAATGGTTCTTTTCCTACCACAAGTCATCTGCTCTTTGCAACCTGAGAATATCAAGGGGCTAGGGGTGGCTATTTATAGAGGAGAGGCCGGGAAGGAGAGAAGGCCGGGAAATATGTAAAATGATTTCCATTGAATAGGGGACATTTTTGTCATTATATGGGCCTAATTATCATTTATGCAAGTTTTTAGTGAAATCTCAGTTTAGCCGGTTTCTCAGTATGAAAAAAAGGTAAAAATAATTTCAATTCTCTAGAAAATGTAAATCGTCACAGAATTTCCTGACATGAAAATAATGAACAGTCTCACTTGTGAATACAACCTCAGAGTCAGTTTTTACTCATAGTTGACTTATTGTTGTTCCACACGCCTCAGGGGGCACTTATAGACACACTTAGCCAGCCTTCTACTGACAACAGGTTTGATAGGGGCCTCGGCTGGCCTGAACAGCTTAGGTGACCGGTATAGGCGCAGTAGGCTGGCCCCCTATTGATCACATGTTCAACAGAAGCCTGGGCCACTCCGTACACCCCAAGGGCCGAGCACAGGCACAGTTATCTGGTCTACTATGTATTACGACAGTGACCACAGGTTCAATAGAGGCCTGGGCCGCTCTGTACACCTCCGGGGCCCAGTATAGGCCCAATTACCTGGCCTACTGGGCTGGCTCAGGGGACGTGCGAACAGCCAAGGGCAGGGGGACAGGGACCCTCCTGTGCTGGCGGTTGGGGAGGATGGTATTCTCCACCAAAACAAAATTGTTTTTTTTTGCCAAAACTCTAACTAAACAAGCATAGTAAGCCCTCAAATTTGTGCCAGAGTATCTATAGATACAAAGGAACAGGATGGTAATGAAGACATCTCAGACAATCCTCATAACTGCTGGTATAAAGTGTAGAAATGGGGCATATGTGTTCGCCATGCTCACTAAACTTGAAATGTTTGGGCTTCAAGAAGCTTCTTCTTAGTTGAATCGAAAGCGAGGCTGTGGGCGCATTCACGTCCTTTTCCACTCCCGCACTGTTGCCGAGTGGAATTAATATTGAATTTAATGGGCTCACACCTTCTGCGTTTACCAAATATGTCTAATTAAACATGCCCAGCAGTTGCTTCACTCTCTGGCCCGAGTCCTTGACCGGGTCTATGATGTATAACTTTATACACTATCTCCACCTCACCCCACTCGCCAAATATGGAGCGAGTGAATAGAGTGGAGCGAGGTGGTTGCTTCACTCTCCTCCCCGAAAGCAAATGGCATCTCTGCTATATGATTTAATATACATTCTCAATCCCTTGGATTCTAGATTTGTGGGCTGCCCGAATTATTTTCTTTTCGAAACAAGGAAACAAGCTTTTTGCGTATGTTATATCTTTATACGTACCACTCCTCGGCTGAGTTGGTGCTAAACTAAACACACAGAACTTGACACACACTGACATACCAGTGGCAAATAGTACTTGTCGATGAGCATATTTCATAAGTGATGCAGGAGGTGATTGATCCAGTGCTACAGCTCCCACACTCAACCTACAGATCCCACACTCGACCTACAGCTCCAACACTCAAAATACACCTCCCAAACTCGACCTACACCTCCCACACTCGACCTACGGATCCCACGTTCGACCTACAGCTCCAACACTCAAAATACACCTCCCTGACTCGACCTACAGATCCCAAGTTCGACCTACAGATCCCATGTTAGACCTACGGATCGCACGTTCGACCTTCAGCTCCAACACTCGAAATACACATCCCACACTCGACCTACACCTCCCACACTCGACCTACACCTCCCACACTCGACCTACACCTCCCACACTCGACCTAAACCTCCCACACTCGACCTACACCTCCCACTTTCGACCTACAACTCCCACACTCGACCTACAACTCCCACACTCGACCTACACCTCCTACACTCGACCTAAACCTCCCACACTCGACCTACAACTCCCACACTCGACCTACAGATCCCAAGTTCGACCTACAGCTCCAACACTCGAAATACACCTCCCACACTCGACCTACACCTCCCACAATGGACCTACACCTCCAACACTCGACCTACACATCCCTCACTCAACATACACCTTCCATACTCGGCCTACACCTCTCACACTCGACCTACACATCCAACACTCGACCTACACCTCCTACACTTGACCTTCACCTCCCACACTCGACCTACACCTCCCACACTGGACCTACACCTCCCACACTGGACCTACACCTCCAACACTCGACCTGCACCTCCCACACTCGACCTACACCTCCCACACTCAACCTACACCTCTCACACTCGACCTACACCTCCCACACTCGACCTGCACCTCCCACACTCGATCTACACCTCCCACACTCAACCTACACCTCCAACACTCGACCTACACCTCCCACACTCGACCTACACCTCTCACACTCGACCTACACCTCCCACACTCAACCTACACCTCCCTGATTCGACCTACAGATCCCACACTCGACCTACACCTCTCACACTCGACCTACACCTCCCTGACTCGACCTACAGATCCCACACTCGACCTACAACTCCCACACTCGAAATACAGCTCCCACACTCGACCTACACCTCCCACACTGGACCTACACCTCCCACAATGGACCTACACATCCAACACTCGACCTGAACATCCCTCACTCAATCTACACCTTCCACACTCGGCCTACACCTGTCACACTCGACCTACACCTCCAACACTCGACCTACACCTCCTACACTTGACCTTCACCTCCCACACTCGACCTACATCTCCCACACTCGACCTACACCTCCTACACTTGACCTTCACCTCCCACACTCGACCTACACCTCCCACACTCGACCTACACCTCCAACACTCGACCTATACCTCCAACACTCGACCTACACCTCCCACACTTGACCTACACCTCCCACACTTGACCTACACCTCTCACACTCGACCTACACCTCCCACACTCAACCTACACCTCTCACACTCGACCTACACCTCCCACACTCGACCTAAACCTCTCACACTCGACCTACACCTCCCACACTCAACCTACACCTCCCTGACTCGACCTACAGATCCCACACTCGACCTACACCTCTCACACTCGACCTACACCTCCCACACTCAACCTACAGATCCCACACTTGACCTACACGTCCCACATCCGACCTACACCTCCGTCACTTGACCTACAGATCACACACTGGACCTACACCTCCCACATCCGACCTACACCTCCCACACCCAACCTACACGTCCCTGACTCGACCTACAGATCCCACACTTGACCTACACCTCCCACATCCGACCTACACCTCCCACACCCGACCTACAGTTCACCTACAGCTCCCACACTACACCTACAGCTCCCATGCTCCACCTACACGTCACACAGTCGACCTACACCTCCCACATTCTACCTACACCTCCCACACTCCACTTACACTTCCCACACTCCACCTACACCTCCCACACTCCACCTACAGCTCCCACACTCGGCCTACACCTCCAACACTCGACCTACACTTCCCACACTTCACCTACAGCTCCCACACATGACCTACATCAGCACACTCGACCTAAATCTCCCACACTCCACCTCAATCTCCCACACTCCACCTACATTTCGTACATATAGATAAGGTCATAAAGTTTTTTTTTAGATTTGAGGTTTTATAAAAACAGATAGACTTTTCTACTTTTATTTTTCTAACATTCAAATCTTGCATAATATTCAACTGAATTTACAGATACCTTCATAAGATTCATATTGTAACATTGGGTATATCATGGGGCATTTTGAATATATTTTGGGACATTCTAAATGGTGAGTTAATGGCGTACTTCATCTACTGTTATGTTTTGATTGTATCGTTTCATTAGGAATGTGTCTAGTTACAGAGCGCTGGGTTATCAGATACTGTTTTGATGTATGGCTGGGAAAGTGGGACACAGCGGGATTGTTGTGACCACTGAGTGTAACTTTGCTCCTCACAGTATTATATATTCTGAGGGGGGTTAAGCATTAAATATATCCTGCAAAATTAGAAATACTTCATATTATAGTACAATTATATTTTATAATGTCATTATATAGCTAGTGGTTATAACTGTATTTACTTATAACTGACTATTGTGATGCTTTATGTACTTAATTAGTATGTTGGTTCACCACTCCCCATTCTATATATAATATGGGACTGCATGCAGTGAACGTCGCATTAAGGTTAGACCTAAGCTTATGTTACCGTTAGTATAAGCATATAAAATATCACTCTTGGTATTCTGAGAAGTACGTAGACCCTCAATTTGTTATGAGAATATATCAAATTGGTCTCACGTCATCGTTTTATTATTGTCGTAATTGATGGAAAGTGTATTGTCTAGAGGGCTGTAATTCCTAGACAATTATTCCACAAATGACAATTATTGACAATTGTTTGGGTGAGCAGGGAACCTGCTCTCATGCTATTCTGTATTTAAGATCATGATTAAAGTTGCTCTGGGCTTTTCACCTCCGATCGTTTAACTGTCTCAGTTGTTAACTCTGTTTGAAATAGGCTGCTCAAAATTATCAAAGTAATGATCCAGTGCTGGAGATACCTTTGGCACGGGACAATAGTTAGAGTTCAGGGTAGAGAGGACGGATTAATGGGACGATTGGATACAATTCCGAGTTTCCTACGTAGACGGGGATTACAACATTTTCATCGTAATGATAAGAGCAAATGGGTGTACAAAGACTACCTGTGTTTCTTTAGATGTCTGTCTTATTTTCATTTCAAAAACACATATCAATGCGGAAAACTACTTCAAGAATGTTTTCCTGGTGAAACTAAAGCAACATTCAGATGAATTTCAATTAAGGTATTGACCGTGATAGAAGCTAAATACAATATCACCATGAGAGTGTTTTCACTCATTCCTAAAAAAGGTAGCACTTCCAAGAAAAGAAACTTTAAAAGAGGAACACCTTGTACATTAAAATGTATAAAGGGTAATTTGATGAGTGTTGAAGATGAGTCTAAAGTCATGACACTAAATCTATACGACCACCACTTCAGTCTAGTAAACGACCTAAATAAATATTCTCAGTTCCACATGTGCCGTAAGTGTAGAAGGCTCCTTGAAACAGAGTATGATCTTCGGAGACACACTAACATTAAAAGCGACTGTGCTCAAGTTAAATTAATCTACAAAGGTGATATTTACAAAAACAAACCATCTGTATTTGATAGACTCGAGGAATTAGGAATAAAAGTACCAGCTGAAATTCAAATATATCCATACAAAATTGTGTAAGGTTTCGAAAGTTATGTTTCTCACAAAACAAAAGGTGATCTTCAAACAACTAACACAATAGCAGAGTCACATCATATGCCACTTTCAGCTAGTGTAGCAAGCCACTTTCCAGAGTGGGAAAACCCAGTTTGTTCCATGAGAAAAAGCGATGGAGATAACGATGAAGTAGTTCATGACACACTCAATTACATACAAAATTTAGGTGAAAAAATAGGAGCTCTTGTAGAAACACGTTTCTCTCACATATTAAAACAACTTGAAAAGTATAAGAAAAAAGAAATTGCAGAAGGAAAAAAAGTGCCGAAATCACTAATGAACAGCATAGGAAAAGTGGGAAAATGTAGTAATAAAACCTCACACAGAAAAGACAAAATCAAAATTCGTCTTCTGAACTATATTTACAGAGTACCTGTCATAGGCTCAATTCTGGTCCCTACGACTTGAATCTAATAAAGAGAAATTTTCATTCCTTCTATGCAAAGAAACAAACAGCTGAAATTAAAACTATAAAACAGAATAATCAATACATAGCTGTCTACACAGAGAACTGTATTTATTTAGTCATGTTGAATTATCTAGCTCCCGGATACTCCTATACTAATTATTTAAAAGCTTTCCTACAAGATAAAAGTAAAGGTTTCTTTCCATATGAGTGGATGACATCCACTAGAAAACTAGGGAACGTGAAACTACCTCCTCACTCAGCTTTCTATAGTTCACTTACTGGTACTTCCATATCAGTGGAAGATTATGCCAAGTGCAAGAAAGTGTGGAAAGATAACAACATGACAACTTTCAGAGATTACCTAATATATTACAATAACAAAGATTTGGCACCTTTTGTCAAAGCTATAAACCAACACATGAAATTTTTCAGTGAAAGAGGAATAGATATGTTCAAAGATGGTCTCACTCTTCCAGGACTTACCCTAAAATTTCCTTTTGATAATACTCTTAATTACATTATATTCTCAGAGGAAGACAAAGACGTACATAAATTACTTCAAAGTAATTTGGTAGGTGGCCCATCCATTATATTTCATAGACATCAAAAAGCAGGGGTGACAATAATACGAGGAAGATCATTCGGTCCATTAAGTAAAGTATGTCGTCATATTACAGGAGTAGATGAAAACAGTCTTTATCTTAAATGTATGGGAGAAGAACACTGTACCGGATACTTTGTAGTCCGCAGAAGTAGTAACAATTATAAACCTGAACAATCTCAACAAGTCAGTCGTGCTGGCACAGAATGGTTGCGGTTTCGAGAGATCACAGACAGAGTTAAAATACTTCAGGCCTATAACCATGGGGAAGTTAGCATGGGTGCGAAAAGAGTTCGAATGGATGGTCTGGTTCCAGATACAAAAACTGTGTATCAATTTCACGGTTGCTTCTGGCACGGTCACGCATGTCATATGAATAAAAACATGCTCTCTACTGATAAAGGTCGTAAACTAATGTCGACAAACTCTTAAAACAACACTTTATCTAGAACTAATAGGGTATACTGTCATTGAGAAATACGAGTGTGACTGGAACAAAGATAAGAATAACAACAACAGTGTTATAGCATGTAAATCACTGTGGAGCATACCCATTCCAAACACACACAATAACCTTTTTGAAATAGATATCATAAACGGAGTAAAAAGTGGAACTATTTTTGGATTAGTATTGGTGGACATACACGCACTAACTCACCTTAAATTTTAGTTTGAATAAATGACACCCATTTTTAAAAATACAATGGTCTCAAGAGATGATGTAGGAGAACATATGAAACAACATCTATTAGAGAACGATAGAGTAATAAGACCACAACATCAATTGATCGGTAGTTATTTCGCAAAAAATATTTTATTAGGTTCTCCACTACTTAAATGGTATTTAGAAAACGGATTAATAGTAACGAAGGTTCACATCCTCGTTGAATACATACCACAGAAATCCTATTTCTCATTTGTTGATAAAGTAACACAGGCACGAAGAAAAGGAGACAGAAACCCAGACTGTAAAATTCTCTCCGACCTCTACAAACTTCTAGGGAACAATTTATATGGAAAAACAATTTGTAACAAACAAAACTTCACAAACACTCGATATATGTCCCCCAGAAAAAGCAGCTAGAATAGCCCTTCACTGGACAGTACAAGATGTCCAAGACTTATGTGAAGATACATGTGAAGTCTCATCACTCCCTACATCCATAACATATGACGTTCCAGTTCAAATAAGTTTCATGGTATATCAATATGCCGAATTGAAAATGTTGCAATTTTACTATGACTTCTTATCCAAATATATCGAATAATCTGACTTCGAACGCTACGAAATGGATACAGACCGTCTGTATTTTGCACTCAGCACACGGACTTTAGATGAATTAATAATTCCAGAAAAAAAAGAGGAATATTATAGAGAATGACACTTATGGTTACCATCAGAATCATGTCATAATGATCATCACAGAGAACAGTATATCATAGCGAAAAACAAAGAAGTTTCCATGGTTCCCACAACCATGCTGCAAAGAAAGAGAACAGTACGACAAACGCACCCCAGGACTATTCAAAATTGAATGGGAAGGTGATGAAATGACTTCACTGAATTCAAGATGTTATATCTGTCATCTAAAAGAAAATAAAACTAGCTGTAAAGGTGTAATACAGAAACAAAACATACTGGACATGGAATCGTTGCACAAAGGTAGAGATTAACTCATTTACTTTGCGCACGATGATTGAAATAGTGTAAAGGTCACCAGTTGAATACAAGAGGATAATAAGAATTCTTCCAAATTACCTAGCTTATGACAATACCTAGTATAAATATGGCAGGTGCCCCTGGTAGGTGTAAATATACATGATGACAATGCTCACCGGGGTACACCTCCCAACAGGCGTCGATGCCTGGGATAAAATCAATACCAGACTGCTATAAGAGCGGGAACGCATTGTAAGAGAGGAAGAGAAATCATTAGTGTTTGGACAATACGGATCGAGAGATTCGAGGGGTTTTAGATAGCTATGCAACCACAGGGACATCTGGTGACTTACACGGTACTACCGCACTGCGGCTGAAGGTGAGGCTAGGCGGTCTCTGAGGAGTAAGCTTACTCTACCCTGAATTGGAACTGTAACATCTAGGAACTTATCACCATCACTGGCAATTGTACGCATCACCGTATCCACCAATAAACTTACCCTACTGCCAAGTGTTGTTCATGTTATGGATTGAGCGCCCATCTCGTGGACTTACTTACCACTCGACTAGCACCCATTAGGAATAATATTAATGACAGTGATTATCTCGGACAATGCACTATAACTATAATTAAACATAAACAATACAATAGCGTTCATCGTTTAACGCCTTACTCGATTCACAAATAACTATGGACGCCATTAACACGGGGTTCAAAGTTGTAGATCACCATATAATAACATACAAACAGAAAAAGACAGGTTTAAGTTATCAATACATAAAAAGAAAAACTTTTGAAGCCGGTGTGAGCACAATACCATTAGACACATTATAAGAGTTCGGAAATCATGTTGTAAATCTTCATTCAGAAAAAATATAATTGACTTATAACTATGGAATATATCATTTATGTTGTAAATATCCTTTTTAACAATAAAATTTGAAAAAAAAAAATTAAAAACTTGAAAAAAACATAAAGGCAAAGAAAATTAAGGCTGTACATACTATTATGTATCTACTTTTAAAAAAAAATTAAAAAGTTGAAAATATGAAAAAAATATAAAAAATAAAAAATATCTAAAAAATAAGAACATAAAAATATAATAAAATATATCAAAATATGAAAAAACTATACAATATCTCACATAGAGAAACAAAAAAAATGCATAGCTTTATATAGGGTAGAACTCCCAGCAGCGAAAATCTCAGCGAACCACAGAGAAATTTCAGGTGTCTACCCACTCCCAGTTATTTTCTCAGTACATACTACATAGTAAATATTACAAAAATAACAGGATACCCATATTTTAGTCATCTAGTTGACTAGTATAAGTTGATATCAATGTGTATCATTTACTTCAAGTACTATATATTATTCAACATGAGTGACAGCCCCAGTAACTATTCGGATTTTCTAATTGATTTGACTAGTAATGATTCATCAAGGAATGGTTACTAGGCCACATTCAGTTGGGGTCTCGATTTATCATTCCTTGATAATGTTAAGTCACGACCTGAAACTCCGGATAGTTCTGATGACTGCCACTATCCAGCAGCGCGAATTAACTTTCGCCTTATCCCAAAAAATGATAAAGCCCCTGTACTGTGTGGCTGTAGTGGATATTTCTTTTTCGAGCTTATCCCCGCACAGTACAGCGACTTTTATCTCAAACCAGATCATGTTAGTACTGTAGTCCACAACACTGGCACGGGGCGATCCCGTCCCATGTTTTCAGAAGCTATGTGGGATGGTTATAACATCGCCACGAGCCAGCTTATCAACAGTGGAAACCATAACGACTAATTCTTTGGTGGTGTATCAACACCATGATGACTCATGTTTCAGAGTTACCACAAGATACACCATCAACAGTGTAAAAACGCTTATGGTTTTCCTTGAGCAACATAAAGTGACAGCCGTCTCACAGGCATTTTATAAACGTAGAACCCGTGATTCCGATGTCACTTTTATTGGTCCTTTGTTCTGTTCACATGTATACAACTACACTGCGAGCTTAAAACAATTTACATTCGGGGCATCGAAAATTTCTTCTCATACCAGGTTCAGATGAATCCTGTTTTCGGCCATAATGTATAAGCGAATGAAGTAGCCTGTAACTTTTTCAAAGTGCAGTCTCTATTTCATCCTACCATTTCCAAAACTATCAGAAATCCGCAGCACCAGTATGTATACACCCAGAAATGGGAAAAAGAGAAATTAAAACAGCCAAAGATAAGGACGCTTGCCCGGAACTCTTCGCATTGTTTGATTTGTTTACTTCCTGGTAATGGAAACAATGTCTTTTTATGTCAAAAATGTAAATAATATGTTTTGTATATCCGCATTATCATTTTATGAAGAGTTTCAATGTAAATAAAAGATTACATCATGTATCTGTTTGTGACAATGTAAATATGTTTCTAATGAATAAAACTTGTAAATGAATTTTACATGTTGTGTTTTCTATACTATAAGAATATCCTTTAACAAAACACTATGAGAATAATCATTAAAGCGAATATACAATTACAAAAGTCGACATAATCGAATAGTAATAGTAGAAGTTTTAAAAAATTGCAAAGGGGGCGGTCCGCGCAACCCCATAGGAGGGCTGTTTTTGAGTGAGGTGGAAACCTCCGGCTGTATGGCCTCCGGTCTGCACCTCATTCCATACAACCCTCCCATAGAGTTCCCCAGACCGCCCCCTTTGCAATTAAAATATATCACAACATATTTAATAAATTAACCATATCAAAATTAACCATTATTTCTGACCTACTTATATATATTCTCTGACCTCTCACCTCTCACCTAATTATAATTTTTTAGGACTATATTACTTCAACGAGTTTGCTGTTGTACCTATGTGTATCAGATCAATTATTTTTTAAACTGCTTACTTGCAAAGATTACAATAATTTTAACACTATAGAGTTTGAGAAAATATGTAAAAGGTCTTTTTGGTTGATATAACACGCGATAGAATAATTTCAAAACAACTACATGATTGATTTTAATCAACAAACTTTAACTTTGAAAAAAGTCCTACTCATTCCAATTTCTACAGCATTACTATTTTAACAGCCTCAAAAGTTGATATACCTAGCAGCGAACGATGATATTATAATCCTGATGAATGTCTTTGCCGACCGAAACATGTTGATTCACTTTTAATTATCATATGATAAAAACAACCTGAAGACCATCTACCGGAGTTGGGTTTGATACAGATTTACAGCTCCAATGTTGTCTACAGTGGACCAAATGGCTAAGAAAGCACTGAAATACCAGCTTAAGGAGATAGTGACTATCCTTTTTCCCATCTCTTTAGGATATAAATTGTGTTGCTTTCATGATATCATCTCTCATTTTAGAATATAAATGCAAAATGAACCAGTAGTCGGTTAGAATTTAATCAGCAAAAAATGATTTCTACCTTATATTTCTGATGAAATCAGATGCAACCTTCTTTAAAAACTGCCAAATGATCCCCTCTAAGTATACCTAGGACTTTGTTTATATATTCCAAAGTTTAACCTTTGATCTTTAAGTTCTAATGATTTTGACTAAAACAACAGTTTTTCTTTAATTACTCATTGCCATGATTAATGACAATAGCAAACAATATACCAAAAGATCAGGAAAAAAAATACCTTTCAGATGACATAAAGCATGTTATCATATCTTACATAGTTCCTGAGAAATTAAGAAATAACGCGTTTTTCATTTATTGCTAATAAACCACAAATTGCGTAATTACACAGTGTTCGCATACCTAAATTCTTCCGAACCATCTTGATTCACAGTCCCTAGGATGCTATAAGTTGAAAAAAATCAAGAAAATCCAGGGGGCTCACCGCGGAGGGTAAATCAAGATTTTCAGATTTGGCTTCTGGACTAATAGTTATGAAGTAAATATAATTAAACATTAAAGTGAAGTAAAGAGAATCAAAAAACAGATGGTACATCTTTACTCAATTTCCATTTGGATTTAAGCATCATTTGAATCTGAGTAAAAGCCATAGTTCATGCAGTGAAAACATACTCTGCTATTTACATTTCTCAATAAAAAAATAACAATATTACTTTGTTGTGTTATCTTTACTTGACTCAAAATACTGTATAAAGTATGTAGAAAAAATTGATAAAATAACAAAAATTACAGTAATTTGACATAGAATGTATATGATTTTCTACTCATAATTACCGAGTTATCAAAACACTCTATTACTCTATCAACTAATTTTTTACCAAATCCCACTCTTAGTGACCTACTGAACTAATTAGTACCATTTACATTGCACGCCAGCGACTCCAATGTTTCAGAGTAAATGTGAAAACAACGAAAATCCTACTAAATATGATTATTCAGCATAAAACAACACTAATTAGTACCATTTACATTGCATGCCAGCAACTCCAATGTTTCAGAGTAAATGTGAAAACAACGAAAATCCTACTAAATATGTTTATTCAGCATAAAACATTTACATTGCATGCCACTGACTCCAATGTTTCAGAGTAAATGCGAAAACAACAAAAATCCTACCAAATACTTTTATTCAGCATAAAAGTAGGTCATAATGACCTATTTATTGAGACACTCTATTAGTCTATGAACCAATTTTCGACCTATTCCCACTCACAGTGACCCACTGACTTAATTAATAGCATTTGCATTGCTCGCCAGTGACTCCAACATACTACTAACATGATAACTAAAATCCTAACCGCGGCAATAATTTGCTGATATTGAATTGATTTTAGTAACAAAGAGTAGGGGCTCTATGGGTAGGACTTCAGAATGATCCCCAATTATTGTAGATAAATAAGAAAAACATGTATCTAGTTTGAAGGAAGTATATTTGAAGTAGCTGTAACAGTTACAATTACTTTGGAGTCCAAACAGATAGCGTCTTCAGTTTTCACAGGGAAATATTGATCTCATACTCTGAACAAACTTGGCCCTGGTTGAATCACTCTACTATATACTGCGTCAATAAGTGTATGACTTACCCCACCATTAACCCTGAAACAGCACAGAATCATTATATTCCATGCCCGGTTAAGACGACTATCCTAAACTTTGTAAACGGGCATCAGTTTTACTGCACCAATTTAGTCCTTGATGTGCATTCATGTTACAAGCCAACTTCAGTAACAGTATCATTAACCCCGACCTATCACAAAGTATAGTTTAGCCTCACTATTGCATTGAGGTAGGTGCGGCTTTAACAAAACACTCCCCCCTTTCCAACTTCAATGTGTTCATTCCATTAATGCACCTACCTCTCACACTCAATCTGGCAAAGTATATCCTAAGGGATGTTAAGGCTCACTCCAGTCTTTGTAGTATTCCCAAGCCCCGTCCCAAGCATTACTTGCTGCATGGGAAGGTTGCTACTTGGACGGCCGCGGGTGGCTGCCCCCAGAATAATTATATATATATATTTAACTTTTAAGCGCACTTAGTAGCCTAAATCGGACCGGCCGACAACAAAAACAGAACTGTTCATGGCAATAGTAAGGGGAATGTGGGTTATATAGCGCACATGGGTAATATTAGGTATCTCGAAGTGTGGCTTTTTTCACATGAAAAATATCAGAAAACCCTAAAAAAGAGCTATTTTCATTAACTTCCCATGGCAATATAATTAATCGGACCATGACAATTTTTATACTGTTGGAAACATTGATTCAAGACGAGTTCAATGGTTTACAGGACGTTTACAATACTGCCAAATGTTTCGGACACACTCAAATTTAGCAGTTTGTTAGAGTCATTTTTTGTGAGCTGTCAGATTTTGTCACGCATGACATATTTCAAAGGGAACTTCTAATTATCATTGCATTTTGGCCATGGTATTAGGGGCTTTATCATAGATACATGTACAGTGAGAAACCTCAGGTCGTGATGTATCCCCAAGGCTATATATGTAACTTTCTTATACTTTGGTTTTTAGTCATATGAAACTAGATATCCTGATATTACATTTTTTCATCATCAGAAATGACTATGTTAACATTCAGACATTACTCATGGACACATACTGACTCTGATCCTAATAATACTCAAACTGCTGGAAAGCTTGATTTAAGAGGAGCTCGAGTTCAATTGTATATAGTACAATAATGACAAATTTTGGGAACATGTTAATGAGGGTAGTTTGTTAGTCATATTTTGGGATTTTCAGATTGTGACAAATTGGTAAAAATCACTATTTAAGGGGACTTTTCTAATATTTCTAGCATTTTCCTCATTCTATTTGGGCATTTTTCATACACACAGTGTTATTTTTATTGTTCTTCCTTTAAATCTTAGTTAGTTTCCGATTTTACATACATTGTTGAAACAAATTAAACTGATAGACAAGATATTAACAACGTATTTATAATTAAACCTTGTGAAATTATGAAAATATGCATTTTTACCTTCAAAATGAAATCAATGTTTCTATAACTGATATTTCAAGGTAAAATTATGACTTTAGGTGGTTTTGTATCATGCATTAACTGGTGCTGTATCATGCAGTTGATGACCAAATATACATATATGACTCTGATTATTATAAAAAACAAAATTTCAAATTAAATTCATTTTAAAGTATTTTTTGGTACCATGGATATCTTAATTGTTTTACATTTTCATCCAAATAAAGTTTCATTATTAACCCATCAACCTTGAGTAACTCTAATTGAAAAATCAAGTCGAACAATCCAATAGACCTTCCAAAAAATGGATAATTTAGAGTGGCAGGTCATAGCCAAATGGGTTCACAAGTTCGGCTATCACCTACCGCCTAGGCCTGGCGATTTCATCTGTGCTGTACAATTCATGACAATTCATTTGTTGCAACACCAAGCCCAACAGATTAAAACTTTGTGTTGTATATATATCACCCTTCTGATCGTGGCACTGAGAAAGGTGTTTCTACCCCAAAGAGACACTTTGTAACCCCGGGAGTTGTGTTTTAGTCGGGTTTATGAATTTGAAACCACGCAATACAACAAGTTATTAATTTTGATCGCCCTCAATTGTCACTTATCTGTCTTTTTTGGCGTAAAGGCACCTTAATCAACATCAATTTACATTGGTTTCCGAAACTTTTGTCCAACGTATTTGGCCACAGCGAACCTGAAGGACCTGTAGACGTGTTACGCTGGTTTCCAACCTGATCGTATTATTCCACCCTGTGGATCTTTGGTTACCAGCTATCCCTGGCAGACCCCGGTTCAAATCCCCCTCATGCCTTCACGTTTTTCATTCATCCATGAGACTGGGCTCATGGAGAGTGAGTGTCAATTAGTTCAGAAGTTCGATGTAGAGTGAAATGGGGATATATCGTGCATTATATTCAATTAGATCAAACTTTTCTCTTGTATTCAAGAGTTTTTGGAATAGGAATTCCTGGTTTTGTTTTGTGTTTTAGATACATATTAGGCCTAATTGTTGAAAATATTTTTTTTGTTTCTAGCATTGACCCTTATTGCTTAGGTACACACGATTTGATATATTAATTTTAGGCCTTGTATCGTGCATGTCAGGCTAATATCACGCATTTAACATGCCTATTATCACGCTTTATTCATAGAATGAGTATGAAATGAAAGTAGAAATGAATATCTCGTCAAAAAATTATTTTTTGAAGACTCAAGGTCCACGTACATTGATTCTTAAAAATCGGAAACCCTTCACGCATTTGTTTTTGGGGTGGACAACCACTGAGAATTTGATATGATGTAAAATTTGACACAATTCTTTTTAGTTTCATAGTAAAAATGATAACTTTTTATATTTTATAGGCCATATTTGTCTTTTATCTATAAATTTCATCAGGGATGACCTCCGATTTTATTTTTTTCAGATAGAACTGTACAATGTGGATCTGCCATGGGTATTTAACTTTCTCTACCTTTAAATCTCTACGGGTAGGGAGTGGAAATGTAATTATTTATATTTGTTGGTTTATAACATGCACATCAGGCTTATATCGTGGATAACATATGTGATATATCGCACGTTTTCAAAGGAATTGTCCACAAATATTAATAAGAATGATTTTCTAATAATATATGAGTTAAATGTTGTGTATGGGGCTAGGTACCTTGATGTTTTTCATCAATACCCTCCATGCCCAGGATAATATGAAATGCGAACACAATGGAAATGATTTCTCATAAAAATTCTTCAAAATAATGATTGGATATTATAGAATATTGAAATAGGGGCTGTATCGTGCACCCTGCATATGTGAAAATACTATTTTTCTCACAACTAAGTATTTATAGAAACTATACAGTAATATCATGATTCAGTACAATTGCCATGCCTAATTCTAACAATTATAGGTATTTTTTTTCAAATAATTTTTATTTTTCTATATCTAAGCGCCATTAGTAAAAAGTGCGTGATATACCACAGTGCGTGATACAACCCTGTTTTATCCTACTTTCTAAGTAACAGGACAACAAATATTTTGCCTTTTCTGCAGGAATCCCTTATTCCCCTGTTCCCTTGGTCAACACATTGTGGATAACATTTCATAATGAATCCAGTCGAATCCGAACGGTGGCAAAGTTTCAAAGCGTCCATTATGGGCCCCCTCTGGTGTTTGATTGGAGCACTAAATGTAACCCAGATGTAATCGGGGTATAAAGGGTCGTGGTTGTGTCCCTGCAAACTCGTACAATTAAAGACAACCTAAAAAATCGAAGTTCTGTCCCCGCTAATTTCTTTTACGATTGTATGCGTCCAAAAATATTGAGGCGGGCACTATTACATTTAACTGTAGGGGCCTTTAGGGGCCCACTGGGTGAGTTCAATGGGCTTGAAAATTTGCAGATCGGCTTCTGGAGAGCCAGTAGAACTGCACTGAGGTACAGTGCAAGAAAAACTAGAATAGTATATAATAAAATATTGTAAACTCGTTTGTATTGGCAAGAATATTATAGTGGAACTTGTAACGCTGATACGTGTGCTAAACGCAAGGCGGCGACATCGTTTAGTGGCATAGTTAGAGTATATGGAGAGTGTCAAAGTCCCCAGGTGTAGGGACTGCAGCCGGGCTGACGCACGTCCTGCAGGTACGCACAGGTACGACGAATGACGATGGAGACCTGTAAGGGTACGTTATGGATCAAAACATCTAGCTAGAAGATACTGAGGACAGCAGGCTTTGCCGTCAACATTAGTTTATATGATAGCTAGAAGTAGAATTAGTTTATATAAGTAAGAATGGGCAGTATGAGAGATAAGTAAGACATCATTAATTAACAGTGTAAATGAGTATAGCGACAAGCCTTTTGGCTGTCGCTATATAAGCGGTATGAGACTTGAGACAGACGAGCAGACCAAGATAGAGTTCGAGCAGAACACATGGAGCAATAGGCTGACATACAGATCACACGGGTATGTTAAGATGGTAGTAACCACAACGAACAGGTGATAGTAAGGATTGGGACAGCTTAGGCTTAGCCTTACGGACTGCGTGCTGGATGTGACGGAGATCCTACCAATGGTCTTCGTTACCGGTAGACGAGAGGTGACTCTCTCAACAGTGTGGAGCGTATATACCTTGTGAAAGGGGAAGCTTAACCATAGCTATACCTGGTTGGATTGTTATTGATGTGTTTGAA
The DNA here is from genome assembly GCA_936440205.1 of Lepidonotus clava. Taxonomy (NCBI): domain Eukaryota; kingdom Metazoa; phylum Annelida; class Polychaeta; order Phyllodocida; family Polynoidae; genus Lepidonotus; species Lepidonotus clava. Next base: position 48,339,488 of record OW387146.1, on the reverse strand, counting down.
TTGTGAAATGAAAGGAAAGACCTGTATGGATGGAGAACTGTATACTTGTACCTTCGGAATATTGTCATGAATGTTATAAACTGACCTCTTGCCAAGCGCGTGTTCTTTGTACAGGATTGAGCCCCTTTACTTAGAATCTCTACCACTAAGAACTGAATTATGATCCAGGATAACATCTATCTGGATAAAGCTAGCTACTTCGACAATTAATCAATAAGAACTCCCCATTATCTTAGTACCACACCTTTTATTAACATCTTCAAGCAAACGAAATATCATCGATAAGCGATATTATATCACGCAGTTGAATAATGAATAAACGAATCAGTACGGTATATGAACAAGTACGAGCTCTAATAACGATACACCCCTATAAATAAGCGAGCATAAAATAACAACCAGCTTAGCTCAGAACTCCAAAAACAAGATGGAGGCCAGTAAGTAAAGAAATTGTATTTTTACAAAGTTGTTTTTCTTTATTATCAGCTGTACACGGCATGTCACCAATGTTTCTGCTGACTTTTCGTAAGTACCCGCTTTTTGTTCCTTCCCAATATCCCCACATTAATTGTTTATTTTAAATTAACTCCTTATCAAGTCAAAATGTTTTCATTTTTGTCGGCTGTTAAGTGTGGTTTTGGGCTTTGCATACACTTCGGGTGTGTGACTAAAAGCAATCCACGCTGCGTGACACTGTCCCTTTAGAAATGAAGTATTGCCCGCTAATGCCCGGCCTTAATCCATTAACACCCAAAATTACCCCCGAGTACCCCATCTGATGTGTACCCCCTGTGGTTTTCCAGGCTAAGTTCTACCTAGTTCACGGGAAATAGGAAAATGGATTGACATCTGACAAGGGCAGGGGCACGGTCTTGGTAATAACAAGTCACACCACACCGACTGAAGAGAGACACAGCTCTCATGCCGGGCGTCATCTGAAGGACTTATCAGGGGCTATTTGTCTAGTTAACACCCTGCCCATGGGCCATGTTTGCACCAGATACCCTACTTTATAGAAATGAATATTACGCTCAAAATCTTATTTACTAATTTTGAAGTAATTTTTTTCAAGCTGAGATGTGTTAACTGTGATAGGTGCTTCAGTTCATACTCGTTGGTCACACTTTTACCTAAATTTATGACGGGTTTATTTCACCCTACCATCCCTCGCCCCTCCCACCCGGCAATATATCCATTGGTTGATCCTGTTGAACCTTCCATATCTATTTATCTACCCACTTTACAATGGTTCTGTAACACCAAGCTGATCCAATATTAAATATCTCTCTCAATCTATAACATTAATGAACAATGATTTTTATTGACGTAGGAAAGCTCACAGTAATATAGACCTACATGTCCATGTTACATAATTATATATATACACAAATCTACTACAATCTACATCTACGCACATATAAAAATACAATCTCGAAATATCGGGCATTAATGGCATTTCTAGGCTTTCTCACTTCTCATCCACAAGTTAAGGAAGGTACATTAAATCCGTCCATTGGCTTCACCGCTGGGGATCAATATCTTAGCCTTTTTCCTAGTTAGCGACAGTTGGTGTACAAGCCATGCCAACAATTGATTTTGAAGTCTGCCTTCCAACTAGAGAACAAGCCGACACCCTTACAAAAGCCTACTAGCACACCTAAGCTTGTACTTTTTGCATGGCTTTCTCTTGGCATTAACACGACGTTTATGCAACAAGGTCTACACCATTCAATCCTAGGTGGCCACTCTCTGTCGATTCCTTGCCGTGACTGGGATAAAGTAATAAAATACTCGAGCTGTCTCTAGCCTGCATCAGACATGGCTCCAACCGTACCCATACTCCTCCTTCGTGGACTCTTTATTCTGGGCACTGTCTCAGCTAAGCTATGTATATGCACCAGCACGGTACACAATTTTTGTACCAACTATGGGGTAGTATTTGAGAGTAAACCGTCCATCCACATTGGTAATCAGTACTTCACTACCGAAGTCGATATCCTTTTACCATTGCCTCCTTCGCTACAACAGGCACCCGCCCTAAATTGCAAACACGGCGCTACCCTGGCAGCTGGTTCCATGGAACAGTGTCAAAAAATCCAACTTATGTTGAATAAAATAACATCAATTGGGAAGACTATAGCAGTGAAGGTCAGCAATGGACTCAGGCAAGTGCAAGGAATTTTGGAATCGACGGCCCAGCCAACACCTCCATCAGCCAAATCCAGGAAGCAGCGGGCTCTTATTCCAGAAATTGGCAAGTTCTCCGAGACAGTATTTGGAACGCCCACACTCAATGACTTAAGGTTAGACTACTGTGATGAGCGACCATTTCGCTGGTCTTGCAAAATTGTAGAATAATTATTTTCCTACTATGTATCTTAATATCTATTACATATCATTAGATATATGTTGAAGTAAACTATCTTTTGATATAAATTATATAAATATGGGTTTTAGAATAGAAATAGAAATTGATCGGAAATGTGAAAATCATGTTTACTACTCGATTTTTTTGAATTGAAATATCTCAGTCAATAATGAAGGGAGACCCATAATATTTCGTATGCTTATAGATAATAGTCATATGGAGGGAACAGTGTCTCAGATTTTTTATTTAGGACCTAGTTTTGATTTTATGAAATCTAGAAAATGAAGTTGTAAAAATTGACAAAAAAAGACAAAAAGTTACCCGTTTTTTGTCATAAAAACAAAACTAAGGCCTAAATTAATAATCTGAGACACGGTTCCCTTCAAATGAATGTTATTGACAATAGTACAAAGTTTTAAAGCTGTAAATCTAATATTAATTTAGCTATCTCGTTTCAAAAAATAAAAGTGAAAAAATACGATTTTAATTCATATTTTCCCCAATCAACATCTTCACTTGATCTATCATATATGATAAGATAAAGAAAATTATCAGCTTTTATCTGATGTATTGTATGTTAAAATGTCGCCAATAGCTACAGAGATATTGCAATTTTGGTAAATTTACTGTTCATCACCGTAGTCTAACCTTAAAGCAACAGACTCGCACTGACCAGGAAAATGCCGATGAAATTGGCTTCCTAGATGGCAAAGTAAATGCCATCCTAAAGTCAGTTGACTCCACTTTGGAAATCCAACTCCAGGCCATCATCGAGAACACTCATTCCATATACAATATGTCCCGAGGACTCCAAGCTTACATTACTAACTGGAAATTGATGGTCAGGTTGATGCAAGATTTGCAAGAATTGCGTCTACTGGATTTTCAACTGGACTACTCCTTTGATGTCTTGCTACAGGCTATTCGCGACCTAAAGGAGAATAGGCTGAGTACCTCTTTGATATCGGAGACTGATATGAGGAAGATTCCGTACCTTTTCATTTCCAAGTAAAATCTTTCAAAAATTTATATTCCAAACACTCGCTGTTTTAGTCTCGCCGGTCTTACAGCATAATGTGCTCAAAATTATTTTGAAGATTCCCGTTATTTCCTTAGACAAAATAATTACAGTTCTAAAGGTGAACACCTTCCCTCTAGCCTTCCATGGGCATTATACTCGCCTCACCAACACACCGGCTTATTTACTGGTGTCTGCAACACACTTCACGGTTTCTTCCAACCCAGATCTGGATAATTGCCATTCTCTGTTTTGTCATTATGACCTATCACTTCGCAGACTTTCTCCCTCGTCGTACCTCATTTCTATCTACCTACGTGATCATGAGTCTGTCACACTTTATTGTGATTTCAAAATATTCATTCAGTCTAATTTCAGAAGGTCAAACATCCAAGTCATTGCAACAGGGACCTATTTGATGTCTCATATAGATGAGGTCAATGTGCGCTGCCCCAACTGAACAACAACCCATCCTGGATGTAAATCATGCATTTGTGCGTTTCAATGTGGTTGTTCTGTGTCCGCCAAAGAATGGGAAATTCCTGTGTAAAGTGTTAACTGTTTGCCTTCTACAGCAGATCCTTTCAAAACAGTTTTCCCCGTCAACCTTGCTAGTCTTCAACACCTCAACCTGTCACTTAGCCGACTTGTGAACCCGGATTTTTCTTACGGTAAACCCTTCCCAATTTTACCTTTTAGCCCGCAAATGTGATGTTGCCAAGAAAATATTTTTAAGCGAGCTAAAGACAATTTTGTTTCCCTCCGTACATACATGAAAGAGATCCGAATGAATAAGGACAAATACAAGAAACTTTGTGGTGACCTGAATCTTCCCCACGTACCATTCCTCCCCCCCAGTGTGCATGGTAATCTTTACCTGTTAAACATGGAACTTACTTTTATAATGGTACCAGCACTTTTTGTTTTCATCTCAATTCTATATTTCAGACAACGTAGGATTCAAAGCGCATGCAGATGCTTGACTTTGAATGGAGTTGTTTCCATACTTTATATTAACTCTTCCGTTACACTGCAGCTCAAACTCAAGATATTTATTTCGTTACAGTTATCATTCCCCATTCATGTTAGATTTTGGTTGTTTAAAATAGTCGTCCTCATCATTTGGTCACACAGCAGCAATTGATTTTATCGAAATTGTTTAGGCACCAGTTCCGAATTCATGTCATGAATTTTTTTTAACATTGTTGCCCTCATGAATTCACATTTAGTCACAGACACAGAAGACTACACGTGTTCATGATATCAAAATGTTTTATTGTTATGCATCCGGAAAAGGTTTAAGGATGTCCACATTTCAACAATCAGATTTGTGAACATTTAGCAAATTTTCACATATACTCAAAAAATGTCATACACTAATGTATATATGTAACTCGAAAGATTCGTGAACATTTCACAATTAATATTTTCACATATACTTAAAAAATATCATACACTTATATATAACTATAAAATGTCAGTGTATGAATGTTTAAGGGGAGGGGTTATTTATATTCTTCATCATCTTTGAATATTGCGGTTCCATTTAGATTGGGCTGGTTGGTTACTAAGGCATTGCGATTGCTTCAACAACTTATTGACCAAAAGGAATATAAAATATAAATATATGTATTTATTGTGAAGGAGCATATTTAGATATTTCGAGGGTTAGGTTGTGATATCTGAGGTAACCGGTGAACTTTGTTATAGCCGACTTACTGTCGTGTCAAGGTTGCTAGGCACACAGAGGCATATATTCCACAGAGACAATACAACAGCAATTTAATCATAAATCTATATTTATTTCCTTTCTACATACTGTAACAATAATAATAATCTCACTAATTGATAGCAACAGATTGGCTATAATGCCTATTATAACATAAATAACAATATAAAGTTAAACTTTGGTCAGTCTGCCATAATATGCACATTTTAGTACTTTTTTCCACCCAGGCCTTACGCCTGACTCATAAATACTCATAAATTCCTTTAAAATACCTATTCAACCACCTTAACTAATACTACCCAAAATAATGCATGCCTAACCACTTCATAACCTAACAAATTATAACAATTCATGATACCTTATACAATATACTCCAGCCATAAGCAGGCTACAAATTAATCAACAAATAACCATTCTATAGACCCCATAACCTAACTGATTTACCCACCTTAAAACTGCCTATTATTGGCAAGGCTAACCCTACCCCTATGCTATAATGACCAGGAGTTGGAAGTTACATTTTTAAGCCCTGCCCAGAAATGACACGATAGAACCATAAAATATAGGTACAGACCTGGTTTCCTCAGTCAGTTGGTGAGGTTGACAGGGAAAGGGTCCTTGGGGAGACATGGTGAAATTTGTGTGTCTCACAGGGAGGCCAGTATAGGAGTGTTGTATGTTGTAAACTATCAGTTACCGTTGTGAAGCCCTCATACGGGCAGTGTGACCTGGTTCTATTTAACTCTGGATTAGCCCAGGGCTTTGTACTGCAAGCTTAGTGCTTGTATAATGGGGATTATTTGCTCTGGTTAGCACTAACTTCATGCCATTTACCAAGCATACCTAGAACCCATTTCTAGACCTATGCTATATACTTGTAAAATACCATATTATAAATCATTCTATTGCATATGTATTATACATAATATAACATTACCCTATAAATTAATGTCATGCAATATATACAATTCCAAACTTTAACTATCATATATAAAGCTATTGAAACACTTTGTCAACTTAGGGAAAGTGGAACTTATAATGCTGCTATTTAAACCTAAAAATTTATTCAAATACTCATTATCTAACAAATGTCCATTTTAATTCTGTTTCATGTGTTTCTGGTATACGCTAAGGGGCCTGTCCATCACACAAAAGAGTCTATGTCAGCCATGCAGCCCAGTTTCTCAGCTGGGAGTAGTTCTTGGACCATGTGGTTTCTGTTGTCTAGTAGGCAAACGTTTGCTCTACAAAGTCTGTGCCTGAAAAGTTTGTTCAGGTAGACGCGCTCTGTACGAGGAATCTTGACTTCTTGCGGGAGTTCAAACGTCAAGGGTTCATCACTGCCATTCAGATGGACTGTGAGTGGGCCCGACCAGGTGACGGTCAGGGCCCTGGAAAGGATCCCCGGCCTTTGGATCATCATTCATGGGCAGGCAGCACATCCTACGGCTTCCTTTTCGGCGGAAATGGGAGCCAATGGAAATAGGAGTGTTTCCCATCGGCAGTAAATCCTCAGACAGCACTGCACTGTAGCCCTCCGACGTTGACCCCGTGCCAACGAACGGAAGCCTGCTGCCAATTTCGAGCAGATACCAATAAATTTGCAACCCAGGTATATTACTTACAAGAGAAGCAGCCACTGATGGTCGGATTGGTCGGTGAGCAGGAGGTGGCTAGGTCTCCCCACTGGCGGTTCCTACCGAACAGTACGCAGATGCAGACTTGCGTTTAACACTCGTTCTATGTCCATGGCCATCATCTGGATGTTCTGAACCAGTGTCTAGTACAGGTACATACTTATACCCCCCTCCCCCCCACCGACCTACCAACCCCCAGGTGCACTGTAAGGGCTTCATCTAGTCTTTAGCACAATTTTGTTCCCCCTACAACTTAAATGATACATGAGGTATAACTAAAATGACTTCTTCCAGTCTGGGGCTTCACATGTTCTTACACTAGGTAGCGCGTAGCGTGGCTAATAGGCCACTATTTTCTTCAAAGAGCCCGAAGCCGACAGGGGGTTCCTCTGAAACGACTTCCGTCTCATTTCACACCGGGACACGCGTCGATGATGACCGCGTCCAGGTGTTGGCCAGCCGAGGCGGCTCATGTCAACTCGCTTCTGTGTCAGGTCCCTCACAGGAGTACGGCTGCACGCGGCACATGGGGTAGGCTTAACACTTCTTGACACGTAACAGGACAAGGCAGTGGTGGTCATGGTGTCGCTGATAACCCGTGTACACCCCGTCAAGTCTAGGACGTAACTTATGGTAAAAGTCTTGCCTCATCAATCGCTTTTGCCAGATCATGTGTCTGCAGGGGGGCCAGCCAGGGATGTATAAATACGGCGTGGCATATGGCTTGACATTACTTGAAAACTTGCTGCCATGATGAACGCATCAACTGATTATCGTGACTCTGTGATGACCAACCCTAGTATGAGCTCGTGCAGGAAGATCACCAGCAGCCCCAAACATGGCGGCGCACAAATCACCGACCTAGAATCATCCATAGGTGCAGGTTCTCTGTAGCTGGAATTATCTCAGGAGCTCGAGACTAATGGTGTGTCTCAGGAGACCAATGATGGTGACCAGACTCTGTCTCAGGACCAAAATGCGGATTGTTCCTTGTTCTTGGAAGGATCCACCCTCAACGATGTTAACATTAACCTGGATGGTTCCCAAGGCTGTATTGCAAATGTGTCCGGATCGTCATCCATGCCCTCCACGCCCTCCATGCCCTCCACGCCCTCCACGCCCTCCACGCCCTCCACGCCCTCCACGCCCTCCACGCCCTCCACGCCCTCCACGCCCTCCACGCCCTCCACGCCCTCCACGCCCTCCACGCCCTCCACGCCCTCCACGCCCTCCACGCCCTCCACGCCCTCCACGCCCTCCACGCCCTCCACGCCCTCCACGTCTCAACCGTGGTTCACGCCCTCCACGTCTCAAACGTCGTCCACGCCCTCCATGTCTCAAACATCGTCTACGCCCTCCACGTCTCAACCGTGTATGGCAGATTTGTTTGCCAAGATGGACCGCCTCGAGGAGCAGTGCCGAAAGGCCAAGGAGGAAGCGGCTGCGGCAAAAGCCAAAGTGGAACTGTTAGGAAAGCAAGCCAAGCCTCGCAAAGCCTCCAAACTGCAGGCATGCCCAGAAATATGTGTAAGTTTCGAAATCTGTTTTTACAGTTAAACTAATAATGTCACCTTCTAAAGTGTTACCGATTAATAGAGGTCTTGGTTGGTTCAATAGAGGCCTCGGTTGGTTTAGAAATTATCATTCACTGATTCAGTATGTGGCATATAACTAAGCAATGCAAGTCTGACGTATAGCCATTATGTTCTTTTTTACCGCGCCATTTTATGTTAAGACGTCGTACACTGAAATTTATTTAGAAGTCCCCCATAATAATTCTTGGCTGGTTATATTGCGGCTGGTTATATTGTTTTTTAGGCAATCGTTCGTTTGGCCTACAAGGACAGGTGTAGGATGAATGGGAGCTTCGACCTTAATCCTGGGTAAGTTGATCACATCATAACGACATGAATAGTAGAGACAATATTGTTTTTTAGTAAGCAACGGGTAATGTGTTCCTAAACACCAAAATCTGAATATAACCTTTGCCGTTCTCATCTTAATAGAGTGATAGAGCACTTGACGTGATGCCGTTGAATTGAACAATATATGTGACAGTTTCTGGGATTTCCAGCCTTATGGAAATGCCTATTCATGGCTCTAGAGCCTTTATTTAGCTTAGAAATCACAGAAATAAGAAAAATAAGCTATATCCATGCTATAAATGAAATTTTTCATAGTTTTCATTTCTGGTGAAAAAAATGGATTTTTCGCATTTTGTTGCCATGGTAACCGGAATGTTGATAGAATGTCCAAATCTGCCGATACTGCAGCTATGCAAATGTTGGTTTCCATGGTAACCATGGAACAAAATAAAGTTTTCAAAATTCGAAATTCGAAATCAACGGACTCCTTGGCCATATTCAGCAAAAAACAGATTCTGAATATCTTAAATAGAAAGAAAATGGCAGTATATTTCCTGAAATCATATTTAGGATTTCAATTTTTGGCCTAAATGATAATAAGTTATATCTTTATAAATACCAAAGACTGGTCTATTTTAGCATATTTATCAGATCCGACCTTTGTGTCTTCAAATTAACACAACTTTTTTTCTAATAAGAATATTAACCTCATTTTTTCAGTATTAGATTCCCCAAGACACTATCTTAATTAGATATTCCAGACCATAAGACTGCTTTTCGCAGAGCATGTCACATATATATTCCAACATTCAGGTTGGGGATCAACCACCCACATAACGTTGCCATCATCCATGATCTTGTTAACAACATGTGCATGGGCCCAGATACCCCCAGACCAGAGGTATTAGGTAAGTCCCATCGGTAGCAAGTTTCCTTGTTAACTAACCTGTACAACGGTGACGACCAAAGACATTTCACGCATCTTATGTCCACGATTCCAAAGTTTTGATCCATGAAATAACACAAAATTTAAGATGCTTGACATCTTTTTTTGGTGAATTAGGCTTCAATTAGATTGGATATTGTTTCTTAGATATATTAAGTTATCCTCCCAGTCATCTTAGCACCTCTAGTTCTATTATCTGGACAAAAAATCAAATACCTGTGTAATGATGGTTTTAATTCGTGAATGGTATGGTGCCCTCATTTTGCATTTTAAAACCTTTATTCCTTTGCTTTATTTCCTTTGTCGACTTAGTGGCTCGATTTTTAAGCATATTTCCTATCCTTTCTCTTTTTCTAGTCGGATCCAACACATACTTCAGGACACTCAAAAGCAGAGCCAGCAACCTGCGGAGGGGGAAGATCCCGGAGACCAACAAAAAGTCCATTATCCGTCACCACGTCAGTCAGGTAAATCAATTTTTGTTCGAAACTTTTTCTTATGTTCTCAATATTAATGTTAACGTTATATTCAGGCATTCCAAAATTCTGCACTTTTCAGATATATTCAGGTCATTTTTGCGATCAGTGCAAATCCGAGGAGAAAGAGTATTTAGTATAGGGGGTGGGACTTCCAGTTCTAACAATGAAACTTGAAAAAAAAATCCCTTTTTCCCATTAAGAAAAGGGTTATATAGAACACTCGAACATAATATGAGTCTCTAACCTTACTTTCTTCCGTAGAAAATAATGTTTACATCCCATTGGAATGGATATCACAAAATTCCGCAAAAATGCCTGTATGTTATAGAGACCAACGATAGACCAATGTTTTTGAAATTAACTACAGGGAGCAGGATTTAAATTAAAGCAACTAAAATAATAACAGACTTCTTTGTGTTTATTTGATGTTGGTGACCAAGTATGTCCTAACTGTATTAAAATATAAATTGTCTTTTTAACCTTGCAGAAGCTCAAAAGACAGCACGTCGCATTGGAGAACCTTGTTGTGGCGTGGGACGAGCATAGGAAGTCTGCAGTGAGGGCAGTGCTCACACTGGACTACACCAGTGATGAGGAGCGTGGCCTGCATTGGGCGGTCGAAGCAGTGGGCAAAACTAGCGAGCGATACCACAGCCTCATCAAACCCCTGGCGTTGGAGAGCGATGAGCTGCGGGGGTACAAAGCCCACCTCGACAAAATCGAGAACGCTCACACAAACAATCATCGGCGGGGCGTTAGATTGGACGTGGTGCGGTCCCAGATGTCTGACCCTGCACCAACACGTCTACAGCCTCCTCCTGGCACCCCAGACTGGGCGGTTAAGCCTGCGAATCGGTTGGGGGGTGCCGATGCATAAAACCAGAGATTCTACCCAACACCGTTTTTATTGTTAATATGTTCTGACAGTCATTGTATTTTGTTGTCACTATGTTTAATTGAATATTTGTTATATAAACTTTTATGAAAAGAACTTTGCGCTTCTTGTTTTCACTTCAATCTTACATAGTATGCCGCCTGCTCGCTAAACAGGGAAGTATTTATATAGATATATTCCTAGCCTAAAACCGTTCTTAGTCTAAAACCGTACGCGTTATCGAATTCCTTATAATCAGTGGATCATTTTTAGTTATATTTCATGCAGTTAGTTTGAAAAGTAATTTTTCTGAAATTGTATTCGGATCAAATACATCTCTGCCAGTAGGACCTATAACAAATTACACATGATCAGAGGCTCCAAGTCTCCTGATTTTCAAGGATATCTCCTGCATTTTGGCCCTTCTTCAAAGATCTCCTGAACCTGAAATACTTTCTAGGATTTGTATCAGACCTATTCTTTCTGAGGATAGAAACCTCCCACATTTTACCCCTTTAAAGAGGGAGACCTCCTGGATTTTTGTCTTGGTAACACAGCTCGAATTTCACCTTATCTGATTGTATGATAATACAAAATTAGCCCATTATTTTGCGTCAGTGTTAAAGGCCAGGCGGGACTTAATGATGGGCTGCCACCTAAATAGTTAAGGCGCGCACCATGTCACAGCGTTTCCTTAAGTGTCAAAGTGTCAACGTAGCCTGACGCAACACAGCGCTCATGTCCAGGTCGCACTCTCACGCCGTTTACCATGGTCGCACAGGCGATGGTCATATGGGCTTGGCCTAAACACACTTTGTAGCAGAAGGAGCGTAGCATAAAAAACGCTCCGTAAGCGTCTACGATGCCGTACTTTAGAACTCAGTAAGAAGCGTTAATGTTGCCCATGTAGGAACGTGACCCACCGTCTGGATAAGAAATCCGATAGTTAAAAGTGGTTTCACTCCCCAGCGCGGCTACCGCTTTCAGAAGTGAAAATTGATGAAGAAAAGTTGGGGTTATAATAAACTTCAATCAGGACATGGTTGGATGGACAGAAAGCAAATTTTAAGTCCTTTCCTGTTGTCTTTCACAAAAGTATTTTGAATGTATTTGTAAAAAAGAAAAAGGACAGAAATAACTAGATACGTTTTGGTGTATGTCAAAATTGAAACAATGTTACATGCCCTTCCATGTTTTTCAAATAGGTTAAGAAATGCAGATCCATTATAGGCTTACAAGTTTTGGCTGGCATAACGCTAACAAGTGTGCTTAACCCTGGTAATATATAGGCAAAATAGTGTCTAAATGTAAAGTTTTGGTGTGAAATGCCTTTTTTATTATTATTAATATTATTATGATTATTGTTGTTCTTATTGGTATTGTTGACCCGCTCATGCCGACGTCCGGTTATCCTTTGTGTGTATTTTTTTTTTCCTTTTTTTTTTTTTGAATCTTTTACTGTATCTTTCATTACTTCTTTAGAACAAAAGTGTTGTTATCTTATGTAATATACTTGTATTAATCCATCTCTGTTGTTTCTTTTTCGAGTGGCATTCAAACACAAACAAGGGTGATTAAAGTGCGAGTTGTTTTTTATTCACGTCAGCTTAAGATGCTCAGTCACATGCTGTGTTTTACAGGTGGCAGCATTGTTTTTCTACATGCTAGCGTGTCAACATGCTCATTGACATTAAGTGTTTTACAGGTGACAGCTTTGTTTTCCATGCTAGCTCGCTTGTAGAAAAGTATAAGTAGAATGCAGGAAGTATACAGTGTTGCATTTTCTCAAGTGTCAAAAGGGTGTACTGAAAACTGTGAACTCTGCAACAACTCGCCGTGCCATAGATGGCAAGGCTAGCATTCCCCTCCAACGCGAACCTGCAGCTGATTTGGCACCACTGTTTACATATAAATAAGGGAAGTGACTTTTTCATTTCATACTCATTCACGCAGACTGACCATGGAGTCTTATATGTGGATAGTGTTCTCAATATTAGTTACATGCAACCTTGCATTGCCCGATGCAAAAATGCTCCTGAATTACGGTGTAACATTTAAGCCCATAAAATCTGTGTTCATTCGGAACAGCTACGTCATTTTGCCTGTGGATGTTACCTTGCCAACATTACTCAAGCCCATCATTGTTTCCGACGTCAACTCATGTCGCCAACATTTGCAGAGCAAAAACACACGGCGACCTGACCTATGTAGGGAGTTCATTACCGATTTCCAGAATATCGTGGCCTTGCAGAAAAAAGCCAATGACAAGATCACGGATACCCTGTTACACATTGGATTAATTTTGGATGTAAATTCACATGTAACCAGTCGGACCAGACGCTCGTCGGACGGTCTTTTACCAGTCGTGGGTGAGGTCTCTGAATTCATGTTTGGCACAGCAACAGTCGGTGAACTAAAGGGAGTGAAATCCCTTGTAAACAGTGTCGCACTGGCAGATGAGACTAATGTCCATCAAATTCTATACCTAGGAAATGCCCTGAAAGCCGTGGTAAATATCACACAAAATAATTTGAAGTTGCAAATGCAGTCGGTATTGGAAAATACCGAATTCCTCCTTAATTTATCTAGGCAGTTAGATATTTACAAACGCCACAAACATGTAGCCGACATGTTAAGACAGGACACTCTACGAATGGAAATGGAAAATGAAGCTCTATATTCTCAACTAACTAGGCTAACTTCTGACATTCGTGCTCTTGGAAAGAAGATCATAAAGCCAAGTTTCATAAATTTAGAAGAGATGAAAAGAGTTTTACAAGCAGCTGCTACCATCGTGCCTCACCAACGCCTAAGGGAACTTGGGATACGCCTGCCTACAGTGAGTGAAATGTATGATGAGATATCATTGTTGACTGAACCCCGATTAACGGAAAACGGTACAATTATACAACTGAGTTTAAAAGTCCCACTGATCGTTGACGGAGAAAGTTTTTATTTGTATCAGGTGAACAAGTTCCGACTCCCCTTCCATGGTCATTACACACAACTTTTTCATATACCTGAATATTTGATAATATCGGAGTCTCAGAAATATATGGCTACACCGGACACATCACAAGTCGCAGCATGTACAGGCTCTAGGTGTTACATGGATATTTTGACACGTGACTTGCAAAATGATACGTGTCTCACTGCGTTATTTAATGTTAATCGAACTGCTGTCAAGTCTCTGTGTGACTTTCGCTTAGTAACGGGACATAGCAGTGGGTCGATTCATGTGATTGACAGTATACATTTCCTACTAGCCAACATTAAAACTGTCAAAGTCACATGTAATTCTTCGACCGTACAACAAAAGGGATGTTCATCTTGTGTACGCACTTTTCCCTGTGGCTGCTTGATCACAGCAGATACATGGTATGTGAGGACACCTGCCGATGGCTGTGTTCACGAAAATCATGGACCCATAATTCTGTATCCAGTCAACATGGCCAGTCTGCAACACCTGAATATGACACTAACAAACATTTTAGATCCGGCTCGACTGTACTCTGAACCTATACCGATCTCTTCCCTGAATGAAGAAATACAGACTCGTCAGAAAATTTTACTTGCCAAGGAACATTCCAATTACATCAGCCTTGGGAAGTATGTAAAGGCAATAACGCAACATCAGAAAGAATTCAACCGAGAACATCTGGACCATTTACAAGTGGACTTCGGTCACAATATATACGCTTATTGGGCAAATCGATTATTGACCTTTGTGGTTTCACCTTTATCATTGTTGTTGATTATAATCTTATGTGCACGTGCTAAAAAACACAACCGTGAGCATTTTGGTTCTCATTCCTCCATATGAATACCTGACAGCAACCTTTTAATAACCAATATTAAAACTTGAGCAGGCCCTTTGAAGCACGTATTTTTTGACATTTATATATTACCGATTTCTAACTTGTTAAATCAAAGTAAATTTTGTGCATTTGTTGGGAAACAGTAAAGGTCCTATTTAAGGAAATTGAAACATAAGTTGCACCTACATGGAAGATCAATCTACTATTGAATGTGGTTTAAGTACAACAACAACAACAACAAAAATCTTTTTCCAGTAATGTAAATTCTGACAACATTCCCTCACACAGAAAACAGTCCCTATTGCAGTCAATTAAAGAAATCACATGTTCCATCTAAAGAAAAGTAAAAAAATAATAATAATAATAATGCCAAACTATTCTACAGAGGACAGAATTGCTTGCTGTTTAAAAACGGTCTACCATTTTCTGGTACCAAAGAGAAAATAAACATACTGTGAAAGATTCAGTTTTAGTGTTTTTATTTTTTGTTTTTCACTCAATTATATTTAAACACTTTGTAATACATGTCTGCAAAGGGAAAAGAAAATTAATCAAGGTTTAATTTAATATACATACATATATCGCAATGGCCTAGATACATTACTTTGTGTAAACATAAAAGAAAATCCTAAAGAGGTGACTCTGCGGTACCTAAAAAAATTTATGCGAACTATTACATGTTGAGGCTGCACTAAACCCAAGTGTTACTTTTGTACACAATCACTGCTGGACACAGCTGTCTACAGGTGCTGTCGTTTGTTGACTTGAGGCAGATGGTCATCATGCAGTCTCGGCGTCGGAGGAACGTATTGATTTGTAGTCGTTCTTTACGGGGGATGTTGACCTTGGTCGGGAGATCCAATGTCAATGGTAGTTCGGGGCCCCAAAGTACCAGCGGACCGGACCACGACATACGGAGACTGGAGGCGATGACAGATGGTCGCGATGCACTCATCTTGGGACAATCGGCTGAGAGGATGAAGTTGGCTTCGCAGTGGACGGGGCTGAGAGGCAGCATCAAGGTCTCGTCCTGGTTGTAGACGACCAGGACACACCGTACCCTCACTTCTGGGCGCCGTCTGGCGAGGTTCACCCGTCTGCACAACGATAAACTGAAATCCAAACAAAATAATGTCTCATTATTTTCAATGTTATACAGTGAAGTTAATTTGAGTAGGCCTTGAGGTGACGTTAACCAGGAACAAGTTATCCAGTACAATTATAATTTTAACTCCTTGAAGCCACCTATAGATAATGTTGTACATAGAATTTCTGTTGAATAGGCCTTTTGGTGACGTTAAGTAGGAATAGGTTTAATAAAAAGTTCGCTTTATTTTTAATCCTTGCAACAAAATACAGAGAATCAGATAATTTTATGTGGCATGGATATATAGGTGGAAATAGGTGGAAATAGGTGGAAAACGTGATTAATCTTAAAATGCTCTACAATGTCCGTTAAATAATTGACTTGGAAACTTTTTTCAGGTGAGAATGTGGACAATTCTGAAATCTGATTAATATCTGAAAATGTACGTCTCTGTTATGGAACTAAGTCTGACATATTCGTTTATAGGGAAACCATTACAAACATTAATGATTTTGATTCAGTTTGAAATTATATAAAGCAGAGAAACCAGTGCGTCTCAAGAGCATGATCACATTAAAAACAGTTCTAATCGAATTGTTAAGTGTGAATGTTATTTAAGTATATCCTCACCATAGATTCAACAGATGGAGGGCAGCAAGGAAGATGACCGCTGTAACAACCAGGCCGCTTCCCATTGACTTGGATGAGGCAGGGATGTCAGCTCTGGGAATCGGCCTTGACGATTCGTTGAGGAATCTGTCGATGTCCATAAGTAGGTCCATGTTTCTTGAAGTCCTGGACAAGTAAATAGTTGTCTCTTTTGTGTGTGAGTGTGGGTGGCTGCAAGGAGCACATGTCGAGATGGGAGAGGCACTGCAGTATTTATGGTCAGGGTCAAGCCCAGCCAGCACAGGTTACGTGGTGTCTGGGCAGGGCCAGCTGCCCGAGCACAAACTACCTCATGAGCGGCAGGGCTTCTCTAAGTCTTGAGCGGCATGGGTTACACTCAGTGGCGATAGATCTTCAAAGACTCCAAGCAGTCCCTTTGGACCCCTGTCGGCTGAACCCTTTGCCCAGCCCACAGGTCATGTGTAGTTGGGGTAGGATCGCGTGTGGCGCACTGTTAGGGGGCGTCAGATCTTCAAAGGCTTCAAGCCGCCGTTTCACACCCGTGTCGGCAAGTTCACTGTTGCGCCAAAGGCGACACCTAATCTGTGTACAGGGCTTCATGGAGAAGACTAAGTATCAGTCCTGCCCTTGTGCGACACCCGGCCCCCTGGACGCAGCAGTCAGCCCAGCCCAAGCTACCTCAGGAGCGAAGGGGCTTCTCTACATCTTGGGCGACGTGTGGCGCACTGTTAGGGGGCGACAGATCTTCAAAGGCTTCAAGCCGCCGTTTCACACCCGTGGCGGCAAGTCCACTTTGTTGCGCTACCGGCGACACCTAATCTGTGTACAGGGCTTCATGGAGATGACTAAGTATCAGTCCAGCCTTTGCGCGACACCCGGCCCAGCCAGAGCTACCTTAGGAGCCGAAAGGACTTCTTTCCAACTGGGCGGCTGGCTACTTAAACCCCGAGCCTCGACGTAGTTAGTCACTTCTCTTCTTTCTCCCAACTTGCCACATCATCAACTACCATGGACAATTCTCAGACCAGCATCCTAGACATGGACACCGGCCACACCTTCACCTCCGAGTCGGGTTCTTCTGGCTCATCCTCCATGACGTCGACTCCGGCCAGCCGCCCACGTGTCTTTCCGCGTACAAGTCTTTTTGAGTCGCCAGCCACCCCTGTACGTGAGACTTCTTATTGCCTCAGGTTGGAGGATTCGGACGTCGGCGACGACCAACAGAGCGGGCTGCTGCAGACCCTCATGCAGGAGATGACAGTGCTGCGTGACCAAGGGACGAAGCAGCAACAAGAGGTGGCCAGCCTCCGCCTGAAGCAGGCAGAGCTCGAGGGGCAGTTGGCTCAGCAGCGGCAAGCACAGCCGGCGGCAAAGGCAGCCTATCGGAAAGCAAATCCAGAAATAAGTGTAAGTTTAAAAATTATTTTTGACTTTGCAAGAGTAATGTACTCGACAAATAAATAATTAAGTTATTTCCTGAGTAAGCATGCTCATTTTTGTTCCTAGGATTTTTTTAAAAAAACATCAACCTTTCTTTGATATTTCTTTGGATATTGAAAATGTGTACGGGTTTCTGGAAGATGCTCTTAAGGCAAGCTTGTACTTTCTTTTGTCACAGGCGATGGTACGTGAAGCGTACAAACAGCTGATCAGGGTGGAAGAGATACGTCCATACAAGGCCGACCTAGGGTAAGATGACCAGACATATGAAATTTGAAATATTCTTTTTCGTTTCAAAGTTGTCGCTCACTTGTTCAGAACATCGCTGACTAATTGAGAATAAAAATGTGTCTGTGATAGGAGGCACTTAGTGCTACATTTGTAAATCACAGTTTCGTTTCCTGAATCTAGTAAATATATGTTGCAACTGTTCTTAGATGATTCATGTATCTTGACTGTGAGAACGGAAATCTGCAAACTGTTTGATTATTTTTTTGTTTTGCTGAAATGAATGCCTTCTTCTACTCACAGTGACAAGTTCGCGGATGCCCAGAACAGAGTCATCACGGCCCAGCTCCTTGAAAACGTCCGGGCGTTGTCCCCTCGCCTGGATGTTTCTGACATAGAAGGTATTTCAGTTAAACAGTAGTGGAAAATAATACACTTGTACTTTTAAGTCTTTATAGTGGTTTGTTACTGTAGCAAATATCCTTATACCCTGTCGACCTCTAACACACTAGTTCTACATTGGCGGGTTGGGACTACACCTTTGACTGGGGCAGTACCCTATTTAGGGTTTTCAGTTTTGTTGGCTGGGACAATTTGTTTTTCGGTCTATCTAGAGGTCGTACTTGATATCCCTAATTAACTACTTTTCATGAACATTAAATTACATTGTGGTCTGTCATGAAAATGGTTTTCATAAATGCTAAAACCGTTGCCTTTGTATTTCATGCAGTCTCCTGCAGGGCCTATTGGAAAACCATACAGGCCAGAGCGCGTGTGGCCAGGCTAGGCACCCAGGAGAAGGTTAAGGGCCAGACAATCGGACGCTACTATCGGTCACAGGTAACAAGTTGTTTAATTTCTGTTCTGAATTTATGCTCTTATTTTTCATCCTGGGTGAACCATGTAGATCTTTCTGTATAACATTCGCCATAAAGCAATTGTTTTATCTTACACATTGCTTAGAATCGTCTGCTGGATACTTACATGGTTTTTGTTTTTCCTTTGTTCAGAAGATCAAGCGGCGAGTGGCTGGTCTGGCCCTGATGGACTGGTCCGAAGAGAAGAAGGAGCGGGTACGCGCGGTCCTCACGGCGGACTTCACATCTGACGACGAGCGTGGGGAGAACGACGACGAGCCCGCCTTCCGACTGGGACGTCGACTTCCGTGGGAGAGCGTGGAGCTACGGGAAATTAAACGGGAGCTACAGGTTGTCGAACGGCGTCACAGCCGGGCTCGGCGGGGGGGGACAAGGATGTCCCTGCGGTACAATGACGAGGTCGACAACAGCCGACCTGTTCCCCCGCCGGGTGCACCCGCCTGGACAGTAGCATAATCAGTTAATTGGGATGTATGTACAGATATTTATGTTAAATGTTAATTTCTCTTCATGTTATACTTTATGTGAAATAGGAAACTTTAAAAATGAACTTGTTGATAAATAATAAAAGCAATTATATTATATTACCGTGTTCGGTTCATCTATGACACAGAGAATTAGTGTATCATCAGTTTAATTACAAGCACATAGTTAATATAATCAAAGCGCAAATAATTTCATAACTATAGACCTACACACCCAGAAAGGGTGACAAAAAAAGTCATGGAAAAACGCGGAATGGCGGAATCGATTATCATAGGGACTTCAAATAGTGCTATTTCCAACAAACACAACAAGTGATATAATAACATAGCTTACAAATAATAAAAGGATCTTGTTTTTTCGGTCATGAATAATGATTTTAAAAAATCCATTCTTTGAGAAAGAATGAAATAAATCCTAGATTGAATGAGCGCCTTTCTGGCATTGACATGTGTACACTCTCCAAGCCTGTAAGGCTTGTTTCATTCTCCTGCAAACACCACATATGGCACAGTGTCAGAGAGAGGACAAAGAACAGAACAAACATTTGTGCTGTAGGAGGAAAAAGACAACATAATTTTATTCAATATCCAGATGTAATGATAGGCAGACCGACAATTGACCCAATGAACTTCAGGTTTCCAGATGTAAACACAGGTGTTGGCCTAAAATGCGATCAAACCTTATCGCCGATTGTCATAAAGTAACCCGGCTCTCCGGCAGCAACACTTACAATATTAAAACGGACGATATCACTTGTTAGGAGTGAGCGAAGAAACACTGCCTGGACTGGCCCGACTTTCAGTACACTGTTCATTTTCTTAGTATTATCGGTTGTACAGTCGGTGGCATAAAGCGGTGCACTTAGAACAACGGTATGGAAGAAATGTCCTTTAAGATCTGTCAGATGTAGATTTGCAGCTTCGTGTGCTTCAAATACATAGTCCGAAATGTCGCCTTGGAGGGTGCCTATTTTAAGGCATAGTGTATATCTCCCGGACACACGCATATAAAGATCAAATGTCCTGTTGGTGCTGCAACCAATAGCCCGAATGAATACACATTTAGAGATCGTCCAAATTACCGATAGCATGGTTACCGTGGTCACGATGGCCATCAAATACATAACTGTTTCCCTGTGATGACTACCACTGGTACATCCGGATGACCCTTCCTTTGAGGAATGCCTTCCACTGGAATTGCGACTCGATATAGTTGTTGCATTTGACGAATATGCCAGTTTTGCTTTGCGTAGAAAAGTGCGGTGGTGGCGTATCCTTGATGAACCTAAGCGTGCACTTGTCAGACGATGGTTAACCAGTCGTGGCAGTGTGTTGTTTTGGGTTGACAGACTGCGGCTGGTTTGAGTAATGCTGAGCGTAGTACATGTACTTTGGGCGGTGAATGCAAAAACGAAGAGCAACAGCACAACTGAAAAATAAAGTGTATGTGTCTTTAGGCCAATGGGGACTGGTAGGAATATTTAACGTAAAATAAGGGCCATCGTTGGTCGCTTGTACGAAGTAGGAACGACTCAGGGTTTGAACTTAACATAGGGTTACTAGTACCGGGTACTAGTATAAAGTAGGTCGGGCTAATGAAATATGGAGCTGCTCGCTCGGTGGGCTAGTGGAAAACATATCATCTGTTAAACGCATTACCTCCGAGGTGCCATTCTCTGAACAAGAAAAGGAAAATGGCATCCCTGGTCCCTACAGCTATACATGACCGTTCGGCCGTTAATAATATCCACAACTATAGACAGGATCCTAAGATGTTATAATATATTTAGAAAGGCTATTAAGTTGGGCTAGTGGAATATGAGTTAGGTTAAAAGAGAAAAAATAGAGTAAATTAAAAAGAAAAAATTAAAAAGAAAAAAACTGGCCAGCCAGGGGCCGGGTCACAGCTGACTGGAGGAGGGTGGACGACGACAGACAAACTGCAGTCGCCGAACAGAGGTGCTGAGTCTCGGCCACGAGATTAGCTGAGATGGTGAGGTTCCACCTACTTTTTTTCTATCATTGCAGTCATTTTCAAAGACCAATTACAAAATTATCAGGCTGAATTTTGCACTAAAGATTTCTACGTGACCAACTAGACCCACCCTATTTTCTGCTGTAATAATATATTGAATAAGAAACAAGGATTTCTTGCAGAACAAAACACTTCTCTTACATAAGATTATACAGACAGAAGCCAGATCCACCACTTGCCAAAGAGGAAGAAATTGAGAAGGGATTTTTTCTGGAATTTCATATTTGCCATATCAAAAGAAGAGGTGTTTGCCTTCATATTTGTATTTTTGCAAATTGTTCCTAAGATCAGAAATATGTTTTCTAGGCCCTTAAAGTTCCATTGCCGGAACGAAACCTCTGTTAGGCAAATACAGTTTTTTAACCTACTGCCAGCAGGTTTCTCCCCAGGACAAATGTAAGGCCGGCTAAAATTATACAAGAGTACTTTTCACTCTTCATACTTCGATACAGGTTTCAACACATTCATGTTACGAAATGTGATCGACGATAATTCAACCCTGCTAGGCACAGTCGACTAAAATGGTCGGGGGAAAACACTGCTAGTATAGATTGTTAAAGAAAAAAAAAAATAAAGAAATAAATATAAATAATTGCTCACATTTCGTGTCCATCTTGTACTCTGCACTTCGGTTCGAGTACCTGGCTTGACCTTGTGTACTAGAATGGCTGTGCATTGTACTCAACCACTATATATATGGTAGACTACATGCCAAACGGATTGACACGTGATACGACATGTATAGCATTGACATGTCAAACCAATGACACTTCTCTTAACAGCTAGTTAAGGATAGACACCAGTGGTTGGGGCGTGAAAAGGGCTGCTCGCTCTCAATACAAACATAAGATTTGTTTTCTATCTTATTAGTTCACTGACACTGCTGTGATGCGTTGTTTGTGGGCGCTATAAGCCAGTTAACAAAGAACATGTCAGCTAACTAGATGCTTACCTGGACTCAGTAGCACAGTGTGTCGGTGAGTAGCGGTTACTAAGTGTTGTGGCACTTGTAAGTTGCACACACCTTTGAAGGCACATGGTGTCAGTGCTCGGCGTTAGTGACAGTGTATCTGGGCGCTATAGGCTGACACCAACCCTTCACCATGTGAGCCAGGCAGTATAAAGACGGCACACCTCCGTTTACATGTCAATGTTGTATTTATTTACATCATGGCCGCGTTCAAAGGTTTATCCGAGGCTGGTAAAAGAGCACGTCTCTCCATGAACCATAAAACGCATCAATTCTGTTTTGTCTGTGAAGTAGCAGCGCCACGAAGAAAATTTAAACAACTTCATACTCACGACCTAGCTCAGAAGACAGTAGGGCCTCAGGACAACTGTGACGGTGGACTTAACAATCGCCCATTGTCTGTAGAACTGGGTGCCGCTCGACCAAATGAGGTACAGCAAGCGAATTCTGTGGTGGGGAGCTCAGTGGTACACCAAGCCCATTCTGTGGTGGGGAGCTCTGTGGTACATGAAGCGAATTCTGTGAGCTCAGGAAGATCAGCTGCGTCTAGGAAAAGGACATACAACGAATGTAACCAGGTGAGGAATCCTTCCCATTACAATCTGCGTGTTTCAGGTGGCATTAAATCCAAATAGGCGGCACTTGACAGCCCTACATCAGAAGCCTGCCGATACTCCTACTCCCTTCTAGGTTGTGGTTTTTCAGCTGGCAACAGTGACATGAAGCAGCGGCAGAGTACTGGCTCCATGCATCCATCACTTTCCCAGAATCTTACTTTTATTTTCCTGTGCATTTAAACAGATATTTTTCACATTTTCTGTAACAGGTCAGTTCTTTATTAGATGTTTGTATTATTAAATATTAACTAAAACTTGGACATTTTGCCTGACTTCAATAATGCCCATAAATAGTTCTTATAGGATTTATGTAAATTTGCTGAGTGATAAGTTTAGAGTCCACTCTATCGCGTGTTGGGGATGAATACTTTTATCTATATTCCCTGCTTGAAAAAGGTGTATTTCACCCTCTTGTACCTATACAAAATTGACATGTATGTCATCTATTTCAGGTCACTCTGGACACAGACGATGCAACCGATGGGACCCCGGACGAAATGCTTGGAGACATATTAACAGGTTCACAAGACATTTGTCCTCGTATAAGAGTGGTCAGTGGTGATCGTGCTAAAAAATTGCAGAGTGTGGTGACCTGGATTCTATTTGTTATTTTGCAGTGGCAGTTGTCAAACTGCGTCTCTGACACGGCAATGACTACACTACTGAAGTTTGTCTGCGAAATTCTAGTTGTGGCTGGGATCCCACAGTATTCGACCATGATAAAAAGGGTCCTTCCAGGAAGCATGTACATGTTATACAAATGGCTTGGCGTTGACCGAAATGATTTCCAAAAATTTATATGCTGTGGCCAATGCTACAGTATTTATGATTCAATAGACGGACTCAAATACACTGACAACCGCGGTAGGGTCCGCGTTAGAAACTGCCTTCACGAATCGCGTGATGGCAAAATTTGCAATACGAGATTGTTCACAGAAGTGGCCGTGGCCAATGGCGAAAAACAATTCATCCCGATCTACACGTATTGCTATAGACCACTATCAGAAAGTTTGGAAAGCCTCTTGTTGAGGCCAAATTTCGAGAACCAATGTAGGAAATGGAAAGACCGCCGCATTCCCTCAAACATTTTGGCAGACATCTATGATGGACGGTTGTGGAAAGAGCACGCGGGCCCAAACGGTTTCCTTCAGAACGACAATAACTTGGCTTTACAAATCAACGTTGATTGGTTCCAACCTTGGACTAGGCGGAGTCATATTTCTATAGGAGCCATTTACCTTGTGGTTTTGAATCTGCCGCGGACCGAGCGATATAAAGTGGCTAACGTTATTCTACTTGGCATCATTCCAAATCTCCCGAAAGAACCTCACACATTAAAAAGCTTTATAAACCCACTTGTCGACGAATTGCTGGTATTTTGGAGACAAGGAATTGTCCTTAAAACTCATAACTTTCCAGAAGGGAAAAGAGTCCGAGCAGCTCTTCTCAGTGTTGCTGCAGACCTACCTGCCGCTCGTAAGTTGGTTGGGTTTTTTTCACACTCTGCTAATCGGGGATGTTCAAAGTGTCTCAAGGAATTTGGCGGTGGACTTATGAGAAATCTGGGTGGCTTTAACAGATCGACATGGGAAGCACGGACCCACCGGAAACACATGGAATGGATCGATGAGATAAACGGTGCTCGCAACGAAGCAGCGAAACAAAACCTCGAAAGCAAGTATGGTATTCGCTACAGCCCATTGCTGAAATTGGAATACTTCAGACCAATAGATCACCTTGGAATCGACATCATGCACAATCTGTATATGGGCACAGCGAAAAAAATGTGGAAGTACTATTGCGACGAAGACAACAAGCTTCTGACAAAAACAGATATTTCTATCGTGGACGAGCGCTTGCTACAATTCCAGGTGGGAACAGACGACGAACGTGCTGCGACGTACATAGGTTCAAACTATGGATTTTGGACAGCTCAGCAATGGTTAAGTTTTGTGACTGTGAGTTCTGGATATTGCCTCCAAGGACTGCTACCATCTGAAGATCTGAAGGTGTGGGAATGCTTCATTTTGGCCTGTCAAGCAGTAACGTCGGCATGCGTTACTCGGGAAAAACTTGACTTTGCAGACACCCAGTTTAATCGGTTTAGTCGGCTAGCACAACGACTATATGGCTTTGAAATAATAACGCCAAACATTCACTTGCATAACCATATAAAGGAGTCAGTCATTGATATGGGACCGCCTCCAAGCCACTGGCTTTTCGCGTTCGAAAGAATGATTCTGAAGATTTCGGATAAACCGACCAACAAGCGACAAGTGGAACAACAGTTCATGAGGAAGTTTCTGATACAGAAAAGTGTCGAAAACTTGAAGCATCACTTGCCACAGGAGTTTTCCCAAAATTTTGCCCCAATTCTTAAAAAAAGTGACGAAACCTTGATCCTTGATCCAGATGTGGCACTTGTTCCCGAAATGGATCTGCACGACTGTGAACCACACTGGAAAACAACGAGTGGCGTCAAACTGGGAGGCGTTGCCGTTGTTGGGGCCATGGATATCGACGAGCGTGAATTACTGTTGGGGACGTATAAAAAGATGTATCCATCCTGTGCTGCAGAACTTGATATGAGCAACGTCCCTAGCGTCTACTTGAAGCACGGAGTGGTGCAAGTTGGTCCCATGCTATACGCCAGCGCTACTTCTAACCGCAAGTATAGGTTGAGTTGGATTATGGCAATTTGGCATGGAATGACAGCTGACAATCGCGAGTTGCGGCCAGGCCTGATCCAATATTTCCTGAAACACACTCTGAAAATCCCGGAGACTGGCGAAATGAGAGAACATGTGTTTGCAGTAGTCAAGTGGTACAAGCCCTACGAAGACAGGGTAAATTACATTCGACCCATCACAATGTGGAAATGCAAACAGTTTGAGACGCCAACATGGGCAACCTACCTGCCAGTCGTCCGAATCAACGGACGATTTGGTGGCTGCACCTCGACAGATGGCCGAAATCTAATCATTGCAAGCGTTCCGCGACCAGTGTACTTGTGAAAAGTCCAGATGTTTAAAGAAGCCCGCCCACAAGTGTATGTAATGTTGCTAACAGAAGTTACTGGAACTGCCTCTCTATGTCATAGTCAAGGTAATGTCATCTAACCGATACTAATTATGGCCTACTCACCATCTTCGACAAGTAGCCCGAACCGGACGGCATATGAAGCAGGCTGGCTCGCGTCACGAAGGACTTGTGAAGATTGCTCGCTAAATCGCATCTCCTGCACACAGACCAACTGCTCGAGTACCTGAATGAAGAATGACAATGTTAGCCAAAGTACATGTTTTAGTAGAATAACCAAACGTCATACTGCCGGAATTGGACAATTGGTAATATATAAAATCTGATTAAATGTCTAGCAGAGGCCCCGATACTTAGAGTACCGACATGTAAAAAATACCAATAAAGCTGGGAATATGAATGTTAAGGGAACTTATCTTTTACTTACCCCCTATGAGTTCTCATTCACGAACATCAGACGGCACTGCAAAATATCAAAAAATTGGCAGTAAGAAAAAGAGTAAACAATGTGGTCTTAGGGGTTCAGTCAGGGTATAAAAAACAGTAATTGTTATTTGTTTTTATTTAACCTAGTTACCACCACCATAAGGTTTAAATATTAGAATGGCACTAAGAGGTGAAAGTGAAAATTCGGTTGTCGGAAGAGGTTAAATTGAAAATTAGGTTTTTAATCTAACTTTAATCTACCACTACTGCCATGATTAGAAAATTAACAAAACTAGTCTACGCCTTAACTGGTACTTTCAAAATGTGACACAAAACACAAAGATAACCAAACCGGCCAACCCTAACGCTTTAGGGAAAGACAACTAAATTTTAAAGTGCAAGACAAATATGACTAAACTAGCCGACCGTAAAATTGCAATACCACAACACTGTTTCAAGTTTATAACAAATAAATTTGATCCAAGTAAATTGGTCGGAATAAAGACAGAAACAGTTGTATCTCATAAGTATTCAAGAGTCTTTGAACATAAACATTCAGCTTGTGGTTTTGCTACCTTGAAGGGTCCCTTGCACATAAATTAAGAGATAAATAATTTTTGCGTCAATTTATTGTTTTGGGTACCGTAAAATTATTTCAAAAGAAATAATGGGCAAATATTGCAGTGTAGGTAAGTCATTAAGGAATGAAATAGCACACAGCACTCATACAAATGAAAAATTGTTATAATTCATTTATGTGCAAGGATTACTTTAATGATCTTAAAACTATACAGTGTTCGAGACTAACGCCGGCCCGTCGGCCAATGGCCGCCAATTTAAGGCCAATGGCCGAATTTTTTCACCAAAAATGGTATGAAATCGGCCCGGATGGCCCACAGAAATTTCTGCTTATTTTCCTAATTTCAAGACCAAATTTTGCACATATTCATTATATCTAAGTTTAGCAAAGTATTTAGATATTCAAAAGGTCAAATGAGGGCCAAAAGAAATCTGTCAGGGCCGACAATACCTTGGTAAAGTTGGTCCCGATGGCTGACAGTCCAAAAAGTTATTTTCGAACACTCCTATGAACTTTGCACAAGGGAAATTGGAGGGTGAGAGGAGGGAAGGCAGGGAGGGACGGACTACTACTACTTAAAGAGATAGTTTTCTACTGAAACAAGTGTCAACTAGAATAAGATGACAGGGGTCCTTGGGTAGCGCCATGGCAGTGTGTGTATAGGGGTGGAGGTGGGCAACATGATTTTGCATGCAACGAACAACATGAAACCATAGCGAGTGTGCGAAATGGTACTTGGCACCAGGTGCAAACTATAATTGCTACAACGAACAATCGTGATGTATTGTTAGGCAGTAACAAAACATGTTTGTAAGTTCTGAACCATGGCAACATTTCCCACTACCTGAGACGACACCATAAACGACAGGACACGGCAACACAGTTTTCAATAGCAAGAAACTTGATTTTCTCCAAAAATTCACCAGGCCAAACGAAGAGGACGGTCCGACTGCAATAAACGCAAAATGTCACTTTTCAAGTTAAGTTTGGTTTTAAACGGTTTTCCAGGAGTCACGCAAATGCACTGAACTTGGGGACCAGCATCTGTGATCTGAAAGGGATATAATGATTTATTTTTGAACAGTCCGTGCTTCAACGGGGCGCACCTAACATCTAGGTACATTACCAGCTATAGGTAGTAGATCCTGCTTCGCTGTTTTGCTGTCTCGTTGCCAGAGTCAACATGCCGCACACAGACATCATGAAGAACCCAACCACCTCCTTAAAGCCACACAGCCCCAGCCTCATTCCAGTCCTACAGGCTGCATTGATCCATTTTCCACATCGGCCAGGCCCCCTTGTAGTTCAATCGTTCCATTTGGCAAGTCAGGCTCCATTGTAGTTCACATCGACCACGCCCCACTTTAGTTCAATCGTTCCATTTGGCATGTCTCCATTGTCCTCACTAATTTCCTTTTCGCCTTTTGTTATCCTCCTTGGACAAAGTTCACAACTGTGTATTTTCTCACAGTACTTCACTATTTACTCCAAAGAGTTACATGTTCATATGTTACACGTTCAAAAGTTCACAACTAATCGACCATAAAAAGTTCACAAGGTCACAACTGTCTGACTATTGTCTTCAAAGTGTACATGTTCACCTGTTCCGAAGAACTTTTAATATACTAATCTACCTAATATACCACAACAATCGGAGGATACTGGGAACCTATTCTTGCCCAGATGTACACAGATCTAGACCAGAGGGGACAGGACAGATGAGATTAA
Organism: Lepidonotus clava; assembly: GCA_936440205.1. Taxonomy (NCBI): domain Eukaryota; kingdom Metazoa; phylum Annelida; class Polychaeta; order Phyllodocida; family Polynoidae; genus Lepidonotus; species Lepidonotus clava. Next base: position 48,310,611 of record OW387146.1, on the reverse strand, counting down.
GACCCTTTTAAGTGGGCTAGGGAAGCCAGCGACAATATGTATGTGTCCAAGATGGGCCAGGGTTTTCCCCAGGACAAATTTAAAGCCGGCTATTTATGATAGAAACACATCGGTGTGTACACTTATTGTTCATGGATGACTGTCCTGGCGATATGACAACAGCAGTTCCGTTTTGGATTCCAGGTATACAGTGGATGTCCTCAGAGTTCTTGGTGATCTTGTGTTATCTCCTTGAAGCGCCAAGTTCAGAACTGCCTGACTAACTACTCCTAGGCTAAGTTTACATTTGCATGTGAAAAATACCAAAAAAAATTTGGTTTACAATCAGTCCAATATTTGTCGGCTGAAAAGGCAAAAAATTTGTTAAATCTCTTGTGTGATTCGTGATTTCCCCGCGGTAAATTAATTTTAGACTCAGCTTTATAAAGCACTATAGGCTAGTTGTCACATTAGTATTACCATGAAACAAAACTACGGGGCTTAATGTATTTTTCTTTAGCCAGAATCCACTGCATGCATGGCTTGCATTCTAGCATTTGAAGGATGTGAATTTACTTTTTGAACATGTAAGCCGGTGATAATGTTTGCCACATAGCTAGAGAGTTACCGTTACTTGGGGAAAAACTGAGTATCTAGTAGTAGGGGAAAAACACGAACCACTACAAGGGATAGACCTTAAAATGTGCCAAATTGGGAATATTTTGCAGGTTAATCCCCTATTTCCAAGTTGTGCATGATGAGTGCAAATAATTATGGAAGGAAACGGTAGCAAATTTGGCTCGTACCATATCATGGCAGAGCTGGAAATCAACATGCCGTCAGCCAATGGGGCAGCAAACAAAATAACAACACCCGCCTCATTTTGATATATCTCATCCCCTTGGCAGGAAACATACATATTATATCATTTCGCCTTCTTCTATCTGGAGGCTCATTTAAGTCGGTTCGCAATATTGAGTGTGTCGGCACCTAAGATTTCCAACTCTGAATGATACTAGCGCTTTTTTTTTTCCTAGTCGACCGTCTGAGTGAGTGTAAAACACACTACTAAACAGGGTTCGAAATTACAGTCTGCCCATCGGCCAATGGCCGGAAATTTCAGAGGAGGGCCAAACATTTTTGAAGAAAAGTAAGGTATTTTCTGCCCTGGTGGCCAAAAGATTTCAGCAATATTCTATCCTTTTCTTAGGCAGATGAAAAAGGCTTAATAGGGGCTCCCTATAGGTAAAGTCAGGGCCGACAAAAAGTCAAGCAGAGCCAACCATTTTTTTAACAGTCGGCCTTGATGGCCGAGGGCAAAAAAGTTAAGTTCGAACACTGCTATTCTTTTTTTTTCTTTCTTTTTTTTTTCTTCATTTTTTTTGTTCGTTTCATGTTGTCATTTTTTTTTTCGTTTTCTTTTTCTATTACAATGATGAAAGTGTTCAGTGAACATATATGAAAGTGTTCAGTGAAAAATATTCCTGAAATAGGATGGGCTAGTAGCAATCTCTATTTGGAAATAGGTGGGTTAGGATTAATAACTAAGGAGGATTTATATTCAAAATTTCAAAAGTGATTTAATGAAAAATATTCAAAGAATTGTTTGTTCGAAGGCGTGTTTTTTTTGACACATCACTCCTTTTTAAATTTACTGAAATCAGTATATTTACTGAGGACTTTCATCACCATTTTTAGTACTTCCCTTAAAAAAAAAGTTCAAGAACAAAAAAAACAAAAATAAAATATATACCCACCCTTAGCGCGATCCCAAGGGCTCCCTGAAGCAGGGTTTTCCCCAGGACAAAATTAGAGCCGGCCATTTGTGATCCAACGATCGAAACGCCGATCATGATTCCAATTTTTTAAGAGTACTTGCAATACTTCAATATTTTTAACCCACCTTTGGCCACCTACAGACGGTCGATCCCAGACACTAGTTAAAGCTGGTCAAGAGAGCCGGCTCTAAGTGCCTAAGGAAAACCCTTGCCGGGCAGACACCTTTTTTCAAATTCTATTCAAATCAGGCCTCAAAGCACATCGGACACAAGAGAAAAGTCTGTTGAAAAATTATCTTTTTGGATCAATGAATAGGATGTAAAATATTCCAACAGTAAAGGGTCAGACAGGTATTCTCATTCTGATTTAGGCAGTATTATATAGTTTGTGTAGGCGGTACAGTTTCTGTCTCCCACCTTGGAAAAGACTGGAATTTAGCGCTCTTGTGAACACAAGCCTAAAGGTTTCAACAACTTGATTGTATTCCATGTTTTGAGGCCTGTAGAAACCACCAAGAGGATTCCCCATAATGTAATAAAAACCAAAAAGAATACGATTGCTTCAGATGAGTAGAATAAATGGTTAACCCAAATTATGTCTGAGACATCAATAATTAATTTCTGATTGTCATGACTCAGGGCTAGACGAATCTGTTGTCTGTGCGTAAAGTAAACTGAACGTACATCTCTTTCAATCTGTGTATAAACACTCAGTCAGGCACGGGCGCATTTGGGTGTGTGTGTGTGTTGGGGGGGGGGGGTGGTTTCTGCAAACCCCACCCTAACCCAGACAAACACGCGCACATCAAATTCGAAAGCAATTCCTCTACGATGAAGGCACTTCCATGTTCAGAAATAGACAGCACAAGTCATTTAAATGTATTATGTGATTTGTCGAGCCCTGAGACGGATAACGAAAAGTTACTAGTGCCGCTAAGAAGTACGATGAGACACATAAATGCTTTAAAAGATTATTTATTAATGATTACAAAAATTCTTTTACATTTACAATTTTAATTACTAGGCCAAGGAAAAAAAATAGTTGCGTTCCGGTAACATCAGCCCAAAAAGTTAGGGTAAGTAGGTTTGGAATTTTTTTATTTTGGAAAATATTTCTAATGGCCTAAAGTGATAAAGATTCTGTAAGTTTTTGATATTGTACAAAATTAAAAATTTTTTCACTAAAAAGTCTTCAAAAACGGGTCGAAATTAGGGTAGGTAGGGTTACCGGAATGCTACTATTTCTTTTCCTTGACAACAATCTGGGCTACACTAAACTAAACTAAACTAAAAAAAAAAAAAAAAAACTAGCGACAACCGACGCATCCCCCCTCCCGGTATCTGCCCGGGGGGACGCGTCGCCGGCATGGCCGGCCGGCCCCTTGTGGCGGTGGGGGCGGTGGCAGAGGTAGGGGGGCCGGCGGTTGGGGAGGGCCTGGTGGTGGCGGGCCCGCTGGCGGTTGGGGTGGCGGTTGGGGTGGCGGTTGGGGTGGCGGTTGGGGTGGTGGTTGGGGTGGCGGGAACACCGCCACCTCCACTTGCAGACGCACAGTGAGTACAATTCTGCACGTCAAATGAAAGCACATGGATGTTAAGAAATGATGACTTGTCCAAATGTCGGAAATGGATCTTTCAATTTCAGAATCCTTTAACTGAATGACTTCAATCTCTCCCAAAATTGTGGGCTGGGTGGCCTTGAATCGGTCTTTATAAGTGAACATAACATTTAATATGTAGATATTTATATAAATTCCAAAGCTGAGAGCCCTCCTAATACATTGATATGAAATCAAAGACAACTGTTGACGTCGATGAAGATGTGATTTTTAATATTTTTTTCTGTACCTAATCACTAGCCCCCCATCCCATGGGCACGTCGGACCAGTGTGAGTGTATCTGGCTTTTATCATGTATTTTTCTGCTATTTCCTCCTCCCATGGGCCCGTCAGACGAGAGTGAGTGTATCTGGCTTTATTGATGTTGTATTTCTGCTAGCTCCTCCTACCATGGGCCCTGAAGATCAGTGTGAATGTCTCTGGCTTTTATCTTGTATTTTCCAGCTATCTTCTCCAGCTTACGTTGATATCTGTTCACGGTTTGAATGAAGTATAGATTTACTAGTAAAAACACAGTCTGTTAGGTGACTGGCTTCAGCTTACGTTGATACCTGTAATGTGGGAATGCTCTACACAGAGATGCCACTTCCAACTGATGAATACATAGGAAAATGAGGAAATACTATTCCTATTGAATTTTCTAAAAATAACTAGGAGAGAACTTTTGTTCAGGGAAAGGGAACTGAGATAGGATCTGTATTTGAATAGATTGAAAGTGACACAGAATACTCTAAAATGGATATTAAAGTAATGTCGGGAAAATCAGTTTGGCAATCCATAACCACCAAAATGTAGGAAGTCCTAAAAAAGTAGGTAAAATGGCATCTCTGTCTACAGACACAGTATGGTAGGTTATCTTCTTCAGCGTATGTTGACACCTGTAATCTGGGAATGCAGTTGGACCATGGTCAGTTGAGCATGCATATTAATAACGTTCACATTTGTGTTTGAGGATGACAATCAGCCCGATTGTTTTGGGTTAATAAAGCATGCAGGCATGCAGAATACTATCATGCAGAAAATGACATGCCAGGGTGGAAATTGACGCCTGTAATTATTATTCCTATTATTTCCCTATTTTAATATGTTTTTGCACTGATCCTAAACTTATTGATCCTTTGGTAAGGTATGATGCTTAGACTGTGAAATATGACTACTATTATACAGTTTATGGATCAGATTAAAGCCCCATCGAGCTCTATCTTGGAGTTTACCTTCTTGCCGCTCTGATTTTTTCAGAGAGTCAGGGACCAGAAATTCTGGTAATATATGGGCCCTAGGCATGCGATATTACTATCAGGGAGTAAATACTGTTAGTAATTTTGCTCCTTTTTGCGTTGGACACTTTCTTTGTCACTGGAAATCACGTCCCAAAATTATTTTGTCACCCAGCACATTTTTCTCAGCACATACCCTATGTTCTGTCTTATGAATGACCAATGGCCTTCCTTGATATCTTGTCTTCAATATATGATATGTTTTGATTGGTATTTTCCTCAGAATATTAAGGATATCGATTCAAGATCTTGCCTAGCCTGAGTATGCTGAATGGCTCCAACCTGTCCACCATTACAGTCTGCTGGTACCCTGTTTCACTTTGAGTTTTAGTGTAATTTCGAGCAGGCTGAATAGAAGTGTGTGGAGTTAAGCATAAATTCTCTCAGACCCTATATAGTGTTGGAGTTAACCATAAAATCTCTCAGACCCAATATAGGGTCTGGACCTCTTGTAGGTACTACCACAACACGGGAAAATATTCTGACCACTTTTCGCGCAGTATTTTGTGACCTACCCAGGGCTTGACAAATCGGGTGTCCGGACGCCCAGGACAACCAGAAAAAGGTGCCGGCCAACCAGATTCAAGGTGCTGGTTGCCCGACGGGCAACCAAGATCCTTTCCCTATAAATGTATTGCCAGAGATACCACTTAGGAGAGATGAAAAATTCAGTCAAGAAGGAAGGACTCCGGATTTTCTTTTTGTAACTAAAACAGTGATGCTATTTGCAAGAAAAAGAAATATATTCAAAACAAGTGTCAAATGAAAAGCTGATGGCTACTGTGAACGTATATATATATATATATACTGATAATGTATACATAGTAGGCAAAAATGAAAATCGTTATGTTTAGGTTTCCTGACCAATTCTAGACCTAGTTCTATTTTTTTGTCCCGGCCCTAGAGTCTTCTTTTTTTACTGAGGCTATACATTATCAAAGTATGCATTATACATGTTACAAATCCTTACAGTAGCAATACACAGCCCCTGAAAAATATGGGGACAAACTATAAAATTCCTAATTTTACCCTGACTATAATTTATCTAATTCTAAGAGTATACAGGGAAAAAGCAATAGTACCATTAGAAAGAGGAGATTTTTCTGAGAGGGGAACAAGTTTTTGTTTTCAAAATAAGTCGCCGTTAGATAATTGTCCTGACATTATCATTTAAAAGACAACGTGATATTTTCACTAATTAGGACTTACCAAATGTGGGCCACTTTTTTCAAAATATTTATGTCTTGTGTTAAATCAATGATTTCATAAAAAAAAATCACGTTTTTAAGCAAATCTTGGATCTGAGGAAATATGGCAAATAAAGATCCACGCTAGAAATGATCTTTCTAATGATATATAAATACATAGGAATACAATAAGGGAGATATCCGCGGATTTTTCAGCCTAAAGTTGACAGTACAGATGGAAAAATGAGTAAAAATAAGCGTATTAGGGGGTCCATACCTTTGCTACCATTTTAATATAAACTTTCTACCAAAAAAATACCAATTTTATGATGACATTTTTGTGCAATATTTTAGGTTTGCCAGTAACGATTTTAAATCTGTTTGAAATTATAAAAAGCACTAATACTGGCGGATCTTACAGGCATTGAATGATAAGTCACTGGAATCTTAAATTATATTTTTTGTGGGGTATTGCTACTTACAGAAGATTAATCAAGGAAGACCATACTTTCAAACATTGCCTGAGTCTATCATTACATTTGAAAAAATAATTATCAAAAAAGCAAACCCACCGACCATATTTTTTTATGGAAGCATTTTAGAAAAAAAAGTTGCATTAGATTCTCGTTGGCTATATACATAGCTTGAAAGGTAAATCCCGGGCTACCACTAAGTACCACCAGGCAACCATACAAGGGACCATGGTTGCCCACCGGACAACCAGGTGGAAAAACGATTTGTCAAGCCCTGCCTACCCATGCAAAACCTGTGAAATATATACCTTCTTATATCCTTTATATTGCCTCTGCTCCTGCTCTGAATATTTTACTGGCTGATAATATTTAAAAGCTGAGATCTCCGACATTGATGTCCTTCGGGCAGGTGAGTGTCAAGCCCCAACTCAAGTACAGGCATGCCAGTCACAGAATGTCATTTCCGCGGAAAATCACTAAATTTATTATAAACGCATTTAAAACTATCTTTTATGGAGGAATTTTAATTCCTGGAATACACTTAGTATGCTATTAGAAGGACCCCAACAAATGTTCCCTAACTAAATACAGCAAAAAAAATCACTAAAAAAATAGTCACATTTTTCCATTTTTGTCACCAAATCTGTCAGGGAGCCCCCACCCCCCTATATACAAAAATATTTTCTCCTCGAATTTGGACATATCTCAAAAATGACCCAAAACGATTGAAAAACCGCGGAAATCCGCGGATCCGCGGAAGTCTGGCATGCCTGAAGTATTACCTGCCCCTGGGAAGGCGGGCAATGCTTAATGTTGAGCCCTGATGATGCAGAAATAAGACTGTTTGAAGGGATGGGGCACAATATTTAAAGAATAAACAAACAACTGTCAAAAAAGCTGAAATTCGATATTCTAATGGAACCCCCTTCTATCTTTGGAGTGAACATTATTGCTGCTCTGTTTTTATTTCTGAGAGTCAGGGACAATAAAATAATTAAATCAGAATCGAAATAGCACGAGGCCCCTAAATAATGGGTAAGGCCCCTAGATTCCAAGTCCAGTAAATGACTCGGTCTGCTGGCTGTCATGTAACCACCATGAAATACCCTCGGCGATAATACCTCCGCTTCTCTGCTATAATCACCTCTGTAACTATAGCCGGATAACTGACAGCTTTGGGTCAAAGCCTCTCGCCGGGCACAAGTGTAAAATGCTAAGCACAGATCGAAGATTCCAACTTATATCAGACGCGATGACAGAGTTAGCTGACAAAGCTTGGGCGACGCCATCTTGGATTTTACCGGCGAACGAAAAACAAACACATTACGTTCGCCGATAGCAAATAATTACGATGAAATAACTCGCCCAACCCGGTATACACACATCCCTAGCGCTAAATACAATCCTAATAACCTATTTTGGACCGAAATACCAAGGATATACAGCTAATTCGAGTCCAAAACAACCCCTTAAAACAGAAAAGAATGCTTACCGGGCCGCCATCTTTTGCTTTCTGAGTTACCCGGATGTGACGCTGAAGGCAGAGACACCTATCGAACGGACGAAGCATTAACTTCACACGCGCCACGTAGACCGTGGCGCCGCGTGGCGATTGCATCGGGATTGGCCTGCGCTGTTCATCCCCCCTTTGGTCGTTTGGGAAAACATGCCGCCTAGGGCAAGGTGAAATTGTAAAATTAACACTGGACATACTGCTGAGGCATGGTAAGACGTTAACTACTTGGACTGTAGGATCACATTGTGTCCTTCATGGCCCTTAGCAGGAGCGCAGAATATTGGACCAATTATATCTAATCATACAATCAGATAAGGTTAAATTCAAGCTGTGTAACTTAGAGCCTCTGTGTAATATCAAATTTAATAATTTATAAAATGAACAGGTCGATTTCGGTGTCGAGATTTATTCAGGGACCATAACTTAGCTCCAAAAATGTAATGAAAAAGAGGTTTTGTCTAATTAGTTCAGAATGCACTTTTTTCCGAAATTCGACAGCTATACAACCTAAACTAGTGATGCAATTCTGCTGAGTGCCATAATCTCGGTTAGGGGCCTATGTCACATATTACATAAGGGGTTGACCCTATCCCTAACCAGAATAAAAACGCTCTCATCACTGTCGTACTGCTATTTCCAACGCCCAAATTTTATTTAGCTCCAAATTTAATTTATTACTATCACACCTGTATCGAATGCACACATGTTCAGCAGCATTGCTATTAAAACACACAAATAAAACAGTTTTCACAGAAGACTTAATCAAGGTCAACACGACTTAAGTCAATTTTAAGCTGGAAGTAGAAGTACTAATTGCAAGCTCACCGGGCCGGTATTTCCCCAAAAGAACAGGCTCTTCTATGCCTATACCCATGGAAACCAACTGGTATTGTATATTGTCCTTAGTCATCAATCTTGTCAACACGATGTCCTTCAGTTTATTAACCTTTAAATGTGTGGGCAGTCGTGTTGATGTACCGGCATAGCAGTCGGACATTTGGATCATGCAGTTAATAGTGTATCGTGCGCCTAGGCATACATTTTCGGCTTTAGTGAGAGTAATCGGATCATCTGTTTGAAAGAGAAAATCGTCGAAATGTCCAGGGAATGTGCCAATTTTAATCCATACACTGCGATTGCCCGAGACAAGCAAGTATACATGAAAACGAGTGTCTGCGAACATGCCAGTAATTCCGGAGCAACAAAACAATATGCCAATAATTATGGTTATTGGGAGGATGACAAAAAGAGTGTACAAAGGGAGAAGTACCACAGTTGGGAATTCTTCAATGTTTTTTTTTCAGGACCAAGTAGCGGCAGTTTATTATTAAAAAAGGGAGAAAAAAAAGCAATAAAGGTTGTCATCTTAACATTAAACAAACGATTTCCTTCCAAATTAGCATTCAATTTAAACAAAGAGAATTGACTGTAACTGCCATGGCCCCATGCTAGAAGTCTGAAATATGTCCTGCAGCTGGCCATACTAATTAATCAGGAAAGGGGACAACCAGAATGAATAAATAGGTTTTACAGATGTTTTTTTGAAGAAGTTGGGCAGTCGGTCATGGACTTGTATAACCAAAATAACTAAGAAAAGTCTCACCAAGGGTGACATTCATGATATTGACGTATCCGTATACCAAACGCACTATATCAAAATCAGGCGGGGCCCTAAGTAGTAGTGGGACGGTTATACCCTCGGTTTTCAAGGCAGCTGACATCCCCGCACCAGTCGACCTGACGGTGACGATGCGTTTCGGAAGCTAAAGAAACTTCACGCGCCCTAAAAAGCACAACAAACACGCTCCCGTGCCGGCCAGGGTGATGGCTGTAATCTCCCGGTAATACTGTGGCAGCTGTTCTCGGCTTTCACGCGTACATGCACCTGCATCTGGGGTTAGGGGTGCAGCTTCCCCTGGGCCGGGGCTGTGGCATGCATATGTTGCGGCAATTCGCGGCTTTCAGCTGGTGGTGCCATGGCGTTGGTCTGTACCATATATATAAAGACTCGGGGTCGGCGTAGGATAATCTCCCTCATGTGCTGCTGTCTAACTCAAGTTTGCCATGCCCTCGTGGGGTTTCAAGGGTGTGACCAAGGAGCAGGCAGAAGCCAAAAGAAATTTGGACACTAGCCGAAATCGATGGTGCAACACATGTAAACTTGCATTTCCCAAAAGTACATTTAGCAGGAATCATAGTATGGAGCATGGTGAGTACCAGATCACTAGTATAAAACTGCAGTACTGGCACATGCGCCTGACATCGATATCGTTCAAAACCCTCCAAGCTAGCTTGCGCGCATCCAGTATTTTCCAATAACTTTTATAATCTTAATAATCAGTTTATATAGTATTTATATAATTATGGGCAGCCTAAATCTTTTCTTAACAATTAAAGAATGGTCGAATAATAAACTACTCAAAAATGGACCATTTATACATTGGCAGCTGTTGGGACGTTATATCGGCTGTTGGGACATTATATCGGCATCTATTGCCATGTGGTTCTACAACAGATAAAGGATCATTCCTGGGAAATACCTCCCTCCATCTTAACTTCTCATTCATAGAAAAAACATTGGGTGGGCCATTGTTAGTACTCTGCAACCCTACTGTACATTTATTCCTGTACATGTCTCTTGCAGAACCACTGGACTTTTGTATACGTAATTATGCTGGCAATCAGGCTGAAGTTGGTCATGAGGCTGAAGCAGCTAATCAGGCCGATCGCGAAGCAGGTAATCGGGCTGAGGCGGGTAATCAGGCGGAAGCAGGTAATCAGGCCAAAGCAGGTAATCAGGCTGAAGCAGGTAATCAGACGGAAGCAGGTAATCAGGCTGGGACAGGTAATCAGGCTGAAGCAGGTAATCAGGCTGAAGCCGGCAATCAGCTGGCTGAAGTTGGTCATGAGGCTGAAGCAGGTATTCAGGCTGAGGCAGGTAATCAAGCTGAAGCAGGTAATCAGGCTGAAGCGGGTATTCAGGCTGAGGCAGGTAATCAGGCTTAAGCTCGCAATCAGCTGGCTGAAGTTGGTCATGCGGCTGAAGCAGGTAATCAGGTTGAAGCTGCTAATCAGGCTGAAGCAGGTAATTAGGCCGAAGGTGGTAACCAGGTTGAAGCTGGTATTCGGGCTGAAGCTGCAGTTGCTAATCAGCTGCAGGCTGAAGTTGGGAATCTGGCAGAAGCAGGCAATCAGACTGTGACTCGCAATCAGCCTGTTGAAGAGGCAGTACCCATGGAAGCCGATCAAGAGTCAGGTGATGATGACCATTTCCGTCTAATGGATACTTCCCAAGAATCTGATGAAAATGATAATCCTGAAAAAGATTCACCGCAAGGCCCTTCATCATTTCAAAGTCGTTTTCGGTGATGTGAACGATCTTCCTAGCCCATTGGCAAGGGCTGTTCATGGTGCCACTAATAAGAAAATCCAAAGCATATTTTCATGGGTTCTGTTTTTTCTTTTGCAGTGGCAGATCCACACCTTCACCAGTGATACACAAAACACTAAAGTCATGTCCTTCATTTGTGAATTATTAGTGGTAGCAGGTAATGACCAAGTTTCAGAAGCCGCGGAGGCAGTATTCCCTAAAACGATGCACATGATGTACAAATGGTTGGGTACAAACCTAACATTGACTAATTACTATACGAGGGTATGCTGCCCGAAGTGTTATGCGTTGTCCAGCATGAGTGTGCTAGGCTTTTACACGGATGTTCATGGTCATCAGCAACCAAGTCGATGCAGGAAAGTGGATTATGATTTAAGACGTTGCAACTGCAAATTGTTTTATGGGGCCAGGATTGGTGGGAAATTGCCTCGCACATAGTTGTCATCCACGAATTCATGTAACATGCTTAAATAACAGGCTCATTTTTCTACGTTTAAAACTTGCAAATTGATCACACTGGCACTATAAAAAAGAAACAGAAATTTGGTGAGACAAATTGACATGCCAAAGATTTGGTAATTTTGACCACCTATGTTTAAATGATTGACGGAGTCATCATTTTTTATTTGTTTTTTCCAGGACGCACGACCAATAGCAGCTGCCTGACGGCCCATCAGAGTGGACGTGCATCTACTGTTCGGAGGCACCGACGCAGGTTGGTACATTTGGATTAACCCGGTGAAGCTGAGGGGGAAAAAACATGTAGGTGTAGGAAGGGGAATACGTGCAAAAAGAAGTTTTGATGAATGGGACGATTTCGCCAATACCATTGTTCTGAAATTTGCAACTTTTACCATGCTAACACTGGTATAGTTATGTCAAGCTTAACGTTAACTGTACAATTTTTTCAGGAGGAGGAGGAGTACTTGAACGACCAAAGGTGGATGGCAATGGAAGCGTTTGCAGAAGACCAACAGCTACACAACCACAGGCCATATTCTTGGATGGCAAGTACAGGTACGCCGTTTTATTTTTTCATATATTCTTAGAGGCATATATATAATCTTAGAGGCAATGACTTTAGATGACACTACCAGGCCAATGTAACGAGGGCATAGAATTATAATGTTAACGTTAAAAGTAAACGCCCAAATTGCTACATTTACTAAAGATTGGAATTTTTGGTGGTCTGATTTGTTCGTCCAGAAAATTTGGGCAAATGTGTATTTTAAAGATGTCTACTTAATATCTTTAATTACCTCAGCCAGTGCTACCACGCCGACTGCGAGGGGGGCGAGCCTGCCGTCATCATGTGCTCCGAGGTGTTGAGCTAGTGGTGCACCAAGGATAAAGATTAGGAATAGATTCAGCAGCACAGCAGGCAGCCACCAACTAACTCAGACATGTTAATGGGTACAAGTACCGAAAAATAAAATAAAAGACTACACATAGAACAATAACTACAGTTTGTGTCAACTGACTTTTTATTTTATTTTTATATATAGTAACACTCGTTCAGTTATAATTTACCTTAAATCAAACCTTCAAAGCTTCATGCTCGACTAGATAGTATTCTTATGAAATCACAAACTAAACATATTTCAATTTCAAAACATGTAAGAAGTTCTGACTTTCAGGGAAGTGATTTAAAAATTGACATGCTATTTATCGTTCAATCAGGTTGTTATTTTGTTCCAAGGTATGAGATAAAAATAGAGAAGCCTTTCGACGTAATTATCAAAAATACTGCCTAGCACCATCCATTTTAAAGCAATTGTTTTGTGTGGAAGTAAATCTTCCCTTCCAACTCATTGTTGAAGACTTTTTTCAGGCTAAGATTTTGCGGCAGTCGGTTGATGGTACCATGCTGGTACTTGATGCCTCTGATAATCATGTTATCTCAGGCCACCCTGGCTTCCCTTCCCTGAATTTTGGCAAGATCCACAATGGCCCTCATCTCCGCTCATTCCTGTTGTTGTACATCATCTAAAACATCGTTTATCCAGACGTTGGCCATTTCCTGGAACTGTTTCAGGTTACCCCTTGAGCGGAAAATCTCATTTCTAGTTACTTGGTTTGCCAGTACTGCTACTAGGGGTCTAGGTGCCTGTAGTTGTCATGTAGCCAGGGGTGCTTGTCCCAGTCTGTAAGCCTCCAGTAGGTTAGTGCGTAAATTAGTGTCCTTTGTGTCTGTCCAAAAGGAGTAGGGACGAAATTACGAGGTGAAAGGATACACTTCCAATGAATAATTTGCCGACGCGTGAATAGAGCATCTACTATTTATGCCCAATGCGAGGTCAATGACATATGCAGGTTGGGGAATTAAATGGTGTATAGTTGTTCTACTAGATTTGAGGGAAAACTATTCTTTCGTGTCTAAGCACATAGCCAGTGTCAGGAGAACTGTGGAAAAGCGCGCCAATTAAATTAGTGCCTCAATGGAGTGTAGGTACATTAAGACGCTGCCAAGGTTGAGAGTGTAAACAGTATTATGAGCTAAACAGACTTTTTTGACACAATATAGTTAACACGCACTGACTAACACTTCTCTTCACACGCAAGAAGGCGTAGGGAAACTTAGAAAGTAGGAGCAAAATATTACCAGGAATATACCAAACACTTACTGTGCTATGAGTGACATTATGATACTGTGTTCTTTCAGGGTTAATGGTGGGGTAAGTCATACACTTATCAACGCGGTATATAGTAAAGTGATTCAACCAGGGCCAAGTTAGTTCAGAGTATGAGATCAAAATTTCCCTGTGTTTGGAAAACATAGGAGTGAGATGAAAAGGAATCCCAGGTAACAAAGGCACGTGCTTTGCACGTTTGTAGTTTGGGATCCAGGGATGTGAAACACATGCATTAAACTCGTGTACAACTCGGGATTCTGTGGACCTCATTTCTAGTGTTCCAAACGAGTCTTTGACACGAGTTTATGCGAGAGTTTTGGCATGTACAACTCATGTTTTTGTATTTGGATGAAACAAAATAGTGGGACTCGAACTGGGGACCCCTCACACTAAATTCCGCCATCCCCCACTGTGCTACTGAGGATTGATGTACTAATGGAGGTATGGCAGCTGACTTTGAATTGTACAGTACTTTGATATTTAGTGGAATTCCAGGTATTGATTATTTTGATGACACATTATAATATCATTTATCATTTTAGATTAGATTTATAGCTATTTATTTCTTCAGGGAATCTATCCAACCAGTTTTAGCTGGGTTTGACATATATAAAGCTGGAGAAAACTAGTGTTTTTCTCAGGTTAATCAAGTTGAATGACCAGTCATAACTTATTTGAAACTGAGATAAAGTTTGAGGAATACACATGTGTTTTACTGAGTTTACACATGTTTAAAACTCATGTTATAGGGTGAGGTTTTTCTCACAGATTTCATTGGATTTAACATGAGACCAGTATTACATGTAAATAACACGTGTTAAAACTAGTGTTATACTCAATGTTTTCACGGGAATATCACTACAACAGAATGTCACCAGAATGATACAAGAATGTAAAAATTTTGATACAGTCTCGATGATTTATTATTAGATGAACAATAATGGATTTGTTCATAGAACATAAATAAAATGTGTGTTGAGAAAGAAAATCACACAGGTGTGTTTCCATGTGAAAACTACTAGCAAAACTTGGTAAACCACTAAGCTTACCCACAGATTTTTAACAACACCAGTATTACACATAACACGTGGTAAACTAGGTATTACACGTGTCCTGTTTGCTGGGATCTGACGTACAAGTGCTTTAAACTGAAGAGTATAAAAAAGTATTTGGATAGAGATGTTAGGATTCAATTCTACAAACAATATGCGCTCCTTTGCTTAGAATATAGCAATTTTCTACTGGAAAGCTGTTCTCTAGGTATATTTCAATGACAAACCTTAGGGGGGCTTATCACACTGTTCCTTTTTGCTGATCTCGAGTGCTGAGTACACTTTTTCATATTGATGACGATTGTTTCTAAAAAAAAAAAATGGTTATATCTTGAAGTCCTTATCTCATTTATTATCATGGAACAGTATAAATGGGGTTAACACTTAGTGAAGATATAATACATTCATAATGTAGAGATTAAGATAACTACAGTCAGAATAGTTTGTCAGTGAAAATCCTGTTTTGTAGCATGATATATTGCACAAATGTAGACAGTATCTCGTTCACTTTGTGCATATAACCAACTGTATAAGAATGAAATGGAAAGGATGTTACCAGATGTACATAAGGGAATAACCAAGCATTCCAAAAGTATATAGATTACCACATCACATAATATAAATAGGGCACGAGCCACTGGTAGGTGTAAATATACCTGACGGGCGGTAGCCGACAGAACACACCTCCCAGCAGGCATGATGCCGGGGAAAATCAATACCAGACTGCTATATAATGAGCAGTATGTTCATTGTTAGAGGGGGAGAACCATTTACCGTTTGGATGATACGGATCGAGAGATTCGAGGGGTTTTGGTTAGCAACACATTTGACGAAGGGACATCTGGTGACTCATAGAAGATCTACTGTGTTATTGCTAGATGTGAGCCAAGCAGACTCTATGGGAAAGCCTACGCTCCATCGGATTGGAATTGTGAAACTTAGGAGGCTTATCATCATCTCACCGGCACATGTATGCATCACCGTATCCGCCAAATAAACCTGACTTACTGCCAAGCTTTGTTCATGTTGTGGATTGAGCGCCCATCTCGTGAACCCACTCATCACTTGACTAGCGATGATTAAAGGAATAAGTAACAACAGAGACTGCGAATACAATAAACAGTTCCCCATTTATTAATCAATACCATAAACTACAAGTAGCGTTCAATATATAGTTATAAAACCTTTGCCATAAATAGACAAAACTAATGATTTGGGAAACAGGAATACATATGAGATTGATAAGAAAAATAATTTAACATTCCTACCTGGCCAGAACAGCTATTGTCTTAGCAACTTAATATGATTAAATTCAAAGGGTTTATAACACCTCTTTGTTCCCATCTCTATCATGCTTTCATATATTATAATAACCAAAGTATTCAACGTTTATTATTCAAGTATTCAATAGAGTTCTAAACTTATTAATGATTAACCAAGATTGTCAAAAAAATGCACTTTTTTCATAAATGATACATGTTCTAAAAGTTACACTTCGCCCAGACCAATAGTACACATGTAACTTAACTAAAAAAAGCGTAAGAAAAAAGGACACATCATAACCAAGGAAAATATTTTTATGAAATGATATAAGGAGAAAATGTATTCCCTCATATTGCAATAACTATACACAAAACATAGTTAGCATTTTTCCAATTTCCACATTTGTATAAGAAATATAAAGCTCTTTTCAGTGGAGAAAATTGCACAGATCACATTAAAAAGAAACCAAAGTATATTTGTAAGATCGGATGGTTGTTCTTTATAAATCGCACCCCTCCTATAAAATACTTTTTGTTTAGCCTTTTCATAGTATTTTACCCTACTTTATCTAATATTTCAGGATTAAAGATTTCAGGATTTCTGGTTATGCACAAAATACAAACTGTGGGAATCCCTCCCATCTTCTAGTTTGGCAATACTGGTCTGTTTGCAAAATACGTGCTTATTGACTTTCTTATTAACACTATAGCAAATTTGTCTATCCCTGAAAACAATTTTTTCAACTTACCAAGGTTGGATTGCATTACGTGTTTGTTTATATCGTATTGCTATTTTCAAAAAGATCATACCTTTAAAAGCCAAAGTACTTTCTTGTTTATCTAAGTAATTCTTGATATTCAAGAACGTATATGTAACTTATACTCGAGTGTTTGTCATTCTTCAGTGATTTGCTTGTTAAAATCTATATGCACAAACTTGTTAGTTTACTTTTATCATGCAATGTGCAATGTAAATTCTTCATAAGTCCTTGCCGGATACTTAATTCAATGATGGCTGACACAAACAATAACAAATGTGTTGGTAATATCAGTCAGATTACCATAACTGTGTTTTAGCAATGAACGTAAGGGGCAGCGTAATTATGAGGCTGCAACATGACATAGAATATAATGTTTAACAACATAAATGTGTAATATGAATAGAAAGAAGATAACACAAATGTCAGTTATAACATTGTGAAAGTATAAGAAACTTGAATTCAGGGTGGGGTTTATAAATGTGTCCCACAGTTTTTTTGTTCTTTTTGTTCTGTTTTTGTCTGAAACAGGTTTATTTTCAACTGGGACAGATTTCAGATTATGTGTCTGGTTTCCTGCACCGCCCAGCCACTGGTGCTGTACAATTTAAGGCAGTTGCAGGAGAGATACAAGAGAAGAATATCATGTACGTTCACTTATGTCCGGCGCCATTGGATTAACCACAGATTATAATTATGCCCAATTTTGACAGAATTATAGGACCATTTATAGAAATCGTTTCTAGTGCTTTTTTTAAAGGTTTTCCCCTGCCGGAGGTGGATGGAGGCGTGTAATGGCGATCAGAAAAAGCATGTTTCCAATTTGCTCCTGGGTGCTGACATCTTGAAAAATGACGTCACTAGAATCTCTTAAACTATCTATGCTTGCACTCTCCGACCGCCGCTATGAAGACGTTAACATCACCGAGGTGATGTCACTATAACAACGTCGTTTGGATGTTCAGGCTGTCACATGTGGGAGTCGTAGCCTGGGTGCTCATCTCAAGTTGGATAACAAGGTGAAATTAGAAAGGAAACCCTATAGTCAGATTGTTGTGTCCAGGCTGTTGCTACATTGACGCAGTGTTTAAATGTGACGTCACCATTACTACGCCAATGTAGCGATGGTGAAGGCAACTTGGTGCCATGGAGCAGTGGGATGCACCTTCAAATACATTCTCCAACAAAGAGCTATACACAAAAACGTTTAGACGCTGTTCTGCTTGGATAAACCACTCTCACTCGGATTTCCTTTGTTCTAGCAGTGCATTCTCAGGTGATAATGCACTGTTACTGTGATAATGCACTGGTGGCCTCAGATAATGCACTGGTTCTCTGAAATAATGCACAGTTGCTGATTTGTTGTTTAAATTTCCTGCCAAGAACACCCAATTTTGAATTTATGAAAAGTTTAACATGATGTGCAGAGCCCAGGATTGAACCATAGACCTTTGGATTCATAGTGCCACAGCCTAACCACTACCCTACCAAGGCAGCTGTTAGAAGTCCAGTCAGTTTTACCTTTTATCCATTGTTGATTCATTTAGTCTGTTTTACCCTTTCAATGAGTTTGGGTGACTAGTGAGGTGGGATGTAATTACAGTCTATGACTGTACACTCAGTAGGCAATCAACACCCCTTCCACCCCTCTCCTCTCCCCCTCCACCCCTCTCCTCCCCCTCTGCTGGCAAGGAGCTACACTCTGCCACATTG
The DNA here is from genome assembly GCA_936440205.1 of Lepidonotus clava. Classification (NCBI taxonomy): domain Eukaryota; kingdom Metazoa; phylum Annelida; class Polychaeta; order Phyllodocida; family Polynoidae; genus Lepidonotus; species Lepidonotus clava. The sequence continues at coordinate 48,291,976 of OW387146.1, read as the reverse complement.
ACACCTCAGGTACTAGAGTGATCACAGGGTATTACTTCTAGTGGGGAGGGTGATTCGCTGCAGAGTGGAGGAGCACCGGTCAGAGCACAGGTGGGGGCTCTTGATGGGGGGATCCGAACGTTGCATGTCAAATTTAAGAAATGCTAATGTCACATGACATTGTCACTTACCTTTTTCTTATGTTGCATTGGAATTTAAAAAATACTTATGACCCTTTTGACTTTATTTATAAAGCCTATTTCATTATTACTAGGGCATGTGTAACTCTGTTGAATTTAAGAAAATGCCCATTGCGTATTTAGTGGTCTAGGGCCATCCACTAGGGTCATACAGTGAACTTTTATATCAATGAACATGAATTAAGTAGTGAATTCAAAAGTTCATAAGGTACCAAGGGACATAAGATACTTTCTCTTGTGGTTTATGTCAGATAATGGACTCGTAGTAGTGCATGGGGTGGAATAATGCACTACTACTCGTCCATTATCCTACACATAGTTGAGGTGGCACGCACCAATGTAAAACTGTAAATCTCCATTTGCTTAAATAATCTCAGGTGCAAAAAGATTGTTGTGACGTGAACTTGGGAAATTGAATGCATAACATTCACATTGGCAAAATATTGATATCAGATTTTTTTAATTTTTGTAGGCCTAAAAATTCTCTTACCTCAATCTATTATCTTTTACGATAGGATGCCCATTTTGAACTGGATCTGCCCAAGGCTGGCTGTCAGCCCAAATCGCAGGGCAAATATTTGTGTGGTATAGTGCTCTGCGAACAGCTCTGAGAGTGCCCGCCATTATCTACCAGAGCGCCCATTCCTTCTGTGAAAGTAGTGAGCTCGAACAGAATGTTCCCAGAAAGGGTGTGCTATTTTTTCACTCAACTCTCGTAATAAAAGGTAGGTGGCACTACTTTCTTGCGAGATCTGCCATCTTTAACCAGGTGAAAATGTTCAAAAAGTGCTAACCTTTTAGAACCATTTATTATTAATCTACAAGAGATAAAATTAAACTTTTTGGTTTATTCCATATTCAAATCTTTAACATTTACCTCACAAAGGGAATAAGATGTGGAAGCCTACTGAATATGTGAACTCCTGATGTAAAAAAAAAACCCTTAAAGTTACTAAAGAATTTGCCTGTTCAAGATGGTGGAACAAGGTAACGTTGGTTACATCGCATCGTTTTCTAGTCATGTGACAGAAAACGATTGAAAGATTCTTCCATTCATATCCAGTCACCCGACCAGAAGACGACATGCCATAACCAATGTTTTTATACCTTAGGGTGATACAAGTTTAGTAGTTAAGAGTTTAACACAGGGCAATACAAACCTGGGTGATAACCAGCCTTGTATCGGCCTGGAGGGTGACACAGAAACTTTTTGTTTTTTCAAAATTCATAAAAAAATTAAATCATTAGGAAATAATAAATCTAACATAATTATGCATTATCTGCACAACATTCCTAGCTACATTTTACTTGCTTACTGTTTGTGGATTTGATGGATATCAAAAGAGTTATATGAAAAAGCATAAAAAAATGTGCAGCACCACAGCCCCACCATCACTGATTTCTGTGCACCCTTCATTGGGAGCTCAGATCTAACAGAAAAGGTATAATAAAGCCATAACCAACCTCGAAGGGAGTACTCTCCGGGACCCCGATATCAAGCTGATATCGGGGTCCCGGCTCGGGGTGATAACCACCCTCATATTCCCTTCTCAGTTGGTTATATGTATTTACATCTTTCCGCAATCTTGAACTGGTTAACTTTTCGTAACTCTTATGGTTTGCTGACATCAGGAGTTTAGCTATCCAAACAATATTGCACGGGTTCTACTTCCATGCTAGCCCACTGTTGTAAAGAGGTTCAGAGATATAACAAAATACATGAATCAACCAGACAGGCAACACCGACCTGAACAACATTACTCACCTCACCCCCATTAAAAACACTGACAACAACATGCTGACAGGGCAGGCTCCTATCTGCCTCCTGCACTCCCTCTATCCCTTTTCTGAGCTTATTCCCTATCTCTCAGAGCTTACCCAGCAAACACAAAACGTTGCTACAACGTTGTGCAACGTTGTGCTTTTGCAACGTTGTGATAAGACATGCCTGCAACGTTGCTACAACGGAACAAATGGAACAGGCAGACAACGTTGCAAAATTATGTTGCATTTACGTTGTTTGTGCAACGTAATTTTTCACCACGTTGCTACAACGTTGTGGAACACACATGATAATAACATCCAGGTGGCACTAGTGTTTCCAAAGTTACAATTTTCTGAAACATTTTTTAATCTTAGGCTTTCTGGACCACTGTTTTACAACTTTAGTTAATCAATGTACATCAATATGATGTGAGGAGCAACTGAATGCAGTTGACAAAGACCATAATGAATTAATCTGATGAATTCCAGATATTAGGAGTGAATTAAGATAATCTTAAATGTTAAACACCTTTTTGATAGCTTATCAATATTATAGAGTCTCCAGGCCTTGAGACATAATTTGTAACTGCAGGCCATGAACCTAATATGATCCAGCAGGATATATAAGGCTTTGGGTTGGACTCAAAGATTATTTGTCCACCATTGAATCTTGAAAGCTGGACTTGGGCTACGCCAGCATTAAAAAAAATACCAGATAAATAATGAGAAAAAAATAATTAAAAGAATTGGGGGTCATCCAAAATAAGGAATAACTAAAATGAATAACAATATTAACATTAATAATGCTGATTTTCCTAAACCTAGCTAGAGCTCTACTACTAAATTAAATTTGTATTTAGGTTGTGAGTTGGTTGTGAGCTGGTAACACTGCAACCTTGTTACAACGTTGCAGCAACGTTTCTGGGAGTCTACAAATTTCCGTTGTCACAACGTAAATTTACAACGTTGCTACAACCAAAAAGTTACGTTGTAGCAACGTTGTCACAACGTCAATTTGTTTGCTGGGTACTCACTACCCCTCTCGGAGCTTCTCACACTGACTAACAGCAATCACCCCTAGGTACTCAACAGCCGCTTAGTCATCACTAAACAGCCATGTACATCGTACATACACTGTACGTTCACTATCTACAATCCTTCCTGCACTAGTATATAAACCTAACCCAAACCCTGACTCGGGGTTGTTAGCCTTCAGAATCCATGTCGATCTGATCTCCACACACTCATCTCCGCTAAGGGTTACTCCAGCCGTGCCCCCTACTCATCGCTCCTGGGAACTTACTCCAGCTCCTGATAACACACTGCTTACACGACACCTGCAGTTCTCCATATGAATGTTAATATTATTATTCCCACCATCTGTTTAGGCAAAGATATCTCTGGACCTCTCTCTCTCGCTGTCTCACTCTTAACGTTTGCCAATATCAAACCCATCAAGGATTATATAAAAATTTGGACTGTCTCTTCTTGTGTGAATAAAACTACTTACAGTACATGAAGTCATGTATCATTTAAATTAGCAACAGGACTCTCTAAGGGGGGTGTAGGCCGGCCACTTGCACTCCACCTGAGTTGGGGACTTATTAAAGGACTTAAATACTACTAGGACTCTTACTACTTCAAGCTCTCCCCATTCACTCCCCATTAGATGCCGACAGTAACTCATTAAGACAATCAACTTTATAACCAATTACAACAACATATCAAATAGCCAACCCGACACTACACCTGTTCAATATCTTATTCTTTTTAGAAGGTTAAAAAATATTATATCAATATGAAATATTTAAAAATGTAGAACTTTATATCCTCTAGATTAAGAATAAATAATCATAAAAGTTTGAAGGTTTGGATTATGCTTATCTGGTTCAAGATGGTTGATCTCGCGACAAAGCAGCGCCACCTTCAGACTACTGTGAGAGTTCAGTGAAAGAACTGCATGCACACACACACCGTGGCAACCCAGAAATGGGGTTCTCTTGCATACACAGACACCCATGCGAAGGTAGTCAAGGTCACATTTGCATATTAGTCCATACCGGGGCCTCTATGCATTAGCGTTCAGTCCCAGCAACCAGATGGATTTGCCCCTACACCCAATAACACACAAACCGCTATTTTCGTGGTCACAATCAGATTTCTTCTTTAGGGGAAATCTCAAGTTCATGACGTCACAATATGATTTATTGGAAAATTCCGTTTCTCATCCTTTAGATATTGTTATGTGGTTATGCAATATTTCTAAGTTATATATATATATATATATAATATGACCTCATAGAGCACTTGGTTAATTATGAAATATATTCATCTACAATCACTCATAATCCGACAAAATAGAAAGTTATTTTAAGGAGGAATTCCCACATTTGTGACGTAGTAAGGGGAGTAAAGAACAGCACCAAATTCAGTGGATTCACAGAATTAATTTCCTTTTCTGTTAATTCCCTGACACTTTAATTTTTTTGCTTTTTCGTTTGCAAATAGTTTTAGAATACTTAACTCAATTGCAAGTTGAAAGGACAACAAATAGTACATTGTAAATTTATTTGCAAGAAAGTCTTTACTTATTATATACAGTGTTTCCAACCAATGCGATATAATTTATAAATTTGATGTTGGTTTTCAGATTTTCCTCCTGGTTTTGTGTTGAAATAAGTGACTTTTGCATTATTCCCTTAATTTGGAATTAGTGCTGTTTTAAAGAGAAACTGAGGAGTTAACTTTTGAAAATAGTTTGAAACACTTTAGATCTTTCCTCCAAATCCTTAGAATACCAATCTCAATCTCAACGTTCTATGATTAATAGTTACCAAGATATTGATGTTCTGAAATCTGTCATGGAAAATTTAAAGTCTTAACCAAACTGTCTCTCAGACAACTCTTATCATTTTAGCCGCACATCATAAGAAAAATCACATTAATACCATGCATTACTACTCTTGAACATTTTTATTGACGTTATCAGCTATCAAAAAATGACTGCACACACTATGACCCCTTACTTATGCATTTGGTTAATTTTGATTAAGAACATTTGAAAGATATATTTTCTTTTAACTTTACAGGTGCTAACAATATATATGTGATGGGACACTCAGTACTAATATGGAAATAACCAAAGGGATCACTTTTTTAGTTATAAGTTTCTGGGTCATGTCAGTGGGACTGAGATTGAATCATATTGTTCTGGATGAAATAATACCTTTATACCACACAAATACAATTTTGCCAAATAAAATAACAAAGAAAATTCTTCTGTGGAAAAAATGGTCAGGAACTGGTATGTGGCAACACTTGATAGGAACAAAAATTATGGTTTCTCTAAACTGTTCAAATTCCTGCACGTTACACCATTTACCTAGTGACCCATTGCTTTATGATGCAATATTATTCAATGGTCGAGTTAAACATTCTAGACCTCAACAACGACACCCTAGCCAGGTCTACATCTACTTCATAAAAGAGTCTCCTGCAAAGGATGCATACTATATCAAAGGGAATAATTTTTATAACTGGACTGGAAGCTACTACTTTAAATCAGACATTTGGATACCATACTGGACCATTAAAAAGAAACCAATGAATGAGAGGAGAGGTATAACTGAGCTACCTCATTTAAATTACAATCACACTTCTGATGAAGCTACTGTGGTCTGGATTGTAAGTCACTGTAAAACAGTGGGAAAACGGGAGATTTACATTAGGCAATTGAGGAATCATTTGAAAATAGATATCTATGGCAGATGCGGAAAACCTTGTTTTCAAAACCTTCCTAAAGATACTTTATGTATTAAGACCCTTGCCAAAACAAGGAAATACAAATTTTATTTATCTTTTGAGAATGCAGTTTGCAGAGAATATATAACTGAGAAAGTAGAGCGTCCACTTAGATACGGTTTGGTTCCAATAGTATATGGCGGTCTCAAACACAGCGACTATCTGAATCATCTTCCTAGAAATTCATTTATTGATGTACGGAATTTCACTTCTCCTGCAAAGTTAGCTACCTACATAAGATACTTGGACAGAAACGAGACAGCATACATGAGTTACCATGCATGGCGAAATGAATATGAATTTGGGGAAACACATTTTTATTGTAAAGTCTGCAATGCATTGCATGACAGTTCAATGATAGATAGACACAAAAATGTCAATTTGGGAAGATTTTGGAACAAAACCAGAGATTGTGTTCCTAACTTTTTGCAAAAAGTGACAGGGTGACATAGATGCGAACCATTACATGAATAATGAGTAGCATTGTATTTACCAACAGAGAATTATTCATTGTGTCTAGTGGCTGACCCTGTTAAGTCATTGGCACTAAAGAGTTCAGATTGGGTTAGAGCCAATGATGCAACAGGATTCTGTGAATCTTGAAAGCTTACCTACACTATATAAAAATACTGAATGTTCCTTCAAGAAGTAAGATAATGTGGTCGTAATTCAAGATGTTCTAATATATATGCATAGAGTGCTTATGTATATCTATGTAATCAGAAAGGGCAAAACCTAACATTTTGTAAAGTATTGGTACTGGTGACACCCTACAATTACCCTTATGTGATCATAGTTTGTTTGCATAGTTAATCAGATTAATTGTATGTGATTGGAGCTGGGGAGGAGACCTCCCACACCACTGGTCAACACAGCTGGCCAGGGACAGGACTTTATCAGGGCATGGTCAATGTTTGTGCATCTCTGTACCTGTATATAAACCTGTGTGTCTGAATACAAAGTATTATTCTACCACCTGCTATCCTGGAGTTTTGTCAGTTTGTTCTATAACCTATAGTATACAACTTCTGCACCAGCCTATCCCAGATGCTGGACTTAGAATATTTCCTGGTAGTTATGCTGTAAAGGTATCAGAGTCCTGAATACAAAGTAGGGGCTCTGTACTTTTATAATTTGAATTGCATGAATGTTGTTATTTATTCATACACTCAGAACTATTTCATATTACAGGTGCACTTCAAACACCCTTCATGTGAAATATTGATGAATTATGGAATTAGTTGTTGGAATATGTGAAACCATAGATATATTTTCAACACTGGGATGATAAAGGTTATCTTTATACACATGAAGAAAAAATAAGATCATAACAAGTTCATGCCTAGGTGAATCATATAGAAAGGTCTCTAACGGGGGTCTAAAATTCTGCCCTACTCCAGGTTAACCAGACATGGGAGAAATTAGGCACAACTTAGATATAAGTTCCACAGATCTTTACAATCAAAGCGATTTTTTGATAAGGACAGAAGATCCTCTAAGACTTATAATCAGGGTAATCCCAGTACAGGTGACACCCCTTCATAAGGGACCAGTAAAGGCCCCTTCTCTGAGACAGCCTGTCTGAAACCTCCATCTAAGAGCAAATGGAATCCACCAGTTGGTCCAAATATATGAGACAAATGAGACAAATATCTCCATGAACGAGCTAGATCTAGAGTTATTAGAAACAGCCTTGGCTCTGACGAAACAGAAGAATCTCAGCAGTGAAGATATCCTCTCTCTTCAATCATTATCAAGCAATCATGATGCAAAGGAGGAGCAATGGTTATATTGAACCACCGAGATTATGTTAAAGAAGGTAAGAGGCAACTGGCTGATGTGAAGTTCTATGCTACACTAGAGAGCAAGTGATTTCTTAAATAAACTGAATGACTCTGGCACCCTACAAGAAATGAGACCACCCTGGATGTGTCGTCTTTATATCCAAATATACCAAATGATGAAGACTGGCGTTCCTTTATGAAGCCCCACAAGAACATCAACCAATGGGGTCACAACCTGATAAGCTATCTTTGGTCGAACTCTTTTGCAAAGTGCTGGCATATAGAAACATCCATTTTGATGGTAGGAATTACCTGCAGGCCCGTGATATGGCCATGGGCACAAGAGTTACCCCCCTATGAAAATATCTTCAAGTCAAACTTTGAGGATAAATATGTATACACATACCAATACCAACTGGCGTCCTGGTATAATTATATACGTTGACAACGTCTTTTGTATATGGCGGCATGGTAAAGTGGAATTGGGCAAATTCATATCCCTCCTCAACTCAGTACATCAATCCATCAAATATGGTGGAAAAGTCAAAAAGCAGTATCCAGTATCAATTTTCGCGACACTATGGTGTACATCGGAAACAATCCACTGCAGACAACAATATACTTTATCACCTGCTTCTCAGAGGAGCGGTACATATAAAGATTGAATGCACGAAAAGCCTGTATGTACCGCTCTTTGTTTCGAAAAGAAAATAATCCTGGCAAGCCTCAAAAGCTAGAATCCGTTTGGCGAGTTGAGGAGATGGAGAATGTATATTGATTAATATAGTAGAGATACCTTTAGCCTTTCAGGGAGGAGAGTGAAGCAACCACCTCGCTCCACTTGCTCCACGTTAGGCGAGTGTAGCGAGGTGGAGAATATTCAATAGCACAGACCAGGTCAATGTCTCGGTCCAGAGAGTGAAGCAACCGCCAGGCATGTTCAATTAGACATATTTGGTATATGCAGAAGGTGTCAGCCCATTAAATTCAATGTATGTTTTACCCAGCAACAGCGCGAGAATGGAGAAGGAAGCGAACGCGCTCCCAGCCTCACTTTCGATTGGACCAAGGAGAAGCTTTCGGAAGCCCACCCATTTCGAAATTTAGGAGTATGGCGAGCACATGGGTCTGATTTCTACACCTTATAGCAGCTTCTTGGTGGATTTTACGCATCACCATCTTGTTCCTTAGGGTCTATAGATTCTCTGGGACTAGATTGGACCGGTAGTCATGCTCATTTGGTTAGATTTTTTTTGTGAAAACAAGTTTTTTTGGCGCTGGTGCAAGTAGTATACCACACTCCCCAACTGCCAGGACAGGAGGATCAAAATGCCGTTCCCTGGCCAAAATGACGGATGGTTTTCAGGGGTTTTGCATACTGATTGCAAGTATGTGTATATATATTGTCTGTATATTCATGCCAAGACATATTGGAACACAACTACATTTTTTTGTCCATATATAACCATCACAGCATAGAGATATGTACACATTTACAAAGGGTCATCTACTGCACCGGCGGTTTTTGACAACATGGCAGAAGGCTTAAACATTGGAATTACTTGTAACTAAAATTAAAATTAAAGGTGGGAGTGTTGATAGTAGCTCTTTTGAACATTTTCCCCATCAACTGCTGGGCTGTGTTCTGTATCTGGTTGGACACCGCCATTGCAGTAGCTGTCCTCGGGTCTTCAACCTTTAAAATAAAAATAGGAATGTTAGAATTATGTAATATAGTATCTCCATTTCCTTAATATCTAAATATTATTCCAAATTTAATCATATCTACCTCTTAAATGGATCCTGGGGGCAGGTAGGTGAGGGCAGCAGTGGGCTGGGGCTGGGCGGCAGCCGGGGCAGGCAGCGGAACACATGGCGTACGGCGAGTGCCGGCTGAAAGAAAAACTATATCCTGCACAAAGGTAGAGATTAAAACATCTGCTTTGTGCATGCTTATTGAATTAGTGTAAAGGTCACCAGATAAATACAAAATAATAAGAATTCCTCTAAATCACTTAGTTTATGAAAATATTTAGTAATGGCAGGTGCCGCTGGTAGGTGTAAATATACCTGATGACAATGCTCACCGGGACATACCTCCCCGCAAGCACCGGCGCCTTGGGTAAAATCGATATCAGACTGCTTTATAAGCAAGAGTGCAGTGTAAGAGAGGGAGAGAGACCATTAGCATTTGGATCATACGGATCGGGAGATTCGGAGGGGTTTAGATAGCAAAGGGACATCTGGTGACTTATATGAACCTACCGCACGACGGTCGGAGGTGAGACTAGGTGGACTCTACGGAGGAAGCTTACTCCACTTTAAACTGGAACTGTTATACCTTGGACTTATTGCCATCACGAGCAGCTGTACGTATCACCATATCCATCAATAAACTTACCGTGCTGCCAAGCATTGTTCATGTTATGGATTGAGCGCCCATCTCATGGACTTGCTCACCACCCAACTAGCACCCATTTGAGACAATATTAATAATCATCATCATCTCGGACAATGCACTATAATTATAATTAACCCGAAACAACTCAACAGCGTTCAATCCCTTATTAGCAGTTCAAAAATATATCTGATACTTGTGTCTTTGCCGCAATCTGCTGTGTGCGGTAACAATTTGCGCAATGTGCATCAGTATGTGTCATTACTACTGATGCATAGCAGCAGGCAAAGTTTAAAGTATGACTGATGCCTGAATGGTGTCATTGCTACTGACACCATACAGCAGGTAAAGTTTAGGCAAAGTTTAGCTGTGCCATGAACCACTGCGTCAGTATGACTGATGCCTGAATGGCATCATTACTATTGACGCCATGCAGCAGGCAAACTGTAGGAAAAGTTTAGCTATGCAGCAGTCAACATCCCCCCAACATCCCCCCCCCCCCCCTGGAGGCCGGGAAATGAGTAAAATAACTTTAATTAAAGACTGGAGGTCGGGGCCATTGAGTGGAGGCCGGGAAATACATACTTACATGCTTACATACATGTATACATACATATATATACATTCATATAATACTATATTATCTAGGTTATTGGGTCAACTTAAGGAGGTGAAAGTTTAGTAGCCAACTGCAGCAGCAGTCACAGGTTACATAACATAGCTGTGCCCTGTTTAGGGGCAGTAGGCAGGCAGTGGGAAGGGTCGCTGGTTACATAATACACCCCCCACCCCCCTGAGCCGGCCCAGTAGGTTGTTGAGGGGGGATCTATAATTAGTCCTTGCCACAGTTTAAAAAAGCCTGGACTGGTCAGCAGGCCTCAGGAGGTGAATATAGGCACAGATAGCCGGCCCTCTACTGAGCAGAGATGTCAGATGACTTGTGAAAGAAAAGAATCATTTAGAAGGGTTTTCATGCCAAATTTGAAACATTTATGACTCCCATTATGAGTCAACTTTGAGTCTAAACCAAGTCTGATATTGTAGCCCCGAGTGAGAAGGTCCATCCTATACATGTCAGAAAATTCTGTGACGATTACAACATTATCTAGAAAATCACAACAATTTTTACCATTTTCTTTACACAGAAAAACTCAACCAGTAGATTTTGCTAAAACCTTCCAGGAATGATAATTAGGCCTATCTAGTGCCAAAAATGTTTTTATGGGCATTGAATTATCAGGAGCCCACCTCAGGGACTAAGGATAGGTGCAGGTACCTGGCCCATTACATTATAGTGGTGGTTGGTTACCTACCGTGCCCCCTCCTGTATTGTTTCTATCTTGATTTGAGGCTCAGGCCTACCAGAAGGACCCATCCAATCCCACTAAGATGCATTGAGCTGGCCACCTGCACCAATCCTTAACCAATGAGGTGCCCCCCAGACAATTTGATGCCCATAAATTCCACAATGTTTTTGGCATTGAATAGGTATAAATATCATGTATGCAAGTTTTTAGCAAAATCCATTTGTTGGGTTTTTCAGTGTAAGAACTAAGGTAAAAATCTGTCTAAATTTCTAGAAAATGTGTTATTAGTCACACAGTTTCCTGAATAGTTTACAATGGTCATTCTCACTCGGGGCTACAATCTCAAAGTCAGTTTTTTATTTTGCAGTGTGAGAATATCAGGGGGCTAGGGCCGTCAGCATGCCACAACCACACACAGGGAGGCCAGGGGCACTCCCCTGAACCCTCCCCAGGGTTGGGGTTTTGGAGGCTGAGGGGAGACTGAAAAATCACCACAGGTTTAACACAGGTCAAGGCTAAATATAGATACAGCCTGACCCCACAGGTGTACAACTGGCCGAGGCCTTGTTATGTAACTGGTCGCGTGGGGGACTCAGCCACTAAAATTTCACCTCCTTAAGTTGACCCAATAACCTAGATAAAATAGTATTATAACAGGCCCTTGCCCAGGGTCTGCTGTGGGGGGATGGCGAGGTTCCTTAAGTGGAACTTTTGCTTATAATATCAGTAATTTAAATCTAAAACGGGGGTGGTGAAATTCCATAAGTGGAACTTTTCAATATTTTCTTCCAATTCTTTTAGGGTTTTAAAATACTTTACTAAAGGAAAAATGGAACTTTTTACGAAATTTCCTCTGTGGGGGGGCCTGTATTATATGACAGGCTCAGTGGCCAGGGATTAACGCGCATTGACACCCTGAATGTGAGTGCTGTTGACGCACATTTACAGTGTACAGTGTCTGAACACCAACTTTAGTTTGGAGTACTAATAACATCTGGAGAACTTGTATATCACGGTATTTCCTCGTGTATACAAGGACTTTTGCAGCTATTCACGAGTATTTCCTGCCCAATGCCGGGGATGAGACCCCGAAGTTATAGTGCCGACCCGTGATCAGCCGTGCGGAACGGTCAAAACAACAACAATGCCAATTGCCAAAGGTAAAGAAACAGGTGCAGACCTTGATCAAGTACATTATAGTGAGAGTTTATTAAAACAGATTCTCACCAACCAGAAGGAGAACGACATGAAGATGCAAAAAAGGAATGAAAATTTGGATCTGAAAATTTCCAAATCTAGTACTACTATTGAGCAATACGTGACAAAGAATGACTCCCGTGTGGACACACTGGAAAGTCAAGTAACTGGGGTTGTTAATGACCCTAAAAAAAGAAGTAGATGCACTCAAAGATGACCTAAAGACGGCTAGGGACGACCTGAATACAACACAAATTTAAAGTCAGCTGGAGGAGGCAAAAAAAGATCTACAGGAAAAGACTGCTACCCTTGAGAAACTAGACAAAAAATATGTGAGTGACCAAGATGAACTTAAAAGGTGTTCAATAATAGTAGATGGTGTTAAGGAAAATATAGAAAAAAAATCCATGGGTGTTAGCAAAAAGTCTGTTAGCTGATTTAGGGATATAACATGAAGATGATGATATCAAACTCGCCTACCGACTTGGCATACTGTACCCTGAACCTACACAACCTCGATCAATCCGGATTCAATTCTCCAAGCCTACGTTCAAGCGATTAGTGTTCAAAAACATTAACAAATTAAAAGGTTTAGAGGTATGAGTTGTCTCTATGCGGCGGCAAAATGAAGAAAAATTGATGTAAAACTCCATGGAAGTATTCTAATTGTTGATGGCAAAAGGTACTTGTATAAAGACATTGATGACTTACCTCACAACCTGTCTATGGAAAATGTAAAGATCGTACCCACACCCACAGGACTTGCATTTCAATCACACCACGCATTCATGAGCAACATGTACCCCTGTAGTATTTTGTATGAAGAAATTGTATATCACTCTGCTGAACATAATGGTCAACTCTCAGATTTGGGTTACAAATCGATTTTTTGCACCTCAAGTTTTTAATAATGGGTCTAGAGCTCCAATTTTGTCTTTAAAAGTTGTGTCTACATTAGCCCCATGCTGCACACCCTTTTTCAGTTGTCCAGGACCACAATAAATAATAAAAAAATCCCCAAAACGTGCTTTTTTTCCCCCTTTTTTGAAAAAAAGAAATTGTTACGAACTTTGAAAGCCTACCAAAAAAATAAATGGCCCCTTTTCCCTAATTTTGTTGATGGCACTTTTATCCTGTATGTCACTAGTAATTTCTCAAAGACCTTTTCATTCAAAATATCAATCAGATATATTTTTTTAAAAAACCTTTGGGGTATGCAGGGGTTGTAAGAGTGGGTGAATTTTTGAAATTTGTCTAAAAAAAATAGTAAACCTAAGTAATGACTATTTTATTCTTTTGATTCAAAAATCCCCCCTCGTACTCTATAGTATGGAAAAAAAGAATTGCACATGACACCGTATATGTTATATCCACAGCCCTCCAAAGTTGCAAAAAAAGCCGTGGGGTAGTTTGGCATGTAAGAGTGGGTGACACATTCAAAAGTGTGTAGCAGCTGCAATTTAGCTAAGTTAACAAAAATATTTTGCATGAAGCTTCTCTATATGAGTTTTGTATGCTGTGTAAAAGGATTATTTTTTCCCATCCGTATTTCACCCATAGGGTAACGATTAGCGAAATGTAATAGTGGGTGACAGTGGTAAGAGTGGGTGATTTTCGGCCCAGTTTTCAGGGGCGGGAAAAAATGCAGCGCGGTGGTGCCATCTCGCGTCTTAGAATAAAACAAACTATGTCGTCACTTCCGCCCACTCATCGACCAGCGTTCGGGCGCCATATTGGAAACAAGAATCAGCAGACAACATCAACATCAACACAAGCAAAAAGGTGAGTATACCCTTTAAAATACATATTCCTGCATATTTTACATCGTCTGTGGTTTAAACTAGGATGCGAAGTTAATGTTGTCCCTGTCATAATCATTTGACATTCGTCGTAGCATGTGAATTCGGCCAAAATTTCTGATCGAAAACGACGTAAACAAAAGCTATCTTAGGAATGGGGGGGGGGGGCACTTTCCGAAATCACCCACTCTTACACGCGTCACCCACTATTGCTCGGTATGTTTTCTATTATCGCCCACTCATCGGAGGCCTCTACTACACTGTCATAGGTTGAATTTAACTTTAATATCATTTTAATTCCATGCCTATATATCTTCACGAGATTTCTATCTGATAGATAGGCCTAACACTGTTGTTTTATGTAAAATATTCAACCCTGAATATGGGGAAATGAATTTCAAAAACATATTCCAGCCATTGTACCTACTCTAACTGCACAATCTGGTGCAGCTCATAGTTATCCCGTATCTGTAATTCAAGGCCTACATGTCAGGTATGAAATCCAATCGTTTAAGGTTATTTTTAAGTAAATAAAAAAAAAACATCCATGGTAATAGGCCGGACCTCCAAAAATCACCCACTATTACAAGCGGTCACCCATCCTTACATGGTATTTCTTATGTGAACGGCGTCATTTCTGAACTTTATGAAAAGGTTTCAAGTCACATTTTAAAGTCTAATATTGTTTTAACTCCATGCCTATGCATCTTCCCGTTATTTCTATCTGATAATTAGGCCTAAGATTATTCTTGTATTTGAATCATTCACCCTTAGTATAGGGAGACTAAATTTTGAAAAAATATCTTAGGCTTTGTACTAAGCCTAAGTGCACAATATCGTGCAGGGTATCCTCTTTGGATTTCTAAAATTCAAAGCCTACATGTCAGGTATGAAATCCAATCGTTTAAGGTTATTTTTAAGTAAATAAAAAAACAACATCCATGGTAGTAGGCTGGACCTCCAAACATCACCCACTATTACATGTGGTCACCCATCCTTACGGGCGGCATGTTTAAACCCTATGAAATCTTTTTCAATTTCATCTAAAGCCTATTTTTTCTTACATTCCATGCCTAAGTATCTTGCCGATATTTCTATCTGATATTTGGGCCTAAGAATATTGTTGGATGTAAGTTATTCATACCTGAGTAAGCCTTACCCTAACCCTAACCTCCAAAAATCACCCATCCTTACGGGCAGCATGTTTAAACCCTATGAAATCTCTTTCAGTTTTATTCTAAAGCCTAATTTTTCTTACATTCAATGCCTAAGTGTCTTTCCAGCATTTCTATCTGATATTTGGGCGTTAAAATGTTGTATTTTATATATTTCCAGTATGCAGATGGCACCTGCAAAGAAGGCCGTCGGTGGGCCACTAGGTAAAGTGCCGGGAAGGCAACCAGGGAAGCCGCCCGGTAAGCCACAGGGGAAGGGAGGAGACGAGTCGTCTCGAAAGGGCAAGAAGCCCAAAAAGAAAAGAACTGATGTGGAAAGGGCGAAACATGCGGCGGACATGAAGCTGTACCGCCTGAAGTGGAAGAAAAAGGTGTACCGCAACAAACGCAACTTGCATTCCCGCGTATGTATCTTAACATTCTGTTGACCACTTACAATTTTTTATGTAGTGATACTGATCCTATTCTTGACCAATATTGTCATCCCTGTATTTGACAACTTCCAATTATATATCTTGTCATATTCACTCCATTGTCAACCAATATACATACCTATCATTTCAAACATATTGACAACGTTAAAAATGGACTGTTACCTGTACATTATTATTTGTATAGGGCATAATTTGAAATGTACCTTATAATTGCAGATGGAAAGACGAGCCAACTGGGGCAGACTACGCTCAACGGCCTGGATGCAGAACCACTGCGAAGTGAATCGACGGAATGTGGCTGACTGGAGAGCACTACAGAGTAAGTATTTGTAATTTCCTTGCGTGACTTATTAGGTAATTAGGAGTAATGAATGGTAATTTAAATATCAAATAATACAGTAATTATCATACACCTAATTAATACTCATATTGTGTATTTTATTGAGTATTCACGTTTGTCTCAGGGCTGCAGCAGGAAGTGGTTGCGCACTACCAGCAAGTGGGCCAGGATCTCCACGATGAGCGCGACGATCGGCAGTCGGCATGCCTGCAGAACGTTGCTGTTGAGCCCACTGCACTGTCACCCCCTCGACGCCGTGCACGCTCCTCCCAGTCCTCCCGGCCAAGGTATATATTTCTAATAAGAAATCCAGTGAGAGTTTTCAAACTCATTAATATCAGTTCATTATTTCAAATACATGTAAATATTATACTTATTTAATTAATTCATACATTGTTATTATTATTACATAAGTATCATTTCTATTTCTCTATTCTTTATAGTGCTTTTGTTTGTAGTTTGTTACTAATAATTATCTGCAGGGAGTCTCCTGTTCGCGGTGAACCGGAGAGCTCGCCAGACGCCTCCATCCCCTGCTCTCCGGTGTTTCCACCAAGCAGGGCAACGCTGAGACGTCGGGAGGAAGTGCGGCGATGTGGCCGGTCATCTTCCTCGGAAGAGGAGCACGGTACCCCCCAGCGAGGGCATGGGCGCCAGGCACGTTGCAAGGAGCGGTGTGCCAGCTCCTCACACCACCAAGAGGTAGACGACCACAGCCTCCAGGAGGAGCACGGTGACCCCCACCGAGGGCGCGGGCGCCGGGGACGTGGACCCACATGCCAGCACCTCTATGCACCAAGAGGGAGACGACCACGGCCTCCAGGAGGAGCACAGTGCCCCCCAGCGAGGGCGCGGGCGCCAGGCACGCCGGGAGGAGCGGCGTGCCAGCTCCTCATCCGATGAGTCCCGTTACCCCCTTCACCCAAGAAGAACTGGACGTCCGAAGAAGAGGCCGCTAGAGTCCCAGTCCAATGAGGAGGGCATTGGCTGGGAGAAGGTCATGCACATTGAGTGGCGTTCGAGTGTGAAGGCCACCCGTGAGAGAGTCTTCACTCCTCCTGACTATGATGGCTCTCTACCTCCCGAGGCCTACTGCCTTGGTTTGAGGGAGCTGAGGAAGTACCATAGGTTTGACCCAGCTGGAACCCTCTCTCCTTCAGACATCGACACTCCAAGTACTCATGACAGTATGCCGGAACTGGAGGACCCCTCACCACCACGCCGCGAGCAGGAGGACAGTGCCCCCCAGCGAGGGCGCGGGCGCCGGGGACGCCATGAGGAGTCCCATCTCCACTCCCCAACAAGAACAGGCCAACACCCAGGAGTCGCCACACCCCGAGGAGGAGGAGGATGGTGCCCCTCACTGAGGGTGTGGGCGCTGGAGACGCCATGAGGAGTGGCGTCCCATCTCCACTCCCCAACAAGAACAGGCCAACATCCAGGAGTCGCCACACCCTGAGGAGGAGGAGGACAGTGCCCCCCACCGAGGGCGCTGTCGCAGGGGACACTATGAGGAGCGGCGTCCCATCTCCTCTCCACAAGATGAAGCCGACGACGAGATGGGTGACAGTCAAGACGAGGAGGAGGATGGTACCCCCCATCGAGAGCACGGGCACCGTCGACGTCGGGAGGTGCAACATCGGAGCTCCTCCGGTCATGTTGGGCGTAAGAGGGAGCGTGACACGACTGGCTCCAGTGAGGAGGATGGAGAGCCTCCTCACAAGCTTCATCGCCATCTCCCAGTCCCCGACCCAGTCACGACCATCACCACAGATGACCTGGCTGCAGCACTCGAGATTGCTGCCATCTCATCACCTCATGGGTCATGTGACACCTCCACTCAGGACTTGGAACTACGAGCGCCACGTCATCCTTCCATGACCCCTAGGCCTGACAGTTTCGACTCCGATCAGTCGCGGGTCGTCACTTCACCAAGGCGTCCACTTCCCCCCAATGCCTTTGATCTTTGCGTTCATGGGGACCTTTCAGAAGTCGCGAAGATTACCGAGGAGTTGAAGGCTCCGGAGCTAATCTCATCTGCCCAGTTAAAATCAGCACTGGAGCGTGCCTGCGACCCGGGTAGGCCCACACTCCACAGGGATGCAAGAGACTTTATATGTTACACTGTTTCCTCAGATCAGGAAGGATATACGGAGGCAGGCATAACATCTAACTCCTGGGAACCGGAGACGGAGCAAGGAGACACCAAGCCAGGAGTTACGTCATACTCCTTTGAGCACGACGCCTCCTCATCTGAGGAAACCTAAAGTTTTGCCGATAATGCGTCTGATTCTTCTTTTTAAAGTTTAACCTTTTCACAGAAGTAACACTTGTTTATTTTAGTGTATTTTTGAACTTTACTTTGCATATAACAGTATCTTTTTCAGAGAGATTTATGTTTAACATTACATTTTTATTGCAAAGAGATTTTTTTCCATTCCAGATACTCTAACTTGTGTGAGTGTGCTTTTACTTCAGGGTTTACCTCAGGGTGCTTATTTTAGTTTTGTAGATATTTTCTTTCTCACGTACTGTAAGACTTCTTAGTCTAGATTAACGGCGCTTGTTTTAGGTCACATTTACGGTGCTTCCTGTAGTTTAGTTTAGAACAGAGTTTAATATTAGAGTAACAGAGTAGACTAGAGTAACATAGTTTATTTTATCTAATGAGTATTTGGCAGAGTTTTGTAAGATTTCATGTAAGACTTCTTAGTCTAGATTAACGGTGCTAGGTCACATTGACGGTGCTTCTTGGAGTTTAGTTTTAGCCTATAGACTTTCGGGCCCAGGGGTCATGGAAGGATGACGTGGCGCCCGAATGTAAGATAGTTTAATACTAGAGTAACAGAGTGGACTAGAGTAACAGAGTCTATTTTATTTGATAAGTATTTAGCAGGGTTTTATAACAGAGTAAATGAAAGAGTGTATTTATGATATATCAGAAGTATTTATCATAGAATATCTTTATTTACAGGTCATTATATTCAAGAGATTTGCATGAAGATTTCCTTTTATTTTTCTAATAAACCATGCTCTTTTACATCAGTACCGCTTTCTGTATTTATCTGCATCTATATATTTCATATTGAAAACTAATCAACAGCAAGTTATATGATTCCCTGATGAAATGTACTTATAATATTATTTTCTAATTTACATGTACTGGACATATTACCATACTAAGCAATGCAATAATCATAATAACTTGTGACATATTAACATAATCTAACGATAACTTATATTGAATTCAACTTCACTATGTGATATCATAATGGCAATATTAAGTAGTATTTGAAGTAAAGTAATATAGGCTTATATGAAGTAACGTAATAGTGGGTTAGTACATTCAAGTACACTGGGTTATTTCATCTTACAATCACAACCCAGCAAACAGGACACGTGTTTTACCTAGTTTAACACATGTTAAATTTGTGTAATACTGATGTTGTTGAAATCTGCGAATAATGCTAACACATTACAACGTTTTACTGGTAGTTTATACATAGAAACCCACCTGTGCCATTTTCCTTTTTAAATCCAATTTTATTTATGTTCTGTTATAAAATCCATTACTCTACATTAAATTACATAGCATCAAGGCTGTATTAATATCTTTACATTCTTGTGTCATTCTCGTGATATTCTGGTGTAGTGATAATCCCAAAGTAAAAAGTGTGTGTAACACTAGTTTTAACACATGTTATTTCCATGTAATACTGATGTTGTGTTAAACCCTGTGAATTCTCTGAGAAAAGCCTCAACCAGGGACACCAGTTTAAGACATGTGTAAACCCAGTGTAAATGCATGTGTACTTCACTAATATTACCTGAATTTTACCTTAATTATGACAGCCCAGTCTACTTAATTAACCTGAGAAAAACACTAGTTTTTACCAGCCTAACACATGTCAAACTAGGTCTAAGCTGGTTGGTTGAATTTACTTAAGATATGGTAAGCTAAATATACTGTATCAGATATAAAACGAAATTGTTAAGCAGCAGCTAATAACCAATACCTGATTTTTTAACTAGATACCAAAGTGTATACAATTTAGATACGGCTGTCATACCTCATTAGGTATCTCAATCCTCAATAGATCAGTGGTAGAGCACTGGCACCATCTGTAAGGTGTCTCCAGTTCGAGTCTCCACTGTTTTCCTGCCCTATGAGCTAGAAAACACGAGTTTTGAATGACAAAACTCGTGTCAAAAACTCGTGTTAAAAACACGTTGGAAACACCAGAAATGTAGTCCACAGAATCCCGAGTAGTACACGTGTTTAAAACACGAGTTTGGCTTCCTGGATCCCGTGTCTACAACGTTCACATCACGGGTGTTTGTTACCTGGGAATAAGCAACACGAAAGAAATATTCTGGTTTTTGCCATTTTATGTAGTTCCCAGGAACAGCCATTGAGCCGGCTCCCAGAAGTCAGACGAATGCAGAGGGAGATACACGAAAAACAGGAAGAGCTAGTGGCCCTGCAGAGGGAACAGAGGCAGGAGCGGGCGGAGGCCAAGCGAAAACCTAAGAAGTTGTCGACCCCGCAAAAGGAGGCTGTCACCCTATTATCTACATTGAATGTGACGCCAACAGTCAACAGAATACAGTCTGTGTTACCCCTTACGACGACTATCGATGCAGTACGCAATGCACCAGTGGGGGTGAAGAAGACCTTGTTTGTTGGGAAACAGAAGAAAAAAGTAAAGAGGTTGGCCACAAACATCAGATCAGCCGTGAAATTGTCCTGGCGCCTCATCCATACAGACACACAGAAAAAGACGACAGATCACACAGCTACACGTAAAGAGAGGAATAACATCATCAACGAGTTCCTGCGGCATGGCAATAACTCATTTGAGATGCCGTCAAAGAAGGACCAACTTAAGGGGGGTACCCGCCACTCGTTAACAGACACCATGGCAAATCTGAATATTAAGTTCAACAACCAATAGGAAATAATGTGTTCGTCGGGTATGTGCAAATGTGGCCCTGAAACTACAAGCTATACCAACTATGCTCAAGTTGCCACCAAAGTTTGCTGAAATGATGGATGCAGACATCCTGGACAACCTCCAGTCCATCAACACAAGGCAAGTGAACTATCAGCAGTGTTTGCGGGCACCAGTTCTGTACAAAGGGCAATGGATAAAGAAACTGAAGCTCCTGAATTGTTGTGAAAGAACTGATAAGTTCAAGGAGGAGCTGATGATGGGACTTCCAATGTTCCGTGAACATTGTGGCAGGATCAAGACACAATATGAACAAGTGCAACTCTTGAAAGATCGGCTGCCGTCCGAGGAAGAAGTTGTAGTGCAGATGGACTACTCGGAGAATTGGGCAGTGACTTACAAGAAGGAGCCCACGGGTGTGTACTATGACAATACCCAAATCACTCTTCATCCAATGGTAGTTCACTCCCATGATATCAGTAGGGTCAACATGTGTCAGAGCTTTGTAGGTGTCACTGCTGTAGGGTCTCACGCAGTTCCTACTACTGTGGAGTTTATCCACCGCCTGATGGAGAAACTACACGACCAGTTCCCTCTCCTACGGGCTGTTCACTTCGTGACAGACAGCCCATCCAGCCAGTACCGCAACAGAAAGATCGTGGCTTTTGTCGCACGGTGCTTTGCCATGTTTGAGGTGACAGCAACCTGGACATGGTTGGAGAGCGGGCATGGCAAAGGACCGTGCGACGGGATTAGCGGCACCTCCAAAAAAAACCCAAGCAATCTGGTCCTTGCTGGTAACATTGACCGTAATTCACTTGAGTTTGCCATAACAATCATCGATGGGGACACGAAAATGACAGTGTTACAGATTGGAGAAGAGGAAGTCAACATGGTAGATAAGGACATAAACATGAACTGGGAGGTGGAACCAGTGTCTAGTCTGATGGCAGCCCATGCAATAGCCCATGTGAACGGCTCAATAAGTATGCGGGAAACATCATGTTTCAACCCCTGCTGCTATGTGCCTGCTGGCACATTCATGGGACGTTGCAACGGGTGAGGAGAACGAGGGTCAGAGTTATCATGGAGTCCCTATTTGGAGTGTCTATGGACGACATGCCCATTCCAGAAGCACTATACGCTCAACATGAACGCGAGATTATGAACAGAGAGAAAAAGGCAAAGAAAAAGAAGAGCAAGTGTACTCAAGTCACCGTCGAGGATGGGACTCAGGTCGCCGTCGAGGATTCGACTCCAGTCACCGTCGAGGATGGGACTCCGGTTGCCGTCGAGGATGGAACTCCGGTCATCGTGGAGGATGGGACACCAGTCGCCGTGGAGGATGGAACTCCGGTCGCCGTGAAGGATGGGACTCCAGTCACCTTAGAGGATGGAACTCCAGTCACCTTAGAGGATGGAACTCCAGTCGCGGTCAAGCATGGGACGCCAGTCTCTGTCGAGGATGGAACTCCGGTCACCGTGGAGGATGGAACTCTGGTCGTCGTGGAGGATGGGACACCAGTCGCCGTGGAGGATGGAACTCCGGTCACCGTGGAGGATGGAACTCCGGTCACCGTGGAGGATGGAACTCAGGTCACCGTGGAGGATGGAACTCAGGTCACCGTGGAGGATGGGACTCTGGTCACCGTGGAGGATGGGACTCCAGTCGCTGATGAGGATGGAACTCCGGTCACCGTGGAGGATGGGACTCCAGTTGCCGTTGAGGATGGGACTCCGGTCGCCGTAGAGCATGGAACTCTGGTCACCGTGGAGGATGGGACTCCAGTCGCTGTGGAGGATGGAACTCCGGTCACTGTGGAGGATGGGACTCCAGTCGCCGTCGAGGATGGAACTCCAGTCACCGTCGAGGATGGAACTGCGGTCACCGTCGAAGATGGAACTCCGGTCACCGTGGATGATGGTACTCCAGTTGCCGTCAAGGATGGAACTCTGGTCGCCGTGGAGGATGGAACTCCAGTCACCGTGGAGGATGGGACTCCGGTCACCGTGGAGGATGGGACTCCAGTCACCGTGGAGGATGGAACTCCGGTCTCCGTGGAGGAGGGAACTCCGGTCACTGTGGAGGATGGGACTCCAGTCGCCGTCGAGGATGGAACTCCAGTCACCGTCGAGGATGGAACTGCGGTCACCGTCGAAGATGGAACTCCGGTCACCGTGGATGATGGTACTCCAGTTGCCGTCAAGGATGGAACTCTGGTCGCCGTGGAGGATGGAACTCCGGTCACCGTGGAGGATGGAACTCCGGTCACCGTGGAGGATGGGACTCCAGTCACCGTGGAGGATGGAACTCCGGTCTCCGTGGAGGATTGAACTCTGGTCACCGTGGAGGATGGGACTCCAGTCGCTGATGAGGATGGAACTCCGGTCACCGTTGAGGATGGAACTCCAGTCACCGTGGAGGATGGGACTCCAGTCGCCGTGGAGGATGGAACTCCGGTCACCGTGGAGGATGGAACTCTGGTCACCGTGGAGGATGGGACTCCAGTCGCTGATGAGGATGGAACTCCCGTCACCGTGGAGGATGGAACTCCAGTCACCGTGGAGGATGGGACTCCAGTCGCCGTGGAGGATGGAACTCCGGTCACCGTGGAGGATGGAACTCCAGTCACCGTGGAGGATGGAACTCCAGTCACCATGGAAGATGGAACTCCAGTCACCGTTGAAGATGAAACTCCGGTCACCGTTGAGGATGGAACTCCAGTCACCGTGGAGGATGGAACTCCAGTCGCCGTTGAGGATGGAACTCCAGTCGCCGTTGAGGATGTCTAGCTTCTATCACGTTCAGTGCCTTAATTGAAATTCCTCTGAATGTTTCTTTAGTTTCATCAAGAAAACATTCTTGAAGTAGTTTTTCACACTGAGATGCGTTTTTGAAAAGAAAATAAGACAGACATCTTAAGAAACACGTAGTCTTTGTACACCCGTTTGCTCTTATCATTACAATGGAAATGACATAATCCCCGTATACGTATGAAACTCAGAATTGTATCCATTCGTCCTATTAAACCGTCCTCTCTAACCTGAACTCTTACCATGTAGATATTCACATTTACATTTCCTACTTGTCTCCAACTTGTGTCAGCTCTATTGACACTCCATTCTTTATCTTGTAGAAAATTTATTATATCTTTCACGTCAGAGTCATTTTTAATATGTCTGTAATTACTTTGTTGTTCATGATCTAATCAAAATAAAGAGGCGTTATTCACTGAAGGATGATAGTACATAACTTCTTGATCTTCTGTCCAAATGTTTTCATCGTTTTCATCTGTCACTGATCCATGAAGTCTTTCAAGTAATGAACCTAAAGATATAGCTAGTCTATATTTGAAAACTTGGTTCTGATGTATTTGGCAATAGCCGCTATTTTCTCTTCAACTGCTTCTTTCATGTTTAGCGTTGAGAGTCTAACATTGGAAATTGATTGAACGCTTCCAAGGGGAACTAATCCGTTTGCTATTGATTTAAAGTTTTTAACAAAAGAGTTGTGGTACCACCAATAAGTGTCTATAGTTTAAGGGATTACTGTTGTTTCTATGTCAAACTGTTCTCTGATGCATGTAGGTGAAGGACAGAAGATGACCAGCCGAGGCGAAAGGGTGCTCCGTGCTATACCACAAGGAGCACCCTTTCCCCTCGGCTGGTCACACTGATTACCTTTCCAGAATGTAAAGAAAAATTTTGAGGACACCGTGGCATGTTACACATCGGTCAATTTATATTCTGATTCATTTTATGTTTTTTGTTATTTTCGACTTAATAACTATATAAAACATGCACTTATAAACTAGCTGATTATGTAAAATAGCTGACTAAATATTTTTGTTTAAAGCTAAGTATGTCTTACACTAACTATGAACTAGGTGATTATTTAAAAAAGCTGACTAAATATTTTTTCTTCAAAGCTAGCTAACACAATATCTACAGCAGCATGATTAAAATGTTTTATGTATATATAGGTAACCACATCACACCATGTATAGTCACTGATATATTTTAAGACAACACCTACCTGCCCTTGATTACATCATGCTCTATTCAGAGTTTTCAAGTCGTTGGCCTATTATGCTGACTAGGTCGAAGAAGAGCGCAGATGATACGGTGTGCCCCTGGTCTTTCGGCGATGTGTCGTGCACCCCGTCCGAGTTGACGCGTTTATCCAGCTGTTGCATGTAGTAGCAGGAGCCCAGATAGATCTTGGCCTTCCCCTGGTAGGTGGTGACAATGGCTGAGATGTTGTGTGACTTGTTGATCTCCAAGACGTACGGCTTAACAGTAGGGATGCCCTGTTGTGCTTCACCCGAGACACGTTTGTACTGTTGGATGACCGTTTTGGCGCTGTCCAGAAGGTTCTGGAAACCTTTCTTGGAGAGGTTGATCCTCCATTCATAGGGTCGATCCAGGTACTGTATTATGGAGACCTGAAAAATATTAGCGCAATTTTGTTTTGAGTTATATATAACCTGCATCTTCTCTTGATGGGAAAACTTGGTACTGATCAAAGTATCTATCGATGACCGAATTCCCAGGAGGTGGCTGGATCTGCAGCAGATGTAGAGGGCTTTGAATGAACAGTCAAACTTCTACAATCCATCATGGGAGTGTTGAGAAGCCCCCATCTCATCAGCCTTTTATACATAATTTTACTATAACGTCGGTTCAACGTTGTACGGTTTTTCCAATTTTCACAAAGTTTTTGATGAGCGTTGTTTAGGCATCGTCCATTATTTTATTCGTATTTTGTTTTGTTTCCGATAAGGGTATATCACTGAGTACATAGATCCATTAGTGATGTGACGCTAGAGTCTGACACGTGCACTAGCAAGAAACAACTGGATAACAATTAGTTAAAATGTAAGGAGTTATCGGTTTCATTGGAGATACGTATTGTGGTCATCAATAGAAATGTCAATATACGCTCTCAGAGACCCTCTGAGATTCATTTCTAAACTTGTCACCAATCGCACCAGTCTGACCATGTTCATACTCTCGCAACCCCCGGTTGAACACCGTGTGCCACAGGCACCCCTCATAGGGAGACCTTCTCATTTTCAAAATGATTTGGACCACATGCTTTATACGCGAGGAGCAGATGTCAATGGAGATCAACATTGGGTCAAATTCTGTAAACCGTTGAAAAATTTCGGCTTGACACAACAGCCAAACCTCAAGCTCAAAAATATGATCGCCAAGAATGGTTGTGTCGAGGGTTTACCCATAACACAACGCATCTTGAGTCATATCTTTGCGCGACACGCTGTTAACAAAAGAGTTAACAGATTTTTGTGGCATAAATCAGAAGCAGATCCTGATGGCAGACCTTCTATATTTCTTTACAAAGACATTGTGATACCTCTGAATAATGCGACCATCTTATACCCTGACAAAATTGTCAACACCCTCGACAACAACAAACTTTTCCTTGAAAAGGAGTTTGATACAGAAATCGGTCATGGTCTAGAGGGCTGTGACTATATTGTCAGGGTTGTCGGCAAGGAGCAACTCAGAGGGAGCAATTCTCGTGACCACTCATTCTATCCCCAGATTTACTTACACTCCTTATTAAACAACAAAAGATCTTTTATTGACCTCCCGACTATTCGGTTTTCTACCAAAAGGTAGAAAACCACCCTTCAACCAAGCTCTTTCATTCTCACACTGATAATATAAAGATGTCCGTTTATTTACTATAAATGGCTATAAATCATGTCATTATTTATGCTGGCATTGTAACAAAAAGCTTACATAGTGTGATAGAGTAGACGCTGGTTTATCTACTGTAACAGACAAGCTGATAATCGAGTTGATACTTCAAGCTTGTAATTCTAACCATACGTTAAGTGGTTCTGTCCACTTAAAGTCATTAATTGAAATATAAAACACAGACGCTTCAAATGGCGTCCAACGCTTTGAGCTACGCTGGTTGTTATTTGTCTTCGTTTATTTCTAGGGGAGTATCATTATTAAAGTTCGTACTTGGTCATATCCTGTATTGATTCGTTTACTCATTATTCGACTGCGTGATATTATAACGCTTACTAATGTTGTTTCGTTTGATTGAAGATGTTAATAAAATGCGTTGTACTAAGATAAATGGGAGTTCCTAGTGATTAATCGTCGAAGTAGCTAGCTTTATCCAGATAGATGTTATCCTGGTTCATAGTTCAGTTCTTAGTGGTAGAGATTCTAAGTAAAGGGGCTCAATCCTATACAAAGAACACGCGCTTGGCAAGAGGTCAGTTTATTACATTCATGATAATATTCCGAAGGTACAAGTATACAGTTCTCCATCCATACAGTTCTTTCCTTTCAATTCACGATTCTAACACATCAGTAACAATCCAACCAGGTATAGCTATGGTTAAGCTTCCCCTTTCACAAGGTATAACGCTCCAACACTGTTGAGAGAGTCACCTCTCGTCTACCGGTAACGGAGACCATTGGTAGGATCTCCGTTACATCCAGTACGCAGTCCGTAAGGCTAAGCCTAAGCTGTCCCAATCCTCACTATCACCTAATTGTTGTGGTTACTACCACCCTAACACTACCCGTGTGATCTGTATGTCAGACTATTGCTCCATGTGTTCTGATCGAACTCTATCTTGGTCTGCTCGTCTGTCTCAAGTCTCATACCGCTTATATAGCGACAGCCAAAAGGCTTGTCGCTATACTCATTTACACTATTACTTAATGATATCTTACCTATCTTTCATACTGCCCATTTTTACTTATATAAACTAGTTCTACTTCTAGCTATCATATAAACTAATGTTAACGGCGAAGCCTGCTGTCCTCAGTATCTTTTAGCTAGATGTTTCGATTCATAACGTACCCTTACAGGTCTCCATCATCATTCGTGGTACCTGTGCATACCTGCAGGACGTGCGTCAGCCCGGCTGCAGTCCCTATGCCTGGGGACTTTGCCACTCTCCATATACTCTAACTATGCCACTAAACGATGTCGCCGCCTGGCGTTTAGCACACGTATCAGCGTTACAAGTTTCACTATAATATTCTTGCCAATACAAACAAGTTTACAATATTTTATTATATACTATTCTAGTTCTTCTTGCACTGTACCTCAGTGCAGCTTTCTTGAAAAGAGAAAAGAGGGTGCCCAAAAGTGCACCCCTTTTCTCTTTCAAGAAAAAAGAAATGTGCACCGCTCCACTCGCGGGTGATTGGCGTTGTGGGCCCGGTTTGGCGGTCGGTGCATGTTGGGAGGGTGCATTTGGCACCCGACATCCAGGGGTTGTCCCATAACAAAGACAGTTCAAATAAAAAAGAAAAACTTATGGGGAGCGTTTAGGGTTCGGTTTCATTAATTTGTTATTCTTTTTGTTTTGGAAAAGAGGAAAACCCATATTATCACAGTTTTCACTTTTAATTTGGTATTCTTTTGTTTTGTTCCACATAAAATGTTGTTATGATGCCATCACTTTTGAATTGTCATTTTTTATTTTGTTACAGGAAAAACACTCTTATGCTATCAAAACTATACAAAAAGGATTGTTTTCATTAGAAGTGTCATTCAGTACATTAACCTTCGACGGGGTAAGAGGTATTATGAATTCCTTAAACAAAAAATGGAAAGTGGAAAGGAAATTGCATTTGACCCAAGACTACAAGGACCTTTCACATGTCATATCGCTGGACCTTCAGGATGTTGTAAAACTCAATTAGTAGTTGAGATTATAGTAAAGGCGAGAGATGTAATAAATCCACCAGTTGCTGAGATTACATTTTGCTATGGTCAATGGCAAGACATTTTCAAGAAATATCAAGGAAAAGTTAAATTCAACGAAGGACTCCTTTCAAGAGATGCATTTTCATATGGGAAAACATTCTCTTCTTATAATAGACATTCTAAACATTCTCTTCTTACAATAGACGATCTGTTAGATAAAGAAGATGCGCCTCTTATAAGAGATCCTTTTGTTAAGTGATGAGTATATATGAATAAATATTTAGGTTTAAATAGTAGCATATTATAAGTTCCACTTTCCCTAAGTTGACAAAGTATTTCAATATTATTTATATATAGTTTGGAATGGTATATGTCATATGAAATGAAGTTATAGGGTAATCTTATATTCTGTGAAATACATATATGCAATGAGGTGATTTTAAATATGGTATTTTAAAGTATATAGCATAGAATTGTATGGTAAACATAATGAGTTCTGGGTACATTTAGTGAATCGACATACAGGTATTTTAGCCCAAGCCTGTTACATAAGCAGTGACCTAACAAACCACTACTACCCGCACTAATCCGGGCTTGTTTGAACAAGTGGGGCATACGCCTGAAGGGACCCATGTTCTTGCGAGATTTGGGAAAAATAATTATGTAAATAACCTTAGGAATTCTACATAAAGTAAATTAATTACGTTATCATTATAGTATTATAGTACTTGTAGAAAAAGCCCATCTGTGATAGGCAATTTTAGTATTGGTCTGAATTGTTTAAATGGCTTTTAGGAATGTACCATGCACCAAGGCCATGAATATTGAAATACTCTGTTGCATAGCATTAAAACTAAAATGCCTAGGTCACCATTAGATGTTAGGGGCCACAAGCCCTATGAGTGGAGAATGCCCTAGCAACAGTAACTAAGAGGCAACCTGTATACAAAAAGGGCACTTTTATACCTGCTTCTGGGCTGACCACACATACTAATCTGGCCCAGCCATGTCTCCCCTAGGATCATTTCCCTTTTCACCTCACCCACTGACTGAGCAAACCAGATCTGTACCTATATTTTATGGTCATATTATGTCATTTCTGGATAGGGCTCAAAAGTTATTCTTACCTCCTGGCTATTATAGTTATATGTTTAGTAGGTTGGTTTAGTTTAGCTAGGTATGGACTCTATAGAATGGTTATTTGTTGATTAATTTGTAGCCTGCATATGGCTGAAGTATATTGTATAAGGTATAATGAAATTGTTATAATTTGTTAAGTTATGAAGTGGTTAGTCATGCATTATTTTGGGTAGTATTAATTAAGGTGGTTGAATAGGTATTTTAAAGGAATTTATTAGTAGTTATGGGTCCGGCATAAGGCCTGGGTGGTATAAAGTTCTAAAATGTGCATATTATGGCAGACTGACCAAAGTTAACTTATATTGTTATTTGTGTTATAATAGGCATTATAGCAAATATGTTGCTATCAATTAGTGAGATTATTATTATTGTTACAGTATGTAGAAAGGAAATAGATATAGATTTATGATTAAATTGCTGTTGTGTTGTCTCTGTGGAATATGTGCCTCTGTGTGCCTAGCAACCTTGACACGGCAGTAAGTCAGCTATATCAAAGATCCCCAGTTACCTTAGATATCACAACCTAACCCTCGAATTGCCTAAATATGCTCCTTCACGATAAATGCATATATTTATATTTTATATTCCTTTTGGTCAATAAGTTGTTGAAGCAATCGCAATGCCTTAGCAACCAAACAGCCACACCTAAAATGGAACTGCAATATTCAAAGATGATAAAGAATATAAATTAACCCCCCCTCCCTTACACTTTCATAAAAGGTTCTCAACCCTTCAACTAAGCTAGGATACAAACGTAAGATTCTTGAACAAGAAGGTGGCTTTATTGGTACTCTATTGGGATAAGCTGTTCCGCTCATATCCAGTCTTATCGGAGGACTTACAAGACATCATTAGGTAAAAAATGACGAGCTACAAACAGATGTTTCTTGTTCATCCAGATGCGTTGCAAAGTTCTAACAAAATGGAAATCGACAGTTCAACCATTTCTGGCAAAGTTGATTCTCCGCCTCCTCCCAAACAAAGTGACAAGGATTCCTTTTTTGAAAGGTCAATGGTAAAAGAAAAACCTGAACCTACAGCTTCTAATGAGGAGGTGTTGGCTCATTTACAAAAAGAAATGGGACGTGTATTGAACGATCCAACGATTAGCAGAGAAGAGAAACTAGCTACATATAATGATCTCATGACTAGGTCCTCTATTCTTTCCTCTAAAGCTAAAAGTATGTTGTTTTTAGCATCACACCTTTCATCTTCCCCTTCACCCTCTCCTCCACCTTCGCCTCCTATTGTAATCCCTAAAAGAGCTTCTACCAAACCAAGAGGATTACTTATGCCGAAGGTACTATCTCATAAAATGGAAAAGGCACTGCAAAAAGTTCCTGGTTCTTACCATACCTCTGTGTGTAATCTCTACAAGACCTTAGCCAAAACGCCAAAGCACTTCACAAAAGACAGACTACTCATTTTAGGAGACACTGCTATAGATGAATCTCATTTTGTCAACCTTCTTTCGAGTGCGGTGCAACCGACTACTAAGAAGCGACCCAACTTACCGGGGCAGAAACAATTTGTCAAGATTGTGAAGAAACTAAATCCAAAAATGAAATATATAAGGAACTATAACATGAAGGTTTTTGACAGTGAAGAGGAGCATGAAGAGGAGGAGAGACCTAGGAGGAAAGAGAAGACCCCTCAACAGGTAGGACTCGGTAGAAGTCACAAAAATCGACACTTTATTCCGTTTGTAAAATGGTCTACAAGGCTCTGAAGAAAGAAGTTATTAAGCACTTTACTGACCCTAAACAACCAGCAAGCTTCACAAGTGCATCCAAAATAAAGGAACACTATTTCAAAAAAGACTGACATCAAACATATTGAAGATGGTCTTGAATCTGGGGATGCTTATACTAAACACAAACCATTCAAGACGGATTCCTAGGTATAAAACACAGACTTTTGGAATAGATAAACAATGGCAAATGGACCTGATAGATATGCAATAACTCAAAAAGTATAATAAAGGGAATTCATATATAATGGTTCCCATAGATGTGTTCTGCAGATTTGGATTTGCAGAAGCACCCCATACACCTACACTCTTCTTCTATAAGAAGAAGAGACAAAGGAGGTATCTTCTTCTTGAAGGAGTCTAATTTCTTACCCCAACCTAACAGCAGGCTCAAAGGCTGACACCTGCTTCTTCGTTGTGTGAGACCAGTTCACTCGTCTCTCCTCGAAGAAGCAGGTCTCAGCATTACAGCCTCATGTTAGGTTGGGGTAAGAAATTAGATTCCTTCAAGAAGTAGAGACCTCCTTTGTCTCTACTTCCTATAGAAGGAGAGTGTAGGTGTATAGGGTGGCAGAAGCTACAAAGAGTAAAAAACCACAGATGTTGTGGAAGCTTTCAAAGTTATGACAGTTAAAAGATGTCCTAAATATCTCCAAACAGATACAGGTAAAGAGTTCCTGAACACAACTTTTAAGGATTACTTGAAAGAGAGAGGAGTATCCTTTTTCACTGGTGAAAATAGCAACATAAAATGCTCTATAGCCAAAAGGTTCAACGGGACCTTACAACAGAAAATGTGGCACTACTTCATTCACATGATAACATACATGTACATAGATGTACTACAAGATCTTGTGTATTCTTACAACCACACCTTTCATTCTACTATAGGCAGTCCACCGGTAGACGTCAATAAAGATAACGCCGACAGATTGTTCTAACACTTGTATGAAAGAGTCAGAGATAAAGACTTGAAGAAGAAGAAGAAAACAAACCATTAATGAAAAGTGGAAATAGAGCAACAATTCTGAGAAAAAAGAAAACTTTTAACCATGGATATGAACCAAATTGGAGCAAGGAAATATTCACTGTAAAGAAACCCAACTATATTAAAGGGTATGGAATCAAAGATGCCCTTCAAGAACAAATAAAGGGGTGGTTCTATCCTCAAGAGGTTCAGAAGGTGAAAGTTGCTTCGAGGAAGCAGTACACAGTGGAGAGCATCCTTAATTATAGAGGAAAAGGTAGTAAAAGAGAAGCACTCATCAAGTGGAAAGGGTACAGAGACAAGTTCAACAGTTGGGAACCAGTCAAGAACATACAAAAATGGATGTAACCTGCACTTTACCTAGTAATGCTTCTACGTATACAAAGACTTTTCCAGACAACACTCTGAGCACTTACAGAGTTCTTTTACAGAAGTATATGGTACTACCATCTGACACAGAATGTGCATTATCTGAAATAACACTTCCAGTCAAAGCTAGGGTACAATGTGCGGAAATCAACTTTCTATCTTCTCACTGCAGAAGCACCAAAAGAAAAGAAGAAGCAAAACACTGAGCAAACTAACACCAGAGCTTCCCGCGGTTCCCCTCAAGATTATTCTTCTTCTCCTGGTACTCAGTCTCCTCCGACTACACATGCAACTGCAGCTGGTTCAATTGCATCACCTCCCATATCAGACCCTGACACCTCTTCTGTGGGCCTATTTTCAGTTGCAAGGTCAGCTGCAAGGACAGCTGAGGCAGTTTCTACAGCTACTACTACTACTACTTCAACAGCTCCCTTTGCTTCTACACCAAGTTCTGAGACTTCTGACGGACCTAGCCCTCCTAAGAAACCTAGAGAAGGAATTACTTCGTTACAAGGCAGGTAGAAGCTGTAACTCGACTTAAGCAAGAAATGGAGAGCAGTAGGAAAAATGTGACAGGGAACCGTTCCTGACAGGAACGTTTGATACTGATTTGGTGACCCACATGCATGAAACACCAAAAAGAAAGCTAGAAGTTGAAATGGAGGGAGTTGAAAAAGAAGAAGAAGAAAACGATGACGATGAAGTAGAGCCCTCAGAAGTGTTCGAAGAAGCTGATGATGAATATCCAAAGAAACTTCCCTCCACATTGAATTACATCGATTCAATGGCAAAGAAACACTTTCCAGGAAAATGCTCATACACTCATTTCTCAATGAAAAGTGAGCGACTGGAAACCAACAAAGGTGTCATCAAACTCCTTAATAAAATAATGAGGATAAATATTCCAAAAGTGATCCAGAAAGTGAAATCTGAAAAGCAAAAAAAATAATGGAAGCGGTCCAGATGAAATTTTCTCTTATAACGAATTCACAATGAAAACACTTATTGCACTCCCTGCCAGCACCATGCTCGTCATACCAGAAAACCTTTCTTATCAACTTGGTTTCGAAGGAAAAATATACATGAGTAGGCACACACGAGCAAAACAAATAACAGATGTCAACTTCAGAAACCATACAGTCTATGTGTACTCTGACATTATTCACAACGGGATGGTAGGAGATACTGAAGCACTACTTCTTTGATGTATGGCATTAAACAGCTACTCTCCCAAAACAATGGACACAATAAACTTTCCCAATTTGATTTTTCATCCTCTGCGAATAACACATTTCAAAGAAATCTCAGTGTACTTAAGAGACAGTGCAGGCCAACCTATACCATTTGAGCACGGGGAAGTGTCGGTAGTAGTCACCTTTAGGGCTCTCTCCCACCCCTTTAGTACATTAGTGTAACTACGAAAACAGTGGAAAAATGGTAAGTTACTGTATAAACGCCTCACCCTTGTACTCAGCACCAAGAGGTGAATACGGACAATATTATAAGCGCTCGCACTTTGGAGGTGGACAATTATCTGCTTTTGGTGGAGCTAAAAGACAATGTGGCCACAGAATATTCGAAAGTATGATTAGATCAGCCCTTCCCATTATAAAGAAGCTTGGTGTATCAGCATTTAAAGCAGCGGTCCCCACCATCGTGAGAACATGAAAAGGAGTTTTTGACGATGTGGTGGCAGGAAAAAACATTAAGAAGAGCATCGTAAAATGGTCTAAGAGGGCAGGAAGTGAGTTAATGGACACTGCCTCCAGTGTAGCCAGAACGTGCCAACGGGAAGAAGAAGAGTGTAGGTAGATGTAATTCTATCCTTTTCTAATGTTATCAACATGAGTCTCATTCATCCCTGTGCTTTGACTTGTGCGGTAGGCAAATTAGATTTACACACACTACCCATATCACAAAAAGATATTCTTCGAAGTCAATTCGTGAAAAAAACAACAAACAACACTCTCACTTACATCACAACGTGTTTTGACCTTTGAACCGAGCAATCTTTACACAGACCTGAGTGAAGCTGAACTCTACCTAGAGTATGTAGTCCAAGGAAACGAGGAAGCTGCCTTAACCGTACAACACGATGCAGCCCCAGTGAACAACTTAATTCATTCCCCTTTCAGCAGCATGCAACTTCTCATTAACGGTGAGAAGGTCACTTCGAACAATGAAGAGTACTCCTACAAGTCTTATCTCATCGACCTTTTGACAATGGAGGAGGGTGCCAGAAAGTGTCGCCCCCAAGGTTGTCAGAACTGGTACACTGCAGAAAAAATGGACACAAGGAGTGCTGCCAACGCAGGTTGGAACTCACAATGAATAGTCCATGTCAGCGGAGGTGTGAAGTCTATGGTAGCAAGACCAGACCTGGATTTGTTTACTCAGTGTAAACTCCTACCCTCTCACTGTCGGATCAAACTCGTGTTCGAACGTCAGCCTGCAAGCTTCTACATGCAGATGGCGGCTAACAAGAGCTACAAGGTTGTGATCAAGAAGGCCGAAATGACCCTGCCCCAAGTTCACATCAGGGGCGAGGTGGTGGAGGTACACAATAAAAGTGTATGCAACCCCAAGAAGGGACCATTCAACTACCCAATCACCAGGAGTAAGGTCACAAAGCACACCCTCACGCAAGGCTCATCGGAGTACACATGAACCATGCCTGATACAACGCAGATCCCCACGGGGGTGATTCTGGGCTTCGTCAAAGAATCGGCCAGCTCAGGGACCAAGACTGAGAACCCGTTCAACTTCAAGCACTACAATGTAACAGAAGTAGGCTTACAGTTCGACGATCAAAAGTTCCACGTGATGACAGACTTTGTGAGCGGAAACCTTAGCCATGGTGTAGAGGATGGTTCTCAAAACCTCAGAACTGAACAAAATTCTATGTAACCATCCCCACACAAATAGATATTTCCTTGGAATTTTTCCCTCTGATAGAATACCCAGAAAACCCCGACCATTGACTTGTTTCATTAGCAACACAGATGCTCCCAAAAAAACAGGTGAACATTGGGTAGCATTTTGGGCATCACCTCAAGGTAAAACTTACTATTTTGACTCATTGGGTTTACCGCCAATAGCTATAAAGCACCTCTCATTCTGTCAATGTTCGTCATACAGTATCTGGGACTATAACAGACAACAACTACAAACACTCACTAACACCACCTGTGGAGTGCACTGTGTTAGATTTCTCATAGAAAAATGTCGCACTCTCAGCCCCTATGTCGTACTGTCAGCGTTAGGTACTACAGCACCAACAAACCTAACGGAGAAGATAGTGATTACATAAATGAACTTAAATCGACGGAAATGGACAAGAAGGAAACCCCAGATCTGGAAACGCTAGAAATGTGGTTATCTACAGATACAGAGGAAAAAGAAGGAGAGACATCAGAGGAAGATGAAGTACTAGACCTGCCTAATAGACGTCCCATAATACTAGGACGCATGCAACGTGATCTGGAGAATGCCATCGACTGTGTGGAGGCCCTGTCAGCCAATGTTGACAGACTCCTCTTCGAGGTTACCAACCTGCAAAGTAAGATGGAAGAATTCACAGAACGTTCAGCCCAATCTAGAGATTGTGGTTTCTTATGCTCCAACAACTCCTTTACTATCTAAGAAAAAATGACTGACCAAGGACAATGAATTATATACATAAAAAACTAAGAATTATAGTTATATAGCAAATGTATGAAAAAAAACAAAAAAAGTATAAGAATATAGAAAAATATGAAAAAAAAGCAATATTTATGACTTTTTAAATCTAAAAGATGCGCCTTGTATATATAAAGACATAATCTGCTTTTTCATTTCAATAAAAATAAATAACAAAATCTTGTTTTTATGTTTTCTTTATCAGCTATCATAAAACGACATATACAATACTATACAAACTATATACATAAAAAATGTAAAAAGGACGAGAATCATATAACGAGAATTGTATGGTAAAATATACGTATAAATACATATAAAAAATAATGACAAAAACGACGAAATAGTACATACGAGGTTAATTAAACGTCCGAATATTTATCTCACAAGCCCAAGCACTAGAGATTTACACCAGTAAAATAAACCCCTACTTTGATTATGGAGATATTTTCCTTTTAAATTTAAGCTCTAAATTGAGAGACAAACTACAACAATTACAAAATAGGGGCTTGAGAATATGTTTAATGTGGAATAACAGGCGCAATGTGGAACAATTGCATTCTGAATGCTCTTACTGTGGAACAACATAATATTGACTCCCTTGATAAGTTCAAGATTGAGCAGAAAAATGTTCCACCAATTCTCACTCGTACTGACCTAGTGACCTAATTAGTAGTATTTGCTATGTGCGCCAGTGACTCCATTATACTACTATTGTTGTATTGTTTTGATAGCCCCGCGTCACAACCCCTACAATCATGTAGTAATTACAATTGGGACATGTAGACCAGGCATCACACACAAAGGAAATCCGCACAAGTCTCTTACTGGACCAACAGATGGAATTCTAAGATTGTGTCAGCTTCTAGACAGTATTCTTCTGACAACCTTACTACAAGCATGGATGTAATCTAAAGATCCCATGGTGGACACACGACATCAACAGCCTTATGAGGTATTTACCGAAACCATGCCCCCTCCGAGTGCTTGGCCATTGACGCCACCTCAGTTGGACCACATAGGACAACCTAGGGAGCATGTTGGCTACTAGGGCTAAACATATAATAACAATTTGCTATTCAAGCCAAAGGTCCCCACATACCTCATCTTACCTACTTACTCAATGAACACTTCCACGGAGCAGCGTGGCCCTTGCCACCTCTGTTTTTCCAGGTTCGCAAGTCCGAAAGAATTTTAGTTTTTGTGACATTTCAGGCTTTTTGAACATCTATTTCCATACAAAGTATGAAAACCAAAAGCAAAAAAAGAAAAATTAATGGAAAAAATTCATCCCTCAAAATCAGCCAATCAGAGTGCAGGGTCCACTGAAATTGTGAGACCTATATGTAGAAGGCCACATTGTGTTAAATGGTTTATTATTTATGTTCTCATCAATAATTACTATTGAGGGCCTTTGGTCATATTTCATTATTCACCACTTGGAGTTTGTGTATATCTCAGTGGTGCCCTCTGGTGTTAGGTGAGCCTGTGTTGTCTTTGGTAACTAGGGGTTACTACTCCATTGCTGTTTTCTCCAACCACACACACACACAGGCTTGCTGAGTTATCATAGTTTGTACCTGTTTTTGCCAATTATTAATAAAAAAAAAAAAATCCCTCAAAATCAGCCAATCAGAGTGCAGGGTCCACTGAAATTGTGAGACCTATATGTAGAAGGCCACATTGTGTTAAATAAATATTCATGGTAGCCACTTGAGAGAGTACAGATGGGTATCGTTCCTAGCATTGTTGTGTTGGTCCGAATATCCCTTTTTACATTGAAAGTCACTTGCATGTTGGCAACACAACACCCTCTTGTCTAGTGTTAATTGGTGAATGTCATAAAGTTTCCAAGGGTAATTGATATAGGTCATAAAAAAACTAGTAATGCAGGCCTGATAATTATATCAAAACAACTCTTGCAGAAGACAAGCAGTATAACCAGCCCACGCTCAAACACAAATCACCGGTACCGTTACTCCTACATTAAGACTTTGGCTTAAAATATATATCTTTTTACAGAAATAGTTTTCACTTCACTATAACACAAATACTGTAAGTGTAGTACAAGTCTCAAACATACAACCAAATGTCGGTACGACGTACTCTGAGTGACTGCGGGTCTGTGCTTCAGGACGATGTTAGGGAGAGTTTCTTTTTCTGTTTTCTTGTTTTCTTGTGATTTTATGGTCTAACCCATGCCCCTTGGAGGATGCATGTGTAATGGGACTGTAGAAGAATCTAGATTGTGAACCACACTCTTCAGTGTGGGAGAGTGACAACCGACTGTCATGAGAAAATCTGATAGGTTCATCACACAGCGTCTGAATCTCATGCAATACACACAGGAGGGAATCTCTTATTTCTTTTTGACCTGTGATGTGAAGAGATTAGTGTTAAATACTTTTGAACATGTAAACTTAAGGATGTTTTGTCCTTTGATATCAAAGGTCTATGTATAAACCGGTATGGAGGTGTTCTTTTCCTAAAATGGAGACTTAGAAGAAAAAAATTGTGCTTCTTCACAATCACAAACGTCTGTGACACTTTTCACAAAAATTACAATGCTTATGATATAGGCACCAAACTTCGATTGCACATCTATGCCATCTGACAAATCAAAATACAGAGATATGCATAATTTCCATGGTAGGTCAGAAACACTGTTGAGGACGTGTATAAGAACCTCTTTAGCTTAAATATTGTCTATCAGCTTGATTATACTGCTACGCTAGGGTTTAAGTTATACACATAACCTAGTTAGCCCCATAATTTGAGGTTCAAAAGTTTACAGAGGAATTCGGTATTGCTATTTTTAGATTTTAGGTTTCTCTTCTCATCTAGATGGATTATCAGTGATTTAGAATTGTGATATTCAAATAAAGGGTTTCCTGTCTTCTCAATGGGTATCCTGTCTTCTTATTGATGGATCAAGGTGTTTCACGTCCTCTAATTGGTTATCTAATTAAGAACTAATTGTTTAATTGATTAGCAATTTGTCCTTTTTTGGTAAATCAAGTAGGATATCAAGGATAGACACCAGTGGTTGGGGCGTGAATGGCGCTACTCCCTTTCATCACAACCATAATATTTATTTCTTAACCTTTTGCCTTGTAGAAGAAACCATTAGATAGCCAATGAATAACCATATCTATTCATATAACTTATATAGAAATAATTACAACACCAACTGTGTAGGTGAGTCACTAATCTAAAAATCTTAATATTTAGGTTTATTTTTTAAACATCAATATCTCACTTAATATTCAACCTAGAGGTCTGAAATCTCTAGTACATATTCTCGACATATAAATGCAGGGGAGAGTGTCTCAGATTTTTGATATAGGTCTCCCGTTTCCCGTTTTTGGATGTTTTTGCCCATAAATAAAATTTAGGACCTAAATCAAAAATCTGAGACACTCCTCCCTGCTTTGATTGCCATGAAGTTGTATGTAAAATTATATTCATGTAGGTTAAGTATTGAATGAGATATTGATGTTCAAAAAATAAAATTACATAAAATAGTTTAAAATTCATTCAATCTCAGTTTTTAATTCCTTCATGATAATATTGGTAAAAGTAGAAAGAGAAAAATGTGAGCTTTTAAATGATGTATAATGTGTTTGGATCAGAACGATATTGAACAATTCATTGATGATTTCCTTAATTGGCCATTGACCACTGGTGTCTATCCTCAACAGCGATATTTCCTTTCCTTTCATTATTAATTTTGGTTAATCAGGTAGGGGTTTTCCCCAAGGATTCCCCTGCTCCTATTTTTAGAACAAGCTGTCATGACCTAGTTTTCTGTTTCCTTAGATTACACGGGAAGATTTTGATCTCATACACTAAAAAACTTGGCCCTGGTTGAATTACTTTGCTACATACCGTGTCAATCAGTGTAAGGGATGTGTTCACACTCTTGCAGTGTCAATAGTATGGAGGTTACATAACAGCCTCCCCACCCACCCACCCCCGCCCAGCTGGGGACATCTATAATTAGCACTATGTTTGGTTGTCTCATTTTAGTTATTTCCCAGCCCTTTCTATGTCTGACCAGAGGTGTTGGTAAAGGCCTAGACTGCAGAGCAACCCACGGGGAGACCTGCAGGGCTATCCCCCTGACCTCTTCCCGGCCCCCTACCCATCCTAATCCCGTCAGTCCCACAGAGTAACACACGGGGGCTGATGACTTGTGGAAGAAAAGAAGCTTTTGATAGGGTTTTCATGCCGATTTGAGCACTTTGAAAAAAATCCAAATTTAAAACATTTATGACTCCCAGTAGGAGTCAACTATGGGTCAAATGTGACTCTTAGGTTGTAGCCCCGAGTGAGAAGGACAATTCTATACATGCCAGAAAATTCTGTGATGATTACAAAATTATCTAGAAATTTAGAAAGATTTTTCACCTTATTTTTATACTGAAAGACTCAACCAATGGATTTTGCTAAAATCTTTCATAAATGATAATTAGGCCCATCTTATGCCAAAAATGTACCCTAATTGCTGGAAATCCTTTTACATATTTCCCAGCCTTTACTCCATGTCCTTGACCATCCCTCTATGAATAGCCACCTCTAGCCTCCTGATATTCTCAGGTTGCAAAGAGCTGATGATTTGTGGAAGAAAAGAACCTTTTGATAGGGTTTTCATGCCGATTTGAGCACTTTGACAAATTTCCAAATTTGAAACATTTTTGACTCCCAGTATGAGTCAACTATGAGTCAAAACTGACTCTGAGCTTGTAGCCCCGACTAAGAATGACCATTATAAACTAGTCAGGAAACTGTGAGACTAATAAAACATTTTCTAGAAATTTAGACAGATTTTTACCTTAATTCTTACAGTGAAAACCCCAACCAATGGATTTTGCTAAAAACTTGCATAAATGATATCTAGGCCTATCTCATGCCAACAATATTGTCGGATATATGGGCAGCAAATTTTCTCGGGGACAACTCATGGGTTAAGGATGGGTGCAGGTGGCCAGCCTAATACATCATAGTGGGATTGGATGTGTCCTTCTGGTAGGCCTGAGCCTCAAATCAAGATAGAAACAATACAGGAGGGGGGACGGTTGGTAACCAACCACCACTATAATGTAATGGGCCAGGTACCTGCACCTATCCTTGGTCCCTGAGGTGGGCCCCTGATAATTCAATGCCTGTAAATTCAACAACATTTTTGGCATAAGATAGGCCTAATTATTATTCCTGGAAGGTTTTAGCAAAATCTACTGGTTGAGTTTTTCTGTGTGAAAAAAACAGTAAAAACCGTTGTGATTTTCCAGATAATGTTGTAATCGTCACAGAATTTCCTGACATGTATAGAATGGACCCTCTCACTTGGGGCTACAATCTCAAAGTCAGTTTTTACCCATAGTTCACTTTTTATGGGAGCCATGAATATTTCAAATTTGAAATTTTTTTAAATTGCTCAAATCGGCCTAAAAACCCTACCAAATGATTCTTTTCCTCCACAAGTCATCTGCTCCTTTCATCCTAAGATTATCAAGGAGCTAGGGCCGGGAAATGAGTAAAGTGACTTCAGCCTGGCCTCTGAGGGCTTGGTCCCTGAGATGCCCCCTGATAATTTGATGCCCATGAATTCAACAACATTTTTGGTATTAGAAAGGCCTAATTATCATTGCTGGAAGGTTTTAGCAAAATCTACTGGTTGAGTTTTCCTGTGTGAAAAAAACAGTAAAAATCGTTGTGATTTTCTAGATAATGTTGTAATCGTCACAGAATTTCCTGACATGTATAGAATGGACCCTCTCACTTGGGGCTACCACCTCAAAGTCAGTTTTCACCCATAGTTCACTTTTTATGGGAGCAATAAATATTTAGAATTTGGAAATTTTTCAAAGTGCTCAAATCGGCCTTAAAACCCTTCTAAATGATTCTTTTCTTCCACACTATTTATAGCATGTCCCGGCCCCCACACCCTTCCCCTGGCACCATCACCCCACCCCACCCCGAGCCTGCTACATTATTGGGACCTACCTGGACATATCCCCGTCATATCCCGGCCTACACACCCTTCCCCTGGCACCCCCCCGGCCTGTTACATTATTGGCTAGGGGTGGCTATGCATAGAGGAATGGCCCGGGGCATGGAGTAAAGGCTGGGAAATAGGGGAACCTATCCCAACCCCTCCTAATCCCGTCAGCACCACAGAGAAATGCACGGGGAGACCAGGGCCATTCCCCTGAGCCCTCCCCGGCCCCCTACCCCTCCTAACCCGTCAGCACCACAGAGCAACGCACGGGGAGACCCGGGCCATTCCCCTGAGTCCTCCCCGGCCCCCTACCCCTCCTAATCCCGTCAGCACCACAGAGCAACGCACGGGGAGACCAGGGCCATTCCCCTGAGCCCTCCCCGGCCCCCTACCCCTCCTAATGCTGTCAGCACCACAGAGCAATGCACGGGGAGACCAGGGCCGTCCCCCTGTCCTCTTCCCGGCCCCCTACTCCCCCTAACCCCATCAGCACCACAGAGCAACGCACGGGGAGACCAGGGCCGTCCCCCTGACCTCTTCCCGGCCCTCTACTCCCCCTAATCCCGTCAGCACCACAGAGCAACGCACGGGGAGACCAGGGCTATTCCCCTGACCTCTTCCCGGCCCCCCTGAACCCTCCCCCGTCTCTAAAGAGGGATATAAAACTTCCTAAATGATTCTTTTCATCCACAAGTTATCATGTATACATACATACATGTATACATACATGTATACATACATGTATACATACATACAACATACATACATACATACACACATACATACATACACACACATATAATACTATATTATCTAGGTCATTGGGTCAACTTAAGGAGGCGAAAGTTTAGTGGCAGCTCCAGGGTTACAGGCAAGGTGGGGGGGGGGACTGTTATGCAACCTCCATACTATTGACACTGCAAGAGTGTGAACACATCCCTTACACTGATTGACACGGTATATAGCAAAGTAATTCAAACAGGGCTAAGTCTATTAGTGTATGAGATCAAAAATTTGCCGTGTTAAGCTACGCCCTTTGGATGACATCATAACCATCCACCACTTACGGTTGACCTTCTTACCCATTCCTTTTGCACTGCTCCC
Organism: Lepidonotus clava; assembly: GCA_936440205.1. NCBI lineage: Eukaryota > Metazoa > Annelida > Polychaeta > Phyllodocida > Polynoidae > Lepidonotus > Lepidonotus clava. The sequence continues at coordinate 48,248,105 of OW387146.1, read as the reverse complement.
TCTCCTAATAACTACTTTTACAATTGATTTAAGTTTTCTCTAGGAAAACTAACATTGTGTGTTAAAGCAGGGAATTCAATATTCACTGTTTTTGACAAAGATTGAAGCAAAAACTTCCTAAAATAGATGTATGTTGGTTATTCATATTACAGTGATTTGATACCATATCATCATTATCAAAGGAAATTATGTGAACTCCCCTAGAATTAATGAACCTTTCAGTTGTCTTCACCAGAACCAATAACTGCAGGAGCCCATGCTAATAAAGTCTCAATTTGATTAGATAATATAGACATGGCATCCTGCGCAAATATTCTTTCCATTTTCACCTGGAGAAGCCATGTCTCTTCAATCACAACGATTTGCCTTTAACATATGAACGCAAAACATTAGTAACATACTGAGCAGCCTGATAGAACAGGCAAAAATGCTAAATTCTAGGACCGTTCATTCTTCTTCAATCTGCTAGTCATCTAGAAGTTTACACATGTACACACAGGAGGATAACAATGTACATGGTCGTCTGCCATGAATGAAGTATGTGATCAACTGCAATGAAATCCTGATTATTTAAATGTCTATTCAGATATTAGCATTGTTCTTAATTTCATGTAGAAGGAAAACCAAAATAGTAAAGTGGAGGGACATACATTTCAAAAACTCAAACGGATTTCTTCCTGCACATTGTCTTTGGACTTTGAAATAGTAATTTCCTGAACTCGTCGTTGAAGCCTCCAGATTCATTAAATTTGATAAGCCTCTGCCAGAGGTTTTCATGAATTTTAAAGAGTGGGCCACCTCTATGTCTATCATGCATATGCATGAAGATAGTTTCTCTCAGCTCTTTATCTCCCATGCTGTTGTAGAAGTTCGAATTTTTGTATATTATATATTTGGAACATATGTTAATATGGCTGAAGTTGCACCTTTTCGCCAGAATTCCTGTAAACATCATCAAAATGTAGAATGAATTTCCCTGTATCCTTTGCAGCTGCATAGTAAAGTGTTTTGGTCACATCCATGGACATAATATACCCAAGACCATACAACGTATTTGGATATTCATTTGCAGCATACTGCTTTTTGGAAACGGCATAACGACCCCTGCGGTTTACCCGTGGTTTAAAAATTGTACCCATCAGAACAGAACGAGTCCTCTGTGTTGCTACAAAATGTTTCAATAGCATTTGCAATAGGAACATATTGATAAATGTATCATCGTCACACTTTATAACAAACTTTGCATTTGAACAGTAATACACTGCTGTGTGAAACCCTAATATAGCTTTCAGGGTCAATGTTTTGAAATTATCAATGAAGTCTGAGATAATAATGTCATCATAATTATGTGTCTGCCTCTCTTAGCAACGCATCCTTTTCAGAATTGCTATGCTTACTTTGTCCAATTATAAAGGAATATTGCACTTCTTCATCTTTCAAAATATCCCTATCTCCCCAAGTTTTGCGGATTATTTCTCTATGCTTTCTATTGCGAGGTGCACTAAATATGAATAAAAATAAGGAAACTGTTGAGTTATGTACACAAATTGTCTTAGGCATTACTTTGTAGTAAAGGCAGCGCTTGTTAATTAAACAAAGCCCTGGTCCCAATTCAAGGGACATACTTGGCATACTAACATAAGGAAGGTGGTCTTTCATATAATTGATTGATAAAAATAAAACAATGAAAATGACGCAAAATAAGTAGTTAATCTTGTCCCACTGCATCATCTATATACTGTGGATATGGTTTTTGACTGATACAGTTTCCACAGAGTACTATAAAACAGCTAATATGATATGAGGAGCTCATATGATGATGCTGTAAGTTTTAAAATTACGAAATGATTATACACACCCTCTGTTCTATCAGTTTTTGGACTTCCCTAAGAATTAATCTAGATTATTTTCATAGTTTCTTGTTTTGGCAAATATGGTACAAAGAAAATGAGAGCGAAATCCATGCATATATACCATTTACGTGTTTCATTTAATTGAGACATCTTTAAACTTTCTTTTCTGATAAAGTTCTTGAAAAGAAGGAAACTGAGACTTTAAATTCATCAGAATTTCAAAGTTCTATTCTACTTTCACCAATTTCAGCGTAACAAAATTAAAAAGTTAACACAAGTTCTTTACGCTGTAGACTTATTGCAATAAAGATCTTTTCATATAATAAGAATCTGAACGCATTTCCTAAGACCTGAAAACAAAAGTAAACAATATTGTATAAAAACTAACCTAAACAATATAATATGCAGCAAAATCGGCAAACTGATTAAAACAGGTCACAGAATTGTTCAAAATCAATTTACATAGGTGTTGGGTAAGGAATGTTAAACTCATATTGAGTTTTGAGTTTGAGGGTAAGTCAAAGATTTTAACGTTGAATGTTTCTTAAAATTATAAAGAGGGTATTGAACGCTATTGTTTCGTTTGGTGTTGATTATCATTTCCGTGCAATGTCCGATATAATTATTACGGTTGGTATTGTCTCTAATGGGAGTGCTAGTCGAGTGGTGAGCGAGTCCACAGTATGGGCGCTCAATCCATAACATGAACAATGTTTGGCAGTGCAGTAAGTTTATTGGTGGTTATAGTGATGCGTACAGCTGCTCGTGGAGGCAATGAATCCAAGGTATTACAGTTCAGTTTGAGGGAAGTAAGCTTCCTCCGTAGAGTCCACTTGTTCTCGCCTCCGGCCGTCTCGTAACAACGTTGTATGAGTCACCAGATGTCCCTGTGGTTGTATGGCTACCTAAACCCCCTTTTCGAATCTCCCGATCCGATTGATCCAAGTGCTACTGTTCTCTCTCTCTCGACTCTCCTACACTCTCGTTTATAAAGCAGTCTGATATATCGATTTTTCCCGGGGCCTCAGTGCTTGCGGGGAAGTGTGTCCCGATGATCATTGTCGTCAGGTATATCAACACTTACCAGCAGCACTTGGCCATTACTATATATTTCCATAAACTAAGTAATTTGGAAGAATTCCCGTCATGTATATTCATCTGGTGGCTCTTACACTAATTCAGTAGGCACGCACAAAGCAAATGTTAATTTCTACCTTTGTGCAGTATCACTGAAAGGAATAGTGACTATCCTGTTACACAGTGTATATTTTATTGTGTTTTTGTTTTATAATTTCTTTTATTTGGTGTGACTTGTGTGTATGGGGATCCCTGCATGAATATTTATCAAGGGACTCCACGTCACCTGCGGCCTCCCTCTACTTGCTGGGTCCCATCTTGACCACTTTAAAGAATAAAAGGAGTTTAACCAATATAAATTTGTCTTCACTATACTTTCCGGCTACAATCCACATCAGCGACACCCAGTGCAAAGATTGACAGAGTTCAAGACAGATAAGTCAATCTTAATAGTTGCCAATTTACCTGATACAGTCATTAATTCTGACCTTGATAATGTTATACAGCATCAGAAAACAAGTCTCACAACTTTGAGTCGTCCCCTTGATTCCCTAGATACCTCTGACCAGTCATTGCCTAATGAAGGATCGTTGATCCTCAATGTGCTGAACAATATTCAACTATCTTTAGCAACCCAGAGTCAAGATATTAAAGAACTTAAAGACTCGTGGAGAGGCACTCGTGATTCTCTAACTTTCTCGCAGCAAGAAATTAAAGAGAGCCAAGAAAAATGTAGAGAACTAGCCATGGAAAATCGAGCGCTCAAAAGGGCAACAAACAAGCTACAGTCGCATACCAGAGATATGGAGCACTGACTGCAAGCTCTTGAATTTGAGGTGTCAGATCTTGATAATGCAAACCGCCATCATAATCTCTGAATGGAAGGGGTCCTTGAAACAGAAGGAGAAAACCCTAAGACTATAGCATTTGACATTATCTCAAAAATAGCCCCAACCATTATCAAAAATGATATTGATGTAGCATACAGTTCAGGCCTCAATAAGGGGATGCACCCAATAGTAGTGATCCTCCACTCGTTAGAACTCAGGGACTTTGTTCTGGCAAACAAGGAAAGTCTTCTGAAAATTCCAGAAATGAAACGTATCTAGGTGAATGCAGATCTTAAGGGCAATCGCGGCATTTGTTTGTGCGCAGGCATAATGCACAGCCTGGCTGTATAGGTGTGCAGTGAATCATGACCATGAAAAGTATAGAACCCTATGGGGGGAAAATGCGTTTTTGCTCATGTCTCTGTTACTATGCATCCAAAAAGCACACTGTAAGTTACAAAGTTGTAGCCCAGGACCTCAGGAATCCATATATTTTCTTAGATTTCAGAGGTATTCATTTTTTTAACTAATTATGAATCTATTTGTAATAAAAGTGCTATTTTCGACCCTACCCTCCCATTTTGGCAATTACATGTAGAATGTCTGTCCTTGAGCTGCTGTTGCATGGGTTCTGCACTGTACATCATGAAACAGACTATTGTGTATAAAGAATTATATGTTTAGGTACATAATAATAGGTTCCATGTGTGTTGGAAATAAAGAATAAGCATATAACATAATTGATTAATTTTTCTAATTTTCATAAATTTGTGTCTAAATCTATTAAGAGTTATGAGGGTTTTCTGAAAAAGTGAGAATGGTGACCCCCTATTTTTTTCCATTAAATGATAACCAACACTTATCCCAATCAGATGTAGGTATTTCAAGTAATTTTCAACGTTAATAATGTTTTCATTACCAATATAATAAGAATTTATTCTTTTTTATCAGCAGATTCACCCAAGCAAATTCCCCCAAAATAACTTTATTTTTGTATTTTTGGCAAATAATGCATTATGTATAAAGATGAGCCTATTGACTTCATATCCAAATGAGTTAGAAACATAATCAATAATTATTATTAATGTGATTAATAAATTTCTTAAAGTTATTCTAATTTTTGAAAATACTGAAATTTTCATTTTTTGCCAATGATTTTAATTCAAAAGTTAGCATGGTGACCCCCTATTTTTTCTTTATTTCTGGAATCCATATACCCTAAACTTGTATATCCCCAAATTTAAAGTAAATGTCAACGTTAGAACTGTAATGGACCGATTGTCTTTAACCCAGTGATTAAAAAGAAAAGAAATGAGGCAAGCACAGTAGCACAACTGGCGACCAGAGCAGGCATGACCTCTCGGCAGAAAGGTGGGGGTTTCTATGGGGTTTATTATGGTTATACAGACTTGTCAGAAAATCTTCCTGACCAAGTTAAAGTGGCCTCCACTAAGACGAAGAAGTTCAATAATGTCACTGCTTTTGCTAGCCGCCTGGCACTGCTTTAAAAAATGTTTGAATGCAAGATTAAAATTGATAATATCATCTATATGATCTGCAGAGCAAGCCATAAGCTATAATAGGGCCAAGTTTGCCGAGTACAAAAAATCCATTTTGGATACCCCTTGCCCCTATACCACCAAACGAATAGCCCGTTCAATACGTTCAAAAGCCTGGGATTATAGGTGTGAGCTGATTGTGAAAGAGATCATGCAGGAAAAATATATTTTGATTGTGACAGGAGACAACAAACTGGCAGAAGCAACACTTGACCCAAGGTGAGGAGCAGCCTGTACCCTCCAATTTACCCATCTTCAGGCGGGAAATTACAAAGGTGAAAATCAGATGGGTAAAATCCTTAGGGAAATTAGGATTGAACTCCGCACGTTATACCAGGGCCTAATGCTGCTGGCTGGTGCCGTTGTGGCTGAGTAACCCCACTGACCCGAATACGGTCACCTGCACTGCAAGTCATAGTGCCGGCAGAGCTCGCTGAGACAATCCGTGTGTACCCACTGATGCCTGCCTATCTCACTGTTACCTGCGAAGCCTGCATTGTGTGTGGATTTTTTTCATTTATGAGAAAGATAACTGAAAGGTTATTTGATTATTTCATGACTAAGAAGAAATGGCACGAATCGGGTGAGTGGCGAGACGGTACAACAGCGGTAATTTTACGAGTTTCAGAGGGATCTAGGCTAAGGAAAGTAACCAAAATTTCTCTGTAAGACTCGTCTATACCAGTGATCATGTATATACTGTCAAAAGGCATGTAAATAACATATTTTGAGCGTGGGATGCCGCCAAAGACAAGGAGTGTGTCGAATCAAGAAAAAGGTAGCGGTGAGGACCCGGATGTTCAAATGTCAACAATAACAAAAACATCAATGGCGGCGCGCAGGGTAGATGACCCGATCAAGTCTGACACGGAAGATATCCTGACTAAAATCCTGAGTAATCAACAAGCAACCAGCACAAAATTAGAAGAAAAACTCACTATACTTGATGAACAAATGGAGCAATCGCGAGTTTCTTTGGATAGTTACATCGAGAAGAGTGATCTAAAACATGATTCGATCGAGGAGCAAATGACAAAGGTAATAAACGATGCCAAACTACTGTCCGCGAGGGTGAAAACGCTCGAGGAGACGTTAAAGACCACAAGTGATGATCTCATGGATACTCAGGCCGAACTTAAGAAAACAAAGGAGGATTTGATGGAAAAATCACGAGTACTGGAAAAACTTGATAGGAAATTTACGCAAGAACAAGACGAACTCAAACGGTGTCTACTGATCTTGGACGGCATTAGTGAAAAACCACCAAAAAAGCCTAAGAAGATAGCTTCCGATCTCCTGAATGACCTAGGAATCGAACATAAAGACAGTGACATTGTTATGGCCTATCGTTTGGGTACACTCAAGGATCATGCTGTAAGACCTAGGTCGATTAGGATTCAATTTCTGAGTATTAACTTGAAGGGGGAGGTGTTTAAGAATGTAGGTAAACTTAAACATAAGGAGGAATGGAAAGGCGTGTTCATAAATGATTCTTTCACTAAGCAAGAACAAAATGATCGAAGGGATCTTAGGTGTGTGTTCGCTGCAATGAAAGCCAAAAAAATAGATGTGAAACTCAGAGGAAACAATTTAGTTATCGATGGGAAAAAATACACTCACAATGACATCAATGATTTGCCACACGGGGTTACAATGGAATCTATTAAAATTATTAAAGTTTCAGATGGTTTAGCATTCCAATCACATTTCGCTTTTTTAAGCAATATGTTTCCATGCCAAATAAAACATGAGGGGGTATTATATAAATCATCCGAACATTTGTATTATGCAGAAATGGCCAGGTATCATGGGCGTTTAGATTTAGTAGATTATATTATAGCAGCAAAGGACGGGTACCATGCCAAACGAATAGGGAAGAAAATTAAACCAAACGAGGGATGGGAAAGGGATAAAATCAAGATTATGAGAATGATTATTAGACTAAAATTCGAACAAAACCCAAATATTCATGAAAAACTACTGAAAACAGAGGGATATCTATATGAGGCAACTCGTGGGGACTCTTTTTCATGTGGTTTTTCATTGGCTGATCACACCAAGATCAAAAAGGACAGTGTGCCAAAGGAAAACTGGTTGGGCAGATTATTATGTGAGTACAGGGACGAGCTATTGGCCTGATTAGCAACAGGTATGAAGGGTTTTTCTAATTACTGTGTATATACTACTTCATTGATCCCTCATGGGAATATTGTGATCAAAAATTAACATGAATTATGATTGTATCGTTGGGCATAAAACGCATCAATCCTATGTTTATTGATTATATAAAACACTAGAGGTGATCATAGTTAATCCAAAAAATGTCCTTTTTGAAATCATTGCTTTGTCCGGCACTCCATGTATATATCAAAGAGTTGTAGTCTATTTTCCATATGAACGTATTAACTTAATAATTATTATTACATAGACCGTCTGCTGTACAATTATTTTTGTGTTTTATAACAATGAGGTATGATAGGCACGGGAAGAATTTGAACTCATACATTCGACAGGCTCGGGCTTGTCTGAAACCACTTCCTCTAAAAAGTGTCAAGGAGTGTAAGGGATGTGTTCACACTTTTGCAGTGTCAATGGTATGGGCCATTACATAAGTGTCTCACAGGGGGTCCCCCCCCACCTTGCCTGTAACCCTGGAGCTGCCACTAAACTTTCACCTCCTTAAGTTGACCCAATGACCTAGATAATATAGTATTATATGTGTGTGTATATGTATGTATGTGTGTATGTATGTATGTATGTATGTTGTATGTATGTATGTATGTATACATGTATGTATGTATACATGATAACTTGTGGATGAAAAGAATCATTTAGGAAGTTTTATGTCCCTCTTTAGGGGGAGTAGGGGGCCGGGAAGAGGACAGGGGGACGGCCCTGGTCTCCCCGTGCGTTGCTCTGTGGTGCTGACGGCATTAGGAGGGGTAGGGGGCCGGGGAGGGCTCAGGGGAATGGCCCTGGTCTCCCCGTGCGTTGCTCTGTGGTGCTGACGGCATTAGGAGGGGTAGGGGGCCGGGGAGGGCTCAGGGGAATGGCCCTGGTCTCCCCGTGCATTGCTCTGTGGTGCTGACGGGATTAGGGGGAGTAGAGGGCCGGGAAGAGGTCAGGGGGACGGCCCTGGTCTCCCAGTGCGTTGCTCTGTGATGCTGACGGGGTTAGGGGGAGTAGGGGGCCGGGAAGAGGTCAGGGGGACGGCCCTGGTCTCCCCGTGCGTTGCTCTGTGGTGCTGACGGGATTAGGGGGAGTAGGGGGCCGGGAAGAGGTCAGGGGGACGGCCCTGGGCTCCCCGTGCGTTGCTCTGTGATGCTGACGGGGTTAGGGGGAGTAGGGGGCCGGGAAGAGGTCAGGGGAATAGCCCTGGGCTCCCCGTGCGTTGCTCTGTGATGCTGACGGGGTTAGGGGGAGTAGGGGGCCGGGAAGAGGTCAGGGGAATAGCCCTGGTCTCCCCGTGCGTTGCTCTGTGATGCTGACGGGGTTAGGGGGAGTAGGGGGCCGTGGAAGAAAAGAACCTTTTGAGAGGGTTTTCATGCCGATTTGAGCACTTTGAAAAATTTCCAAATTTGAAACATTTATGACTCCCAGTATGAGTCAACTATGGTTCAAAACTGACTCTAAGGTTGTAGCCCCGAGTGAGAATGACCATTGTAAACTAGTCAGGAAACTGTGAGACTAATAAAACATTTTCTAGAAATTTAGACAGATTTTTAACTTAATTCTTACAGTGAAAACCCCAACCAATGGATTTTGCTAAAAACTTGCATAAATGATATCTAGGCCTATCTCATGCCAAAAATGTCCCCTATTTAATGGAAATCATTTTAAATATTTCCCGGCCTCCAGCCATTCCCCTCAGCTTCCCCTATTTGATGGAGTTAAGGTTGTTGGGGCATTCTGACGGGAATGCAATTACCTGATGACTTGTGGAAGAAAAGAACCTTCTAGTAGGGTTTTCATGCCGATTTGAGCACTTTGAAAAATTTCCAAATTTGAAACATTTATGACTCCCAGTATGAGTCAACTATGAGTCAAAACTGACTCTAAAGTTGTAGCCCCGAGTGAGAATGACCATTGTAAACTAGTCAGGAAACTGTGAGACTAATAAAACATTTTCTAGAAATTTAGACAGATTTTTAACTTAATTCTTACAGTGAAAACCCCAACCAATGGATTTTGCTAAAAACTTGCATAAATGATATCTAGGCCTATCTCATGCCAAAAATGTCCCCTATTTAATGGAAATCATTTTACATATTTCCCGGCCTCCAGCCATTCCCCTCAGCTTCCCCTATTTGATGGAGTTAAGGTTGTTGGGGCATTCTGACGGGAATGCAATTACCTGATGACTTGTGGAAGAAAAGAACCTTCTAGTAGGGTTTTCATGCCGATTTGAGCACTTTGAAAACTTTTCAAATTTGAAACATTTATGACTCCCAGTATGAGTCAACTATGAGTCAAAACTGACTCTAAAGTTGTAGCCCCGAGTGAGAATGACAATTCTATACATGTCAGAAAATTCTATGATGATTACAACATTATCTAGTAATTTAGAAAGGTTTTTCACCTTATTTCTATATTGAAAGACTCAACCAATGGATTTTGCTAAAAACTTGCATAAATGATAATTAGGCCCATCTTATGCCAAAAATGTCCCCAATTTGATGGAAATCATTTTTCATATTTCCGAGCCTCAGGTGAGGGGATAGGTTGGTTACCTACCGTTCCCCCTCCTCTATTGTTTCTTTGTTGATTTGAGGCTCAGGCCTACCAGAAGGACACATCCAATCCCACTATGATGTATTAGGCTGGCCACCTGCACCCATCCTTAACCCATGAGTTGTCCCTGAGAAAATTTGCTGCCTATATTATATTCGACAATGTTGTTGGCATGAGATAGGCCTAGATATCATTTATGCAAGTTTTTAGCAAAATCCATTGGTTGGGGTTTTCACTGTAAGAATTAAGGTAAAAATCTGTCTAAATTTCTAGAAAATGTTTTATTAGTCTCACAGTTTCCTGACTAGTTTATAATGGTCATTCTTAGTCGGGGCTACAAGCTCAGAGTCAGTTTTGACTCATAGTTGACTCATACTGGGAGTCAAAAATGTTTCAAATTTGGAAATTTTTCAAAGTGCTCAAATCGGCATGAAAACCCTATCAAAAGCTTCTTTTCTTCCACAAGTCATCAGCTCTTTGCAACCTGAGAATATCAGGAGGCTAGAGGTGTCTATTCATAGAGGGATGGTCAGGGACATGGAGTAAAGGCTGGGAAATATGTAAAAGGATTTCCATCAATTAGGGGACATTTTTGGCATAAGATGGGCCTAATTATCATTTATGAAAGATTTTAGCAAAATCCATTGGTTGAGTCTTTCAGTATAAAAATAAGGTGAAAAATCTTTCTAAATTTCTAGATAATTTTGTAATCATCACAGAATTTTCTGGCATGTATAGAATTGTCCTTCTCACTCGGGGCTACAACCTAAGAGTCACATTTGACCCATAGTTGACTCCTACTGGGAGTCATAAATGTTTTAAATTTGGATTTTTTTCAAAGTGCTCAAATCGGCATGAAAACCCTATCAAAAGCTTCTTTTCTTCCACAAGTCATCAGCCCCTGTGCGTTACTCTAGATCTGTGGGACTGACGGGATTAGGATGGGTAGGGGGCCGGGAAGAGGTCAGGGGGATAGCCCTGCAGGTCTCCCCGTGGGTTGCTCTGCAGTCTAGGCCTTTACCAACACCTCTGGTCAGACATAGAAAGGGCTGGGAAATAACTAAAATGAGACAACCAAACATAGTGCTAATTATAGATGTCCCCAGCTGGGCGGGGGTGGGTGGGAAGGGGACCCCCTGTGAGACACTTATGTAATGGGCCATACCATTGACACTGCAAGAGTGTGAACACATCCCTTACACTTCTTGACACGTTTTAGAGGATGTGGTTTCAGACACCCCCGAGCCTGTCTAATGTATGAGTTCAAATTCTTCCCGTGAGGGGAAACATTCTCCGTTCCTATCAATTGTGTGTATATGTGCAATGGATCTGTATATTTAGTACTTTGATCTGGGAATTTATAATATTATGATTGATTACAGAAATAACAAAGGGATGCACATTTGTCATCTGAATGTATGTAGTCTAATTAATAAATGGGATGTTGTAAAAGAAACATTTGTGACCTGCCGAGGGGAAAGGGTGCTCCGAGCTACCCTGCATGGAGCACCCTTTCCCCTCGGCTGGTCACATTTAGCAATTGTGGTGTTGATATTATTGGATTTTCAGAGACATGGTTGCATGATAGATTACCTTCTGATTTATTTAAATTAAATGATAATTATACCATTATTAGGCATGATAGACTATGGAACGATAATGGTCTACAAGTCAAGAGAGGAGGTGGACTCTGTCTTTATGTAAATAATAACTATGATTTTTCTTAGACTATGTATAGTCATTTTAATATGAGTACCATAGATTGTGAGATGCAGTGGGTTGGGATTAAGCAAAAACCCTCGAAAACTATTTTGATATGTAACCTTTATCTACCCCCACAGGGGTCAATTGATGGATTTATTGAAATATTAGAAGACAAACTTAAAGACATTAACTTAAACAAAATTGAGTTGGTTTTATTGGGTGACTTCAATATAGATTTTAATGATTCTAAGAACCAGACACGGGAATAAGTGAGCCTTGTGTCTTTTTCGAGATTTGCTGCGCAACAGCACATTATGTAAGTCGGGCACAGTCCGTGCCAGTCTTCCTGCGCCAAATGATTAAATAGTCATAGTATGACTAACGCACCGTTTGGTAATAACCCTACTTTGTACCCCTGTCCCGTATTGCATAAACCTAATTCACGCCCCAAATGCAGAGTCCCATTAACGCCAATAAAGCACAGTGCTCCCTACCCTCAACACGTGCAAAGTTGAAGCACAGCTCAGCTATGTTTTATGGGCATTATGTAACTTTCCCTACTGTGCGCAGTGGTTAGCGCAAGTTAGACTAGTGCGCCTTTACTCACGCTCAGTGGGTGCAAAGTGTTTGCATAGGAGCACTGTGCCTCTTATATGACTTTAAATGGTAAGCAGTCTATACCTCCTGCCCTCTGATCATGGACCAGTGCCTCTTATGCTCACAGGTAGTCGCTCTTTCCAAGCATAGGACGTGTTTAATGATACTATGTTGCTCCACTGCACGCTTAAGGTAGTAAGGTGTTTAAGGTCACCCCCCCCCACAAACGAACTTTTCAAAAAGTTCCACCTTCTCTTCAAAACTGTTATGTATAAACCCCTAAATTTTTAGGAAAATATTCAAAAGTTGCACATGTTACTGCTCGAGAGCTACCGACAGCTACTCATTTAAAATGTTTTAGAAATCCATCCGTCCTGGAAGAGTGGCCGCGGGATTTTTCTGCAGGATTTGTGGGGAAAATCATGTTTTTGTCCCCCCCCCTACAAATTCCTGGGTCCGCACCTGGACACTGTAGTCAGTGGCGGATTGAGGGGGTTGCGCGCAGGCTTTAACATTTATTAATACTTTGTTATTTTCTAATTTTTCTCTTTTGAAAAATTTTAAGAATACCAAAGATAAACTAATTGAATAAAAAATAGGGTTTTATAAATGTTTGTGCAAGGAACCCTTTAATATTTATTCATCTTAACAAATTGAAATGGCATTTTAAACAAAATATGACCTTAATATTTGTAAATTATGATTAACATGGTGAAATATAGGTATTTAAGTAATATAGACGAAAATGCGCGATTGCAAGCGATTGCACACTGCCGAATGCCCAGGACAGCATGCGCCATACCCTTTTTGAAACTCTGGATCCGCCACTGGCAGTGGAGACTTTCTTAGTGGAGAGAACTTGAAGAACAAGTTCCACCCATTGCGATGCATATGGCCGCTGAGCGTACCACGCATCACGTCTACGTCATCAAATTCAGGTACGCGGGCGACATTATTTTTTTATATATCATCTCTTCCCGTAAATCTAAATTATTAGCGTAGTGCTTTGCCCCTACAGCACCACAGTTCCATTTAGTTTCCAGATCACTTCGTAATTGATGTTTAGAATGTAATAAAGTTCGCCCTTGGATTTGATTTTAACAAAAATACAAAATTTGTACTAGGGCTGGACCTAAGCCATCGTCAGGTCACATGATCAGCATAAATCGCAAGATGGCAGCCGAGAACGTGTGAGTATGAAACCTCGCTATTTCAATAACACATTTCAAACATTTATAGTCATGGTCACCCCCATGTTTGTACATCTTAGGATGGAATAGGATACAGAGCACCACTAGGATCACTAATTCCACCTCGGAAGGTGATCAAATACTAATTTCGATCGTAAGAAAGGTGACATTTTTTATAAATATGACGCCGGCGGTTTGGGCAAAACAGACGCCAAGCAGTTTAACTCCGCGTCTCTAGACCCAGACCCCGGTCTGCCAAGTGTCCTGATTTTCCCAGCACAATCCCCATCTTTCGACCCTGTTGACCTAAAAAATTGCATTAATGTTGTAATGGATTCCTTTCGTGAATTTTTTTTTTTTTGGGGGGGGTCCCGATTTTTGGAGGTTGCAGGTTGGCAGGCCTGGGTCTGTCCACTCAAATACAAAGGTAGGACGTATCATCGTTCTAGAAAACAGAAAGTACCCCCTTTCCACAGACTTTTGTCTCCTAAAAGGACCCCTTTTTTCACAAAGCGCTGACTTTTTGTGGCTAAAAATTACCCTTTTTTCGCGAAATTACATATTTTCCAGGGAAAAAGGACCTTTTTTTCCATATAACGGACATTTGGGTGGGGAAAGTACCCTTATTTCTAGAAACAAGGACATGGGAATATTGCAAAATTAGACCCTTTCTTCGCACTTTTTAGAACGGTGATGCGTATCCTTTTACATCAGGAGTGTGTGGTGTATTACGCTAGAACCGCAGAGAGCTAGAAAGTGTAAGACCGGTAGTGAACTAATAAAAGGAACCGCGCAGGGCGTTCTGGGGCGGCCAGCGTGACCGGCCAAGTTGGTTTTAATAGGCCTGACCCGACGTCTCCTATTTTTAGCCCCACATGCGCCTCGGCATCTAGGTCGGCTACAAGCCCTCGCCGCTGTCCCCATACACACAGTGCTTAAGGGTTGGGGTTGATCACTTGTTCCCTCTTTTTTCTCTCATTTTGCTGTATTTTTGGTCCCCAAAGTGACGCTCATCTGTTAAATAGTGAATGCTTTAATAACAAACAGCCCTTCTATTTGCTAATAGATATATTAATGGTATTAAACAAACTTACAGCACACTGTAAATGTAACACTCATAAGTTAAAACCAACCAACTCTCATCATCATTTATTGGATTCTGAATCATTTTGCTACTATTTAATTGTGAGAATGATAACAGTGCATTATAGTCATGTCTGTTAAATAAGTTTTGGGAATATTGATAACAGTTAAAAGGAATGTCACACAAATTCTTCACAACTGAGTCAGTAATAGTATGCGGCCTTCTTTGTAGACAGTCCCCTCCCTCTGGTAGGCGGCTCTTCACAGAGATCATAAGATAAGGCGTGTGGTCACCCCCTTAATGACCCTGTTGACACTTGTGGCTTGGCCCAACAGGGGCTGGTCCCTGACCCTGTTACTATGGTAACAGAATGGGGTCAGGGGGGTGCACTGCCAACAGACACTGGTAAAGAAAAATAGCTGCGAAGGACGATTCCGAGGTACGGCTGAAAAGGAATTATGCCCAAATTGAAAAGGAGGGTTTAGCCATTATTTTTGGGATAAAGACATTCACGGGAAGAATTTGAACTCATACATTCGACAGGCTCGGGCGTGTCTGAAACCACTTGCTCTAAAACGTGTCAAGGAGTGTAAGGGATGTGGTCACACTCTTGCAGTGTCAATGGTATGGGCCATTACATAAGTGTCTCACAGGGGGTCCCCCCCCACCTTGCCTGTAACCCTGGAGCTGCCACTAAACTTTCACCTCCTTAAGTTGACCCAATGCCCTAGATAATATAGCAAAAAAATCCCGTGCATTGCTCTGTGGTGCTGACGGCATTAGGAGGGGTAGGGGGCCGGGGAGGGCTCAGGGGGACGGCCCTGGTCTCCCCGTGCGTTGCTCTGTGGTGCTGACGGCATTAGGAGGGGTAGGGGGCCGGGGAGGGCTCAGGGGAATGGCCCTGGTCTCCCCGTGCGTTGCTCTGTGATGCTGACGGGGTTAGGGGGAGTAGGGGGCCGGGAAGAGGACAGGGGGACGGCCCTGGTCTCCCCGTGCGTTGCTCTGTGGTGCTGACAGCATTAGGAGGGGTAGGGGGCCGGGGAGGGCTCAGGGGGACGGCCCTGGTCTCCCCGTGCGTTGCTCTGTGGTGCTGACGGCATTAGGAGGGGTAGGGGGCCGGGGAGGGCTCAGGGGGACGGCCCTGGTCTCCCCGTGTGTTGCTCTGTGGTGCTAACGGCATTAGGAGGGGTAGGGGGCCGGGGAGGGCTCAGGGGGACGGCCCTGGTCTCCCCGTGCGTTGCTCTGTGATGCTGACGGGGTTAGGAGGGGTAGGGGACCGGGAAGAGGTCAGGGGGATAGCCCTGGTCTCCCCGTGGGTTGCTCTGTGATGCTGACGGGGTTAGGAGGGGTAGGGGGCCGGGAAGGGATCAGGGGGATAGCCCTGGTCTCCCCGTGCGTTGCTCTGTGATGCTGACGGGATTAGGATTGGTAGGGGGCCGGGGAGGGCTCAGGGGAATGGCCCTGGTCTCCCCGTGCGTTGCTCTGTGATGCTGATGGGGTTAGGAGGGGTAGGGTGCCGGGAAGAGATCAGGGGGATAGCCCTGGTCTCCCCGTGCGTTGCTCTGTGATGCTGACGGGGTTAGGAGGGGTAGGGGGCCGGGAAGAGGGCAGGGGGACGGCCCTGGTCCCCCCGTGCGTTGCTCTGTCATGCTGACGGGGTTAGGGGGAGTAGCTCCTTCATAATCTTAGGATGAAAGGAGCAGATGACTTGTGGAGGAAATGAATCATTTGATAGGGTTTTTAGGCCGATTTGAGCAATTTGAAAAAAATCCAAATTTAAAACATTTATGACTCCCAGTAGGAGTCAACTATGGGTCAAATGTGACTCTTAGGTTGTAGCCCCGAGTGAGAAGGACAATTCTATACATGTCAGAAAATTCTGTGATGATTACAACATTATCTAGAAATTTAGAAAGATTTTTCACCTTATTTTTATACTGAAAGACTCAACCAATGGATTTTGCTAAAATCTTTCAGAAATGATAATTAGGCCCATCTTATGCCAAAAATGTCCCCTAATTGATGGAAATCCTTTTACATATTTCCCAGCCTTTACTCCATGTCCCTGACCATCCCTCTATGAATAGCCACCTCTAGCCTCCTGATATTCTCAGGTTGCAAAGAGCTGATGACTTGTGGAAGAAAAGAACCTTTTGATAGGGTTTCCATGCCGATTTGAGCACTTTGAAAAAAATCCAAATTTAAAACATTTATGACTCCCAGTAGGAGTCAACTATGGGTCAAATGTGACTCTTAGGTTGTAGCCCCGATTTTTCACCTTATTTTTATACTGAAAGACTCAACCAATGGATTTTGCTAAAAACTTGCATAAATGATATCTAGGCCTATCTCATGCCAACAATATTGTCGGATATATGGGCAGCAAATTTTCTCAGGGACAACTCATGGGTTAAGGATGGGTGCAGGTGGCCAGCCTAATACATCATAGTGGGATTGGATGTGTCCTTCTGGTAGGCCTGAGCCTCAAATCAAGATAGAAACAATACAGGAGGGGGGACGGTTGGTAACCAACCACCACTATAATGTAATGGGCCAGGTACCTGCACCTATCCTTGGTCCCTGAGGTGGGCCCCTGATAATTCAATGCCTGTAAATTCAACAACATTTTTGGCATGAGATAGGCCTAATTATTATTCCTGGAAGGTTTTAGCAAAATCTACTGGTTGAGTTTTCCTGTGTGAAAAAAACAGTAAAAATCGTTGTGATTTTCTAGATAATGTTGTAATCGTCACAGAATTTTCTGACATGTATAGAATTGTCCTTCTCACTCGGGGCTACAACCTAAGAGTCACATTTGACCCATAGTTGACTCCTACTGGGAGTCATAAATGTTTTAAATTTGGATTTTTTTCAAAGTGCTCAAATCGGCATGGAAACCCTATCAAAAGGTTCTTTTCTTCCACAAGTCATCAGCTCTTTGCAACCTGAGAATATCAGGAGGCTAGAGGTGGCTATTCATAGAGGGATGGTCAGGGACATGGAGTAAAGGCTGGGAAATATGTAAAAGGATTTCCATCAATTAGGGGACATTTTTGGCATAAGATGGGCCTAATTATCATTTCTGAAAGATTTTAGCAAAATCCATTGGTTGAGTCTTTCAGTATAAAAATAAGGTGAAAAATCTTTCTAAATTTCTAGATAATGTTGTAATCATCACAGAATTTTCTGACATGTATAGAATTGTCCTTCTCACTCGGGGCTACAACCTAAGAGTCACATTTGACCCATAGTTGACTCCTACTGGGAGTCATAAATGTTTTAAATTTGGATTTTTTTCAAAGTGCTCAAATTGGCATGAAAACCCTATCAAAAGCTTCTTTTCTTCCACAAGTCATCAGCCCCTGTGCGTTACTCTGTGGGACTGACGGGATTAGGATGGGTAGGGGGCCGGGAAGAGGTCAGGGGGATAGCCCTGCAGGTCTTCCCGTGGGTTGCTCTGCAGTCTAGGCCTTTACCAACACCTCTGGTCAGACATAGAAAGGGCTGGGAAATAACTAAAATGAGACAACCAAACATAGTGCTAATTATAGATGTCCCCAGCTGGGCGGGGGTGGGTGGGTGGGGGACCCCCTGTGAGACACTTATGTAATGGGCCATACCATTGACACTGCAAGAGTGTGAACACATCCCTTACACTTCTTGACACGGTTTAGAGCAAGTGGATTCAGACACGGCCGAGTCTGTCTAATGTATTTGATCAAAATCTTCCTGTGATTTCACTTGTATCTTTATGGTAAGCCTTTTACACTCATAACAGATCATCAGCCATTAACCAGAATTTTTGGGCCTAACACGGCAAATTTTTGAACTCATACATTAAACAGACTTGGCCGTGTCTGAATCAATTTGCTCCAAACCGTGTCAAGGAGTTTATGTCTTACTCCACCACTAACCCTCCAACAGCAAAGTATCATTATACTCTCGCCCGGTTTAAAACGACTATCCTGAACTTTTCAAACGGGTGCGTAAGTTTTACTGCACCAATTTATTCCTTGATGTGCGCTCATGTTACAAGCCCTCCTGAAGGAATAGTATTATTAACACCGTCCTAGCACAAAGTATAGTTTCACACTATTCCATTGCAGTAGTTGTGGCTTTAACAAAACAATCCCCCCTTTCCAGCTTCAGCGTGTTAATTCCATTAATGCGCTTACCTCTCACAGTTAATCTGACAACCTGTATCCAAAGGTATGCTACCCCGGTACCCCGGTACCCCCACTAGCGATATATAGAATTATTCATTAAACCACATTAATTCCTGTCAATTTTAATCTACACACAAATCTGGGCAGTTTTGGGACCCCCCCGGCCAGCGACACATGTACATGATTACAGAGATGCCAACATTCTGGTAAGTGTAATTAATGGAGGAAAGTGGGGGGGGGGGGGGGAGAGAGGGGGGCAAAACATGAATGTACGTGGGAGGGGGCCCACCTAACAAACATCATTTAATATTTGAGGGGGGGGGGGCAATGCCTGTTTAAATACATCATGTAGGATTGGTAAAGTTAGAGTGAAGGCCTTGTATTGATTTCATATCAAATATAATTTCCGGGTTTCAAATACTTGCAGGCCTAACCCAACCTTTATAACTTATAAATTAAAAGTTATCCAAACCAGTATAAATAAAAAGAGGCATTTTGTTCCAAGCTGTAGATAGTTTACTACTTTAATTTACTATGACTGCTTCCAAATTCCTGTGCATTTTTTCCAAGGGCTCAAAAGTTTATCAAGAGTCACTTAATGCCAATGTGTTTAGCACGATTTATTTTAGTGTTTTCCTGTGGGCACAAAATTAATTATGAGAGGACTAAAATATTGACATGTTTTGAATCGTACAGATTTATGTCTCAAACTTATCAACGTATATATATCTGGTTTCAATACATATTATAGTAAAAACTCACAAAAGTGGTGAGTGTCATGTTGACACTGGGGATACGACAAACGTGTGCTAGGCCGGGCCTAACGAATCTAGTGGGGTTCGAACCCACGAGGGGCTCGAATAATTCATGACAGCACCAGTGTCACGGCTCACCGAACGGACCTCCCGATAGAGGCCTTTTATATGAGAATGGCAGGGCTGATGCAATACACAGCGTCCTACTTCTAGTATAGTGTAGACTGATCTTTCCTCCAGCGACACCTGGTTGATTAAATTGAAACATGGACGACCATTAACAAAAGAAATGTATTCAAATGGGGATTCGAACACGGGCAGGCCACCATCCAAGTACCAACCGGTCTCAATGTTGCTTAACTTACCCGGGCTAGGGACCATCCAAATACCAACCGGTATGAACAGATCATAACTTAGAGATCAGTGTAATTGACTGTATGGATTTAAACATATCAACCAGGAGCCATCAAGAGATAAAGTCTAGTATTGATAGACTTGGATACCTGCCAAACTGAATTAAACCTTCTGCATACCCAGGATGATTAGATTAAGCAGTTTGGGGTATTTAGGCATATTTCCTGGTACTGACATGTACAGAACCAGAGTTTTGGGGGGCGGTGATGTGAGTCTTCCCTGACAAACAAGGGGTGTACGTGGTCAACTAGAATTCAGGAGGGATCGGTGAGAAAAAGAAGGGGCGGGCGGTAGTTTGGCAGTGGGTAGTAACCTTGAAAGAGACCCCTTCCCAGTATAAAGTGGAAAAGGAGAAAGTGGAGGATCGGATTCATATGGGGAGTCCCATTGGTATTGCAAATATAAATTTATACAACATTTTGTTTACACTTTAATGTCAGAAACAAATTTCACGTCAGAATGTACTGAGCATTTGTATATATTTTTCATTCTTAGTCTTAACACCAAGGAAAATGTACGTCTTATGTGTTTTTTCCATATGAAATATTTATAGTTTTATATTCTGAATTTGTAGTCTTATCCCCGTCATGGGTAGCCCTGTGGTCAGGGGTGTCTGGTGACCAGCTGCAGATGGTTATGTGATCTGGGGGAAGAACGGGGGTTGGGCGATAGACACAGCATGTGGTCTCTGTTCTTGTGGAGCATTAAATTATTCCGACAGTGATGATAGAAAAGTCTTGAAATGATAAATGAAAGTTGGATTTTTTCTACGGAAAACATTCTTTAACATAATTGTGAACAAATTGATATGTTAAAAGTCAAAAATGAGCAATAATTGAGATAAATACAAAATTTGGAGAATTAAACAAATAATAATATTTTAATACTCGACCCTCCCTTTAGTTT
Source organism: Lepidonotus clava (assembly GCA_936440205.1). NCBI lineage: Eukaryota > Metazoa > Annelida > Polychaeta > Phyllodocida > Polynoidae > Lepidonotus > Lepidonotus clava. Next base: position 48,227,239 of record OW387146.1, on the reverse strand, counting down.
ATGCATGCAATTCTTCGCGCATGAATTTACAGTTTTTTTTTCTCATGGACCACTTTCATCTCTGGAAATCCCCTTAGCTTATTACAGGGGTGCTAAACACTGGCTTTCCCTACCAAGACATATTCGTGAATTAGATAATATTGATATAAAATAGTACTGACGATGACAATTAAAAATTATGAACAGAAAAAAGGCGCCACCACACCATTGGCGTATTGCCGTATGACGGACGATACGTCAAGTTTACCAAGGCATTTACAGGATTCGAACCCGCGGAGAGAAAACGCATCAGGTCGTCAATGAAATGACTTATCCATTTCACCTCCGACCTGATGCTGCAGGTGATTGATTTTCAGACGGGTAGGTTCCTCCACGGGCCTTACAATGGGGTCAAACATTGCCATTTCTCCACGTCTTCACAAATCAAGGCTCCTGCGCCGCTAAAACTAGTAATCTGTCAGGATAGACTGGGAGGGAGGGAGGGAGAGAGCCCTGCGTGATGGAGGATTAATCTCCAGGGCCCGACCCGGGGGCCCGACCCAGACACCACCTGATGGTGTAACCCTTACCGGGCCACGCCCCACCACGCCCCGTTGCACTGCGTAAGTAAACCCCGGTCTCAACCGATGATTGGGACGGAATCTGAGCTGTGTTGCAGTTTGCCCCAGTCTGAGAGGCGGTCTCTGTGGGTCGTTACAAGGGTGTGCACCTGCCATCCGGCTTAAAGCCTGCAGTCTGTAGCAGAATGTATTGAAGGGGGGGGGGTGTTGACACTCAATCCGGCCTTTATTTTTTTATAGTTACCAATCTGGGGCGGATCCAAGGGGGGGGGGGGGGGGGCAGGCCGGACGGGCCTTGCCGGCCCTTCCCCCCCTTGCCCAATTAAATCATGTTTGATGGGGGGCCCACCCCCCTGTACATTCATGTTTTGCCCCCCCACCCCTCCCTCTACAAATTCCTGGGTCCGCCCCTGTGTAATGCCCACTAACGGCCGCCCATTGACACCCCACAACACCCTGGGGGGTGGGGGGGGGGGCGCTGACTTGTTGGATGTTACTCCCCACTGCCAAACTACTGCCCCCACTTTTCATGACTTACCCCTCTGAATTTTAGTTGACTGCCCCCTATTTTGGGGGGCTTCAGGTCACCGCTCCACAAAATAAAAGTGTGTCAATACCAGAAAATATACAGAAAAAACCAAAATTGCTTAACAAAACTTCTTTTAAAATAACTGTATTTTTTTGGGTGAAATAAAGTAACAATAAGGCTAATTACCAAGTTATTGCCCCTATACTGTTCTATGAATATTGTTCACCGCCCCCCTATTTGCTGACCGCCCCCCAATTTTTACGTTCCCCGCCCCCGCTTGGTGGGTCCGTTTCGCAGTGGGTACCTTTTCAAACCCAAGTGACAAGTGCCCCCCCCCCCCTCCGGGGGGGACGAAGCCAAATTATTCCCCCGAGTAGGTGCGCGTCTATGCCTTCAGGGCTTCGGCTTTGGCTGAGTCATCCCCGAGGTCTGTTCTTGTTTTATTGTATACAATAATCCTGGAAAATATCCTATTAGCTCATGAAGAGGGGATTAAAGCGGGGAAATAATTTTGGATTATGTCCTTGCAGGGAAATAACGCTGACCATATGCATTAGCCCAAATTTGCTAGCGGGGAAGGACACTGATGAATTCGAAGGTATAGGCGCTACGAAGTTGGTATAGAATAAATTAAAATAATTATCCTCGAGCTCTTGATCCTGTTTGTGATTAGCTACCAACTCACTGTATATCTCTATGATCATGAGTTACATCGATCGCAACCCTGCTCCACCCACCAGGGCACATTTTTTCACGTAACCGACAACGTGACCCTCAGTTTCGGAGCATGTGTTGCATTTTGTTATCAACAGGCCTAGGGTGCAGGCACAATGCGGTAGTTTCAAATTGAATGTACTCGAACTAGGGCCCATTCACACATAAAACTTAGAGAAGAAACATCTGAGTCATGTCGACCCCTCCTCTGGAAACCATGGAAAGTCCACAGTCACCGGGACCCTCTTGGGAGGTCAATCCTCCCGCGACAATCACTAAAGATTGTGCTGACACTAGGCCTCCTTTGAAAAGAAATCGCGTAACCGTTCATCCATACTGTCGCGCAATGAGCACCACTACCATGTATGATCGTCGGCAGTCTGTTCCCCTGGCCCGGGCTTCCCTCTCTCCGCTCGTGCTGCGGGCATTATCAAGTCAGCTGGGAGCCCATACCCAAAAGAGTGGCCACCCATCACCCCCTCCATCCAAGTGAGGTAAGAAAGAAACTCTTTTTTTTTCCAGCAACATCCCTGTAAAGCGTGTACATGTTTCGGTTAATTATCTAAGAAACCGTTTCATCTTTCCTTTTCTGGTATACTTGCATTTTCAATAACCTACTACTTATTGATCGGGTGCTAACTTTTTATCCTAATTACATCTTTTCCCGGTACCGAGCAGTCTGTGCCAGAATCTACTTTCCTTCTCCGTCTAGTGCTAATCACCTTCTATTTAATGATTTCAGTGGCGCCCGTCTTCTGAGATAGCTCTTCATGGTCAGGGCTTCCGAATTGATCAGAATATCTAGTTCTTCTGAACCTGGCTGGTCCTCGTCGACATCGCTTTGCAATTTTTCCTTTGGTCGCTACCTGGTGGATCAGGGCCAAGGGCGCATCCCGGAATATGTACAGGTGGGGGTGGGGAGGGGGGTAAAGTTCCCCCTTCCCCTCCCCCCCCCCTTGTCATCGGCCCTTTATCATCAGTTCTGGGTGGTACATTTGAATTCATTCACCTCATCAACTCTGTCAACGTATGTCATAGTACTAGTGTAAACAATTAATCGTAATAAAAGAAAGTATTCACACGATTTAGTGCCTTTTATCATTGTTTTCTCATCAATCACTGCATTGATTTGTGCATAATACTGTGAAGTGTTTACCTAGTAATAAGAGTGCTATTTTAAATTATCTTTGATTAATTATCGGCTCATGGGTTGTGTAAAGGGCAACCAAGTGGAGTCCTGCAACACTTCCAGCAAGATAAGCCTACAAAAATGAACCTCGGTTGGCTAAAGAGAGGTAATCGAGTGTAATTGATTGTTAAAGGAATTGTGTTATCATCAAGGAATTCAAGTGAAATACTAACTTTATGGAAAAGGTGTTTATAAAAGTTCAATTTCAAGTACAAAGATTCAGAATATTATGCTTACATCCTGATATATTAAATCATATTATTAAACGATAAGAGTCTTTAGGCATTACTGTAGACTAAAAGTTTTAAGAACAATATACATATTCCATTCCATATATACCTTTCGACTTCATCAACGTTGTCATTTGCAGTAAATAGTGCCATCTTGTGTTAACTTTGCCGATAGCGTTAACCTTAATTACGTGACCCAAATTAGCGTTATCTTTCAAATACTTGAAGTCGGAGCCATCTAGTGAGTAAATCAAAAGCCAGCTAGCGTATACTTAATATCCTAATATGTACTGGGGACATCTACCGGTCTTTACATTAATATAACCAACTCCGTCCGCAGGCCTCGAACTCTGGTTGAAAAAATATAAAATGCAAAAATATAAAATCGAAATTATTGTACTATTCTATACTATTCTTTTATTGTACTATTCTATACTATTCTATAAGAGAATCACTGCCTGTTGATAACTTGAAATTTCTTCACAATTATTGATTAGCCATGAATTTTGACTCATTCTATAAGACAAAGCACCTGCCGGGCTGAACGATATTTTATTCAATATATATTAGAATTCAGGGTTCATTTTCCTATTAAAAAAAAAGGTATTGCTGACTTGTCTATGGCGATGGCGAATATTATTCAAGTCCTATATGCTATTTCTTCATCGAGCCCAAAGCAGACAGGGGGTTCCTACCAAACGTTAACGACTTACAATACAACAATACAATACAATAATTTATTCACAGCCCTAATTGAGGCAAAGGAAAGAGATCGTTTAGCCGATATATAGTTACTTGGCATCCCAGATTAAGAATAGAAAGATCTAGATCTAGAGTCAGCTAGCTACTCGATGATAACACTAAAGACTATGAAACAGATCAATTTTCAAAAAGGGGGGGGGGCGTGCTATCTCCTCCCGCACCATAAAATAATTAAGTGTAATGGTTATCCAGAGTATCCCCTTTGATGGGGATTGAATAGTGACATGGCTTGGCCAAGGTAGTTATTTTGAGGTAGCACCTTGCGACTAAAATACTTTTAACATGTCGACTAAGTTGTTTAGAGCTGAGATTCTATGCCCCGAGAGGTGTACCTTGCCGCACTACCCATAGTTGTAGACAAAGTATTCGTCCCTGGATATTGCCATTCCTATACAGCGGAGGTGGTTGAGCAGGGGAGGGGATGCATCGCAGGCTAGCGCATTTCATGCTTTTCCCTTAGGCTTCAGGCCTGCGCTCTTCTCTGGCATGGAGCCGCATGCTTTTGTTTTTAGAGGATTTAGATTTTTTTTGTTTTGTGGTCCAGCTTTCCGGCCACGTTCTTGTCTGAATTTGGCCATCATAATGCTGCAAAATTAATTCTGTCAAATTGTATAATGTTGCATGGTTTTCAGTTCAGAAGAGCGCTTCCATGGTTAGGGCATTTTGACGTCACAGGCATGTGTGAGTAAGATATATGTACATCGGTCTCTCTTTGGCAAGGGATTGGCAGTTGAATAAGTAATGAAACTCATGGGACAGGACATGACAGGTTTGACACCGGGACACGCGTCTATGATGACTGCGTCCAGCTGTTGGCCATCTGAGGCGGTGCATTTCAACTAGCTTCTGTGTCAGGTCCCTCATAGGAGTACCTGTCGCGTTTCACACCGGGACACGCGTCTATGATGACCGCGTCCAGCTGTTGGCCATCTTAGGCGGCGCATGTCAGCTAGCTATTGGTCAGGTCCCTCATCGGAGTACCGCGGCCAGCCCACGTAGTCTTAACACTTCTTGACACATGACGTAACAGGCCTCAAACGGGGCGGCGGTCATGGTGTCGCTCATACTCCTAGGACGTAACTTATGGTAACTTATGGTGTCACTGAAACCCCTGGGACATACGTAACTTATGGTAAAAGTCTTGCCTCATCGATAAAAGATCGCTTTCGCCAGATCATGTGTCCACAGGAGAGCCAGCCGGGGATGTATAAATACAGCGTGGCATATGGCTATAGATCACTGGAAAACCTGCTGCCACCATGAACGCATCGAATGACTGTCCTGACTCTGTCCTGTCCAACCCGAGTATCAGCCCGTGCAGGATGATCACCAGCAGCCCAAAATGGGGTGGCGCGCAAATAACAGATCTTGATCTGTCTCCGGATCATTCCCTGTTCCCCATGGATGTGTCTCACATGACCAATATTTTTGACGAGAACCTGGAAGCGTCTGGCTCTTCATCCACCTCCGCCATTTCAAAACCAACCATGGCCGATGTGTTGGCTAAGATGGATCGCCTGGAGGCGAAGTGCCGAAAGGTCGAGTGTGAAGCGTCTGCGGTAAGAGCAAGGGCCGAAAAGTTGGCCATTATCCAGCAAGCCAAGCCTGCGCCTGCCCAAACATCCTTGGCATACGAACCGAAGCCGAGTAATGCTTTAGCTGTAAGTTGCGAAATATGTTTCAACGGCTCCTTATATTATAAAACTGTACATATTAAACATAGTCTTGGTTTATCAATTATCGACATATCATTTAGTAAGTAATCGAATTCCATCTTAAATATATTTACAATTCACTGCTTAATGCTTGGTTTCTTTTGTTGTTTCTAGTATTCTGTTTGTTCCGCTTACAAGGGCAGGTGCAGGGAAAACGCTGGCTTCACGCTTACTGCTGGGTAGGTGCATGAATTCGAAGATCATATAAGGTGATAACGATCGATGTGAACAGTGGAGACCTTAATATTGTTTTCCCTTAATATTATAATCTAATTGTAGGGATAGAGCACGTGCACCCCAAGCGATGCCGTTCATGACTATAATACATATGATTATATTCCTACATTCAGGGCGGGGATGAACCATCCTCAAAACGCTGCGATTATCCAGGATTTGGTTGATAACGTCAGCACCGGCAAAGATGCCCCCAGACCCGAGGTATTAGGTAAGTCTGATCGGTAGCAAGTTTCCCTGTTAACTAATTACCTGTACAGGTACATGAGTGGATGGATCACGCTCCTCCTAGTCATCTTAATACCTAAATTCAGGTTATCGGAAAAAGTGTTGAAATACCTATGTAAATGTTATAATTATGATGTAACTGTACTACTCGCTTGGCATATGCGTGTCCATAATTGTCTATTAAATGAAAGATGACTTGGAGAGTTAATACAGGTATAATCCATAATTTATTAATAAAGGCTCACTCCCGGAGGACATAATGTTATACAAATAGGAAATGGCAACTGTAGAACTAATATCATATACATTGAGTGTTACAAATGTAAAGTGTCACAATGTAAAGTATGACAACATAAGGTATTACAAAATATAAAGGGTCACAACAAATGTGACAGTGGCAGTCTCTCTTCATAAAAAGTCCTATCACAGTGTTTTCACACCTCTGAGTGTGTATCACAAAGAAGAAAGCTTAGGGCTAATACGCTTTGACACTAATTAAAAACCTGGTACAATAATTCCATACAATGTCAAAGTATTTCATATATATTTCCTATACCATTCCTATAGAACGTTTTTGTCCTTTCCCGTGCTTTGATTTAACATGTAAGAACCCTTTATATCCTTTCTCAAGTAGTGGCTTGAATTGTAAGCTGATTTCAAATCATTATTTATATAGTCGCTACCCAGACGTATTTCCGCACTCAGCAAACCAGGGCGAGGCGAGAGCGGGCCGGGGAGATCGAGGAGAAAAACAGAAAGGCCAACCTCCGTCACCATATAACCCAGGTAAATCAATTTTGGTCGAAAGAGAATGGGCGCTCGTGCAGGCATTATTTCGTGAAGCCCCGATCCTATTAAGCATGTACTTTTCTTATAGTTGCCATCTCACAATTGAACTTACACTTACTATTAGAGTGACCAATTAATATTGCAACGCTTGTTAATACTGAGTTGCACTATTTAAATTCCAGCAAGTAAGATCCAATGCTAAACAACTTCTTTGTGTTTGATGTTGTTGGCCAAGTATGTCTTAACTATATTATATATTTAATAACTTTGCAGAAGATACAAAGACGGCGTGTCGCACTGGACGAGCTTGTTCATCAGGAGTGGGACGAGGATAGGAGGTCGGCCATGAGGGCCGTCCTCACACCAGACTATACAAGTGATGAGGATCGCGTCCTTGATGAACACTCCAAGCGATACCACCGCCTAATCAAAACCCTGGTGTGGGAAAGTGACGCCCTCAGATCCTCTAAAGCGCACCTAGACGACAAAGAGGACTCTGTCACCACCACACGTCAGCAGGCCGTCCGATTAGCTGTGGTGCGCTCGCCGACGCGCGACCCAGCACCAGAACGCCAACAGCCTCCTCCCGGCGCCCCAGACTGGGCAGTGAAGCCTGCGTATCGGTCTGGGGGAGGCGAGGCCTAACACCCCAGCTGCCCAGACATTATCCCCGCCAGTCAGCCATTTTGCCATAATTTGTTCAATTCGTTATAAAAACTGTTCTCCAAAGTACTTTGCACTTCTTGTTTTCACTCGATCTTATTATTGACCCCTGCCTGCTAATCAGGGTTGTTTAAATGTAAAACTGACTTTTTAAAAATATATCGGTACAATCTAGGTACAATCTATAGGTTACAAATATAAAGGCATTTAAAATGTTTCACATCATCACTCCATTATGATCGTAAAACCACAATTAACAAAGATTTTTTCCTTGACTAGAATGTATATAATAATGAAATAGAATAGAGCACACTTTAAATTACGAGTAAAAAGTAACTTCTTTCTCAAAAGATTACTGTATTTGTAAATATAAATATCACATCACTCTAGCCGACTACCATGATTTAGGAATAAACTTCCAATTGGATCATCTGTCGGTCTTTAGATATATTGTCAGCAGCGCTACATAAAAGTAAAATAGCATGACAAGAAGGTACCAGCTGTACCAGAGACTGAGTACTAGTAAACATCTCAACAATTCAATTGCAACCTGCACACGACAACCTATATATGTAAATTGTAATAGATATAGCCCAGTCGCCTGCACACCATACACCTCCGTGCTGTGCACGTGCACACAAACATCAGCTCTAAATGCAACAGCTAATAATACATAAGGAAGAACCAAAATTGCGAATAAAACACAGTGTATACTTATGATAGGACTAGGTCTGACACTGTACAAGACTGTACTTTGCCGATTAAACCCATTTCTCCCTGCGACATGTTATGTATACAGTGTTGGCGACCAACTTTTTGGCCTGTGGGCCAACAGGGCCGACTATGCCAAGTATTGTCAGTCCTGAGAGCTTTCTGACAGCCTTGATTTTTTCTTGTTAGGATAGGCCCATTCAGTCTGGGGAATTCGAGCGGTCATTTCCAGCTGCCGTTGGTAGACCTCACACAGCTACCGATCCGACGCCACAGACCGGCCCTAATTGCGTCTGCGGTTTGTCGGATCGGTAAATGTACGAGGACTGGTTCAGCATCGCTCTCAAAACCTTGAAGACCAGGAGGTAGGTGTTGGTATGGATGCATTTCTCCCTGCGACATGTTATGTATACAGTGTTGGCAACTAACTTTTTGGCCTGTGGGCCAACAGGGCCGACTATATGCCAAGTATTGTCAGTCATGAGAGCTTTCTGACAGCCCTGATTTTTTCTTGTTAGGATAGGCCCATTCGGTCTGGGGAATTCGAGCGGTCATTTCCAGCTGCCGTTGGTAGACCTCGCACAGTTACCGACCCGACGCCACAGACCGGCCCTAATTGCGTCTGTGGCGGTCGGGGCGGTAAAATGTACGAGGACTGGTTCCGCATCGCTCTCAAAACCTTGAAGACCAGGAGGTAGCTAGGTGTTGGTATTAATGCATGTTGGAGTGTCCCGAAGAACGTTAAGTGTATAGCTATGGGCCATGGGATGAGTAGTTCACCGCACGGCCAGTCTTCCTGAAGCAGTTCAGTCCGGGTCCCTCCAGTACTAGTACAAAGGTAGCCCCCAAGTATTAACGCTCCTAATCCTAACCCAAACCCCCACTAGAACCCATGGCCAGATATATCCCCATTCCCATTCCCATTCCCACCTGCCCCACCCAGTCACCCTTTTCACCACTTACCACCTGACCTCACACCTTACCCCTTCAACCCCGTCCCCTCCCAACCCTCCCATCCCATCAGGGGGACAGGAGGATGTGGTTAATTGCCCCCCTCCCCCCTATCCCCCCCACCCGTTCCATACCCCCACCCCCCTCCCCTCCCCTCCACCCGATCCCCTTCTCTCCCCCTCTTGCCCCCTCCCCCTTCCCTGTCCTGCTTGCCCCTATCCCCAGACAAAAAAAAACATAAAAAACAACAACTCAAACAAAAAAAAAAAAAAACTATGTATAATACTATAAATTAAGAAACTAAGCTAAACTAAACTAAACTATTTACAAAATGTACAAAAAAAAACCTTCTCTCCCCCTCTTGCCCTTGCCCCCCATTCCCTGTCCCCCTTGCCCCCTTGCCCCCTTGCCCCCTTGCCCCCCCCCCCACACACACACACAAAAAAACAAGGAATAATTACTACTTAAACTAAACTATTTACAAATTGTACAGTACTGGTTGGATGGATCGGCGGCGGCGGCGGTGGTGGTGGTGGTGGTGATGGTGGTGGTGGTGATGGTGGTGGACTGGTGGTGCTGGCGTGTAAGGTCTAGCCATGGAGACTAGGATTGACTTTACTCTCTCTGGTCTAGCTATTTGAGTCGGACCCTGAGTCGGACCCTGAGTTGGACCAGAGAGAGTAAACAGATGCAGGGCTCGGCGGTGGTGGTGGTGGTGACGGTGGTGGTGACGGTGGTGGTGACGGTGGTGGTGACGGTGGTGGTGACGGTGGTGGTGACGGTGGTGGTGACGGTGGTGGTGACGGTGGTGGTGACGGTGGTGGTGACGGTGGTGGTGACGGTGGTGGTGACGGTGGTGGTGACGGTGGTGGTACCGGTGACGGTGCCTGGGGCTGGGGCGGCGGTGGCAGCTGGGGCAGCAACAGCATGACCACCTCGGCCCCTGCGGGCGGTCGTACCAACCTAAGAGAAAAAATACAAATTTACAAAATTAAAAAATATTGCCTTTGCTTTGCTTCGAAATAAGGATATAACCCTAACCCTAACCCTAACCCTAACCCTGTTGCCTTTGCTCCCGGCCTTTGCTTCGCTTCTAAATAAGGATGTAAGCTTGTAAAGTGAAAGTTGTTCATGGGAAATTTGGACGAAGATATTTACATGTCCACTGACTATTAATTATGCAGAGTATGTATAATAAGGGTGAGGTAACATGGCGTTACCTTGTTACAAGGGAAAAAAGTTACAAATGAAATGAATGGATCAGAATTGATTCTAATACTAATCTATGGAATTCGAAGTTATATTTAGATAAATAATGGAGTGTTATAACTATATATTAGACTCACTGTAAGCGTGGGGCTGGCCCGCTGAGGACGAGAAACACAATCCCCGGCCCCACCTGCTGGCTGTACACCAGGCCTCTGAAAATTGAATAGTGAAGCTTAAGGTCATTTCATGTCTATCAATAGTAATCAGCTCCAGCAGAAGAGTAACTTTAAACATGTACTAGTAGGCCTAGTTTTCGAATATGGAATAAGCAGGTACACCTGTACTCAAATCCCCCTCCTATGGATATATAGACCCTTAAAATCGACAGCGCGACATGGCTACTTCTTAAATTAGACAAGGCGACATGGCCGTTTTTTCATTTCGACATGCGACATCGCAATTTAGTGACACATGACATTACCATTTTCTTAACTTTCACAGGGGACAGGGGCTTTAAAAAATATAATCACATGCGACATGGCCATTTCGTATAGAGCATGTTAAGACGCTATCCTACAAACAGACACTAGTACTATCCAACAAAACTTTGTCACTTAGCACCATTTTTTATGGGATAGCGGTTGCACATGTACAAGCTGCTAAGCCGCAAAATTGTTTCTAATGTAAGTGACAAAACATTAATTTTGTCACTTAGCGACTTCTTATGATGCTAAACTACAAAGAGATGCTAAATGACAAAACATTAATTTTATCGTGTAAATTATTTAAAATGGTACTTTAAGGGTCATAAAACCATGCAAGGAGGGGTATATAAGGGGCAGGGCCACCTAGGCCGGCCAATTAGCCTGAGACATTCGCCGACCTTCCCGTCCTTGCATTGTCCAGGGGCGGATCCAGTGGAGGAGGGGGGGGGGGGTGGGGGGTAGATTTTGCGCTAGGGGAGGTCGGGAGATCGAGTGATCGGGAGACTCACGGAATATCCAGGAGATCTAGAGTGGACGTGTCTGTAATAAGTGTCGAAAAGAGGGGGGTGCGCGCTATTGGAATTGTTTTCTTCTTAATTACCTTTTGGACGAGTTTTAAATTTTAAAAAATGTAAAATTGGTCCCAAAAAGGCCCCCGCGCAACCCCCTCTAAATCAGCCACTGCCTACGCCAGATCATCTCGTTGCCCAAACGGCCAACTAAAAACCATCGAAAACACAACAGATTTCTATATATTATAAACCCTTGTTCTTGGGAAAATAGGGAACATAACTAACAAATAAAGACTTACTGTTGTGCCATTATCCGTGTGATTGAACTGTAATCCTAAAGGTCGGAGGACACTCAGGTCTGATCCAGCTGGAGGTCTTTCCGTGTCTGTGCTCTGGAGCCTTCTGGGCCCCGGTTGAAATTCCGCTTATCTGTTTGTCCAAGACGTCGACGTATTCTGATATCTGACGTCATGACGTACGACGTCAGCTAGAAGCTAGCGCGATGCGAGCGTGAGAACTTAGTTAATTAGCGGAAAACAACACTCTTTATCTCACACACTTACGTTCACACGCTATAAATAGCGCTATTAAAACACATATTATCGAAACACAATAAGGAATCAGGTGATGCAAAAGATACACTGGTTTTATATAATCTCTTGTTCAAAGATTTTGTTCACAGACCAAAGAGCTCGATATAAGTTAAAAGGCATAACTACTTAAACTGCCATTTTATCGACTTCATGTTCCAAAATAATTGGCGGGGAATCACCGGTACCTGGGAAGGGGAGAGGGGGTTGGTGGGGTGGGGGGTATAGGGAGTTTCAGGTCCTCCAAGGATGAACTAACGCGGGCCCCAGTGGCGGATGCTTACGCAGTACTGGGCAAAATGAATCAACGTTAGGTTTTGGTTGTATTTAATTTTAAATTGAAATGACATTGCTTCAATGTCAATTGAACATTGAATTTGTAAATTGAAGTGACGTTGATAATGAACATTGATGCAACATGTTGCACTTAGGTTGCAACCTAACAAAACCAATCAACCTATATTCAACGTTGTCTCAACGATTATCAATGTCCTAGCTATATCGACTGGTATCATAGACTGGTATGTTTTATGATAGCCGTTATAAAGTATTTCAAAAATATCTTTTGTATCCGTGTACTAGTAAGCCTCAATCATACATCCTGATTTAATTATAATCACCGAATGTTGCACATTTACCCTTAAAATTCATTCTGTAGATTTGAGATACCTTGACGTATCAAGATACGTTGTGGGATATGAAACTCCCTATTGGCTGCACGGCTCCCCACCCCCATTGATGGGACGCCATTAAGAAGGGGAGTAACCTTCAAAGAGTCCCCCCCCCCCCCCCCCCGGGAGGGCCCTGTTGTGGGCGGATGACCCTAAATTATATAATGGCTGGATGGGACATGCGACCACCTAACTGGACCCACTCATTCTACTCTCCTTGCTCATACACAAACAACATGGCATGCAATAAGTCGTCGTTGTCCGTTCGCTCTTACACCTGGACAATGTACCAGGAGGACCTGCTCATCGACTGGTTCGGATTGCACTCTAGCCTATACGAGAGGAGCACATACGGAACAACTACTCCACACCAGAATTGGGAAACGTACACAAAGATAGGAAAGGAAGTTGGGGCGCCGGGTAAGTAAACTCCGAAATTAGGCTATAGGGTAAGGTCGGGTAATATGGGCATAGCAGGTAATATGGGCACCCCCAATATTTCATATTTCTATCAGATATAAGTCATGCAAACTCATATCACAATGTGGGGAACCAAAAATCATTGCCATAGACCATTCCTTTTCAGGAAATTACTATATTTTAAAATAGCGGGTGCCCATTTTCCCCGCGGTGGGTAATATGGGTTTTGAAAATGTAAAAACTTATTGTCTCAATATATTAATTATTTCTTGACCTAGATAGTCAAAAACCCACTTATTTCTTCAATTACTGAAAACATTTCCATAAAAGAAAACAGAAGTAAATTATGATCATTTCTCTTGATTTCAAATATAACAAAAATTATAACAATCGGCACGTGCGAAACCCACTGGGGGATCAACACTTTTTAAATGGGGGAAAGGCATGGGCCCTCTGGAGCGGACCCTAAAATGTAACATGACATGAATATTTAATTAGTGTTTTTATTTTAAATTTTTAGCCGACGAAGTCAGGAGACACCTGGACACGTTGAGGGAGTTTTACATCCGGTACAAGGCCAATGAGAAGTTGGGAGTGTTGGCAAAGCCAGTTACAGCGCGTCATGTCGACGTAGCGGCGCGCTTGGGGTTCCTTGGACCCTCCCTTAGTGGACTCTCGACTAGGTATACCTCATCCTACGAGTATATAGAAAAGGGGAGGAAGAAAATGGATGGACAAATTAAAAAGGGCAACCTTAGCTTGTACCGTACGTAAAAGTGTTTATTAAGCTATAACCAGACCGATCACCAGACGGGTCGATTGTGTATGTGATTAGTAATATAGAAGTCTGGACGGTGATTGGGCATATAAATGCAATGGTTTAAGAACTACAAAAGTTGACTAAACTAACATGTAACCAATACCAAACCGATATGAATTGTATATTCTGTGAAATTAGCTAATTTGCATGGTTGTTTGCATTGCAGGAAGGTGCCCGAATCGTTGAGGCCAACGACCATGGCTGCCGGGGGGAGACACGAGAACAATCTTGCCCGTCTACCAGCTGGCGCACTTCTTCGGGATGTGGGACAGCGGGCAGTGTACAGAAACATGTCACCTTTTCTGACCCCCTCCATTCTGAAGAAAATGAGCCGGCAGCTCTAATAGCTGGAGAAAATGACTTCGAAATCCCCAAGTCGTCTGGATTTTTCCAAGGCATTGACGCCAATGGATTTCTGTTAACAGGGGAAATAGACCATGAGTGACCAACATTAAGAAAGAGTATAACCACCTCCAATATTGTGGAAAATGAGGCTAGCTGGGTGTTCCTTGGGGGGGGGAGGTATTTATTTATATTACCCAACTTATTTCAAGGAAAGTTAATTTCCTAGGTTCGGACCGGGTTGTTTACCAAATGGGGATTCCTCATATCACCAACGATGTTTGGTGTGACGCAGAAGGAGTTGATTTTCGTAAATAAAAGAACATTCTTCAGTAACTTGTTGTTATTTTGAATTGTTTAAAATATGGTATGTAATGCCGTTGGGTTTTTGTTAGACCGGGAATGTTAGATGAATTTGTCAGCCACCATAATGCACTATGAGCAACCCCATATTTGATATCGAGTGGTATGGGGATGGCTCGGGGGGGGGGGGGGATGGGGGGTGGGTGGATGTCCACGGAAATGACCCATGGCCAGAACCGGCGGGCCGTTCATTCGAATTTGGTCCTAGGTGAGGTCTATGTCATGGAGAGTGCAAGGCCATGTCGACGTTTTTTTTGGTAATTTTATTTTGTAGCATTTTAAATTTGTTAATATGCCAGTCGGTCGGAGGTTCCATATATTTGGATGAGCTGAGGGACTTTCCAAGTTTGTTTTGGTCTGGTTTGGGGTGAGTCAAGAGGCATGAAACTGAAATCTTTCCCAAGATAAGGCATTTCCTGTAGATTTACTATCTCTTAGATATCAATGTTGAATCCAGTGATAAGATTATTTAACAAAATTAAAGGCTATAGTTTTATGCAACTTTATGGCACAACGTCGGACCAATGCACAATACAAACGGTTTCGATTGCACCACGAGTTTCGTGTTTATTATACTTAAATTGTGAGCAACTCCTCAGGAGGTTCATTGCCAATTCTGTTGCAACCACTGAATGACATGGCATTCGCCGGCCCTAGCCCTTCCAAGCCAAAGCAGTATGGCATCCCGATTGCCCCCAGGGTAGCCGGGCCGAGGGATTATCTGACCCGCACGGTTCAAATCTATAATGAGGGTAACCGTGATTACCAGGTGAGAAGGATCTGTAGAGATGATGAGGTGTGTCAGGATGGGTACAGGCACCCAAACATTCATTTTGGGAAATGCCACCTCCTCGACAAAATTGGTTGTCATTCAGACCGAACAATAAAACTCAACCAATTCGTCAGTGAGGCTGAATTTGTCAACTCAATTTCGGCCAAACTTTACGTACACATACCAAAAAAATGCTGTTCGGCATGTTATTCAAAAGCATGCCATCAGCGAAATCCCTCATCGGGATTTCGACTCTCGGCGTAAGCAGGACCAGTTCAAAATAGAAAATTACGATTTAACTCTTTTCCTGCACCAGGATATTGTTTCGCCGATTATAAGGGCGACACTGACCTACCCAGATAAAGTTATAAATGATAATGAAAGGAACTCGTATAAAGTCGAGAAATTATTCGACACAGAGATAGGCCACGGAAGTCTCGATTGCCTCTATATTGCCACTGTTGTGGTGGGGCTGACCGAAACTTCTATGGCTGGTCAGGTTAGGGTGCATCACAACCTGGTGACCGCATACCCCTCTCAGACCTTCACTCCTTTCCCGGCCTAAAAAACCAGTGCAGGTCCGATAATCAATCGACAATGCCAGGTACTCAATAGAGTGCCGACTTAATAAAGAAAAAGAAAGAGTTCCTCCGTCTCCAATAAATAATGATGTGCCTCCCAGTCTTATTCTTTTTTATGTTATCCCCCCCCCCCCACTTCTTCTAGCCCTCCAACAAATAAGAGATGGTCTGCAAAAAAAAAAAAAAAAAAAAAAGTTATGTCACGTATGCCTGAACGGCAAGGGCGATTGGATTCCTTAATCTTACTCGTGCATTTTTGTGGAGAAGCTATCGAAATAATATATAGGCATGTGATACACGGCGGTTAGAGGGGAGGGGAAAGACATATGTTTGGTCATTCCCATGGCATTCATCCGGGGGGGGGGGTTAAAGTAAAACTCGGCATAAAAGCAATTAATGAATTATTTTACCAATAATGTAACCCCCCCCTTTATTTTTCCCCCAAAAATTCTGAATCCGCAAGTGGGCTATGTGGAACAAGTGAGTTGGATTACAGTATGGTGAATCTTGGATGGGCGCATTATTCTTTCTCCTATCGCAAACCATGTATACGCCTTGGAAATGTAAAGAACCATTGGCTGCAACCGTTGCCAATGGCACCAGGTACTACTTTTCCAGGTGGCGTCTTCCGGTATACCCCAGGTAAGTAGGCGCGTACAGGGTATAAGACTCGGCCCATGCGTGACCTAAATAATCTGTGACTAACGCGCCCGACCGAGCAGAAGAAGTAGCACCACATTCCACTATCTTTCCAACGACCACACCAAACAGAATGGAAAACAGCAACAGAGCTTCTACTTCTACTTTGAGTGCCAGGTGCGTAATTCAAGTCAATACCCTATGGTGTCCAATAATTAACAGTTATAAAGTGAGTCCATGCACTTCTCGGAAGTTCACCGTGTTTGTAAACATCAGTATCTGGGTCACAGCTGGTCGGAACAGCTGATCTCTGTTTACACCCCGCCCCACCACAATCTACATATGCATGTACAACACAACTTAACCGAGTGCTTGTTTATACCCATGACGTTCCACGGGCGTGTTAATAGAGGAGTATAGTTATAACGTATTAGGCGGAGTAATTGTGAAATGCTTTTTTACCATGAGCTTTATGAAAGTACGATTTATATTGTTCCAGCCCGGACCCCAATACGCCGAAGCGGCCGAGGACGCCTAAAACACCAACGGCCCCGTGAAAGTCAAGGCGGCGGCTCCGGATGGACGAAACTGCTCCTACCTATGATGAAACCCCGTCCCCTGAGATGAGACCATCGGACACTGAAAGCTTCACGAGGTGATTGTTTTCGTTGTTGCTTATTATATGCTCACGACGGTATGGAGCAATTCACCCAAGTGTTTTTAAGCGTTAATGACGACATGGACACCTACAACAGGGAATTCCGTGTATTTGCTCCGCGAAGTGTATTCTTCGACACGAAGTATAGGGATGTATTAAAATCCCAAGGGGTCTTATAATTTGTCTCATGATAGTAAGGTCAAAAATAATACAAGGCGCATGTCATCCCTCATCTATCTATAGTCAATATATTTCACACTGATGGCCGGTATTGAACAAAAGGGAAAAAAACATTCGTAAAACGCCATGATGAACTGATTTATTTTGCAGAATATACCTGGTGTGCAGCTACTGCAAAGCTGTGTTTCACCCGGCGTGTGCCGAATATGAGCCTGCATCGATGCTGGTGAGCGAGGTTATCTGTGAGAGGTGTGCAACAGAATAGGTGAGTGTATGTTTAAGGTTAGGCACTTTTAACTAAAACACTGTCAACTCTGTAGTAGTACCCATATGCATGCTCGAAACAAGTAAGACCTGTTTACCCATTACAGTGATTGTTAGATCTAGAGGAGTATTAGTTAATTGCACCCCTTAAACAGACTAGGGTGGCTAAAAGTGAGTTCCCTACATAAGGAGATGCATAAGGACTGTACGTGTAATATTATATGTTATTAGTTATATATCTGATTATATATCGGCCGGGCTAATTTCAGTTAATGATTGTTGTTTGAGTGTGGACTCTGGAATGTATAACGAACTGTTTTACTTTTCATCCCAGAACAGCGACTCCATAGGCCGGTGTGTGCCTGACAGTGACAACTGTTCCTTAGACGCCAAAAATGATGACGGTTGCAGCTGCTTTATACTGTGCAAACTGATGACGGCTGTATTTAATTATATATATATACGTTTTACTATACCAACAGTGTGATATATAGTTTGAGTTTACATAATATTATTTATTTATGCCTGACAAGATTTTTGAATAAACTATGTACGTTTGCAAGAAGAACTTCAGCGAATTTGTTGTTTTGTACATGTCTTAGAACAGAAGTGGGATGTCTGTGTCAAACACATGAATTATAGTTTTGGAGAGTGATTTTTTTAAAAAGTTTTATTTTGTAATAACATCGGGGTTACCCCTGGTTTTCAGTGTATTAAATGAAAAGAAAAATAGTATATGAACATTCAAAGTTGAAACAAGCATCAAGTGATTGACTATCATATATTGAGCAATTACCAGTTTGTTATCTCAGCAGTCAGATCCAAACATGATAATGACAAATACTAGCAAAACGAATTACTTGTATCAAAGCATCACTTCCTTTTGCAAACATGTACAAATTAGGCAGTAGATACAAGCAATCTAGAATGATTTTATAACCATCAGTGCGATCTATATCAATAACATTTATGTTTCTCATAAATTCAAAAATAAATGACAGAGCAAAGCAAACCATCACAAACAGTAAACGGTACAATCAATGTCATATACTATACCAAATAATGATAACCTCTGTGTCTATTTCTAATTACTTCAACTGAGAAAATCTCTATAGCGTCTGTAAATTTCTTTGATACGACATTTAAATATTAATATTATCTGACTTGAACAAATTCGTAACTCCACATCCAAATTATCCCATACGGTGGAACCAATGTAAAAGGGACTTCTCATATAAGTTGTTGAAAGTTTAGCAGGCAAAATAAATTTCTTTTTCAAGTGTGAGCGGGTAACGCGAACTGGTTTAGCAACCATATCTTCCTTAAGACTTCTAACATACATTAAATTTAATAGCTGAGTGCGCCAACGCTGTTCCAGACTTGATAGATGCAATTTTGAATGTAGGCAATTGATAGTAACATGATCATTTAGGCTTATATGCAGGCAAATACGGGCAGCATTATTCTGCAATACCTGTAGTTCCCTCTTGTCACCAATGGTACATGAGATCAGCATAACACCATTATAATCGAAGTGGGGTAATATGGTTTTGATAATTTGATGAAACTCCCTAGGTGGTTTGAATGCTTATATTTATACGCGATAAAGTATCCCCTGGCCCGTGCCCTGAGAAGAAAAATGTTAACTCACGGTGAATTTACAAAGCCTAAAAAATGTAGCCTATGACGATTATGATTAAAAATCCGGATAAATATTGATGACATATAAGGGGGGGTTGACCTGTAGGTTACGTCCATAACTTTAAGATCGATTATATCTTTCATGTAATAAATCATCCTACCACTGATGGTACTGATATATACAATAGACCTTTGTCAGGGCTTTATGGGAACTAAAATAACATAATATAGAGAAATTTTCTGTCCTTTCATTGGAATAAGTCTTAGTTCCTAGGTTTGAGTAATGACTGGCCATTGTTCAGTTGACCAATGCCTAAACACATTACTGAGGGCATCGGGAAGGACCATCCCCTCACCGGGTATGTGTACGAAGTGAAGGGAGGTCCGGTTTCAGCAGCTTTATACCACATGGCACGGGCACAGGCCGCGAGGACGGAGTCCCGTGCTCTGCCTGATGAGTAGGTCGATACGCTTGCGGAGTTGTCGCAGTAGACCTCGATTGTCCCTCCGGCATGGGAGTGGTCGACGAAGGCGCGTACTGCTGCCAGGAGATTTATCGCCTCCAACTGAGATATGTGGTGGTGGGCGGGCATCCTTGCCGGGTAGCGGTAGGAGTAGAACCTGGCGCCGTCCGTGGCCCTGCCCCCTTGAAGGCAGGAGTCGGCCCATATCCGTATGACCGTCCTGCAGTGCGGGATGATGGACCTTACATTCTTGCTGGCTAGCTAGCAGGAGAACCATGCTAGTGAATGCTACTGCTATGAGGTTTAAGACTCTACGGAGAAAGCTTACTTCTCCTCAAACTGGAACTGTAATACCTTGGACTTATTGCCATCACGAGCAGCTGTACGCATCACTATATCAACCAATAAACTTACCGTACTGCCAAGCGTTGTTCATGTTATGGATTGAGCGCCCATATCGTGGACTTACTCACCACTCAACTATCATCCCCTTAGAGACAATGCAGATAACAATAATCATCTCGGACAATGCACTATAATGATAATCAACCGTAAACGAAACAAAAGCGTTCAGCACTCTCTGTTAAGAAAAAGATCACCCTCTGTGATGAACACGTAGTCGGTGCAATGTCCCGGGAACGTAGCAAGTTGAATCCACACATTCTGGGTGCCTGACACGAGGAGGTAAACCTTAAAGTTATCTTGTTTACATATGCCAATTAATCTTGCACACCCTCAAATCATGATGGCCAGTGCCAATAGAGAGACGACTCCCGTAAGCAAGTAGAATTGGATTCGAATAAAGCTGTTGCAATTTTCACAGAGACTATCTTGTTCCTGTTCTTCTATTGCAGCTCTTGGTTCTACAGTAGTCCCATATTGGTTCAGCATGGACTCCAATCGGTCGTGGTAAGGCAACGGGGTCATTAAAGGTAATGTTTCTCTGTTGTTAGGTCTTCCATCATTGTTGACAACCCCTTTTTTTGCTGACCTGGTGTTGTTGACCTTGGTTATGTCTCTCAACCGCTCCATGAACTGGCTGCCTTGCAGGGGCTTAATATTTCGAGCTCCACTCAATGTTATGGTTGTACCGTTTGTAATGCATTAGTCCAGCTCACCCGAAAAGAGTTTCATCTTAAGCTTGTCCCGCAGTCTGTGGGTCGGCAAGGAATCCAATCAACAGACCTGGTTGGATGTCACTGTCTTTCTGATAAAGGCAGTGGGTTATATATAGTGCTCACTTTGGAATAATGTTTGGTAAATGCAACGGCGCATCTATATGTGATGGTATATGATTGTGTGATAATATATATGCCAATATGATTGTGACTGCAATGCCTCCCCCTGGTGTATATTGAAGGGAATCATTACTAGCCAGGGAACTCACTAGGAGAACTCAGTGTTGCTAGATCACTGCTACCCTACACACGTACCCACATAATACCACCAATTGGTTGGGTTTTTCTTTTTGAATAAATAGGCAGTTTAACTCCGTTACTTGATAGCACTACTTTGTATGGTTGTGTTTACGTAAGAGTGAATTATATATATGTGACATCCTCTGCGAAAAGCAGTCTTATGGCCTGGAATATTAAATTAAGAAGGTGTCTTGGGGAATCTAATATTGAAAAAATTAGGCAAATATTCTTATTAGAAAAAAAGTTATGTTAATTTGAAGACACAATGGTCGGATATGCTTGATATGCTAAAATAGACCAGTCTTCGGTATTTATAAAGATGTAAATTATATACAATATAGGCCAAAAATTGAAATCCAAAATATGATTCCAGGAAATATACTGCCATTTCCTTTCTATTTAAGATATTCAGAATCTGTTTTTTGCTGAATATACCAAATCAGTCACTTGATTCAGAATTTCAAATTTGAAAACTTAATTTTGTTCCATGGTTACCATGGAAACCCTCATTTGCATAGCAGTAGTATTGGCAGGTTTTGACGTTCCATCAACATTCCGGTTACCATGGCAACAAAATGTAAAAAATCCTAACTTTTTCACCAGTAATGAAAACTATGAACATTTTTATTTATAGCATGAATTTAGCTTATTTTTATAATTTTTATGATTTCTAAGCTAAATAAGGGCTCTAGAGCCATGAATAGACATTGCCATAAGGCTGGAAATCCCAGAAACTGTCACATATATTTGAACCACCGGTAGGCACGCAGCGACACCTTTGTTTGGCACATTTCTCTCACCCATGTGTGGCTTGTGAACCGTTGTACATCAGCCACTGAGAATTCCCTGTGAATGCTGCGTTCTCAGTTTGGAAATTCCCACGGCCTGGTCCGGCATTCTCGGTTGGTAGCAACTTCCGACCTCAACACCAAGCCTATATGTTACCTTTCTGCGTTCGCATATGGCGTATAAAACTATCTAACTATTACCTGATTTGCACAGTTACTAGATCATCAGCATTATGGTAGGACTTGCAAGCCTTTCCATGGAGCAGTTACGCGCCTACAAAGCCATGAATAAGGGTACCCATAAATGGTGTTGGTACTGCTCGCAAGCCATACCTAGTACTCGGTACTACAAACAACACAGAGGCACCAAATGTCTCATGCAAAAGAGAATGGAAATCAGCAAAAGTAAGTGGTGTAAACCGTTTGATAATAAGTTTTTTTGTTTTTTTTCATAACTGAAGGGGCATATACATGCCTTGTGTTGCCACTCTTTTTTTTCTCTGGTCTGTTCTAGTGTGATACTTATAAACATACATTTGTATCACGGTATGTCCGAGCCAACGGCCAGTGGTTGGTCGACACAGTAAAGAAATTCAAAGTATCATTGCATGGACTGTTTTTTTCATTTTGCAGTGGCAGATTGCTAACTTCATGAATGACACGGCCCTCATGACATTACTTGTGTTTGTATGTGAAGTACTGTCCCTAGGTGGAAAGGAAGAATATGCACGTGTGCTTCATAATGTCTTCCCTACCACCATGTACAAGGTATATATAACGTCATATTGTTTGGCATGATTCCAAACCTCCCAAAGGAACCTGCAGACCTATCGACGTTTTTGCAGCCTCTGGTGGAGGAACTGAAGGTGTTTTGGAGACACGGAATGGTCTTAAGATCATTTGAATGGCCCCTGGGCAAACGCGTGAAGGTTGCACTGATGAACGTGGCTGCTGACCTGCCCGCTGCCAGAAAGGTATGTGGGTTTCTGTCACACACAGCCAATAAGGGATGCTCCAAGTGTCGGAAGAATTTCAAGGGCAAACCCAAGCGAAACTATTCTGGTTTCGAAATGCATTTATGGCCGATGCGCACGTGGGGCCGTCATAGGAAGCAAATTGAGAACATCAGAGCAGCCGGTACACGTAAGGAGAAGACGGCTCTGGAGAAGAAATATGGCGTTCGCTACACACCATTCCTGGAACTGTCCTACTTCAATCCCATCGTGTAAGTTCAAATTAAAAACCTTGTAACCTACATCAAACCTCGACTTTCATCATTTATTATGTATACCAAATTTTTAGCCAGTAGTGCATTTGTAGTTGTCAGCCGAGGATTAAGGGGGGGCGTGCCAGGTGTGCACCCCCCTCCCTCTTGCCCAAATTTAGATTTTTTTAATGTAAAACTCCTGCCCCAAAGGGGTCCAGGTGAAAATTTTCCAATAGCACGCCCCTTTTTTTTCAAAATCTTGGATCCACCCCTGGTTGTAGAGGTGGCATCGTCCTGTATAGGGCTGGTTGTTTTGCACCATCGTCTGCTAATAGTGTCCCTATCCTGTTACTGTATTTACAGATTCTTCTCCATCGATGTGATGCACAACGTCCTACTTGGTGAGTCTTCAAGGAACAATCATTTCATATACACTTATGTTTGTTATTGAGGAATTCGACTGTCTTTATTTTAATTAGAACACTCTAGTCAGCATTTATTAGACTAATGCCCAAATGTTTTGCTCAATCTATTTCAGGTACAGCCAAGAAAACCTGGAAAATGTGGGAAAAGCTTGGAGCACTGACCAAACAAAAGATACTCATTATTGATGAACGCCTGGAAAACTTCAAGAAAGGAATACCAGATGACCTGGTCGCAACCAACATAAAATCCAATGCTGGTACGTGGACGGCCAAAGAGTGGAAAAACTGGGTTACGGTCTCTTCCGGATATTGTCTCCAAGGTCTTTTGGCAAAGAAACACCTGAAAACATGGCAGCGGTTCGTTATGGCCACTAGATTATTATGTCAGCCGTGCATAGCAGACCATGAGATTGATTTAGCACATAAAGACTATCTCCAGTACTGCCAAGAGACCCAGGTACAGTTTGGGAAGGAGGTGGTTACACCCAACATGCACCTTCATTGTCATCTGAAGGACTGTCTGCGTGAGTACGGGCCTGCGCCCAGTACATGGCTTTTCAGTTATGAAAGGTACAATGGTTTTGTAGGAGACCTCCAAACCAACAAACATCAAATTCACAAACAGTTTATGAAGAGATTTCTTCTCACAAAGACCGTTAATAATATGCAAAGTGAAATGCCGCCCGAGTACAAGAAGGAATTATTACCTCTCTGCCACAAGATACAGACCTCAATTCCCACCGTCATTGATACAATGCAAGTCCCGGAATCAGAACAGGCAGAGTGCCAACACCTCTGGAGTAACATGGACGGCTTCCAGACCAACGAGACAGGAAAGACAAAAGGGCTGGATGCAGAAGATTACGCTCTCCTCCTACAAGCATACGGGAAAATGTACCCCACTGAACCCCAACTGCTTGAAACACACACATTCTCCAAAAACTGTAATACTTACAGCACTGTACAGTATGGACCAAATAGCTATGTCAGCACGATGTCCGGTCGAAAGGTCAAGCTCTGTTGGTTCATGGCCAACTGGTACGAAGATCAAGGTGGTGAAAGCCAAGAGCTTCCCTGTGTTATCAAGTACTTCATGAGACATGCCATGACGTGTGATGTGACTGGCCTGAGGAGAGAACACTTCTTTGCCGTGGTGAAGTGGTTCAGTGAGAGTAGAGATCCAAACCCCTTCATTCGTCCATTAACCATCTGGAGGCACTCAAAGTATGAGGATCCCACTTCGGCGTGCTTCCTGCCAGTGATGCAAATCACTGGTCGCTTCAGAGCTGTTAATGAGGGCGAGAATATGGTTGTTTGTCCGATTTTGCGTTCTGTTTTTGTCTGAAGCATATACAATCGATTGATGTACGTGTAAAGTTGAATAAATTTCCCAACCACACATCAAACAGGCAAGCAGTTGGACTCATTAAGCATTATAATTAATAGTGTGGAAGTCCTTTTATTGACAAAAAGAGCGTCATACAGAAATTGCAGCCATTCTTCACCCCACCCGCTGACCTCCGCACGTACTCTGAACGGCGCTAAGTAGTCGGGCAGGGGTCTCCGCTATAGGCGGGGGCGCTCTCAAGGGCCTATCCTTGAGAGCCCCGACCTGCTACTTTTGTAGTGGCAAGGGAATCCTCTCACTCTGTCACATCTTAACCCATCTGACAAGCAAATATCACGCAGCTATCCTCAGCTATCTCAACAATGGAGTGTACTCATAAGGTGTTTTTTTTTTGTGTTTTTTTTCTATCTGATATAATATTTTTATTTAACGGAACACTTCGTACACAATAATAACTACTAGACAGTGTGTGTCTCTTCCATCCCTTACTTGTCGCTTCTAGTTTGCCACCCGTAGCTTTAGCCATACACCTTCTTCTGTAAACACACCTGCCCGCGCAGTCGTGGTTATAAGTTATGTAATGGATTCCTGCGCAAAAAGTTATGCAATAGGTTAGTTTGACTATCCGACACCTGGACTAAAGTGTTGTGAGGTTTATTTTACTGATATAAAGAGTAGTAAAGGCTTTGCAGATACTAGGTATGAAGGGTCAGATATAAACCAAATTTACATACTCAGATTTGGGAAAACTATAAATTTTGATAGTAAAGCCCGATTTACCGGCAACTGGCGACGGGCAACTGGTAAAATCGCTTGTAAAATTGTTACAATTCAGATCACCTGTTAGTATGTAATATTTCAATATTACATACTAACAGGTGATCTGAATTGTTAACTATTTTACTAGCAATTTTGCCAGTTGCCTGTCACCAGTCGCCGGTAAAATCACCTAGTGGGTATGGGGCTTAAGGTACTAAACTACCAAGTAAAGATTAGATTTCTTCCCATATATAGCAGCATCATAACCCAGGTTAACGGCGATGTAAATTCAGTTAGGAGAATCGCAAATGACTTTATTCCAGACACACAGGCCGAAAAAACCCAACAATATTGCTATGTAAACAGAACGCAATTTCTACAGATTAGAAATAATTTATTGTAGGGCAATCACAGGGACAATTCTAGCACTAACTATATATATTTCAACCCGTAAGAGGTTTGTCGCGCATAAAAAAACCCAAAAAAAACCACGGCCGTCAGTTCCAGACCAGCTGCTAATCCTAGAGTACAATAAATCCACCATAGACCGTTAAAATGTTACATACATTAATAAACCCGTCTGGCAGAATATCTGCTAGGACTCCATGTGGTCCATTAGGCTTAAACGGTTTACAACTCTTAGAACATTCCCGTACGTGTATTATCAAGTACAAAAACATATATATATATATATATCAACCCCTACGCGGATTGTTGCGCATCAACAATTAAAATAACAAAAAAAAACAAAAAAAACACAACCATCAGTTGCAGACCAGCTGCTAACCCTAGAGCACACTAAATCCACGATAGACTGTTAAAATGTTATATACATTTATAAACCCGTCAGGCAGAATATCTGCTAGGACTCCATGTGGTCGGTTAGGCTTAAACGGGTTAAAACTCATAGAACATTCCAGTATTATCGAGTACAAAATCAAGTTGATACAAATCAGGCAACAAATAGATAATACCAGCTAGAATATTTACGACTCCAGTATATCAGTGAGTTAAAATTACTAGTGTCTTATAAGTTGTGCGTTATCCAAGTTCCATCCTAGTGTTCAAGCCAATATATCTTCATATACCAACATTATCATTAGAAGATTCAATATAGACAATTGCAGGTTGCAGAAGGCTTTGACAGTGTATGTGGCCCTTGTTGGCTCGTGTAGAGGGGGTACGGTTTGAGTCCAGACACTAGTCTCTGGATGTGCAGCTGCACATCTCCGGGTCAGCCACACCTTAATTGCTGTCAACGCATTTATTGCACAAAGGTAATATTTAAACCCGTCAGACCATCACACTGGTGAAGTCAGCCACAGGTCAGCCGCAGCTTCAGGTCCACGCCCCCAGGGACTGTCCAGTCAGGAATGAAGCTGTGTGTAGTGGCATGGCTGGGCACTAGAGGATGAGTGAGCTGGAAATGTGTGCCTCAGGAAAGCCGCAGCAGTCTGGTGGGCTGGAGGGCTGACACTACTGGAAATTGAATTCGTAATAACATTTAAGAAATATGAAGATTGTGATACTATCGGCGTGGGATACATCAACCAAAGCACACTGTTACTGAAATTGTAAATGTCATTCAAAAATGTCTAACAGGATTTGAAATGCTAAGCCCCTCCCACAGTTCATGCGCACACAATTTTACTTATCCCATCGGAATGACAGTGGGCAGTGCTAACCTATAACCTGCCGGCTAGTGGCGCGACTCTCACAAACCCAGAATACATAATATTGTGTCCTGATCGACCTTACTTTTTCACTAACTAGTAGTAACTGTTCTGACCTATTACTGTCAAGTGAAAATGTAATGAAATGTATATTTGAATTAACTACATATATCTGACCTGTTTTGGTGAATTGGGTCGGAAGTCGCAACGAGTCGGATGTCGGCTGTTACTACACATTTTAAAGCTAAGAATCTGAATTTTCTGATGGGATAGGTCTCTAAAAATCGACCCGGTGCGACATCCGACTCAATTCGCCAAAACGGGTCACATATGTGAATGTAAATATGTTAGTTTAAGATTAGAAGTTTCCTACTTAGTTTTAAGTATTTCAATTTATTGTGATCTAATTTTCAATGATGAGAATTCTATCCACTTGAAGAATAATGAAAACCGGACTTGTACCGATTATTAACCAGTAAAAATAAATCTTTATTAACAAAACAAAGATTTAAACAGAATAAAAACCTATCCAATAAGATACGAAAGAAGGAGTTTTTTTTTCTGACAAGTTTATTGATCTATATATATATAACAGACTTTGTTTCGAAAAAAAAAAGAATTTAAAGCAGCATTTAGGCTTGTTATTTCGTAAAGTTAACCATAATATTATGCCAGTGCTCTTTTTTTTTGTATCAAACCCAAGGGTCTATTTCGGTTATATAGTCCAGTTTTTGAGCTCTCATCTACTGCCTCGTGATGGGGTTGGTACCCGTGTTGTCTTGGAGGCATAGTGCAGCTGTAGAAAGTCTTTTGCGAAACAACTTATTTAAGCGGAGGCACTCGGTCGGAGGAATTCCAAAATCAGTGGGAAGCTCGAGAGACAAGGGCTGACATTCTCCAGTGAAACAAATTATCACTGGGCCTGACCAAGCTACCGTAATTCGTCGGGAGAGGAGGCCTGGTCTTGGGGCTCAGCACCCTGTCGATGATGTGGATGTCAGCCGGAATGGGGGTTAGTGGTACAGTGATGGACTCCAAACGACAGCAGATCCTTAAGCAGAACTCCACTGGGCCGACTGTCGACTACCGCACAGCATACTGCGGACCGACTTGACTAATTTGGAACAGCTTCTACAAAATTGCCACCCGAGCCACATGGTCAAGGCCATAACCAACAACTAATGGTTTCGTCGTAGGCCGGGACCGCTCTGCACACCATGTATCCAGACTAGTATTGAGCAGTGCGTCCATGTTCATGGTGACTGGGGTTGTGTCTGAGACCAGTGTAAGCAGGCTTATTTATACCCCTTGACTGCTGGGCGACCCCACCTGTACGACCTGGGTAGGGGGCTTCATCCAGTCACGAAGCACAACTGGCTTTGGGGCTCTAGTCACTTTCTCTTTGTTGGCTTCTCCGGCAAAGGTTCAAGATGTGAGCCCTCTCAGCTGTAGTGGAGAGATGGGCATGGGGCTTCCATCCAAAAGGTTGTGTTGGTGACTGTGGTGGTTTCCTCTTAACGACTCCAAGGTCGCACCTTCCCTCGGTTATGTTGGCGTCAAAGAGCGCGTAACACACCTTCAAAGTACCGCAGTATTCCTAGGTGTTTACTTCCCTAGATCGCGCACCAGCCCGTTCTATAAAGTGTTCTCTTCACCTTCACCAGCCCTCTCATTTACACAGTCCCTGTAGGCGCGCCCCATCTCCCCACCGATGGGGCTTCCCTAAGTCGAATGCATGGTGATTTCTTTTTGTCTCCAAGGCACGTGCCCACCACGGTTGGCCAGTCGCCCGTGGGTACAAATACCCAGAAAGAACTGGCATAATGTCACTCTCGGCACTACCAGCAAAGAGAACATAACCAACCAGATCTAGCAACATGTCGCAGCAAGACTTTTTCAATTCCACCGCGGACCTTAGTTCTGCTGTATACCAGTGGATGATGACCGAGCAGGACATGCAATTGGATGGGTCATTCCTTAACTCTTCTCCGCCGCCACCAAACCTGACTAGCAGCCCCATGCCCGGTACTTCAAGGGCCACGTCGATGGCCAGCACATCCGATTTCAACTTGCGGCAGGAAAACTCCGTTGCTTCAGAGACTGGTACCGATGTATCATACCAGCAGGCCCCTTTCACGAGCAGCCAGCCGACCGACGGATCTACGGGCAGCGGTCAGCCAACCAGGGCCTGCAGTAGCCAGCCCACTGTTCCTTCCACCAGCAGACCTCAAGTCTTTAGTAGGGCGACTGTTCATCAACACCGCCACCAAGGAAGCCAAAGAGAGGACCAGAGAGGCCATGCAGGGGGTGATCGACAGTTCCGTGGCCGGTGCAGTGGCTCTTGCCGTGGCTGAAGCGCTGGCCAACATCCCCGCACCAGCACCCGCCCGTACCCCACCGCCCCAGACAATTTATGAAGTCAGCGTGAGTAAACAGTCGGCCCTTTCTACTTCTACTTTGAATTTAGCTGGTCGCCTATAAATTTTTTTTCCAAGTTTCAAGGTTTTCAAGTTAGCATAATTGAAGTAGTACAGTCGAAGAATGTATATTCATGATCAAACAATACGATCTGATACTCTTTGATATGTAATAATTTACACCAACAAAAGTAAACTAATGAAGGGTCATGAGTACAATCAAAGAGTTTTATGTAATCTGTCCGTGCATGCCCGCCTTGTTTAGATACTTTGCAAGTGGAAATACTGGGTAACACTAGATATTTATTCCAGCGTGAGGTCCGGGGTAACTACAAGGCGCAGTCGTCTGAAGACCCCACCATGAAGTTCAACCTCTCAGAAGGGTGGGTTTTATTTCCTCTGGTGGTTTAATAGTTTATTTTTCACCTCAATATGAACTTAAATTTTCTTTGTTTTTTTTGGTAAAATACAGACCAACTAACTCGTCCCCCGACCCTAAACGCCCCGAACCAGGTGGCAATATATATGAACTCACTATTTGTGACATGCTCTGCCAGTCTCATGGCCTTATATATTGAATTGAGGTTATGTATTTAGGAGTCCAGCACTGACGGACCTATGTCAATCTATATATTCCAATAAGCACTAATTTTACATCTGTGTGAACATGCTAAGGTCAGATAGAGTAAATCACAATTCAGATTTATATTGCGTGTTGAAATTAATTTCCGCATATCATGCCCTTTTCAGTGCGAGGTTTACCAACCCCCACAACCAGGCAGTGGCTGAACGCATAGTGACTGATGTGCAGGTGGGCTATCCCCATTTCAGCCGGGCGGACATTATGAGTAAGTATTGAAGCCGCTAACAAAGCGACATTTTATTATTAGTGTATTTTTCACGTCCAAATAGTTTCACGAGTTTAGACTATCAAAGCCATTGAACCTATCCTTGAATATATAAACCCTTCTTGTCATGTTATAACAGTGTTGAATTTTTATCTTCTTTTCAGTCTCATGCAAGGCATACCATCTCACCCAGTATACAAGGGCAAGCACCGAGTGCAAGGGACTGATTCATACCAAGAATAAGAAAACTCTTATGCGCCATCATCGGAGTGAGGTTGGTTTTGTTTAAGACTGGTTAAAAATGTCCCACGTGGAAATGGAATTAGTTGTTCTTTTCAATACATGTAGAGCAGTAGTAAAGGGTCGAATATACTATGTAAAATTACCGGAAAATTTATGATTTACAAGCCATTAATGCCGTTAAATTATTTGTTTTCAGAAAATTAAACGACGAGTGGCCGCCCTTGAGCTAACAGACTGGAACAAGGAAAAGCACAAACGGGTCAAGAAGGTCTTGACGGTAGATTACACCAGTGGGGAGGACCGCGACCACACCGACGAGGAAAGGACCTACTTCATAGTGCCTTTGGTGTGGGAGAGCCCAGAGCTGACGGAGGTGAAAGCTGAGCTGGACCTCCTCAAAAAAACGGAGGCCAAGGACCGGGGGTTGGGAGTCAGGATGCTCACCAAGCGGTCGGAGACCACGGACCCCAAAAGATTAAACTCCCCAGCCGGCGTGGTCAAATGGACCGTGCGCCAGCCTCCCCCGGCCAACCCTGTAGTTGCGGAACTAGATGAGTTGTAATAGCATTAAGCAACTTTGGATTTTGGATTATTAAAGTTTGTAATATATATAATGTCATGTTGGCTTAATAAATCATATCAACAACACTCCCGAGTTTGCTTTGGTGTACCTTCAACAGGGTAAACATTCCCTCCATGCATTAGAATGTTCTAATCGATATCATGTACTTAAAGTTTTAGGCTGTCACCTATCATATTAAGGGAAATATCATTGTTTAAAAAATACTTGCTCTTTACTTTTTCCTACATTTTGTCTCAGTCAGAAAATAAAGTTGTACCTAACAGGAAATGAAGAAAAATCCATGCTTTCATTTGATGTATCACATATTTTTAAATTGGATGAATAGTTATTGATACCTAACCATGCACGGCTAGCAACTGTTGTGGTGTTATCTCGAAATCCTTAACTTAACTGAACTTATCCATATCCGACATATACCTTATGGTTCGAGTTAAATATTGTGAGCTACATGCTCTACCCTTCATGCTGTGTTTCCCATAGGTCACACATTCTTTGCTGACTACTCCCGATGTTCTAACCTTTTTAAAGAACACAGTCTAAGTCTAATATGCACCATTTTCGGGTTAATGTATTAGTACATAGTCTTAGGCATGCTTTAGTACACGTCTTAACTCTGGTATTCATGGTTTGGTGGTAGGCCTCTACTCTACGGGAAGTCTGTCACAGGGTTTTCCCCAGGCCCTTACAGCCGGCTGTAATGACCAGCTGTAATTCTGATCGACTGGCTGTGAACTGCAAAAGGTGGTCAAACTTATATTGAAATATACAGAAAAAGTAATTATGAATTAAATTACTGGCCAGCTATCATATGATTGGGACGGAAAGAGCCGGCTATAATTATGCGCTGGGGAGAACCCTGTTGACAGTGTACATGACTTGACACCAGATAAGGAGACTCTCCCTCAACTTCCCGTCCATGAGGCCTTGAACACTCCTCCTTCCTTCCCGTCAACAGGTTTAGGACTTCCCGTCTCGACTTCACGTCCATGAGGCCTTGAACACTCCTCCTTCCTTCCCGTCAACAGGCTTCTTTGATGCATCCGAAACCATGGTATGGTTGGATTAAACACCTCAGTAAATGGGGTAGCCCAGAATTAGTTGTACTAATCATGCATATGGTTAGTGCGAATGCAAGGAGAAAAAGTTCAGTTCATTACTCTCATGGAGAAGTGATGTCCCTGATGTTGGTGCAGTGCTTTGGGTCAAGGCCTAGGGTCCCAGTCCAGTCCTGCTGGGGTGGGGTAGCCTACAGCGGTAGCCTACAGCATGCCTTTTTTAATCGGCAGGGGAGTTGTGGATCAGCTGGGCAGTCTTGGCAAAAGGTCGGTCTGTCCGGAACCGCTTCTCCTAGGCACACCTGTTGAAAACAGGATTAGAACAAACTAAAAATTAGAAGATGCCATAAATATGCATTCCAGATATTGTTATTGTACAGAGACTTTACACCGAAAAGCAAAATTGTATCTACTTGCTAGATCTCATCGGAGGTCTCTTGTTGTTCTTTGCCTTCAATCTAAGTAGTCGAGAAGTTACCCTCACCTGTAATTGATGTCCCTGATGTTGGTGCAGTGTTGGGGTCGCGAGGGGCAGTCTTCTTACGATACCGCATTGGAATCAACAGGGGAGTTGTGGATCAGCTTGGCAGTCTCAGTAAAATGACAGTCCTTCCGCTCCTCTTGGGCACACAGCTGTGGCAATCAGGATTAGAATAAATTAATACTTTGAAGATGCGGTAAATATCCATTCCAGATTTAGCTTTTTCCTTTATTTTAAATCTATCTACATACACAGGACATTTTCTGATCATAAAGCCCAGCCAAGCCCAGACGCCCAGAGCCCAGCCCCATCAATATATCTAACTACACAGTTCAAAATCTGCCAGGCCCGCCCACAACTGGTGATAACTGACCTGTATACCTGTTTGTCCTATGTCAGACCGATGAATTTTGTTGACTGACAAGGTCCGAAAAATACATAGCCTTTTTTCAAAATCGTTCTACGATTCAGCCCTGGCCCTCATTTTTTTTTTTTTTATTGAATCAAACTATATCACATACAGTGCTCTTCCTATAGAGGTAAACGCTCATAATATGGCGTTTATCACACACATAATTTGTTTAGAATCATCTGGGCCCGGTTAATCATATCTACCTACACAATTCAAGTTATATGAGGTGAAATCAACGTGGAGCATGCTCTGCAAATAAACAGTTAGCTTACAGTCTATGCTCGGGGAGCCTTGGTTCTTGGCCCAGGGTTTCTATGTGCGGCTACCAAGTGGATGTCTGATTATACTTTTTTTCAGAATCCCTGGGCATGAAGTGTGGAACTTAGTGCTAAGATTCTTGCTTATATTCCCGAAGCTCCCTACACATAGACAGTGTAAGGCCAGTTGAAAATGTAATGTGAACGCAACAAAGATCAGGTTCTGCAACCAAAAAAAAAAGAAAAATTAGACCATCTGGGTAACGGAACTCCTTATAAGGCTATAGGTTCAGTTACCGTGAGGATAGAGTACTAGGTGCAGTAGATGCAGCCGAGCAGAGGAAGTAGTGCTACTAGATGTTCGATGGCCGACTTCTGTAGAAATGGGCGGCTAGGGGGGCCGGGTGTTTTTGTTGTTAATATGTTGACTAGTGACCCCATATGTACTGGTAAGACCCACCTGATTTCCACCAAACCCTTATAAATACATATTTCTTTTTGATCTGCAAACACACCATTTTTTGTATCACATGTACAGACAGTTCTAGATATATCACTAACACTTGTAACCTGTTGCATCAACCGCTTATAACAATAGATTACCGACTTTTGTCGGACAGACAAAAATACCACAGACAGTTAAATACCTTTACCCTGATGCGTGTTTGGACAATTTAGACAGACCTTTAGTTAACACAGGCAGAAATACACTGATCACAGAGAGTTGAACACACGTTGGCTGACAACTTTGCTCTGATCTTGCTTCTGAGATCTGGCATATCATCTTCAAGTGACTACATACTATGAGAGCCGGATATACAAGAGAGCGTCGACTAGATTTTTCTGCCCGACATTGTATGCAGGTGCTGACATTGCATGACGTTCCTTTTCAGAACTACAGAAGTATTGGTCCACACACATATTCAACACTTGAGTATAAAGAAAAGTATATACACTGGTAACAGTAGTAATATTACGACTCGAAACCAATCAAGGGCCTGCATGTAACATTCCAAGAATCCTTAACCTGACTTCCTGCCCTAAGAAACAAACTATTTGCCCCAAACACACACACATAACCCCTTCACAAACCCAGTGATTAAATCATGTACAAGATCAATGCTGGCATAAGAAACAGGGAACCTTACAAAAAAGATCCATTTGTATGTATATTTCTAAAATAAGACTGTACAAAATACACATTTAAAAAAAAATAGCCTCCCATCACCCCTTGTAGCCGTACCTATCCACAACATAAAAGTGACCGTCTGTACGAAAGCCCTTGGATATATAACAAACTGATTGGCATTAGTTTTTTGGGGTTGTTTTTGTCAATTAAGCATCTAGGGATGGGAATTGGTATCCAAGTGAGGAGAAGAGAATGACATTTAAGGCTGAAATAGTAAAGAAGTATCAAATATAAAGTAAATTACGAGGAAATATTCTATTAATGTTTTGAATATAAAATGAGTTCCGAGGAAATATTCATTTAATTACAATGAAATTTGGGGCCAAAATAGTTAAGGAGTTTTGAAAATAAATTGAACTACAAGGAAATATTCTTTTAATTTTTGGAACACAAGAGAGAAGGCATACAATCCAGCTTAACTCCCTGCTTGGTTGCTGTGGTGGTTGCTGTGGTGCTTGCGGAGGTGTCTCCACCCCGTTCACTCCGGCCCCCGACTACCTCACCAGGGCGCTATCATGGCCCGGGGGGACGGACACTAGGCTGTGTAGGGAACAGAGGTAACTCGTAATCAACATGTAACGTGTAATCATAGTAACAGTAACATGTAAAAAGGCTGGGATGCATGCGTGATAAACGGAGAACATGTTTGTGATAGGCTGATATTCTCCTTATTACGGTTCCAATCTTGCAATCTCGCCAAGCAGTTTCCGGTACCTTTAAAAATTAACCATAAACTCTATATTTGTCGTTAAGTCACTAAAAACATGGAGTGACAAGCAAGTGTCTGTTGGTCTAATGTTAAGGTCGATTAGTAGATCTAGACAATTCAAATTTTTTTAAACATAAGTGGAGTAGAAAGTTGGTTTACTTACTACAGTGGCCCCAACCCAGGGGGGACCAGCACCAGTCTGGTGCCGGCCAGCGCTTCTATCAGTAGCTGTCGTCTGGTGTGCAGAAAACACAAGGTGGACACATGTATCAGTACCGGATTTAGAGGTGGGGAGGTGATTCAGCAGCAGGCACGAGCCCCCCCTATTTTTGGACAAAAATAGATTTTCAGGAACAAGCGGTGGGGGATTGATGACGCTGCGTGGTGGTAAATTAGCAACAACAATTATTATATTTATGTCATTAATGAGCAACATAAAAACACACAACTATATATTCAATACTAATTTAGGATTCATTAGTGCCTAGGCCTGTTACATTACATACATTCAATAGGCCTAGTTGAAGTATCCTTGTAATCTGTCCGTTTTACATAAGTATCCATGCCCCTTCAATCTTATTGGTCGAACGACCCAGCAGGCTGCTGGGCCATTCGGCCGATTACACTTGACCCAGGGTATGCTGCAGAGAACTTTACCCAGGGTTTACTTTTATTTCAACCAATCAGAATGCACCTTACTTCAGCAACCTGCTGGTACACTGGGTCTTCACCTTCTATACCCTGGGTCTACTACCCTAACATTCTACAGCCTGGTACTGCTACGCCTCTGAGCCATTGAGTATACAACCAATGCCTACTATACCCTGGGTCTTCAGCTTCTGTACGCTAAGTCTACTAATTATAATTACTAGACCCAGGGTCAACACCTTCCGTACCCTGAGCCTACTGAATTCCTGATTGAGTACTGGGCTGCTTTATTGGGGCCTAACCTGCTAAGCCCCTTAGATCACTTTCTTTACCTACTATACTCTAGGTCTTCATTTTTTTGTACCCTGGGTCTACTACAGTCTAGCACATACATGCCCAACCCTCCTATGTATCGGCTCTTCTGATTGGCTGATTCTGAAGTGGCCCCAGGGTACACTTTGACGGTGTGTACCCTGGGTACATAGTAATCAGCCGAACGGCCCAGCAGCGCCAAGCAGCCCCAGGAGGGGACACAGAGTTAAACTGGTTGGCGTTGGTTTTGCCCGAACCACAGGCGTCCAATCTATAAAAAATGTCACCTTTCTTACGATCAAAATTAGTATTTGATCATGTTCCGAGGTGGAATTAGTGATCCTAGTGGTGGTCTGTATCCTATTCCATCCTGAGATGTACAAACATGGGAGTAAACATGCCTACAAATGTTTGAAATGTGTTATTGAAATAGAGAGGTTTCATACTCACACCAACGCCTCCGCCATTTTTGTATTGTTCTGATCATGTGATCTGATGGTGGCTGAGGTCACACCCCAGTAAAAACCTTTTTGTTAAAAACAAATCCAAGGGCGAACTTAATTACATTCTTAACATCAATTACGAAGGGATCTGGAAACTAAATGGAACTGTGGTGCTGTAGAGGCAAAGCACTGCGCTAATAATTTAGATTTACCGGAAGAGAAAGATATATAAAGAAATTGTCGCCCGCATACCTGAATTTGATGACGTAGACATGGTGCGCTCAGCGGCCATATGCATCGCAACGGACCTTGTTCTTTTGGTGCTCGGACACTGGCCCGCCGTCCTGTTCTTCCCTTCTCTTCCTCAGAAAGTTTCCACTACACGGGCAGGCCTTGACAAATCCAGTGCCCGGGGAGCCCGCTCCACCCTGTAAATCACCCTGGACACCCAAGTGACACCAAGTCTTGTTGTTTCTGTCTGCACTCACAACCACCACTGCTCCCCTGCTTCCCCATCCCTATCCCCCTCCACCCAGCGTACACACACACACTCCTTCAATGGTTCCTGTTACCACTTAGAATCAGGGCCAGTTTATTCTTTATGAGGCTGTTCTATTATTTTTTTGGTGGGCTCCCATGATATTGGGTCGGGCTCCCAGTTTGTTAGAGTTTCTTTGTCCATCCTCCACTGGAGCGTGACTGCTGACCTTATTTTGTTGGAGAAGACTCTATTATAGTCTTCTGTTTGAGGAGATTATGCGGGGCACATATACATATACCTGATGCACAAGGACAAAGGGCCAGAAATATCTAGTGCGTTTAAGACTATTGAAAAACATGTAGGAGTTTTTTCAAAAGTTTATTAGTAACAAGTTTATTTTGCATGAATCGGGAAAGAGATTCGAACATGGATGTATAAATTCAGCAGACTATACATGTACAGTAAAAGATTTCGTGTTCCATAATTCAGTACCAAGCAAATAAATATCCAAATGTTGTACATGTCAGTTTATTGACATATTTTCCTTCAAGTGCCGATGAAATAAATTACAAATTAACGGTGTTAAACTGAACTAAAACCCAGTTGACCCGATTTGAAAAAATGTTATTTATTGTCTGAAAAAGAAATCATGCATATGTCAAGAACAATCCTGAGTTTGGTTTTCCGTCGACTGAAAGCTTTTTTCTGATCGTCAAAAATTTTGGTATCCTATCGCAGTACGGTCCTGTTTTTCTTGACTAAAAGTAAGTTTTAAATGGGTTTTTAAAAGTTGATTTCATGATTTTTCGCGGAAATGACGTTTTTTGACTCTTCCAGGGCAGATGGATTTCTAAATTATTTAAAGTCATATAAGAGGCACAGTGCCAGCTATGCAGACACTTTGCACCCACTGAGCGTGAGTAAAGGCGCACCAGTCTAACTTTCGCTAACCACTGTGTACAGTAGGGAAAGTTAATTGGATGCCCATAAAACATAGCTAAGCTATGAGCGTAAGGAGCATAAGTATCACTGCGCTTTATTGGCGTACATGTGATTCTGGATTTGGGGCGTGAATTAGGTTTATACAATACGGGACAGGGGGACAAAGTAGGGTTATTACCAAACGGTGCCTTAGTCATACTATGACTATTTAATCATTTTGGCACAGGAAGACTGACACAGACTGTGCCCAACTTACATAATGTGGTGTTGCACAGCAAATCTCGAAAAAGACACAAGGCTCACTTTTTCCCGTGTTTGACTTGTAACCTGAATAAATAAATGAAATAAAAAGAAGTAATTATTGTAAATATTCCTCCGTTGCCACCCAAGAGAATACCTAACATACATCTACTATGTTTTGGTCGGTTGAATCAAGTGCATTGATTTTATCATTTTCAAAATCAACTTCAGGGTTTCCCCTTGTCTACATGGCCAGAAGATAGTAAAATGAAACAATACATACAATTTTAAATTCATCTCATAAATCTATATCCATTATTGTACGTCAATTCAATCAGTGAAACAGATCAAAATATTCCCTATTGGACATTTGAAAAGATGATTTGAACATAAGTATACATTCAGCAGACTGTACAGTAAACGATTGGGTGTTCCATAATTCAGTTCCAACCAAATAAATATCTAAATATTGTAATTTTGAGTAGATGACTTATTTTACTTCGATTGCAAGTGCGCATGCAATAAATTACAAATTGACGGTGTTAAACTTGAATAAAACCCGGTTAACGCAAATTGCAAAAAGGGTATTTATTTTCTGCTAAATAAATCATGTCAACAAAACTCCTGAGTTTGGTTTTGGGTAGATTGAAAGCTTTTATTATCTTCTGAAATTTTGGTGTCCTATCTCAGTACAGCCGTTTTCATTCTGTGTTGTTATTCAGAGATCGATGAATTTGCGACCTGACAATATACTCTTCTTCCAACTCTGGATCAGCGACTGATTAGCATGAGAATATTCTATGGTTAGCTGTACTATTATAGTGATCTCTTCCAGTATTAGGGGTGTAGACCCTTAAACTCGACAGGGCGACATGGCCATTTCTTAAATTTGACAGGGTACTTGGCAACTTTGTGCCAAATGACATGACCTGTTTCTTACATTCGACTTGGGACATCAACCTTCAAAAGATAGTGACATGTGAAGGGTTGTTTCTTAAATTTGACATAGGACAAGGCTGTAAACCTAAAGCCCGTTGCCATTCATGAAAGACCTCACATGTACTATGAACAATTGAAATTTAAAAATTTGTATTTATGAGTACATTAGTTATTTTCTTTCAAGATCCCTAAACCAGTAAGGTGTGACAGGACACCCGGGTGACGCAAATTAAATGAGTAGCTGTCTGTACAAATTACTATTGGTCCAACCTATTTCCAAGACGTTAGCTGGTGCCTCTTGCTGTCAAATCTCACCAGGTGGCGCATGAGTGAAACATTGGTGTTTCATATAGATAACAAGGCTTTTTATCCTACAAAACATATATGTTTTGCTAATTTTTTATGTATACATAGTTTGGTGGTCTGTTCCTGTGGCCATTTCATCATACATATTATGATGAGGTGAAAAGGATCTTAAAAGTATGAGAAAGACGTTAGGGCGCAGTCATAGACACCTCTTCTACCAGAAAGACCTTTTAGTGAGACGCAGGAGGGCAAGCTGCTGAAATAACTCACTCTAGGGGGTGACAGCAGAGACAATCTGCAGGTCCCCGCTACACATTGCATAGATGGCTATAGTCCATAGGCGATAAAAAACCGACAGCTAATTTTTGCAAGGGCGCTTCTGCGCCCTACTTTGAATACAAAAAGTAACTTATGTAGATAAGAACCAGCTCTAATCATAGAAATACAGTGCAGGGAACCATAACCATTGATCGTTGTTCTAAATTAACGTGATAACTTCCAAAAATGGGTAGGCGCAGTTTCAGGGCAATTCAATACCTCCGCTAAGAGCTGGGCGAGACCGAACTGGGGATCGTCTTTAATTCATACAGCTCCTCGCTAGGGGTCTCGCCGTACCGTCAATGACATGTGTTGAAGGCCTCTCAGTAATTGGCCATGGGACGGCTGTCATCAGGGGGCGTCCTGGTAAATCGTTTCCTTTTTTGTGGCTTAGTAACATCTATTTTTCAATTCGGGAATATCTGAAATGCCTTTCTTCTAATTTAATTATGTGGTTATGGTGAGATGGGATTGTGGCGATGCCCGACTTAAATATATTTGGTTTAAAAGGACTCGGGATAGTGAGAAAAGGTTGGGACAAGGGCCAAAACACCTCTTCTATCATCACCTCATTTTCGATACCCCGGAAGAGGGCCGGCTGATGTTAAAACGCTATCTAAGCGATGTGGAGCGAGGCCCTTCGGGCTTGTCATGGGACAAGCCTGGCCCAATCGCCATCTGTTTGATCTTGTAACGAGCCCCGGCAATTTGTACTGGGGCTATCTATGAGATTTGTAGTGGAGACCGCGAAGGGCAGGCCTGACTTTGAAATGAAAATTATTCTTGACACGAACCAGAAGGTCTGGACAATTAATTTCCGGTCCATGCACCAGGAGGGGACGCTCAGGCGGGCGATCATGGAGAATCTTGAATAACTTAACCAGTGAGATCCTGTTTCATTTCCAACGACGCTACTACCTTAAGCGCGCAGCGGTACAACACAGTATAATTAAACACACCCTATGCTTGGAGAGAGCATCAATCTATGAGCATTAGAGGCACTGAGGCATGTTCATAAGGCAGGAGGTGTAGGCTGCTTACCATTGAAAGCCATAGGCGAGGCACAGTGCTCCTATGCAAACACTTTGTAACACGCTGAGCATCAGTAGATAGGTGTCAGTCTAACTGATACTAACCCCGCGGACAGAAACCAAAGCTGATTGGACACGCATGAAACATAATTAAGCTGTGCTTCAACTTTGCATGGGTTGCGCTTGAGGAGCACTGTTCTTTATTAGCGTTACTGTGACTATTCTATTGGTGGCATCAATGGGTTTATGCTATCTAGGGGAGGGGGACAAAGAAGGGATATGACCGCCTGGGGCGTTAGTCATACTATGACTATTTAATCATATTGGTGCAGGAATGATGACATCAACTGACGCCCATCTGGCAAATTGTGACCGCATGCAGCAGATTGCAGCAAAGACACAAGTAAGATAAGAGCATGAGCATGGGCCAGTGAAGACGTGGTGGTGGTGACGCTCCCGGGTGTTTGGTGAATACTACAGGCATTTGGTCAGCTAAGTATTAATTGACTTTCAAATACGTTTTGTGAATGATCATAGGCCTATACTTGTGAAAAATGCCGCCTAAAAACTCAAAAAAGAAGGTAAATAAGTCACCGAAAAAGAAATCAACACGTCTCTCCAAAGGTACGAGTAACCAGGCAGCCCATGAAGTAAACCCTCTGAATACGAATAGCAGTGATTCAGAAAATGATCCCACTCACGATTCTGAAGATGAAGCTGATCCTAGTTCTCATGATATGTTGAAATCTCTCTGTAAGAGTATGAAACAAATGAACACCGACATGTCGGACATGAAGAAAAATATCTCGGAGGTTGATAAGTCAATTAAGAAAAACTACAATGAATTAAATGACAAACTACAAGAGTACATTCAACAGAATGCGGATCTTGAAGACAGGTTAGAGGCTGCACATGACAAAATAGAGGCTCTAAATGCATGCTACAGTGACTTCTACAAACAGAATGAGAAGTGTAAGAATGACAAAAAAGCCTACAATTTGATTATCAGGGGAGTCCCAGAACCTGAGAACGAGAAACTGTATGAAACAATGAATGAGCTATTTACGGTAGCTGGATGTTCGTACCCATACACTCTCACTGACGGTGCTTTACGACTTGGCAGAAAGCCAAATGCCGTACCTGAACGCGCGGGCCAGGAGGCGACGAAGCATAACCAAACGAGGCCCAGGCCAATCAAACTGATATGCGTTAGTAGGCTACAGAAAGGAGAGCTCTACCGGAGCGTACCTAAGCTGAGACAAACAAACAAATTCGCCAATGTGTCATTTTCCAACGACCTTACAGATGACCAACTGTTGATCTATAAAGAAGTTCAGATTATTCATGCCACAGCAACCCAACTTAAAGACGTGACAGCCAAATGAAAGGTACCTCAGTTGAGATTGATGGTAAACTATACAACAAGGAGAAATTTGATGACCTACCCCATGATATAAATCTTGCAAATGCAGCAACAATTACAACCAAAGATGGAGGGGTTTGCTTCGCCAGTCACTGCTCTCCACTGAGTAACTTGTCTGAATGTATCATAGAAGATAATGATATCAAATTTACATCAGCAGAGCAGTTGATCATGTATAAGCTAGCTGAAACAAGTGGGGATCACGCAATTGCTGCAAATATTTTGAGTGAAAACAATCCCTACAAGATTAAGGAGCTTGGCAAAAAGATAAATCTGAGTAAAGAAGCCAAAAAGAAGGAAAAAGAAATTGTTGAAAGTAGTGTGCAGAAGAAATTTGACCAAAACGCAGCCTTGAAACGCAAACTGGTTAGTAGTAAGGCCACCCATTTCTACGAGGCTACACATGACCCTCTATACGGGGCTAGCTTCAGTATCATTGACGCGATCAGAGGACTCTCAGAACCCAAGCCAAACTGC
Organism: Lepidonotus clava; assembly: GCA_936440205.1. Classification (NCBI taxonomy): domain Eukaryota; kingdom Metazoa; phylum Annelida; class Polychaeta; order Phyllodocida; family Polynoidae; genus Lepidonotus; species Lepidonotus clava. Next base: position 48,183,981 of record OW387146.1, on the reverse strand, counting down.
CAGAACTATATGGGTTGTATTATAACGAATCTCAAGGCCAAGTACACACGTGAGGCAAACTCTGATAAGTAGGAACTTTCCATATCTCATACAATCATGAAACATGTGCTCATTATTGCTGACTCGAGAGGATTTTCCCTCAGTAACCAGGTGGATCAACTGAACCTGTGGTTCACTGATATAACACTACACATCTATGCATATAGAGGTGCCGACATTAACACTGTGGTGACATGGGCCATTCGTGACATGGGCTCTGATGTATTTGATATAATTTACCTGTTTGCAGGGGTGAATAACCTATCTACTCATCATGGATCACATAATATCTCGCCGGCTTTCAATAATTGGGCAGATTTGGTTGGTGATCTAATGATAGAATATTACTCGGCCCGTTACAGACTGTTACCATATGCTGGCAGGGTGGTTGTATGTGAACTCATCGGCTTGAATATTTTTGAGTACAACTTTACTCAGGGAAATGATTTCTTCATGGAGCAGCTCATCCTAAATCGAGCAGTTATGCGGATAAATGAGTATATTGCTGAAATGAATGAGGCTCATGGCCATTTTAGCCCAGAGATCGCAGACATCGCACACAAGAAAAAAGGCCTAAGGGGTGTACATCACAGGTACATCTCTAAAATGCACGATGGTCTTCATTTCACGTCCGTAACTGCCAAGTCTATCATGGACAGATTCGTTATCAACATCCTACAACTCACATCCATCTCACATTACTAAACTTTTGCTTAACTGTGCGAGTCTTGTACATATATTTCTTTTTTCTCAATGGATGGACTGGTTGACATACATCCATGTAAAATGAACTATGTTATTATTGAATTCCCTGAATCTAATTTAATAAGTTTCTTCTTATGGATGACACTAACCATGAGAATCTCGTACATATACATTTCTCTTGTGTCACTGGATGGACTGGTTGACATATCCATGTAGAATGAGTCATGTTTTTCATTGAATCTTCTTTAATTTATTTTTGAATGTTTCTGCCTATGGATGAAATGGTACACATACATCCACTTATGTAACAGTATATAATGCCGTATTTTTGTCTGACTCTAATTCAATTCTAATTACGATTTTAAAATGTGTCTGCTTACGGATGAAATGGTACACATACATCCTCCTATATAATAGTATATAGCGCCGTGTTTTTGTCTCATTCTAATTCAATTAGGGACATATATAACTGTGGAGGATGAATTGGTAAACATACATCCATCAATGCATCTTTATCATGATATGTTCGTTGTTAGCTTCGATTTACATTGGTGGATGAAGTGGTTTGCACACATCCATATAGAGATGACTTTGATTTTATTTTATTTTTATATGAAATTTTTGATTAAATCAAGGATGAAGCGGTTGACGTACATCCTACATGATCACTAGGAGCTACATAGATAGGTGTACACCCGGGAGTACAGCCTAACAGTGTTTTGATTGTATATTATCACTTTTTTGTAATTTGCGTTTTGTACAGGACAGACCATGCATTATATGCCTAGGGTGATGTCTGATTTATTATTGTTTTCATGTTGTATTTCTCATATGTCTATACTGGTAATGATTTTCTTTTTCTTTTTTCTTACTTTTGTTGTATATAGTACACAGGTCCCTTATGCTCAATTGGCTAGGTTAAAATACTACTATGGTCGATAAATTTCCTACACAGTATAGAGGGTTGCACATATCTCATTTGAATTTGCAGAGTATTAATAACAAATTTGATTTACTGAATTTGCAGATTATTGAAATGGACTTCGACATTTTCACCTTTAGTGTATCCTGGCTATGTGAAAGTTTTACTGATGCCATGATAGGTATCAATGATTATAACATTGTTAGACAGGATAGGAAGTGGCATCAGCTGAATAGTAATAATGTCAAAAAAGGGGGGGGTATAGGTGCTTACATTAAGAAGGATTTAAATTTTTCCACAAGTAAGTATGGTGCTCATAATTGTAGTTGTGATTTCTTAGAGTGCATGTGGTTGCACATAAGTCGTGACAAGGCTAAAGATCTAATTATTGGTATTGTGTACAGGCCACCTTATGGTAGTGTAAAGTTATGCTGTGATTATCTCGTTGATGCAGTAAATGATCTGACCCTGGAAAATGCAGATGTTTTTGTTCTTGGTGACTTTAATATTAACTATTTAGATAAGACATCTGAATCATTTCGTTTATTGAATAACTTTGAACAACTGACAAATTTAAAACAATATATTGATACCCCAACACGTAAGGATAATTGCATAGACCTGATTTATACCAATGCTAATGATATCTCTATGTCAGGGGTATTGAATATCCTACTTAGCGATCATGAAATGATTTATATTTCAAAAAAGAAGGCTAAATCAGCTCGTGATAAGATTAAATTCCAGGGTAGATCTTACAGGACTTATGATCGCCAACAATTTCAACAACATTTAATAGATTGCGATTGGACTGCCTATTGGGTATTGGAAAATACTGCTGATTGCTGGAACCACATAATTGATGTTATTTCAATGTATATTGATGTTATGTGTCCTATCAAAAATCATATAGTGAAATCACAGAAAGCACCATGGATTACCAACGAGCTACTAGAACTAATACATGATAAAGACATGGCTTGGAAACTGGCGAAATCTACAGGTTTAATAAATGATGTTAAAATCGCAAAAGATTTAAGAAATAACTGCCTCAGGATAATTCGTAATGCCAAAAGTGATTTTGTTCAAGAGGTTTATGATGCTCATGAAGCATCTGCAAAGAAATTTTGAGAGAAAATTAATTATATTATGCCAAATAAGTCTCAGGATGCTTCTGTGAATATTATGGATCCTGCTGTAAATGGGGATATGTCAGGCCTAGGTGTTGCAAATTATGTGAATGAATTCTTTGTAAATATTGGGAAAAATCTTGCTGAGAAAATTGATGCCTCGCCCATCCCACAATACACCTCTGTCCCACCTGCACTCATGGATATGCTAAGCACCACTGAGGATGAGGTTTTAAAAATAGTTAAAAATATTAACATCTATAAGGCCTCGTCTATTAACAACTTGTCATCAAGAATATTAAAGGATGCGTTTTTGTGCTTGATACCACAATTGACTCACATGTTTAACCTTTCATTGCAAAATTGTGAATTTCCTGATGCATGGAAAGTGGCTAATGTTGTACCTTTGTTCAAAGGAGGTGATAAGGCTCATGTAAATAATTATAGACCCATATCACTTCTCCCACTGCCAGGGAAAATGATTGAGAGACTAGTTCATTCGCAGTTAGTTAGGTATTTAGAGGATAATAATTATTTAGACTGTAAGCAAGGAGGGTTCAGAAAGAATAAATCAACTATACATACTGTTGGTGAATTTACTGATGATATTTTATTAAATCTGAATAGTCGTAAATATACAGTAGCATGTTTTATAGACTTAACCAAAGCATTTGATACTGTTAACCACCCAGTATTGTTTAGTAAATTAAATACGTATGGTTTCCATGCTAAAACGCTCTTATGGATTAAGAGTTACCTCAATAATAGGTCTCAACAATGTATTGTAAATGGAATTACATCTTCCATAAGCTATATATCATGCGGAGTGCCACAAGGTTCAATCATCGGGCCTTTGCTATTCTTGTTATATATCAATGACCTGAATACTTACATCAAATATTCACAAATACAATTGTATGCAGATGACACCGTTTTGTATGTCACCCACCAAAATGAAGCCACTGCACATACTCTAGTTAAGAATGATCTAAATTTGATGGTGGAATGGTGTAAGATAAATAAGTTGACAATCAATAGCTCCAAGACTAAAATGATGGTTTTTGGCACCAAAAATATGTTAAAGAAGTCAGAAATGTTTGATACATATATATATGACAATAGACTAGCTTATGTAAAAGAGTTTACCTATTTAGGTATTAAACTTGACAGCAGGTTAAATTTTGAAGCGCATGCTAAGGAATGCATTCGGAAAGTTGCTTACAGACTCTTCCAATTTTCAAGAATACGAAAATTTATTAGTGTCACGCAAGCACTATGTATTTATAAAACCAAAATATTACCCTTTTTTGATTATGGTGATGTATTTATGTTAAAAATTAGCTGTAAAACTACTGACAAACTTCAAAAACTACAAAATAGAGGCCTTAGAATTGCTTTGAAACGTGAGAATCGTTGTAATGTAGCTAGGTTACACAGAGATGGTGGAGTTAACTATCTCTCAGATAGAAGGTCAGTACATTTGTTAAATTTTATCTTTCCTAGGACTACTCAGATCAAGTATCTTGAGCCTCAACCTAGGGATTTACGTAGATTTGATGCACCAATTCTTATGCAATATTACTGTAATAATATTACATTTGAGAGAAGTTTATTATACCAAGGTGCATATTTATGGAATCAATTGCCGACTGAATTTAGGCAGGCTGAGTCACACTTATCTTTCAAAAGTATGAATAGAAGATATCTTCATGATAGGATTGAAATGTACTGACAAACTATACTGATAACACCATTATCTGTGATTGTAAGTATTTTTGCTATGGTATGTATGTAACCAATTAGTGATTTATATCAATGTTTTATCGATTGAAATACAATGTATAAATTTTCTTACTTAGTATTATGATTGAGCCAGGAGTGTGTGTATGTTTGTATCATATTATGTTTTTCTTTTGTATTTTTGTTTAAAGATTTTTTGTTAATGTATTGGTAATGTAACTGTAGTTGGTTTTGTATATATGTCTGATTAAATTTTTTGTTAATATCATCAAGTGAATATGACAACTTGATTCACTGGTTCATATATGAAATACTGTATACATAATTTGATTATTGATGTAGCTGGAGAACAATGAAAACTAGCTTAAGCTAATTTGTATTCTTCCAGGATAAATAAACTGATTCAAAAAAAAAAAAAAGTATCAGATTTTCCCGTGAGAACTGAGGTGTTACATCGGAATGCTAAACTATACCAACTTGAGTATTGCCGTCATGATCACCTATTATTGTATGCCTATGATTTAACCCAATCAATGATGCACCTTGATGATAGGCAATTGCACTCTAGGTTACATGATGGCCCAACATTGAAGGTTCCATTAATAATTAATAGGAAATGTTACAGGAGTGTTCTGTACAGAGCCAGTCTAGCCTGGAATGGTCTCCCTGTTCAGATTCGTACATTGGATGATGAGAGTACTGTTAAGACTAAATTGAAGACGATTTACAGAAACCCTTATCTTGCCAGTAATCTCTCTTTGCTTGCTCTGTGTTTTTTTTCATTTTGCTCATCATATCATTTTATTAATTATTCTGTAATGCGTTTTCATGTAATGTGATATCACCACATATTATGATTTTAAGACATGTTTGATGTAGTATCTGTAACCCCTGGCTATGGTAATCTTGATGTAAAATACCATAGGGGAGGGGAAGGAAGATCATCTATGATGAATCCCTAAACCCGAGATAAAAACAATTAAAAAAAAAAGCAAGAAAATAACCCTAGCTTTGGCAGCTAACAATTTTAGGCAGTCATAATTTTGCTCCAAAATCATGTCATGTCTTCCATGTGACCACTTTGCAAAATTACATTTTCACAACAGAAACCTGTAGACGCCAAGATAGGTTGCAGTAGTTCTGTGAAGAATGTTGTATAATACGCAATTTACAACCAATTCTCAAACAAATTCATGCAAGTTTTTTTACCATCATTTAAAAAAAATAATGTGTTATACTCTCAAAAATATGGAATATTGCTTTCAAGATGTGTACTGTCTCTAATTGAAACTTTATTCTTGTTCTGATAATGCCGTCTTAAAATTCATTAGTCAATAACATCATGTTTAGTAAGGAAGAGTTATTTTGTTCTACTGTTTTTACCAACATCACATACAAACATGTCTTCCCAGTTCAAAGTGATTCAAAAAAGAGTTAGATTAACGATAATGCTACATATAAAAACAGGCCATGTACATTTATGATAATATTTCTAATAAATATATAGTACAATCAAGCGTAGTCTTAAACAGCTTATCCCCATACACATACCTAAACAATTAATGTTTAAATTAAACTTTGGTCTCCAATTGCTGCAGTTCTTTATAATTATGCAGGCAGTTCCTAATGGTTACTCCCCTCGATATTCCAGGTAACATACAACATTCCAAGAACGTCTAATTGTTTCCCATTTGGGTATAACGTCAAATACCAGTTGAGGATATCTTTTTAACATACATGTGAATTATTCTACCTTACTCATTAATTATGTTTTCAAGACTTCTTAGTGAAATGTTTTTATAACATCGTAACTACAATGTTTTCAAATGTAATGTACGTGTATCCATCCAAGTGTTTATAACCAGTTGGAAATGTGTTAAGAACCTCCAGATGAGTATGTCTTTTTGGCACTAACCACTTCGATGAACAGTTTTCTCTACAACCAGTGAAAAACATAATGTCTAAATTATAGCATCTTTGAAAAGTTAACAGCACTCAGTTACAAAAGAGGACAGCAGGTTAAACACTAGCTGGCCCCGTTACACTAAATCAGAGACTTTTGAAAACATTAACTGAAATTAGCTATTATTAACTGTAGTATGTAATTCTAAATTCCTTTTGATACTTTCCTTCCAATGTAAAATGTAACATGGTTAATAGTAGACCGCTTTCTTGTGTGTGACAAGGAACACTAACTTTCAGACCGAAGCACCATGTGGTCAAAAGATTACTTGCTATACACTATTCATATATTGAATGGACCAAGTATAACTTGGCCATAACATCATGTGCCGTAAATGGGGAAAATAATTATGTAATTTTATTCCTTTGGTAAAAAAATGATCATATTTCAGCTATACAACAAAGCAAAATTTGGTTGCAAATTGGTTACAAACTGTGTGACTAGACCTTCACCAAAATTGATTACAATGTCATGATGACAATAAAACTTTCATTTAACACATCTTTCAAACCTTTCCACTTAGCAAAGAAAAAAAATATGTCTTAAACTGGTTATACATTGAGTATAAAACCTTCATCTGAGATGAGTATCAGACATTGTCCTTTATTCAAAATAGGATGTTTTACAGATGACATTAATTACACACATTTGAAAGATGTTTCCCAATAATGTTATGAAAACCTAAAGTATAAAGTGGTTCTATATGTGGAGTAGGAAACTTTCATTTTAGAAGTTCTAAGGATAGTATGGCTAACAACCTCGGTCAATCTTTGCACTGGGTGTGTTAGATGTTCAATACAAAAAAATGGACATGTAGAAAAATGTACCGATGTTTTACTCTTGAAACTTGCCATATAATTTGAAATCGTCTAGAAACAGATACTGTTCACTAAAGAACTAATATTCACTGTTTCTGGGAAAAAAAATCACAAGATGGTAATTTTGGTCATATAAAGCTCTATGACCTGACTCAGGAATAATCAAATGAGGGTAAATTCTGATAAAAAGTTTGTTCTTAATACGAAGACACTTCTAAGAAAGCTACAACAGCAGGAAGAAATATATTCATTTTATTCATATGTCATCATCCAGGTCATGCCTTGAACAGTTTTTTACGGGTTCTGAGTCAATATTAGATTTTGTTTATTCATTTAAGTACAAGGGTTAGATTGGGCTATAACAATATCAATTTTTGTAGGACCTATGATGGATATTTACTTTTGAGGGTATCCATACTTATCTGTCAATCCCCTTATATCTTTCTATATAGTTACAAGTAAATATATTACAACATACAAGTCTTTACTCCAATTATTGTTACTCACTTGTGGGCCAGATAATGTTGTAGCTTTACAGAACTAATTTTTACAATTGAACTGAAATATTTAGGTTTGATTTTGTTTCGATGATACCTTGTCACTTGAACAAGATGGATCACTTTTACAGACATCAGTTTCTTAGACCATTTAGGTCTATAAACTTTGGTTATCCATTCATCTGCATACCACCCAGGGAACTCCCGTGGATAGTAAAAGCCAAAGATGTCAATATGAGTTCTGTGCACAAAGTCATATGTGAGAATTGCCATGTTCCCACGTTGATGTGTGGGTCCTACCACACCAACTAATGGAGGGTCCATGTTACTAAGTTCACCGATGAAAATAGCTGTCCAGTTAGAAGTTGTCATAATTGTATCATCATTCACCCTGTAAAAATAATCTCGTCTGTCTCTGTAAGCTGCCATCATGGCATCATTCTGAGACCAAGAAGGTCTGCCTGAATAGTTACACTTTACCAGGTGAAGTTCGATCTTTCCGAGATGCTTACACATATTTTTGCTTATATATGTAAATTTGTCCACCCATGCCTTCAATCTCCAAGCTTCTTTAAAAAAATCATCATTAAAGTCATAACCAAAGTAAAAGAAATACTTATATCCCACACTGGCTGTTGTGCAGAAAGATGGGAGAAAGTGTCTGAAAAGTGGCATCAATTCAAGTGTATTGTCATCCATTCTGCTTTTCTTTGATGTAATTGCCATTCCAATTGCCACCATTAAGTTTAACTTTCTCGCTTGGGGAACCGGTTTGTTTTGGGACCTATTGACAGTTGGTCGCATACCAGTCACATGTTTGACAGGGTTGAGAGATTGCAAATATATCAGATTATCAAACAATTCCTGACTAAAAATGTCTCTGATGGCAATGAAAACAATCACTGGTGCTGCAATAACTAGAATAGACATCAGTGATTTCCTATGCTTGACACACATTTGACAGTTAGATATTTGTTTGCAATATGGTATTTTTGACCGTTGAAAATATGTGTTGTAACTTGATGCGTCACAATTTCAATTTTTATGGTGATTATACTATAAAGCCTGTATTCAAGTGTGTTTTCTTTTTTCAAAATAATGAGTAAGAATATGACAGGAATCAATGCGTGCTGCATCCAACATGTCAATTCAACAAGAACAAGAATATATCATCATTTCTGATGATAGATTATAGAGGTATGTTTTTTTCCTGTTAAAGCTTGCTTTATTATTCTTTGAGTTCAAGGATATAACACTTACAGAATCACCTAGTCTGATCATGACGAAAATCTGTACAGCATTATTCTGCAACATTTCTAGATTCCTCTTAGCTAAACAGCATGTATAACAAAATGAAGCAATTCAAATTCTACAGTAGCTTTGCAAAACTTATGTAAATTTTCTATTTTGCAAGTGGAACTGTTGATAATTAATATGTTTTACTAACATTATTGACAATAGGGTTAAAAGGGGTTATATCAGCCATTATATTTAGTTTGCTAATACGCTTCTCTGAGATTAATTGTTTTTTTGTGGTTGTGTTATGCAGCCCCATGAGGTGTATATATGATAGCATTTGTTTGGTCTCTAGCATTTATCCATATTACATAGGGACATATAATGCAAAATACTAATTCTAGGCCTTGTATCATGCACAACAGTCTACTATCCCTCATGTATCATGTCTCGTATTGTAATTATTTAAAATCTAAAAATATGAAATTGAAAATGTCACAAAAAGATAATCGGTCACAACTGGAGCACCACCTGGTGTGATTTTATTTTCATTGCAGGATTACTTACACTTATGAATGATGAATATGAATATTTGAATGAAAAATTCTCTAGAATAACTTTCCAAATGTAGTTAATTAAGCAATTTTTCTTCATTTTTTCATTATTTATAGGGATAAAATTAGATTTTCCATGGTGACCTAGGGTTTTCTTTGGCCTAAAGTATGCCTTTGGTTCTTGCCCACACATCTTCAGTGTTTAAAGTAAAAATCACAGTTATTTATATTTAAATGTCAAAAAATATACTTTTTCACATAGACCTCAATAGTAAACAATGATTTTCTAGATGCTCATATCCCTGAAATTGATATGGTAACCTAGGAATTTTAAAGTTTCCAAATGTTCCTGAACTATCCCTCTCATCAACATGTGAGTTTCATAGTTTTGTCACAGTTTATAAGAAATCATCCCAAACACCCAAACACACATAAGGATCTCGGATGGCGTCATAATAGTCCACCACTTCCGGTTGACCTACTTACACCCATTCATATTGCCCCACGCCCCCTCCTAATAACTTCTACTAGTAGAAGTTATTAGGAGGGGGAGTTGGGCAATATGAATGGGTGTAAGTGGGTAATCTAGACAGTTTGACCTAGATAAGGTAGAAAATAGGTTCATAGCTTAATATAAGGAAATGAAAACTAGGTCATGACGACCTAGTTCTCCTTCTCTAATTGGAATCTAGGGATGTCATGTGACATCTAGGGAGCGATCACATGACATTGTAACGAAGCCTGGAGCCTGTTAGAAATGATAGATCTTGGTCCGACAGACCTGATTCTATGATAAAAAAGGGTGGTGGAGTGTGTTGTTATATAAAATCAAACTTAAATTTTTCAGACACTGAACTAAGTGAACTTAATGCCTCTACAGTCGATGGGGAATTACTGTGGGTGATGTTATCTCAACCAAATATGAAGAAAATTGTTGTTTGTAATATATATAGACCACCACAGGGCAATGTGCAGCAGTTCTGTGATACCCTTGATACATGTATTGACTCATTGAATCGTATGTATAACAATAATTACGAGTTGTTCCTATTAGGGGATTTTAATATAAATTATCTCGATCATTATCACGCACACACAAAAATTCTCAAATGGTTTGAGAATATCTCTGGATTGGACCAATTAGTTAAGGGTACTACAAGACATTCAACTACCAATACAACCATTGATCTGTGTTTCACTAATTGTAAACATGTCAAAAATTGTAGTATTTTGGATGTGAATATCAGTGACCACCAAATGATTGCTGTCACAAGGAAACACGCTACCAAACCAAAACACAGTAGTACCTTTTGTGGTCGCTCATATTTAAATTTCAACCAGATGCAGTTCACTACCAATCTGCGTGATTATGACTGGACTACTTATTATGACACAGAAGACGTTGACAGATGCTGGGATATTTTACTAAACAAAATTAAATCAGAATTAGATATACTTTGCCCACTTCGGGAATTTAGAATAAAAAATGTGAAAGCCCCATGGATCACAAACGAAATTTTAAAAGAAATTTTGGACAAAGATAGATTACTTTTAAAAGCCAAAAAATCGAATAATCCAGAGGACTGGATAAATGCTAGACAGGCACGTAACCAGGTAAATCAACTGATCAAAAATGTTAAGGCAGAATTTATACAAAATAACCTAGAAGAAAATTTAACAGACTCTAAGAAATTTTGGAAAAATATACAACAAGTAATCCCAAACTCCAAAACGTCGAAGTCTCATAATATTGTTATCAATGATGAGAACAATACACCCATTGCAGACTGTGAACAGATGTCCAATTTTATGAACTCTTATTTCATTAATATAGGGCACAACTTATCAAAATATTACAACATGCCGTGGCTTTACACTGGTCAAGTCAATGAATTTTCAATTGCTGATTTTACAACAGAAGTGCTGAAACTATGCAAAGAAATTGACTTTTCCAAATCATCTGCCATAGAAAATGTTCCATCCAAAATTCTCAAAATAGCTTTTATTGAATTAATGCATCAATTAACATACATATTTAATTTGTCATTCGCTACTTGCAAATTTCCTAAGAGTTGGAAATTAGGCACTATAACTCCACTATATAAGGATGGAAACAAAAATGCATGTAATAATTACAGGCCAATTTCTCTACTGCCCTTGCCCGGTAAATTGATTGAAAAAATTGTTCATGCACAATTATACAATTTTTTAGAACAACATGAAATCTTAACTAAAAACCAAGGAGGCTTTAGGAAAAATCACTCTACATCAAACTCTATTGCTCTATTTTTAGATAAAATTTTTGGTTCAATAAACGATACAAATATAACAATAGTTACATTTATAGATTTTTCCAAAGCCTTCGATACGGTCTCACATTCAATTTTATTAAAAAAGTTAAAATGTATGGGTGTCAAAAATAACCCGTTAAAATGGATTGAAAGTTATCTGTGGCATCGGCATCAACGTATAGTTCTCAATAATAGTTTCTCTAATTATGAATTAATTAAATGTGGAGTTCCACAGGGCTCAGTTTTAGGTCCTCTGCTTTTTTTAATTTATATAAATGACCTTCATAATATTATTGATTTGTGTGATGTATTTATGTATGCTGACGACACTGTTTTGTTGTCCTCTGCAGAAAATGATATGTTGGCACAGATAAATTTGCAAAATAATGTAAATAAACTTGTCGATTGGTGTGCCAGTAATAAATTATCAATCAACATACGTAAGACCAAATGTATGGTGATGGGTTCCAAATACAAAGTCAAAAAATGTAAACCCAATCCCCTATACATAGCAAATCAAACCCTAGATTTTGTTCAACAGTATAAGTACTTAGGAGTTATAATTGATAACTCTTTATCTTTTAAACCTTACTTAAGGTACATTATTAAAGCTGTTGCATACAAAATAAATTTACTAAGCAAAATCAGGAAGTTCATTAATACACAAGCAGCTGTAACCATATACAAAACTATGGTACTACCATACCTTGATTATGGTGATACTTTTTATCACAAAACTGACCAAACTCTCTTGGACAAACTACAAAGACTCCAAAATAGAGGATTGGGTATCTGTATTAATAATAATCATTTACGTATGAACCCACAAGAACTACATAGGTCTGCAAACGTTCCATATTTATTCAATAGAAGAAAAGCACATGCTTTAAATTTTATGTTTAAACATAAAACAAATGTCTCCCGTGTGAATGCAAGAGACATCCGCACTAGAGCCCACGATGCTGTTTTATTTTATACAATTAAACCAAAATGCGAACTTGTTAAAAGAAATATTTTTTACTATGGTGCTATGCTGTGGAATAACCTAGATGTTCCGACTCGGAACATTGAGGGATATGATAAATTTAAAAATGAACAAAAGAAGAGAACCTTAGTTTTTCGGTAAATAAATTTGATCATATTAATCTGTGATACCTAGAATATTATATATGCACTCTATGGAACTTGTATTATTGTGATATCCTTGTACTCTATTTAATTGATCCGTGAATATCTATGTGTATGTGCTAATATTTATTAAAATACCAATGTCCATAAATCATTGTATGTTTAACAAATATAAGCTTATTCAGCCATATTGTCCAACTATTCTGTAATGCCTGTATCAACCATTGTATCATACTTAGATAGTGGACTGACTAGAATACCGGCTTCGGCCGAAGTCAGCCACTTTAATAAAGAAATTTAAAAAAAAAAAGAAAAAAAAAATGAACTTAAATTCCGACCAAAACTAAGAAGGGTAGTCCTGGGGTAAATAGTTATGTCTGTCTAACATGTTGGGGAGACTGATTTTAATAGTTGAGAGAGAAATAGGTATAGACCTACATGCAGGGATCCCTCTTCATAGGTGCTAGATGGCCAATGGCTACGTATACAGTTATCAACATGGCACTTCCATTTGCTTTTAGTAATTCTGCCTACTATTAAACATTGGCTCCCTTCTGGCCACAAAGATTTAGGAGGCTAGGGCGACACCAGTAGTATGATGGAGTCTCTAGTGCACAATGCAAATGCTACTAAATAGGTCACTAGGTCATTACAACCGAGTTAATGTGTAAAATTGGTTCATAGACTGATCGTATAGTATGTAGTTGACAAAAGATGCACGTACCTTGCCGACGCTCCTGTTTGTTTCTGGTTTATTTTGGTTCCCAAACATGATTGAAAATTACAATTGGTACCAGACGTACATCAACCATTGAAGACCACATATGGATAAAACTGGTAGGGTTACGAGACAAACTTCTTTGCAAAAAAAGAAAAATTCTCCTCAACCAACCAGTAAACAACAAATATCGTTGAAAATGGAGCACGGCAAGTCAGCTCAGATGCAAACTGATTTCAAGACATTGATTGTAACCATAACGTCAACCCAAGCTACCATTGGATGATAAACTTGACTAACAAAAGGTGGAACACGATTCAGCTAACACCCAGAATCAAGAAGCCTTCACGCAATCAGATGGAAAAGTTACCACCATTCAAAATGGACTAACTGAGTTTGCTGCTAATCTGGCAACCCTTGAAGGTAACTACAAAGTCCAAAACAAGAAAATAGCTGAACTTGAAGTCAGAATTGGGAAATTAGAAGGGGGGAAGAGATCTCACAACATCATAATTGAAGGTTTGCCAGAAAACAACAGAGAAAATATACACGGGAAATTTTTGAACTCATACACTAAGTAGACTTGGCCCTGGTTGAATATCTTTGCTATATACCGCCTCAATAAGTGTAAGTTTTCCCCCACCATTAACACTGAAAGTGCACAGTATCATAATGTCACTTATTGCACAGGAAGTGTTTATTGTATTCTTGCTAATATTTTGCTTTTACTTTCTAAGTTTCCTTACGCCTTCTGGCGTGTCAAGAAGTGTTAATCAGAGTGTGTTAACTATATTGTGCCACCAAAGTCCGTGTAGCTCATAATACTGTTAACACCCTCAACTTTGGCGGCGTCTTAATGTGTCTACACTCCATGTAAGCACCAATTTAATGGGCGCGCCTTTCCGCAGTTCTCCTGACACTGGCCATATGCATGTGGTTAGACCTGAAAGATTGGTTTCCCTTAAATCTAGTAGAACAAAGGATAGTTTGTGTGTAATCTCTGCACTTATGCAAATGGCGCTTGGTAGCACTCAGCCGAGCGAGTAGCTCATTCATCTATCAACAGCCGAGCAAGGATGACCTCGATGTCTTGGAATATTACCCAGACTAAGGGCAAGCGCAGCCTAAGGCTTAAGCTCCGTGTAAGTTACATTTAAATCACACCACTTCAATAGTTCATTCTCTTTTGCTAAAGATATTTAAAAGATAATTTGGAATATTAATAGTCTTTTTTTGGTACCGCCTACCCACCGCACCCCGTAGCGTTGGGTGGGTTTTGTAGCTGCTCTCATTCAGTTTTTCATTTTCGTTCCGATCTATATTCAGCCAACCACAAGTCCCAAACTAGTTGATCGCGAACCAGTGGTCATCTCGGACGATGACGGTCAAAAGGGGGAAGAAAAGATGGTCATCGAACAGATGGTCATGTTGGATGATAATGGTCCAATTGCCAACCATGTTCAGCCCCCTGCGGGAGCTCGACATGAACAGAAAGCCGAATCCAACCCGGTAACCAGTCCAAGGTGAGTCTGCCATTACCCTAAATCAGTTAAACTTTGAGCCAAATGTCACATATGTATATATCTGTTTACGGCTGTATAACATTCGTTATAAATGCAAAAATTAAAAACATTGATTAATTAACTATTAACGTTTCTTAATGTAAAAATTATAATCCCCGAATATGCTCCTCAATTCTTATAATTAAGTATAGGCACCTCCCCCTTCGTTTTTGTAAAAATCTCTGGATGCTTCTCCGTTGTTCTACCCCTTCGGTTCGTCTTTTTTACCTTCAGTTGCAACCTTGGCAATCAGTTGACCTCCCCACCCACCAATTGCAAGCGGCCGTATAAGACGTGCAATTTGACGGAGGACGAGGCAGAGAGTACCATTCGTGAGATTGGAGCCTTAGCAGAAAGACTTGTCCCCGGGGAGGGCAATTTTTTCACTACAAATTTTCGGCATTATTTTTTATTCAAGCAAAAATTCAAATCTGTTAATAATTCCTAATCCTGTAAATCATATCAAACCACCAAACAATTATTATATCATATTCCTTTTATTTTATCGAGCGCATCTAACTCATATTCTGTAATAAAAAAAGTTATTTACCCAAAACAAATTCCTATATGTTGTTCCGTCACCATAATTTCGTGTCGTATCGTGTGCGCGTACGCCCTCCAGTTTTAGTGGCCACGTGCAGAAACCTATTATTCTATCTTAATCCTTTTTCTTATTCAAGTGTGTCTTAGTCACCTTCTGTAGTAAAAATGTCATTTAAAAACCCTCTTTTATCCGTGCTCAATAGCTTCGTAATTTCCAATCTGAAGTGTCAACACCTAAAAATTAAACTTGGTGAATTTTATCCCATCCCAACTACTATTTCGAAATCAACCCGTCTGTCTAGGTAGGTTACATATATAAACATGCCAGGAACCAAATGATTTGTTGTACAATGGTTTATTTTCGCTGTATTATCAGATACAAATTTGTTTTACCAAAGGATCATATATAACCGTCAGTTGGCCATCCATGCATCAATATCCTCGTTCCATGGCCAATCATAAACAGTTTTTTCCTCCCCAACGCACCACTCACATAAGTAGTGACGCGCCAGTATCTGTTCTGGCGCAAAATCCGAGCAATCCGCATGGCAGCAATTTCTGCAGTTATGGCATCTCAAGTAGATCCTGAAATGTCAAGGCGGGATCTTGAGTAGGTGGATGTGTCCAACAAATACTTTACACAGTATGTCGGCCTCTTTTTTAATCAAATTGTTGAAAGTTAGTGCCTTTATCTGTACCTACATTTCACCCCTTTCAAATATAAAGTTATGCCCTTCCTAATTTCTCCCAGACAATTTTAAACAGCCTACCTGTACAATCGGCCCAAGTAAACCGACCGCGGCTGAAGGTCGACGCCGTGCCAGTAATAATCCTTCATCGCCACTCGGAATTGCTGTTTCAAATAAGCCACTTCCATCTGAAAATTAGTACGTTTGAATGTAGTAGACATCAAGCAGTAACAGTACTATACCATGCGTGGTTCTGGTAAAAATTCAAGTTTATGACCCCATATGCATTCACACCACTAAACACGTCCTCCTATCCTGGTTCTCCCATCATCCTCGGCTTTTTGAACGCTTGAATACAATTAACACTAGTAATTAATAGAGAGAGTTACTGAAAATTCCCACTCAGTAAATATGTCATAAATTAGTAGTTCCAATTATTTAGGTATTTACCTCTGAAGTTAAATTTGCACATTTTTTGGCAGAGCAAAGAATCAGTCTGTCTATGGTCCCTTACTACTGTGTGAATGGGCAGCAGTGGAGGAGCAGGCCGGACAGCATTACATAACCATCCACGGGGTCTGCGACACACCCTAGACCTCAGAAGCGCTGACGTCATTTTGGCGGGAAACCCTGGTTCCAGGGTCCCACTGGTTCAAAACGGTGCCATGTGGGCCCTCTTTGCACCATAGGGAATCAGTTGTAAACATTAGGTTTTCTCTAAATATATTCATTTCTTACATATGAAACTCACAAGATATATAAAGAAGGATGTCATAACACGCATGCTCATATTAAAATTTCGTAAATATGTTTATTTTAGACACAATCAGCTTTGGTTTTTTGCCCTGGTCTATTGTCGGCACTCAGGGCACCAGGTGCCGGGAGTGACCACGGCCTTGGTGGGGGACCGGGGGCTAATTTGAACCACCCGTCGCGTGTCCGGCCCCCGATAACGCGGCACTTCTGTGGTGTTATGCATAACCCGGTGACAGGCTTCCAAGGCCGGCCTGGAGTGGTCAGATATGACAATAAAAAGGTGGGTAATACTAATTAGCCCAGTTTATCAGGCCAGTCTGACTTCTCAGGCTGTCCCGTATAACTTTTCTCACCAACGTTACCTATGTCATTTGGGCGTGGAACACCCTACACAGTACACCCCCCCCTGGACACTGGTCCTGGACCCTAACTGAGCGGCCCTCTACATCCTATAGTAAAACCAACTGTCAAACTCTCTAATTTCTTTATAAAGAGCTGCTCAGACTAACAAATTCATATACATGTAGGGAATGATATATCACAAAACATGGTATACTTTAGAAACGCTGAACTTTCATAATAACAGAAAAATCAGGTTATGAAAGTGAGGGGTTGGGCCCAGGTCCTGTTGTCACATCTTCTCAAGTCAAGGCCCCTGTCGCCGCTGCCGCTCTACCAGTGGCGGCTGGGGGACTGGTGTGCCAGGATGTGTTGTCGGGGGTCCACCCTCCCGGGGACGGGGAGTGGACAGAGATTTCGGGACGTTCCCGTTTTCCTACGTTAGCCCCAACCTGCTCAAGTCTTGAGTAAGTTAGTTTGACTATTTCGGATTCCTGACCATCATATCATAAGCTTTTGATGGCCAGCTTCCTGACTGGGATATGTACATTATTTTTGTCCCCTGAGCTTCACCGGGTCAATTAACTTTTACGAACCTGTGATGGGTGCCCATTACAGTAGCAGCTCGTCCACTCTGTGTCTGAGATGCAGTTCGGGTGTATGGTCGCGAGGTCGAGTTCCTCGTCGTCGTCATCCTCTTCGTCGTAGTCTGCCCTTGGAAAAAAAAAACAATTATCAGAACTGGGTCAATCATCTCTATATATTATACGTCCATCTGAAAAAATTGAGTAAATGTGTGGATGACACTCCGGATGTGGACATTCTCCTAGACTTTGCCAGCTATATATTAGTGAACATAGAGAATAATCGGCGATCTCCATAATTTTTCACAAAATAACCGGTTATGCCTTCTAAAATAACTCAATTCAACCATGGTGAAGTAAAGTCCTTTTCTTAAGTATAAATTAGCCGGGCATGATTTGGGTTACTACAATCAACTATTATACATGCAGTTTTGATTACTGTTGGATGTCACTAATTTGTAAAATGTTCATGAACAGTATTAACATTTGAAACCTACTTTGGCGTGCACAGCGGCGTTTCCGTGGAATTGGTTTCCCCGTCCTCACCACGTGGTGTGGAGGGGTGGGTCTCCTCTTCCTCCTCCTCCTGCAGCTCTTGAGTGCAGGAATGAGTGAAAAAAAAAATTAAAAGGTTCCCAATTGTTTACACGCGGGTCCATTTAGAAAATGGAAAAAATCGATGACCTGTTCCGCGTACAGCAGCTGTGTTCATGACCATGACCGACCCCGATAGTATTGTTTACAAACAATCCACCTCGAGTCCCTGGAGGGGTAATCCCCGCCTCCAACTCATCCAACTCATCCCCCCCCCAAAACCTGAACAACAGTTACAGCGGCGGATCCAGGGGGGGGGCGCACGGGCCTTCCCCCCCCCCCCCTCCTCTGTTAAATGATGTTCGATGGGGGGCCCACCCCCCCGTACATTCATGTTTTTGGGCCCCCCTCTCTACAAATTCCTGGGTCCGCCCATGTTACCTGACGCAATGCACTGACCCACCTGGTTTGATGATCTCGTGACATCTTCGGGAAGATCGGAAGAAGAAAGGGAAGATTATACATTCCTTGCGCAGCGTCGATGATCCACTGTCTCTTGCAGTCCTAGGCCTGTAGACTGGACCCGCGGCCCAATCAAATTTCACATTCAGCATGTGGGCCCAACCTAGGGGGTTTTAATCAAATAATATTTATCAGTGGCGATCGCATCAAGAGGGGTGGGGAGCCGTGCAGCCAATACCCCCCCCCCCCCCCCACCCCCTTTTCCCTTCCCAAGTTATTCCCCGTTAATTATTTTTTAACATGAAGTCGATAAAATGGCAATTTAAGTAGTTATGCCTTTTAACTTATCTCTTTGGTCTTTGAACAAGATCTTTGAACAAGAGTTTATATAAAACCAGTGTATCTTTTGTAGCAGCTGATTCCTTATTGTGTTTTGATAATATGTGATTTAATCGCGTTATATATATCATGTGAGATAAACAGCGTCGTTTTCTACTAATTAACTAAGTTCTCACGCTGGCATCGCGGTCCTCACTGACATCGTACGTCCTGACGTCAGATATCAGACTACGTCGACGTCTTTGACAAACAGATTAAAGAAAATTCAATCGCCAGGCCCAGAAGCCACCAGACTCCGCAGGATACAGATCACCCTGGTCACTGGAGGATACTATTCTATCTAGATCGCAATAGGACAAAGAACGTTATACGTCATGGCGTATAATCAACCCGCGGCCGGGCATCAACCACGGTAAGACTTTATTTCTTAGTAATGTTCCCTATTTTCCCAAGAACAATGGTTTTATAATTTATAAAGTGTAATAATTATAGTTTATGTCGGTGGTTTTTAGTGGGCTGTTTGAGCCCCTACGCCAGATAATCTTGTGGCCCAGCCCAAACTTTTTACGGGCCTCGACAAATAATAATTTACTCCACACTGAGTACAGACCTGTCAACTCTAGATCTCCCGGATTTTCCGTGAATCTCCCGATCACTCGATCTCCCGTCGGACCTCCCATAGCCTCTCCTTTAAAAAAAAATCTGTTTCTGGTCCACCGGCCGGGTGAGTATTTTAGGGCCGGGTGAAGAGAATTTTTTTCGTTTTTCAAAAAAAAAATTCATCTTATGTCCTTACCAACAAAAAAAAAACTATTTTAAAAAACTCTAGCGCATAATCTACCCCCCCCCCTCCACTCGATTCGCACTGCCCCTGGACAATGCAAGGACGGGAAGGTCCGAGAATTACAGGGCAGAGTAAGATAGGACCAGGAGGGGGGCTTTGGATGGGGGGGGGTCCCGATGTCCCCTGTCGATTTTAAGAATTGGCCCTCTCGCCATGCAAATTTAAGAAAAGCCCTTGTCAAGTGTCACTGTAAGCTATGTTGCATGTCGATTGTAAGGATAGGCCCTAGGCCTGTCACCGGTCAAATTTAAGAATTAGTTGTCTCGCCTGTCATAAAGCCCAAAAAGGGCCGTGTCGCTGTGTCGAATTTAGTGGTCAACGCCCATGCATAGGAGGGGGATTTAAGTCAGGGCTGCCAACAGTCCTGATTTGATAAGGAGAGTCCTTATTTTTGACCCTTGTCCTTATTGTCCTTATCAGGTGTGAAAATGTCCTTATCAGGCCAGTTACAGCATATTGAATTTCTTAAGAAAACAGGTTCTACATACTTCTATGTGATTTGTTATTTCATTACTTTTATCATGACAAATATTAAGATCCAAAATACAGATCTAAGTATATATAAGGCTGTCCTTATTTTGGGGAAAATGTCCTGATTTTCGTGATCACTTTTGAAATTTGTCCTTATTAGGGCCGCTGTAGTGTTGGCAGGCCTGTTAAGTACAGGTGTACCTAATTATTCCATATTCGAAAACTAGTTTTACATGCTTGAAGGTACTCTTCTGCTGCTGCTGATTACTATTGATTCACATGAAATGACCTTAAGCTTCACTATTCAATTTTCAGAGGCCTCGTGTACCACAAGGAAGTGGGGCACGGGATTGTTTTTATGGTGGTCAGCGCTCGTGGTGACGGGGCCGGGGCAGCCCCCCGGGTACAGTGAGTATTTATATAATTATATATATAACTTAGAATTCCATAAATTATTATAAGAACAAAAATTCCCATGAACAACATGCACTGTATGTACTTATATCCTTATTTAGAAGCAAAGCAAAGGCAATATGTTGTAATTTTGTAATTTTGTATATTTTCTCATAGGTATGTACGACCGCCCACTGGGGCCCAGGTGGTGATCCTGACGTTGCCCCAGCCCCAGCCCCAGTTGCCACCGGTACCGCCGCGGTTACCGTCGCCACCACCACCACCACAACCACCACCGCCGAGCCCGTCAGACTCCAACAACTCATAATAGGTGCACGATTACCTCCCGACCTGCCGCCATGACCACGACCACCGGTACCACCACCGCCGAGCCCGTCCTATAGCTAGATTAATTTATTTAGTTTAGTTTCCTAGTATTTATGGGGTTTTTTTCGGGGGGGGGGGGGGGCAAGGGGGACAGGGAACGGGGGGCAAGAGGGGGGGGGGGAGAAGGTAACTGATAGCTTCTTTTGTACATTTTGTAAATAGTTTAGTTTAGTTTAGCTTAGTTTGATTCTTTTATAGTATTATACATAGTTGTTTTTTTTTGTTTGAGATTTAGTTGTTCTTGTGGGGTTTTTTTTCTGGGGGTGGGGGCAAGGGGGACAGGGAACGGGAGGCAAGAGGGGTAGAGAAGGGGATAGGGTGGAGGGGAGGGGGGTGGGGGTAGGGAACGGGGGGGAGGGGATAGGGATAGAGAAGGGGATAGGGTGGAGGGGAGGGGAGGGGGTGGTGGGTAGGAAACGGGGGGGAGGGATAGGGGAGAGGGGGGCATTTCACCACATCCTCCTGATCCCTCACCATACCCCTTCCCTGTCCCCTGATGGGATGGGAGGGTTGGGAGGGGACGGGGTTGAAGGGGTAAGGTGTGAGGTCAGGTGGTAAGTGGTGAAAAGGGTGACTGGGTGGAGCAGGTGGGAATGGGAATGGGGATATATCTGGCCATGGGTTCTAAGGGGGGGGGGGGGGGGGTTAGGGTTAGGGTTAGGAGCGTTAATACTTGTGGGCTACCTTTGTACTAGCAGAGAGAGTAAAGTTAATTTTAGTCTCCATGGTACTAGTACTGGCGGGATCCGGACTGGACTGCTTCAGGAAGACTGGCCGTGCGGTGAACTGCTCATCCCATGGCCTATAGCTACACTTAACGTTCTTAAGGACACTCCAACATGCATCAATACCAACACCTACCTCCGGGTCCTCAAGGTTTTGAGAGCGATGCGGAACCAGTCCTGACGTCAACGCTGGTGAGAAGGGACACTGGCGAATTGAAGTGACTGCTTCGGCCCGTTGCACCGGAGAGAGTAAAGTTAGAACCAGTCTCCATGGTTGCATGGACTTGCTAGCTGGAAAGCTAGCTAGTTGAGAAAGGCCCAGCGGCGGGAGGTGGCCGGCGGCGACGAAGTCGGCGACCGGGACAAAGCAATTAAAACAAACCTCCAGACCTCCAAGGACCAAGCCACCTTACAGAGGGGCTGGAGACATACCCAGGAAGGGGCAGCTAAGTGGAAAACTTTGTGACTCTTGCTGATTCATATTTTGTCCTAAAATCACACCACCCCA
Organism: Lepidonotus clava; assembly: GCA_936440205.1. Classification (NCBI taxonomy): domain Eukaryota; kingdom Metazoa; phylum Annelida; class Polychaeta; order Phyllodocida; family Polynoidae; genus Lepidonotus; species Lepidonotus clava. Next base: position 48,161,104 of record OW387146.1, on the reverse strand, counting down.
CTGAGTGATATTTGGGCATGCAGTATGGCCATTGTTCAACTAACACTCCATGTGGTGTGCTGAGGCCTGCCTGAGGTGGGATCTGAATGCAGCCAATCACAACTGCCCTATGCTATAAGTTCTACCAATGCATGCATGGACTACTTAAACTAGTTCTACATCATTTGAAGTGTGAGGACAATGGCTGACAGAGGCTAGGACATGGATATCTCCCTCCTCAATCGGTGAACATTCTAGGAACTAATCGAGCTGCAGCCTTGATATCGAATATATTGTGCCAAGAAGAGGTGTGGATAAAATTTGAATGGTTTGTGAGATATTTGTAAACTTATCCTGCCAACAAATTTTGCATCCATTTATTGTTCCAAATGGAGATCCCCGAGAAGTGGTGCCGTAAGACTCGTAGTCAATCAGCTACTACCGAGCAAGATGAATTAGTGTACGATCGACCAACAAAGGAATTGGACGATGTGGCAAGCAACAAAGTACATGAAGAAGATCAATCCTCCTCCGACAACGATACCGAAACTAACGAACTACCGAGTTTGAACGATAACATCAGCAAACTCCAGGCTGCCATTGAGGGTTTGACAGCAAGGCTCGAATCTGTCAACACCAAATTTGCTGCGCAAGAATCCAGGTTGAATTATTTTGAAACGAAATTGGACCAAGTTCAAGCAGAAAATAATTACTTGCGCACCAAGCTTGATAGGATTGAAAACAGGGAAAGGTTGTGTAACATCAAAATTGATGGCCTCAGAGAAGTAACTGGTGAGAACTTATTGATGACCGTTGGTAAACTGGCAGAAGCGATGGGGTCACAATGTCATCAAACCGACATCCGTTCTGTTTACAGGTTAGGAAAGCGCCATGCTGATCAGACCAGACCAAGAACAGTCCTAGTCAAGTTTGCCAAACATGAGGCTCGTCATGAATTCTTCAACAAGCGTTTCTCCCTCAAGGGCAAGAGGGAATGAGTGTGGTGAACGATGACCTGCATGCAGTGAAGAAAATCAAAGCTACTTCTTGCCCATATATGGCAAAAAGGATTGGTGATAACATCCGTACAACACAGCAATGGCAGAAATGTCAATTTGATGCGATGTATGACATTGTCAGGGAGAACGTGCTGCAAAACCCTCCTCTCAAGGCCCGGCTGTTGGCAACTGGCAGTCTTAGACTGCATGAGGCTACTCGTTCAGAAACATTTGGGATCGGCGCTGGTCTCCACAGTAAAGCTACTCGTGAAGGGACCTGGAAGGGGAAAGATATATTGGGTCAAATTTGGGAGAAAGTACGTGACGACCTGATCATTGGAGGGGTCTAATTAGGTTGTCACTACCCACCCACCGGTGTTGGCACTTGTAGATTCATGTGGTCTTGGCCTGCAGGAAGAATTGGACAAATGTAGTCAAGACAGTTACTACTAAAGTCTTCTAGGCAAAGAAATTTAAATCTACTATCAAAAGCTGTGAACAAATGAAAAACTGTCTAGTAGTGAAGACAGCCAGTTTTCCTGATGTATGGAAGTCAGCAACGGTTATTCCATTGAAGAAAATATCAAATCCTACTACACCTGGCGATCTTCGTCCAATTTCAATTTTACCTGTTATAGGAAAGTTAGTTGAGCAGTTGATACATGACCAATTGAAGAAGTTTTATGAAGATTCTAATTTTTTCACTGAATTACAACATGGATTCCGTAAAAATCATTCTACTTCATCGGCGGTATCGAAATTAGTTGATGATGTCATGCTGCATTTAGATAAAGGTGAAATAGTTTTATCAACATTTTTAGATATAAAAAAAGCTTTTGATTCGATAAATCATGAAATACTGCTAAAAAAACTTACCCTAAGTGGAATATTACCCAAAACTGTTGCTCTCCTCCAGGACTATTTAACAAACCGTAGTCAAGTCACATTATATAAAGGGAATTACTCAGATGAGCATGGTCTGGTCACTGGAGTTCCTCAGGGATCAACTTTAGGTCCTACATTGTTCTTGGTTTACATAAATGATCTGCCTAATGTTTTGTTACACTCACATTGTCTGATATTTGCTGATGACACTGTATTATATCATGCAAACAAAGACTGTGCCACGGTATATGGTGATATGCAAGCTGATTTAGATAAGGTGTTTAATTGGTGTATCAACAATAGGATAACATTAAATATTAAAAAAACGGAGTACATTCATTATGCGTATAGGAAGGTAACTTTAGGAACTCCCCTTTTGAAACTGGGCGAGAATTTGATCAATTGTGTTGATAAATACAACTATTTGGGAACCATGTTAGATAAGAAATTCTCAGGAGATGCCCAATACAATAAGATCATAGGTTCTCTCGCTGCAAAAAAGGTAACTTTTTCAAAAATCAGATACCTCATGTCAACTGAAACTGCTTTATATTTGTTCAAAACAACAATTTTACCATTGTTTGATTACAATGATTTTTACTATATTTTATTGTCTAATGAAAAAAAGGATCGTCTCCAGGCTATGTTCAATAGATTTTCTAGAATCATATTTGGTGATAAAATTGACAAAACAGAGAGGATACGTCGAGTTGGTATGGGCAATCTTGAGCAAAGAAGATCACTACATTTGATGGGACTAATGTATAAAAGATCCTCTGATCCTCTTTATATTGATGATCGTGATTTGCCTACAAGGCAATTTGCTAAATTGGTCTTAAAGGTCCCTGAAGTGGTCTTAACAAAGACATTCTCATCACCTATCTATGCTGGTAGCACTATGTGGAATGAAGCTCCCGCTGTAATACAACAATCGGGTTCCTACGTTGAATTTAAATTTAGATGTAAGGCATATCTTGGTATAACATAAACTGTATAATTGTATTATCCTTGTCTCATCCCCCCATCCTCCTTCATATCCTTTATTTCATTAAATGTATTTATTATTAAATTGTATACGAATTTTTATATTGTTAAGCACCTGTTGCCGCTAATGTTACAGTTATATTCAACCTTTGATAGAAGCCAGTGTATAATTCTGAAAATCAGCGCCTAGCGTTGAGAATTGTCTAACTGCTTTTTTTGCGAAATAAAAAAAAAAAAAAAAAAAAAAAAAAAATGACCGCTCGAATTCCCCAGGCCGAGTAGATGGCCCCATTCATTCACTCTTTCTTCACTTGGTTCACTTGAAATAATATTTACCTATATATATATATATATATATACACAGATATACAAAACATGTCGCAGGGAGAAATGTGTTTAATCTGCAAAGTACAGTCTTGTACAGCTTCAGACCTAGTCCTATGATAAGTATGCACTGTGTTTTTTGATTTTTTGTTTGTTCCTTATGTATTATTAGCTGGTGCATTTAAAGCTGATGTTTGTGTGCACGTGCACTTGTACGTGTATGGTGTGCAGGCCATCTGGCTATATCTATATATTACCATTTACATATAGGTTGCCGTATGCAGGTTGCAATTGAATTGTTGAGCTGCAGATGTTTACTAGTACTCAGCGTCTGGTACAGCTGGTACCTTTATGTCATGCTATTTTACTTTGATGTAGTGCTGCTGACAATCTAAAGACCGACAAATGACACAATTGCAAGTGTATTCCTAAATCATCGTAGTCGGCTAGAGTGATATGATATTTATATTTACAAACGTAGTAATCTGTTTATATCGAGGTTACTTTTTACTAGTAATTTAAAGTTTGCTCTATTCGATTTCGTTATTATATAGATTCTAGTCAAGGAATAAATCTTGTGATCAAGCTAGTCCTATTGGTTTTGTTAATTGTAGTTTTACAATAATAATGGAGTGATGTTTTCGATTTTAACTATTTTTTTGAACCTTTATATTTGTAACCTATAGATTGTACCTAGATTGTACCGATATATTTTTAACAAATCAGTTTTACATTTCAACAACCCTGCTTAGCAGGCAGGGGTCAATAATAAGATCGAAGTCAAAACAAGAAGTGCAAAATACTTTGGAGAACAGTTTATATAACGAATTGAACAAATTATGGCAAAATGGCTGAATAGCGGGGAGAATCTCTGAGCAGCTGTGGTGTTAGGCATCGCCGCCCCTAGACCGATACGCAGGCTTCACTGCCCAGTCTGGGGCGCCGGGAGGAGGCTGTTGGCGTTTTGGTGCTGGGTCGCACGTCTGCGAGCGCTCCACAGTTAATCGGACGGCCTTCTGACGTGTGGTGGTGACAGAGTCTTCTTTGTCGTCTAGGTGCGCTTTATAGGCTCTCAGCTCATCACTTTCCCACACCAGGGGTTTGATGAGGCGGTAGTATCGCTGGGAGTGTTCGTCCGCTGCGTTGACCGTCCCATCCCGGACGCGCTCCTCATCACTAGTATAGTCTGGTGTCAGGACGGCCCTCATGGCCGACCTCCTATCCTCGTCCCACTCTTGATAAACAAGCTCGTCCAGTGCGACCTGCCGTCTTTGTATCTTCTGCAAGGTTATTAAATATATAATACAGTTAAGACATACTTGGCCAACAACATCAAACACAAAGAAGTTGTTTATCATTGGATCTTACTTGCTGGAATTTAAATAGTGCCACGCAGTATTAACAAGCGTTGCAATTGGTCACTCTAATAGTAAGTGTAAGTATGAGATGGCAACTATAAGAAAAGGTCATGCTTAATAGGATCGGGGCTTCACGAAATAATGCCTGCACGAACGTGCATTCTCTTTGGACCAAAATTGATTTACCTGGGTGATATGGTGACGGAGGTTGGCCTTTCTGTTTTTCTCCTCGATCTCCCCGGTCCGCTCTCGCCTAGCCCTTGTTTGCTGAGTGCGGAAATACGTCTGGGTAGCGACTATAAATAATGATATGAAATCTGCTTAAAATTAAAGCCACTACTTCAGAAAGGATATAAAGGGTTCTTATATGTTAAATCAAAGCACTGTACTATTCATGAAATAGACTAGGATTACATAGGTATTTCAACACTTTTTCCAATAACCTGAATTTAGGTATTAAGATGACTAGGAGGAGGGTGATCCATTCATGTACCTGTACAGGTAATTAGTTAACAGGGAAACTTGCTACCGATCAGACTTACCTAATACCTCGGGTCTAGGGGCATCTTCGCCGGTGCTGACGTTATCAACCAAATCCTGGATAATCGCAGCGTTTTGTGGATGGTTGATCCCCGCCCTGAATGTAGGAATATAATGAGATGTATTCAAGTCATGAACGGCATCACTTGGGGTGCACATGCTCTATCCCTCCAATTAGATTAGAATGGCAAAGGTTCTATTCGGGATTCGATATTTTAAGACTAGATCAATGGTTACCGTTCCTTACTGAAAACAATATTAAGGTCTCCACTGTTCACATCGTTATCACGTTATATGATCTTCATGAACCTACCCAGGAGTAAGCCTGAAGCCCGCGTTTTCCCTGCACCTGAACTTGTAAGCGGAACGAACAGAATACTAGAAACAACAAAAGAAACCAAGCATTAAGCAGTGAATTGTAAATATATTTCAGTGTGCGACGTGTTAAGATGGAATTGGATTACTTACTAAATGATATGTTGATAATTGATAAACCAAGACTATGTTTAATATGTAAAGTTTTATAAGGAGCCGTTAAAACATATTTCGAAACTTACAGCTATAGCATTACTCGGCTTCAGTTCGTATGCCAAGGATGTTTGGGCAGGCGCAGGCTTGGCTTGCTGGATCATGGCCAACTTTTCCGCCCTTGCTCTTACCGCAGACGCTTCACACTCGACCTTTCGGCACTTCTCCTCCAGGCGATCCATCTTAGCCAACACATCGGCCATAGATGGTTTGGAAATGGAGGAGGTGGATGAAGAGCCTGACACTTCCAGGTTCTCGTCAACAATATTGGTCACCTGAGACACATCCATGGGGAACAGGGAATGATCCTGAGACAGATCAAGATCTGTTATTTGCGCGCCACCCAATTTTGGGCTGCTGGTGATCATCCTGCACGGGCTCATACTCGGGTTGGACAGAGTCAGGATAGTCAGTTGATGCGTTCATGGTGGCAGCAAGTTTTCAAGTGATCTTTAGCCATATGCCACGCCATATTTATACATCCCCGGCTGGCCCCCCTGTGGACACATGATCTGGCGAAAGCGATCTTTTATCGATGAGGCAAGACTTTTACCATAAGTTACGAGTAGTATAATGGAGTCGCTGGCGCGAATAGTCAATGCTACTAATTAGGTCACTAGGTCAGTACGAGTGAGCATCGGGGATAAATAAGTTCATAGACTAATAGAGACTTTGAATAATTAGGTCATTACGACCTACTTTCGTGACCTACTTTTAAAAATACGTTTAAGGAATGTATGTGTTATTTCACTATTTTTTCATTTTTTTTATATATACTTTCTACGTATATTTTACCGGATAATTTTACCGGACGTTCTATTATTTTCGTTATTTTTACATTTTTTTTGTATATAGTTTGTATACGCTTATGTCATTTATTATTTATTACATATAATAAATAAAACAAAACAACATTTTTTTCATTTATTTTTTATTAAAAATCGTAAAAAGCAGATTATAATTCATATATACAAGGCGTTTCTTTTAGATTTTTAAAAAATTGTTAAATATTTTATGTTTTTCATATATTTTATACTTATTTTTGGTTTTTCATACATGTCCTATATAGTGAAAATGTTTCAGTTTTTTTAGCTATAGTTCATTGTCCTTGGGCAGTCATTTTTCAGCTTTTTACCTATACTTCATTGTCCTTGGTCAGTTATTTTTTCTTAAAGGGCGAAGGAATTGTTGGAGCATGAGAAACCACAGCCTCTAGATTGCGCTGAACATGCTCCCACATGCTCCACACCACCTCCAGACAGTCCCTCCGCCCAGACACATTCCCCCAACACTCCCCGACGCCACCCTCACACTCCCCACTGCCTCCACACTCTCCCGACGCCCCTCCGACAGTTAAGGCGGCAAAATAACCCAGAATGTGCCTGGAGAGTCATGGATGGTTGGAGAGTGAAGTACTCCCGCGGAGCGGCCCCTTGGCAACAGAGCCTAGCAACGTCTATTGTTACTCCACTGCAGAAGATGTCTATGACAATTGTAGTACGTTGGGGGAGTATGTAGGTGCTAGATGCTTTGGGGATTGTTGGGGAAGCATTGAGGACTGTGTACAGCCGTCGGGGAGTGGGTAGACATGTTGGGGAATCCTAAGACCGGCCGTTGCTATGCGTGGCCGTTGCTAAGCAACAGCTGGCCCTAGCAACGGCACTGTGACGGCAATTCAGAAGATACTCCTGGTAATTACAGCACTTGTAGTCCACCAATTTTCACAATATTAGGCTTGTTTAAGGGCCATTCATCTCTACAATAATCACTGCAATCGCCAAGTGTGGCTATTGTGTATTTGCTGAGAGATTATAGAGGTAATACATGTGAAATGCCTTCTGCACTTCCAGCTGTTCTCCCAATGATACTTCCTCCCCCCTGATAGACATATTACAATAGAACAGCAGAGGGAGGTAGGACAACAGATAGACCAGCCACCAAATCCTGTCTAAAGACTTATCTACTGAATGAGGGTTAATTTGAATTTGTCTTTCAATCATTTCATACAATATGCACCTAAAATGCATGTTTATGAACATCAAAATATATGATAATTTCTATAGTATGATGCACATTTTTCAAAATAAGAATTAGATGGAGTTTGGACACTTGGGAATTCAAAACAGCTCTTAATATAACTTCATAAATAACCCCTTCTTGAAGAGTAGGTCTATAGGTCCAAAAGTTACCTTTTGTTGCCATGGTTACCAATAGTTTTCAGTGAATTACAACAAAATACTGAGATGGGGTGCTTTCTCATCTTGAAATTCTTTTTTAGGAGGTCTCATTTGATAAGAAAATGTTGGGTTTGAAAGGATAAAGGCTATTATTAAACATTTTCTGATTAGCATTATACTTGAGTTAAACAAGCTAGAACCACACTCAAGTATAATGCTATGCAATCTTATTTGTATTTTTTGATAAAACCATTATAAATTTGATAAAGGACAATGACATTTTTCACTAAGATTCCATGTTGCCTGTCGAATTTAAAAAACGGCCATGTTTGGATCTGTGTCAAATTTAAAGGCAGGGTATTGTCACTGTGGCGGCCGTAATTTGCTACTTTGTAACCCCCTGCCTGCCGCACCAATTTCGTGACGTGACCAATAACGTCGCAGGATTAGGCCTATGTTCTAACACTGCAAAACACGTCACCAGCTGCGACGTCGTTAAGCTAAGGGGTGGAGTCCCTGACGCTAGAAACACACGGACGATACTCCAGCTTTAAGAAAAGGCTGTGTGGCCATGTCAAATTTAGGGGTCTACCACCATTCATTTGACAACATAACAATAACCATACCTATTCAGCTCCCATACTCAACCTAGATGACCCACACTCAACCTACAACTCCCACGCTTGACCTACACATCGGCTCCCACACTCATCTAAAGCTCCCTGCACCCAACCTGCATCACCCACACTCGACCTACAGCTCCCACACTCGACCTACAACTCCCACACTCGACCTACAGCTCCACACTCGACCTACAATGATCACTACAGCTCCCTGACACGCACAACGGACCCCAGACACTCCTCACAACCTTCCTTGGCCCCAAAACACCTCCTCTGGCCCCCAACAAAACTCAGGGCGGGAAAATAACCCAACCTGTGACCGGAGATTGATGGATGGTCGGAGAGTGTAGTGGAAAGCTGCCCATAGCAACAGCGACTGGCCTTAGCAACGGCGATTGTGACTGCATTTATAACATGTTTATGACCATTTATAGCAGTTAACGTTAGGCTATAGTTCTCTATAGTTTTCTCATTCTTAGCCCCACACGGCCCTAGTACGCCACACATGGCCCCACAAGGCCGCTACGACAATCAGGGCGGGAAAAGGGCCAAACCTCTGGTTGGAGAGTGATACGGGGGTCCAGGCCGTCGTTATGTACGGCTGTTGCTTAGCAACGACGGCAATTGTGACTCGCGATGTCCGCGGCCGCTATTTTCGGCGGCCCTAGCTTTAAAAGCACACATAACAGATGCGTTCTAACCAGACATTCAAGTACATGACACAATTCTAAGCTACTGGGTCTTTTCCTGGGTCCAAAAGTCCCATTTTTAAAGATTTAAGACCATTGATTCTCTATGAACCTGTCACTTCAACTGCAAGTCGTCTGCCTGCAGTTGTCATGTCACTTCCGGCTGTTCTCTTATTTATATTCCCTCCCTCTGTGCACCAATCATATTATGGGAACAGCAGGGGGAGGGAGAACAGCACGTGAACCAGCCAGTAACTCCTGTCTCTATAGACCTATCTACTGAGTGAGGGTTATTTTGAATTTGTCTTTTGTTCCTTTCATACAAAATGCAACTGAAATGCATGTATATACACAGCAAAAAATATATTAGTTTCTTTGGTATGTTGAATATTTTTTAGAAACTAAATTTGATTGAGTTTAGACACTTAGGAATTCAAAACAACTTTTGAGAGAATTTCATAAATGACTCATTCTTGATGAGTAGGTCTATAGGTCCAAAAGTTACCTTTTGTTGCTATGGTTGCCAACAGTTTTCAGTGAATTACAGCAAAATACTGAGATGGGGCGCTTTCTCATGTTGAAATTCTTTTTTAGGAGGTCTCATTTGATAAGAAAATGTTTAGTTTGAATGGATTAAGGCTATTATTAAACATTTTCTGATTAGCATTATACTTGAGTTAAACAAGCTAGAACCACACTCAAGTATAATGCCAGACACTCAGTACGGCCCCCAGACACGCAGTATAGCCCCCTTACACTCAGTACGGCCTCCCAAATCACTTAGTATGGCCCCAAGACACTCAGTATGGCCCCTAGACACTAAGTGTAGCCCGCTGTTACTCAGTACGACCTCCAGACACTCAGTATGATCCAGATACTCAGTACGGCCCCTAGATACTCAGAACGACCCCTAGACACTCAGTACAACCCCAAAGACACTCAGTACGGCCTCCCAAAATACTCAGTACGGCCCCCAGACACTCAGTACGGCCCCAAGACACTCAGTACGACCTCCAGACACTCAGTATGACCCCGAAGACACTCTGTACGACCCCCAGACACTCAGTACAACCCCTGGTTATACCAAATCTTGTATCTCAAAGCTCCCCCCCCCCCCCCGCACAAAGAGGCGGGAAACGTTATCCGGCGGCACCCTGAACATGTATATGAAAGCACCAGTACTGGAAGGGCCCTGCCCTATTGATAATGAAGTTGTCTGACTTGAGCTACTTCACCCAGACCCTCACTACGTCACCCAGACACTCACCACGTCACCCAGACACTCACCACGTCACCCAGACACTCACCAAGTCACCCAGAAACTCACCACGGCCCTCAGATATTCATACAGTCTCACACAGCCCTTAGACACTCACTACGGTCTCCGTTGCTAAGCGGTGGTGGTCGTTGCTAAGTAACCGTCGCGCGTAACAACGACGGAAGTGCGGCGAAAATGCGGTGGAAGTGTGGCGACTTTTCTCAGCTTCTACTGCATCGATTTTGACAATCTTTTTTTTAAAACTCATCAGAATTAAGAAACCTTTTCGAATATTTGCATAAGAACCATGTTAGAAGTGTTCTATGGTCACAAACACGGCCGCAAACATGGCCACCAATTGTCAGAATAGCCTCTACCCTAACATTCCAAGTTTTGACTATCAAAGTTACTAGTTGCCCAATTATGACAATATTTTTATTCAAATTGATCAGAAATCTGATTCTGAATTTGATTCTTGTTGTTAGAACCATGTTAAAGGGGCCTTTGGCCACATATTTAGCTGCTGATATTATTGTCTCATTTAATAAAACTATGAATAGTTTGAGAAAATTCACCCCATTATTAAACAAATTCTCATTGGCATTATTCTTTCACAAGCTAGAACCACACTCAAGTATATACGCTACTGTCGTAGTATGTGGCGGGAAACACCCCAAAACGTTATCCAGTCTATCAGGGCGCCACCTGCAGTGAAGTGAAGGTACTAAGTTTGATTAAAAAGTCTAGAATGGCGAACTGTTTTCAGAGTTATCATCCTTGAGTCAATTAGAGACTAAAAGACCCCCCAAATACACAAGATTGTGACAGCTACGTAATTTAAATATTTCTTTTGTGTTGTTTGATAAAACCATGATAAGTTTGAGTCAATTCATCCCATTACTGTAAAGCTCCGAAGTATGCATTATCGGCGCCGATGTATGCACTTTCCGTGCGCTGGCTCCGGAATACGCATTTTCCGTCCACCAGCGTGAACACACTGTAGTGTAGTGGCGGGAACGGCCACCGGTTAACATAGCCTGACCCGGCGAGGTTAATTCCTGTTGGTCGGGAATGGCGAGTGTTACTTCAGCCTTCAGACTTGACCTACACAGGCTACAGCACCCAAAGAATCAACTTACACTCGCCGTTGCTACGCGCGGCCGTAGCTAAGCAACAGCCGCGCTTAGCAACGGCCGCGAGTAGCAACGGCCGCGAGTAGCACATAAATTATGTATATGATATCCTTTCTCTGCTTCTAGTGCATCGATTTTGACAATCTTTTTTTTTAAACTTATCAGAATTAAATGACCTTTTCAAATATCTGCATGCAAACCATGTTGGAGAGGTTTTATGATCGCAGACACAGCTGCAACACGGCCATCATTTGCCAAACATAACAAATAGCCTCTGACACTCTATATAACTAATAACTTTTGGACATTTATAGTTTCTAATTGGCGAACTTTGACAATTTTGCTTTTCAAATTGATCAGAAAATTGATTCTGAATTGGATTCTTGTGTTAGAACCATGTTAATGAGGGCTTATAAGGCCACAAATGTGGCAACTGCTTTGCTTTGAGACTAGCTGCTCCTTTAGTTGCACTTACTCCCTGTAACTGCTGATCCTATCAAGCAGCAGCAGGGGGAGGGTGCTAGTAGATGGAACAGCAGCTTTGTTTTTAGCAAAAGTTACTGATAGTTGCCATGGTAACCAATCTTTTTAGGCTAATTACAGCAAAATACTGAGATGGGGCGCTTTCTCATGTTGAAAATCCTTTTTAGGAGGTCTCATTTGATAAGAAAATGTTTAGTTTAAATGGATTAGGCTTATTATTAAACATTTTCTGATTAGCATTATACTTGAGTTAAACAAGCTAGAACCACACTCAAGTATAATGCTATGCAATCTTATTTGTATTGTTTGGTAAAATCATGCCAGGCCTGCCGCCCCTGGGCCTGGATGCAAGAAAAATAAAAGGGACACCTCTCAGGCTCTGTTCCCCCCCCCCTTAATAGTAATATGCAGTAAGGAAAAACAATACTCATTCTTATGTTATAAATTCATGAACATGAAGGAGGGGGGGGCGGGACATAGAGTAGAGTTGCTATTTTTCGCGCATCACTAGTTTTCGCGCATTTTACACATTTTTATGGACGCATTTTTTATACACATGTCATACAAATTAATTTGTCACCCAATATCAAGGGTGGCGTTATAAGGGAGATAATGGGTCTTTTTTGTGTGATGATTAAGAGAAAATAATGCATTTTAGGGACACAAACATGTTTTTGGGGTCACTGAATCAGTGAAAATGGCGGGAATCTTATAAATCAATAATTTCTGAAATAATTAATATCAGATCAATTTTTTGCTTCAAGAGATATCCTACATATCCCATTCTTTCTGAATCTTAGTTATATGGGATTTATTACGTTTTGGATGTCAGATACTTGAATTTTCTTACTTATTTTTTTAGAATAGACCCCTGCGGGAAAACTAATGACACAAATTCAGGCAGTTGTTAGTTTTCGCGCATTTTTGTTATAATTTTCCCGAAATTTCCAATTTTTCCAGATTTTCCCACAAGCAAAATATAACCATCATCATAAACCAGACTTCAATATGCCACGGAGACATGTTCCTGGAAATATAGATACCTTACACTTTATACAGGATGTAACCTCCTTATTTTCCTAAGTTTGTAATGCTCTGATGTCTGAAAAATGCACAAATAAGAGCATTATTTGCTAGAAGCATATTGATCCTTTGTTTAATATTTCTGAGGGAACATAGGAAAGCCTAAGTGCATATTACTAACCAAGTAAGTATTTGATAACTATTTCACGTGGTAGTTATTGACAGAAAATGACGTTCTGAGGTATCAAAGGTATTTTTTTGTATTTTATCAATATTTTATCATTTTTTTATGCCAATTGTAATGAAATGCGCGAAAACTAGCTACAGACTGCGCGAAAATAGGCCACAGTGCGCGAAAACTGGCTACAGAAGCCTCAGAAGTAATTTGGTTAATTTTCACAGAAATATTTTAAAATTGAAATATTTTTTGTGTGCTAATTTTCGAGGACATTATTCCATCAGGTATATCTGCAAAAAAAATGACACAAAGTCTTTCCCCCTTTTTTTTCACCTTTTATCTTAATTTCCGTTGTTAATGCGCGAAAACTGGCTACACTACTCTAACAGAACCCAGAGCAGTGAAGTAAGTGGCGGGAAATGTTATCCGGCGGCGCCCCAAACATGTATATGAAAGCATCAGAACCGGAAGGGCCCTGCTCTGTGGATAATGAAGCAGTCTGACTTGACCCACGGCCTCCAGACTCGACCCACAGCCTTCATATTTGACCCATGGCCTCCAGACTTAACCCACGGCCTCCAGACTTGATCCATGGCCACTCTTACACCTGAGTGACCCCCTCAGTACTTGGATATACACAGAACTACGCGCGGCCGTTGCTATGCGCGGCCGTTGCTTAGCAACGGCCGCGCGTAGCAACGGCGATCATAACTGCAATTCAGAAGATGCCCCACATGACCAAAATGTCCCACATGGCATCCAGGATCGAAGTACAGCCTGCGGACTCGACCCAAGGCCTCCAGACTGGACCCAAGGCCTCCAGACTTGACAAACAGCTCCAGACTCGGCCCACAGCCTCCAGACTCGCCAGAAGTCCCCGTTGCTAAGCACCCGCCGACCCTAGCAACGGCGACTGTGACTTCAACTCAGAAGATAATTATGGCCATTACAGCAATTATAGGCAAGCAATTTTCACAATATTAGGCTTGTTTAAGAGCCATTTATGTCTACAACAATCGCTGCAATCGCCAAGTGTACCTTTTTTTCTTGTGCTGAGAAATTCTAAAGGGAATGCTTGTGTGTGGGGGGAAGGGGGGAGGGGCCAAATGCCTTCTGCACTTTGGCTGTTCTCTGAGTGATACTTCCTCCCCCTGTGCATCAATCGTATATGAGAACAGCAGGGGGAGGCAGGATAGTAGATGGGCCAGCCAGTAACATCTCTCTGTATAGACCTATCTACTGAGTAAAGGTCAATTTGAATTTATCTTTCAATCATTTCCTACAAAATGCAACTAAAATGCATGTTTCTGAGCACCCAAAATTATGATTAATTCCACAGGATGTTGAATATTATTTAGAACAAAAATTGAATTGAGTTTGAATATTTAAGAATGCAAAACAATTCTTAGGAACACTTCATAAATGATCCTTTCTTGAAGAATGGGTCTATAGGTTCAAAAGTTACCTTTTGTTGCCATGGTTACCAACAGTTTTCAGTGAATTACAGCAAAATACTGAGATGGGGCGCTTTCTCATGTTGAAATTCTTTTTCAGGAGGTCTCATTTGTTAAAAAATGTTAAGTTTGAAAGGATAAAGGCTATTATTAAACATTTTCTGATTAGCATTATACTTGAGTTAAACAAGCTAGAACCACACTCAAGCATAATGCTAATTTGTATCAATTTGTCTTGCTAGGTAAAATCCTGATAATATGAGTAAATTCATCCCATATTATTAATAAAATTCTGATTACCATTATTCTTTCACAAGCTAGAACCACACTCAAGTATAATGCTATGCAATTTATATATTTTTGTCTCATTTGATAAATCCCCCCAGGTCTGACTCTCAGACCCCAGACTCGACCCTCAACCCCCAGACTCGACCCTCAGCCCCCAGACTCGACCCAATGCCCTCAGACTCGACCCTCAGGCCCCCAGACTCGACCCTCAGGCCCCCAGACTCGACCCTAAGCCCCAAGACATGACCTAGCTTGCCTAAGCTTCCAGACTCGACCCAAAGCCCCCAGACTCGACCCACAACCCTCAGACTTAACCCACAACCCCCAGACTCGACCCACTTGACCCTAAGCCTCAGACTCGTCCCACAGACCCTCCCACAGCCCCCAGACTCAACCCACCGCCCCCACACAGTCCGCACTGCCCCCACACACTACCCTCGACCTTCCCACGGCTCCCTGGGCGGGAAACTAACCCAAACTGTACCTGGAGATTGAGGGAGTGCTCGGAGAGTGTAGTAGGACTACAGTGCCCCCAGTGTCAAATACTTGAACTAAGCCACCGCATGGAAACATCATCAATCCAGGTTTTTTCATGTTTTGCTGGTCGGTAGCAGTTAACAGAGATCAAATAGAATCACGGGGCAACAGGTTAGTTCATCCGGGACGTTGAATTCGGCACCCTTTTTACTTCTGTAGTGGAATAAAGGCCGCTGTTACCGAGTGACGGCCGTTGCTAAGGAACGTCCGCCCCTAGCAACGCCGATTGTGACTACAATTCAGAAGTATTCGTGACGAATACAGCACTTATTGTGGAGCAAATTTCACAATATAAGGCTCATTTAAAAGCAATTTACAACAATCACTGCAACCCCGAATTAGAATGTTATTGTAGAACCTTTTAGTATGGCCAATGCTTTGCTTTGAGGCTAGCTGATCCTTTACTTGCACTTACTCCCTGTAAATGCTTATCCTGTCAGGCAACAGCAGGGGGAGGATACCAGTAGATAGAACAGCTGACTTGTTTGCAGCAAAAGTTACTGACAGTTGCTATGGTTACCAATCTTTTTAGGCTAATTACAGCAAAATACTGCGATGGGGCGCTTTCTCATGTTGAAATTCTTTTTTAGGAGGTCTCATTTGATAAGAAAATGTTTAGTTTGAAAGGATTAAGGCTATTATTAAACATTTTCTGATTAGCATTATACTTGAGTTAAACAAGCTAGAACCACACTCAAGTAAAATAGCCTATAATGCTATGTAATTTGTATTATAGGCCTATATTTGTCTTGTTTGCTAAGACCATATAATAATGAGGAAATTTATTATAACTTGAAAAGGGGGTGTTCAACAGTAAAATGTGGAACTTTTCAAAACTTTCCTATCAGTTTTAGGGGTGTTTGCATTGAATTTCGGAAGGGAAGGTGGACTTTTGGAAAAATTTTCTTTGTAAGCGGGGTGGGGGTGGGGGTGGGGGACACTGACGCCATCCATGACACCCTCCCCACTGCCCTTACCTTTTTCCCACTTCCCTGACGCCCTCCCCACTGCCCTATCCTTCTTACCACTGCCCTTATGTTCTTACCACTGCCATGACGTTCTGCCCACTGCCCCCCCTCCCCCCACCCCCCCCCACTGCCCTACGATGCTTAGGGTGGGAAAACAACAAATATTCTGCCTGGAGATTGATAGAAGGTTGACCCACTCGACCTACACCTCCCAAACTCGACCTACGGCTCCTACACTCAACCCCACTCGACCTACACCTCCCAAACTCGACCTACACCCCCCAAACTCGACCTACACCTCCCAAACTCGACCTACACCTCCCAAACTCGACCTACACCTCCCACCCTGGACCCCAAAGCTCAAAGCGGGAAAGGGGCCACACCTCTGTTTGGAGAGTGATGCGGAAATTTCGGCGGTTGCCAGGGCCGGTGGTTACTAAGCAACGGCCGCGCATAGCAACGGCGAATGTGACGAAATGCATCACATGTTTATGACAAATGCAGCAGTATAGTCCTGCAAATTTCACAATCTTGGACTTGTTTAAGAGCAATTTATCTCTATAGCAATCGCTGCAATCACCAAGTGTACCTGTACTTTATTTGCTGAGAAATCTAAAAGGAAAGACTTACCAAATGCCTTCTGCAATTCTGCCAGAAGTTCTGGCTGTTCTCTGAGTTATACTCCCTCCCTGCTGATGGTCATTATGTATGTGAATAGCAGGGGGAGGTAGTACAGTGGATGGAAAAGCCAGCAAATCCAGACTCTATAGACCAGTGCATCAAGTTAGGGTTAATTTGAATTTGGCTGTTAATCATTTAATACAAAATAAAACTGAAATGCATGTATATACACACCAAAATATATGATAATTTCTATAGTATCTTGAATATTATCTGAAATTAAAATTAGAATGACTTTGAACACATACAAATCCAAAACAGCTTTCAGGAAAACTTCATAAATGACCCTTTCTTGAACAGTGAGTCTATAGGTCCAAAAGTTACCTTTTGTTGCCATAGTTACCAATAGTTTTCAGTGAATTACAGCAAAATACTGAGATGGGGCGCTTTCTCATGTTGAAAATCATTTTTAGGAGGTCTCATTTGATAAGAAAATGTTTAGTTTGAAAGGATTAAGGCTATTATTAAACATTTTCTGATTAGCATTATACTTGAGTTAAACAAGCTAGAACCACACTCAAGTATAACGCTATCTAATCTGTATATTTGTTGTCTCGTTTAAAAAAAAACATGATAAGTTTGCATAAATTCATCCCATTATTAAACAAATTCTCATTAGCATTATTCTTGCACAAGCTAGAACCACACTCAAGTATAATGCTATGTAATTTATATATTATTTTTATCTCATTTAATAAAACCATGACAAGTTTCAGTGAATTCATCCCTTTATTAAACAGATTCTGATTAGCATTATTCTTTCGACAAGATAGATGTAATTTATATAATAGACCCTTAAAATCAACAGCGTGACAGCTAGGGCTATTTCTTAAAGGGACGTTCTCGTCGCCGACGACGTCATTGTTACCTACGTTGTAACTCCCATTCACTGGCGCCAAATTCGTGACGTGACCAATCACGTCGCTAGTTTACGTTCTAAGACAGCAAAACACGTCGCCGGCCGTTGCGTCACTAGGCTTACGTCGGCGGATCTATCTCCTTGAACTCACGGACGAGAACGTCCCTTTAAATTCGACATGGCGACACAGCCGTTTTTTAAATTTGACATACGACAGGCGACTTAAAAGCAACCTCAAGTATTATGTTCTCACACACAATGCTCACACTCGACCTACAGCTCCCCAACTTGCAATTGACCTAGAGTAGAGGAGCCAGTTTTGACGCAGCTCTAGTTTTGACACACTTGGAGCCATATCACTTTCCCAGGGACCATAAAAAAACGTATTCAAGATATCTAGCATTCCAAAGCCATAGGCCGTTATGTTTTCAATTGGATGTTCAATTTTTGACCAAATTTTCTTGAAATTAACAATTTTATGGCAAAAAATGTATATTGTGCCTATACATTTCAGTGATAACCTTGGAAAGCTTAAAAATAATGAATTTTCTTAATTAAGGCCATTAGAATTGATTTTTCAAACTAATACATCATTTTAATGCGTCAAAATGTGTATGTATCAGTTTAAACTGGTTTTTTTAAATATAGGGTCTACAATTTAAAATGTTGCACTACACTCTTTGAATTAGGCCCCTGCGTGAAATCTAAATACAGAAAATGAGGAAGGTTTCAATTTTCACGCATTTCCGCCATTTTGAATTTCTGAAATTTCCGGATTTTCCTCAATTTTCCATAAATAAATTTTTTGATAAGGTGTGTACATATGTCTAAAATTTCCAGGACAACCACAGAAAGATTTTAAGAACTCCAGATTTGATATCTATTCTCTATTTTTGGAATGATGGGAAAATATTGACCAGTAACACACAAATCTGTCAGCCCTAAATACCCCTATATTTATGAGCTATTATGTGTATTTATGGTTTGACCTTATGTAGTTTGATGGCATTTTTTCAATAATGGTAAGTACTTGGTCTAGTATTATATATTTGAATTTAGGTGAATACTTAGAACAATCGAGACAATTACTCAGTATTTTTGTGATTTTTTGTAATTTTACATTAAAATATGATGTATAATTAGAATACCTGCTCATGTGCGTCAAAACTAATGACTAGGTGCGTCAAAATAGGCTCCATGTGCGTCAAAACTAATGAATCAACCCCTCAGAGTTTTAAGGCAAAGCATCATGAAAATATTTTCAAATTTGACATTTTTCTTTAAAGGGAGGGGCCAGTGACTTTACAACAATATATTTTCATGATCCTTACTGGTCAGACAGTGTTTATGCCAAATTTTATATCCATACCAATAGTATTTTCATTTTTATGAGCATTTTTCTAAACTTTACATACTGGCTCCTTGTTGCACCTGAAGCACCTTGCACTGTGCATTTATCTGTTTGTGACGTCACTAACACATTAGACAATATTTCAAGATTGCAGAAATAACACACTATGATTGTCTTTATGTTTTTTCACTCTATCCTTAATTATTCTAAATTATATGATAAAATAACTTTTGCCAAAAAGTTAAAATTTAAAGTCTTTTTAAGAATTTTTCAATTTCAAAATTTGAAAATAACGTCTTTTTTGTGTGACGTCACATACAGACTGGTCATTCCCTGAGGATCACAGGAATCAGATGTTTCTTAAGATCAAATGATATAAAACACAGGAAATATTTAATCATGGGCAGTGTAATATTACATACTTCTATATTAGCATCAAATCTAAGGGATAAACTTCAAAATGAAAAGAAATGGAATTTCGCTGGCTCCTCTCTTTAATCATTATGTTTACATATCTTTTTCCAATACAGACAGATATAAAAACCAAAAAAAATGTTATATGCCCCCCAAATATTATGTCTTTATTTAATATCCCGTCCTTAGTGCGTCAAAACTGGCTCCTCTACTCTACAGCTCCAGCCCCCATTTGATCTTACACCTCCCACACTTGACCTACAGCTCCGTCACTCGACCTACACCTCCCACAGTCGACCTACAGCTCCCACACTCGACCTACACCTCCCACATTCGACCTACAGCTCCCACACTCGACCTACACCTCCCACAGTCGCCCTTCACCTCCAACCCTCGACCCACAGCCCCAACACACCCCCTACTGCCTCAGGGCGGGAAAAGGACCAAAGCTGTGCTTGGAGAGTCTTGTTAGAGCTTCCCGACGTTTCAACCTCCCCCCACCTCGGCCTCAACACACTCCCTACGCCCTCCACATGCAACCTATGACTTCCACACAACCTCTGCCTTCCACGCAAGTTACAGACTCGACCCACATTCTCTAGCATCCTCCAGAATCAATCCAGTGCCTCCAGACTCGACCCAAAGCCTCCAGACTCGGCCAGAGTCTCCGTTGCTTAGCAACGGCCGCGCGTAGCAACCGCGATTGTGACCGGGTTTGGGCACTAATTACGGGAAAACTGTGGGTTTTAAGTGGAATCCTACCTTATATCCTGCTCAGTGAGATCAATATGTACATGTGGGATTTTGCTGGATGTTAATACTCGAATTCTGAAGGTATAAAGACTGAATGATCCAAGATTGGAATTGTCTTCTGCTCACAGTTCATGTTGTGTCACTTCCTGCTGTTCTCTGAGTGACACTTCCTCCCCCTGATCATTGGTCATATATGGGAACAGCAGGGGGAGGTAGTACAGTGTATGGAAAAGCCAGCAAATCCAGGCTCTATAGAAAAGTGCACTGAGTTGGGGTTAATTTGAATTTGGCTGATAATCAATTAATACAAAATGCAACTAAAATGCATGTTTATGCATACCATAATACATGATAAATTCTAAAGTATGTTGAAAATTATTCACAATTTAAATTTGATTGAGTTTAGATACTTAGGAATTCAAAACAACTCTTGAGAAAATGTCATAAATAACCCCTTCTTGAAGAGTAGGTCTATAGGTCCAAAAGTTACCTTTTGTTGCCATGGTTACCAATAGTTTTCAGTGAATTACAGCAAAATACTGAGATGGGGCGCTTTCTCATGTTGAAATTCTTTTTTAGGAGGTCTCATTTGATAAGAAAATGTTTAGTCTGAAAGGATTAAGGCTATTATTAAACATTTTCTGATTAGCATTATACTTGAGTTAAACAAGCTAGAACCACACTCAAGTATAATGCTTTCTAATTTGTATCATATTTGTCTTGTTACCTAAGACCATAATAAGTTTGAGCAAATCTATCATATTATTAAACAAATTCTGATTAGCATTATTCTTTGCACAAGCTAGAACCACACTCAAGTATAATGCTACACACTCCAATGCCTTTACACACTCCTCACCACCTCTATGTACACTCCCCACCGTGCCCACACACTTCCCGCTGCCTCTACACACTCCCCACCGCCTCTACACACTCCCTACCGCCTCTACACACTCCCCACTGCCTCTACACACTCCCCACCGCCTCCACACACTCCCCACCGCCTCTACACACTCCTCACCGCCTCTGCACACTCCCAGGGCGGGAAAACGACCAAAAGTCTGCCTGAAGAGTGATTCTGCTTGGAGAGTGATGCGGAGATTTTGCCGGTTGCTAAGGCCGGTGGTTGCTAAGCAACAGCCGCGCTTAGCAACGGCGATCACATGGCCCTAGCACACCCAACACGGCCCTAGCACGCCCCACACGGCCCTAGGACTCCCCAACAACCTAAAGCCTACTTTGTAGTGTAATGCAGAATGTTGTGGAGGCCGTAGGTTGTGTGTGGAGGCTGAGAATGGTTGGAGAATGTGATGGTTTTCAAAGCTACTTCCGGCTGTTGCTAAGGGACGGCCGCCCCTAGCGACGGCGAATGTGACTCAAATTCATAAGTTTATGACAATTGCAATGCCTGTAGTTGAGCAACCTGCCCACTGCCCTGACGACCTGCCCACTGCCCCGACGTTCTAGCAATGCTTAAGGTTGTTATGCGCGGCCGTTGCTAAGCAGCGGCGGCCGTTGCTAAGCAACGGTCGCGCGTAGCAACGACGGAAGTGCGGCGAAAGTGCGGCGGAAGTGCGGTGCCTTTTCTCAGCTTCTACTGCATCGATTTTAACAATCTTTTTTTTAAAACTTATAAGAATGTTATGAGCTTTCCATATATTTGCATAAGAACCATGTTAGAAGTGTTTTATGGCCGCAAACACGGCCGCAAACCCGGCCGCCATTTGTCAGAATAGCCTCTAACCTGACATTCCAAGTTTTAACTATCAAAGTTACTAGTTTCCCAATTATGACAATCCTTTTATTCAAATTGATCAGAAAATTGATTCTGAATTGGATTTTTGTTGTTAGAACTATATGTTAAAGGGGCCTATGGCCACATATGTGGCTGCTGCTTTGCTTTGAGACTAGCTGCTCCCTTACTTGCACTTACTCCCTGTGACAGCTGATCATGTCAGGCAGCAGCAGGGGGAGGGTGCCAGTAGATGGAACAGCTGACTTGTTTTCAGCAAAAGTTACTGACAGTTGCTATGGTTACCAATCTATTAAGCCTAATTACAGCAAAATACTGCGATGGGGCGCTTTCTCATAATGAAATTCTTTTTTAGGAGGTCTCATTTGATAAGAAAATGTTTAGTTTGAATGGATCAAGGTTATTATTAAACATTTTCTGATTAGCATTATACTTGAGTTAAACAAGCTAGAACCACACTCAAGTATAATGCTATGGACTATTTTTTGTCCTATTTTAAACACCACGATAAGATTGAGTAAATTCATCCTATTATTAAACAAATTCTGATTAGCATTATTCTTTGATGACAAGCTAGAACCACACTCAAGTATATAATGCTGCGTAATTGTATTTTATTTGTCGCATTTGCTAAGACCATAAAACATTTGAGTCAATTTATCCTTTTATTAAACAAATTCTGAATATCATCATTCTTTGCACAAGCTAGAACCACACTCAAGTATAATGCTATGTAATTTAGATATTATTTTTGTCTCATTTTATAAAACCATGATAAGTTTGAGTAGATTCATCCCTTTATTAAATAAATTCTGATTGGCATTATTAATTAAAGAATTCTTTCACAAGCTAGAACCACACTCAAGTATAATGCTATGCAATCTTATTTGTATAGTTTAAAGGGGCTGTCTCGTCCGTGATTTCACTGCGATAAGTCCGCCGACGTTAGCCTAGCAACAGCGTTACTGGCGACGTGTTTTGCCCTTTCAGAACGTAATCCCGCGACGTTATTGGTCACGTCGCGAATTTGGCGGGCTAATTAGATGGTTACAACATAGCCAACGGCACCGTTGTCGGCGACGAGAACGTCCCTTTAATAAAACTATGATAAATTTGAATAACTTTAGCTGATTATTATTAAGCAAATTATCATTATCATTATTTTTTACACAAGCTAGAACCACACTCAAGTCGACATGTGACATGGCAATTTTGTGACAAATGACATGGACCTTTCCTTAACTTCGACAGGGGACAGGAGCTTGAAAAAGATAGTGACAGGGGACAGGGCTATTTCTTAAATTCGACATGGGACATGGCTGTAAATTGAGATATAGGGACAAACGACATGGGCATTTTTTAAATTTGAAATGCGTCATGGGACCCCCCCATCTATACCCCCAGATCTTCTAGTTGAATGAGATGTATTTATGAATAGCAATTTAAGCCAGGATAGGGATCACATAGGGTATTGAATGCAGGGGAAAATCTTGGGTTTTACTAAAGGCAGGGGAAAATTAACAACAAATTTTCAAATAACAAAGGAATATCGGCACACTTGCAAGTAGGC
The DNA here is from genome assembly GCA_936440205.1 of Lepidonotus clava. Classification (NCBI taxonomy): domain Eukaryota; kingdom Metazoa; phylum Annelida; class Polychaeta; order Phyllodocida; family Polynoidae; genus Lepidonotus; species Lepidonotus clava. Next base: position 48,137,316 of record OW387146.1, on the reverse strand, counting down.
CTACCTCTACACACTCCCCACTGCCTCTACTCACCCCCAGCCACCTCTACACACTCCCCGAGCCATGGCGGGAGGAGCCGCCGGATAACCTGACCCGGCGAAACGGCTTGGTTGCTACGCGCGGCCGTTGCTTAGCAACGGCCGCGCGTAGCAACGGCCGTGAGTACCACGGCGATCTGCCCAAGGCCCCCACTAGCTCTGTGGATCATTCTCTCACGGCCAGCTAATAACACATGTTCACGGGAGATCTAGTCGATATAAGTTCATATTTGATGAGTCTTTGAGATTTTGAGGGCCGTGGTCAGTGCAGCAAATGTCAGCATTCTTCTGTCGCAATCGCCGTTGCTACGCGCGGCCGTTGCTTAGCAACGACCGCGCGTAGCAACGGCGACAGCCAAAAGCCTTTAGTAGTCCTTGATGTTCTCTCAGTGATACTCCCTTCCTTTGCCCCTAATACAAATAATGTCTAACATACACTGGCCCCCACATGGCTATACAATGTCAGGGCAAACAAACAGCCAAACCTGTGCCTGGAGAGTAATATCCGGGATTCCGGCGGTTGCTAGGGGAGGGCGGCTCTTAGCAACGGCGATTGTGACGAAATGCAAGACAAATTTATGACAATTGCAACAAATTTTGCCATGCAAACTTCACAATCTTGGATTTGTTTGAAAGCCTGTCATCTGTAGAATAATCGCTGCTATTGCTAAGTGTATCTTTTCTGTATCTTGGAGAGCTTTTATAGCAAACACGGCCACAGTTTGTTGAACATAGCCTCCAACCTGACATTTTATCCATTTTTAAGTTTCTATCTGGCTAACTCTGACAATCTTGTATTTCAAATTGATTAGACAACTGAATCTGAATTGGATTCTTTTTGTTAGAATTATGTTAAAGGGGCCTATGGTCACAAATGTGGCTGCTGATTTGCTTTGAGACTAGCTGCTCCCTCACTTGCACTTACTCCCTGTAACAGCAGATCCTGTCAGGCAACAGCAGGGGGAGGGTGCCAGTAGATGGAACAGCTGACTTGTTTTCAGCAAATGTTACTGACAGTTGCTATGGTTACCAATCTTTTTAGGCTAATTACAACAAAATACTAATACTTTTAAAAAATGGCCATGGCGCCTGTCACTATATCATAGATTAGACCCATGTCGCTTGTCAAATTTAAGAAATGCCCCTGTCGCATGTCACTATCTTTTTAAAGCCCCTGTCGCATGTCGAATTTAAGAATAGGGCAGTGTCATTTGTCCCTTATATGTCATGTCGCATGTCGAATTTAAAAAACGGCCGTGTCCCCATGTCGAATTTAAGAAATAGCCATGTCGCAGTGTCGATTTTAAGGGTCTATACCCAACCTGTAAGCTCCAAAATTCGGGACACCCCTCCAGCCTATCAGTATCACTCAGTATCATGCCCCACACGGCCCTATCATCCCCGATGTAGAATAATTGATATTATTCTTACTGCATTGTACTATTTCAGTAAATGCCACCTTGGCCCTGTTCCTGATATTAATCACTGTTATTATGGTGGCCCATGCAACATGGCAGTGGCTGAGTTCAAGCTACAATAAATTATCTAATTACACCTGGTCTACATCATCACTGAATCTCCACATAGCCCACAACATATCAACACCCTGTCACGCCCCACACGGCCCTACAACACCTAGGGTAGCGGGAAATGTTATCCGGCGGCGCCCAGAACATGTATAAAGATGCATCAAGACTGGATGGGCCCTGCCCTGTGGATAATGAAGGTGTCTGAGTCGACCCACAGCCTCCTAACTTAACCCATGGCGTCCAGGCTTAAACCAAGGCCTCAGGACTCGACCCAGAGCACCCAACCTGGACCCAGAACCTCCAAACTCGACCCAGAGCATCCTATACCTTGTAAGGCCGCATCAGGCCGTCCATAACTGTAGTTAGGTCGCCGTTGCTATGCGCGGCCGTCGCTTAGCAACGTCGGCATGTCGCGAGGTCAAAGTTCATTTCCGGTTGTTCGTAGCCATAGGCCTAGGCCAATGGCGTCCAAATGAAGCAGTCCTGTGCATGGTAAATCCGTCTCAGTTAAGAAATAGCCCTCAGACAGTACCCACGACTATTACACACTGCCTACCGCCACCAGACACCTACCAGTTGGGGAAAACCCTAGAAATCAGAAGATTGCTACGCGCGGCCGTTGCTAAGCAACGGCGGCGCGTAGCAACGGCGATCCAGCCTGCAGCAAAGTTTCTTTTCTTAGCTTCTCCTGCATCAATTTTGCCAAACTTTTTTTTAAAATCTATCAGAATTTAGTGACCTTTTCAAATATTTGCTTAGGAATTTTGTTAGAGGGCATCTATGACCACGAACACGACTTCAACCATTCTTAGTACACAGCCTCTAACCTGACATTTTAGATTTCATCCACTTAAGTTTCTAGCTAGCTGACTCTCTCAATCTTGTTTTTTCAAATTGACCAGAAAATTGATTCTGAATTGGATTATTGTTGTTAGAAACATGTTAAAGGGAGCCTATGGCCACAAATGTAGCTGCTGCTTTGCTTTGAGACTAGCTGCTCCTTCATTTGCACTTACTCCCTGTAACTGCTGATCCTATCAGGCAACAACAGGGGGAGGGTTCCAGTAGATGGAACAGCTTACTTTTTTTCATCAAAAGTTACTGACAGTTGCTATGGTTACCAATCTTTTATGCCAAATTACAACAAAATACTAAGATGGGGCGCTTTCTCATGTTGAAATTCTTTTTCAGGAGGTCTCATTTGATAAGAAAATGTTTAGTTTGAAAGGAGTAAGGCTATTATTAAACATTTTCTGATTAGCATTATACTTGAGTTAAACAAGCCAGAACCACACTCAAGTATAATGCTATGTAATTTATATAATTCTTTTGTCTCATTTAATAAAACCATGATAAATCTGAGTAAATCCATCCCATTATTAAACAAATTCTGATTGGCATTATTCTTGCACAAGCTAGAACCACACTCAAGTATAAATCCTATGTAATTTATATATTTTTTGTCTCATCTAATAAAACCATGATAGGTTTGAGTAAATTCATCCCATTATTAAACACATTCTGATTAGCATTATTCTTGCACAAGCTAGAACCACACTCAAGTATAATGTTATATAATTTGTATCTTTTTTGTCTCATTTGATAAGACCATGATAGGTTTGAGTGAATTTATCCTTTTATTAAAGCGAGGGTATCGTCCGTGAGTTGGACGTAATTTGCTACGTTGTAACCCCCTGCCTGACCCGCCAATTTCGTGACGTGACCAATAGCGTCTCTGGATTACGTTCCAAAAGAGGAAAACACGTCGCCGGCCGTCGCGTCGTTAGGTTAACGTCGGCGTACCTAAGCTTAACAACCTACGGACGAGACTGTCCCTTTAACTCTTTGCTGTTCCACGGTTTTGACGTTTTTCATTGTGAGATGCAGCATCTCCCACTTTGGCTTGTGGGTTTACCTCCAATAAATAATGCAATATAAGCAATCTATATATCATTTGAAAGTTTATTATCCAAGGTACATTATATAAAGACTACATTTTTATTTTTTTTTATTTTGGGTCATGTGACGCAGGTCATGTGACCTAAGAAATTTCTAAATTTCCAGTAAGTTTTCATCAGTTTTTGAGAAAATCAAGGAAAAAATGATTAAATGTTAATTTTAGAGAAAAACTCATTAGGCAGTGAAATTTGGATTACGTTGATATATAATATGAAAATATATGTCAAAGTAGTCATTGCATTTGGATTGGATCAATTTGGTATTCTTCGAAAGAAAATTTGAGAAATTGAACAAAATCACAACAATTATTTTTGTATGATAAGGGTTAAGGGCACCATGGAATAAGAAATTACCTTGGAAATATATTGTATGTCATATAATTATATGTTTTTATGGTTTTAGCGTTAATTATTGCAATATGAAATGACAAGCAGTCTTTCTCTCAAAGAGATAAGCTTTTTATGACAGGATGTGTGTTAGACATTGCTGGATGAACAACTTCTGTAAAATTCTTGTTAATTTTGAGATATTTTAGGAATTGGTGTGTAAGCATAAGCAAAGTAAAAAATCACATTAACTCAAAATTTGTCCATAGGAAAATATTTGATAATTAACAGAAAAGCTTCTCAAATAAGAATATAACGCTATTATCAATATAGCTTCATTCAATACAATGGTTGACCAATATTTCAAAGGTGTTGGAACACAAAATTTACAGAAAATTTAAGGCAGTCTTTAAAGTTTTTCACAAAATTGCCGAAATTGAACCGTCAACAGGGGCGGATCCAGGGGGGGGGCCGGACGGGCCTTGGCCCCCCCCCCTTGCCCTGTTAAATCATGTTTAATGGGTGGCCCACCCCCCCGTACATTCATGTTTTTGGGCCCCCCCCTCTACAAATTCCTGGGTCCGCCCCTGGTTCAAAATTATATCAATCAATATTTTTTTTGAAAATTTTATTGTCTAAGGGCGTATGGCAGGACTCAAGGTTGAATTGGCATTGAAAAAATTGTTGAAATCAATTGAATATCAACAGAATTACACCAATTTAAAAGTTTCGGACATATATGTCCGAAATTTCCATTGTAGAACAGCAAAGGGTTAAACAAATTCTGATTAGACCTACGCCCGGACACAGTCCACAACAACCTAACACAGTCCCCAACGCCTAGACACAGTTCTAAACGCCCTGAAACACTACCCACGACTCACACACACTACCCAAGACAACCACACACTATCCACGACCTCCACACACTACCCACAGCAGTTACACCTCCCTGGGCGGGAAAATAACCCAAACTGTGAATGGAGATGGAATGGTCGGAGAGTGTAGCAGTTCCGCAGTGTCGCCGCAGTTTAGCTACAGACACTAGTGACGGATTTGAAAAATGTTTCTTTTCTTAGCTTCTACTGCACCAATTTTGCCATTTGTTTTCAAACTATTATTATTATAACCCACAGCATCAAAGATGAGCCTTGCTGCTAAACAATGATGGCCGTTGATATGATAATGGATAATAATCGGGGATTCGGGGTTCCTACGCGCGGCCGTTGCTAAGGGGGGCCGGTTGCTAAGCATCGGCGGCCGTTGCTAAGCATCGGCGGCCGCGATTGTGACTGATTTGAGAAATATTTCTTTTCTTTGCTTCTACTGGACCGATTTTGCCCATCTTTTTTTTCAAACTGATCAGAATTTAATGAGCTTTTCGAATATTTGCATAAGAACCATGTTAGAAGTGTTCTATGGCCACAAACACGGCTGCAAACACGGCCACCATTTGATAGAATAGCCTCCAACCTGACATTCAAAGTTACTAGTTTCCCAATTATGACAATCTTTTTATTCAAATTGATCAGAAAATTGATTCTGAATTGGATTCTTGTTGTTAGAACTATGTTAAAGGGGTCTATGGCCACATATGTGGCTGCTGCTTTGCTTTGAGACTAGCTGCTCCCTTACTTGCACTTACTCCCTGTAACAGCAGATCCTGTCAGGCAACAGCAGGGGGAGGGTGCCAGTAGATGGAACAGCAGCCTTGTTTTTAGCAAAAGTTACTGACAGTTGCCATGGTAACCAATCTTTTAAGGCTTATTACATCAAAATACTAAGATGGGGCGCTTTCTCATGGTGAAAATCGTTTTTAGGAGGTCTCATTTGATAAGAAAATGTTTAGTTTGAAAGGAATAAGGCTATTATTAAACATTTTCTGATTAGCATTATACTTGAGTTAAACAAGCTAGAACCACACTCAAGTATAATGCTATGCTATTCATATATTTTTTGTCCCATGATATAAAATTTCAGTAAATTGATCAGATTATTAAACCAAATCTTATAAGCATTATTCTTGCACAAGCTAGAACCACACTCAAGTATAATGTTATGTAATTTGTATCTTATTTGTATTTTATTTGTATCATTTGATAAGACTATGACACACTCCCCACCACCCTGACACAGCCCTGACTCAGTGCCCTGACACAGGCCCAAACGTCATGACACTAGAGTAGTGGCGGGTATTATCGCCAGGCGTCTATTATCGGCACCCCTGACACATATTGTGATATACTAAATAATTTAGTGAATATGTGGTTGTACAGTTTAGATATATTCAAAGACGATTTGTATTCTGTTATTTGGTACTAGACTTGTGCATTTTCGACTATGGCTATATAAAATATTACTAAAAGATATCTTTATGATCATTATTGCCTGTCCAGAAATGGCCATTTTATTCCTCTATATAACGTAGATATGTTTATTTAATGTGTATTTATATCCCCTAAATTAGAAATAACTCATTCTAGGTTGATTTACATGGCTAAGAAGACTCTAAAATGTAATATTTTGCAAAAAAAATAAATGTTAAATGCATAGACAGCTTTGATTACATGGGTGCCGGAAATACACTTCATTTCATGTGTATGTCTTGTATTATTGGCAAGGTTAAGTGATCGACTGTAAAATTAGGTTGAAAAATATATCAAAATTATCAAAAGTTAAAAATTATGATATAGGATTGAGACAAAAGTCTTGAAGTGACGTGATAGGTATCAATTTTTGAATAGAAACACTCCTGCAAAAATGCATTTCATTAGATAACAAAGCAAAACTAAATTGGAATAAATGACACACAATTATTTGGAAGCAAAATACATATTTCTGCTTGAATTATGTTGGGCTGATTGGTTTTATTGGTTAAATTCAATAATGGACTCTGTATCTACTGAGGCCAAAGAAGAGTTGCTAAATACCTTTTTTTGGCCAAAATGATCAGTTTATCTATTCTAAGCTCCAAGTATTGTTGGTTTACATGAGTGGGTGCCGATAATACAAGACAGGTGCCGATAATACACTCCAATATATGAAAAAATAATAAAGCTAATATTTTCCATACTTGTATCTGAAAATTATTTTCGGCATCTGTAATGAACGCAAATATGTACAGACTTCCTCATGGATCACTTTTTGGTTAATTTTTATGATTCATACGCACACAAGGATACATTATGGCTTAAGGTGCCGATAATACCCGCCACTATTCTATCCCCAAAGATATATAATTAGCTACGTCTTCTTTCCTCCTTGCTATCCCCCACACCTCCCTGGGCGGGAAAATAACCCAAACTGTGCCTGGAGATTGATGGAATGCTCGGAGAGTGTGGTAACGGGAACGGCGACCTGGGTCAAAGGTCACTTCCTGTATGTCGGGAGACAGGCAATGGGCTCCTGTTGGAGCAGCCTGTGGAGCCCCAGTGGAGCCCTCACACACTCATCAATCCCTCATACTTCCCACAGCCTCAAGGCTCAACGCACTCACACCAATGAAGGCATTGGGCCGTCGTTAACTGCAGTTAGATCGCCGTTGCTACGCGCGGCCGTTGCTAAGCGACGGCCGACCTTAGCGACGGCCACCCCAAGCAACGGCGATTGTTACTTTAACTCAGAAAATGATAATGGCGATTACAGCACTCATAGTCTATCAATCTTCACAATATAAGGCTTGTTTAAGAGCTATTTGTCTCTAGAATACTCGCTGCTATTGCCAAGTGTACATTCATTTCATTTGCAGAGAAATTCTAGGGGAAACAGTTGTGTGTGGGCAAAAGAGGGGCTGTGCTGTTCTCTAAGTGGTACTCCCTCCCCCTGCATACTGATCATATATGAGAACAGCAGGGGGAGGGAGGACAGTAGATGGGGGAGCCAGCAAATCCTGTCACTATAGACCTACCTACTGAGTGAGGGCCAATTTGAATTTGTCTTGAATGATTACATACAAGCTGCAACTAAAATGCATGTTAATGAACACCAAAGTATATAATAATTCGAATAGTATGTTGAAAAATATTCAGAATCAAAATTGGATTGAGTTTAGACACTTAGGAATTCAAAATAGCTCTTAAGAAAATTTCATAAATGACTCCCTCTTGAAGAATGGATCTATAGGTCCAAAAGTTACCATTTGTTGCCATGGTTACCAATAGTTTTCAGTGAATTACAGCAAAATACTGAGATGGGGCGCTTTCTCATATTGAAAATCTGTTTTGGGAGGTCTCAATTGATTAGAAAATGTTTAGTTTGAAAGGATAAAGGCTATTATTAAACATTTTCTGATTAGCATTATACTTGAGTTAAACAAGCTAGAACCACACTCAAGTATAATGCTACGTAATTTAAATATTTCTTTTGTCTCATTTGATAAAACCATGATAAGTTTGAGTAAATTCATCCCATTATTAAAGAAACCCTTTTTATTTACGTACCGTAGTGGAACAATACCTTTTTAAACATTCCCAACTAGATTTAATACATTTTCAGTGATATATCTTTCATAATTACAATATATTATATGTCAAAAAAAAAAATCATTTGGTCCATATTTTGTTGGCATTTGGACCATATTTGGTCCAAATGACGTCATTTGGATGGGCAGCTAACGTCATTTGGACCATTTTTTGGATGTCCTGAGGACGTCATTTTGCTACCTGGGAAGGCCTCCAAACACTACCCATGCACGACCCCCACACACTGCCCTGGGTCTCCAAACACTACTCACAGCCCCAAAACACTGCCCTCGGCCCCTAGTTGTCCCTATGACACTGAGGGCGGGAAAGGGGCCCAACCTGTGCCTGGAGATTGAAGAATGGTTGGAGAGTGTGGTGGTTTTCAAAGAAGCAAGAGAGCAACGTTGATCATTCAGCTAGGATGATTATGAGTGTCGTAGTCACAATGTAAAGCTTGTTTAAGAGCAATGTATCTCTAAAACAATATCTATAGATGCCAAACCTAGGATAAATGCTTGGAAGGTCAAGTAGATACTATGAATGGCCGTTGGGCCGCAAACACGGCCGTTGCTAAGCGACAGCAGTCGTTGCTAAGGGACAGCCGCATGCAGTGTGATGCGGCCGTCGCAAACGGCTTCACTGTCCTTAATTAAACACTCACTAACGTCCTAGTACACTAAGTAATCTAAAGAACAGTCCTTCCATACGCCATAATGTGAGGAAAATAAGTATAAAGGTTCAAATGGTCGCTACGCGCAGTGGTCGTTGCTACGTGACGGCCGTCCCTAGCAACGTCCGCGCGTAGAAACGCGGTGTCGTACTTCCGCTATTGAGACTGATTTGGAAAATGTTTGTTTTCTCAGCTTCTGCTGCATCGATTTTGACAATTTTTTTTTTCAAACTCATCAAAATTTTGTGTGATTTTCAAATATTTGCATGAGAAACACGTTAGAAGGGCTCTATGGCCACAATCATGGCTGCAAACACGGAAACCATTTGCCAAACAGAAACAAATAGCCTTTACTCTGACACACTTTTAAGTTTTAGCCATTTAACTTTCAAATTGGCAGACTTCAACAATCTTGCTTTTCAAATTGATCAGAAAATGGATTCTGAATTGGATTCTTGTGTTAGTACCATGATAATGAGTGCCCATGAACACAAATGTGGCCACTGCTTTGCTTTGAGACTAGCTGCTCCTTTATTTGCACTTACTCCCTGTAACTGCTTATCCTGTCAGGCAACAGCAGGGGGAGGGTGCCAGCAGATGGAATAGCTGACTTGTTTTCAGCAAAAGTTACTGACAGTTGCTATGGTTACCAATCTTTTAAGCCTAATTACAGCAAAATACTAAGATGGGGCGCTTTCTCATGTTGAAATTCTTTTTTAGGAGGTCTCATTTGATAAGAAAATGTTTAGTTTGAAAGGGTTAAGGCTATTATTAAACATTTTCTGATTAGCATTATACTTGAGTTAAACAAGCTAGAACCACACTCAAGTATAACGCTATGTAATTTGCATCATAATTTTCTTGTTTGCTAAGACCATAATAAATTTGAGCAAATTCATCCTGTTATTAAACAAATTCTGATTATCATTATTCTTTGCACAAGCTAGAACCACACTCAAGTATATAATGCTGCGTAATTGTATCTTATTTGTCGCATTTGCTAAGACCATAAAACATTTGAGTCAATTTATCCTTTTATTAAACAAATTCTGATTATCATCATTCTTTGCACAAGCTAGAACCACACTCAAGTTTAATGCTATGTAATCTATTTATTCTGTCTCATGTAATGAAACCATAATAAGTTTGAGTAAATTCATCACATTATTAAACAAATTCTGATTAGCATTATTCTTGCACAAGCTAAAACCACACTCAAGTATAATGCTAGCTCTTGGTGTAACAAATGGAGAGTCAGGGAGTGTGAAAATGCTACCCTACTCAACCTACAACTCCCACATTTAATCTACAACTCCCACACTCGACCCACAGCTGCAGCTCCTACACACGACGTACACCTCCCACACTCGACCTACAGATCCCACACACGACCTACACCTCCCACACTCGACCTACAGATCCCACACTCGACCTACACCTCCCACACTCGACCTACACCTCCCACACTCGACCCACAGCTCCCACACACGACCTACAGCTCCCACACTCGACCTACACCTCCCATTCTCGACCTACAGCTTCCACACTCGACCTACACCTCCCACACTCGACCTAGAACTCCTACACTCGACTTACACCTCCCACACTCGACCTACACCTCCCACACTCGACCCACAGCTCCCACACACGACCTACAGCTCCCACACTCGACCTACACCTCCCATTCTCGACCTACAGCTTCCACACTCGACCTATACCTCCCACACTCGACCTACACCTTCCACACTCGACCTACACCTCCCACAGCCTCAGGGTGGGAAAACGGGAGGTGTAGACTCTTAAAATCAACATGGCGACAGGGGGCTTTCTTAAATTCGACACGGTGACATGTCCATTTCTTAAATTCGACAGGTGACATGGCAATTAAGTGACAAATGACATGGACTTGTTCTTAAATTCGACATGGGACAAGAGCTGTAAAAGTATAATGACATGCGACATGGCTATTTCTTAAATTTGACATTTGACATGGGTCTAAACTGAGTTATAAAAACAGGCAACATGGCCCTTTCTTAAAGGAAACCTTGCACATAAATTCACAAAATGCTTTTTCTCATGTAATTAACTTACTTGTCTTAAGTATTCTAAAAATATTTCAAAGGTAAAAATATGAAAATGTCGATATCTCAGGGAATTATTCAGGAATGGAATTTAATTTTGGGAATTCCCTGAATCCTAGGATGCTTAGTACTCCCCTAGCTACGTCACAGCTTTGGGAATTCCTTCTTAAGTTGCTTTCGAATTCCCTGATTAATAAAAAGTTGTAGATGAATATATATTTGTTATGAGTTATATTGGGTCAAATATATATGATTTGGGTTAGGAACCTTAGCTCTTATTACAAATTCTACAGGGATGGGGATTCCCTTCTAAGGACAGAAGGGATTCCCCAGTTACTCCCCTTGCTACGTCTTAAATTAGGGGATTTCCCTTAAAAATTATATAAAATGCATATATTTTAATGTCCCATATTTGTGTTTAAACTAAAAGAAATTCCTTTCGTTTTGCATATATTGACAGTGCAAGTTGTGACTGAAATACTGAATTGGAATCATGGAAAAATAACTATACTGCAGTTATGTGCAAGGTTTTCTTTGAATTCGACACTTGACATGGGACCCCCCAATCCATACGGCATACCCCTAAAACGACCAAAAGTGTGCTTGGCAAAGGATTCTGCATGGAGAGTGATATGGAGATCCAGTCTAAGTGGTCCTAGCAACGGCGATCTAGCTGCACTCCCCACCTCCCCCCACTCCCCCTCCGACCTCCCCACACTCCCCACGGCTCCCACATACTCCCCACTGTAGTATAGTGGCGGGAACACCTGCCGGTTAACATACTGTGATACGGCGAGGTCAAAGGTCACTTCCGGTTTTAACTAGCGGTAATGGCATCCCTACGAAGCAGGCCTCAGTCCCGGTCCCGCCACTCTCTTATAAAAGTAGGACATATCATCGTTCTTCAAATCAGAAAACACCCCCTTTCCACGAATTTTTCCTTTGAAAAAATCCACCCTTTTTCTTGAAAATGCGGACATTCAGTGCCTGAAAATAGTCCTTTTTTCTTGGTTTTAGGGGAAAATGACCCCTTTTTTCCAAATCGCTGACACATATTCAGAAAATGGACCCTTTTTTTCAAAAACAAGGACATGCGAAGTCTGTGAAAATAGACCCTTTTTTCGCGTTTTTCAGAACGCTGATGCGTACCACTTTACAACAAGAGTGGCGGGACCGGGGCCTCAGTGTAGCTCTGTGGATCCTTCTATCACGGTAAGAAGGCTCTGAAGCTATCAACGGGGTTTTGAGCAAAATCCGTCACACTGAATCATCCCAAACTAACAGTTCTCATACGAGGTTAGGAGTAGAGAGTCGATCATTTGGCTAGCCTCAGTGGGACCCGCGGCCGTGAAGTTCGGCTTAACTAAAAAAAGGAGCCGATACAAATCAAATCTGACCTGATATTCCAGTAGGTGATAAAATTCTTAGCTGCTGGTCTTTTTCCTGGGTCCGAAACTCCCATTATTAAGGATTTGAGGCCATTTTTCTCCCTGAAAAAACTCCCAGCCAGTGACAGCCATTGCAGTAATAATTGCCGTTGCTAAGTGCAACCCTTGCGTAGCAACGGCTGCGCGTAGCAACGGCGATCGTAACTGCAATTCAGAGGTTAAAACCACTCCCATACTCGACCTACAGCTCCCATACTTGACCAACAGGTTCCACTCTCGACCTACAACTCCCATAGTCGACCTACACCTCCCACACTCGCCCTCCAGTTCCCACAATCATGACAATGTAGTGGCAACGGCCGTCGTCTGCTTGTGATGTCACTTCCGGCTGTTCTCTGAGTGACACTCCCTCCCCCTGTCCATCAATCATACATGGGAACAGCAGGGGGAGGTAGTACAGCAGATAGAAAAGCCAGTAGATCCAGCCTCTATAGACCAGTGCACTGAACAGGGGTTAGTTTGAATTTGTCTTTCTATCAATTTAAACAATATGCAACTAAAATGCAGGTTTATGAATACCAAAATATGTGATAATTTCTATAGTATGTTGAATATTATTCAGAATAAGAATTTGATTGACTTTAGACACTTAGAAATTCAAAACAGCTCTCAAGAAAACTTTATAAATGACCCTTTCTTGAACAGTAGGTCTATAGGTCCAAAAGTTACCTTTTGTTGCCATGGTTACCAGTAGTTTTCAGTGAATTACAGCAAAATACTGAGATGGGGCGCTTTCTCATATTGAAAATCTGTTTTAGGAGGTCTCATTTGTTAAGAAATTGTTTGGTTTGAAAGGATTAGGGCTATTATTAAACATTTTCTGATTAGCATTATACTTGAGTTAAACAAGCTAGAACCACACTCAAGTATAATGCTATTCAATTTGCATCATATTTGTCTCGTTTGATAAGACGATAATGAGTTTGAGCAAATTTATCCTTTTATTATACACATTCTTATTAGCATTATTCTTTGCACAAGCTAGAACCGCACTCAAGTATAATGCTATGCAGTATCATTTGTATTGTTTGTTAAAACCATGATAAATTTGAATGGCATTACCCATTTATTAAACAAATTCTGATTATCATTATTCTTTACACAAGCTAGAACCACACTCAATTATAATGTTACATAAATTATTTGTTTTTTGTCTCATTTAATCAAACCATGATAAGTTTGAGTAAATTCATCCCATTATTAAACACATTCTGATTAGCATTATTCTTGCACAAGCTAGAACCACACTCAAGTATAGGCCTAATGATATGTACTCAACCCACAGCCCCCAGACTAAACCCCCTGCAGATTCAACTCACGGCACCCAGACTCAACCCTCGGCCCCCAGACTCAATCCATGGGCCCCAGATTCAACCCAGGACCTCCATATTTGACCCACACCTCCCAAACTTAACCCCCAGAGCAGTATAGTAAGTGGCACTGGCAGGAAATGTTATCCGGCACGACCCAAGGCCCCCAGACTCGACCCTCAGCCTCCAGACCCGACCCTCAGTCTCCAGACTCGACCCAAGGCCCCAAGACTCGACCCAAGGCCCCCAGACTCGACCCAAGGCCCCCAGACTCGACCCAAGGCCCCCAGACTCGACCCAAGGCTCCCAGCACCTCCTAGAGCGGGAAAACAACCCAGTCTGTGCCTGGAGAGTGAGGTAACATATTAGGAGCGCCGTTGCTAAGCACCGGCCGCCCCTAGCAACGGCGATTGTGACTTCAACTCAGAAGATTATGGCGATTATAGCACTTGCAGTCCGGCAATTTTCACAATATAGTGTGTGGAAGTGTTGGGAAGTGTTGGGAAGTGTTTGCAGTCGTAGGGGACTGTCAGGAGGCGTCGGGGAGTGTGTAGACATGATGCATTGATGGGGAGTTGCTATGACCGGTCGTTGCTAGGCAGCGGCCGCCCTTAGCAACGGCGATTGTGACGAAATGCAACACTTGTTTATGACATTTGCAGCAGTGTAGTCGTGTCTTTATTTGTCATTGTTGAACCATCAAACGTATACAGACTGATCCCACAGCTCCAGACTCAATCCATGGCCTTCAAACTCGTCCACAGACTCTGTCACTAAGCTCCAGCTACCCGTTGCTAAGCAACAGCCGCCCTTAGCAACGGCGACTGAGACGAAATGCAACACATGTTTTGATAAATGCAGCAGATGTACTCTGGCAAACTTCACAATCTTGGGCTTGTTTAAGAGCAATTTATCTCTATAACAATTGCTGCAATCGCCAAGTATACCTTTACTCTATTTGCTGAGAAATTTAAAAGGAATGACTTACCAAATGCCTTCTGCACTTCTGTCAGAAGTTCTGGCTGTTCTCTGAGTTATACTCCCTCCCCCCTTATGGTTAACATGTGTGTGAACAGCAGGGGGAGGTAGAACAGTGGATGGAAAAGCCAGCAAATCCAGTCTCTATAGACCAGTGCACTAAGTTAGGGTTAGTTTGGATTTGGTTGTTGATCAATAAATACAAAATGCACCTGAAATGCATTTATATGCACACCAAAATAATTGATATATTCTATAGTATGCTGGAAAATATTTAGAATTAAAATTAGATTGAGTCTGAACACTGAGAAATTCAAAACAGCTCTCAATAAAACTTCATAAATATCCCTTTTTTGAACCATGGGTCTATAGGCCCAAAAGTTACCTTTTGTTGCCATGGTTACCAATAGTTTTCAGTGAATTACAGCAAAATACTAAGATGGGGCGCTTTCTCATGTTGAAATTCTTTTTTAGGAGGTCTCATTTGATAAGAAAATGTTTGGTTTGAATGGATAAAGGCTATTATTAAACATTTTCTGATTAGCATTATACTTGAGTTAAACAAGCTAGAACCACACTCAAGTATAATGCTATGTAGTTTACATATTTTTTGTCTCATTTAATAAAATTATTGCAAGTTTGAGTAAATCCATCCAATTATTAAATAAATTATGATGAATATTATTCTTGCACAAGCCAGAACCACACTCAAGTATAATGCTATGTAATTTGTATCAAATTTGTCCCAAATTTGGTAAGACCATATTTAGGCCCGATATTTCGAAACTCCTTACCTTAAACTTTTTCCTGATTTAAGGTGTCCTTAAATGTATGATTGTAGCACACCTTAAATACATTTTCCTTAAACATTAAGGAAGAAATGGATATTTCAAAACACCTTGTCACCTTAAAAGTTAAAGGTGGATCCAGGTGTTTATATTTTGGTGTCTTCCGACCTTAACCTGATAATAACATATTATTCACTAATTCCCACGTTAGTAAAGGTGTCTTTCATGTCAAATTAAAAAGAAAAATTGTGAAAATCTGTCCACTAGATCCAGTATCATACAAAAATGTCACTTCGCTGTGTTGTTGACGTTCATGACGACGTCACTCCCATGACGACGTCACCATGACGATGACACTCCCAAAGCACTCATGTACACAACCTCTGCTGCATGACAAAATTTTTAAAGTTCTTAATTTCATGATTCATTACACCAAAAGTATTGTCACATTTATCAAATAATCTACTAATTTGTCCTGTTCATCATCAAATTACCTTATTGACAGAGTGGAATTGATAGAAAATGAAGAATAGAGTGTCACCTTAAAGTTTAAAGGGAGCCAAAACCAATATAATTGACAAAATTTTCAAAACTCAGATAAGTATAGAAATATGTTAGATGAGTCTAGTTAAGGTCAGTGGTAAAGTATTAGCTGTGAAAACTAGCTCAAACTGAAGTAGAATGCCACAAGATATGGTAATATTTGCATTTGTTTGTAAACAAACCCTATTTTTGTGGATCCACATTAATTGATTTGAGCAAGAAAAATGTGTTTTTAATGACTTTTTACCATAGTTTCATGGATTTTAACATGGACAAGAAATAGGCTCAAGGAATAGATTTCCATGGTTATTTGAGTTTGGAAAATTTCATTGAATTTATTGGTTTTGGCTCCCTTTAAGGTACCTCCCGACCTACCTTACATAATTCACCTTAAACTGCCGATTTTTTAAGGTAAGGTGTTTCCAAATATCACAGACCTAAGTCCTTAACTTTTGGGGCCGATTTAAGGCATGTCCTTAAATTGGCCATAACTCCCTAGCAACCACCTTAAATCCGTCAAAAGTTTAAGCTTTAGGTGTTTCGAAATATTGGGCCTAAGTTTGAGCGAATTTATCCTTTAAAAATGACCCTCGCCAAAATCCACACAAACTCACTCACTCCTCCCCAACCTACACCACAGCGATTGTTACTCTGTGCTTCTCTCCGTGAAATGATTTTGAACAAAATCCGAGCGTACGGGTAGCTTGGACTCCTCCCATCACCTCTCCCAATAACCCCATCCCCCCCCCATGCCCCTCTTCTCACACACCACGCACTCCCCACAAGGCACAACCCCAGACATTCACAACGATCTAAACCTACTCACAACCACCTCCAGACACTACTGCCCCCAGACACTCACTATATATATGGTCCTCAGACAGTGACTGCAACCACACACTGCTCACCACCCCCAAACACTGCCCACTGCCTCTACGGTGCTCAGGGCGGGAAAATAACCCAATCTGCCTATGGAGATTGATGTATGGTCGGAGAGTGTACCAGAAGTTACATTCGCTGTTGCTACGCGCGGCCGTTGCTTAGCAACGGCCGCGCATAGCAACACCGAATATATTGGTGTTCATATGGAATGATTATATCTGGATTTGATAAAGACGTTGTCTGACTCGACCTACAGCGTCCAGGCTTCACCCACTGACTTCAGACTCCACCCATGTCCTCCAAAGCCTCCAAACTTGACCGGAGCCTCTGTTGCTAAGGAACGGCCGCGCCTAGCAACGACGATGTCCGCGGCCGCGACTTTCGGCGGCCCTAGCTATAAAAGCACACATCACAGATGAATTCTAACCTCTAATTCCAGTCCGGGACACAATTCTAATCTGCTGGGTCTTTTCCCGGTTCCAAAAGTCCCATTTTTAAAGATTTAAGACCATTTGTTTGTCTATGCACCTGTTACTTCAACTGCTGTTCTCTTAATTATACTCCCTCCCCCTGTCATATCCCCCTGCACCAATCACATATGGGAACAGTAGGGGGAGGGTGAACAGCAGATGGACCAGTCAGTAACTCCTGTCTCTATAGACCTATCTACTGAGTGAGAGTTATTTTGAATTTGTCTTTTGTTCATTTCTTAAAAATACAACTGAAATGCATGTATATGTACACCAAAATATACAATAGTTTCTATAGTATATTGAATATCATTCAAAATTAAAATAACATTGAGTTTAGACACTTGGGATTTCAAAACAGCTCTTAGGAAAACTTTTTAAATGACCCTTTCTTGAACAGTGGGTCTATAGGTCCAAAAGTTACTTTTTGTTGCCATGGTTACCAATAGTTTTCAGTGAATTACAGCAAAACACTGAGATGGGGCGCTTTCTCATGATGAAAATCTTTTTCAAGAGGCCTCATTTAATAAGAAAATGTTTAGTTTGAAAGCATTAAGGCTATTATTAAACATTTTCTGATTAGCATTATACTTGAGTTAAACAAGCTAGAACCACACTCAAGTATAATGCTATGTAATTTGCATCATAATTGTCTTGTTTGTTAAGACCATGATAAATTTGAGCAAATTCATCCTGTTATTAAACAAATTCTGATAATCATTATTCTTTGCACAAGCTAGAACCACACTCAAGTATAATGTTATGTAACTTGCATCATAATTTTCTTGTTTGCTAAGACCATGATAAAATTGAGCAAATTCATCATGTTATTAAAAAATTCTGATAATCACACTCAAGTGTAATGCTGGGCCGCGTGTAATTTTTATCTTATTTGTGTCATTTGATAAAACCAGGATAAATTTGAAAAAATTTATACTTTTATTGAACAAATTCTGATTTTTTTAGTATCATTGGGAGTATCATATACATTCCACAAGCGAGAACCATTTTCAAGTATCATTTGTTAGCCCTCAGACCCCCATTACAGCCCCCTTACACTCAGTACAACACTTCCATACACTTCCCGATGCCTCTACACACACCTTAGACACTGACCATGGCCCTCAGACACTAAGCATGTCGACAGTGCAGTTCCACACATAACCTATGATGCCCACAGGGCCCTATGACGCCCCACAGGACCCTATGCCGCCCTACATGGCCCTACGACCCCTTCCACTGGCCCCTGTGATGCTCATGGTGGAGGGAAACGTTATCCGGCGGTGCCCCGAACATGCATGACAGGATGAGCCTAGTTCCTTGGTTATAATTATGTCTGTTTGTGACCTATGACCCTTGGCTGGTATCTGGTCCCACTCACTACTGGGACCAGGTTCGCCAAGATACCTACAGCCCACACACACACGCCTGCCAACATTTCACCACAAGTCCAAGGGACAAGACTGCCAAAACCTGATAGAAAACGGGACATTTGTCTTAAAATATGGGACATTTTTCACATATCATACCAGGGATGTACATATTCTCACTAAAATGAAGAAGTTTTCATGATGAAATTATTTTTAATATAGGAAACTGGGATATTTCTTAATGTCAAACAAAATTCTGAGGAAACTTTTTGAAAATAATGACATCAAAGACACGTTTTCCTGCATTATAACCTTACATCTCTATTTTGATTCCTGTTTAAAAAAAGGGGAAATTTTGAGCGCTCAACGGGACAGCCGGGACAATGGCTAAAAACCGGGACAATCCCGGCAAAAACGGTACAGTTGGCAGCCCTGCACACAACCTACAACCTCCACACTCTGTATTGTTACAGGCGGGAACGGCCGCCGGATAACTTGACACGACCTGGGTCAAAGGTCAAAGTTTATTTCCGGTATTAAGTAGCGGTAATGGCTTCCCCACAAGCAGAGATGTTGTGTAACATATTCAGTGTTAAATAGAAGCTTATCAAGTAATGCTGGCTTGCTTTATGCTAAATTCGACACACTAGACTCTAATAACTGGCCCCTATGACGCTCAGGGCGGGAAAAGTGCTTGGATTCTGCTTGGAGAGTTACGTAATGATCGCCGTTGCTACGCGCGGCCGTTGCTTAGCAACGGCCGCGCGTAGCAACGGCGATCGTAAATGCAAATCAGAAGATGTTAATGACAATTATACAGTGCCTACTACCTCCACATACTACCTACAGCCTCTACACTACCCATGTGACTTTTCGTTGAGTGTTGATACTTCAATTTTGAAGGAATCTACAGCAAACATTTGCCAAACATAAACAAATAGCCTCTACCCTGACACTCTTTTCAAGTTTCAGCCTTTTAAGTTTCTAATTTTGCAGACTTCAAAAATCTTGCTTTTGAAATTGATCAGAAAATTGATTCTGAATTGGATTCTTGTGTTAGAACCATGTTAATGAGGGCCTAAGGACACAAATGTGGCCATTGGTTTGCTTTGAGACTAGCTGCTCCCTTACTTGCACTTACTCCGTGTAACAGCAGATCCTGTCAGGCAACAGCAGGGGGAGGGTGCCAGTAGATGGAACAGCTGACTTGTTTTCAGCAAAAGTTACTGACAGTTGCTATGGTTACCAATCTTTTAAGCCTAATTACAGCAAAATACTAAGATGGGGCGCTTTCTCATATTGAAAATCCTTTTTAGGATGTCTCATTTGATAAGAAAATGTTTAGTTTGAATGGATTAAGGCTATTATTAAACATTTTCTGATTAGCATTATACTTGAGTTAAACAAGCTAGAACCACACTCAAGTATCATGCTATGTTATTTATATATTTTTGGTCTCATTTAAAGGGACATTCTCGTCCTGCCGTCGTTAGGCTCACATACACCGGCGTTAGCCTGACGACGCGACGTCTGGCGACGTGATTTGCACTCATTTTAGGACTGATCTATCAGGTGTGGGGTCCTAGGTTCCAAGCACATCCCTGCTGAAACTACACATTATTGTTGTTTATTTTACTTTCTATGTGAAAATAATGACAAATCAAATCTCCAGTTCTTGAGAATAACTGCATGTAATTCTTAGATCATAATTCGTAACATTGTTGACATAATTTTCTCTAGGCCTAGTGGTCGCTGGTCCCCAGATACACCTCCCTACCACTCTCTGCCTGGCGACCAGTACAGAGAGATCTTTGGGTTGACAGAATTTTATTGAAACGCTCTCAGCAGCAGTGATCACCCCAACTGCGACCTCTCCACACAGAGACCACCCTGGTGACGTCTTTAGGCCTTATTGAAACGATGCCCTGGCCCCTACGACGTCCAGGGCGGGAAAGTAACCCAAATTCTACCTGGAGATTGATGGAGTGCTTGGAAGCGCTTGTAGAGTGCAGTGGTGCTTCACAGCAGCCTAGTAACGCCGATTGTTACTCCCAAAAGATGTTTATGACGATTATAGCACTTGGAATCAAGTAATCATCACAAAATTTGGTTTATTTAAGAGCTATCTATCTCTACAACAATCGCTGCAAACACTAAAGACCAGATGTACGGGGATAGCTGTAAAATGACGTATTAGTGTTTAAGGTGGCGTTGCTAAGCACCAGCTGCCCTTAGCAACGGCGAACGTGATGCTTATGTCAGTTACGGTACTTGTATCCTAGCTTTTCTCATAAGATTGGGCTTGTTTAAACTGGTAGGGTGTTTGCAAAAGTTGTGGGTAGTTTGTATAGTTTGCAGAGAGGGTACAAACGTCGTGGGGAGTGTCTAGGGGCCGCAGTGACGAATGTTGCTAAGCAAACAACCACCCTTAGGAACAGCGACGTCACTTCCGGCAGTTCTAATAGTGAGACTCCCTCCCCCTGATCATTAATCATACATGTGAACTGCAGGGGGAGGCAGGATAGCACATGGAACAGCCAGCAAATCCAGCCTCTAGAGACTGGTGCATTGAGTTAGGGTTAATTTGAATCTTGTTGTTAATCATTTAATACAAAATGCAACTGAAATGCATGTATATGAACACCAACATATATGATAATTTCTATAGTATCTTGAATATTATTTAGAATTAAAATTAGATTGAGTTGGAACACATAGAGGTTCAAAACAGCTCTCAAGAAAACTTCATAAATGACCCTTTCTTGAAGAGTGGGTCTATAGGTCCAAAAGTTACCTTTTGTTGCCATGGTTACCAATAGTTTTCAGTGAATTACAGCAAAATACTAAGATGGGGCGCTTTCTCATGTTGAAATTCTTTTTTAGGAGGTCTCATTTGATGAGAAAATGTTTAGTTTGAATGGATTAGGGCTATTATTAAACATTTTCTGATTAGCATTATACTTGAGTTAAACAAGCTAGAACCACACTCAAGTATAATGCTATGTAATTCATATATTATTTCTATTTCATTTGATAAAACCATGATAAGTTTTAGTGAATTAATCCCTTTATTAAACAGATTCTGATTAGCATTATTCTTTCGACAAGCTAGAACCACACTCAAGTATAATGTGTGATGTAATTAATATTTTCTTTGGTCTCATTTAATAAAACCTTGATACGTTTGAGTAAATTCTTCCCGTTATTAAACAAATTCTGATTAGCATTATTCTTGCACAAGCTAGAACCACACTCAAGTATAATGCTATGTAATTTGTATTATTTTTGTTGCATTTTATAAAACCATGATAGGTTTGTGGAAATTCATCCAATTATTAAATAAATTATGATAAATTATGAATTGATCCCATTATTAAGAAAAATCTGATTAGCATTATTCTTGCACAAGCTAGAACCACACTCAAGTAAAATGCTAATTTGTATAGACCCCGTACCAGTCACGCATCCACCCTGATCAAACGCGCGGATTTGATAGCGATTTACGGAGTTCCGGTCCGTAGGCGCAGTGCTCAGGAATTAGTTTATGACTCCCTGTATCTCTCATGTTCAGTTTCTAAGGAAAATGTTGATAGTTTTGGGAAGCTATGACCCTTTTCTATGATATACTAAAAAATCAAGATTAAATCACGAGAAATAACTGAGAAAACCAATGTTTTCTTCCACCTTCAATGCTGTAGCATAGGCCGGATGTCAGAAATTGGTCTGCAGCAAAAGGGAACTGGCACACGGTCTATCATATTTGTCTTGTTAGCTAAGACCATGAATTCATAATAAGTGAATTTATCATTTTATTAAACAAATTTTATTAAGTAAATTCATCCCATTATTAAACAAATTCTGATTAGTATTATTCTTAGACAAGCTAGAACCACACTCAAGTATAATGCTAGTGCTATGTAATTTACAATTTTTTGTCTCATTTGATAAAACCATGATAAGTTTGAGAAAATTCATCTCATTATTCCACTACTAATAAAAAGGGTCCCGTTTTCAACGTCCCGGATGAGTTAACCTGTTGCCCCCTAATTCTATTTGATCTCTGATGGATGCTGCCGACCAGCGAAACATGAAAGTGCCCGGATTGAAGACTATGAGAGGAAGCGGAAATGACGCCATCTTGACAAGGAAAAAGACGGATTTATGACGTTACAACTGGAATCAGTATTTTTCAAATGGAACAGTGCAACGATCGCCGTGGGAATGTCGAGTAAGGGACGGGAGGATGAGACCATTCGTAGTTTTGACAAACCAAAATTTACTCAGATTTAACCATCGCGTCAAGTGTAACCTGTTGTCACAGCGTCACGACGAGGCAAAAGACAGATTCATGATGACACAAACGATGGCGCCAATTTGCCGAGCGTCGTCACGTCGATGAGCGTCGTGTCAACTAACATAGCGACGGCCGCATTGTGTTAGCGACAACACTAATCTGAATGCTTTGAATTTTTTTTTATTTATAACGTTACTGTCTTAAAGGGACATTCTCCCATCGTGGTAGCAACCACACTAATCTGAATGCTTTGATTTTTTTTTATATTTATAACGTAGCTTAGAGGCAGGGCGGCATTTTCGACGTTTAGGCGTTGTCACGTCGACGAGTGTCATTACGTCGTCAGGCATCGTTTTCTCGCTCTCCAAGCAGATCTGCATACAAGGATGCTTGGAGAGTGTCCACTGGTGGCGGGAAAAATATTCACAGCCACCGCACTCTGCCACAATGGCGATGTGATGGGTGGCTGGATGGGTGTAGACCCCTAAAATCGTAGTCATAGCCATTTCGACACGCTACATTTCTTAGCCTTAGGCCTAATTTCAACATGTGACATGATTTGGACCCTCTATCTACACCACATTTCTGGCGCCCATGAACTAGCAGTCATGTCAGTGAAATGAATTCGCCCACCCCACCTACTGTACTGTAGCCCTACTCTGTGCCGAGACGCGAAGCGTCTTGTCAAGCTGTAAAGATTCCCTCACACACTCATCACACACTCAACAACACTCTCACACAGGGGTGTGCAGACCCAGAATTATTTTCGCATATCTATAGGCCAGTAAAATTCGTAAAATCTGGTCATAAATTCATAATTTTTGTATAGTCTAGCATTTTCACTTTCCTATATAAATTTGAGGCCAAAATTCGCCAATTCTGTGACAAAATTCGCAAATTTGTGCAAATTTGCGAGCACTTGCACACCCCTGGTCACACACTTGCCAAACCCCCACAGCCTCAGGGCGGAAAAATGAACAAAACTGTGCTTGGAGAGTGATGTCTGGGTCCCAGGCTGCGATAGGAGCCCCACAAGGCCCTATGAGGTCCCACACGGCCCTATGATTGAGTATGAGGTCCCACACGGCCCTTGGAGGCCCCACACGGCCCTAGGAGGCCCCACACGGCCCTAGGAGGTCCCACACGGCCCTAGGACGCCCCACACTCGACCTACAGCACCGTTACTACGCGCAGCCGTTCCTATGCGACCGTTGCTAAGCAACCGCCGCACGTAGCAACGACGGAAATGCGGCGGAAGTGCGGCGGAAGTGCGGTGACTTTTCTCAGCTTCTACTGCCTCGATTTTGTCAATCTTTTTTTTTCAACTCATCAGAATTAAGAGACCTTTTCAAATATTTGCATAAGAACCGTGTTGGAAGTGGCCTATAGCCACAAACACAGCCGCAAACACGGCTACCATTTGTCAGAATAGCCTCTAACCTGACATTCCAAGTTTTAACTATCAAAGTTACTAGAAGCCCAATTATGACAATCATTTTATTCAAATTGATCAGAAAATTGATTCTTAATTGGATTCTTGTTGTTAGAACTATGTTAAAGGGGCTTATGGCCACATATTTGCTGCTGCTTTGGTTTGAGACTAGCTGCTCCCTCACTTGCACTTACTCCCTGTAACAGCTGATCCTGTCAGGCAACAGCAGGGGGAGGGTGCCAGTAGATGGAACAGCTGACTTGTTTTCAGCAAAAGTTACTGACAGTTGCTATGGTAACCAATCTTTTAAGCCTAATTACAGCAAAATACTGAGATGGGGCGCTTTCTCATATTGAAAATCGTTTTTAGAAGGTCTCATTTGATAAGAAAATGTTTAGTTTGAATGGATAGAGGCTATTATTAAACATTTTCTGATTAGCATTATACTTGAGTTAAACAAGCTAGAACCACACTCAAGTATAATAGCCTATAATGCTATGTAATTTGTATTATATATTTGTCTTGTTTGCTAAGACCATAGGCCTATAATAATGAGCAAATTTATCATAACTTGAAAAGGGGGTGTTCAACAGTG
This sequence comes from Lepidonotus clava, assembly GCA_936440205.1. Lineage (NCBI taxonomy): Eukaryota > Metazoa > Annelida > Polychaeta > Phyllodocida > Polynoidae > Lepidonotus > Lepidonotus clava. The sequence goes on along the minus strand of OW387146.1, from coordinate 48,112,142 downwards.
AAATGTGGAACTTTTCGAAAACTTTCCTATCAGTTTTAGGGGTGTTTGCATTGAATTTCGGAAGGGAAGGTGGAACTTTTGGGAAAAAAATTCTTTGTAAGGAGGGTGGGGGTGGGGTGGGGGGGGGGACACTGACGCCATCCATGACACCCTCCCCACTGCCCTTACCTCTTTCCCACTTCCCTGACGCCCTCCCCACTGCCCTATCCTTCTTTCCACTGCCCTTATGTTCTTACCACTGCCCTGACGTTCTGCCCACTGCCCCCTCTCCTCCCCCCACCCCCCACTGCCTTACGATGCTCAGGGCGGGAAATCAACGAATATTCTGCCTGGAGATTGATAGAAGGATGACCCACTCGACCTACACCTCCCAAACTCGACCTACGGCTCCTACACTCAACCCTACTAGACCTACACCTCTCAAACTCGACCTACATCCCCCAAACTCGACCTACACCTCCCAAACTCGACCTTCACCTCCCAAACTCGACCTACACCTCCCACCCTGGACCCCAAAGCTCAAAGCGGGAAAGGGGCCACACCTCTGTATGGAGAGTGATGCGGAAATTTCGGCGGTTGCCAGGGCCGGTGGTTACTAAGCAACGGCCGCGCATAGCAACGGCGAATGTGACGAAATGTTCACATGTTTATGACAAATGCAGCAGTATAGTCCTGCAAATTTCACAATCTTGGACTTGTTTAAGAGCAATTTATCTCTATAGCAATCGTTGCAATCACCAAGTGTACCTGTACTTTATTTGCTGAGAAATCTCAAAGGAAAGACTTACCAAATGCCTTCTGCACTTCTGCCAGAAGTTCTGGCTGTTCTCTGAGTTATACTCCCTCCCCGCTGATGGTCATCATGTATGTGAATAGCAGGGGGAGGTAGTACAGTGGATGGAAAAGCCAGCAAATCCAAACTCTATAGACCAGTGCATCAAGTTAGGGTGAATTTGAATTTGGCTGTTAATCATTTAATACAATATAAAACTGAAATGCATGTATATACACACCAAAATATATGATAATTTCTATAGTATCTTGAATATTATTTGAAATTAAAATTAGAATGACTTTGAACACATACAAATTCAAAACAGCTTTCAGGAAAACTTCATAAATGACCCTTTCTTGAACAGTGAGTCTATAGGTCCAAAAGTTACCTTTGGTTGCCATAGTTACCAATAGTTTTCAGTGAATTACGGCAAAATACTGAGATGGGGCGCTTTCTCATGTTGAAAATCTTTTTTAGGAGGTCTCATTTGATAAGAAAATGTTTAGTTTGAAAGGATTAAGGCTATTATTAAACATTTTCTGATTAGCATTATACTTGAGTTAAATTAAACAAGCTAGAACCACACTCAAGTATAATGTTACGTAATTTATATATTTTTTGTCTCATTTAATAAAACCATGATAGGTTTCAGTAAATTCATCTCATTATTAAACAAATTCTGATGAGCATTATTCTTGCACAAGCTAGAACCACACTCAAGTATAACGTTACATAATTTATATATTTCTTTTCTCTCGTTTTATAAAATCATGATAAGTTTGAGTAAATTCATCCAATTATTAAACAAATTCTGATTAGCATTATTCTTGCACAAGCTAGAACCACACTCAAGTATAATGCTATGTAAGTTGTATCATATTTTTGTCCTGTTCCCCCCCCCCCCCACCCCCCACCCCCGAACCCCACCTGGCTACGACAGTGATTTTAGTGGCGGGAAACGTTATCCGGCGCCCCGAACCTGTATATGAAAGCATCAGTACTTGAAGGGCCCTGCCCTGTGGATAATGAAGTAGACTGACTCGACCCACAGCCTCCAGACTCGACCCAGGGCCTCCAGACTCGACCAAGGGCTTCCAGAGTTGACCCAGGGCCCCCAGACTTGACCCAGGGCCCCCAGACTTGACCCTCATCGACCCAGGGCCTCCAGGCCTGATCCAAGGCCCCTATACTCGACCAGAGCTTCCGTTGCTAAGGAACGGCCGCGCCTAGCAATGGCGATCGTGACTCCAATTCATAAGTTGTTCATGAGGATTGCAATACTTGTACACACACCACCCACGACCTACACACACCACCCACGACTTACACATACCACACCACACCATGACTTACACACCATCTACAACTTTCTCACAAGTGCCATTGCTAAGCACTGCGGCCGTTGCTAAGCACCGGCCGCCCTTAGCAACGATGATTGTGACCACACGACGGCCGTCTCGGCGGCTCTAACAAAAAAAGATTCCAATAGACACAAAATCTGACCCTTTATATCATAGGGTGGGACCCTTCTGAGCAGTCAGGTCTTTTCCTGGGTCCAAAAGTCCAATTTTTAAGGATTTGAGGCCATCTGTTTGCCTGCAATACTGGAAATGTCTTCTCCTGTCAGTTGTGATGTCACTTCCTGCTGTTCTCTTAGTGATGCTCCCTCCCTACTCATATGAATCATATATGGGAACAGCAGGGGGAGGTAGTACAGTGGATGGAAAAGCCTGTAAATCTAGCCTCCAAAGACCAGTGCAGTGAGTTAGGGTTAGTTTGAATTTGGTTGTTAATCAATTAATACAAAATGCACCTGAAATGCATGCATTTGCACACCAAAATGGATGATAATTTCTATACTATTTTGAATATTATTCAAAATTAAAATTAGATTGAATTTGAACACTTAGAAATTCAAAACATCTCTCAAGAAAACTTCATAAATGACCCTTTCTTGAACAGTGCAGCTATAGGTCCAAAAGTTACCTTTTGTTGCCATGGTTACCAACAGTTTTCAGTGAATTACAACAAAATACTGAGATGGGGCGCTTTCTCATGTTGAAATTCTTTTTTAGGAGGTCTCATTTGATAAGAAAATGTTGAGTTTGAATGGATTAAGGCTATTATTAAACATTTTCTGATTAGCATTATACTTGAGTTAAACAAGTTAGAACCATACTCAAGTATAATGCTAAGTAACCGCACTGAAGTATAATGCTATGTAATTTATATATTTTTGTCTCATTTAATGAAACCATACGATAAGTTTGAGTAAATTCAATCTAGAACCGTTCTCAAGTATAATGCTAAAAGCCCCCACACATTTCCAGGCTCGATCCACAAGCCCCAGACTCAACCCACAGGGGCTATAGACGGGGGGGGGGGGGGGGGTCCCGTGTCGTGTGTCAAATTTAAAAAACGGCCCTGTCGCCTGTCCATATATCTTGGTTTAGACCCATGTCCCCTGTCGAATTTAAGAATTATCCCTGTCCCCTGTCGAATTTAAGAAAACAGCAATGTCATTTGTCACTAAGTTGCCATGGCACATGTCGTATTTAAAAAACGGCCATGTCGCAGTGTCGAATTTAAGAAATGCCCATGTCGCCCTGTCGATTTTAAGGGTCTAGACCCATCCCAGAGCCCCCAGATTCGACCCACAACCACCAGACTCGACCCACAACCCCCAGACCCGACCCAGACACTCACTACACCACTCAAACAGTGAATACGCCACCCAGACACTCATTACACCTCGCCACCCCCCACAGCAGACCCTGGGAACAGGCCTTCTATGACCCCGAGTCCCAGAGCAGTGTACTTAGCAAGGGCGGGAAACGTTATCCGGCAGTGTCCTAAACATGTATATGAAAGCATTAGGGAACCTGGTTGCTAGGGGTGGAGCAACGGCCGTGGCCGCGGCCGCCCCTAGCAACGGAACCTTGCAACGGCAATTGTGACTTCAATCTAAAAGATGTTTGGCCCCTCAGACACTCACCACGGCCCTTAGACATCACAGTCACAGGGGCCCTCTACACACTCATGACTCGACCAAGGCAAAAGCCTCCAGACTCGGCCAGAGTCTCCGTTGCTAAGGGACGGCCGCCCATAGCAACGGCGAGTGTTCAATTTAGTCTGGCTCGACCCACAGCCTCCAGACTCGACTCACAGCCTCCAGACTTGATCCACGGCCTCCAGACTTAACCCACAGTCCTGGGAATATCCAGAGGGGAATACTTTGTCTAAATTCGCCATACGATTGTCATGGCATTGGAAAGACTTGACTACTACACTAAGACGGCCGTTGCTATGTGCCGGCCGCCCTTAGCAACGGCGATTGAGACTTCACTATTGAGACTTCAGTCATGAAAGTGAAGCAAATTTCACAATATCATGCTTATTTAAAGTGATTTTTCTCTACAATATTAGATGCTATCCCGAATCTTGTATTAGAAATTGCTACCACATTCTAGGTGGCTGCAAACATTGATGATGCTTTGCTTTGAGACTAGCTGCTCCCTTACTTACACTTACTCCCTGTAACAGCAGATCCTGTCAGGCAACAGCAGGGGGAGGGTGCCAGTAGATGGAACAACTGACTTGTTTTCAGCAAAAGTTACTGACAGTTGCTATGGTTACCAATCTTTTAAGCCTAATTACAGCAAAATACTAAGATGGGGCGCTTTCTCATATTGAAAATCTTTTTAAGCAGGTCTCATTTGATAAGAAAATGTTTGGTTTGAATGGATTAAGGCTATTATTAAACATTTTCTGATTAGCATTATACTTGAGTTAAACAAGCTAGAACCACACTCAAGTATAATTCTATGTAATTTGCATCATAATTGTCTTGTTTGCTAAGTCCATAATAAATTTGAGCAAATTCATCCTGTTATTAAACAAATTCTGATAATCATTATTCTTTGCACAAGCTAGAACCACACTCAAGTATAATGCAATGTAATTTATATATTTTTGTCTAATAGAACAATGATAATTTTGGGTTAATTCATCGTATTATTAAACAAATTCTGTTGGCATTATTCTTGCACAAGCTAGAACAGTTCTCAGGTATAATATGTTATTTGATTTTGATCTTGTTTATCTTATTTGATGGGAACATTTGGTCAGGTCTAATCTAAAGACATGTATCTAAAGATATTCTATCAAACACTGCAGGTTCTGACGACCATTATTCTTGGATTGCATTTCCCAAAGTGCGGGAAGTATTTGGTCTTTTTTCCTACCCACACACTCCCCACTTCCTCTACATACTCCCCACCGCCTCTACACATTCCCTACCACCTCTACACATTCCCCACCGCTTCTACACACTCCCTACCACCTCTACACACTCCCCACCGCCTCTACACACTCCCCACCGCCTCTACACATTCCCTACCACCTCTACACATTCCCCACCGCCTCTACACACTCCCCACCGCCTCTACACACTCCCCACCACCTCTACACACTCCCCACCACCTCTACACACTCCCTACCACCTCTACACACTCCCCACCGCCTCTACACACTCCCCACCACCTCTACACACTCCCCACCGCCTCTTCACACTCCCCACCGCCTGTACACACTCCCCACCGCCTCTACACACTCCCTACCACCTCTACACACTCCCCACCAGGTATACACACTCCCCACCGCCTCTGTACACTACACACCTGTGACCACCGAGCCTTAATGCCTCTTCTGTCCTCTACGACGCTCAGGGCGGGAAAGTAACTAAAACTCTGCCTGGAGATTGGTGGATGGTCGGAGATTGATCTAGCTTCGCAGAGTGGGCCCTAGAAACAGCCACCCTTAGCAACGGCGATTGTGACTTCCAGTCCCTCATACTTCCTACCCCCTCCACACACTCCCCACAGCCTCCATTTGCTCTCTACGCCTTCACACGCTCCCCACAGCTTCCACACACTACCAACAGCTTCCACACACTCCCCATGGCTTCCACACACTATCAACGGCCCTTGCGACGGTGCGGCCACCCGTTGCTAGGCTCCGGCCGCCCTTAGCAACGGCGGCGACCGCGATTGTGACTGATTTGTAAAATGTTTCTTTTCTTAGCTTCAACTACACCAATTTTGTCCATTTTTTTTTTTACACTTATCAGAATTTAATGAGGTTTTCGAATATTTGCATAAGAACTATGTTAGAGGGGATCTATGGCCACAAACACGGCCGCCATTCTTTTAGCTTTGCTTTGAGATTAGCTGATCCCTTTTCTGCACTTACTCCCTGTAACTGCTGATCCTATCAACCAACAGGTGGGGGAGGGTGCCAGCAGATGGAACAGCTGACTTGTTTTCAGCAAAAATTACTGACAGTTGCTATGGTTACCAATCTTTTAAGCCAAGTTACAGCAAAATACTGAGATGGGGCGCTTTCTCATGTTGAAATTCTTTTTTAGGAGGTCTCATTTGATAAGAAAATGTTTGGTTTGAATGGATAAAGGCTATTATTAAACATTTTCTGATTAGCATTATACTTGAGTTAAACAAGCTAGAACCACACTCAAGTATAATGTTATGTAATTTGTATCTTATTTGTATTTTATTTGTATCATTTGATAAGACTATGACACACTCCCCACCACCCTGACACAGCCCTGACTCAGTGCCCTGACACAGGCCCAAACGTCATGACACTAGAGTAGTGGCGGGTATTATCGCCAGGCGTCTATTATCGGCACCCCTGACACATATTGTGATATACTAAATAATTTAGTGAATATGTGGTTGTACAGTTTAGATATATTCAAAGACGATTTGTATTCTGTTATTTGGTACTAGACTTGTGCATTTTCGACTATGGCTATATAAAATATTACTAAAAGATATCTTTATGATCATTATTGCCTGTCCAGAAATGGCCATTTTATTCCTCTATATAACGTAGATATGTTTATTTAATGTGTATTTATATCCCCTAAATTAGAAATAACTCATTCTAGGTTGATTTACATGGCTAAGAAGACTCTAAAATGTAATATTTTGCAAAATAAATAAATGTTAAATGCATAGACAGCTTTGATTACATGGGTGCCGGAAATACACTTCATTTCATGTGTATGTCTTGTATTATTGGCAAGGTTAAGTGATCGACTGTAAAATTAGGTTGAAAAATATATCAAAATTATCAAAAGTTAAAAATTATGATATAGGATTGAGACAAAAGTCTTGAAGTGACGTGATAGGTATCAATTTTTGAATAGAAACACTCCTGCAAAAATGCATTTCATTAGATAACAAAGCAAAACTAAATTGGAATAAATGACACACAATTATTTGGAAGCAAAATACATATTTCTGCTTGAATTATGTTGGGCTGATTGGTTTTATTGGTTAAATTCAATAATGGACTCTGTATCTACTGAGGCCAAAGAAGAGTTGCTAAATACCTTTTTTTGGCCAAAATGATCAGTTTATCTATTCTAAGCTCCAAGTATTGTTGGTTTACATGAGTGGGTGCCGATAATACAAGACAGGTGCCGATAATACACTCCAATATATGAAAAAATAATAAAGCTAATATTTTCCATACTTGTATCTGAAAATTATTTTCGGCATCTGTAATGAACGCAAATATGTACAGACTTCCTCATGGATCACTTTTTGGTTAATTTTTATGATTCATACGCACACAAGGATACATTATGGCTTAAGGTGCCGATAATACCCGCCACTATTCTATCCCCAAAGATATATAATTAGCTACGTCTTCTTTCCTCCTTGCTATCCCCCACACCTCCCTGGGCGGGAAAATAACCCAAACTGTGCCTGGAGATTGATGGAATGCTCGGAGAGTGTGGTAACGGGAACGGCGACCTGGGTCAAAGGTCACTTCCTGTATGTCGGGAGACAGGCAATGGGCTCCTGTTGGAGCAGCCTGTGGAGCCCCAGTGGAGCCCTCACACACTCATCAATCCCTCATACTTCCCACAGCCTCAAGGCTCAACGCACTCACACCAATGAAGGCATTGGGCCGTCGTTAACTGCAGTTAGATCGCCGTTGCTACGCGCGGCCGTTGCTAAGCGACGGCCGACCTTAGCGACGGCCACCCCAAGCAACGGCGATTGTTACTTTAACTCAGAAAATGATAATGGCGATTACAGCACTCATAGTCTATCAATCTTCACAATATAAGGCTTGTTTAAGAGCTATTTGTCTCTAGAATACTCGCTGCTATTGCCAAGTGTACATTCATTTCATTTGCAGAGAAATTCTAGGGGAAACAGTTGTGTGTGGGCAAAAGAGGGGCTGTGCTGTTCTCTAAGTGGTACTCCCTCCCCCTGCATACTGATCATATATGAGAACAGCAGGGGGAGGGAGGACAGTAGATGGGGGAGCCAGCAAATCCTGTCACTATAGACCTACCTACTGAGTGAGGGCCAATTTGAATTTGTCTTGAATGATTACATACAAGCTGCAACTAAAATGCATGTTAATGAACACCAAAGTATATAATAATTCGAATAGTATGTTGAAAAATATTCAGAATCAAAATTGGATTGAGTTTAGACACTTAGGAATTCAAAATAGCTCTTAAGAAAATTTCATAAATGACTCCCTCTTGAAGAATGGATCTATAGGTCCAAAAGTTACCATTTGTTGCCATGGTTACCAATAGTTTTCAGTGAATTACAGCAAAATACTGAGATGGGGCGCTTTCTCATGTTGAAATTCTTTTTTAGGAGGTCTCATTTGATAAGAAAATGTTTAGTTTGAATGGATGGAGGCTATTATTAAACATTTTCTGATTAGCATTATGCTTGAGTTAAACAAGTTAGAACCACACTCAAGTATAATGTTACATAATTTGTTTTAATTTTTTGTCTCATTTAATCAAACCATAAATTTGAATAAATTCATCCTTTTATTAAACAAATTCTGATTAGCATTATTCTTCCACAAGCTAGAACCACACTCAAGTATAATGCTATATGCAATCTTATATGTATTGTTTGATAAAACCATGATAAATTTGAACTATAAAACCATGATAAAGTTAAATGATATTATTATTTTTTCTCATTTATCAAAGGGGCTGTCTCATCGGTGAGTTCACTGAGATATGTCCGCCGACGTTAGCCTGGCAACAGGGTTACTGGCGTCGTGTTTTGCCCTTTCAAAACGAAATAATGCGACGTCATTTGTCACGTCATGAATTTGCCGTGGTGTTGGGGTGGTTACAACTTATCAAATTAAGTCCGTCTTACGGACGAGAACGTCGCTTTAACACCATGATATGTTTGAGTAAATTGATCCAATTCTTAAACAAAATCCTCAGACCCAGACTTAACTTTCAGCCCCTAGACTTGACCCTCAACCCCCAGACTCGACCCTCAGCCCCTAGACTTGACCGTCAACCCCCAGACTCGACCCTCAGCCCCCAGACTCGACCCTCAGCCCCCAGACTTGACCATCAGCCTCCAGACTTGACCCACACCGTGACACGCTCCCTGACGCCCCAACACACTCCCCACTAGCTCCACACACTCCTGATCAGGCTGATGCGTATCCTGTTATGACTTTTACTGAGTGGACAGACTGATGGGTGTAGACCCCTAAATTCGACAGGGCGACAGGGGCTTTTCTTAAAATCGACAGGGGACATGGGGATGCTAGTGACATGCGACATGGGCATTTCTTGAAATTGGCAGGGCGACACAGCCGTTTTTTTTCAATTCGACATGCGACATGGGCCTGAGCGACAGCTAGGGAACACTCTCTACTGAGCCAAATCATACTTCATGGGCGGGGATCGGAGCATTGATTGATTGCATCCAGCCTTGAAGGTGGCGACTGGACTGAATTCTATTAAAAGACAAATTTAATGTTAATTTTTTATTCTGGATATTCAAGGCGCTTAGAGCTATTGATAGTTAGCAGGGGCGGATCCAGGGGGGGACGGGCCTTGCCCCCCTCCCCTGTTAAATCATGTTTGATGGGGGGCCCTCCCCCTGTACATTCATGTTTGTGCCCCCCCCCCCCCTCCTCCCCTCTAGGAATTTCTGGATCCGCCCCTGGTTAGATCTGCTCTTTTGGGCCAGAATGGGATCACCTCAGTAGTCTACGTGTTGATAGAAGATAAAATCCCCTGTTGTTTATCTTTAAATTATCATTGGCGGATCCAGGGGGAGGCTGGACAGGCAAAGAATATTTACAACAAATATTCAACAAAACCCAATAATCAATTCAATATTCTTGCCCAGAAACTATTTTTGTAATTCTTGTATATATACTTTGACCGGCACTGGCATCCGACCCTAATACCTGAGTGTTGTGTTAGGTTGACTAGCAGATGGCAGCTGCCAGAATCATAAATCAAGATGAAAATCAAACTAATTATTTATGATTTATTGAAAGGGTGCCGATAAAAGAAGACAGGTGCCGATAATACATAAAAACATAATCAAACAAATATTTTCCTTGTCTGTTTCTGAAAACTATATGCAATATACTAAAGGGATTGCACATATGTACAGCCTATCTTATAGAGTACGTTTTCATTAAATAATAGGGAAAATAAACATTCACACACACTGATCATCATTATTGTCACAAAAATACATTTCATCATCATTCTCTTAGAGACACTAGCGACACGGCTTTTTGCTTAGTAACATGGGACATGATCTTTCCTTAAAATCGACATGGAACATGGGACCCCCCCCCCCCCTCCCACACACACACACACACTCTTCCCGTACTTCCCCACGCCCCTCCGACACTTGAGGCGGGAAAATAACTCAGAATGTACGTGGAGAGTCATGGATGGTTGGAGAGTGTAGTAGTTACTGCGATTGTTACTCCACTGCAGGTGTGTGGTTCTGCCAGACTCAACTCACAGCCCCCAGAATTGATCCACGAACTCTATGACACGATCCACGGCCTCCAGACACTGACCACAGCCCTCAGACACTCAATACGGCTCTCAGACAATCATTACAGGTCTCAGACACTCACTAGGTCGCTGTTGTTAAGCAGCAGTAGCCGTTGCCGAGTGGCGGCAGTGGTTGCTAAGCTACAGCCGCCCTTAGCAACGGTGACTGTGACGCAGCTTCCAGACTCGACCTACAGCGACTTTCGGCGGCCCTGGCTATAAAAACAGTTAAACACACAATACAGATGAATTCTAACCTGATATTCCAGTAGGGGACACAATTCTAAGCTACTGGACTTTTTCCCGGGTCCAAAAGTCCCATTTTCAAGGATTTTAAGAGCTGTTACTTCAACTCCATGTCGTCTGCCTGCAATGCAGTTATGATTTCACTTCCGGCTGTTCTCATAGTGACACTCCCTCCCCCCGATCAGTGCTCATATATGGGAACAGCAGGGGGAGGGAGTACAGTGGATGGAAAAGCCACCAAATGCAGCCTCTATAGACCAGTGCACTGAGTTGGGGTTAATTTGAATTTGGCTGTTAATCAATTAATACAAAATTCATCTGAAATGCATTTATGTGTATACCAAAATATCCGATAATTTCTATGGTATGTTGAATATTGTTCAGAATTAAAATTAGATTGAGTTTGAAAACTTAAAGATTCTAAACAGCTCTCAAGAAAACTTCATAAATGGCCCTTTCTTGAACAATGGGTTTATAGGCCCAAAAGTTACCTTTTGTTGCCATAGTTACCAAGAGTTTTCAATGAATTACAGCAAAATACTGCGATGGGGCGCTTTCTCATGTTGAAATTCTTTTTTAGGAGGTCTCATTTGATAAGAAAATGTTTGGTTTGAATGGATAAAGGTTATTATTAAACATTTTCTGATTAGCATTATACTTGAGTTAAATTAAACAAGCTAGAACCACACTCAAGTATAATGCTATGCAATCTTATTTTTATTGTTTGATAAAACCATAATAAATTTGAATGGCTTTTTCCTTTTATTAAACAAATGATAATCAGAATTTGTTTAACTAGATATTAACCTAACCACGGAATGTATTATACATTATTGGCACAATTTAAAACATTCAGTTCATTTTCAATATCCTCCTATCACGAAGAAAGTGTGGGTTTTCATAGCAATTTTTCGGATCCAACCTTTTCCCAATCCAAACATTTTGCCCCACACTTTTATAACAAAAGTACATGCTATTTCCCAAGTAAAATGGCAATATTGGAAGGCCTAAACCCTCAAATATTCCGTGAGCAAGTTGTATTCAAGACATATTTAGTATTATGAGAAATAACAGTGAATTTATGTTCCCGGCTTTTCGAAAATCGGCTCCGAGGTTAGCATTATCGGCGCCGAGGTATGCATTTTCCAGGTACCGGCTCCGGAAGTGGCATAATCCGTCCACCCCCGTGTACAGTACTCACTCTCGAACTACCGGTACAGATTCCTCACTCAACTTACAGCACTCACACTCGACCTGCAGCTCCCACAGACTCCCCATGCCCTCCACACAATCCCCACGCCCTCAGGGGTACCAGAGCGGGAAAATAACCCAAACTGTGCTTAGAGATTGATGGAATGGTCGGAGATTGTAGTTTCGCCGTTGCTACGCATAGCAACGGCCGCGCGTAGCAACGGCGAAACTGACGCAATTCAAAATGTGTTTATTGAAATTACAGCACTTGTAGTCCTTCAAATTTCGCAATTTTGGCCTTGTTGAAGAGGAATTTATCTCTAAAACTAACACGGCAATCTTCAGGAGTAGCTTTCCTTTATTTGTTCAGAAATTCTGAAGTAAATTCTTAGTAAATGCCTTCTGCTCTTCTGGCTGTTCTCTGAATGATGCTCCCTCCCTCCACGATATGCATGATGCAATAGAACAGCAGGGGGAGGAAGGACAGCAGATGGGCCAGCCAGAAGATCCTGTCTCTATAGACCTATCTACTGAGTTAGGGTCAATATGAATTTGTCTTTCAATCATTTCATTCAATATTCGACTGAAATGCATAATTATGCACACCAAAATGTATGATAATTTCTTTAGTATGTTGAATATTATTCAGAATTAAAATTGGATTGAGTTTAGAAGCTTAGGAATTCAAAACAGCTGTTGAGAAAACTTTATAAATGACCCCCTTTTAAACAGTGATCTGTAGGTGTAAAAGTTACCATTTTGTTGCCATGGTTACCATTAGTTTTCAGTGAATTACAGCAAAATACTGAGATGGGGCGCTTTCTCATGTTGAAATTCTTTTTTAGGAGGTCTCATTTGATTAGAAAACGTTTAGTTTGAATGGATTAAGGCTATTATTAAACATTTTCTGATTAGCATTATACTTGAGTTAAACAAGCTAGAACCACACTCAAGTAGGTCGATCCATAATGAGTCTATCCCCCAGACTCGACCCTCAGCCTCCAGACTCGACCCTCAGGCTCCAGACTCCACCCCCAGGCTCCAGGTTCGACCCTCAGCCCCAAGACTCGAGCTCGACCCTCAGCCTCCAGACTCCACCCTCAGCCCCAGACTCCACCCTCAGCCCCCAGACTCGACCTACAGTGTTGTGAAAGCATTGCGCCGAGCGCGGGAAAAAGACGTCAACCCGGTCAACCTGTATTACAGCAGATACACTGCTGATGTGCAGTATATAAGCCAAGCTCACTTGAACCTGTGTGAACCAATGTGTTTCAAGTCTCAATCTTTTGCTACATAAAAGGCCAATAATCTAGCAGCAGTATACAACGTACAGCTCCCCAACTCACCTTCTGAATTACAGTCACAATCACCTTTGCTACCACACTCGACCTAGCTATGTTGTATTACTAATAGTGGCGGGAGGACCTATCAACGTTATCCGGTGACTAGTGCGCCCCCTGTGGCCATTTGGGGTACTAGGTTAACTAAATAAATAAGTCTAGAATGACCACCTTCAGTGTAGACTGTTTCAGAGTTACTTGACTCGACCCAAAGCCTCCAGACTCGACCCACAGCCCCAAGACTGAGCTTCAGCAGCTGTTGCTACGAGATTAAGGTGGTTGCTAAGCGCCAGCCACGCGTAGCAACAGCGAGTGACATTACAGCTTCTACACCTCCCACACTCGACATGCATTATAGAGTATCACAGCACTGAATAAATCATACCTACGACCTCCACACACCACTTATGACCTCCTCACATCCCCTATGACCTCCAAAAACCTCGTACAACTTCCACACACCACCTACGACTGTGAATTGAAGTCACAATCGCCGTTACTATGCGCGGCCGTTGCTAAGCAATGGCCGCGCATAGTAACGGCGATCGTAACTTATGTTTATGGTTTCTGTTTTCTTTCTCAGCTTCTACTGCATCGATTTTGACAATCTTTTTTTTCAAACTTATCAGAATTAAGTGGCTTTTTCGAATATTTACATAAGAACCATGTTAGAACTGTTCTATGGCCACAAACACGGCCACAAACACAGCCACCATTTGTTAGAATAGTCTCTAACCTGACATTCCAAATTTGAACTATCAAAGTTACTAGTTTCCCATCCTTTTATTCAAATTGATCAGCAAATTGATTCTGAATTGGATTTTTGTTGTTAGAACTATGTTAAAGGGGCCTAGGGCCACATATGTGGGTGCTGCTTTGCTTTGAGACTAGCTGCTCCCTTACACGGGAAGAATTTGAACTCATACATTAGACAGGCTCGGGCTTGTCTGAAACCACTTGCTCTAAAACGTGTCAAGGAGTGTAAGTCTTACTCCACCATTATCCCTGACACAGCAAAGTATCATTATACCACCCATAGCAGTGGGCGTGTTAGGTAATACTTTTGCGCCCACCTCAAAGTTTCCCTTGCCCTTCTGGCGTGTATATAAGTGTAAGTCAGGGGGTGTTAACTATATTGTGTCACAATAGTCCCATCCGCTCATAGTTCTCTTCACACGCCCAACCTTCTCGGCGTCTTAACGTACCCACACTCCATTCAGGCACCAATATAATTGCCAGCAGTGGCGTATCCAGTTTCCCCCCCCCCCTCAGGGCGGGAGTGGGGGGGGGGGTCCCCATGTTCGGTTGACCCCCCTCCGATTTCTCAAATTTTACGCAATTAAACTACCAATAAAGGGAATTATCCAAATTAGGGGGTCTCTGGAACCCCTCAGATTTAGCAAAGTTTCTATGCCTATAGACCTATACGGGGAATGTGGGTTGTATTTGATGGCCGCGCTTTACCAGTGTTCTACTCTCACTGTACTTAGAAGTTAGTAGGCATTAAAAGACTGTGTTTCACTCCGATCTAGTATATTTGTAAATTTAGATGAAACATATATTATGACTCACATTATCTGTTCAATATACTCTGTACGATCGGCCGTAGACTGCCAGGTACACACAAAAAACATAGTTTAGCGTGAAGCTGTGATTTAAGGTAAATTCTAACCTATAGCTATCATGCTCCCGAGGTTAACTAGTGTTACTATATAAAAACAAAAATAAAAGGACATTTGACACAAAGTGTAGTTAAAATCTAGTGTACTATTTTATTGCTGAATCGATTCTATTAATCTTTATCCTCGGCGCACCACTCGCACAACACCTCGGAGCACATGATGCTGGCAGGCTCGCCCCCCTCACAGTCGGCGTGGTAGCACCGGCCGCAGTAGTTGCAGACCAAGTACATTCTGAAATATTACGGAGGCATGTTTAAATACACATTTTTTTAAATTGTGTGCACGAACTAATCGGACCATCATCAATCACTATTTTTAGTAACCGTACGAAATTCGGCGTTCACTCCAACGTCAACATTAAGATTCTATGCCCTCGTTATTTTTTGCCTAGTAGCATCATCGAAAATCATTGTCGCTATATAATATTATTTATTATGAAAAAAAAACCCGGCGTACCTGTAGTTGCCATCCAAGAATATGGCCTGCGGTTGTGTGGCGTGTTGGTCTTCGGCAAACGTTTCCATCGCCTTCCACCTTTGGTCCGTTAAGTACTCCTCCTGCTCCTGAAAAAAATTGTGTGGTTATAGTTAAATGTGCAAAAGTCAATTTTGCACTTACTACTTACCAGCGTGTCCCTCGTAATATTGGCAAATTTCAGAACGATTGTACTCGTGAAATCGCCCCACTCATCATTTTGTTTTGTTTATACATATTTCCCTTCATACGCTTACATGTTTTATTTCCCACTTAGCTTCATCGTGTAAATACAAATGTACCAACCTGGGTCGGATCCTCCGAACAGTAGACGCACGTCCACTCTGATGGGCCGTCCGGGAGCTGTTGTTGGTCGTGCGTCCTGGAAAAAATTTCAAAAATCATCACACCGTCCATCATTTCAACATAGGTGGTCGAAACTACCAAATCATCGGCATCTCAATTTTTCTCATCCAATCTCTATTTCATGTTATTGTGCCAGTCTGACAAATTTGCAATTTTTAAATTGTCCAAAAAAGAGCCTGTTGTTTCAGCATGTTACATGAATTCGAGCGACCACAACTATGTCTGACCGCGAATCCGTCGTCGGGTTTTAGACAGTGTGCATTATTTGGCATGACGATAGTCATCCTACCAGATAGTAAGTTAATAATTTTCTTTCCATGCTTCTCTTCCATCCCTGTCCATCAACAGTGTTGAACAATTTAAACCTACTTAGGGGTGAACAGGGGCGCGCACTCGGTCCATTGGGGTTCCGTCCAGATCGTTTCCTCCTCTTCAATATTTTTCTCCTCACGCGGTGTCCATGCCTGGGATTCCTCTTCCTCCTCCGACCGCACATGGTTGCTTGAATGAGCCAAAAAAAAACAACCTTTAAGTGTCTGGAATTGGTTATCTACGTGTATGGGGAGAAAACGAAAAAAAATGGAAAATATCTACCAAACGTAACAGCTATTATCCACACAATTATACATTTGTTAACAAACACTCTATATATGGAAGTGTAACCCCCAAGTCATTCTCCCGCAAAGCCTGAAAAAACACTACTTCTCTATATAGGCATGTTATCTTATCAAATTATAGGCAAGTTATCTGATTCACCTACCGGGTTTTCTGCGCGGTCGCCATTGTTCACAATGTGGTGCTTGTGTTTAATATCAGCAAACTTCTGCGTACGTACGGCTTTTATGGTCGTGAGGCTGGCGCGGGACTGTGTGTGTGCACGTGGTGGGCACCTCCTTATAAAGCTGGTGCCCCCCCCCCCCACCCCCCCGGGGGGCAGGGTAATGAGGGGCCATCTAGGTCAGCCGAGCAGCCTGAGCGACCGGTGTCAGGTGTTACATAAGGTGTCGCTTGCGCAGCGCAGCCCTGGCAGCTGGAGGTAATAAAAAAATGTTGCTTTTGTTGGCAAAAGCGTCTAAATCACATAATCCTAACAATGCATATAAAACACCGGACATTGTCCGAAATTAAGCTGCTGCACCCTATAGGCCGGGCCTATAGGCCTTCACCCGGGGATCACACTCACACTCGTGAGTCTAGATCTGCACACTCACACTCGTGATTCTGCACACTCACTGCCAGGTGCGTTATTTTTAAGTTTTGCACTTTTTTTTATTCCCATATATCGGGGGGTGCATATCCAATATTTGTGGTGCACAATCTCATTAATGATGCATACGTTTTCAGCTTAATTTCGGACACTACGTGCACGAGTTCGATATATCTATAGGTCCTCTAGATCTACAAGAAGTCGTGGCGCCGAAGGGGACATACGATCATATTTTCTTGTTCAACCACATATCCAAAATGTCCACTTATCCGCATAACAGGCAGGAAAGATGCCCATGAAGGTTGCTCGAACTTTTCCTTGTGCCACATTGTATAAGGACTTATGTATCTGGATTCGACGGTGCTGGGTCGGTACCACTTCACAGCTGCAAACACATGTTGCCTCTTCTGCCCGGTTGCATTACATTGTATGTAATGTTTCATGTACACGGGAAGAATTTGAACTCATACATTAGACAGGCTCGGGCTTGTCTGAAACCACTTGCTCCAAACATTGTCAAGAAGTGTAAGGGATGTGTTCACACTCTTGCAGTGTCAATGGTATGGCCCATTACATAAGTGTCTCACAGGGGGTCCCCCACCCACCCACCCCCGCCCAGCTGGGGACATCTATAATTAGCACTATGTTTGGTTGTCTCATCTTAGTTATTTCCCAGCCCTTTCTATGTCTGACCAGAGGTGTTGGTAAAGGCCTAGACTGCAGAGCAACCCACGGGGAGACCTGCAGGGCTATCCCCCTGACCTTTTCCCGGCCCCCTACCCATCCTAATCCCGTCAGTCCCACAGAGTAACGCACAGGGGCTGATGACTTGTGGAAGAAAAGAAGCTTTTGATAGGGTTTTCATGCCGATTTGAGCACTTTGAAAAAAATCCAAATTTAAAACATTTATGACTCCCAGTAGGAGTCAACTATGGGTCAAATGTGACTCTTAGGTTGTAGCCCCGAGTGAGAAGGACAATTCTATACATGTCAGAAAATTCTGTGATGATTACAACATTATCTAGAAATTTAGAAAGATTTTTCACCTTATTTTTATACTGAAAGACTCAACCAATGGATTTTGCTAAAATCTTTCAGAAATGATAATTAGGCCCATCTTATGCCAAAAATGTCCCCTAATTGATGGAAATCCTTTTACATATTTCCCAGCCTTTACTCCATGTCCCTGACCATCCCTCTATGAATAGCCACCTCTAGCCTCCTGATATTCTCAGGTTGCAAAGAGCTGATGACTTGTGGAAGAAAAGAACCTTTTGATAGGGTTTTCATGCCGATTTGAGCACTTTGAAAAAAATCCAAATTTAAAACATTTATGACTCCCAGTAGGAGTCAACTATGGGTCAAATGTGACTCTTAGGTTGTAGCCCCGAGTGAGAAGGACAATTCTATACATGCCAGAAAATTCTGTGATGATTACAAAATTATCTAGAAATTTAGAAAGATTTTTCACCTTATTTTTATACTGAAAGACTCAACCAATGGATTTTGCTAAAAACTTGCATAAATGATATCTAGGCCTATCTCATGCCAACAATATTGTCGGATATATGGGCAGCAAATTTTCTCAGGGACAACTCATGGGTTAAGGATGGGTGCAGGTGGCCAGCCTAATACATCATAGTGGGATTGGATGTGTCCTTCTGGTAGGCCTGAGCCTCAAATCAAGATAGAAACAATACAGGAGGGGGGACGGTTGGTAACCAACCACCACTATAATGTAATGGGCCAGGTACCTGCACCTATCCTTGGTCCCTGAGGTGGGCCCCTGATAATTCAATGCCTGTAAATTCAACAACATTTTTGGCATGAGATAGGCCTAATTATTATTCCTGGAAGGTTTTAGCAAAATCTACTGGTTGAGTTTTCCTGTGTGAAAAAAACAGTAAAAATCGTTGTGATTTTCTAGATAATGTTGTAATCGTCACAGAATTTTCTGACATGTATAGAATTGTCCTTCTCACTCGGGGCTACAACCTAAGAGTCACATTTGACCCATAGTTGACTCCTACTGGGAGTCATAAATGTTTTAAATTTGAAAAGTTTTCAAAGTGCTCAAATCGGCATGAAAACCCTACTAGAAGGTTCTTTTCTTCCACAAGTCATCAGGTAATTGCATTCCCGTCAGAATGCCCCAACAACCTTAACTCCATCAAATAGGGGAAGCTGAGGGGAATGGCTGGAGGCCGGGAAATATGTAAAATGATTTCCATTAAATAGGGGACATTTTTGGCATGAGATAGGCCTAGATATCATTTATGCAAGTTTTTAGCAAAATCCATTGGTTGGGGTTTTCACTGTATGAATTAAGTTAAAAATCTGTCTAAATTTCTAGAAAATGTTTTATTAGTCTCACAGTTTCCTGACTAGTTTACAATGGTCATTCTCACTCGGGGCTACAACCTTAGAGTCAGTTTTGAACCATAGTTGACTCATACTGGGAGTCATAAATGTTTCAAATTTGGAAATTTTTCAAAGTGCTCAAATCGGCATGAAAACCCTCTCAAAAGGTTCTTTTCTTCCACGGCCCCCTACTCCCCCTAACCCCGTCAGCATCACAGAGCAACGCACGGGGAGCCCAGGGCCGTCCCCCTGACCTCTTCCCGGCCCCCTACTCCCCCTAATCCCGTCAGCATCACAGAGCAACGCACGGGGAGCCCAGGGCCGTCCCCCTGACCTCTTCCCGGCCCCCTACTCCCCCTAATCCCGTCAGCACCACAGAGCAACGCACGGGGAGACCAGGGCCGTCCCCCTGACCTCTTCCCGGCCCCCTACTCCCCCTAACCCCGTCAGCATCACAGAGCAACGCACTGGGAGACCAGGGCCGTCCCCCTGACCTCTTCCCGGCCCCCTACTCCTCCTAATCCCGTCAGCAGCAGGGAACCACGGACGGGGAGACCAGGGCCATTCCCCTGAACCCTCCCCGGCTCCTACTCCTCCTAATCCCGTCAGCAGCAGGGAACCACGGACGGGGAGACCAGGGCCATTCCCCTGAACCCTCCCCCGTCTCTAAAGAGGGATATAAAACTTCCTAAATGATTCTTTTCATCCACAAGTTATCATGTATACATACATACATGTATACATACATGTATACATACATACATACATACATACAACATACATACATACATACACACATACATACATATACACACACATATAATACTATATTATCTAGGTCATTGGGTCAACTTAAGGAGGTGAAAGTTTAGTGGCAGCTCCAGGGTTACAGGCAAGGTGGGGGGGGACCCCCTGTGAGACACTTATGTAATGGCCCATACCATTTACACTGCAAGAGCTCTTACACATCCCTTACACTTCTTGACACGTTTTAGAGGAAGTTGTTTCAGACACGCCCGAGCCTGTCTAATGTATGAGTTCAAATTCTTCCCGTGGTAGTGGGTGGCGATGCACGGTCGCTCCCGGGGGTCAGTCTGTCCGTCTTCGTACCAATTTGCCATTAGTCTAGACAACTTTTTACCACTGCTGGAATTTGTGCTGGAATAAGTCATGGGGCCATATTTTACGACTTTAGACTTCACGTAAACTGAAGGCAGAAATGACTTCTCTAGGATCTCCTGTTCTGTGGGGTACATCTTTTTGTATGTTTTTTTGAGCAGCTCAAGATCGTCCGAGTCGATCCACACATTTTCTCTTCTAAATGTCTCGAAGCCGTCGGGGAGACTCCATAGGCTCTCGCACTGCGCGAAATCTCGCTCATTGGGTACATCGAGTGTTTCCAGGACCGTTCTTGCTTTCTTCTCTCCTTCTCCCAGCTGGCAGTGTTTGCCAAATTTCCCCTCGTGTTTGGACGGCATTTCGGCGCGCGCCTGACTGACACGACTCATCCTGTGAAACCTCTCAAACAATTGTTTCTCTATCTGGCGATTGTTAGTCGGCACATCCCCCAAGTAACCATTATACCGCTCAAAACTGAACAGCCAAGTACTGGGAGCTGGACCATACTCCCGGAGACACTCCTTTAAATGGAGATGTAGATGCATGTTTGGGGTAATGAAATCAGAACCGAACTGGAGCTCTGTGCTCTTGCAAAAGTGCAATAGTTTCCTGTGTGCCTGTTCTATCTCATGGTGTGTAATACAAGGCTTGCACAGAAGTCGAGTGGCTTCTACGAAACGCTGCCAGCTATGAAGCATATTCTCCGGCAAAAGGCCCTGGAGGCAGTATCCAGACGAGACTGTAACCCAATTCTTCCACTCCTTTGCCGTCCACATCCCAGCGTTCGATTTGATGTTAGTTACCACGCAGTCATCCGGTAGTCCCTCTTTAAACTGATTCAGACGAGCATCAATAGTCAACACCTGATTAGCGCTTAGTACAACGTCATCTGTTGAATTCTTCTTCTTCTTTGACAACTCTTTGTCGGTCCACCTCTTCCACATTCGCTTGGCAGTCCCTGAATCCCAATAATAAAAGCACATATGTGAAATCGGTATTGAAACCCCAATGAACTAATAGTCCAAATTAAAGGCAAATGCAAGTTCCATTTCAAACACATTATCAGTGCTAAACATTAATTAACGTTAGGTCAAGCTTCAACACTTACCCAACAGTACATTATGCATCACATCGATCGAGAGGAACCTGAAGAAATGAATGTCATATAATACAGTTACTGCTAATGGAAACATTTGTATTAATGTTTATTCAAATGTCAAATTAAAATTGTTAATATTTTGGTATAATTCTGTGTAAGATTGGCCTTTAAATTTGTTCGGCCTGGAGATTGAACTTACCTGATGGGATTGAAGTAGGGCAATTCTAGGAGGACACAGGAACGAGCTCCATACTGTTTCTCAAGTTTACTGTTCTCTCTCGGGGTGGATGCAGCTGTAATCTCACTCACTCTCTCCTTGTGTTGGTCCAGAGTACGAGGAGTCCAATTCGCCATGTTGAATCCTCCACGGTTTGAATTCTTGAATTCCTTCAGACATTTTGAACAACCCATGATAGCATTAGGTAGCAGGAAACCGCAGGTCTTCCTCCCTGCAGGCAGGTCGGCAGCAACGTTCAAAAGCGCCAACTTAACGGTCTTGCCATTTGGGCAATCGTTGGTTATAAGCCTTTTTCCCTGATGCCAGAATTCCTTGAGTTCGTTGACTAGGGGCCTCAGAAAACTGGTAAGGTCGGCAGGTTCTTTACTTAAGTTTGGAATGATACCGTATAGTATGACGTTCTCAAGTCTGTACCGCTCATTTCTGGGTAGGTTAAGTATTGTTAAGTAAATGCCCCCT
This sequence comes from Lepidonotus clava, assembly GCA_936440205.1. Lineage (NCBI taxonomy): Eukaryota > Metazoa > Annelida > Polychaeta > Phyllodocida > Polynoidae > Lepidonotus > Lepidonotus clava. The sequence goes on along the minus strand of OW387146.1, from coordinate 48,089,684 downwards.
ACTGACATCGAAGCTTTCCGAGAGAATGGTTGAAACCAATAGATATTCATCTGAAGAGCCAAGTTGTTTTCATTATAAAGAAAGCCGTCGTTGTTCGCGTTAAATTCTTTCCATACCGAACCGTCGTAAATGTCAGCAAACACTCCGTTGGGTATCCTCCTGCCCTTCCACTCTCTACATTTCAGCTCAAAACCTGGACGTTTCATCATAACCTGCAAACTCTTCTCGAGCGACTGGTAACAGAATGTCCTGACTGGAAGGAAGGTAATTTCCCCCACAATCTTGGTCTCATAAAACAATTTCCTGTTGCAGCGTTTTAAATCATCACCGATGGTTGTACACCTAATGGGTTGCTGATTACCATTACGATCCGTGTAAAAGCCTAGACCTCGCACACGCTCAGTGGTGGACAACACAGAATGCGACAACGTATAACAGGCCGGGCAGCATACACTGATAGAGTAATTAGTCATCGTTAGGTCTGTACCCAACCATTTGTACATCATCCGCATCGTTTTGGGGAATACTGCCTCCGCTGCTTGTGAAACCCGGTCATTACCTGCTACCGTCAATAATTCACAAATGAAGCACATAACTTTAGCCATTTGCGTATCACTGGTGAAGGTGTGGATCTGCCACTGCAAAAGAAAGAACAGAACCCATGAAAATAGGCTTTGGATATTCTTATTAGGGGTACCACTAACAAGCCTTGCCAATGGGCTAGGACGACCCGTCCCGTCACCGAAAACCACTTTTAAGTGACGGATGGCCCTGTTGCGAATCTTGACTGCCTCTGGATCAAGCTTATCATTTTCTTCCGTTTCTTGGGAATCTTCCATGGTACCGTAATAGTCTTGCATATCATCACCTGACTCCTCATCGGCTTCCATGGGTACCGCCTCTTCAACAGGCTGATTGCGACCCACAGGCTGACTGTCTGCTTCTCTCGGATTCCCGACTTCAGCCTGCCGCTGATTAGCAGCTGCAGCTTCTTCCCGAATACCAGCTCCAACCTGGATACCACCTTCAGCCCGAATTCCCGCTTCAACCTGCATACCACCTTCAGCCTCAATACCCGCTTCAGCCTGGTTACCTGCCTCAGCCTCAACACCCGCTTCAGCCTTGTTACCTGCCTCAGCCTGAAAACCTGCTTCAGCCTGGTTACCTGCCTCAGCCTGAAAACCTGCTTCAGCCTGGTTACCTGCCTCAGCCTGAAAACCTGCTTCAGCCTGGTTACCTGCCTCAGCCTGAAAACCTGCTTCCGCCTGGTTACCTGCCTCAGCCTGAAAACCTGCTTCAGCCTGGTTAACTGCCTCAGCCTGAAAACCTGCTTCAGCCTGGTTACCTGCCTGAGCCTGAATATCTGCAGCTTCGGCCTCAAGACCCACTTCTGCCTGATTGCCAGCGCGTTGAGGTAAACCAAATGGGAGTGGTTCTGCAAGACACATGTATAAGAATAAATTAAATGTACAGTCGGGTTTCAGAGTACAGACTTTCCCACCCAATGTTGTTTCTCTGACTCAAAAGCTATGATAGAAAGATGCATGGAGGGATACATATATATAACGTCCATTGTTCAAGTCATTCATTATTTGAACAATTGTTTAATTGTCAAGAAAAGATTTAGGCTGGCGATAATTTTCCAAACACTAACTGATCATTAAGAGTATAGTAGGTATTTGAAAATAATATCTATGCGCGCAAGCTAGCTAGGAAGGTTTTGAAGGATATCGATTTCAGGTGAAAGTGACTTTATCCTAGTTATACTATTTATCTGGTACTCACCATGCTCCATAAGATGCTTCCTGTTATATGTACTTTTTGAAACTGCACGTTTACATGTGTCGCACCATCGGTTTCGTCGGTTAGTGTCCATATTTCTTCTGGTTTCTGCCTGGTCACTGGTCAGACCCTTGAAACACCACGATCGCGAGGCCATGGCGAACTTGAGTTAGACAGCAGCACTTCAGGGCGATGAACCTTCCCCATTTGCGACCGCGACACAAGTATTTATATATGGTACAGACCGACGCCTATGGTCCCACCAGCTGAAAGCCGCGAATTGCCGCGACATGCCACAGCCCCGACCCAGGGGTAGTTGCACTCGAGCTCCTAACCTCAGACACCCGTGTGAAATTAAAGCCGAGAACAGCCTGCCACAGTATTACCAGGAGATTACTGTCGCCTCCAGCCTGGCCGTCACGGTAGCGCGTTGTCGTGATTTGTCGGGCGCGTGAAGTTTCTTCAGCTTTCGAAACGCATCGTCCGCCGTCTGGACTGGTGAGGGCATGACACCTGCCATTAAAACCTAGGGTCTATCCATTAAAGGGCGGTGAAGTTTCCTCAGCTTCCGAAACGCATCGGCTGCCGTCAGGTCGACTGGTCATAGGATTTCATCTGCCTTGAAAACTGAGCTCGAAGTTTAGCTCGAAGGTCAAACCTTAAGCTTTCTGCTACTACTTAGGGCCAGCTTATTTCGTTATATAGTGCGTTTGGTGTACGGCTACGTGAATATCATGAGTGTCAAAATCCTGAGTGCCACCCTTGGTGAGAATCTTCTTAATTACTTTTGTTCTACAAGTGATACGAGTCGATGGCCGACTTTCCAAATTATTCAAAATAGGTAAAACATATGTATTCATTCTGGGGGTCGCCCTTCCGAATTAAATAATATGCATGGCCAGTTTTCTGAATTCTAGGGTGTGGCCATATGGCAGTTATAGTTTATTCTGTCTGTTTGAATAGCCTGGCCATGGTAATTTGGAACGAAGGTGTTTGTTTAAAGTTGAGATGACAACCTTCATGTTCTCTTCTTTCTTTTTTTTTCAATATATAGCTGCCGCGTACTTGGTTCTTGTATCATGCGTGGAATTTGTTCGAGCTGCCAGTGGCGGACACTGGCCTAGGGTCGTTCACAATAAGCCTGGAGTAACCCGTACCCGGTTGGTCAACCTCACTGCTCCATTTACCGGTCACCCTCCACCAAAACACGATGCGATGACCGGCCTCACCTTTCATGACACCCTGCAAGCCTTGTTGGACCAGGACCATACCGTAACTGACACTGGATCTGAAGCCAACCCAGGAGACGGAAACATTAAAGAATTCCCAACTGTGGTACTTCTCTCTTCGTACACTCTTCTTCTTATCCTCGCCGTAGCCATAATTATTAGCATATTCTTTGTTTGCTCCGGAATTAATCGCATCTTCGCAGATGCTCGTTTTCGTGTATACTTGCTTGTCTCGGGCAATCACAGTGTATGGCTTAAAATAGGCACGTTCCCTGGACATTTTGGAGATTATATCTTTCAAACAGACGATCCTATCACACTGACTAAAGCCGAAAATATATGCCTAGGCGCACGATACACATTTAACTGTGTCATCCAAATGACCGACTGCTATACCGGCACATCGACACGACTGCCCACACATTTAAAGGTTAATAAACTGAAGGACATCATGTTGACAAGATTGATGACTAAGGACATTATACGCTACCAGTTGGTTACCATGGGTATAGGCATAGGAGAGCCTGTTCTTTTGGGGAAATACCGGCCCGGTGAGCTTGCAATTAGTACTAATACTTCAGTCGACTTAAGCCGTGTTGACCTTGATTAAGTCTTGTGTGAAAAATGTTGTATTTTTGTGTGTTTACTACCAATATGCTGCCGAACGTGCGTCAATTGATACAAGTGTTATGGTTATAAATTGAATTTGTAGCTAAATAAAATTTCGGTTTTGGAAAGAGCAGTATGACGCTGACAAGAGCGCTTTTACTCTGGCTCGGGCTAGGGTCGACCCCTTAGGTAATCTGTGAGACAGGCCCCTAATTTAGGGGCCTGAGGCTAAACTAGGTCTGCAACCAAAACTAGTAGTGGAATTAAATGTGGTTAACGCCACAATCTGGCGATCGGGCTCCAACCGAAATTATGGCTATAGCTAATTAAGCTATCGTCCCTTAATAAATCTCGACACCTAAATTGACTTGTTTGTTTTTTAAATTATTAATTTTGCAATGTCACAGAAGCTCCAAGTTACCTATACATAACTCCCGGAGAACTCCCACTTTAAAGGGTTACACTATATGCAAGAGGTTTTTTATTCTCTCACAGAAAGAATATAGGTCACCGTGCCATACAAATCCTAGAAAGTATTTCGGGTTCATCAGGAGACTACATGGTCACTTGTAAATTTTGATAGGTCCTACTGGCAGCGATGTATTTGATCATAATAAAATTTCTGAAAAATTACTTTTGCACCTTACTGCATGGAATCTAACTAAAAAGGATCCACTAGAAAAGAAGTAACAGTTCTTAATTAAAACCGGCTTCATGCAACATTATTTTTTCATGACTGCGAAATAAGTACGAAGAGATGATTCATGTCGCATCATTTTAAAAATCGTATATCGAGCTTATGTTTGTTTAAAATACACTTTTTATGATTGATTTATGTTATTATTGATAACAGGCCTAGGTGTCATTCCATTGCTCTTCTAATGGTAGAGACCTTGTACCATAACACTCATCAAAAAAGTGTTGTATTGTAATCGATTTCAAGTTCGTGGTCTATCTTCAAGAAATAGCACATTCGGGTTTTCAACAAAATGACAGGTCATTATAGTTAAATGCGTTTCGTATCGTAAATAAAAAGTATTCATGAATTTAAGATTCACTTATGAGAAGGACCTGGATAACGCGTACGGTTTTAGACTAATATAAGGCGAGTCTTAGGCAACCAACATATCTATAGATATACTTCCCTGCTTATCGAGCATGCCACAATCAAAACAAGAAGCGCAAAGTTCTTTTATAAAAGTTTATAAAACGACTATACAATTGAAGAAAGTACAAAGACCTAACATACAGCGTGACACAGACCATACAATTAAACGTAGTGTAAAGAAAACATAAAGATGATAAACATAAACATCACATAAAATAGAGCTTTAAACAGACCCTTTAGAAATAAGTTAAATTGGCTGTGCATCGGCGATACCCGACCGATACGCGGGCTTCACCGCCCAGTCTGGGGTGTTGGGAGGAGGCTGTTGGCGTTTTGGATTATCGTCGGGGACATCGTTCCGCTTCTTGTCCAATCTAACGCCCCGCTGACGGCGGCTAAGTTCTTTTTTCTCAATTACGTCCAGGTGGGCTTTGTAGGCACTCAGCTCATCGCTCTCCCACACGAGCGGTTTGACGCGGCGGTGATATCGCTCGGTCGTCTTCCCATCTCTGTCGACCGGAAAATAAAGTCCGCGCTCCTCGTCGCTCGTGTAGTCGGGGGTGAGGAGGCGCCTCACAGAATTCTTTCGAGCTTCGTCCCACGTTGTGACGATATTTTCCAACCCCACTATACGTCTTCTGAGCTTCTGCAAAGTTAAACAGACACTTTTTTATTTTAATACAGTTACGACATACTTGGTCAAGAACATCCAATAAACACAAACAAGTTTTTCAATATTTCAGTTGCCTTAATTTAAAAGCTGGTCACTGCAGTTAATTTCAAAAGCGTTGCTTTATCCTTGGTCTCTATAACATACAGGCACTTTTTATTAATTGTATTGAAAAAGAGTTAATAAATATCAAAGTTATAGGCAATGTTATTGTCTGTGTGTACGGGTGACCGCGGTCCAGCCGGGTGTTATCGGTGCCCCCTCCAGGGCGGGCCGGGCCGGTCACCGGGGGTGTAGGGTTACCGGGGCCGGTCGTAAAAGGTTTAGGCCCAACACGTGTTGCGGGAGGGGTCCGTGACGTCAGACTTTTGTGGTCTATAGAGGAAGTCTGTAACAAAAATTTATTTACCTCGTTCACGTGGTGACGGATGATAGCCTTTTCATTGTCAGCCTTCATTCGGTTCTTCCGGATTCTGTTGGCCCTGCTTTGGAGGGTCTTGAAGTAGGTGTTGGCAGCAGCTAGAAAAAGAGGAAGGACATGAAGTATGCTTAAAACTGGAGCCATTAAGTAGACAAAGGCAATATAAAGGCAATAAATCAAGGGAATACATGTTAAAAATGCAAAGTGAGGGTCAACATATTATTCACGAATTAAAACCATCATTACACCGGTATTATATTTCTTTGTCCAGATAATAGAACTTACGTTTTTTTCAGATGACTGGGAGGATAACTTAAATTATAAAAGTAACAATTTACAATGTAAGTGGAGCCTATTTAGGCACTAAAAACAGATTTCCAGCATTTCAAGCATGTTAAAATTTGTGTTAATTGAAGGACCAATACTTTGGAATCATGGACATTAGATGCATGAAATGTACAGCTGCAGGTTAGTTAACAAAGAAACTTGCTACCTATGGGACTTACCTAACACCTCTTCTCTGGGGGTATCTGGCCCCAGGCACACGTTGTCAACAACGGCCTTGATGATCGCAACGTTATCGGGGTGTTTGATCCCCGCCCTGAATGTTGGAATATATTTATATTGTTCAATTCATCGGCATCACGTCAAGTGCTCTATGACTCTATTAACATGAAAAAAAAAAACAGCAAAACTTATATTCAGCTGCAGCTTCTGTTGTTCAGGAACACATTACCCATTGCTTACTTAAAAACAATATTATTTTCTGTACTATTCATGTTGTTATGACGTAATCAACTTACCCAGGGTTCAGGTTGAATCCCCAAGCAGGCTCACCTCTCTTGGCCTTGTAGGCCGAACGAACGAGTTCCTACAAACAATATAATAAGCCAATAATAAATAGTGGACTTCTAACTATATGTCAGTGTACGAAATCATTACGGATTTTCGTTGTTTTCCGGGATGTTCCCTGGCGGCGCGGCAAAAGAGAAGAACATCAGGGCTATACTAGGAATGAGATCATTTCTAAACAAACCGAGAACTATATTAAACGGTAACGTTTTCAAGGTGAGATTATTAGTTAATTATAAGCTGTAAAAACAAACTTTAGAACTTACACATATTTCATTGCGTGGTTTGGGTGGTTTGTCAGCTGCAGCTGGCTTCGCTTGGTTCACGAGCACCTCCACCTGGGCCTTTGCCGCAGCCGCTTCAGCCTCCGCCCTTCGGCACTTCTTCTCCAGCTCCTCCATCCTGGCCAGCAAATGGGCCATGGACGGTTCAGCTGTAGACGTGGAGGGGCCGGACGAGGACGAGTATTCGGGCGCGAACGACCTTTGGGACGTCGTCGACGAGAACGACCCTTGCGATGTCAAGGGCCCGGGCGTGAACGACCTTTGGGACGTCGTCGACGAGAACGACCCTTGCGATGTCAAGGGTCCGGGCGTGGACGACGTTCTGGACGTGGAGCTGGGGAACCATGGATGGGATTGCGACGTGGAGGGCGTCATCCCCCAGGGCGTGGATCCGGAGGGCGTGGAGGGCGTGGAGGGCGTGGAGGGCGTGGAGGGCGTGGAGGGCGTGGACGACGATGCGGATGCAGTACCGCCTTGGGAACCACCAAGGCTAAGGTCCACGTCGTTGAGGGTGGATCCCTCTTCCGCGTACAGGGAGTCGTGAAGAGACTGCTCCGCAGAGAGATCCGGAAACCCATTCTGAGACCCATACTGACGCGCATCATCAGACATATCCAACAGCAGAGTACCTACGCCTGCTGATGAATCATGATCGGTTATTTTCTCGCCACCCGGTTTGGGGCTGCTGGTCAAGATCCTGCATGAGCTCGTAGACGGGTTTGACAGAACAGCGTCACTATAATCAGTTGACCCGTTCATGGTGGCAGCAAGTTTTCAAGTGATCTATATAGCCATATGCCACGCCGTATTTATACATGCCGGGCAGGCCCCCCTGTGGATACATGATCTGGTGAAAGCGATCTTTTATCGATGAGGCAAGACTTTGAACATAAGTTACGTGGTAGACGTGACGGGGTGTGGACGGGGTAAGAGAGACTTTTACCATAAGTTACGTGCTAGCCGTGACGGGGAGTACATGGGGTATCAGCGACACCCTCACCGCCGCCCCTTGTGAGGCCTGTTACGTGTCAATAAGTGTTAAGACTACCCCGCAGGCCGCGTGCCGCGGTACTCCTGTGAGGGACCTGACACAGAAGCTAGTTGACATGCGCCGCCTCAGATGGCCAACAGGTGGACGCGGTCATCACAGACGCGTGTCCCGGTGTCAAACGCGACAGAAGTCATTTCAGATGAACCCCCTGTCGATCGGCTCTCTGAAGAAAATAGCGGCCTATTAGACGTGCTTCGCACTACCCAGTGTAAAAACTTGTGAAGCCCCCGGCTAGAAGAAGTCGTTTTAGTTGTACCTTACCTAGCGTTTAAGTTGTCGACCGAGGGTTAACTTTTCGCTAAAGACTAGACGAAGCCCTTACAGTACCTGGGGGGTTGTGATGTCGTGTGGGGTGGGGGGTATAAGTATGTGCCTGTACTATACACTGGTTCAGAACAGCCACTTGATGGCCATGGACATCGAGCGACTGTTAAACGCAAGTCTGCGTCTGCGTCTTGTTCGGGAGGAAAGGCCAGTCGTGAGACCTAGTCACCTCCAACCCGCGGACCAATCCGACCATCAGTGGCTGCTTCTCTTGTTAGTGATATACCTGGGGTGGAAATTTATCGGTATCTTCTGGAAATTGGCAGCAGGCTGTCGCTCGTTGGCGCAGGGTCAACGTCGGAGGGCTACAGTGCAGTGCTGTCTGAGAATCTACTGCCGATGGGAAACGCTCCTATTTCCACTGGCTCCCATTCCCGCCGAAATGGAAGCCGTAGGAAGCGCTGCCTGCCCACGAATGATCATCCAAAGACCGAGCATCCTGTCCAAGGCCCTGACCGTCGCCTGGTCGGGCCCACTCATGGTCCATCTGAATGGCAGTGACGAACCCTTGACGTTGGAACTCCCGCAAGAAGTCAAGATTCCTCGTACGGAGCGCGTGCGCCTGAACAAATTTTTCAGGCACAGACTTTGTAGAGCGAGCGTTTGCCTGATAAACAACAGGAACAACATGGCCCAAGAACTACTCCCAGCCGAAAAACTGGGCTGCATGCCTGACGTAGACTCTTGGGTGTGATGAACAGTTATATGAAAGTGTACGATATGTTTGAAGTAGATATGGGAAAATTTTAATTGTGAAATGCATATGTTCACGAAGCTTTCGAGTTACATATGTACATTAGTGTATGGTCAGTAAATACAATTATGGGAAAATAGGCGAAACGTTGACACGTGGACATCATAAAACCTTTTCCGCATGCATAACAATAAAACATTTTGATATCATGAACGTGTGTAGTCTTATGTGGCTGTGACTAATTATAAATGGGAATTCATGAGGATAATGTGAATGAATTGCAGCTGTACATGTGTGACGAAATTATGAGGGCGAGTATATATTCTAAACAACAAAAATCGAACATGAATGAGAACTGATAACTTTTGAGCTGCAATAAAAGGAAGAGTTAATAGCTAATGTATATATAACCAACTCAATTTAAAGTCAAGCGTCTGCATGCGCTTTGAATCCTACGTTGTCTGAAATACAGAATTGAGATGAAAACAAAAAGTGCTGGTACCATTATAAAAGTAAGTCCAATGTTCAACAGGTAAACAGTACCGTGCACACTGGGGGGGAGGAATGGTACGTGGGGAAGATGCAAGTCACCACGAAGTTTCTTGTATTCGACCTCATTCAGTCGAATCTCTTTCATGTATGTACGGAGGGAAAGGAAATTGTCTTTTGCTCGCTTAAAAATATCCTCTTGGCGGACTCGCATTTGCGGGCTAAGAGGTAAAATTGGGAATGGTTTATCGTACGAAAAATCCGGGTTCACAAGTCGGCTAAGTGACAGGTTGAGGTGTTGAAGACTAGCAAGGTTGACGGGGAAAACTGTTCTTAAGGGGCCTGCTGTAGAAGGCAAACAGTTAACACTTGAGACTGGAATTTCCCATTCTTTGGCGGACACAGAACAACCACATTCAAAGGCACGAACGCACGATTCACATCCAGGATGGGTTGTTGTTCGGTTGGGGCAGCGCACAACGACCTCGTCTATGTGAGAGAACAAATAGGTCCCTGTTGCAATGACTTGGATGTTCGACCTTCTGAAATTAGACTGAATGAGTATTTTGAAATCACAATAAAGTTTGACAGACTCATGATCACGTAGATAGATAGAAATGAGGCACGACGAGGGAGAAAGCCTGCGAATTGGTAGGTCATAATGACAAAACGGAGAATGGCAATTATCCAGATCTGGGTTGGAGGATACCGTGTATTGGGTTGCGGACACCAATAAATAAGCCGGTGTGTTGGAGAGGCGAGTATAATGCCCATGGAAGGCTAGAGGGAAGGTGTTCACTTTTAGAACCTTGAATATTTTGTCTAAGGAAATAACGGGAATCTTCAAAATAGTTTTCAGAACATTTCGCTGTAAAACCGGGGGGACTAAAACAGTTACACTTCTATACATGTCGCGAGTGTTTGGAATATAAATATTTGAACGATTGGACTTGGAAAGGAAAAGGTACCGAATCTTCCTCATATCAGTCTCCGATATCAAAGAGTTACTCAGCCTGTTCTCCGTTAGGTCGCGAATAGCCTGTAGCAAGACATCAAGGGAATAGTCCAGTTTAAAATCCAGTAGACGCAATTCTTGCAAATCTTGCATCGCGAATAGCCTGTAGCAAGACATCAAGGGAATAGTCCAGTTTAAAATCCAGTAGACGCAATTCTTGCAAATCTTGCATCAACCTGACCATCAATTCCCGGTTACTAATGTAAGCCTGGAGTCCTCGGGACAAATTGTATATGGAATGAGTGTTCTCTATGATGGCCTGGAGTTGGATTTCCAAAGTGGAGTCAACTACCTTTAGGACTGCATTTATTTTGCCATCGAGGAAGCCAATTTCATCGGCATTTACCTGGTCAGCACGAGTCTGTTGCTTCAAGTCATCGAGTGTGGCCGTTCCAAATAAAGTCTCGGAGAACTTGCCGATTTCTGGAATCAGAGCCCGCTGCTTCCTGGATTTGGCTGATGGAGGTGTTGGCTGGGCCGTCGATTCCAAAATTGATTGCACTTCCCGGAGTCCGTTGGTGACCTTCGCTGCTATAGTCTTCCCAATAGATGTTATGTTATTCAACATAAGTTGGATTTTTCGACACTGTTCCATTGAACCGGCTGCCAGGGTAGCGCCGTGTCTACAATTTAGTGCGGCTGCCTGTTTGGGAGAAGGAGGAAGTGGTAAAATGATATCGACTTCGGTAGTGAAGTACTCATTACCTATGTGGATGGACGGTTTACTCTCGAATACTACACCATAGTTGGTACGAAAACGGTTTACCGTACTGGTGCATAGGCATGGCTTAGCTGAGACAGTGCCCAGGATAAAGAGTCCATGAAGGAGGAGTATGAATACTGTTGGAGCCATGTCTGATGCAGGCTAGAGACCGCTCTAGTCTTTTATTACTTTTTCCCAGTCACGGGAAGGAGTAGACAGACAGTCGCCACGTGCACCTGGGATCTAAAGGTTTTGACCTCCGTGCAGAAACCTTACGTTAATGCCAAAAGAAAAGCCGTGCGAAGAGTATAAGCTTAGGCGTATGCTTGCTAGTAAGCTTTCGTTGGTTAGGGTGTCGGCTTGTTCTAATTGAATTGGAAGGCAGACTTCAAAATGAATTGTTGGCATGGGGTTCCTTAACTTGTGGATGAGAAGTGAGAAAGCCTGTAAATGCCATTACTGCCTGATATTTATAGGTTTTATTTGCAGGTGGTTTATATGGAGTTCAGGCCGATTTAAGTCTGGACTGGCTGAAATTAGTCTCAAACCTTAAGGTCGGCTTTATATCTAACCAGCTTAGACCCAGTTTAAGGTGAATTATTTAGGGTAGTTATATAGGCCGGGAGGTACCTTTTATCCATACAGAAAATGTTTAATGAATTTTTAATGAATCTCATCTCTCACGGATGACTTCAAAAGAAGTTAATTTCAAACACTTTTAATACTCCATCTATGGATGGTAAGGGTAAATGGTTTTCCGGGTGGGAGGGGCGATGGATGGTAGGGTGAAATAGGCCTGTCAAAGATTTAGCTACATGTGCTTTGCAGGCGAACGTAGGTTGGGTATGGAAGTGCCCGACCCAGCAGGTTCCCTGCATGGGGCAACTCTGGCCCGTGTTAACTCGATAACTAACCCCTGATTAATGGCGGGGAGTCCGTCAGATGACACCCAGCATGATACCTGTGTCGCTCTTGAGTGGGTTTGGTGTGAGTTATGTGATTACCAAGATTGTGCCCCTGCCCTTGTCAGATGTCAGAGGGGGGTACAGATTAGATGGGGTGCTTCCGGGTACTTATGGGTGTTAATGGATTAAGGCCGGCCATGATGGACGCTTCCAACCTTTGCCGCCGTTAGGAATGGACCTGGTTTATTAGGAAATGTTATGCACAAGGGAACAGGGGAGCGAGGGATAGCTGCAGAATCGCGAAAATGCTTTCTGTCATGTTACTTAAAAAGTACATGGAACTTGTTAACTAATGGTCATATTTAACTGAAACAATTAATTTAAATGAAGTGTGATGCCCAGTGTCTCCTGTTTATTCAGATGCTAAGATCGGGAAAGAAGGTTATTTAGAATGTTTGCAAGAAGTATATATAATAAATTTATAATATTCGGAATTTAAGCCGGATCAGTCTCATTACCATTAGGACTATCATGTTTAAAAGTAGTAGTTGAGGAGAGGGCGGGTTCGAGCAGGTTTTTTTTTTTTTTATAATTTTCCAATTTTTTTTAGGGTCTTTTTGATTTAACAACTTTTCGATTACAAATGGAGAGTTCTCCTTTAAAAAGCGTAACGTCCCGATCCTGTTTAAAATAAGTTAACAATCAACCTCCTCTCTTGACATGACGATTAGGGTTCAGAGTAGTCCTATCCTTATCATTAATTTGATAATACAAGTCTGATGGATGAACGAAAAACATAAGGCATGAAGGGGATTCGAACCCGGGGCCGGGAGAGATACCTGGTAGCCAAAAATCCACCGGGTTCAATAATACGATGACGTCGGAAACCAGCGAAAAGCCGTCTAGAGGTCCTTCCGGTCGCAGGACCAAATACGTCGAAACTACGTTGGGGAAAACGATGACGGGCAATGTAAATTGAAGTTGATAGAGACACATCAGTGACAATTGAGGGCGATCAAAATTAATAACTTGTGGTATTGCTTGTTTTCCAAATCGGAAAACCCACTGAAACACAAGGACCGAAGCTACAAAGTGTCTCTTTTTGGTAAACACCTTTCTGGTTGCCCCGATTACACCCACGGTATATATATGTCGCAAACTCTGTAGGTTAGTGGGTCTGGTTGTGCAACCAACGATGAAATGCAATGAACTGAATATGGCACAGATGAGTTCGCCAGACCTGGGTGGTAGGATCTAATCGAACTTGATGCACTCGATTAGCTCCTACCACTCTAAATTTTCATTTTTTTCGGAAGTTTTATTTGTAATAATGGTGTTAAAATGACCAGATGGCCCACGGGCCGGTCAGGGGGGTTGCAGGGGTGGACCCAGGAATTTATAGAGGGGGGGGGGGGGCGGGGGGCAACGCCCGTCGGCCCCCCCCCCCCCGGATCTGCCCATGAAGGACCTTAAAACAAAGTTAAGGTGGAGAGTTCTAGTTGAAATGGTAAACAATAAATAGGGCGAAATATACAAATTTAGAATAGGTTTATGAGGCTATAACTTGTGAATTGTATTAGTTAGCGTGTTTTATTCTGTTACTGAGTTCAGTAGCTAGGTTGGGAAAGGTTAACGTTGGGACCAAATTATTTTTGCCTTATAATGCTTACACGAGTCTCACAAGCGAGTTTAAGAAATCTGGTTTAAAACAGGCTTAAACCATATTTGCTTTTTGGAAATACGCCCTTAAAATTTTTAGCTACAAGTTTGGTTGAACTAACCCTATTTTTTTTTAGAAATAGGCCTATTGGACATCACTTTCATGGGATGGAAAACCATTATTGATATGATATATGTGATAAGATTTCTCAAAAATATTACTTTCATTTCATGATAAGGGTTGTACCCAACATCATGGGAGACAATTGCTTCATTATTGATTAATCATAGAGGTTATAAAGTTAAATCACGCTTTATCGCTGTTTTTACGCATTTGATTAATTATTATGAATTATTTTGATTTTATATAACGTTTGTTTCTATATGTAAGGGCTATTAAAACTAAATGCGCTAATGATATAGGCCTACCAATGTGAGAGATACAACCCTGTTTTACCCTAGTTGTGTGCACACTATAGGCTACTCCTTCTGCGCTTCAGCCTCATCTATTCTTATTAGGTCAGGAAACTGAGTATCATTTTTGTTGAGCTTGGAAACCAATATCAACCGGCGTTTATAGATTATATGCACAAATGTGGGAAGGCCAGTGTAGCCCTGAAGTTGCCCTTTTTTAAGGTAAATGAATAAGAATGAACGGTCGGTGGTTATGTCGCGCATTAAAACCTTGTATGGCGGATTTTTATAGGCTCATTTTTGATAGAACACGAGAAGTAATATAATAAGAAATTCCAAACGAAATTTTCAGATTGTGGAGCCAAATTCCTTAATCCAATCGTGAGTGGGGGGGACTGGGTACGCCACTGCTGGCAATTATATTGGTGCCTGAATGGAGTGTGGGTACGTTAAGACGCCGAGAAGGTTGGGCGTGTGAAGAGAACTATGAGCGGATGGGACTATTGTGACACAATATAGTTAACACCCCCTGACTTACACTTATATACACGCCAGAAGGGGAAGGGAAACTTTGAGGTGGGCGCAAAAGTATTACCTAACACGCCCACTGCTATGGGTGGTATAATGATACTTTGATTTTTCAGGGATAATGGTGGAGTAAGACTTACAATCCTTGACACGTTTTAGAGCAAGTGGTTTCAGACACGCCCGAGCCTGTCTAATGTATGAGTTCAAATTCTTCCCGTGTTACTTGCACTTACTCCCTGTAACAGCAGATCTTGTCAAGCAACAGCAGGGGGAGGGTGTCAGTGGATGGAACGGCTGACTTGTTTTCAGCAAAAGTTACTGATAGTTGCTATGGTTACCAATCTTTTTACGCTAATTACAGCAAAACACTGAGATGGGGCGCTTTCTCATATTGAAATTCTTTTTTAGGAAGTCTCATTTGATAAGAAAATGTTTAGTTTGAAAGGATTAGGGCTATTATTAAACATTTTCTGATTAGCATTATACTTGAGTTAAACAAGCTAGAACCACACTCAAGTATAATGCTATGTTATTGATATATGTTTTTCATCTCATTCAATAAAACCCTGATACGTTTGAGTAAATTAATCCCTTTATTATATAGATTCTGATTAGCATTATTCTTTCGACAAGCTAGAACCACACTCAAGTATAATACTATATAATTTATATTTTGTTTTTGTCTCATTTGATGAAACCACGATAAGTTTGAGTAAATTCATCCCATCATTAAACAAATTCTGATTAGCATTATTCTTGCGCAAGTTAGAACCGTTCACAAGTAGATCTATAATGCTAAGCATCAGGCCTACACACCCCACAGCCCCCCACCCCACCCCCCCAAACATCCTCCACTCATATCCCACACCATGACACGCCCCCCCCCCCCCCCCACACACACACACACACTCAAGGCTCCTATGACGCTCAGGGCGGGAAAGGGGCCAAACCTCTGCTTGGAGAGTGATATGGAGATCCAGGCGGTCGTTATGCGCGGCCGTTGCTAAGCAACAGCCGCGCGTAGCAACGGCGAACATAACTAAAGTACAGAAGTCAAGATGCTTATTTAATGATGATTACACACTACTAACAACCTCCACACACTACCTACGACATCTACACCTTAACTACTGAGTCCACACACTCCCTAGGACCTCAAATTCGGCTCCGGAAGTAGCATTATCTGCTCCGACGTATGCACTTTCTAGGGATCGGCTCCCGAAGTAGCATTCTCTGTCTACCCCAGTGTTCTATGACGGCCCTATGACGACCCACTCATCCCTAGACACTCACCATGGCCCTCAGACACTCATTACATCGTTTATACACTCACTACGGCCCTCAGACACTTACTACATGACCGTTCCTAAGCACCGACGGCCCGTTACTAAGCAACGGCCGCTCTTAGCAACGGCGAACTGCAGTGCAGGAGACATTTATGACCATTGCAGTACTTTCAGACACTCAGACTTTCAGCTCCAGACACAGACACTGAATATGGCCCTCAGACACTCCCTACAGCCCTCAGACAATCCAATTTTGAAGAAATCTAGACCATGTACCTCCTCTAGAAGTGTCGTCTGCTCACTGTCACATGTCAGACTTGTAATGTCACTTCCGGCTGTTCTCTTAATCATACTCCCTCCCGCCTGTCATAGATCATATACGGGAACGGCAGGGGGAGGCAGGACAGCAGATGGGCCAGCCACCAAACCCTTACTCTATAGACCTGTGTAATGAATAGGGGTCAATTTGAATTTGTCTTTCAATCATTTCATACAAAATGCAACTAAAATGCATGTTTATAAACACAAAAATGTTTACTTAATTCTATAGTATGTTGAATATTATTGAGAATTAAAATTAGATTGAGTTTGAACAGTTAGAAAGTCAAAACAGCTCTCAAGAAAACTTCATAAATGACCCTTTCTTGAATAGTGGGTCTATAGGTGCAAAAGTTACCTTTTGTTGCCATGGTTACCAATAGTTTTCAGTGAATTACAGCAAAATACTGAGATGGGGCGCTTTCTCATGTCGAAAATCGTTTTTAGGAGGTCTCAATTGATAAGAAAATGTTTGGTTTGAATGGATTAGGGCTATTATTAAACATTTTCTGATTAGCATTATACTTGAGTTAAACAAGCTAGAACCACACTCAAGTATAATGCTATGCAAACTTATTTGTATTGTTTAATAAAACCATGATAAATTTGAATAACTTCAATTATCTGTGTATCAAACAAATTCTGATTATCATTATTCTTTACACAAGCTAGAACCACACTCAAGTATAATGCTATGCAATCTTATTTTTATTGTTGATTAAACCATGATAAATTTAAACGACTTTATCTGTTTATTATTAAACAAATTCCGATTATCATTATTCTTCACATTGCACAAGCTAGAACCAAACTCAAGTACAATGCTATGCGATCTTATTTGTATTGTTTGAAAAAACAATGATAAAATTAAATGACTTTATCCGTTTATTAATGGGGCATTCTCGTCCGTGAGTGTCTCCAGATACATCCGCCGACGTTAGCTTGACGACGCCGTCACTAGGGACGTGTTTTGCCCTTTCAGTAATAACGCGACATCATTGGTCACATCGTGAATTTGGCGCGGTATTTCGGGGGTTACAACGCATCCATTTACGTCCGTCACACGGACGAGACAGCCCCTTTAAAGAATTCTGATTATCATTATTCTATACACAAGCTAGAACCACACTCAAGTATAATGCTATATAATTTAAATGTTTCTTTTGTCTCATTTGATAAAACCATGATAAGTTCGAGTAAATTCATCCCATTATTAAAGAAGTTCTTATTAACATTATTCTTGCACAAGCTAGAACCACACTCAAGTATAATGCTATGTAATTTGTAACATATTTGTCTTGTTTGCTAAGACCATCATACATTTGAGCAAATTTATCCTTTTATTAAACAGAAAAGACCCCCTTTCCACTGAAATTGACCCTAATTTTCCAAAACGCTAACTTTTTGTGGCTATAAATAACCCTTTTTCCCCAAGATTACATACCATGAAGGTAACAACCCTTTTTTCCAATATCACAGACATTTTGATGCAAAATATACCCTTTTTTTTTAGAAATGCAGACATGCAAAGTTTGTAAAAATGGACCCTTTCTTCAAATCTTTTTATGCATGATTATGATGCAGGTCCTTTCAGTTAAGGAGTGGAGAAACTGCTCTACACACTCCCTACTGCACTCACTACCATCTCAGGGCGGGAAAAGGACCAAAGCTGTGCTTGGAGAGTTATGAGGTGGTAGCGTGGCCGTTGCTTAGCAACGGCCGCACATAGCAATCGGGAATGTAACAGCGATTGTATTGACTGCCCAACACCTCCATAAATTCCCCATACACCATCCATGTCCCCCATACTCTATGTACGCCTCCCACACGTAGGTAGTGTGAAACCATCAGAAACATTCTGTATTGCTCTTAGTCTTACAATTCCCGTTGCTAAGCGCGGCCGTTGCTAAGCAACGACCGTGCATAGCAACGGCGATTGTTAGTGCAATTCAAAGGCTCAGTACGGCCCCAAAAACACGGGATGATGTCAGGCCTCGTCCTGCAGACTTGGCCTGATATGATTCCCACCTTGCCGAATCTGTCAGTCTGTATCACCATACTCCTACAGTTTTGTTTATATCCACTGCCCCTACATAACTCCAGACACTTCCTACAGCCCCCAGACTCAACCCACAGCCCCCAGACTCGACCCACAGCTCCCAGACTTGACCCACGGCCTCTACACTCAACCCACAGCCTCTAGACTCGACCCATTACTGATACAAACTTTTCAAATTTTCTCATTCTCTGTTCATTTAGTGAATCTCCTAAAAAAACTCGACTAGACAAACCAGTTCTCAACATTTCAGGCATTAAATTTCAAAAACATAGAGAATTTACCTGCAATATATCACACGATACGTACTATGATGCCACTATGGGACCCACACCCTGGCTCACATAAATTATTTGTTTATTTTCTATAGTTTTTGCTCTATTTTTGTCGACAAAGTTAGTCCAAATTAGCATGCCGGTGCTTAAAATACTGTAAATCTGATATCCGTGGTAGGGAGAATTAGCTAGCATTATACTTGAGACCGGTGATTTTTACTGCATTCTGACACACACAGTGACACTACGGCCCTCAGACACACACCATGGAATGGATTTAGACCCTTAAAATCAACAGGGCAACATGGGCATTTCTTAAATTCGACACGGCGACATGTCCGTTTTTTAGATTTGACATGTGACATGGCAATTAATGGACAAATGACATTGATCTTTTCTTAAATTTGACATGGCACAGGAAGCTTAAAAAGATACTGACAAGCGACAGGGCCAAGTTTGACATGTGACATAGGTTTTACCCTAGGTATAAGGACAGGCAACACAACCGTTTTTTAAATTCAACATGGAACCCCCCCCCCTCTATACCCCCCATGGAGTGTCTTCTCAATGGCTGTTAATACTTAAATACGTCTAAACCCATTCCAATTTTAATTCTGAATAATATTCAGCATACTATATAAATTATCGTATATTCTGATGTGCATAAACATGCATTTTAGTTGCATTATTCTTAGCACTTAGACTTAGAATTTTCATCAAGAATCATGCCCTACACGGCCCTATGATGCAGTGTAGTGTGGTGGCGGGAACTGCCGCCGGGTAACAAAGCCTGACTCGGCGGGGTCAGGGGTCACTTCCGCAGTGACGGCCGTTGCTAAGCGGCGGCGGCCCCTAGCAACGACAATTGTGACTTCAACTCAGAAGATTATTATGGCAATTGCACGGCACCCAAACTCAATCTAGGGCCTCCAGACTCGAACCAAAGCTTCCAGACCTGATCTATGGCCCCCAAGACTCGATCCACGGCCCCCAGACTCAGTCTAGGGCCTTCAAACTCGACCCATAGTCTCCAGACTTGCCCACTGCCTCTGTTGCGCAGCAGTAGTAGATCTACTAGATGTCAGGGGCAGTTGGGAAGTCGGGAGGGTGTTGGTGGAGATTAAGACCTCTACACACTAACTACAACCCCAACACACATTTATTAATGCCCTTAAACAACCCCAACAGTATTCACTAACTCATCACGGCCCTGAGACACTCACCATAGCTCTGGACACTCACAATGACCCTCATACACTCATCACGCTGGCCGTTGCTAAGCGGCAGGGGTCGTTGCTAAGCAACGGCCGCCCTTAGCAACGGCCGTGCACAGCAACGGCGATCGCGGCAGAAGATTTTTACTGCTTCTGCACTCACCACAGCCCTCAGACTAACACCCCAACCCTCAGAGAATCATCAAAGCCCTAAGGCACACACTACAGCCCTCAGAGACCCACCCCAGCCCTCAGAGATTCATCAGAGCCCTCAGACATCCACTTCTGAAGTGTCGTCTGTCACCAGTCACACTTGTGATGTCACTTCCTGCTGTTCTCTTAGTGGTACTCCCTCCCCCCTAATGTTGATCATGTATGGGAATAGCAGAGGGAGGGAGTGCTGCAGATGGGAGAGCCAGCAAATTCTGTCTCTATAGACCAGTGCACTGAACTAGGGTTAATTTGAATTTGGCTGTTAATCATTTAATACAAATACTACTGAAATGCATGTATATACACATCAAAATATATAATTATTTCTCTAGTATGTTGAAAATTATTTAGATTTAAAATTAGATTGAGTTTGAACACTAAGAGATTCAAAACACCTCTCAAGAAAACTTCATAAATGACCATTTCTTGAAGAGTGGGTCTATAGGTCAAAAAGTTACCTTTTGTTGCCATGGTTACCAATAGTTTTCAGTGAATTACAGCAAAATACTGAGATGGGGCGCTTTCTCATGTTGAAATTCTTTTTCAGGAGGTCTCATTCCATAAGAAAATATTTAGTTTGAATGGATTAAGGCTATTATTAAACATTTTCTGATTAGCATTATACTTGAGTTAAACAAGCTAGAACCACACTCAAGTATAATCACGGGGTTGGACAGATAACGCTACTTCCAGAGGTCATCCCTAGAAAGTACATAGGCCCTACCTCGGAGTGGATATTGCGACTTCCGTAGTTTTTTTTTAAATTTCACTGTAACTTTACAAAATATCAACTATATATATTAGATCTAACTTGCTCACAGAATATTACCGGGTCTAGACCTTGCATTTCTACCCTTTTATTACAGCAAAATACTAAGATGGGGCGCTTTCTCATGTTGAAAATCATTTTAGGAGGTCTCATTTGATAGGAAAATGTTTAGTTTGAAAGGATTAGGGCTACTTACACGAGAACAGTGTGGGACAAAATGTTTGAAAAGGGCAAAGCTTGGATCCAAAAAGATCCTCTGAAAACCCACACTTTCTTTATGAAAAATTAATAATAAGAATGAATTGAATTAATTAGTTTGTATTCAAAACTAATTGTCCATTCCGTGGCTGTATCAAAATGTAGTGATATTTTTATCTTATGAAAATGAAGAGTTTGTTTATGTCGTGAAATTCCGGGAGGCTCCGAGGTATGCATTATCGGGGCCGAGGTATGCACTTTCTGATCGCTTGCTCCGGAAGACGCATTATCTGTCCACCAGCGTGAGGACACCCATCACGGCCCTAGGACACCCCACACAATCCCATGACGCCCCACACAACCCCACACTCATGAGTGGCGGGAAACGTTATCCGGCGGCACCGTGAACATGTATTTGAAAGCAGCAGGACCGGAAAGACTCAGTCCCGAGGAATGGATAATAAATCAGTCTGACCCGAACTCCCCTAAACGTGTGCTCCCTAGCTGGGTCAATCTTAACCCTTTCCACCCGTTGCCCCAGGCCCTATCAAGATATCTGACATCAAAAAGTCGGGAAACGGCCGGTGGTTAACTCTGATCAGGCAAGGGGTCAAAGGTCACTTCCGTTGCTACGCGCGGCCGTTGCCTAGCAACGACGATCGTAACTTACGTTTATGGGATCTGTTTTCTTTCTCAGCTTCTACTGCATCGATTTTGACAATCTTTTTTTTAAAACTTATCAGAATTAAGTGATCTTTGCGAATATTTACATAAGAATCATGTTAGAAATGTTCTTTGGCCACAAACATGGCCGCAAACTCGGCCAGCATTTGTTAGAATAGCCTCTAACCTGACTTTCCAAGTTTTAACTTTCAAAGTTACTAGTTTCCCAATTATGACAATCTTTTTATTCAAATTGATCAGAAAATTGATTCTGAATTGGATCATTGTGCTAGAACTATGTTAAAGGGGCCTATAGCCACATATGTAGCTGCTGCTTTGCTTTGAGACTAGCTGCTCCCTTACTTACACTTACCCCCTGTAACAGCAGGTCCTGTCAGGCAACAGCAGGGGGAGGGTGCCAGCAGATGGAACGGCTGACTTGTTTTCAGCAAAAGTTACTGACAGTTGCTATGGAAACCAATCTTTTAAGCCTTATTACAACAAAATACTAAGATGGGGCGCTTTCTCATGTTGAAATTCTTTTTTAGGAGGTCTCATTTGATAAGAAAATGTTTAGTTTGAATGGATTAAGGCTATTATTAAACATTTTCTGATTAGCATTATACTTGAGTTAAACAAGCTAGAACCACACTCAAGTATAATGGTATGCAATCTTTTTTGTATTGTTTGATAAAACCATGATAAATTTGAATGATTCTATCCTTTTGTTAAACAAATTCTGATTAGCATTATTCTTTACACAAGCTAGAACCACACTCAAGTATAATACTATGTAATTAATAAAAAATTTTCTAAACAAAAATTACAGTATTTTTTTAACTGTCACAAATAACCTCTGACGTTCTTGGAAATTAAAAAAACATGTAGATTTCCTGGAAACCTATTTTAAGCGTCTGAAATATGTCTGTTGATCAAATATATGCCATTCCCTTTAATCTAAGTCATTTTCATCAAATTTTAATGGTTTTTGACAACAAAATTTTCAAAAAGAAAAGTTAGGGTAGGGCCACAATATTAGAATAGGTTGGGCTACCTGAACACAACAAAATACTTTTTTTAAGGCTTAATTTGTATGAACCCTCCTGGCTCCTCAAGTGACCCAACCCACACTACTCACGGCCCCCAGACACTACCTACTACTCATAAACACTACCTACGGCCACCTGACTCAATATCTCCTCTGGCCCCTACGATGTTCAGGGCGGGAAAGAAACCTCTGCTTGGAGACTATGGAGCATGTGACTCGACCTACACTTCCTACACCAGTGGCGGATCCAGAGGGGGGCAAAAGGGGCAATTGCCCCCCCTAGACCAAAAATGGACTCTCGTAGTTTTGACAAATTTGAGGAGAAATTTTGCAGGCTAAATCATGGGGGGGGGAGGGGCAGATATATTGCTCCCCCTACACACTTTGCCTACAGCTTCCACACTTGGCCTACAGCTAGACAGAATCTAGTGGAGGCCGTAGGTCGTATGTGGAGGCTGAAGCCCTAATACCGGCCGTTGCTACACACTCGGCACTCAGGGTGGGAAAATAACCCAAACTGCCCACGGAGATTGATGGTATGGTCGGAGAGTGAAGTGGTTTCAGAGAGCGGCCCCTAGTAGCGTAGCAACGCGTCAAACTTCTAGATATGGCCCAAGGTTCCCACACTCGGCCTACGGCTTCCACACTACCTATTACCTCCACTTACTATGCAGGTTAGGGACGGCCTGCTATTCTTGCACCAATGCATCATTGTGCAACGATGCAAGATATGGTAACATTGCTAATTTGCCATCAGATTTCTTTTAAAACTGTGATTATGGTTCTATCAACATGTTAACCATTAAAAAACACTAAGATACATATTTTCTGCTAAAAAGTATTTCATTATATAACTCTAATACAAAAGAATGCGTTCAAAATGCTAAAAAATGAGTACTGACTCAGCAAAAAAATGCGCCATCTTGTTCTCATTTGTTTACCTCACGTGGTACAAATACTATAACCTTATTGGTCAAAATTGCTTAAACAAAGATATTAGAAAATCTGAACGGTAAAAATTTGTCTAATAATATAATATTATCTAAATTTTATTGTTCTTTATTTGCATAGATTTGTTAGAATTCAGAAACAAAGATTGTATGATCTATTTCAATATTTTTACATTTGTTTACATCACGTGGTATAAATGCTCTACTCCTATTGGTTAAAATAATACTTAAGCAAAGATTTTAGAAAATATGTACGGTAAAAACCTGTCTAATGATCAATTATTATCTAAATGACATCATTCTTTACTGGCATCCTTTTGTTAGAATTCGGCAACAAAAATTAGATGATTTATTTCAATAAGAAATCAAAATGCCTTCAGCGTTGCAAGATATCAATACATCTGTGATGCAAGATTTAGCAACGATGCAAGATAAGCCATCGTTATAAGAATCAGTCTAGTCCCGAACCTGCTATGCCCACGGCATCTAGACACTACCCACGGCCCCCACACACTGCCCACGACTCCTTCACACTACCCACGGCCCCCACACACTGCCCACAGCGACCAGACACTACCCACGGCCCCCACACACTGCCCACAGTGACCAGACAGACACTACCCACAGCTAACAACATGAGGCGGGAAATGTTATCCGGCAGCGCCCCGAACATGTATATAAAAGCACCAGGACGGGAGAGGCCCTGTCATGTGGATTATAAATCTGCATACGACCTACTCTCAAAACCCTCCACGAAGCAGGCATTTTATGCATCACACCCAGCAGAAGATTATTAAGTAATCCTGGTGAATTCGACACAGACTACATATGACTATGAAGTTAGAGTCCTTTAGGAGGTCGTAGGTTGCACCTGTGAACAATTTGTAGTATGCCGTGGTTGCTAGGGCCGGCCGTTGCTTAGCAACGGCCGGCCCTAGCAACGGCGATCTGTAACACAGTGTGTCATTTTTACTATGAGTATGTAATTAATGAGAGCTATGCCACTGTTTGTACCACTGACCGGAAACTGGCTGAACACATGATCCCTAGTAGAAGGGGTGGTGTGATCATCGGCAACCCTGGGGATGGCGTGAGGTTTGGTCTGCTGACGTCAAGTTCTAAGAAACTATGGTCCGATCCCAGTCTTTGACGTCAGCAGACAAACAATAGCGTAACAAAACCATTGACACGTCTCCCCAGTGGCAGAACGGGCCGGGGTAGTCAGCGAGATAGAGAGACGGCAAGGAGACGGCATACCAACTTGTTTCCGGGCAGTGGATTACGGTGGCTAGGCTCTGTACCCCTGTTTACAGACCTAGCTTGATTGGAATAAACCTACAACTGTGAACTATCAGTGTTGTGTGCTACTTTGTAACAGAGTAGCACACAGATCGTGGAGCCGTGACCAGGAAGGTGACAGATTTCACCATCAAATCTGTGAACTTTATCCAACGATCCACTTTGCTCGGAGCAACGTTACCGGCCGACCCTGCAGACCGAGCGGGCCCTCCCTCAACGGCCCCTCTGCTGTCAACGACAACCCGGGCTGACAATCGTGTGACCGTCGACATCCAGGCGTCAGGCCTGTGACCAGCCGATGATGCTGCGATACATTATGTGAGTAGGGCTTTTGAGCATATGAGCACGAAAAAGACTATTTTGGGACCACTCATAAATCTCATATTTTAATCTGAGCACTGGTAGCACTTTTTAATAACTATTGAGACAACCCCCATCATATATGGATCCTGTGAACTGATTACAAAGAAACTTTATTCCACTTTAAACAGCAACAACCCCTGGTACTATTTGAGAAGGCTGTATTGGTCTTGCAACCATGCATGAAATATATAAACTGTGAAAAAAAAGTGTTATTGTGAAATAACAATGGTGATTAGGAACTTGCTATACACATATTACAGACATTGTAGTACAATTGTCAGTTCACTCTGTTAAGATTTACCTCATGAAAATTGTTATTAGAAGTGCATGAAACTAACAGTTGTTGGGGAAACAAATACAAAAATAGGCAAAAATTTGAGTGTAGTACAAAGTTTAACTGGTGAAATCTGATTGCGATTGTTTCATGGAACCAACCGTCTGTGTGTTTGTATGTTGGGCCCCTTTAATACTGGGCCTTCCCCTCCAATGGTAACGCTGTCTGTGCACTGATAGGGAGAGCCAGATAAAGGGCAGTGGGCCGATGTGAACCTGAGTCAGGGTGCCTATCTGGGTGCTGACAAACAAATGACCTTTAATGTAAAAAAAGTCAGGAGCGGTTTCTCTATAGAATCGGTATACACACAATAGAAAGAGCTTTAAGTCTAGGAAAGTAAAGGCTTAAGGAGACTGAAAAGGCTGTTCTGGGGATTAAATAAAATGAAAGAAGAGAGTTAGATACATAAGAAAAGTAAATGTTTCTCAAGTATATGTTGTGAGTAGGTAAACTGTGAGGTAGTAAGTGAATAAGAAACAATAGGAAATAGAGCCAAAAGGTAAGGAGTTATAGATTGAGTTAGAGGAAATAGAAAGTTAAATAGTGTGAAGACATCTTACATAACAAAATGGAAGATTTACTTGCACAATTAGGTCAGTTCCAAGAACAATTGTTGGCTGCACAACAACGCATTTTGCAATTAGAAGCAGCACACAATGCTGCTGCTGCCCAACCTGCTCAAGATGGGCAGGTTGTTGAAGAGTTACGTCGCCTGGTGGGCAATATGGTTAATACTCAGGTGTTGACCACGATCGAACGTTTCAATGGCGAGACGAAGAAGTATAAGGTTTGGATCAAAGATGTCGAGAGACACATACAGGCGGTGGGAGGTGACGATGCCTCAAAATTAAATATTGCGGCAAGGTCTGCCACAGGAGTGGTAGCGGACTTCATTTTCCGCTACCGAACCGACCACCCAAACGCTACGTGGCAAGACCTAAAAGCCGAACTTACTGAGCGTTTCAGCGACCATATTGATGCGAGTCACGCGATGAGACAACTGCGTCGTGCGAAACAAGGGGCACACGAAAGTGTTACCGGGTACGCTGAACGCATTTTGGACGTCGCGACTGACGCATTTCCGGGTAACGATCTTGAACAACCCCTCATTGCGCAACAACTTATTGATATCTATGTCGACGGGCTGCGCGAAACTTATGTCGCCAGAAAAATTATGCGGACAGGGCCTCCTACTTTTACTGCAGCAGTAGCTCTTGCAGTGCAGGAGACAAGACTCACACGCAAATTTGACCTACGCAATCGTGGATACGATAACACGCAGCCCCGCTCCCGTCAAGAAGAGCCTATGGAGATAGCCGAAATCTCTACCCCGGGAGAGACAGCGCATGTACCCCAGCCCTCGGGGCAAGGTAAGTTCCAAGGGACATGTTACCAGTGTGGCAACGTAGGCCACAAAGCGATGCAATGCCGAAAAAGACCCAACCGGGTCGCGACAATGAGAGGGGCCTGCTATAACTGTGGCAGAACCGGACATTACAAGAGGGACTGCTGGATCCGAAAACCTTCAAGCCCAAATCAGGGAAATGGGCCACAGGGTCCGCCCCAATCCGGCTGGTAGAGGGACGGGCCCATCTTCAAAATCCACCCACAAACAAATGTCAGAGGGAAAAGACATCCAATAACACGCAATTAGGCAAAGAACAGAGACAAGATCTTTTCGACCCACAAAAACTTGCTATTAAGGCCGTAGCAACCGTAAGTTATTTTGATGTCAGTAAACCATCAATACAAATTAAGATCGGAAACACTCGAGCACGGGCCCTCATAGATACAGGTGCAGAAGTATCTGTCATTTCTTTAGCACTGTATCATAAGATCAAAAGGATGGATCAGGTAGGTACCATCAGAGAGAGCCAGATTCAACTCGTGACAGCTGACCAAACGCCCCTCGAACAGGTAGGTGAGGTAGATCTTACTTTAAACATCGGGACTTACGTGTTATCTAGAACTTTCCAAGTTTCCCCCGACATTGGTCACTCTTTGATCATTGGATGGGACACCATCAAAGAAGAAGGATTTATAATAAATGGTGAACAATCAACCGTACAGGTAGGTGAATGTTTAATACCCCTCCAAAATGACGAGGAAATGGCCTCTCTGGTCAGGCTTGTGGAGGATGTGTGTATTGCCCCACAGAGTGCAGCTTTTATAAAGGCAAGGAGAGCACGATATACACACCACCAGAACGGAAATTATGTATGCATGCCTGCCGAGTCAGGAATCCTAAAGGATGAGCCCGGACTGATTCTCGCAAATTCCCTAAACTACATAGAAAAAGGAAGAAATTTTGGCATAGCATTAGTGAACAGCACAGGCCGTACTTATTCATTCAAGAAAGGAAATGTAATAGGTAAGTTAGAACGGGTGGATGATGAAGCCAAACTTCACGTAACTGAAGCAGACCAGAAGAAACAGGTAAGTCATATAAGTAATATTGATGTCACAGATGGACAAAGGACACCAGGGACCTTGGATGAGTTGTTGGACCAGAACAAAGACTTATTTGCCGAAAATGACCTTGAGTTAGGCCGTACACACCTGACAGAAATGACCATAGATGTTGGGGATCACCCACCTATTTCATTAAAAGCCTATCGTGCTCCGTTAAACCGTAAAGCGTTTATAGAAGACAAAGTACAGGAAATGTTGGAAGCTGGTGTTATTCAACAAAGCCGAAGCCCCTGGACTGCCCCTGTTGTGGTAGTAGGAAAAAAAGATGGCACTCAGCGCCTTTGCATAGACTATCGGCAGTTAAATGCACATACAGCCCAATATAACTATCCCCTCCCACACATAGATGACATACTGGCACTTCTTGGGGGTTCTAAGTGTTTCAGTACCCTGGATCTTCGGAGTGGCTATAACCAGGTCCCAGTAGCCCCTGAAGACAGACCGAAGACAGCATTTGTATGCCACAAGGGTGTTTTTGAGTATAACGTAATGCCTTTTGGCTTGGTAAATGCACCTGCCATATTTAGTGAATTAATGTCTAAAGTATTGGAGGGACTACCTTTTGCTACTGCCTATTTGGATGACATAATCATTTGGTCCAAAACTCCAGAAGAACACCTGGTTCACCTGCAAGCGGTGTTCAACAGACTACGGTGGGCTAACTTGAAATTGAAAAGGAAAAAGTGTGGCTTTTTCAGAGATGAGATTGAATATCTGGGTCATGTAGTGACACCAAATGGAATCACTCCATGCAATGACAAAATCTCAGTAATACAAAAGATGTCACCACCTACTTCTGTCAAGGAAGTGAGGTCGTATATTGGGATGACATCATTTTACAGAAGGTATATTCCAGGGTTTTCTGCCATCGCTAGACCTCTGAGCCGGTTGACAAAGAAAAATGTTGAATTCCATTGGAATTCTGATTGTCAAAAGGCCTTTGAAACCCTGAAAGAGGCATTGACTGTACGCCCTGTCCTTGGATTTCCAGATATGACAAAACCTTTTGTAGTTTATACTGATGCTTCAGAAATTGCCCTTGGAGCTGTCTTGCTCCAAGAGGATGAAGATGGTCCACACGCAATTCATTATGTGTCGCATGCCCTCAATTCCACTCAAAGCCGGTGGCCAATCATTGAACGTGAGGCCTACGCAATGATCTTTGCCATCAGGAAGTTCCGGCCATATTTTTATGGAACGAAATTCATTGTCCGAACTGATCATAAGCCACTTGAGTTTTTATTCCGGTCAGAGATTAAAAATGTGAAAGTACAGAAGTGGGCTATGGAATTGTCTGAGTACAATTGCACAATTGAGTACATCACTGGCCCTAAAAATGTACAAGCCGATCTTCTGAGCCGGATGCCGGGACAAAAGGGTAAACAAATGAACGTCATCAATACTGACAGGGTGCCTGTTAGGAAACTCCCGGTCGAAACTGGTGTTGATGGTGACGAAGAAACAGACGACAACAGTCTACCTGTATTGTCTGCTGATCATGAACCCCTAGACATGGTGGTTGAACAAAGAAAAGATCGCACCCTAAAAAAATTGACTGGGGATATTCGTTACACGCTGATAAACAATATACTGTACTACATCGCTGAAGAACCCATAGCCGGGTTGAAGCTAGTTGTTCCACGACACCTAAAGAGTATAGTTTTGAAAGCCTGTCATGACGAGATGGGGCATATGGGTGTCGATAAGACCTACGATCGGGTCCGTCACCAGTATCACTGGAAGGGGATATACCGTGACGTGGTACACCATGTAAGTAACTGTGTTCAATGCAACACCCGAAACCTCAAACAACAAACAGCCCCATTACAACATATGGATGAGGTCAATGTCCCTCTCCAAAAGTGGGCTATAGATACTTGTGGTCCTTATCCTGTGTCCCATCAAGGTAACCGCTATCTGATTACCTTCGTCGATATGTACTCGGGTTGGCCCGAGTTCTATCCAGTGCCAGACAAATCAGCACAAACAGTTGCCCGAGTGCTGTTGGAAGAAATAATACCTCGACATGGGTGTCCACAAATCTTGCTGTCTGACAACGGGACTGAATTCATAAATGAGGTTGTTACCAAGATATGTGAGGTCATGAAGATATATAGAATTAGAACTAGCCCATACCACCCCCAATCAAACGGGAAGCTAGAAAGACTACATCGAGTCTGGGGAGACATTGTTTCAAAACAATTGAGTGACCCACGAGCCTGGGACCTTATGGTTCCCTCAGCCCTCATGGCACTCAGAACCTGTGAACATGAGACCACCAAACACTCCCCATTCTACCTCATGACAGGACGTGATCCTCTTCTACCCTTGGATACCCTCCTAAGACCCCGGAGACGTTATTTGGGTGAAGAGAATCACGAGAACATACTACAGAGACACCACCAGGCTATGATAGCAGTGCATCATCATCACCAGAAAGCGAGAAGACGGATGGAGAGAAACCATAACAGAAAGGCTAAGGACGCTGACCTAAAGGTAGGTGACCCTGTATACCTTTTTAACCATAAAAGAACTAGCAAACTAGATCCACGTTGGCAGCCCTATTACAGGGTTGTTGAAAAGTTATCACCAGTTAATTTCCTGGTGAAAAATGTTGTTACCGGTACGCAAAGAAAAGTGCACGTAGTCCACTTGAGAAAAGCGAATTTGGAGTGGGAGATCCCTGCTCCCCCCGATGGCGAACGCCCACTGCGCCAGGCGCAACTTGCAGCGCCGTTGCCAAATGCTAGTAGTGCAGCCACTATGTTATCTTCAGATGAGTCTTTTGACACAGAAGACAATCTTCCTCTCGCTAGAGTACAGGAACGTCTGAGGGCTAACACTGCACCTCCTGCTGAGCCAATAGAACTCGAAGTAGTTACAGGTGAAGTAGGGCCTACCATAGAATTAGGGCTAGGTATTCCTGAGACACAACATCAGGTAGAGCAACCTCAAAATAGAACAGAAAACCTAGAAATGGAAAGTACAGACTCAGAGTCTGAGTTGTCAACCGGCCTTACCTTAAATAAAAGAGACCGGGCCAGTGATAGCTCAACCGAGACATCTGCAGCAAAAAGAACTAGAATATATAATCTTAGGAACAAGAAAGTAAGTAAACCAGAGTCAAACAGAAAAACATCAGGGAAATTAGACGCCAAGGGCATATTATCAAAAGTAGAGGGATCACAGGGAGGTGATGGGCAAGGTAAAGTTAAAGAACTACTTAATCTTTTGGCATCCATGTTATAGGGAAGAGAAGAGTCAAAATTTGTCTCTTTTAATTTTTAGGTGTCTGGCACTTTTTGCTGCCGCCGCGAGATCCCAGACTCCTACCGAGGGCATCGAGCATGTGTTCTTCCAGTCCAAAAATGAAATTTACATGACCAGATCGCGCTGGTTAGTGGGTCTGGTCATCGACTTCAAGCTCTATGACAGTTATGTTGAATATACAGGAAAAATAATTGCAGAAGCCAGGAATGTCAGTCAAGAAGCAGAAACCTATTTCTTTCGGTTACATAGCGACCCCTTATTCAGATCACAAGTTTTTCAAGCCTCTAAGGTCTCCTTAAGTCCACAAGAAGCCACAAAGATTCGTCACTATGACAACATAATGAGAAGCCAATCACGGGAACTAGAAGCTCTGTCTGAGATGCATGCTAAAAATTTGATTGACTTTAGGGAACTAAAACAAGTCGGACACAGTGAACTAGAAGATTCAAGAAGGGAAAATAGACAAAATATTAGACCTAAAAGATTTTTAAATTTGGCCGCAGGAATTTTTAGTGGTATGGCATATTTTGAAACCCAAAAATTAAAGGGTGAGGTTAACCAGTTAAGAGAAAATCAACAAGTAATAAGGCATGTTCTGAAAGAAAGTCTGTCTCTCATTAATGTTACTCGAATGGAGGTGAGTGAGAATCGTCACACCATAAATAGGATAATTGATGATATGGGTAAAATGGTGCGCACCTGGAGCAAAAGCTTTACCGCTCTTGCAAATCGTGTGGAACCACTTCAAAGATTTGTCATATCCCATGCCCAAAACCAAGCCAATCTAAACTCAGTAAGAGATCTTGTTACTGCTGAAACCGCTCTAATTGCTGACCTCCATTCGAAGCTATCTAAGCTATCCTCACAGAAATTGTCACCCAATCTACTACCGGCCCCTGAACTTGTAAAGATATTAAAATCTATTGAGGTTGAAATACCAAATCGTTTAATGTTACCTCGTGATCCGAGGGAAAAACCATGGTACTATTATACAATCTTGCAAACAGACACACTGGCCCTAGAAGATCAACTAGTTATTACTCTAGAAATACCCCTCCTTGATGTAGCTCGCAAATTTAAAATTAAAGAGGCTATTAGTCTACCAGTGCCTTATGGAAAGTCCGATGTCACTGCCGAATATGAGTTAGAGTTTAAAAATTTCGCTATTAGTACAGACGGTCGAGAATATATCATATTAACTCTGGATGATCAAATTAACTGTGGCAGAACAGGTATCAATTTTTGCGCTATGTCATCTGCCGTATACGAGACCAACCGCCATCAGTATTGTACTTTGTCCTTGTATCAGCGAGATTTAAGAAAAATTAAAGATATGTGCAAGGTTCGTGTTACAAACAAGTTAAAACTGCCTCTCGCAAAATACATATCAGAAGGCCAGTGGTTAGTTGCTACCAATCAAAACTTTTATCTCAGAAAGCTTTGTGTAAAAACAGAAGTTGAAGAACATATTGTAGTTTCCCCTCCCTTTCAAGTGATAACTCTGGAATCTGGATGCCGTGCTCTTGCTGACAAACTGGAGCTACCAATATATTTTGAAGGGAAATCGGAATACAAGGTGGTACGTGAAACCCGCATTACCACGCCAATCTTACGAAATTTAACAGCTCTCCCTATTTGGCAACCCATTCAGAAATACAATTTAGATCTTGAAATTGACTTGAAAAAGTTACCCCCCATGGAACCAAAACCAATAGAAGATTTAATTGACATGTTGGAAGCTACAAAGAACAGTGGAAGTTATCACATTCCAGATTCCAAATTACCATATTTCATAATTGCTGGTATTGTACTGATAGTGATTGTGATATTAATAGTATTATGTGTGAAAAGAAATGCCGTGATCCATGCTCTAGTGAAGCGGGTGATTAGTGCTCTTGGTGTTAGTGGTAGATCGTCTACACCCTCCGCTGACCCTCCATCAACATCCTCAATGAACAAAGTCTCAAATAAAACTGTGCGCAGACAACAGGATCAACAAGGAAGTCGCCCGAACTCTATTTTGACCCAAAGCAGTGACTCTGACCCTGAAAACATTGTTGCTGAAAACTCTCCCCCTAGTGCTCAGACTAATAAAACCAGTGCTCAGAAACTCCTAGGTGCTCATGCTCTTGAACTCAAAGCCCCTGCTCCATTGTCAAGTGGTATATGTGTGGAGTTATCAACTGCTAATGCTCCAATCTTTAAGCTGGGGGCTAGCGATAGCCGACCTCCAGCTCGACCAAAATCTCGGCCTAAGACTACACTGTCACTATCTCGGAGAGATAAGTAGTCTTAGGAAGTACTCGAAGAATGTACTGCATACAGCGATGTGACTTAAACCAGAACTGGCCAGTTCGAAATTTCAGTGACAATGGAGATCACCGTGAAGACGAGTGATGTTATAGTGAAAATGAGTGACATAGACTTATTGTTTTATGGATAATGATTTGTTGTTGCAGGTATCGTTACAGAATATTTACTGGCCACCATAGGATGGCTCTACAGAGAATGAGGGAAAGACATTATCTTGGATCCAACCATATAATCGTATATATATATATCTACCTTTCCATGTGCATGCTAGTCTTAATGAACATATTCCTCCATATACTCTACATTTGCTACTCTATCATTTGTGTGTTTTGTGTTTAGCATGCCCATATAAGTAAACGTGATTTATTTGTGGGCCTAAAGTGCCTTTAGGTCATTGGGAGCCTAGTCAATGAATAAGATGAATATCTAACAATTGATTGAACTTTATGTACGTGTATTTTGACTGTTTTGCATGATGATTACTCATGATATTGATGGTTTTTAAGAACCAGATACTTACCTTCGGAGACAACGTTTATGTACTACCCTGTATGGTTATACCTTATATACGCAATTCATCTAATGCATGATTTTGTCTTTAATGGATGATAGACAAAATCTTGCTGGGGGGTGGCACTGTAACACAGTGTGTCATTTTTACTATGAGTATGTAATTAATGAGAGCTATGCCACTGTTTGTACCACTGACCGGAAACTGGCTGAACACATGATCCCTAGTAGAAGGGGTGGTGTGATCGTCGGCAACCCTGGGGATGGCGTGAGGTTTGGTCTGCTGACGTCAAGTTCTAAGAAACTATGGTCCGATCCCAGTCTTTGACGTCAGCAGACAAACAATAGCGTAACAAAACCATTGACACGTCTCCCCAGTGGCAGAACGGGCCGGGGTAGTCAGCGAGATAGAGAGACGGCAAGGAGACGGCATACCAACTTGTTTCCGGGCAGTGGATTACGGTGGCTAGGCTCTGTACCCCTGTTTACAGACCTAGCTTGATTGGAATAAACCTACAACTGTGAACTATCAGTGTTGTGTGCTACTTTGTAACAGATCGACTAGAGCTTAGTTTATGTTTTTGACCATTGTACTGCTTTCTGTGAAGCAAATTTTACAAAGGTAGGCTAATATAAGAGCCATATATCTCTACA
The DNA here is from genome assembly GCA_936440205.1 of Lepidonotus clava. Taxonomy (NCBI): domain Eukaryota; kingdom Metazoa; phylum Annelida; class Polychaeta; order Phyllodocida; family Polynoidae; genus Lepidonotus; species Lepidonotus clava. The sequence goes on along the minus strand of OW387146.1, from coordinate 48,054,742 downwards.
ACAATCCCTGCAATCGCCAGGTGTAGCTTTTCTTTCTTTACTGAGAGATTTGAAAGGAAATACTTTGCAAATGCCTTCTGCATTTCCGGCTGTTCTCTGAGTTATACTCCCTTCCCCCTACTACAGATCATTCAAGTGAACAGCAGGGGGAGGGAGCACTGCAGGTAGAACAGCCAGGACAACCACTCTTTATAGACCTCTCTACTGAGTTGGGGTTAATTTGAATTCATCTACCAAACATTTAATACAAAATGCAACTGAAATGCATGTTTATGAACACCAAAATATATAATAATTTCTATAGTATGTTGAGCATTATTTAGAATTAAAATTAGATTGAGTTTGAACACTTAGGAATTCAAAACAGCTCTCAAGAAAACTTCATAAATGACTCTTTCTAGAAGACTGGGTCTATAGGTCCAAAAGTTACTTTTTGTTGCCATGGTTACCAATAGTTTTCCATGAATTACAGCAAAATACTGAGATGGGGCGCTTTCTCATGTTGAAATTCTTTTTTAGGAGGTCTCATTTTATAAGAAAATGTTTAGTTTGAATGGATTAAGGCTATTATTAAACATTTTCTGATTAGCATTATACTTGAGTTAAACAAGCTAGAACCACACTCAAGTATAATGCTATGTTGTCTATATATTCTTGTCTCACTTAATAAAACTATGAATAGTTTGAGTAAATTCACCCCATTATTAAATAAATTCTCATTGGCATTATTCTTTCACAAGCTAGAACCACACTCAAGTATAATGCTATGTAATTCATATATTATTTCTATTTCATTTGATAAAACCATGATAAGTTTTAGTGAATTCATCCCTTTATTAAACAGATTCTGATTAGCATTATTCTTTCGACAAGCTAGAACCACACTCAAGTATAATGCTATATAATTTATGTATTTTGTGATCTCATTTGATAAAACCATGATATGTTTGAGTAAATCCCATTATTAAACAAATTCTGATCAGTATTATTTTTGCACAAGCTAGAACCACACTCAAGTATAATGCTATGTAATTTATATTTTTTTGTCTCATTTAATAAAACCATGATAATTTTGAGTTAATTCGTTCCATTATTAAACAATTTCTGATTAGCATTATTCTTGCACAAGCTAGAACCACACTCAAGTATGGGGCCATCCATAAATGACGTCATGCGTCTGGAGGGGAGGGGGGGGGGTCCAGGCTCCTATACATTTCTATAGTAAAAGCATGATGAAGGGGGAGAGGGGGGGGTCAAAAATGGTCAAAAATAGGATGACATCATTTATGGACGGCCTCTATAATGCTATGTAATTTATATATATTTTTTGTTTTATTTAATAAAACAACTATATATAGGCCCCATCACCCCCCACACGGCTCCATCACGCCCCACATGGCCCCATCACGCCCCACACGGCCCCATCACGCCCCACACAGCTCCACGAGCGGGAAAATACACTCAAGTATAATGCCATGTAATTTATACATTGCCCCTTTTGCCCCCCCCCCCCACCCCACCCCTGGATCTGCCACTACTCAACACATTACCCATGGCTCCCAAACACTACCCATGGCTCCCACACACTACCCACGACTCCCACACCCTACCAATGGCTCCCACACACTACCCACGACTCCCACACACTACCCACGGCCCCCACACACTACCCACGACTCCCACACCCTATACCCACGACTCCCACACCCTACCCACGACTCCCACACCCTACCCACGACTGCCACATACTACCCACGACCTCCACACACTACCCACGACCCCCACACACTACCCACGACCCCCACACACTACCCACGACCCCCACACACTACCCACGACCCCCACACACTACCCACGACCCCCACACACTACCCACGACTCCCACACCCTACCCACGACTTTCCACACCCTACCCACGACTCCCACACCCTACCCACGACTCCCACACCCTACCCACGACTCCTACACCTCCCTGGGCGGGAAAACAACCCAAACTGTGCCTGGAGATTGATGATCAGCACGGAGAGTGTAGTAACGGGAATGGCGACCTGGGTCAAAGGTCACTTCCTGCAGCTCCCAATACTCGACCTGCAGCTCCCATACTCGACCTGCAGCTCCCATACTCGACCTGCAGCTCCCAATACTTGACCCACAGCTCCCACAACCGATCTACAGCTCCCTGTACTCGCACTTTCCCCACAATCCTCGTTGCTACGCGCTGCCGTTGCTAAGCAACAGGCGCGCGTAGCAACGCCCGGCCCTACCAACGGCGTTTGTGACTTCAACTCACAAGATGAGTATGGCGATTACAACACTTATAGTCAAGCAATGTTCACAATATTAGGCTTGTTTAAGAGCCATTTATCTGTACAATAATCGCTGCAATCGCCAGGTGTAGCTTTTCTGTTTCTGCTGAGAGATTTGAAAGGAAATGCTTGTCAAATGCCTTCTGCACATCTGGCTGTTCTCAGAGTGATACTTCCTCCCCCTGATACTGGTCATATATGGGAACAGCAGGGGGAGGCTGGACAGTGGATGGGCCAGCCAGTAAATCCTGTCTCTATAGACCTACCTACTGAGTGAGGGTTAATTTCAGATGGTCTTTTAATCATTTTATACAAAATACAACTGAAATGGATGTTTATGAACACCAAAATATATGATAATTTCTATAATATGTTGAATATTATTCAGAATTAAAATTGGATTGAGTTTAAATGCTAGGAAATCCAAAACCACTCTTGAGAATACTTTATAAATGACCCTTTCTTGAAGAGTAGGCCTATAGGTCCAAAAGTTACCTTTAGTTGCCATGGTTACCAATAGTTTTCAATGAATTACGACAAAATACTGAGATGGGGCGCTTTCTCATGTTGAAATTCTTTTTTAGGAGGTCTCATTTGATAAGAAAATGTTTGGTTTGAATGGATTAAGGCTATTATTAAACATTTTGTGATTAGCATTATACTTGAGTTAAACAAGCTAGAACCACACTCAAGTATAATGCTATGTATCATACATGTGTTGTTTGCTAAGACCATATTTAGTTTGAGCGAATTTATCCTATTATTAAACAAATTCTGATTAGCATTATTCTTTGCACAAGCTAGAACCACACTCAAGTATAATGCTATGCAATCTTATTGGTATTGTTTGCTGAGACCACAATAATTATGGTCAAATTTATCCCTTTATTAAACAAATTATCATTATCATTATTCTTTACACAAGCTAGAACCACACTCAAGTATAATGCTATCTAATCTGTATATTTATTGTCTCATTTAAAAAAAAAACATGATAAAGTTGCACAAATTCATCCAATTATTAAACAAATTCTGATTAGCATTATTCTTGCACAAGCTAGAACCACACTCAAGTCTAATGCTATCAGCTACGGCCCCTACACACCATCTACACCCTTCACACACCACCTACGACTTTCACACACCACCTACGACTTTCACGCACCACCTACGACTTCCATGCACCATCTAAGACTTCCACGCACCACCTACGACTTCCACGCACCACCTACGACTTCCACGCACCACTCTGTTGAGCATTTCAATAAGCAGAGACGTCCCAGCCCCAGAGACGTCTCTGTAGTTCTCTCTGTAGTGACGTGTTCGCAGGGGAGGATCCAAAAATTGAAAGGGGGGGCATGAATGCATGGAGGAGGGGGCCCAAACATGATGATAACCAAAAAAAAAAAAAAAAAAAGAAAAGAAGAAGAAGAAGAAGAAGAAGAAGAAAGAAGAAAAAAGAAAATCCCCCACCATGAGAATGTCTTTGTCAGATCCAGATCCTTAAAACACAGTTTCATTACAAAGTCGCAAATAGGTCTCTCCAGCAAGACTTTTGCCCATCCTGCAATGTATTTTGCGGGTCCCAGCTGTAGTGGCGGGAACTCCATGCAGCGCCCCAAGCGCCCCAAGTGGCAGTAATAGGTACTAGATATTCACGTGGGGCCCTGACAAACGCAGAGCATCACGGCACTGAATGAATCCCAATTAAACTCTTCCAGGCTGTCAGAATACTTCACCAGCGACCCTATGACACCCCACTCAACCCTACAACGCCTCAGACAACCCTGATTGTTGATATCGCCGTCTGTTGCTAAGCTGTGGCCGCCCGTTCCTAAGCGACGGCCGCCCTTAACAACGGCGATTGTGACTTCAACTCAGAAGATGATTTTGGCGATTACAGCACATGCAGTCAAGCAATTTTCAAAATATTAAACTTGTTTCTATATCATATATAAGCCTCTTGTCCTAAATAAAACAGATTTTGAGTTCCAGGAGGTGGTTGAGACGTCCGCCGTTACTACGCGCGGCCGTTTCTAAGCAACGGCCGGCCCTAGCAACGACGACACACTGGATGACAGCTTCCCGATCGTAGAGCATTTCCAGAGCAATACATCCTGGTTTAAAGTCATCTTCCACCCACACCATGGCCCTCACAATATCCCCAACGCCATTACACAAAAACCAGGACACTAACACACTCACGACGGCCCTCATATGATGATAAGAGGCGGAGGTTGTTACTAAGTGACGGCCACTCACAGCAGTGACGATTGTGCCTCATACAACACCATACAACCCAACAAACGTCACACAACACTACGACACCCCACACAACCCTAAAACAACTCCTCAGCCATGTGTATCTTGAAGACAGTGCGTGGAGGTCGTAGGAAGTCTGTAATCATTATAAAAATTATCTGATTTACAGTTATGATCGTCGTTGCTACGTGTGGCTGTTGCTAAGCAACGGCCGTTCCTAGTTACGGCAACGTCACTTCCGGCTGTTCTCATAATGGCACTCCCTCCCCCTGATCATCAATTATATATACAGGAACAGCAGGGGGAGGGAGTACAGTGAATGGAAAAGCCAGCAAATCCAGTCTCTATAGATCTTTGTACTGAGATAGGGTTGATTTGAATTTGGCTATTAACTATTTATTACAAAATGCAACTGAAATGCATGTTCTTGCACACCAAAATATATGATAATTCCTATAGTATGTTGAATATTATTCAGAATTGAAATTGGATTCAGTTTAGACACTTAGGTATTCAAAACAGCTCTTCAGAAAACTTTCTAAATGACCCCTTCTTGAAAAGTGGGTCTATAGGTCAAAAAGTTACCATTTGTTGCTATGGTTACCAATAGTTTTCAGTGAATTACAGCGAAATGCTAAGATGGGGCGCTTTCTCATGTTGAAAATCTTTTTTAGGAGGTCTTATTTGATAAGAAAATGTTAAGTTTGAATGGATAAAGGCTATTATTAAACATTTTCTGATTAGCATTATACTTGAGTTAAACAAGCTAGAACCACACTCAAGTATATAATGTTATTGAAATTGTATATTATTTCTATTGTTTGGTAAGACCATGACAAATTTGAATGAATTTATCCTTTTATTACACACCTCCCCCAAACGCAAAATGACATTCTGTCCCACACAACTACCCACGGCTCCCACACCCTACCCACGGCTCCCACACACTACCCACGGCTCCCACACCCTACCCACGGCCCCCACACACTACCCACGGCTCCCACACACTACCCACGGCTCCCACACCCTACCCACGGCCCCCACACACTACCCACGGCTCCCACACATTACCCACGGCTCCCACACACTACCCACGGCCCCCACACACTACCCACGGCCCCCACACACTACCCACGGCTCCCACACACTACCCACGGCTCCCATACACTGCTCACTGCTCCCATACTCTACCTACGACTCCCACACACTACCTAAAACGCCTGACTCGCCCCTACGACACTCCAGGGGTGTGCAAGTGCTCGCACATTCGCACCAATGTGCGAATTTTGTCACAGAATGTGCGAATTTTTAGCACAAATTTATATAGGAAAGTGAAAATGCTATACAAAAATGTGCAAAAAGTGACTAGATTGTGCGAATTTTGCTGTGAGTTTTGCTAAAATAAGTGGGGGTCTGCACACCCCTGCACTCAGGGCGGGAAAATAACCCAAACTGCCCCTGGAGATTGATGGAATGGTCGGAGAGTGTAGTGGTTCCGCCGGCCGCGGCCGTTGCTACGCGCGGTCGTTGCTTAGCAACGGCCGCGCGTAGCAACGGCCGCAATTGTGAATGATTTGGAAAATGTTTCATTCCTAAGCTTCTACTGCATCGATTTTGCCATCTTTTTTTTTAAACTCATCAGACCACCACCCTGACACAGTCCGGAACGCCCAGACACAGTCCCCAATGCCCTAATACAGCCCCAACCGCCCTGACACAGCCCCCAACGCCCTGACACAGCCCCCAATGCCCTGACACAGCCCCCAACGCCCTGACACAGTCTATAACGCCCTGACACAGCCCCCAATGCCCTGACACAGCCCCCAACGCCCTGACACAGTCTATAACGCCCTGACACAGCCCCCAATGCCCAGACACAGCCCCCAACGCCCTGACACAGTTCATAACGTCCTGACACAGTCCAGACTCAACCCACAGCCCCCACACCTCCCTGGGCGGGAAAATAACCCAAACACTGCCTGGAGATTGATGGAATGGTCGGAGATTGTGTCGGGGAGGGCCGTTGCTAAGGAACGGCTGCCCCTAGCAACGGCGATTGTGACCTCATCTGAGAAGATGATTATGGCGATTACAACACTTGTAGTCCACCAATTTTCACAATATTAGGCTTGTTTAAAAGGAAATTATCTCTACAATAATCGCTGCAATCGCCAGGTCTCTCTTTTCTTTATGTGCTGAGAAATTTAAAAAATGTGTAGGTGGAAGGGGGGGGGGGCTGGAATAGCCTCCAACCTAACATTTTAAATTTCACCCATCTTAGTTTCTAGTCGGCCAACTTTTACAATCTTGTTATCAAATTGATCAGAAAATTGAATCTTAATCGTATTCTTGTCGTTAAAATCATGTTAAAGGAGGCCTTTGGCCACAATTGTGACAGCTGTGACAGCTGCTTTGCTTTGAGACTAGCTGCTCCTTTATTTGCACTTACTCCCTTTGACAGGTGATTCTGTCAGGCAACATCAGGGGGAGGGTGCCAGTGGATGGAACAGCTGACTTGTTTTCAGCAAAAGTTACTGATAGTTGCTATGGTTACCAATCTTTTTAGGCTAATTACAGCAAAATACTAAAATGGGGCGCTTTCTCATGTTGAAAATCGTTTTTAGGAGGTCTCATTTGATAAGAAAATGTTTAGTTTGAATGGATTGAGGCTATTATTAAACATTTTCTGATTAGCATTATACTTGAGTTAAATTACACAAGCTAGAACCACACTCAAGTATAATGCTACGTAATTTATATATTTCTTTTGTCTCGTTTGATAAAACCAGGATAAGTTTGAGTAAATTCATCCCATTATTAAAGAAATTCTGATTAGCATTATTCTTACACAAGCTAGAACCACACTCAAGTATAATGCTATGTAATTTATATTTTATTCTGGTCTCATTATTAAAACCATGATAAGTTTGAGTAAATTCATCCCATTATTAAACAAATCCTGATGAGCATTATTCTTGCACAAGCTAGAACCACACTCAAGTATAATGCTATTCAATTTGTATCATATTTGTCTTGTTTGATAAGACGATAATGAGGTTGAGCGAATATATCCTTTTATTGAACACATTCTTATTAGCATTATTCTTTGCACAAGTTAGAACCACACTCAAGTATAATGCTATGTATTCTTTATATAATTTTTGCTCACTTAATAAAACCGGTACCATGATAAGTTTGAGTAAATTCATCACATTATTAAACAAATTCTGATCAGCATTATTTTTCCACAAGCTAGAACCACACTCAAGTATAATGCTATGTAATTTGTATTATACTTCATTTCCCACACTCGACCTACAGCTCCCCGACTCGACCTACACTTCCCACACTCGACCATCACCTCCCACACTCGATCTATAGACAAAGTATTCATCTCTGGATATTGTCATTCCAGAGACGAACAGGACCCCCCTTAAAAAGGTGTACTGTCATTTACGTTACAACGGGTTTGAAGCAAGGGACTGGTTATTATTTGAAAATTTGTGGAAATCTCCTTTCTAGGAGGCACTTTCATAAGTCTCTTGACATTGGGGAAGAAGGTCATTGGCGCCATGTTTAAATGAAGACCGATTCAAATGTTTAATATATATATGCTAGGGTTTAGTCAATCTGTTTTCAAATCATACAAATTGTGGTGCCCCTGTATCATTCTTTTGTAACTAAAATCAGGCCCCCCCCCCCCACAGAGGAAATTTCTTAAAATGTTCCACCTATTGAGACCCACCACTCTTTCCATCCTTTTGACCCCACAGATTGCGAATAAGAATTGCTGTATTTCCCCAGGATTTCCATTGATTTCCCTTGGGATTTCCTTTCAAGGGCTCACTCAACAATAGCAATTATTATTTTAGACATATGGGTTTAAGCATTGAATAGATATTTTAATAAGCTTTTAAATGATATATTTGCCGTTTCTGTATGTTGAAGACTTATCAAAGTATTCTAATTGGAAAAATATGGAAAGATTATGGAAAAATGATCATTTTTCCGGGCGGCTATGGCCGAATTGGGGAGCACAGCCTTGGGCAGCTAGGCCTATAGGCGGATTAGGGTCTAAAAGGTTAAAAAGTTCATTGTAACCCCCTAAAAAGATAGGAGAAAATATTGAATATTGGGAACCTCGCCACTCCCTTTATAAGTTTAAATTATTGACATGATAAGCAGGGATTCTCGTTACCTCCCCCCCCCCCCCCCACCGCAGACCCTGGGTGCGGGCCTGTAAAACCTGGGTTGGTAAACTTCAAGTCCTCTATATTTGCCCTGCAGTGCCCCTACCCCAGGGCCCCACCTCTTTTAAACGAGCACTCCACAATCGGATCGGGGCTACAGGCCCCGGGCTACAGGCCCCCTACAGGCAAGCCCCGACCAGGGGAGGGGCTTGCTTTGCAGGCTACTCGACCTACAGCTCAGGGCGGGAAAGGGGCCAAACCTCTGCTTGGAGAGTCGGCTGTTGCTAAGCAAGGGCCGCGCGTAGAAACGGCCGGGCGTAGCAGCGGCGATCGTAACTTATGATTATGATGTCCTTTCTCAGCTTCTACGGCACTGCATGGTGACTTCCCGATCATCTAGCATCTCAGCAGCAGAATGAACCCAATTAAGGTTATCCAAACTGTCAGAACACTTCATACGTCTTCTATACACTGCCGACAGTCTCGAACTTCTAAGCAATTGCTACGCGCGGCCGTTGCTACGCGCGGCCGTTGCTTAGCAACGGCCGCGCATAGCAACGGCCGCGCTTAGCAACGGCGATCCTAACTTATTTTTATGGTATCTGTTTCCTTTCTCAGCTTCTACTGCATCAATTTTGACAATTTTTTTTTTCAAACTTATCAGAATTTAGTGATGTTTTCGAATATTTGCATAGGGATACTGTTTAGGGTGATCTATGGCCATAAACACGGCCACAAACACGGTCACAACTCATGAACATCACCAATGTCACTTCCGGCCGTTCTCATAGTGATACTCCCTCCCCCCGATCATTGATCATTATGTGGGAACAGCAGGGGGAGGTAGGACAGTGGATGGAAAAGCCAGCAAATCCAGCCTCTATAGACCAGTGCACTGAGTTAGGGTTAATTTGAATTTGACTGTGTATCATTTAATACAAAATGTAACTGAAATGCATGAATATGCACACCAAAAAATACAATAATTTCTATAGTAAGTTGAATAGTATTTTGAATTAAAATCAGACTGACTTTGAATGCTTAGAAATTCAAAACAGCTCTCATCAAAAGTTCATAAATGACCCTTTCTTGAAGAGTGGGTCTATAGGTCCAAAAGTTACCTTTTGTTGCTATGGTTACCAATAGTTTTCAGTGAATTACAGCAACATACTGAGATGGGGCGCTTTCTCATGTTGAAATTCTTATTTAGGAGGTCTCATTTGATGAGAAAATGTTTAGTTTGAATGGATTGAGGCTATTATTAAACATTTTCTGATTAGCATTATACTTGAGTTAAACAAGCTAGAACCACACTCAAGTATAATGTGTGATGTAATTAATATTTTCTTTGGTCTCATTTAATAAAACCTTGATACGTTTGAGTAAATTCTTCCCGTTATTAAACAAATTCTGATTAGCATTATTCTTGCACAAGCTAGAACCACACTCAAGTATAATTCTATGTAATTTGTATCATATTTGTCTTGTCTGCTAAGACCGTGATACGTTTGAGCAAATTCATCCTTTTATTAAACAAATTCTGATTAGCATTATTCTTTGCACAAGCTAGAACCACACTCAAGTATAATGCTATGTAATTGTATCTTGTTTGTATCATTAAATTTTGATAAGACCATGATGAATTTGAGTGAATTTATGCTTTTATTAAACAAATTCTGATTAGCATTATTCTTTGGACAAGCTAGAACCACCCTCAAGTATAATGCTATGTAATTTATGTATTTTTCGTCTCATTTAATCAAATCATGATAGGTTTGAGTAAATTCATCACATTATTAAACAAATTATCTTTGTCATTATTCTTGCACAAGCTAGAACCACACTCAAGTATAATGCTAAGTAATTTGTATTATATTGTTTGCTAAGACCATAATAAGTTTGAGCAAATTCATCCTTTTATTAAACAAATTCTGATTAGCATTATTCTTTGCACAAGCTAGAACCACACTCAAGTATAATGCTATGTAATTAATTCACCCCCCAACAAAAGAAATTTTTCCAGAAGTTCCACTGGTCTTTCCTTCCAAAATTTAGAAACCCCTAAAATTAGTTGGAAAATATTGAAAAGTTCCACCTTTTACTGTTCACCACCCCACTTTTTCAAAATAGGTCTATAGGCAAATGTTCCACTTATGGAACCTCACCCCCCCCCCCCCCCCCAGCAGACCCTGGGAATGTCCCTGATCCACACCATCCAGTCATAAATTCGCACTTTTTTGGATATATAGCTTTTTCATTTTCCTATATAATTTTCAGGACAAAATTCGCACTTTCTTAGACAAATAAGCACATTTGTGCGAATTTGCGAGCATTTGCACACCCCTGACGTCTCCAAGACATCACCCACGACCTCAGGGCGGGAAAGGGACCAAAACTCTGCTTGGAGATTGAGGGAAATGGTCGGAGATTGAAGTGCAATTACGAGACGTACCCTACAGCCCTAAGACTCAACCTACGGCCCCCAGACACTCACCACTGCCCTCAGATACTTATCACGTTCCTCAGACACTCACAACGACCTCCAGACGCTCACTACAGCCCTCAGACGGCCTCAGACACTCACTACAGTGCTACGACAGCCCGTTGCTAAGCTGCAGCGGCCTGTTGCTAAGCGTCGTGGTCGTTGCTAGGCACCGGCCGCGCTTAGCAACGGCCGCGGGACCCGCGACGGCCACTTTCTACAGCTCTAACTAAAAAAGTGTCCAATAGAAATAAAATTTGACCTGTTATATCATTTGCATGGCACCAATCTAAACTTGTGGTCTTTTTCCTGGGTCCAAAACCCCCATTTTTAAGGATTTTAGACCATTTATGCAATACTTGAAATGTCTTCTGCTCACAGGTCACACTTTCAGTTGTGATGTCACTTCCTGCTGTTCTCTTAGTGAAACTCCCTCCCCCATAATGTTGATCATATGTGGGAATAGCAGGGGGAGGCAGGACAGCAGATGGACCAGCCAGGAAATCCTTACTCTATAGATCTGGGTATTGAATAGGGGTTAATTTGAATTTGTCTTTCAATCATTTCATACAAAATGGATCTAAAATGAATGTTTATGAACATCAAAATATATGATAAATTCTATAGTATGTTGAATATTATTCAGAATTAAAATTACATTGAGTTTGAACACTTAGAAATTTAAAACAGCTCTCAAGAAAACTTCATAACTGACCCTTTCTTGAATGGTGGGTCTATAGGTCCAAAAGTTACTTTTTGTTGCCATGGCTACCAATGGTTTTCGGTGAATTACAGCAAAATACTGAGATGGGGCGCTTTCTCATGTTGAAATTCATTTTCAGGAGGTCTCATTTGCTAAGAAAATGTTTAGTTTGAAAGGATTAAGGCTATTATTAAACATTTTCTGATTAGCATTATACTTGAGTTAAACAAGCTAGAACCACACTCAAGCATAATGCTATGTAATTTATATATCTTTTGTCTCATTTAATAAAACCTTGATACGTTTGAGTAAATTCTTCCCGTTATTAAAGAAATTCTGATTAGCATTATTCTTGCACAAGCTAGAACCACACTCAAGTATAATGCTGTGTTATTGATATATGTTTTTCATCTTATTCAATAAAACCATGATACGTTTGAGTAAATTAATCCCTTTATTATATAGATTCTGATTAGCATTATTCTTTCGACAAGCTAGAACCACACTCAAGTATAATGCTATGCAATGTTATTTGTATTGTTTGATAAAACCATGATAAATTTGAATGACTTTATCCTTTTATTAAACAAATTATCATTATCATTATTCTTTACACAAGCTAGAACCACCCTCAAGTATAATGCTATCACCTACAGCTCCCACACACCACCTACGACTTACACACACCACCTATGACTTACACACTCCACGTACGACCTCCACACTCCACCTACGACCTCCACACTCCACCTATGACTTTCACACTCCACCTACGACCTCTACACTCAACCTACGACTTTTACACAACACCCACAACTTCCACACACTACCCACGGCCTCCACACACTGCCCATGGAACCCGGATGGAATCCAAGAAGCGGGAAACGTTATCCGGCGGCGCCCAAAACATGTATATGAAAGCAGCAAAACCGGAAAGGCCCTGCCCTGTGGATAATGAAGTTGTCTGACTCGACCCATAGCCTCCAGACTCGACCCACGACCTCCAGACTTGACCCTTAGCTTCCAGACTCAAGGCAGGGCCTCCAGACTCGACCCAAAGCCTCCAGACATGATCTGTGGCCTTAAGATTTGTCCACAGCCTCCGTTTTTAAGCTCTGACTGCCTTGACGGCCGGTTGCTACGCGCGGCCGTTGCTAAGCAACGGCCGCGCGTAGCAACGACGATCGTAACTGCAAATTCAGAATCTACACACCTGTGCTATGGCTCTCAAATACTGCCCACGAACCTTACCCACTGCCCACAGCACCCACACACTACCCCCAGCTCCCTCGAGTTACCAACAGCTTATCCAGGGCTCTCAAGATGACTACTGTTGCTTTGTAATGACGTTACAAATGCCTTCTGCACTCTGGCTGTTCTCTGAGTGATGCTCCCTCCCTCTGTACATCAACCATACACTTGAATAGCAGGGGGAGGCAGTACAGCAGATGGGAGAGCCAGCAGATCCTGTCACTAGAGACCTATCTACAAAGAAAGGGAGAATTTGAATATGACTTTATTCATTCCAAACTAAATGCAACTAAAATGCATGTTTAATAACACCAAAATATATGATAAATTCTCTAGTATGTTGAATATTTTTCAGAATTAAGATTTGATTGAGTTTAGACACTTAGGAATTCAAAATAACTTTTAAAAATTTTCATAAATGACCCTTTCTTGAAGAGTAAGTCTATAGGCCCAAAAGTTACCTTTTGTTGCCATGGTTACCAATAGTTTTCAGTGAATTACAACAAAATACTGAGATGGGGCGCTTTCTCATGTTGAAAATCTTTTTAAGGAGGTCTCATTTGATAAGAAAATGTATAGTTTGAAAGGATTAAGGCTATTATTAAACATTTTCTGATTAGCATTATACTTGAGTTAAACAAGCTAGAACCACACTCAAGTATAATGCTATGCAACATCATTTGTATTGTTTGTTAAAACCATGATAAATTTGAATGACTTTATCCTTTTATTAAACAAATTCTGATTATCATTATTCTTTACATTACACAAGCTAGAACCACACTCAAGTATAATGCTATGCAATATCATTTGTATTGTTTGTTAAAACCATGATAAATTTGAATGACTTTATCCTTTTATTAAACAAATTCTGATTAGCATTATTCTTTGCACAAGCTAGAACCACACTCAAGTATAATGCTATTCAATTTGTATCATATTTGTCTAGTTTGATAAGACGATAATGAGTTTGAGCGAATTTATCCTTTTATTAAACACATTCTTATTAGCATTATTCTTTGCACAAGCTAGAACCACACTCAAGTATAATGCTAGATGGAATCTTATATTATTGTTTGATAAAACAATGATAAATCTGAATGACTTTATCCTTTTATTAAACAAATTCTGATTATCATTATTCTTTACATTACACAAGCTAGAACCACACTCAAGTATAAGATAATTACCACCCACAACCTCCACACACTCCCCTCACACTTCACTAACTCTCCACACACTCCCAACGCATTTCACACACTCCGGATCCTCTCAGCCTTAGGGCGGGAGAAGCACCAAAACTGTGTTTGGAGATTCATGTTTAACAAATGGTGCCAACGGCTGCCGTAGCAATTTAACAGCAAATTAAACCCAGAATTTGTACCCAGAATTTCGAAAATCGCCTCCGGAAGCAGCATTATCGGGGCTAAGGTATGCACTTTCTGTGCACTGACTCTGGAAAACACATTATCTGTCCACCAGCGTGTTGCGTCTGTTCTACAGCTCACAGCTCAGTGAAAATCAGATATTTATGGAGGAAATTACATCTTGAACGCGCTCATAGGTGTTAGAATTCTGTGCGATCATTATTAAGGGAGCTACGGCATATATGAGTATTAACATTCACATTTATTTATGGCTGCTTTTGGCGGAAAAGTTACAAAGGTGGTGGTTGCTAGGCTGCGGTGGTGGTTGCTAAGCAACGGCCGCCCCTAGCAACAGCATTGCACCTCTCGACGCATCTGCGAACTTTCTACCTCTACAACCTATATAGACCCAAGACTCGACCCACGTCCTCCAGATTCAATCCAGGGCCTCCAGACTCTACCTAAAGCCTCCAGATTTGCCCAGAGTAGCGTGTTTACCGCAGCGTCGATCGCCAAGGGTCAGAGCGTCATTTTATCAATGGCATCCGAAATTTTGTGTTTCCTCCGATATAACTCCGCTATCAGACTAGCTACACGCCTGCCAGACATATCAAATGAAAGATCTTCCTCTCCTCTTTCCTATGATGCCAGTGTTGAGTAAATTGGAGCATCCATGGCGACGCTGGAACGACTTTACCGTTTTATGTCTACGTTGTTAAGCTGCGGTCGACCCTGGCAATAGCGACGTCACTTCCGGCTGTTCTCATAGTAAGACTCCCTCCCCCTGATCAGTGATCATATATGGGAACAGCAGGGGGAGGTAGTACAGTGGATGGAAAAGCCAGCAAATTCAGTCTCTATAGATTGGTGCACTGAGTTGGGGTTAATTTCGAATTGTCTTACATTCATTTCATGCAAAATGTAACTGAAATGCATGTATATGCGCACCAAAATATATGATAAGTTCTATAGTATGTTGAATATTATTCATAATCAACATTGGATTGAATTTGAACACTTAGGAATTCAAAACAACTCTTAAGAAAACTTCATAAATGACCACTTCTTAAGCAGTGCATCTATAGGTCTAAAAGTTACCTTTTGTTGCCATGGTTACCAATAGTTTTCAGTGAATTACAGCAAAATACTGAAATGGGGCGCTTTCTCATGTTGAAAATCTTTTTTAGGAGGTCTTATTTGATAAGAAAATGTTTAGTTTGAATGGATTAAGGCTATTATTAAACATTTTCTGATTAGCATTATACTTGAGTTAAACAAGCTAGAACCACACTCAAGTATAATGTGTGATGTAATTAATATTTTCTTTGGTCTCATTTAATAAAACCTTGATACGTTTGAGTAAATTCTTCCCGTTATTAAACAAATTCTGATTAGCATTATTCTTGCACAAGCTAGAACCTCACTCAAGTATAATGCTACGTTGTCTATATATTCTTGGTTGGTTGGTTATTGGTTGCTTTACGCCCTAATCAACTGCCAGGGTCATATCAAGGGCGGTGATGGTGATCGAATCTATGAGAAGGTAGAGACCATACCCCTACACATTTACCGAAGTAGGTGTTCTTTAATGTGCCTGGTCCCATAGACAGGGCCAGACACACAACAGCCGGTGGCACAAGGCCTTTGATATCCCAGTCGTTGTCACTGGGAGAAACACAGAGGGGTGTAGCAGCCCTGCCTGGCCCAGCCGAGAATCGAACCCGGCTCTCCCGCATGCCAAGCGAACGCTCTAACCGCTTCACCACCCTGTGCCCCATATATTCTTGTCTCATTTAATAAAACTATGAATAGTATGAGTCAATTCACCCCTATTAAACAAATTCTCATTGGCATTATTCTTTCATCATAAGCTAGAACCGTTCTTAAGTATTATGCTAACCATGGCCCCTAGACATTAGACACAACCCAAGGCCCTCCCTCCCCCAATCCCCCCACACACATTGCCTACAGTGACGAAATACTACCCCAGCCATCACGAACTGCCCACAGTGACCAGACACTACCCAAGGCTCCCACACACTGCCCACAGCAACCAGACACTACCCATGGCACCCATACACTGCCCACAGCGACCAGACACTAGGTACTACCAATCCAAAAATAAATATTTCATTTTCACCCCGATTTATATCTACCTGGAAAGACTGTTACTTTTGAAATCCAGAAGTTTTTACAGAAACCTTCTATCTTAATTAGAACCGCAGATATTCAATAAAATAACCCCCTAAAATGGGAGTAAATTCTGTCATATTTGCCATACATTTCCTATATAGGTATTGTGATCCTTTTATACATGTACCCTGTAACAGTAAAAACTAGTAATTGGTGTAACTCAAGAACTAATTAAGTTACAAACACGAAATAAAAAGTGGCATGATGAGTAATACACCAACCATAAAGATAACCAGGTTTGATCCTTTTCCTCAAAAATTATATTTTTGGCAAAAACCATATTCAAAATTCAGAGATACACAGATTATTAGCCCATTACATTCCCGTATAACTTAAAAATGGGTATCAGAAGATTTAGACAGGCGCACATAATGATTATGATATGTAGTGCCACAATGTTTTATGCAATACCATGCCAATTTTAGTCAGATAACTTCACACATTTTGAATTTGATGCTTTGAAACAAACAAAACATGCAAAAATGATGCAAAAGACAATTTGGTCATAAAAACTGGCGCATTGAATGTGAACCCCTGCGCATCTTCTTATACATTCAAAGTTTGGTTATTCTTATACAAAATTTCCCAAGGAACACGTTGGTGCAGTCCATTTTCACGTTGGAAACTTCATTACTACTGAAAAAGCATGTTGAAAAATTACCTTTTTTTGAGACCCTAAAAATTGAGAAAATTCTGAATTCTAAAAAATGCCACTGTGCACAAATTAAAGGGGCTGTCTCGTCCGTGTGACGGACGTAAATGGATGCGTTGTAACCCCTGAAATACCGCGCCAAATTCACGACGTGACCAATGACGTCGCGTTATCACGTTCTGAAAGGGCAAAACACGTCCCTAGTGACAGCGTCGTCAAGCTAAAGTCGGCGGATGTATCTGGAGACACTCACGGACGAGAATGCCCCTTTAAAGGCCTGGAATTCTACTTTAAATTGATACTAAGTACAGTCAATTCCCTCCGGTAGATCCTTAGATATTGTAAAATGAAAGTTACACTAAAACCAAGACTGAAATTCCGACTGGTCACAGAAAACAGGGCTAAATGTGTCCAGAATCTATACCCCGTGCGTTGGTAGTACCTACAGACACTACCCAAGGCCCCCACACACTGCCCACAGCAACCAGACACTACCCACGGCACCCATACACTGCCCACAGCGACCAGACACTACCCAAGGCCCCCACACACTGCCCACAGCGACCAGACACTACCCAAGACTCCCAAACCTTACCCATGGCCAAGAGGCGGGAAATGTTATCCGGCGGCGCCCTGAACATGTATATGAAAGCAGCAGGAGAGCTGGTTGCTAGGGGCGGAGCAACGGCAGTGGTCGCGGCCGCCCTTAGCAACGGCGATTGTAAGGGCTTTTGACAGTGTGTGGAAGGTGTGGGCAGTGCCTGGGGGCAGTGGATAGTATGTGGAGATTGTGGTTAGTGTGTGGAGCTTGTAGGTTACTGTGTGGCCCTTCCTTACTCCAAATTGCAGTCACGATTGCCGTTGCTAGGGCCGGCCGCCCCTAACAACGGCGATCGCGATGTCCGCGATTGTGTTTTAGCGCTTCTAACAAAATAAGTACGCAATCCAAACCAAATCTGACGTGATATTCCATTAAAGGTCACAATTCTAAGCAGCTGGTTTTTTTCCCGGGTCCAAAAGACCCATTTTGAAGGATTTGAGACCATTTGTTTGGCGAATGTCCTCTTCTCAGTCTGCCGGCTGTTCTCTCTGTCTCTCCTCCCTCCCTCCTATCACAACTCGCAACGGCGAACGTGACAAGATGTTTATTACAATTGTAGTACTTATAGTTGGCTCATTTTGGCAATCTTGATGTCAAATTGATGAGAAAATTAATTCTGAATTTGATTCTTTTGTTACTACCTGTTGCAACATTTTATGTTGTTGCAAACATATGGCTGATGCTTTGCTTTGAGACTAGCTGATCCTATATTGAAACTTACTCCCTGTAACCACCAATCCTGTTAGGCAACAGCAGGGGGAGGGTGCCAGCAGATGGAACAGCTGACTTGTTTTCAGCAAAAGTTACTGACAGTTGCTATGGTTACCAATCTTTTTAGGCCAATTACAGCAAAATGCTGAGATGGGGCGCTTTCTCATATTGAAATTCTTTTTTAGAAGGTCTCATTTGATAAGAAAATGTTTAGTTTGAATGGATAAAGGCTATTATTAAACATTTTCTGATTAGCATTATACTTGAGTTAAACAAGCTAGAACCAGACTCAAGTATAATGCTTTGTAATTGCCCAATTGGAAAATTTAGAAATCATCAATGTCACATGTCTTTGTTGATTATTTATCCTCATGTCCCACGTTGAATTTATCAAATGCTCATGTTGCATGTCACCATACTTTTCACCCTGTCTGTTGCGTCATTATAAGCCCTCATGTCGCATGTCAAATTTAACAAACAGCCATGTCACCGTGTCAAACTTAGTAGTCAACCCACATCACAGCGACCAGACACTGCCCATGGCCTCTACACACTACCCACGGCTCCCACACAGTGTCCTCGGCCCTCACACACTGCCCACAGCGACCAGACACTGTCCGTGGCCCCCACACACTACCCACGGCCCCCACACACTGCCCACGGCCCCTACACACTACCCATGGCCCCCACACACTACCCACGGCCCCCACACACTACCCATGGCCCCCACACAGTACCCACGGCCCCCACACACTACCCATGGACCCCAAACACTATCCACGGCCCCCACACACTACCCACGGCCCCCACACACTACCCACGGCCCCCGCACACTGCCCACGGACCCCACACACTACCCATGGCCCCCACACATTACCCACGGCCCCCACACAGTACCCATGGCCCCCACACACTACCCACGGCCCCCACACACTACCCATTGCCCCCACACACTACCCACGCCCCCCACACACTACCTACGGCCCCCACACACTACCCACGGCCCCCACACACTGTCCACGGCCCCCACACACTACCCATGGCCCCCACACACTGCCCACGGCCCCCACACACTGCCCTCAGCGACCAGACACTGCCCACGGCCCCCACACACTGCCCACAGCAACCAGACACTGCCCATTGCCCCCACACACTGCCCACACCACGACCCTCACACATTCAATCCCACCCTCACACACTCAATACCATCCTCACACATTCAGCACGGCCCTCACACACTAAACCCCGCCCTCACACACTCACCATCACCCTCTCACACTCCCAACCACCTCAGGGCGGGAAAAGGACCAAGCCTGTGCTTGGAGGGCAAGTCTGTGCTTGGAGAGTGTCCCGACCTGACCTAGGTCAAAGTTCAGATCCGGTACTCGGACGTTGCGGAAATGACGTCCTGCCGCTTTCAGAAAGTGTTTCTTTTCTCAGCTTGTACTGCACCGATTTTGCCAATTCTTTTTTTCAAACTTATCAGAATTTAAAGAGCTTTTTGCATATTTGCATTAGAACCGTGTTAGAAATGATCTATGGCCACAAACACGGCCGAAAACACAGCGGGAAATGGGCCAAACCTCTGCTTGGAGAGTCTCTTAGATCTGCGCCCCCCAACTGCGCCTCCCCAACGCCCTGACACAGTCCCCACCACCCTGACACAGTCCCCAACGCCCTGACACAGTCCCCAACGCCCTGACACGATGCTCAGGGCGGGAAAAGGACTAAAACTGTGCCTGGAGATTGAAGGAAATGGTCGGAGATTGAAGTGTCACATCGCAGTTGCTACGCGCGGCTGTTGCCTAGCAACGGCCGCGCATAGCAACGGCTCAACCTACAGCTCCCACACTCGACCTACAGCTCCCACACTCGACCTACAGCTCCCACACTCGACCTACAGCTCCCACACTCGACCTACAGCTCCCCTTTGGCTCAGAGATTTGATGGGAAATACTAGGGAGTTCACGGGGGGCCCCAGCGGCCACGGACAAACCGCGTTTCCGACTCGCGATGTCCGCGGCCGCGTCTTTCGGCGGCCCTACCTCTGAAAGTTCACAATACTAATGAAATCTAACCTGATATCCTTGCAGAGTATTTAATTCTGAGCAGCTGGGCTTTTTCCCGGGTCCAAAAGACCCATTTTGAAGCATTCTCGACCATTTGTCTGTCTGCAAAACTTTGGATTCTTCAAATACTTATAAAACGAATTCTGCACTTCCGGTTATTCTCTGAGTGAAACTCCCTCCCCCCTAATGTTGATCGTATTATGGGAATAGCAGGGGGAGGTAGTACAGCAGATGGAACAGCCAGGAATTCTTACTCCATAGCTCTGTGTGCTGAATAGGGGTTAATTTGACTTTGTTTTTCATTCATTTCGTACAAAATGCAACTGGAATTCATGTATAAGCACACTAAAATATATGATAATTTCTATAGTATGTTGAATATTATTTAGAATTAAAATTGGATTGAGTTTGATCACTTAGAAATTCAAACAGCTCTCAAAAAAACAACATAAATGACCCTTTCTTGAAGAGTGGGTCTATAGGTCCAAAAGTTACTTTTTGTTGCCATGGTTACCAATAGTTTTCAGTGAATTGCAGCAAAATACTGAGATGGGGCGCTTTCTCATGTTGAAAATCCTTTTTAGGAGGTCTCATTTGATAAGAAAATGTTTAGTTTGAAAAGATTAAGGCTATTATTAAACATTTTCTGATTAGCATTATACTTGAGTTAAATTACAAGCTAGAACCACACTCAAGTATAATGCTATATGTTATTTGTAAATTATTTTGATTAGTTTGATAAGACCACGACACATTTGAGTGAACCTACTTGGGGTCTAGATGGGGGGGTCCTGATGTCGCATGTCGATCTTAAGAATAGGTTATGTCGCCCTGTCGAATTTAAGAATTGGCTATGTCGCATGTCACTATAAGCTATGTCGCATGTCGATTTTAAGAATAGGCTATGTCGCCCTGTCGAATTTAAGAATTGGCTATGTCGCATGTCACTAAGCCCAAAAACGGCCATGTCGCCGTGTCGAATTTAGTGGTCCACCCCCATCCTACTGCCCTGACACAGTCCTCAGCGCCCTGACAGTCCCCACCCACAATCCCCAATGCCCCCACACAGTCCCCAACGCCCTAACATATTCCCCAACATCCCCCCCCCCCTCCCACACACACACAGTCCCCTACGTCTCCCACACTCCAACCACTACCTCAGGGCGGGAAAAGGACCAAGACTCTGCTTGGAGAATCATGTCTCTGGTGGAGAGTCCCGATACCCCGTTGCTAAGCTGCGGCCGCCCTTAGCAACGGCAATTGTGACTCCAATTCAGGAGCTGTTCATGATGGTTGAAGCACTTGTGGTGGAGCAATGTTCACAATTTTCTTAGACACTCACTAAACCACCAAGACACTCACTAAGCCACCCTGACACTCACTGTCAGCCTCACTAGGTACACTACGTCGAAGTACAGCCTATAGATTCAACCAACACTCAGGCAACAGCCTCAAAACTCGACCTACGGCCTCCAGACTCGAAGTAGAGCCTCAAAACTCGACCTATACGGCCTCCAGACTCGAAGTAGAGCCTCAAAACTCGACCTACGGCCTCCAGACTTGAAGTAGAGCCTCAAAACTCGACCTACGGCCTCCAGATACGGCCTCCAGCCTCAAGACTTGGCCAAAGCTCCTGTTGCTAAGCACCTGCAGCCCGTAGCAACGGCGATGTCACTTCCGGTTGTTCTCATAGTGACACTCCCTCCCCCTGATCATTGATCATATATGGGAACAACAGAGGGAGGTAGTATAGTGGATGGAACAGCCAACAACTCCACCCTCTATAGACCTGTACACTGAGTTAGGGTTAATTTGAATTTGGCTGTTATTCATTTAATACAAAATGCAACTGAAATGCATGTTTATGCACACCAAAATATAAGATAATTTATATAGTATGTTGAATATTATTTAGAATTAAAATTAGATTGAGTTTGAACACTTTTAAATTTGAAACAGCTCTCAAGAAAATTTCATAAATGACCCTTTCTTGAAGAGTGGGTTTATAAGTCCAAAAGTTACCTTTTGTTGCCATGGTTACCAATAGTTTTCAGTGAATTACAGCAAAATACTGAGATGGGGCGCTTTCTCATATTGAAATTCTTTTTTAGGAGGCCTCATTTGATAAGAAAATGTTTAGTTTGAAAGGATTAAGGCTATTATTAAACATTTTCTGATTAGCATTATACTTGAGTTAAACAAGCTAAAACCACACTCAAGTATAATGCTAAGAAAATGCTCAGGGCAATCAAATTCCTCTGAAATAATCAATCAGAACTAATAAGAGGGACAAGGATGAGGCTGACACCCTGACACAGTCCCCAACGCTGTGACACAGTCCCCAACGCTGTGACACAGTCCCCACCGCACTGACAAAGTCCCAAATGCCTTGACACAGTCCCCAACGCTTCTACACACTCCAAGGGCGGGAAAACAACCAAAAATCTGCTTGGAGAGGGATTCTGCTTGGAGAGTGATGCGGAGCTTTAGGCCAGTTGCTAGGGTCCGCGGTTGCTTAGCAACGGCTGCGTGTAGCAACCACATGAATATCGCAACATTTGCTTGATCAAGGGCCTCTAGACTCGACCCATAACCTCTAGACTCGACCCATAGCCTCCAGACTCGACCCAGAGCCCTCTAGTCTAGACTCGACCCACAGCCCCCAGACTCAGCCCACAGTTCCAGACTCAACCTATGGCCTCCAAACTCGACCTAAGACCTCCACAGGCTCCAGACCCGACCTACGGCCTGCAGACTTGACCTACGGCTTCCAGACTCGACCTACGGCTTCTAGACCCGACCTACGGCCTCCAGACTTGACCTAAAGCCTCCAGACTCGACCCACGGCCTCCAGACTCAACCCACACCCTCCCAACTCGACCCACACCCTCCAAACTCGACCCACACTATTCAAACTTGCCCCACACCCTCCAGACTCGCCCACAGCCGCCGTTGCTAAGCAGCGGCCAGCCCTAGCAATGGGCGGCTGCGATTGTGACTGATTTGAAAGGTGTTTATTTTCTCGGCTTCTACTGCACTAATTTTTTGCCCCCAAAAAATTTCAAACTTATCAGAATTTAAAGAGCTTTTCGAATATTTGCATTAGAACCATGTTAGAAGGGATCTATGGTTGATGTCCTAGATAGTGTGTTGAAGTCGGGGGTAGTGTGTGCAGGTCGTAGGTTG
Source organism: Lepidonotus clava (assembly GCA_936440205.1). Taxonomy (NCBI): domain Eukaryota; kingdom Metazoa; phylum Annelida; class Polychaeta; order Phyllodocida; family Polynoidae; genus Lepidonotus; species Lepidonotus clava. Next base: position 48,030,769 of record OW387146.1, on the reverse strand, counting down.
TCATAAACATCTTCTGTATTGCAGTAACGATCGCCGTTGCTACGCGCGGCCGTTGCTTAGAAACGGCCGCGCGTAGCAACGGCCGAGTGACGTGATTTTGAAGAAAACTCGTCAGAAACTTCACTTCTAGAAGGAATTTTGCAACAATCTATACCTCATTTGAAAGCTTATCGTTTCTACTTCCATGTCCTAGAAGCTCAGGTCTTGATTATGTGTAGGGGGTGAGCTATTAAGGAATGTTTACCTTCAAGTTTCAAATGACTTCAAATGCCTTCTGCTCTTCTGGCTGTTCTCTGAGTGGTACTCCCTCCCCCCTAAAGTTGATCATATATGGGAATAGCAGGGGGAGGTAGGACAGCAAATGGGAGAGCCAGCAAATCCTGTCTCTATAGACCTGTGCACTGAATAGGGGTTAACTTGAATTTGTCTTTCAATGGTTTCATCTTACATGCAACTAATTTGCATGTTTATGTACACCACAATATGTAATAATTTCTATAGTATGTTGAATATATTTTACAATTAAAATTTGATTGAGTTTAGACACTTAGGAATTAAAAACAACTTTTGAGAAAATTTCATGAATGACCCTTTCTTGAGGAGTAAGTCTATAGACCCAAAAGTTACCTTTTGTTGCCATGGTTACCAATAGTTTTCAGTGAATTACAACAAAATACTGAGATGGGGCGCTTTCTCATGTTGAAATTCTTTTTTAGGAGGTCTCATTTGATGAGAAAATGTTTAGTTTGAATGGGTAAAGGCTATTATTAAACATTTTCTGATTAGCATTATACTTGAGTTAAACAAGCTAGAACCACACTCAAGTATAATGCTATGTATCATACATGTGTTGTTTGCTAAGACCATATTTAGTTTGAGCGAATTTATCCTATTATTAAACAAATTCTGATTAGCATTATTCTTTGCACAAGCTAGAACCACACTCAAGTAGAATGCTATGTATATGTCACCTACAGTTCCCACACTTGACCTACACCTCCCACACTCGACCTGCAGCTCCCACACTCGATCTACAGCTCCCACACTCGACCTAGAGCTCCCCCACTCGACCTACAGCTCCCCCACTCGACCTACAGCTCCCACACTCGACCTACAGCTCCCATCCTCGACCTACAGCTCCCACACTGGACCTACAGCTCCCACACTCGACCTACAGCTCACACACAACCTGCAACTCCCACACTGGGGCTATAGTGGCGGGAAGACCTAATAACGTTATCCGGCGAATAGTAGCGCCCCCTGTGGCCGTTTAGAGTACTAGGCGAACTAAGTAAATAAGTCTAGAATGACGACCTTCAGTGTGTTAAATCTATCAAATGAACCCCTCTTTTTACACAAGATTGTGAAACCCTACACCTCCCACACTTGACACACACAGCTAAGCACTGTTGCTAAGTGTTGGCGGCCGTTGCTAAGCGTCGGCGGCCGTTGCTAAGCGTCGGCGGCCGTTGCTAAGCGTCGGCGGCCGTTGCTAAGCGTCGGCGGCCGTTGCTAAGCGTCGGCGGCCGTGATTGTGACTGATTTGAAAAGTGTTTCTTTTCTCAGCTTCTACTGCACCGATTTTGACAATTTTTTTTTTAAACATATCAGAATTTGAAGAGCTTTTCGAATGTTTGCATTAGAACCATGTTAGAAGGGATCTATGGCCACAAACACGGCCGCAAACACGGCCGCCATTCATCAAACATAGCCTCTAACCTGACATTCCAAATTTTAACTGTCAAAATTACTAGTTGACCAATTATGACAATCTTTTTATTCAAATTGATCAGAAAATTGATTCTGAATTGGATTCTTGTTGTTAAAACTATGTTAAAGGGGCCTATGGCCAAATATTTGGATGCTGCTTTGCTTTGAGACTAGCTGCTCCCTCACTTGCACTTACTCCCTGTAACAGCAGATCCTGTCAGGCAACAGCAGGGGGAGGGTGCCAGTAGATGGAACAGCTGACTTGTTTTAAGCAAAAGTTACTAACAGTTGCTATGGTTACCAATCTTTTAAGCCTAATTACAGCAAAATACTAAGATGGGGCGCTTTCTTGTGTTGAAAATCTCTTTTAGGAGGTCTCATTTGATAAGAAAATGTTTAGTTTGAATGGATTAGGGCTATTATTAAACATTTTCTGATTAGCATTATACTTGAGTTAAACAAGCTAGAACCACACTCAAGTATAATGCTATGTAATTTGCCCGGGTAATTTGTATCATATTTGTCTTGTTTCATAAGACCATAATAATTTGGAGCAAATTCATCCTTTTATTAAACATATTCTGATTAGCATTATTCTTGCACAAGCTAGAACCACACCCAAGTATAATGCTATGTAATTTATATATATTTTGATGTATTTAATAAAACCATGATAAGTTTGAGTAAATCCATCCCATTATTAAATAAATTGTGATTAGCATTATTCTTGCACAAGCTAGAACCACACTCAAGTATAATGCGACGTAATTTTTTCTTTTTTTTCTAATAAAACCATGGTACTGCCCAGAGCGACCTGACACTGCCTACAGCGACCTGACACTGCCCACAGAGACCTGACACTGCCCACAGCGACCTGACACTGCCCACAGCGACCTGATACTGCCCACAGCGACCTGACACTTCCCATAGCGACCTGACACTGCCCACAGCGACCTGACACTTCCCACAGCGACCTGACACTTCCCATAGCGACCTGACACTGCCCACAGCGACCTGACACTGCCCACAGCGACCTGACACTTCCCACAGCGTCCTGACACTGCCCACAGAGACCTGACACTGCCCACTGAGACCTGACACTGCCCACAGTGACCTGACACTTCTCACAGCGACCTGACACTTCCTACAGCGACCTGACACTGCCCACAGCGACCTGACACTGCCCACAGCGACCTGACACTACCCATGGCCCCCATACACTGCTGAGGGCGGGAAAAGGACAAAACCTGTGTTTGGAGATTGAATAATGCTTGGAGAGCATCGTGATCACCGTTGCGAGGTCAAAGGTCACTTCCTGTAGGTCGGGGGGTCTATACAAATGTTTCTTTTCTTAGCTTCTACTGCAATTTTTTTTTGTGTTTTGTGTTTTTTAGTGTGTGGGAGGCATAGATCATGTGTGGGAGCCGTTAATATATTCTCATTTGCAGTCACAATCGCCGTTGCTAAGCAGCGCCGGCCGTTGTTAAGCAACGGCCGCCCTTAGCAACGGCCGTTGTTACCTCATTCCATGTCATGTTTGTGGCGATTGCAGGACTAGTACTGAAGCAATTTTCACAATGTTAGGCTTGTTTAAGAGCCATTTTTCTCAATAACAATCGCTGCATTTGTCAGTTCTCACTTTATTTTGGTGACTGAGAGATTCTATTGGTAAGACTTAGCAAATCTCTTCTGGTCTTACACGGCTGTTCTCATCGTTATTCTCCCTCCCCCATATTATCAATCATAAGAAGGAACAGCAGGGGGAGGCATGACAGCAGATGGAACAGCCATCTCAGACTTTTCCTATAGACCCATCTACTGAACAAGGGTAAATTTAGATTTGGCTCTCAGTTATTTAATTCAAAATGCAACTAAAATGCATGTTTATGAACACCAAAATATATGGTAAATTCTATAGTGTGGTGGATATTATTCAGAATTAAAATCAGATTGTGTTTGAACACTTAGAAATTCAAAACAGCTCTCAAGAAAACTTCATAAATGACCCTTTCTTGAACAGTTGGTCTATAGGTCCAAAAGTTACCTTTTGTTGCTATGGTTACCAATAGTTTTCAGTGAATTACAGAAAAATACTGAGATGGGGCGCTTTCTCATATTGAAATTCTTTTCCAGGAGGTCTCAATTGATAAGAAAATGTTTAGTTTGAAAGGATTAAGGCTATTATTAAACATTTTCTGATTAGCATTATACTTGAGTTAAACAAGCTAGAACCACACTCAAGTATAATGCTATGCAATCTTATTGGTATTGTTTGCTGAGACCACAATAATTATGGTCAAATTTATCCCTTTATTAAACAAATTATCATTATCATTATTCTTTACACAAGCTAGAACCACACTCAAGTATAATGCTACGTAATTTATATATTTCTTTTGTCTCGTTTGATAAAACCAGGATAAGTTTGAGTAAATTCATCCCATTATTAAAGAAATTCTGATTAGCATTATTCTTACACAAGCTAGAACCACACTCAAGTATAATGCTATCACCTACAGCTCCCACATACCACCTATGACTTATAGTTATACACACACCACATACTGCTTACACACCCTACCTACTACTTCTACACCCCACCTACGACTTCCATCATTTCATACAAAATGCAACTAAAATGCATGTTTGTAAATACCAATATATGATCAGTTATATTATAGCATATTGAATATTATTCAGAATTAGAATTAGATTGAGTTTGTCACCTACAGCTCCCACATACCACCTACGACTTATAGTTATACACACACCACCTACTGCTTACACACCCCACCTACGACTTCTACACCCCACCTACACCTTCTACACACCAACTACGACTTCTACACAGCACCTATGACTGCACACACCACCTATGACTCTACCAGGGCGGGAAAGTAACCCAAACTGCCCCTGGAGATTGATCTATGGTCGGAGAGTGTAGTGGGCAGCCGTAACCGGGTGGCAGCGGTGGTTGCTAAGCGCCGGCCGGCCCTAGCAACGGCGATGTCACTGCTCCTTTATTTGTACTTACTCCCTTTGACAGCTGATCCTGTCAGGCAACAGCAGCTCCATAACTCCCACACTCTATACCCACGGGCAATTAAGAGGCGGGAAATGTTATCCGGCGCCGCCATGAACATGTATGTGAAAGCAGCAGTGCTGAAAGGGCCCTGCCCTGTGGATAACAAAGCTGTCTGACTCGACCCACAGCCTCCAGACTCGACCAGGGCCTCCAGACTCGATCTAGGCTCTCCAGACTTGACCCAGGGCCCCCAGACTTGACCAAAGGCCCCCAGACTCGACCCTCATCCTCCAGACTCAAGCCAGGGCCTCCTGAGTCTCAAAGCTTCGACTAGAGCTTCCGTTGCTAAGGTACGGCCGCGCCTAGCAACGGCGATCGTGACTCCAATTCAGAAGGCGTTCTGAACATTGCAGCACTTGTAGTGGAGAAATTTCCACAATATTAGGCTTGTTTCAGAGTGAATTATTTCTACAATAATCGCTGCAATCCTTGATCTTGTGGTAAAACTTGTTACAAACCTGGCCGGTGCTTTGCTTTGAGACTAGCTGCTCCTTTATTTGTACTTACTCCCTTTGACAGCTGATCCTGCCAGGCAACAGTAGGGGGAGGGTGCCAGTAGATGTAACAGCTGACTTGTTTTCAGCAAAAGTTACTGACAGTTGCTATGGTTACCAATCTTTTAAGCCTTATTACAGCAAAATACTAAGATGGGGCGCTTTCTCATATCAAAAATCCTTTTTAGGAGGTCTCAATTGATAAGAAAATGTTTGGTTTGAATGGATTAGGGCTATTATTAAACATTTTCTGATTAGCATTATAGTTGAGTTAAACAAGCTAGAACCACACTCAAGTATAATGCTATGTAACTTGTATCATGCTTGGCTTGTTTGCTAAGATCATAATGAGTTTGAGCAAATTTACCCTATAGTCATTGCTCTACTCACAGCCCCCAACATTGGCGGATCCAGGGGCTGGGGGGGGGGAGGGGGAAAGGGGCAATTCACCCTACCACAGATAGCTGATTCAGAGTATTTTGAACACCTTCAGGCTAATTTTGACTGAATCTGTCAATAAAATACATTGAATAACTATAGAAAATAAACTAATAATATCCATCCACAATGAATGAATTTTCAAATCACTCAGAAATTTAAAATGTTTATGGATACTAATTTAGAAAAGAATGATGGCTAATTTTTCACAATAATAATCTGAAAATGATAATACAATTCATGAAATTTTCTATAGTAAAGCATTGACTTTTGTCGACATATTACCCAGCATGCATCCTGTTTTAGGCTAACCTGCAGGAAAAACTCAAGAAACTGGCTCTCTGTTATTGGGACAATTGCCCCCTAGACCCTGAGTAAAAGATTTCGGGCTCAGGATTTTGGCATCTCAAAATTGGTAGATCTGTGTAAATCTGGTGTTTTTTTTTTGTTTTATTTTTATAAGGGAGGTCAGGGTTTGCCCCCACGGACACCAGACATTACCTAGGGCCCTCTCTGAACCTCAGAAGCCTGCTATGGCTCCTGTAATTCTCAGGGCGGGAAAACAACCCTACATGTCCCTGGAGGTTGATGGGTGGATGGAGAGTGTAGGTATTCCACATAACGGCCCTTAAATGATGCCCATGACTATTACAGTGGTCGCCTTAAACAGGCAAAAGTTTAAGGTAAGGTGTTTTAAAATATCGGCCCTAAAAATATAATAAGTTTGAGAAATTGTATTATATCTATTTTGTGTCGTCACCAAAGGGGCCGTCAATAAATGACGTCATGCACCCGGGAGGGGGGGGGGGGGGGGGTCCAGTCCCCTATACATTCCTATAGTAAAAGCCCCGGGAGTAAAAGCATGACGAAGGGGCAGAGGGGGGTTCAACAATTATCAAAAATAGCATGACGTCATTTATGGACGGCCCCAAAGGGTTAACTACCCAGTCCCGTCACACTGATTACAAAAGGATACGCATCATAGTTAAAAAAAACGCGAAGAAAGTGTCCATTTTCACAAACTTCGCATGTCCCTGTTTTTGAAAAAAAGGGTACATTTTCTGCACATTTGTCAGTGATTTGGAAAAAAGGGATCTTTTTCCCTTCATGTTGTGTAATTTCGGGAAAAAAGGGTTGTAAAAAGCCACAAAAAGTCTGCGTTTTGCAAAAAAAGGGGTCAATTTTTGGGTCTAAAAGTCAGTGGAAAGGGGGTCTTTTCTATCTTGAAGAACGATGATATGTCCTGCCTTTATATCTGAGTGGACGGACTGGGGTTAACTGCAACCCACATACACTAGCCACGGCCCCCACACATAGCCCCCATGACACTTGCAAGTACCTCTACACACTCCCCACTGGTTCTGCACACTCCCTACCACCCCTACACACTTCCCAGTGACGGGAGCAGCCGCCGGATAACCTGGTGAACCGGAGATTCGCTTGGTTGCTACACGCGGCCGTTGCTAAGCAACGGCCGCGCATAGCAACAGCCTGGAGTACCAATAGCGATCAGGAGATCCGCGGCGCCCCAGGACTTTTCCTCACTCCCCACAACGTTTTCACATTCCCTATGCCCTCCCCACGCTCCCCACGGCTCCCACACACTCACCACGGCCCCAGACACTCACTCTGACCCCTATGACGCTCAGGGTGGCGGGAAACGTTATCCGGCGGCGCCCCGAACATGTATAGGAAAGCAGCAGCACCAGAAGGGCCCTCAGCCCCTGCCTAATGCATAATAAATCAGTCTGACTCGAACTTCATGTGTTTGCACTCACCACTGCTCTCAGACACTTATCACGGCCTCCAGACAGTCACTACAGCCCACATTCACCCCCAATGACGCAAAAATAAACCTGTAGACGTAGCTACGCCGTTGCTAAGCAACGGCCGCGCGTAGCAACGGCGATCTTTCCCTTAGCAAATGTTCCTTTTCTTAGCCTCTACTGCATCAATTTTGACTATCTTTTTTTTAAACTTATCAGAATTTATTGACCTTTTCAAATATTTGCTTAGGAATCATGTTTGAGGGGATCTTAGGCCACAAACACGGCCACAAACACGGCCACCATAAGTCACACTTTCTGGCTTTAGTTGTGATGTCACATCCGGCTGTTCTCAGAGTGATACTCCCTCCCTCCTTTTATCAATCATGTAAGGGAACAGCAGGGGGAGGCTGGACAACAGGTGGGCCAGCCAGAAAATCCTTTCTCTATAGACTTATCTACTGAGTAAAGGTAAATTTGAATTTGTGTATAAATCATTTCATACAAAATGCAACTAAAATGCATATTTATTAACACCAAAATGTATGATAATTTCTATAGTATGTTGAATATTATTCAGAATCAAAATTGGATTGAGTTTGGGCACTAAGGAATTCAAAACAGCTCTCCAGAAAACTTCACAAATGACCCTTTCTTGAAGAGTGGATCTATAGGTCCAAAAGTTACCTTTTGTTGCCATGGTTACCAATCTTTTTAGGCTAATCACAGCAAAATACTGAGATGGGGCACTTTCTCATGTTGAAATTCTTTTTTAGGAGGTCTCATTTGATAAGAAACTGTTTGGTTTGAATGGATTAAGGCTATTATTAAACATTTTCTGATTAGCATTATACTTGAGTTAAACAAGCTAGAACCACACTCAAGTATAATGCTATGCTATCTTATTTGTATTGTTTGATAAAACCATGATAAATTTGAATGACTTTATCCTTTTATTAAACAAATTCTGATAATCATTATTCTTTTCATCACAAGCTAGAACCACACTCAAGTATAATGCTATGTAATTTATATATTATTTTTATCTCATTTAATAAAAGCATGATAAGTTTCAGTGAATTCATCCCTTTATTAAACAGATTCTGATTAGCATTATTCTTTCGACAAGCTAGAACCACACTCAAGTATAATGCTATGTAATTTATACATTTTTTGTCTCATTTAATAAAACCATGATAAGTTTGAGTAAATTTATCTCATTATTAAACAAATACTGATTAGCATTATTCTTCCACAACCTAGAACCACACTCAAGTATAATGGTATGTAGTTTATATATTTTTTGTCTCATCTAATAAAACAATGATGAGTAAATTCATCTATTAAACAAATTCTGATTAGCCCCCAGACTCAACCCTCACACCCCAGACTCAACCCCAGCCTCCAGACTCACCCCTCAGCCTCCAGACTCGACCCTCAGCAACCAGACTCAACCCTCAGCCCCCAGACTCGACCCTCAGCAACCAGACTCAACCCTCAGCCCCCAGACTCGACCGTCAGCCTCCAGACTCGACCCTCAGCAACCAGACTCAACCCTCAGCCCCGAGACTCGACCCTCAGCAACCAGACTCAACCCACAGCCCCCAGACTCAACCCTCAGCTTCCAGACTCGACCCTCAGCCCCCAGGCTCGACCCTCAGCCAACAGACTCGACCCTCAGCGACCCTCAGCCCCCAGACACGACCCTCAGCCCCCAGACTCAACCCTCAGCCCCCAGACTCGACTCTCAGCTCCCAGACTCGACTCTCAGCTCCAAGACTCGACCCTCAGCTCCAAGACTCGACCCTCAGCTCCCAGACTCGACCCTCCACCTCCAAACAATACCTACTGCCCGCACACAGTCACCAACGCCTTCACACACTCACTACCGCCCCTACACACTAGATCTACCCACTGACACTGTCCCCACGCACTACCCTGTACTAGTAGTACTACCCACCACCCCCACCCATTACCTACAAGCTCCACACACTCACCACCGCCGGGCCACTGCCACCAGAGCACACCATTGGGTGGATAGGGCCGGATTGGGGTCTAAAGGGTTAATGAAAATGCAAAAATGATGTGTTTTTCCCAGTCTCTATTATATATCTAATATTCTGATTTTGCCACACAGCATAGCATTTCTGATATGTATAATAATGAGTCATAAAGAATTCAATGATTATTCTACCTTAGATATATCAATAGACAATCATTTTCTAATGTCCCAAACGTGATATTTCCAATCTATAAGATATTTCACTCATTATGCACCTAAAATTTGGTTAAATGCGCGAAAACTAAAGCCAAAATGCGTGAAAATAGGCACTTTGTAGACGTCATCCTACTATATTAAGATGAAAATAGATGAATTTGATTATTATTTTCATTACATATTCTGTCATAATTATTTTTCTGCCCTTAGTGCGCGAAAACTGGCTCCTCTACTCTACTCTATGTGGGCCTAGGTTTCCTTTAAAGGGTAAAGTCCTATAAGTAGTTGATTTCCGTGAGTTTTTGCCCCTCTCAGGGAGGTCGGGAGATCAGGTCAAAATCCGGGAGACTCACGGAAAATCCGGGAGAGTTGACAGGTCTGCACCACACACTGCCTGTTGTGTCAGTACCGCGCCAAGAGGCGGGAAACGTTATCCGGCGGCGCCCCGAACATGTATATGAAAGCAGCAGGAGAGGATAGGCCCTGCCTCATGGATAGTAAATTTACATACGACGCGAATAGTTGCGGCAATTAGTGTTCCACACTCGAACTAAGGCTCTCAAACTCGACCTACAACTCCCACACTCAACCTACAGCTCCCACACCAGGTTTGAGGCAAATGTTCGCAGATTAAGGTACACAGTGACTAAGCTAAGCATCGTTGCTAAGAGCTGGCCGCTGTTGCTAAGCGGTGGCCGCAGCTTAGCAACGGCAATTGTGACCGGCGACCGCCGTTTTGGCTGCTCTGAAGACCGCTGGGACTGTCTGGAAACATCAGAGAGTGTGTAGACTTGATGTAGTCCGTTATGACCAAGATTATCTATTGCATTATCACTTTAGAAGACAGTGGGTCTGACTGCGACAGACTAGACCTGCTGGGGAGTCCTAAAACCAGCCGTTGCTAAGCACCGGCCGCCCTTAGCAACGACGAGTGAGACTACAATTCAGTAGATGTTCATGACGAATACAGCACTCATTGTGAAGCAAATTTAAAAATATTAGGCTAATTTAAGAGTAACTTATCTAAACAATAATCGCTGCAATTGCCACATGTAGGTTTTATTTATTTGCTGAGAAATTTGAGAGGAAATGCTCATCAAAATGCCTTCTGCACTTCCAGCTGTTCTCTAAGCTATACTCCCTCCCCCCTAATGTTGCTCATATATGGGAATAGCAGAGGGAGGCAGTACAGCAGATGGAAAAGTCAGCAAATCCAGCCTCTATAGATCTGTGCACTGAGTTAGGGTTAATTTGAATTTGGTTGTTTATCATTTAATACAAAATGCAATTAATATGCATGTATATGCACATCAAAACAAATGATAATTTCTATAGTATGTTGAATATTTTTTAGAATCAACATTGGATTGAGTTTAGACAGTTAGTAATTCAAAAAAGCTTATAAGAAAACTTCATAAATGACCCTTTCTTGGGGAGTGGATTTATAGGCCCAAAAGTTACCTTTTGTTGCCATGGTTACCAATAGTTTTCCATGAATTACAGCAAAATACTGCGATGGGGCGCTTTCTCATGTTGAAATTCTTTTTTAGGAGGTCTCTTTTGATAAGAAAATATTTAGTTTGAATGGAATAAGGCTATTATTAAACATTTTCTGATTAGCATTATACTTGAGTTAAACAAGCTAAAACCACACTCAAGTATATTACCCACTGCCCCCCCACACTCCCCCCCACACTCCCCCCCCCCCCCCCCACACACACACACTGCCCAACACACTGCCCACAGCTTATACTGCCGACGGCTTCCCGCCACCCTGGGCGGGAAAATGACCCAAACTGTGCTTGGAGATGAAATGGTCGGAGAGTGTAGTGGTTCTACGAGCTCCGCCGTTGCTATGCGCGGCCGTGTTTTGGGGGTTCTAACGTACTAGGGATTAGGTTTGATCTGATATTCCATTGGGTGACACAATTTTGAGCTGCTGGTTTTTTTTCCGGGTCAAAAACTCCCATTTTTAAGCGATTTGAGGCCAAAAGTCATGGGGAGTGTCTAAAGGCCATGGCAATCGTCGTTGCTAAGGAGCGGCCGCCCCTAGCAACGGCGATTGTGACTCCAGTTCAGAAGCTGTTCATGAGGATTGCAGAACTTGTAGTAGAGCAATTTTCACAATATTAGGTTTGTTTAAGAGCTATTTATGTCTACAACAATCGCTGCAATTGCCAAGTGTACTTTTATTACTTGTGCTGAGAAATTCTAAAGGAAATGCTTGCATGTTGGGGAAAGGGGGAGGGGCCAAATGCCTTCTGCACTTTGGCTGTTCTCTGAGTGATACTCCCTCCCCCTGTATATCAATCATATATGAGAACAGCAGGGGGAGGCAGGATAGTAGATGGGCCAACCTGTAACACCTCTCTCTATAGACCTATCTACAGAATGAGGGTTAATTTGCATTTGTCTTTGAATCATTTCATACAAAATGCAACTAAAATGCATGTTTATGAACACCAAAATATATGATAATTTCTATAGTATGGTGCATATTATACAGAATCAGAATTAGATAGAGTTTGGGCACTTGGGAATTCAAAAAACCTCTAAAGAAAACTTCATAAATGTCCCCTTCTTGAGAAATGGATCTATAGGTCCAAAAGTTACCTTTTGTTGCCGTGGTTACCAATAGTTTTCAGTGAATTACAGCAAAATACTGCGATGGGGCGCTTTCTCATGTTGAAAATCTTTTTTAGCAGGTCTCATTTGATAAGAAAATGTTTAGTTTGAATGGATTAAGGCTATTATTAAACATTTTCTGATTAGCATTATACTTGAGTTAAACAAGCTAGAACCACACTCAAGTAAAATGCTATGTAATGGTTTTTTGTGTCCTATTTATCAAAACCATGATAAGTCTGAGTGAATTCATTGGACCTTCACTGAAGGCTTCAGCTCCAACACTCAACCTACAGCTCCCACACTCAACCTACAGCTCCCACACACCTCTCCACACACCCCCAAAGGCATCATGCAGGTCGGGAAAGGGATTAAAATTGTGCCCTACAACGCCCCACACAACCTTACACACGCTGGTGGACAGATAATGCCAGTAACTCGACCTAAGACCTCCAGACTCGACCTAAGACCTCCAAGTTCGACCTACTGCCTGCACACTCGACCTAAAGACCTCCAGTCTGAGTCCAGACCCAACCTATGGCCCCCAGACTCGACCTACAGACTCTAGACTCGACCTACACCTCCAAGACTCGACCTACACTTCCAAGACTCGACCTACACCTCGAATACTCGACCTACACCTCCATGACTCGACCTTCACCTCCTACACTCGACCCACTGCCTGTATGACGCTCAGGGCGGGAAAATAACCCAAACTGCCCCTGGAGATTGATGGAATGGTCGGAGAGTGTAGTGGTTGCCGGCTACGCGCGGCCGTTGCTACGCGCGGCCGTTGCTTAGTTGCTACGCGCGGCCGTTGCTTAGCAACGGCCGCGCGTAGCAACGGCCGCGATTGTGAATGGTTTGGAAAATGTTTCATTTCTAAGCTTCTACTGGATCGATTTTGCCAATCTTTTTTTTAAAACTGATCAGAATTAAGTGACCTTTTCGAATATTTCCATAAGAACCATGTTAGAAGTGTTCTATGGCCACAAACACGGCCGCAAACACGGCCACCATTTTGTCAGAATAGTCTCTAACCTGACATTCCAAGTTTTAAGTATCAAAGTTACTAGCTGCCCAATTATGACAATCTTTTTATTCAAATTAATCAGAAAATTGATTCTAAATTGGATTCTTGTTGTTAGAACCATATTAATGGGGCCTACACCATATATTTGGCTGCTGCTTTGCTTTGAGACTAGCTGCTCCCTTACTTGCACTTACTCCCTGTAACAGCAGATCCTGTCAGGCAACAACAGGGGGAGGGTGCCAGTAGTTGGAACAGCTGACTTGTTTTCAGCAAAAGTTACTGACAGTTGCTATGGTTACCAATCTTTTAAGCCTAATTACAGCAAAATACTAAGATGGGGCGCTTTCTCATGTTGAAATTCTTTTTTAGGAGGTCTCATTTGATAAGAAAATGTTTAGTTTGAATGGATAAAGGCTATTATTAAACATTTTCTGATTAGCATTATACTTGAGTTAAACAAGCTAGAACCACACTCAAGTATAATGTGTGATGTAATTAATATTTTCTTTGGTCTCATTTAATAAAATCATGATAAGTTTGAGTAAATTCATCAAATTATTGAACAAATTCTGATTAGCATTATTCTTGCACAAGCTAGAACCACACTCAAGTATATTATTTCTATTGTTTGATAAGACTATGATAAATTTGAATGAATCTATCTTTTTATTAAACAAATTCTGGTTATCATATATATTTTATTTACACAAGCTAGAACCACACTCAAGTATAATGCTGTATGTAATTTGGATATTTTTTGTTTCATTTAGACCTAATAAAACCATTACTTTTACACACCACATACTACTTACACACACCACCTACGATGCTGAGGGCGGGAAAGTGGCCTAAACTCTGCTTGGAGAGTGATACGGAGATTTCGCTGGTTGCTATGGGCGGCCGTTGCTAACGGCAACGGCCGCGCGTAGCAACGGCAATCGTAACTTATTTTTATGGTATCTGTTTCCTTTCTCAGCTTCTACTGCATCAATTTTGACAATTTTTTTTTCAAACTTATCAGAATTCAGTGATGTTTTCGAATATTTGCACAGGGATACTGTTAAGGGTGATCTATGGCCGCAAACACGGCTGCAAACACAGTCACAACTCATGAACACCACCAATGTCACTTCCGGCCGTTCTCATAGTGATAGTCCCTCCCCCCGATCATTGATCATTGTGTGGGAACAGCAGGGGGAGGTAGGACAGTGGATGGAAAAGCCAGCAAATCCAGCCTCTATAGACCAGTGCACTGAGTTAGGGTTAATTTGAATTTGACTGTGTATCATTTAATACAAAATGCAACTGAAATGCATGAATATGCACACCAAAAAATACAATAATTTCTATAGTAAGTTGAATAGTATTTTGAATTAAAATCAGACTGACTTTGAATGCTTAGAAATTCAAAACAGCTCTCATCAAAAGTTCATAAATGACCCTTTCTTGAAGAGTGGGTCTATCGGTCTAAAAGTTATCTTTTGTTGCTATGGTTACCAATAGTTTTCAGTGAATTACAGCAAAATACTGAGATGGGGCGCTTTCTTATGTTGAAATTCTTATTTAGGAGGTCTCATTTGATAAGAAAATGTTTAGTTTGAATGGATTAAGGCTATTATTAAACATTTTCTGATTAGCATTATACTTGAGTTAAACAAGCTAGAACCACACTCAAGTATAATGCTATGTAATTAAGATATTATTTTTGTCTCATTTAATAAAACCGTGATGAGTTTGACTTTGAGTAAATTCATCCCTTTATTAAATAGATTATGATTGGCATTATTCTTTCATAAGCTAGAACCACACTCAAGTATAATGCAATGTAATTTGCATCATAATTGTCTTGTTTGCTAAGTCCATAATAAATTTGAGCAAATTCATCCTGTTATTAAACAAATTCTGATAATCATTATTCTTTGCACAAGCTAGAACCACACTCAAGTATAATGTGTGATGTAATTAATATTTTCTTTGGTCTCATTTAATAAAAATCATGATAAGTTTGAGTAAATTCATCAAATTATCAAACAAATTCTGATTAGCATTATTCTTGCACAAGCTAGAACCACACTCAAGTATAATGCTATGTAATTTATATATTTTTGTCTAATAAAACCATGATAATTTTAGGTTAATTCATCCCATTATTAAACAAATTATGATTGGCATTTTTCTTGCACAAGCTAGAACCTCCAGACTCTACCCTCAGCTCCCAGACTCGACCTCTGTACACCTTAGGGCGGGAAAAGACCAAAAGTCTGCATGGAGAGGGATTCTGCTTGGAGAGTGATGCTAGGATTGAGCTACGCGCGGCCGTCGCTATGCGACGGCCGCCCTTAGCAACGGCGAATGTTACTCCTATTCACAAGATGTTTATGACAATTACAGGACTTTAGTTAAGCCGTTTATCTCTACACCCCGAGAGCTGTATAGGAGTTGTGGGAGATGTAGGAGCCATAGGTCGACTGTGGATACCATAAACATCTTCTGTATTGCAGTTACGATCGCCGTTGCTAAGGGACGGCCGCACCTAGCAACGGCGACTGAGACTATGATTCAGTAAGATATTTATGTCGGTCATGACGAATCCAGCGCGTAGTGAACCCTTATTTAAGATTAATTAATCTTTACAATAATCACTACAATCCCCAATCAGATTCTTGTAGTAGAACCTAGCTGATACAATGCTCTATGTGGTTGCAAACCCGGCGATGCTTTGCTTTGAGACTAGCTGCTCCCTCACTTGCACTTACTCCCTGTAACAGCAGATCCTGTCAGGCAACAGCAGGGGGAGGGTGCCAGCAGATGGAACAGCTGACTTGTTTTTAGGAAAAGTTACTGACAGTTGCTATGGTTACCAATCTTTTAAGCCTAATTACAGCAAAATACTAAGATGGGGCGCTTTCTCATATTGAAAATCTTTTATAGGAGGTCTAATTTGATAAGAAAATGTTTGGTTTGAATGGATTAGGGCTATTATTAAACATTTTCTGATTAGCATTATACTTGAGTTAAACAAGCTAGAACCACACTCAAGTATAACGCTATTTAATTTAGATATTTTTGGTCTCATTTATGAAAACCATGACAAATTTGAGTAAATTCATCCAATTATTAAACAATTTCTGATTGGCATTATTCTTGCACAAGCTAGAACCACACTCAAGTAGGGTAAGGTCGGGTAATATGGGCATAGCAGGTAATATGGGCACCCCCAATATCTCATAGTTCTATCAAATATAAGTCCTGCAAACTCAGATCACAATGTGGGGAACCAAAAATCATTTCCATAGACCATTCCTTTTCAGCAAATTACTATATATTTATCAAGATATGCTACAAAGACTGTAAGAGGGTATGTGAACTTGCTTGCATGCTTGCACATAATAATACATAAAATATGAGTGAGTAGGGATATCTTAAGAACAAGTAGAAACCACAATCAAAGATATAGGAGAAATAGCCTTTATTCTATAGAGGATCTATGAAAGCCTGTTTTTTAGGGTAATATGAGCACCCCCCAAAATCCCATAGTAACCTATGGGAAGTCTAATATGGGCAGGGTTCTTGTGCTGCCCATATTAGCCTCCCTCATTTGTCACTGTAATTCTACAGGGCTAATATGGGCAGGTGTGCCCATATTATCCTAAAATAGGGGGTGCCCATATTTCCCTGCAGTGGGTAATATGGGTTTTGAAAATGTAAAAACTTATTTTCTCAATATATTAATTATTTCTTGACCTAGATAGTCAAAAACCCACTTATTTATTCAATTACTGACAACAATTCCATAAAAGAAAACAGAAGTAAATTATGATCATTTCCCTTGATTTCACAGACATGGGTCCTTAAGGTGCCCATATTATCCGACTTTACCCTATAATGCTATCTATATAGTCTCCAGACTCGACCCAAAGCCTCCAGACTCAACCCAAAGCCATCGGACTTGACCCACGGCCTCCAGACTCGACCCAAACTTACCAAAGCCTCCAGATTAGACCTAAACCCTCCAGACTTGACCCACGGCCTCCAGACTCGATCCAAAGCCTTCAGACTCGACCAAAAGCCTCCTGACTCGACTTAAAGCCTCCAGACTTGACTCACGGCCCTGACACAGTCCCAAACGGCCCTGACACAGTCCCCACTGCCCTGACACAGTCGCCAATGCCCTGACACAGTCCCCAACGCTTTTACACACTCCAAGGGCGGGAAAACAACCAAAAATATGCTTGGAGAGGGATTCTGCTTGGAGAGTGATGCAGAGATTTAGGCCGGTTGCTAGGGCCGGCGGTTGCTTAGCAACAGCCGCGCATAGCAACCACATGAATATCCGAACATTTGCTTGGTCAAGGGCATCCAGACTCAATCCATAGCCTCCAAACTCGACCCACAGCCCCCCAGACTCGACCCATAGCCCAGGACTCGGCCTACAACCCCCCAGACTCGTCCCACAGCCCCCCCAGACTCCCCTTATGGCTTCCACAAGTTCCAGACTCAACCTATGGCCTCCAAACTCGACCTAAGACCTCCAGACCCGACCTACAGCCACCAGACTCGACCTAGGGCCTGCAGACTTGGCCTAAGGCTTCCAGACTCGACCTACGGCTTCTATAGTTCCAGGGCCTCCAGGTTTGACCCATAGCCTCCAGAGTGGGGCACAGGCTCCGTTGCTGCAGTCACATTCGCCGTTGCTAAGCACCGGCCGCCCCTAGCAACGGCGATTGTGACTATCCCAAACTACTTCCACGACTCTCACACACTACCAACACTGCCCATGACTCCAAATCTAAATATTTTTGGTATTTCACCCAGTAATCTAGTAGAAGCATACGACCCTACCCACTACATCCACACACTTCCGTGGTTGCTACGGCCGCGATTGCCGTCGCTAGGGCCAGCCGTCGCTTAGCAACGGCCGCGCGTAGGAACCACGGAAGTGCGGCGACTGATTTGGAAACTATTTCATTTCTCAGCTTCTACTGCATGGATTTTGACAATCTTTTTTTTTAAACTCATCAGAATTAAGAAACCTTTCAGAATATTTGCATAAGAACCATGTTAGAAATGTCCTATGGCCACAAACACGGCCGCAAACACGGCCACCATTTGTCAGAATAGCCTCTAACCTGACATTCCAAGTTTTAACTATCAAAGTTACTAGAAGCCCAATTATGACAATCTTTTTATTCAAATTGATCAGAAAATTGATTTTCAATTGGATTCTTGTTGTTAGAACCATGTTAAAGGGGCCTATGGCCACATATTTGCTGCTGCTTTGGTTTGAGACTAGCTGCTCCCTCACTTGCACTTACTCCCTGTAACAGCAGATCCTGTCAGGCAACAGCAGGGGGAGGGTGCCAGTAGATGAAACAGCTGACTTGTTTTCAGCAAAAGTTACTGACAGTTGCTATGGTTACCAATCTTTTAAGCCTAATTACAGCAAAATACCAAGATGGGGCGCTTTCTCATGTTGAAATTCGTTTTTAGGAGGTCTCAATTGATAAGAAAACGTTTGGTTTGAATGGATTAGGGCTATTATTAAACATTTTCTGATTAGCATTATACTTGAGTTAAACAAGCTAGAACCACACTCAAGTATAACACTATCTAATCTGTATATTTGTTGTCTCATTTAATAAAAACATGATAAGTTTGCGTAAATTCATACCATTATTAAACAAATTCTGATTAGTATTATTCTTAGACAAGCTAGAACCAAACTCAAGTATAATGTAATTTGTATCTTATTTGTATCAGTTGTATCCATACAAAAATGGACAATCAAAAACACCCACATACACTTACCATTGCCTCAAAGACTAAATAATGCTCTCACACACTTAATACCACCTTAAGGATAGACAACACCTCTCTGCGGCCAATTCACAGGACTCTCTTAAAATAGGCTTATATCTTTTAATATGTATAGCATGAATATGAGGTTTATATAATTAAATATCCTTTTGATAAACCTATCTATTCATATAACTTATATTCTGATGTGCAGACATAAGCCTGTATGAGCATGTCGGAAATACAAAAAACACATTTTTCACTTTTATTTTTTGAACATGAATATCTCACTGAATATTTCATAGAAATGCATGAAATTTTCACATCATATAGGTAACATTCATTCGGAGGGAAGCGTGTCTCAGATTTCTCATTTAGGCCTTAGTTTTTGTTTTATAAAATCTAGAAAATAATGTAAAAAAAATAATAGAAAAGTTTCCCGTTTTTTCACATAAAATGAAAACCAGGACCTAAATAAAAAATCTGAGACACGCTTCCCTCCAATATAATCTTATCATAAGCCATACAAAGTTTGAAGTCTGTGACTTTAATATTAAAGGAGTTATCGATGTTCAAAAAATAAAACTTAAAAAATTCGTTTTTAATTCCTTATGTCGGATATTTTCATTTAATTATAACTTTACTTATGTCATTGGATAGATAAAATTATTACCTTTCATTTGATATGTAAAACAATATTGTATCTTCTTTAATAAGAAAATGAGAGAAGAGGATGCAAATTACGCCCTGCCCACTGTTGTCTATCCTTAATACACTCACTAACGCCCTATCACACTCACCAACGGCCTCAAAGCTATGAGAGCGGGAAAATAACCCAAACTATGAATGGAGATTGATAGAATGGCCGGAGAGTGTAGTGGTTCTGAAGCCGTCGTTGCTAGGCGGCGGCGAACTTGGTAACGGCAAAACTCTCTCAAGGCCCACACTGCCTTGACGGGAAAGCAAGAGATTTTATGTTTGATAATGTTGGCGAGTGACGGCTGTGGGCAGTGTGTGGGAGCCGTGGGCAGTGTTTGTGGCAGTGGGTAGTGGGTGAAGGTCGCAGGTAGTCCTAGTGTGTACTGAGTTGCAGTCACGATTGCCGTTGCCAAGGGCGGCCGTCGCTTAGCAACGGCCGGCCCTAGCAACGGCCGGCCCTAGCAACGGCCGTGCGTAGCAACGGCGATCTTTCCCTTAGCAAATGTTCCTTTTCTTAGCTTCTATTGCATCAATTTTGCCAATCTTTTTTTTAGAACCTATCAGAATTCATTGAACTTTTCAAATATTTGCTTAGGAATCAGGTTTGACGCTTAGCTAAGCGCTGTGGTCGTTGCTAAGCACCAGCCGCCCTTAGCAACGGCCGCGGGGCCCGCGACGGCCACTTTCTACAGCTCTAACTAAAAAAGTATCCGATAGAAATTAAATTTGACCTGTCACCTTTGACCATGGCACCATTCTGAACTTGTGGTCTTTTTCCTGGGTCCGAAACTCCCACTTTTAAGGATTTGAGGCCATTTCTGCAATACTGGAAATGTCTTCTGCTTCCAGTTCACACTTTCAGCTGTGATGTCACTTCCTGCTGTTCTCTTAGTGAAACTCCCTCCCCCCTAATGTTGATCATATATGGGAACAGCAGGGGTAGGCAGGACAGCTGATGGACCAGCCAGAAAATTCTTACTCTATAGATCTGTGTTTTGAATAGGGGTTAATTTGAATTTGTCTTTCATTCATTTTATACAAAATGAAACTAAAATGAATGTTTATGAATATCAAAATATATGATAAATTCTATAGTATGTTGAATATATTTTAGAATTAAAATCAGATTGAGTTTGAACACTTAGAAATTCAAAACAGCTCTCAAGAAAACTTCATAACTGACCCTTTCTTGAATGGTGGGTCTATAGGTCCAAAAGTTACCTTTTGTTGCCATGGTTACCAATAGTTTTGAGTGAATTACAGCAAAATACTGAGATGGGGCGCTTTCTAACGTTGAAATTCCTTTTTAGGAGGTCTCAATTGATAAGAAAATGTTTAGTTTGAATGGATTAAGGCTATTATTAAACATTTTCTGATTACCATTATACTTGAATTAAACAAGCTAGAACCACACTCAAGTATAATGCTATGTAATTTATGTAGGGATTTTTGTCTTCAAAACCCTGATAAGTTAATTGAGTAAATTCATTCCATTATTATACAAATTTTGATTAGCATTATTCTTACAAAACTCCCCACTGCCCCCACACACAACCCTCCCCCTCCACACATTCCCCACCACTTCAACAATGCCCCACTTGGACCTATGATGCTCAGGGCGGGAATAGGGCCAGAAATGTGTTTGGAGAGTGAGTCTGCTTGGAGACTTATGCTCAGCAACATTGCTAAGAACCGGCTGCCCTTAGCAACGCCAATTGTGACTATATTTGGAGGTTGTTTGTGGCTATTACACTGAGAGGCTACAGCATAGATTCTACTAGGATCTCCAGATTTGACCCAAAGCCTCCAGACTTGAGCCACGGCCACCAGATTCGACCCAGGGCCCCAAGGCTTGACCCACGGCACCCAGACTCAATCTAACCCCTCCAGACTCGACCCAAAGCATCCAGACCCGATCCATGGCTCCCAGACTCGATCTACGGCCCCCAGACCCACTCTAGGGCCTCCAGACTCGACCCAAAGCCTCCAGACTCGATCTACGGCTCCCAGACTCAATCCACAGCCCCCAAACCCAATCTAGGGCCTCCAGACTCGACCCAAAGCCTCTGTTGCTCAGCAGCGCCAGTTGTTGCTAACCGATGGCGGCTGTTGCTAAGCAGCGGCCGCCCTTAACAACGGCGGATGTGACGAAATTCAACACGTTTATAACAATTGCGGCAGATGTAGTTTTCCAAATTTCACAATCTTGGGCTTGTTCAATAGCCAGTTATCTCTACAATAATCGCTGCAATCGCCAGGTGTAGGTTTTATTTATTTGCTGAGCATTTTGATAGGAAATGCTTATCAAAATGCCTTCTGCACTTCCTGCTGTTCTCTAAGCTATACTCACTCCCCCCTAATATTGTTCATATATGGGAATAGCGGAGGGAGGCAGCGCAGTAGATGGGAGAGCCAACAAATCCTGTCTCTATAGACCAGTGCACTGAGTTAGGGTAAATATGAATTTGGCTGTTAACCATTAATACAAAATGCAACTGAAATGCATGTATATGCACACCAAAATATAGGATAATTTCTATAGCATGTTGAATATTATTTAGAATTAAAATTAGATGTAGTTTGGACACTTGTGAATTCAAAACAGCTCTTTAGAAAACTTCATAAATGACCCCTTCTTGAGAAATGGATCTATAGGTCCAAAAGTTACCTTTTGTTGCCATGGTTACCAATAGTTTCCAGTGAATTACAGTAAAATACTGAGATGGGGCGCTTTCTCATGTTGAAATTCTTTTTTAGGAGGTCTCATTTGATAAGAAAATGTTTAGTTTGAATGGATTAGGGCTATTATTAAACATTTTCTGATTAGCATTATACTTGAGTTAAACAAGCTAGAACCACACTCAAGTATAATGCTATGCAATCTTATTTGTTTTGTTTGATAAAACCGTGATAAATTTGAATGACCTTATCCTTTTACTGAACAACTTCTGATTATCATTATTCTTTACATAAATTACACAAGCTAGAACCACACTCAAGTATAATGCTGCATAATTTGCATCTCATAAGTCTTATTTGATAAGCCCATGATAAGTTTGAGACAATTTATCCTTTTATTAAAAAAATTATGATTAGCATTATTTTTCACAAGCTAGAACCACACTCAAGTATAATGCCAATTAAGTAATTTACATAATTTTTGACTCACTAAATAAAACCATGATAAGTTTAAGTAAATTCATCCCATTATTGAACAAATTCTGATTAGCATTATTCTTTCACAAGCTAGAACCACACTCAAGTATAATGTTATGCAATATTAAATTTGTATTGTGTGATAAAACCATGATAAATTTGAATGACTTTATCCGTTTATTAAACAAATTCTGAATATCATTATTCTTTATTACATTACACAAGCTAGAACCACACTCAAGTATAATGCTACACTACAATAGTCTTATTTACTTATGATACTATAAATCATCTTTTAGATCAGAAATGGAATCATTATGTAAACATAAACAATACTCCTCCTTAAAAATGTCATGTTTAATGGAAATCATGAGCAGTTGTACACTGTCCAATCAATGAGTTATCCTTGTAGGCCTTTACAGATGTACATCTAACATCCAATAAGAAACATTACTCAAGCTTTTATAATCAGTGGACAAGATGAACTTGCTCAGCTGAGATTTACGTAGATTTGTATAGCAGTGGCATTATGAGAAGCACAGCATCAGTCAAACATCTCATGTGTTCTTTGGGTAAATCTCAAGAGTCTAAATTCAAATAGCCTTAACAATATATGATAACAAATTTTAACTAACCCATATTCACATATTAATGTGACCATTGTAATTAACACAGTTGATAAAACACTTATATTACATATCATAATCATATCAATTTCATATTACACTAGCATAATCTCCACTCTAGATCTTACATTCACTTACAGTCTTATACACCTCTTAAATACAATATCATTAACAGCATTCTGAACCCCTTCATTTAAACCATTCCATAATTTTACTCCCCAACAGTGAGGGCTGCTTATTACTATTTCTTTGTTTGTAAAATCAATTTTGAATTTGATTATTTTATCACTTCTCAATATCCTTTCATTCCATTGCAAATCAATATTTCCCAATACCTTACTTAGTTTATACATCAATTTTAGCACAATACATTTCACCCTCAAGTCTAACATCTCTAATGACAGTTAAGCATGATGCATTTTCATATCCACAGTTGATATATACACATTGTTCATTAATATGATCTTAATTACCCTATTCTTCAGTCGGGACTGGGTTGATATTGGTTGGATATTATGTGGCCAATCCCAAACATTTGTTGTTATAAGTTCTGACTAGGCAGTGTTGATGTGGATGCCTTTAAGCATATTGTAGGGGCAAGGACACTGACCCCCTGAATCTTTGTTTGTCCAGGTAGTAGGAGCCAGAGTGGTAAGCCACTGTAGCGGCTGTCCTATGAAGTCTATGTAGGGTGTATCACTGTTTGTCATGGTCCATTCTGTTGAGGAGCTTTTTAGATGGTGTAACCATATGGTGAGTTGTGATTGGCAATAGGGTGTCCTTGGATATGAAGGTTGGAGGGAAGGGGTGCAGATATGGTACATACCATACAATGGTTTGTCTGTACTGGACAATATTTAGGATTTCTTGTGGACTTGAACATCATCATCCCCTTCGAATATAGTTTCATGTTTTTGTCAATGTTGAGGTTCATATGTAGCTGTCCATCATTCACTGACATATCTGCTCTGGTCAAGTGTCTGTTCGGGTGAAAGGCGATGACAGACAGCAGTAGTAGCTCGCTATGGCACAACCCTCCATAATATAGCATCATAGAAGTTACAGAAGTGGACATAGTTCCTGATGGCCATGTGGTGATTGTTGATTGTGTCGTTTGACTGTGCCTGTTTCTGCTGGCCGATGATGTGCGAGTTGTACCAACTGGTCCTTGTCAGGTCCTGCAAATAGACATTCCTGGGTAAGAAGGTGATCAAACCTAGTCTATATTAACCCTGGGACAATGCTCAAAAGTTATTCCAATGGCCTTTCACACCTGTAGGAGGCATTGTTTTCTGGCATACGTTAATAGGTACTCATTCCTGCCCTGTTCCATCTAGTAAACCTGATCCATTTAGAATTGAACTGTTGGTAGGGAATGGTCCCTCTGTATTCCCATGACTACGTTCTTCTTTATAAATGAATTAAGTTATGTTTGGTAAATGAGACATTTTATTCACTCACCTTTCATTTGGATTTTGGTGTCATGTTCAGGGGCACATCTGGGGTCCACTCATCAAATTATGGGACATGTAGACGGCCGAACACTGCTCCAGGCCATCTCCTGTGCAAATAATTGATTGAAATAATCAGGATATTTTGTGACCAATGCATGGCTATCTAAATGTTGCGTATCTGACACTTGTTCACAGTAAGAGAGTAAAACCATATATTGGCAGGTCTTAAGTTGCACATCTTTAGGCATGTAAGCAGAGTACTTCTCCAATGCTCACTGTAGTAGGCACTTATCCGTGCCCCGCCCGATTTGGTATACATATCTGGGGTTGAACAGTTGGTAGGGAGTGGCCTTTCTGTATTCCCATGACAACATTACTCTTTATATGTGAATTAACTGAGTCTTATCAGGAAATGACAGATCTGTAATCACTTACCTTTTATTTGTATCAGCTTTCAGTCTGGTCATCTGGGGTGCATCGTGGGTCCACTCATCAAAGAATGGCACATGAAGGGGGCCCGATATGGGTCCATGCCATATATCCTCTGAAATGAATTGATTAAAACTATCAGGGTATTCAGTGGCTAATTCATGGTAATCTATATGTTGCATATATGAGACTTGGCCACAGTAAGAGAGAGTAAAACCATATCTTGGCAGGTCTTTAAGTTGCACATCTTCAGGCGTGCAAGCACAGTACTTCTCCAGTTCTCACTGTAGTAGGCACTTATTTGGGCCCCGCCCAAACGGGTATACATCAACCATATTAGAGGTTGAACAGATAGTAGGGAGTGGTCCTTCTCTTTTCCGATGACTACATTATTCTTTAAATATGAAGTAACTTAGTTTCCTTAGGAAATGAGAGATCTGTAATCACTCACCTTTATTTATATCAGCTTTCAGTCTGGTCATCTGGGGCGCATTGTGGGTCCACTCATTAAAGAATGGCACATGTAGGGGGCCAAATATGGGTCCATGCCATATATCCTCTGAAATGAATCGATTGTAATTATCAGGGTATTCAGTGGCTAATGCATGGTAATCTATATTTTGAATATATGACATGTGGCTATGGTAATAGAGAGGAAAACCATATCTTAGCATGTCTTTAAGTTGAATATCTTATGTGCCTGCAGAGTATTTCTCCCAAGCATCAATATAAAGGCTAGATTCTACTGGTATTTGTGCCTCTAAGCAATTTGGAAGGCCCCTTACTGTTTGGTGGATCTTTCTAATTCTACTGGGAGTATGTTTGGCCAGTTAGTGCTATAATACTGTTTTAAATTGAATGGTTTAGCTGTGTCTATTGCCCCAACCTATCATCAGAACATCAAAGGCCTAAGATTTCAAAGTCTGGGACAGTAGGACAAATATCAAGTTTGACAAGTATTACCTTTCTCTTTATAGGTTGCTGTGCTGCATCTACTCTGCCATAACCAGACAGTCCACCCTCTTGACTCCAGCCATGGATGAGTGGTTGTACTGTCCATTGTATTGTGGGAGGTCCGTGGCAAGACGTTGTGGGTGGTTGTGCCCATCTCCTTCCCCACACAAGGAGTGTTGTCTGTGGATAGGTGTATCATTCCATCCCTAATTTTGTCATGTTGAAGGAGCCGTTTTGCACCTGATGCACCCAAGTTTTCGGCTATTAGGTGGTTGGGGTGCATGGTGAAGGCAAATCGTTCATCCATTTTGTCAGCAAGGAAACTCCTGGGTCTCCAGGGCTTCTCGCCTTTTATTCACTGCCTCCAATTGGGCACATAATATGATTCTTGTGTGTGTACTTTGGTCGCTTGTATGTAATCCATTAACTTTTCTTAAGGCAAAACTCATGGATTGGCCCATGGGGCAATGGTAAGGTTTTATGATAGTTGAGGGTCCTGGTGGAGGCGATTCACAACCATGAATTGAATAAGACTGAGGTCTAGACAATCAGTCGCCAAGATAATCAGTTCACATGTACAGCTGACATGCAGATGTCAATAACAAATTATGCACAACCCACAAAGTGAATTCTCAGTCTGAAGGTCTGTGTTGCTGCTCCTTTAAAGCAAAATAAGGACCGTTGTTAATCTTCATTTTTCATGTGAGCAAGTCTTGTGAAATGTTGCCCTACACCATGAATGGATTCATTGTAGATAAGTGGACAGTACTCTTTGGGTGGCCTACCTATCCCATGAGCTGTTTCATCTACTATTGGTTGAACAAAAAACCACTTTGCAACACCTTCTTCATCTTCCCTCAGCACTTTCAAGGAGCATCCGAGAAGGGAAGCAATTGCATATGCATCGGTAGTGTAACTCCAATGTCCTGGTTGACTCTGGAACTTCAAATAGTCAGCCACTGTTAGATGAATTCTATTTGACATTATCAAATCATCATCAATGTATGGACTAAATGAAGCAAGATGTTCTTCCACATACTGAAGGCACTGAACCCTGAGCCTTGCATGGTGGTCCTCATCCCCAAATAGTTCCTTTGACAAGCATCTGTAAAAACAGTTGCCATCACCCCTTATTCGGTCTCGGCAAAGGTTTGTCAAACACTGTTGTACTGCAGTCGGTACATTCTGGTCAAGCATCTGGTTTACTGGAATCGGATTTGGAATTTGAAGAGTGTTTTGAGGGTGCAAAATGACATCCGAAACTTGCTTTTTCCATTTATGGAGATGTCGATCATCTTTTACCAGTGCATCAGAATTCAACATGTTTCCTTCATTTTGAATAGTTTGTTCTGTTACATCCTTGGCTCTTGTGTTTTTCTCGCTTAGTCTTTTTCTCTGAAACTTGGAATGCTTTGGTGAAGTGAACATTTCTTTTGGGGCTGTCCTTTTTCTTTGAATACTTGACATGCCTGATGTTTTTTTCTTCTGTTGAGGTGTCCTTTCATGTGCGAAGCTTGTCTTTGGCAACTTTGTAGTCTTTGGAGATGAAAAAGAAGACTTTGTCCTTGCCCTTTTGTTTCTCTTTTGGGGTCCAACATCCTGCTGATGTTTCTTTGGACTTTTCTGCCCTTCGTCTTTCCTTTCATCTTCATGTTCAGTGACATCTTCCATGCAGATTATGTTTTTCTGTTTTACCTGTTGAAGCACTTCTTTATGGGAGTCAGAGAGTCTAATAGCATTTGGATCAAAGGCAAGAAGGAAAAGGTTTTCAACTGCCTTCACACGACTCAGTGCTGTGTATGCCTGACCACTGGCAAAGAAGTTCTCATTCAGCAGAACATATGCTCTGTCAAGTGTCATGCCCTGGACCTTGTGAACTGTAAGTGCCCATCCAAGGCAAAGGGGAAACTGACGGCGAATGATGAGACTAGTGGCATGCTTGAACTGAAGGTTTTGTTTAACTCGTCGCACTACTACAAACCTCCCTGAAGCCATGTTTTGAATGATGATATAATCTGCAGCCAGAGTTGTGATAATGCCTAAGGTTCCATTGACCCAACCGTTTTCCACATCAAGATTCTTGAGAAGAACTATGCGTGATCCTACCTTCAAACGAAGCTCATCTGGAAACCTTTCTCTGTGGTATGTACGCACTTTGGCCTCTTCATTAGAAGAAATTGGATTTCCCAGTCCATCTGTGTCTTCAGCTTTGTAAACGGTTTCTTCACCCTCGAGATTTGCTAGAATTTTTTCATTAATTGCATCCCTCTCCTTCCGCAGAGAGACGATGATTGCCCCATTGCATGGGATGTCATCAGGATTTGTGGGAAACTCCACCGTTTTTCTGTCCTTCAACACATTTGTGACTTGATCATCACATTCCCCAAGTCTAACCTTCTGGAGAACAGACAGAAATTCTTCATTCTTTTGCCTCATGACTTCCTCCAGGAGGATGACATCAAACCTTTGCCATGTATATGTTCCGTAGATGTCATGGTTGATGGCTGGCAGTTGAGCTGGGTCACCAAGCAACACAATATGTTTGCCTCCAAATGGCTTGAAGCGATTCCCTCCAAATGCAAGTTCTCAGAGGATTTTGTCAAGTGTCAAAAAGACATCACGCTCCAGGAGAGAGAATTCATCTATGACAAACATGTCACAGTCTTGAACCAGTTTGTATTCAGCTGTGCCTTTTTCTAGGTAGGTTTTGCAGTCAATGTTGAGACGGAAAAAGTGATGAACAGTACATCCTCCTATCAGATATGCAGCAACGCCTGTTGTAGCCATAGTTTGCACCACAAGCCCACTTTCTATCTTGGCCATTTCAACAAAGGTTTTTAACAGGTAGGACTTTCCTGTACCTGCTGCTCCTATGATAGACACGTTGAGCTGTTTGCCACTGGAGATGGTATTCATCATCCAATCTAGAGCACGTCTCTGATCACCATTGAGACTGGTTTTCATCTCATCAAGGTCTACAGGCTGGATGGGCCTTACCAGGTCTCCAGTGTCTGTGGCTTCTCCAAAGTTTTCCAAGTCAAGGACCTCCTGGACTTCATCATCTACAGGTGGTCGATTCTCAACAATTTGCCCAAGAATAGATTCTGACTTTTCGCTTGATATCCAGTTTGAATCAACCATTTTCTTGGCAATATCACGGATCACTCGTATGTCAAATCCTCTCGAAGCAGCTGTTTGAAGGGTGTTCACCGCATCACTTTCTTTGTCAAACAGTCCACGGATCACACATTCTTCCATGAATGTTCTCGTGATGTTCTCGTCTGATATGATATCTGATATGCTTTCCCTTGTGAATGGAACATTGAGAAGGAGTACCTGTTCATAGTACTTTTCTTGGTCTTTACCATTTGGAAGGAGAAACCTCCATCTTGGTACAGCATGTCTTCCATCTTTCCGCTTGGTCACTTTTCGGTACTTTTTGTCAAGCAAAACATTTGCCTTCATTTGCGTGGCCATATTTTGTGAGTCCCCCTCATCTCTGTCAGAAATTTCAGATTCTGATTCTTGATTGCCTGTCTTTTGTTTGGCACCACCTCTGTACTGGCGAATGTAATCTGGATAACTAAGATTTTCCAACTGCTGTGGTCTGTCGAGGTACTTGTCTATGACTGTATCATAGAAGATGTCAGGTGATTGTGGATCTTTGGGTAGGTGCACTTTCCTTTTTATGAACTTATAGCCTGGGTTAACCTCAGTTGGGAGAAAGGCAACATCTCGTGAGGCACGGCACAAATCATACTTCAGCAGAATTGTCTCCACTTCAAGTCGGCCAACTATCCTCGTTCTCAAGAAACGCTCCACATCGGTGGTTGTTGGAGGCAGCTTCAAATCAAATGATGGTTCAGCTTTGCTGACATATTTTGCAAGGTAGACTTCCCATCCTCCAGATGTCACACGCTGGATGTTCATGTGACCAAACCATGTCAACAGAATTGGCAAGTTGTATGGAACTATGCTCAGGTCCTCTTGACAACTTCTTTTGTAGAGGAAACGCACACCAGATTCATCAAGGCATTCTTCTTCTTGTAGTTTAAAGGGAAATCCATATTTGCACACAGGTGTACTACTTCCCTTGCAATGTGAGAAACATCTTTCTGGCCTACAGTTGTGGACTTGGAATTTCTGTACAACTTCTTGCATTGATTTGACAGTCTCATTTTCAATGTTTACCCTTGGAAGTTCAGCTCTCACTGCATCTGCTGGCACAGTCAGGGGATCACACCAAACCACCATGTGCACATGTAGTGCTCCTCTGTTTTGAAGTTCCTTTCGTATCCAGTAGTCTTTCACATGACCTAAAGGCCCATCCTTTTTTTGGAGAACATTCTTTCTAAAGTCCTTCAAGCGTTCCATGAATGCGATGACAGTTTCTGTTGGGTAGTCAATGCATGGTTCTGGCTGATCATTCAGGAGTTCTTGGACTGTTTTTCTGAGAGGCTCATCATATCCAGACTTCACTATTGTTTGCAGTTCATTCCAACCATCGTTTTGAGTGAGAGTTATGAAGAATGTAGGCTTGCCTAATTCAGCACTCATGGCAAGGACTTCTAATAGCTTGGAAAACCAGTAAGACTTACTGCCAATGATGGTGTTAGGAACCTGGGTGCCATATTGCTGATAGTTTGATTTCTTTTCCTCTTCTAGAATGTCCCCAACAGTGACAGTTTCTTTTGAACTTTCAGTCACTGTTGCTTTTCTGGCTCGAGCATGGTAAAACAGTCTCGTTTTGAACATTCGGTCAAGCCAAAAAAATGGCCACTGGCTGTCTTTCCGCCATCTAGGATCCACATTCAGAAGCCTATGTTTCACATATGCCATCATAGTGAGATGGGAATGAATGTACCAACTGCCAATTCCAAAAGGGAATAGACAGGGCCATGCTTTTGCTTCTAGATCTTTGTCAAGATAGGAAATCTTCTCCACATGTGTTCCAGCATCTTTTGGATGCTGTACTCCAGCCTGATCAGATTCAGCAGTCAAAGGAGGTAGGTTTTCTTGATCATCTAATGGCACAGCAAGCCCGCAATTTTCAGCATCCAGGTGCTTTTCCACAGGCTTGTTTTTAGCATCCATAAGATCATTTGCAGTAGCTGCAACATTTTCTGTCTGGTATTGGTACATGGTTTCATAGTTTGCTGCGAACGTTCTATAGAGATGATTACGTTGCCGAAGGTGACTGAGAGCGCTTCTTATTCTTCCTTCAGAAGAGTGTTTTTCAGTTTTGTCAGGTTTCTTGACAAGAAATCCATACATGCCATGATAATGCCTCGGTAACTTTGACAATATGTTGACTTCCCCTACCTTATGTGTCCAAGAACGTTTGAAGACATTTGCTTTTTTCAAAGTAGAAGAAAAAAGTCCTGCTAGAGAAACCTGTCCACGCTCATAATCATTTCTCAGATTTTTCAAAGGTTCAGGGACTAAGTAATCCCCCGTGTTAGGATCACTGCAGGAATAGAGATGTACTGGTCCTTTCTGACAAATGAAAATGAGAGAGGAAGTTCATAATCCTTAAGGTTTTGCACTACAGGTGCTACAAATCCTTGAACTCCAAAATACTTGAAGATGTGTCCTTCTGAGAAAGAACCATAAAGCAGTTTACCACAATTGTAGCATATTGCTGTAAACAGTCTCTTGTGGTTTAAGAAGTGTCCATGTTTATAGGCCCGAAAAGCCCTTCCCATTTCTTCTTGGTCAATATTTTCATTGTCCTCATATTGATGTGGGGTTTCATTTGGGTGGTGTTCAGGAGATCTAGGAATTTGTGCTTCCTCATGACTTTCTAATGACTCTTCAGTATGTTCTGACTCTGCACATTTAGAATTATCATTCTTTTGTTTCCTTTTCCGTCTTCTCTTTTTCTTTGGAGGATGTTCTAATACATATAATCTTGAAGCCAGATTATTTCCATCTAATTTACTGCCTGGATAAAGGTGGACCCATTCTTCTAAGAGAAGGCTTTGGTAAGATTCCTTTATTCCCAAGTCACTCAAGGCTGCTTGTCTCACTTTAGATCGATCTCTGCAATGTCTCAAGTCCACCAGCATTTGCTCAGTCCATGTAGTTGTTGCCTCCCCAGACATTGTTTCTTAATTATCAGCATGAAGAACCTCATGTAGGTATCTTTCCAGTGATACCTCTGCTTCAATACATTGGATGTGGTCTGAGTTTAACTGTTTGATTTTTCTGAAATGTTTGTTGCCAAGATAATAGGATGTAACCATTCTACTTGACAGGGGCAACTCCTCATTATGAAGAAAATGGTAGATCTGTTTCAAGAGTTCAAATGTCACAACTGAAGGGTTGAAATAGATTTCAATCTCAAAGAGGAAATCTTCTGCAGGTTCTGGGATAGTAATAGATCGTTCACAATGGCTGTAATCAGCACCTTGGTAGATAAATATTACATCAGAAGCAGGTCTGAAATAGTACCCTATGCCAAATGCTGTGAGCAAGACTTGGCCAACATCTCCAGGAACAGATACTTCAGTTGAATGTTCAATTTTGACAAATACAGCAGAAAGGTTTTCTTTGTAGAATGAATGATCAATTAGAGATATCAAGTGCTGAATGGTGGAACTCGCGATGAGGCTATGATCTAGAAAAGCGGTTGAGCATAAATCCTTCAGTGAAGGCACCATCTGAAAAACAAAGAACAACTTAGGCCAGTAACTATTTACCAATTTAGACAGTTGCCTATGATTTCATACTTGTATGTATGAATCTTCTAAAGGTCACCCTAGGCAAGCATCTGCTGTGTCCGTTTTTCAAAATAACTGGAAAAAACAAATGAGGGTACACTTCCCTGATAAAGAAGATTACTTGACCAGATCAAGAGCTTAAGCAATTAATTTTGTTAAACAGATTATTCTCATACATTTAGATTATTCTCATACATTTTCTGATGAATTTAGTTTAATAGAATGACTCTAACCTATTATGTAAATTGATTTCAACAACAAATATTGGCACTTTCAGACATTTGTTTGAAAACACATTTCTTTAGTTTTGCTGTAGCATTGGTGGGAAAGTATACTGATGCACAAATTTACCAGAATAGAACAAAGATATGGAGAAATATATCTACCTATTTTGATCATTTGATAGTACTCTATTTGGTGAGGTCAGTATTTTGACTTGCCTCTCAAAAAATGGATGGTAGAAGTTCTCTGGCAATATGTAACTCGCTTTTTCACAGCAAGAGGAAGGGTATTTGATGGTCTCTGGGAATGTAAAACATTGGATGCCTCTGGCGAAATGGCTCTGTGCAGATCCCCGCAACTATCAGCTTTGGGAGAAATGAGAAGCATAAGTTTCAGGGGTTAAATTTAGTAACCTATTTCTGAGTTGAATTGATGATGAAAATTATGTAAGATTATTTCCAGGGCTTGACAAGTAGGATGCCCAGATGCCCAAGACGTTTTTTGAGATAAAACCAAAACTAAGGCCCTTATTATAAATATTAGAGATTAAATGTTATTCACAAACATTTACATTTTTGTAAAAACTATCTTAGAGGAGAAGTATTATGCAAAACATTGCCTTTGGAATGCCCCTCCCCCCCTTCCCCCACCTCCCTCAGTTCCCAGAGTCCGCTGGCTGAGTCCCGGTACCCCCACTCACAAAATGAATGTGTAACCCATCAGTGTTCTTCAACATGAAACATGAAGCCTTTTTGCTGAATGTTACCCTAAAAACATCCCTATTTTTAAAAAAAACAGTGACTTTAAGGCTTGATAATCTACCCTTTTTTCTTAAACCAATGACAGTTAAAAGAGCATGATATTTCTTGTTCTATGATTCTCCTGGTTAAAGGGAATATGGATAAAAATATCATTTAATACATCATTTGTCGTTTTGGGTTCTTTCCATAATGAATTATTGTTTCATGTCAGGTGTTGTAATATTATCTGTCTTTGGACTCAGGGTGATCACCCTTGATCTAAAAATGACCCCTTTTTCTGGAAATCATGAAAATTCGGACCAAAACATACCCCTATTTCTTATTTTCGCGGACCTGCAAACTTTCAACAAATTTACCCCTTTCTCCACAAAAATTAGAACGCTGATGCGTATCCCGATGCCTATGGAGTACCGGGGGCCAAGTCATCAGTAATCTGTCGCCACAGACTCATCCAGCACCACGTCTTAGGCCCGTAACCAGCTTAATTCAGATGGGGGTTCGTTTTTTTGAGTAGGGTTGTCATTTTTTGCAGATTGCTAGATTGTGTGCATTTTACCAGTTTGTATGATCACATTTTTTAAATCTATGTATTACAGATTCCATTTTATTCCTTGACCACATGGGTATTTAAATGAAGTAAATGTGTCAAAAATAGCTTTAACAGGGTGCCCACGCAGGTCTTATAAGGCCTTGTAAGGTCTTATTTTGGGTTTTGCAATTTATAAGGCTATTAGAAAGGTCTTATTTTGCATTGAGGTCTTATAAAGGTCTTATTTTTAGGTTCAGCAAAATTTGTCAGAGATGTTAGAGGTTTCCTTCACTTGGCAGTTTATACCAATATAAACCATAGTTTCATAAAAGCCCCTTTAATTGCTAAATAGATACAACCAATTATATATACCCCTTTTGTAGAACTTTTCCAGATTCAAAGAGATCAAACTTTTAAAAAGCGGTGCTTAAAAAGGTCTTATTTTCACTCCTGAGAAACAGAAGGTATCATAAAGGTCTTATTTTGATTTCTGAAAATGTGTGGGTACCCTGTTTAAGGGTTTTCAACATCAGAAAGTATGTCGGGGGCCTTATAAATCTTAATTTTCCTAATTAAAAAAATAATATTAATTTATGTAATGAGAGGACAACCGACATATGCTATGTTTTCTGGATATCCGTTTGAAATGATATGACATCATTTACTTTCACGGATTTTGTCACATTTCCCCCCTAGAAATTTCCAATTTTTAGAAATCAATCATTTCATCCTATATGGGAGGGGGGTGGGGGTTCGGATATTTTAGAAGGGGGTTTGTCCAAAGGGGGGTTCGTATGAACCCCCCGAACCCCCCTGGCTACGGGCCTGAGAATCTGTTTACATTCGAAGTCTCCCTTCATGTGGTGTGCCGCAAATTCCATCCCAGCACACAGGGGAAACAACGCCAACAGTGTTATCTTTTGTAGATAAGGGAAAGCTGTGGTGTAGCCTCCCCATGTCACGGCTCTGATGCTAAGTGGCAGTAATAGGTCGTGAGAAGCCCCTCTGGTCGTGGCTCTTTAGCATAGGACAGCCCTGGAGGGCTGCGAACTTTTAGAGCCACGGCGAGATAATTTTGACGCCACTCCTAACAGACCTGTCAAGTTTTGAGAATTGGTTTCAGGGAGATTTTGCGGACGATCGTTTGGGACGGCAGAGCCATCCCATGGGAGGGTGTGGGAGGCGTGACCCCTCATACTACACAACTAACTATGAATGATAATGATTTTCAATAAAATATTATTCTAATGTTGACTATAAGTCTATATATGTTCATATTTATGATTGGTATCCCAATGCTCAGATTTATACCGGTATGTAAGTGTGAACAAAGGGGATATGATATCCCATAAAGTCCTACAAAATAATGATTGAATATTATATAAATATTAAAAACAGGCTTGTATCTCGCACCACACTTATGTGGAAATAATTCTTTTGTCATTACTAAGTAATAAGCTCATCCCAGTTTACACCAGCATTAACATTTACTATGAAAATTTTTCAAAATTGCCTCTACACTTATTCCCTGAAGGCATTTGTATAATACAAAGTGAACCAAAGCAATTTGGTTGGCTGGCAAACCTGCAAACCTGTCAATTGATACAATTTAAGAAATGATAATGCTCCTGCAGCAGAAAAACATAAGAGTAGTGATGCCAGTTTTCGCGCACTGAAAACGTTAAATTCAATATTTAAAGAGTAAATATAGAAAAAATAGATATATTTCACCGTTTAGTATCTATATTAAGTGTTATAAAGTTGACAAATATTTTTCTGAAAAAAAAATCAAAAATCAATTTTTTTTATGATAGCATGTCCATTTACTTTAAGAGTTTCTGTAGCCAGTTTTCGCGCATTGTAGCCTATTTTCGCGCAGCCTGTTGCCAGTTTTTGTGCACTAGAGCAATATTTATTTGTAAACTTGAAAAAAAGAAAGAAAAAGAAACGACCTTTGATAGGTACGTTAAATGAAATATTCTATCCATCCCACCTATTGATATAACCATGAACTGCTTGGTTGATAGATAATACGCACTCAATGAATTCTATCTCTTCTAGGATAATCTGAAAGACTGAGAGATAAAATCACCCAAATGAGACCCAAATAATGCATCTAGAAGCTCCTTTAAGGTAAAATTTAAAAATGAATTTACAAAATGTAAAAAGGTCTGAAACAGCCCTTATTAACGTGGTATCAGATTATGGGATAATCTGGATGCTAGTGTACAGAAACAACCAACGAAGGCAATGTTTAAAAGACATTTGACATGAACTTGATTCCCTAAATGGTTTTATTCAAAACCATTGAGAAAATATTAAAATTTGAAATTTCCTGTACGGTGTTTACTGTCAGGAAATAAATATATGTTTAAAGACATGATAATCTTGATGGAATCAATTACTAACTTATAAATTGTATTTCATTATACTGTAATTAACATATATATATATGTTTACTAACAACACCTTTATACTTTTATACCTTCTGGAAGATTTTACTTGTAAGAAGTTGGTTTCAATAAAAAAAAAATAATAATAATAAAAAAAATCTATATTACACATTTTTGGGCAAAGGCATATTCATTAATTACTTGTTTAAAAACAAATCAAATGATTATACTCAGCTAATTTTCACAATATATATAATCAGATTTTTTAGAATTTTTTTTATGTTTGGGTTGGAAAAAATCTGGAAAAAATCTGAAAATTCCAGAAAAATATGCATGAAAATGCGCGAAAAACTGGCAACAGCCTGTTAACATGTCACTAGTTTTCACGCAGGGGAAAAAAATGCGTAAAATGCGCGAAAACTGGCACCCCTATTCTAAGTCTTTCTTATTTCAGTAATCTCTTTGTCCGATCCTTGTCCGACCTCAGGATATACACAATGTGGGATGGGCTTATTATGGAGGCTACGGCATGATATTATGATTTAGCTAGTTCAAATGCTGTGGCAAATTTTACCCACAGTTAGCCATTGTTTGTCACTTTATATTTTTTTCTACATGTAGATGTAAGAGCCATTGATACAAAATGTGCGATATACTACTGTGCGCGATACAACCCTTTTTCCCCAATTTTACCCTAGCCCTATATATCATGAATTTATGTAAATAATTTATATTCAAAAATGTTGCATTGCGTACTGTAGAGAAGGCCCCTCAAGGTCGTCAGAGGGTTGTCGTTTTATTGTCAATAAAGCCATCACCCTGATGACCTTGTGTTTTCAATCAGTATATTATTCTCCCATCTCTTTGACTTCTGTGAGATTTTGCCCCTCTCAGGGAGGCAGGGCTGCCAATCGTCCCGGATTTCCTGGGACAGTCCCAGATTTTAACCCCTGTCCCGGACGTCCTGGGAGAGGACAGAGATGTCCCGGAAAATGGGGAATTTAAAATTGATTACATGATTTGTTTTTTGTTTTTTTTGTTTTTTGTTTGTTTGTGTGGGGGGGGGGGGGCCTCACTGCAAGCTATTGTACAAAGGCTCTGAAGCTGTCCACGGGATTTGGTTAGACCCTCATGAAATCAAATCAGTGTCTAGTTAAAATTTCCAGAAAAATAAGAGTCACATTCCCAATCCAGTCGGGATTATCACAATTTTCTTTGTATCTTTCAGTTGACAGTTGCAACAGCAACGTCTTTGACGTGTTATTGAGTCTCGGAGGTTAGTGCCTAAAGATCATATTTGGTTATGCAGATGTATGTTAAGATTCACTCAAACTGGTGGCCTAAGAAAGTTATAAATGATTTTATTCTGACTCTCTGGATAGCTTTTCGACTCTCATATGAGGTTAGGAGTAGAGAGTCGATCATTTAGCTAGGATTTTATGAGCATAATTAACACTTCATCAAGCTGTGTTGAAATGAGTCAATGCTTGGAGCTATCTAATGCCGTCCTCTAACTTGAAAGATACCATATAGTATTTTTTTTCATATTGAAGAGCCCCTGTCTATAAAGGGGCCTTTAAAGAGATGAGTTTTGAAACAATGTTAACAGTATTTAGATCATGAAAACGTACTGAATAATATTGACTATGATTCTCAGATATATGTTTGACTGCTTGACTTACTTCAAACTGTGTTTTAGGCAGGTAAGGATCGAAATCTGCCTAAATGTTTTGTTATCAGCTTTTTTTTTAAAGATACGTTTTTACTAGTCACTTTGTTACTCAGAAATTTAGATCATAATTATTCAAATGTATTTTAGATATTGTTAGTATAATTATCTTTTCAGATAGACATCCTTGTTAATAAGTATGTAACGTTGAAATGTTTTATACTTGTCAAACTTGTTAATTAATCTACATGTAGAATCCTCATTTAAGCATGTAATATGACACATTTTTGTTTCTAACTTTCAAAACTTCATGACAAATGGCCTGCAATCAAATGATAAAATAATAAAGTAAACATTTGCTGTATATTTCATTTCTTGAAGTATTGTACACACTTTGATATCCTAGCCCAGTATAGACCTTGAGCAGACGTGGTCATGTCACCACATTTCGGTTCTTCAAACGTGGCTATAGAAAGGACAGAAATTGATAAGATCTAAATTATCAAAATTGTTGAAAATAATTCTCTGAGTGATAATTAAGATAATTGTTCTAAAATATGTCTTCTGAATACCTTAAAATTGTAAGTGCTTGGGATTTAAATCCAATCACCAACATGGTGGCCAGTCTTTTTGGAGAGGTGTGACATAATCTGCACAATGTCTATATCTGCCAGCATTGGTTATAATCAGAAATGTTATCATTGTGAATGAGCCATTCATTATTGCCTTTCTTTAGGCCTATTCCTAAAAAAGGAGAAGGCCTTTACTCTCAGGGAAAAAGCATCCTGTCAGGAATAATTATATCATGAATATATCAGTTTTTTCTTTATAATTGAAAGAATAAAGTACTGACATGGGTAGACCCAGGGAGGGAGACCTCTGGGCCCTGTGGCTCCCCTCCAGGGCCCCTTGGCTCCTTAGGGCAGAAGGGGAGGGTAAGGGCCGACAGGTGAGGGTCAGGGGATCCTCACAGCATGTGGGGAGAGTAAGGGCCAACAGGTGAGGGTCAGGGGTCCCTCACAGCATGTGGGGAGAGTAAGGGCCGACAGGTGAGGGCCAGGGGATCCTCAGGACATGAGTGGAGGGTAGGGGCCAACAGGTAAGGGCCAGGGGATCCTCAGGGCAAGAGGAGAGAGTAGTATAAATGTTAACATTAAAGAATTGATACCAATTTGCTAAGAGGGCCCGAGATTTCATAAATGAGAGGTTATTCTCCTCACATTATAGATATCTGAATTCATTGAGAGTGTCCAATATTTCACATTTGAGGGGTTGATTTTTCAAAAAAATTCTGGGGGTGCCCCCCTTACCCCCTCCCCCAGTGGGAGTCAGGGTCAATGTTGTAATCAAAAGAATCTGAAGTTAAAAATCAGAAATCTTGCATCCCTAAAATGTTTTCAGAAGTGTGCTAAAATATGTGCCTAAAATGCTTCAAAATGCCCCATTTTGCAACTCAGATTTTGAAAGTTTCCTGGGGGAGACCTGTTTATCCTTTATAAGTTAAAGGGACATTCTCGTCCGTGAGTTGGGCATAATTTGCTACGTTGTAACTCCCCTACGGCCGCGCCAATTTCGTGACGTGACCAATCACGTCGCTAGATTACGTTCTGACAGTGCAAAACACGTCACCGGCCGTTGCATCGTTAGGCTTACGTCAGCGTATGTAAGCCTAACGACGGGAGGACGAGAATGCCCCTTTAAAGAATAAATAGAAAATGTAAGTCAGGGTCACTATTGAAATAAAGAAAACCTGAAATTAGGCCTAGTCTGAAATCTGAAAGCTGACA
The DNA here is from genome assembly GCA_936440205.1 of Lepidonotus clava. NCBI lineage: Eukaryota > Metazoa > Annelida > Polychaeta > Phyllodocida > Polynoidae > Lepidonotus > Lepidonotus clava. The sequence goes on along the minus strand of OW387146.1, from coordinate 47,990,203 downwards.
GCCCAAAAAATGTTGTCAGAAATGTGTTAAAATATATGCCTAAAATGCCTCAAAATGAACCATTTTGGAGTGCAATTTTTTAGAATTTCCTTGGGGGAAAACCCTCCCAGACCCCCCTTTGGGGGTCCCGGATTTCAACCATCACAGGTTGGCAGGCCTGGGGAGGTCGGGAGATTGCATAGGGAGACAAAATCCGGGAGACTCATGGAAAATCCGGGAGGGTTGACAGGTCTGCCCTAAGCCCTAACTTGTAGACAAAACGCGGTACGTGCGACGGCCGTTTTCGCAAAGTATATATACGTTACAGATCAAATCTAAGGTGTTCTGTATATAGAACGGACTATTCTGATCAAGTGTTTTTTTTCCTGGGTCCAAAAGAGCCATTTTTAACGATTTTAGACCTATGTACCTGAGTTTAGCCAAGATTTGGCTTGTTGTCTGCTCCAGATGAAAACTGGCACTTTCTCACATCATGTTGTAGTTGCACTGATTACCAGCGTTCTATCAGTGGCACTAACTGTCCCACTGGGTACCAGCTAGAGCATCACTCTCCAAGCTGATGTTGCTACGCTGACGTTGCTATGTGCGGCCGTTGCTTAGCAACGGCCGCGCGTAGCAACGGCGATCGCGAGAAGATCTTTTACAGCTCCTGCACTCACTACGTAGTGTGTGGGGGCCTTGGGCAATGTATGTGGGTAGTTAGTAGTGTGTGGGGGGCTAGGGTAGTGTGTGGAGGTCGTAGGTAGTTTGTGGGACCGTACTTAACTCCATTCAGATCACCGTTGCTGCGGTGACGGCCGTTGCTAAGCAGCGGCCGCGCATAGCAACGGCGATAGGGAGGTCTTTTACAGCTCCTGCACTCACCACGGCCCTCAGACACTCATCACAGCTCTCAGACACTCACCACGGCCCTCAGAGACTTACCAGGGCCCTCAGAGATTAACCACTAAGCCTAGATTACAGCCCTTATACACAGAAGTGTCGTCTGTCATCAGTCACACTTGTGATGTCATTTCCGGCTGTTCTCATAGTGACACTCCCTCCCCCTGATCAGTGATTACATATGGGAACGGCAGGGGGAGGTAGTACAGTGGATGGAAAAGCCAGCAAATCCAGCCTCCATAGACCAGTGCAGTGAGTTAGGGTTAGTTTGAATTTGGTTGTTAATCAATTAATACAAAATGCACCTGAAATGCATGCATATGCACACCAAAATAAATGATAATTTCTATAGTATGTTGAATATTAGTCAAAATCAAAATTAGATTGAGTTTGAACACTTAGAAATTGAAAACATCTCTCAAGAAAACTTCATAAATGACCCTTTCTTGAAAAGTGCATCTATAAGTCCAAAAGTTACCTTTTGTTGCCATGGTAACCAATAGTTTTCATTGAAATACAGCAAAATATTGAGATGGGGCGCTTTCTCATGTTGAAATTCTTTTTCAGGGGGTCTCAATTGATAAGAAAATGTTTAGTTTGAATGGATAGAGGCTATTATTAAACATTTTCTGATTAGCATTATACTTGAGTTAAACAAGCTAGAACCACACTCAAGTATAATGCTATGCAATGTTACTTTCATTGTTTGATAAAACCATGATAAATTTGAATGACATTATCATTTTATTGAAGAAAATTCTGATTATTATTATTCTTTACACAAGCTAGAACCACACTCAAGTATAACGCTACATAATCTGCATCATATTTGTCTTGTTTGCTATGACACTCACTATTGTCACAGTCCCCAGGCACTAACTACGCCACTCAAACACTCACCATATGCTACCCACACACTCACTACATTACCCAGACACCCACTACGGCCCCCAGACATTCACTACACCACCTAGACACTCAGGCCTGCCAACCTGTGATAGGTAAAATCTGCGACATCTTATACTAATTATAGACCTGTAGTAGCAATGATGGGTCAACATTTTAAATACAGCCGATTTTTTAACAAAATGTACATATCCTAAAGGACCATATCAAGAGAAATTCACAACTGCTTGTATCATCCTTTTATGTTGAATATTAAGAAAGTTATTGATATTTTGAAATAAAAAATTATCAGTATTTTCTGTCAGAGCTTCGATCATTCTCTGCATAGGCCCAAATTCCATCAAAAGTTCAAACTTCATGAATCATAGAAATTCTTCTATAGGCCTATATGGAAAGAATAAATAAATGATAACCGAATAAAGTTGAGTGAGTGAGTGTTTGGTGTTTTACACCGTACACCGAATAAAGGTCAAAATAGTATTATAGAAAAAGGATTTGAGAAATGACCTAATTTGACCCTGAATTTTGGTCAATCTCTCCTCATTAAAATCAAAATTTAGTTCCCTTTGTATTCTTAAATTAATTTAAACTTTAAAACCCTATTTTTCTAAATTGAATTATTGTCTTTAGAAACAGTTGCCTAAAAACTTATCATAAAATTTGAGAAATTTCATTGAAAATTGTCGAATTTCCTGGACTTTCTGGCACAAGCAATCATACATTTTTGAACAAATAAATGTTTTTGAATTCCTAATCTTACGGAACATCAAGGACAGGGGTTAAAATCTGGGACTGTCACGGAAAATCCGGGATATCCGGGACGGTTGGCAGCCCTCTCACTGCATCACTCAAAATGCAACACTCACTACGGCCAACAGAGTAGTGTAGTAAGTAGTGTAGTAAGTGGCGGGAAATGTTATCCAGCGGTGCCCTGAACATGTAAATAGAAGCAGCAGTACGGGAAGGGCCCTGCCATGTGGGTAATGAAGTTGTCTGACTCGACCCCCGGCCTCCAAACTTGACCCACAACCTCCAGACTCGACCCCCGGCCTCCAAACTTGACCCACAGCCCCCAGGTACGACCCACATCCTCAAGACTCAATCTAAGGCCCCCAGTCTTGATCCAAAGTCTCCACACTCGACCATAGCCTCCGTTGCTAAGGAACGGCCGCCCCTAGCAACAGCAATTGCGACTACGTGATGGCCCCCCAGTTGCCTGCCCCCCTCCCCCCCCTACGACCACCACCACACACACACACTCACCCCAGCTTTCTGACACAAAGTATGATGCACCGGGCTCCATGGCGGCCACAAGGTCCTAGGATGGCCAATATGTCACACACAAACCTCACGGTTGCTGCAGCCGCCTGTTGCAAAGTGGTGCGGCCGCCCGTTGCTAAAGAACGGCAGACCCTAGCAACGGCAACGTCACTTCCGGCTGTTCTCACAGTGAGACACCCTCCCCCTGATCATTGATCATATATGGGAACAGCATGGGGAGGGCAAACAGCAGATGGAACAGCCAGCCAATCCTGTCTCTGTTATAGTCTATAGACCTATCTACTGTGTAGGGGTTAATTGGAACTTGGCTTTCAATCATTTCACACAAAATGCAACTAAATTGCATGCTTATGAAGACTAAAATATATGATGATTTCTATAGTATGCTGAATATTATTTACAATAAACATTAGGTTGAGTTTTAATGCTAAGAAATAGAAAATAGCTCTCAAGAAAATTTCATAAATGACCCTTTCTTGAACAGTGCATCTATAGGTCCAAAAGTTACCATTTGTTGCCATGGTTACCAATAGTTTTGAGTGAATTACAGCAAAATACTACGATGGGGCGCTTTCTCATGTTGAAATTCTTTTTTAGGAGGTCTCATTTGATAAGAAAATGTTTAGTTTGGAAGGATTAAGGCTATTATTAAACATTTTCTGATTAGCATTATACTTGAGTTAAACAAGCTAGAACCACACTCAAGTATAATCACGGGGGTGGACAGATAACGCTACTTCCAGAGGTCATCCCTAGAAAGTACATAGGCCCTACCTCGGAGTGGATATTGCGACTTCCGTAGTTTTTTTTTAAATTTCACTGTAACTTTACAAAATATCAACTATATATATTAGATCTAACTTGCTCACAGAATATTACCGGGTCTAGACCTTGCATTTCTACCCTTTTATTACAGCAAAATACTAAGATGGGGCGCTTTCTCATGTTGAAAATCATTTTAGGAGGTCTCATTTGATAGGAAAATGTTTAGTTTGAAAGGATTAGGGCTACTTACACGAGAACAGTGTGGGACAAAATGTTTGAAAAGGGCAAAGCTTGGATCCAAAAAGATCCTCTGAAAACCCACACTTTCTTTATGAAAAATTAATAATAAGAATGAATTGAATTAATTAGTTTGTATTCAAAACTAATTGTCCATTCCGTGGCTGTATCAAAATGTAGTGATATTTTTATCTTATGAAAATGAAGAGTTTGTTTATGTCGTGAAATTCCGGGAGGCTCCGAGGTATGCATTATCGGGGCCGAGGTATGCACTTTCTGATCGCTTGCTCCGGAAGACGCATTATCTGTCCACCAGCGTGAGGACACCCATCACGGCCCTAGGACACCCCACACAATCCCATGACGCCCCACACAACCCCACACTCATGAGTGGCGGGAAACGTTATCCGGCGGCACCGTGAACATGTATTTGAAAGCAGCAGGACCGGAAAGACTCAGTCCCGAGGAATGGATAATAAATCAGTCTGACCCGAACTCCCCTAAACGTGTGCTCCCTAGCTGGGTCAATCTTAACCCTTTCCACCCGTTGCCCCAGGCCCTATCAAGATATCTGACATCAAAAAGTCGGGAAACGGCCGGTGGTTAACTCTGATCAGGCAAGGGGTCAAAGGTCACTTCCGTTGCTACGCGCGGCCGTTGCCTAGCAACGACGATCGTAACTTACGTTTATGGGATCTGTTTTCTTTCTCAGCTTCTACTGCATCGATTTTGACAATCTTTTTTTTAAAACTTATCAGAATTAAGTGATCTTTGCGAATATTTACATAAGAATCATGTTAGAAATGTTCTTTGGCCACAAACATGGCCGCAAACTCGGCCAGCATTTGTTAGAATAGCCTCTAACCTGACTTTCCAAGTTTTAACTTTCAAAGTTACTAGTTTCCCAATTATGACAATCTTTTTATTCAAATTGATCAGAAAATTGATTCTGAATTGGATCATTGTGCTAGAACTATGTTAAAGGGGCCTATAGCCACATATGTAGCTGCTGCTTTGCTTTGAGACTAGCTGCTCCCTTACTTACACTTACCCCCTGTAACAGCAGGTCCTGTCAGGCAACAGCAGGGGGAGGGTGCCAGCAGATGGAACGGCTGACTTGTTTTCAGCAAAAGTTACTGACAGTTGCTATGGAAACCAATCTTTTAAGCCTTATTACAACAAAATACTAAGATGGGGCGCTTTCTCATGTTGAAATTCTTTTTTAGGAGGTCTCATTTGATAAGAAAATGTTTAGTTTGAATGGATTAAGGCTATTATTAAACATTTTCTGATTAGCATTATACTTGAGTTAAACAAGCTAGAACCACACTCAAATATAATGCTATTCAACGTTATTTGTATTGTTTTATAAAACCATGATAAATTTGAATGACTTTATCCTTTTATTAAAGTGACGTTAGGCTAAGGTACGCCAACGTTAGCCTAACGACTGGACAGCCGGCGACATGTTTTTCACTTTTGGAACGTAATCTGGTGACGTTATTGGTCACGTCACGGCGCCACTCTGAGAATGAGATGATTCCAACGTATCAAAATACGGCCGTCGCACGGACGAGAATGTCCCTTTAAACAAAAATTTTTTTTGGGGTCTCATTTAATACAACTTCACCATCCCATGACGCCCCACACGGCCCCATGACCCCCCCCCCCCCCCCCCACAGGGGCTCTGGATGGGGGCGTTCCACGTCGCTTGTCGAATTTAAAAAAGGGCCGTGTCGCATGTCGTTATAATTCAGTTTAGGTCAATGTCACATGTCGAATTTAAGAAATAACAATGTCGCATGTCACTATCTTTTTAAAGCTTCTGTCCCATGTCGAATTTAAGAATAGGGCCATGTCATCTGTCACTAAATTGCCATGTCGCATGTCGAATTTAAAAAACGGCCGTGTCGCCGTGTCGAATTTAAGAAATGCCCGTGTCGCAGTGTCGATTTTAAGGGTCTACACCCCCCCCGCACACACACACGGCCCCATGACCCCACACACATCCCCATAACCCCCCACACGGCCCCATGCCCACCCACCCACCCCCCGGCATGCCCCCAACCCCCCCAACCCCCCACACGGCCGTAGTAACCCCCACACGGCCCTAGGACCCCCCACACGGCCCCATGATCCCCCACACGGCCCCATGATCCCCCACACGGCCCTAGGAGGCCCCTTGTAGTGGCGGGAACAGCCGCCGGTTAACACAGCTTGACCCAGTGAGGTCAAAGGTCACTTCCGCAGTGACGGCCGTTGCTAAGCAGCGGCCGCCCCTAGCAACGGAAAGTTACGGGCGAGTGACGTGATTTTGAAGAGCTACTTTCTATTTTCTAAGCTTCTACTGCATCGATTTTGCCCATCTTTTTTTTCAAACTTATCAGAATTAAGTGACCTTTTCAAAAATTTACATAAGTACCATGTTGGAAGTGTTCTTTGGCCACAAACATGGCTGCAAACACGGCCACCATTTGTCAGAATAGCCTCTAACCTGACATTCCAAGTTTTAACTCTCAAAGTTACTAGTTGCCCAATTATGAAAATCTTTTTGTTCAAATTGATCAGAAAATTAATTCTGAATTGGTTTCTTGTTTTTAGAACCATGTTAAAGGGGCCTATGGCCATATATGTGGCTGCTGCTTTGCTTTGAGACTAGCTGCTCCTTTATTTGTACTTACTCCCTTTGACAGCTGATCCTGCCAGGGAACAGCAGGGGGAGGGTCCCAGTAAATGGAACAGCTCATTTGTTTTCAGCAAAAGTTACTGACAGTTGCTATGGTTACCAATCTTTTAAGCCTAATTACAGCAAAATACTAAGATGGGGCGCTTTCTCATATTGTAAATCGTATTTAGGAGGTCTCACTTGATAAGAAAATGTTTGGTTTGAATGGATTAAGGCTATTATTAAACATTTTCTGATTAGCATTATACTTGAGTTAAACAAGCTAGAACCACATTCAAGTATAATGTGTGATGTAATTAATATTTTCTTTGGTCTCATTTAATAAAAATCATGATAAGTTTGAGTAAATTCATCAAATTATTAAACAAATTCTGATTAGCATTATTCTTGCACAAGCTAGAACCACACTCAAGTATAATGATATACAATCTTATTTATGGGTCTAGACCCCTAAATTCGACACGGCGACACGGCCGTTTTCAGGCTTAACGACATGCGACAGGGGCTATTCTTAAATTCGACACGGCGACATAGCTAATTCTTAAAATCGACAGGCGACATAGCCCTTAGTGACATTCGACATTGGATATCCTTAAATTCGACACGGCGACATAGCTAATTCTTAAATTCGACACGCGACATCGGGACCCCCCCCATCCAGACCCCCTTATTTGTTTTGTTTGATAAAACCATGATAAGTTTTAATGACTTCATCAGTTTATTAAACAAATTCTGATCATTATTCTTTACATTACACAAGCTAGAACCGTCCTCAAGTATAATGTAATTTGTTCAGGCTATAAAAAGGCCTTAACACACTCAACACCGCCCTCAAACATTCATCAATGTCCTCACACACTCATCAATGCCCTTACACACTAACCAGCGGCCTCACGCACTCACCAACGGCTTCATAAACTCACCAACGGCCTCACACACTCAGCACCACCCTCACAAACTCATCACCACCCTCACACACTCATCAATACCCTGACACACTCACTAGCGGCCATACAAACTCACCAACGCTTTCACACACACACCACCGCCCTGACACACTCACCGTTACTCTCACACACCAACTGCACCAAGATTAGAGGTGGGAAATGTTATCCGGCGGTGCCCCGACGGCCGTTGCTAAGGGTCGGCGGCCGTTGCTAAGCGTCGGCGGCCGCCACGACTTCCACACACCAACCACGACTTCCACACACCACCTACGACTTCCACACACCACCTACGACTTCCACACACCACCTACGACTTCCACACACCACCTACGACTTCCACACACCACCTACGACTTCCTCACGGTGGTTGGAGAGTGTGGTGGTTTTCAAAGCCACTTCCGGCCGTTGCTAAGTGACGGCCGCCCATAGCAACGGCGGCCATGATTGTCATTTCTTTCTTTTCTCAGCTTCTACATGGCCGATTTTGCCAATTTTTTTTTCAAACTTATCAGAATTTAAAGAGCTGTTCAAATATGTGCATTAGAACCATGTTAGATGGGATATATGGCCACAAACATGGCCACAAAGACGGCCGCCATTTGTCAAATAGCCTCCAACCTAACATTTTAAATTTTATCCATCTAAGTTTCTACTTGGCTGACTCTGACAATGTTATTTATCAAAGTGATCAGAGAAATTGATTCTGAATTGGATTCTTGTTGTTAGAACCATGTTAAAAGGGCCTATGGACACATATTTGGCTGCTGCTTTGCTTTGAGAGTAGCTGCTCCCTTCCTTGCACTTACTCCCTGTAACAGCAGATCCTGTCAGGCAACACCAGGGGGAGAGTGCCAGTAGATGGAACAGCAGCCTTGTTTTTAGCAAAAGTTACTGACAGTTGCCATGGTAACCAATCTTTTAAGGCTTATTACAGCAAAATACTAAGATGGGGCACTTTCTCATGTTGAAAATCGTTTTTAGGAGGTCTCATTTGACAAGAAAAAGTTTAGTTTGAATGGATTAAGGTTATTATTAAACATTTTCTGATTAGCATTATACTTGAGTTAAACAAGCTAGAACCACACTCAAGTATAATGTGTGATGTAATTAATATTTTCTTTGGTCTCATTTAATAAAACCTTGATACGTTTGAGTAAATTCTTCCCGTTATTAAACAAATTCTGATTAGCATTATTCTTGCACAAGCTAGAACCACACTCAAGTATACCGTAATGCTATGTAATTTAATTGTATCTTATTTCTATTGTTTGGTAAGACCATGATAAATTTGAATGAATGAAATTTATCCTTTTATTAAACAAATTCTGATTAACATTATTGTTTACACAAGCTAGAACCACACTCAAGTATAATGTGTGATGTAATTAATATTTTCTTTGGTCTCATTTAATAAAAATCATGATAAGTTTGAGTAAATTCATCAAATTATTAAACAAATTCTGATTAGCATTATTCTTGCATAAGCTAGAACCACACTCAAGTATAATGCTACGTTATTTATATAATATGTTTTGCATTATTTAATAAATCCATCCCATTATTAAACACATTTCTATTACATGTAGCATTATTCTTGCACAAGCCAGTTCATTGCAACCTAGATATGAACCTCATACACTCCCCATCGCCCTCACACATCACCCACCAATCCTACACACTGCCCACGACTTACACACACTGCCCATCATGGCCCTCCCCCTCCCCCTCCCCCCCCCCCCTCCCCCTCCCTCCTCCCCCCTCCCCCCCCCCTTTCCCCTCACCCCTTGCACCAAGAGGCGGGAAACGTTATCCGGCGGCACCCTAAACATGTATATGAAAGCACCAGTACAGGAAGGGCCCTGCCCTATGGATAATGAAGTTGTCTGACTCGAGCTACGACCTCCAGACTAAACCCACAGCTTCCACCCTCTACACACCATCTGCGATTTCTACATACCACCTCTTAGTTGAGTGGAAGTCGTGGGGTGTGTACAAAAGTCGTGGGGAGTGTCTGAAATCCGTTTCAGGTGGTTGCGATGTCCGCCGTTGCTACGCGCGGCCGTTGCTAAGCAACCGCCGCGCGTAGCAACGGCGAACGTAAGTCCAATCACAATAATTATGTTTATGTCAATTGTACAGCTTCTACTGCATCGATTTTGACAATTTTTTTTTTTGAACTCATCAGAATTTACCAAGCTTTTCAAATATTTACATGGGAATCATGTTAGAGGTGCCCTATGGCCGCAAACATGGCCGCCAACACGGCCACCATTTGCCAAACATAAACAAATAGCCTCTTCCCCTGAAACAATAAGTTTTAGCCATTATAGTTTCGAATAGGGGATTTCAACAATATTGTTTTTGTCAAATTAATCAGAAAATTTATTTTGAATTGGATTCTTGTGTTAAAACCATGTTACTGAGAGCCTTTGGCCACAAATGTGACCACTGCTTTGCTTTGAGACTAGCTGCTCCTTTGTTTGCACTTACTCCCTGTAACAGCAGATCCTGTCAGGCAACGGCAGGGGGAGGGTGCCAGCAGATGGAACAGCTGACTTGTTTTCAGCAAAAGTTACTGAGAGTTGCTATGGTTACCAATCTTTTTAAGCTAATTACATCAAAATACTAAGATGGGGCGCTTTCTCATGTTGAAATTCTTTTTCAGGAGGTCTCGTTTGATAAGAAAATGTTTAGTTTGAATGGATAAAGGCTATTATTAAACATTTTCTGATTAGCATTATACTTGAGTTAAACAAGCTAGAACCACACTCAAGTATAATACTATGTAATTTATATAATTTGTGTCTCATTTGATAAAACCATGCTAAGTTTGGGTAAATTGGTGAGTAAATTGGTGAATTTATTGGTTTGGGCTCACATTCGACCTACAGCTCCCAAACTCGACCTACACCCCCGACATCTACGTACACCTCCCATACTCAACCTACACCTCCCACACTCAACCTACACCTCCCACACTCAACCTACACCTCCCACACTCGACCTACAGCTCCTACACACTCCTTACAGCTGCCAGAAACTCACTACGGCACCTTTGCAGCGGGAAACGTTATCCGGCGGTGCCCTGAATGAGTATAAAGAAGCATGCAGTACCGGAAGGGCCCTGTCCTCTGGATAATGAAGTGGTCTGACTCGACCTACAGTTACCACACTGAACCTACAGTCTCCAGACTTGACCAACAGCCTCCAGACTTGACCCAAATCCTCCAGACTCAATTCAAGGCCTCCACACTCGACCCAAAGCATCTAGATTGTCCGGGAGCCTCGGTTGCTAAGCTGCGGCTGATCGTTGCTAAGCAACAGCCGGTCCTAGAAACGGCGATTGTGACTGTAATGCAGAAGATGTTTATTAAGAATACAGCACCTGTAGTGGAGCTATCTTCACAATCTTGGGCTTATTTAAGAGCTTTCAATCTCTACAACAATCGCTGTTGTTGCTAGATGTTTCCTTTTTGGTTTAGGATATCTTTTGTTGGAAATACTTAGCAAACAACTCCCTGTGCACTTCCGGCTGCTCTCTGAATGAGACTCCCTCCCCCCTGACTAATATGATTCAACAGATCAGCAGAGGGAGGCAGAACAGCAGATGAAACAGCCAGCAAATCCTAACCTTACAGACCTGTCTACTGAGAAGGGGTTAATTTAGATTTGTCTTTCAATCATTCCATACAAAATGTAACTAAAATACATGTTTATGCACACCATAATATATGATAATTTCTATATTATGTTAAATATTATTCAGAATTAGAATTTGATTGAGTTAAGACACTTTGACACGTGAGTGTCTGAGGGCCGTAATGAGTGTCTGAGGGCCGTAATGAGTGTCTGGGGGCCGTACTGAGTGTCTGGGGGCTGTACTGAGTGTCTGGGGGCCGTACTGAGTGTCTGGGGGCCGTACTGAGTGTCTGGGGGCCGTACTGAGTGTCTGGGGGCCGTACTGAGTGTCTGGGGGCCGTACTGAGTGTCTGGGGGCCGTACTGAGTGTCTGGGGGCCGTACTGAGTGTCTGGGGGCCGTACTGAGTGTCTGGGGGCTGTACTGAGTGTCTGGGGGCTGTACTGAGTGTCTGGGGGCCGTACTGAGTGTCTGGGGGCTGTACTGAGTGTCTGGGGGCTGTACTGAGTGTCTGGCGGCCGTACTGAGTGTCTGGGGGCCGTAATGAACAAGCTAGAACCACACTCAAGTATATTGCTATGTAATTCATATTTTTTTTGTCTCATTCAATAAAGTCATGATAAGTTAATTCTTCCTATTGTTTTTCTTCCTAACAACTTCTGATTAGCATTATACTTGAGTGTGGTTTTAGCTTGTGCATTTTCCAGAGGTCCAACTTTTTCAAAACATGTTTGAAAGGAAGTTTTTTTTGTTAGGGCTTAAATCACAAACTCATTTTTGACATATATATATTTCTATTTTAGCCTCGTGATTATTTTATAATTTTGAAATATTTCGAAGTGCCTTAATCTGCTTGCAGAGTCCAATGACCTGCTGGCACATATTTAGGGAAGGTTATAAAGTTCCCTACCGCCTCCAGCCATTCCCCAATGCCTCCATATACCACCTAGCTACGACTTCCACACACTGCCTACAACTTCCAAATACCACCTATGACTTCCATACATGCCCCACACGGCCCTTAAAGAGAGGAGCCAGTGAAATTTCAGTTCTGGTTATTTTACAGTTTATATGTTAGATTTGATGCTCATATAGAAGTATACCAAGTTTCAGTGAAAATTATTGACTCATTCATATGATAAATGGGTTCAAACTTTAAGAAACCTCATATTCCTCTGATCCTCAGGAAATCACACATCTGTGTGTGACGTCACACAAAATGACAGTTATATTCAAATTTCTAATTTCTAAATCCCATAAAAACTATATTTTTTGACATTTTCTTTTATAAATCATTTAATTTTGTGATTTTAATCTATTTTAGACTTATAAAGAACATTTGACTTATTTCTTATTGTATTTATTTCAGTTTTATAATTTTTCAACTGTTCTGCTTGTGACGTCACATACAGATAATTGTCCTGTGCAGGCAATGTCAGATGCAGGCAGGAGAACTGATTTTGATGGACAAAAAATGCAAATAAAACAAAAACTATTAGAGATAAAAGCATAAAATTTGGTATGGTTATTCCCTGGATGGTACAGATCACGGCAGTATACTAAATCATTGTCACTGGCCCCTCCCTTTAACACTTATCATGGCCCTCAGGCTTGTTTAACACACACACCACCTACACACACCACCTACAACTTCCACAGGCCACCTACGACTTCAACCCACCACCTAAGACTTCCACACACTACCTGCTCAAGGCTCCCACACTCCTCACGGCTCCAACACACTCCAAACGGCTCCCACATATTCCCAACGGCTCCCATACACTCCTCACGGCTCCCACACACTCCCAATGGCTCCAGGGGCGGGAAATAACCCAAACTATGCGTGGAGATTGAAGGAAAGTGCGGAGAGTGTAGTAACGGGAACTACGACCTGGGTCAAAGGTCACTTCCTGAATACCGTTGCTAAGCACCGGCCGCCTTTAGCAACGACGATTGTGACTTGAGTTATTGGCAATTGCATTACTTGTGTTTGAATGACTTTCACAATATTAGGCTCGTTTAAGAGCCATTTCTCTCTACAATAATCGCTGCAATCGCCAAGTGTACCTTTACTTTACTTGCTGAGAGATTTGAAAGAAACTGGTTCTCAAATGCTTTCTGCTCTTCTGGCTGTTCTCTGAGTGACACTCCCTCCCTCCTAATGTTGATCATTCATGGGAACAGCAGGGGGGGTAGGGCAGCAGATGGACCAGCCAGGAAACCTTACTCTGTAGACCTTTGCACTGAATAGGGGTTAATTTGGATTTGTCTTTCAATTATTTCATACAAATTGCAATTAAAATGTATGTTTTTGAACACCTAGATATAAGGTAAGTTCTATAGTATGTTGAATAATATTTAGAATTGAATTAGATTGAGTTTAAACACTTAGAAATTCAAAACAGCTATCAAGAAAACTTCATAAATGACCCTTTCTTGATCAGTGGGTCTATAGGTCCAAAAGTTACCTTTTGTTGCCATGGTTACCAATAGTTTTCCATGAATTACAGCAAAATACTGAGATGGGGCGCTTTCTCATAGTGAAATTCCTTTTTAGGAGGTCTCATTTAAGAAGAAAGTGTTTGGTTTGAATGGATTAGGGCTATTATTAAACATTTTCTGATTAGCATTATACTTGAGTTAAACAAGCTAGAACCACACTCAAGTATAACAATAATTACATTGCACCTCTTGGTCTAACCAATGCAGATTTATTCTGGTTCAATTAGCTTACTATATATGACTTCCACACACCAACCACTACACCCCTTAACCCTTTGCTGACGGCACAAAATAAGATTTTATGAAAATGAATAGGGACTAGAGCTTTCATTTTCAAATCTAGAGTTTCTTTAACTTTTTGTTTTGATAAAGTCATATACTATTTTGTACTTCAATATCACAAGATTTAAAAAATATATTTTTATCTTTGATTTTGGTTGCCATGGTAACCATAGAACGTTTTTGGTAGTGGTCAAATTTACCAAATAATCAGTAATTTTAAGCCAGTTTTCTGGTAATTGCTCTAAAACTAGAATAAATATTGATTTTAGAGGAAATTTTTGAGTTAGAAAGTTGTTCCCCTTGTCATTTCCTATTATTTGACACCAAATTCTGATATATTTCGAATTTATTTAAGAACCTTCTGTGTACACATGATGGGGACGTTTTGCTAGAAAAATCCATTAAATTGTCATTATTTACAGGTAATTTTTATCATACATGGTTTGAATTGATGAGAAATGCAAAAAAATACAGAAATATATAAGAATATCATTAAGGTCAGTTCCCAGAATGCTCATGCACCAATTTCTGAAGTTTTTTGACAAGAGTGATTAAGCCAACTGTAAAATCCAGGGTACAAACTCTAAAATGTGCAAAATGTACCATTTCAGGGGCGACCATCTTGGAAATGTATCAAAATGGCTATTTTTTTTAGATTTTCCAACGAGGAAAGAGTAGAATTAATTTGACAGTAATCTGAGAATAATGAATATCTAAATAATTCTTAATAACGTAATATATTTATCTGACTGTGCCTAACCTGTTTATATCTGTTTAAAAGTAAAATATAAAACTAGGAAATGTAAAAATGGGATCTCAAACATGCATTTCATCATATTTATGGGTGAATATAGGAACCCTTCTCTATGAAGTGCAAACATTTTCTCAAGATATGGTCTATCACGGCATCATAAAATGAATATGGGGAAATTTATAAACAAAATATGCTTTTCTACAGTAGCATGGCATTATCTAATATCAGGGGTGTGCAAGTGCTCATGTTGTCACAGAATGTGCGAATTTTGCTGTGAGTTTTGCTAAAATAAATGGGGGTCTGCACACCCCTGAATATATATATTTCAGAAAAGGGCTATGTGCCTTGAGCATTATCAAAACTATGATCATATGAGTACCCATCGATCATATATGATCGATTTCCTATGGAGCCGTCAGGAAAGGGTTAAACCCCCCCCCCCCAAATATATATATATATAGATCTATATACATATCCACTCCTGAGGACCCTATGGCCTCTAAACAACCCTCAGGGCGGGAAAATAACCCAAACTGCCCCTGGAGATTGATGTTATGGTCGGAGAGTGTAGTTTAACAGGGGAGGTGGGGGGGGGGGAGGGGGGGCAATGTCCGCGATTTTGCCTTTCGGCGCTTCTAGCGAAAAAAGTATACAATTTGGATAGTATCTGACCCGATATGTCAATACAGGAGAGAATTCTGAGCAGATCAGTCTTTTCCTGGGTCCGAAAGACCAATTTTGAAGGATTCTAGACCATTTGTCTGTAAAACTTTGGATTCATGCCACTCTTAGGAGTTAAGCCTACACTTGTGGGACCCGCGATGTTCGGCAGCCCTAACTAGAAAAAGAATCCGATACAAAGCAAATCTGACTTGATATTCCAGTAGGTGATACAGTATGTCTGAGTAATAAATCCAAGTTTTAAATCATCTATCTGTCAAATCATTACATACACCTCCAACACTCGACCCACAGTCTCCAAACTCGACCCAGAGGCTCCAGACTCGTCCACAGCTGCCGTTCCTAAGCAGCGGGGATCGTTGCTAAGCAACGGCCGGCCCTAGCAACGACGACGGCGATCGTGACTGCAATTTAACCTACAAGTACGCACAACCTATTACCTGTACAAATAAACTACGACCTGTACTCGCAACCTTTGACCTGTACACACAACCTACGACCACCACAAACTATTCAGGGATGTATCACTGCCCTCACGTTGCAATGGCCTCCCTGAGTCCCTCGGAATGTCCGCCCATATAGCCTCTAACATGACATTTTAGATATTAAAGTTCCTAGCTGGCTGACTTTAACAATAATCCTTTACAAATTTATCAGAAAATTGATTCTGAATTGGATTCGTGTTGTTAGAACCATGTTAAAGGGGCCTATGGCCACATATTTGGCTGCTGCTTTGCTTTGAGACTAGCTGCTCCCTCACTTGCACTTACTCCCTGTAACTGCTGATCCTGTCAGGCAACAGCAGGGGGAGGGTGCCAGTAGATGGAACAGCTGACTTATTTTCAGCAAAAGTTACTGACAGTTGCTATGGTTACCAATCTTTTAAGCCTAATTACAGCAAAATACTGAGATGGGGCGCTTTCTCATATTGAAATTCTTTTTTAGGAGGTCTCATTTGATAAGAAAGTGTTTAGTTTGAATGGATTAGGGCTATTATTAAACATTTTCTGATTAGCATTATACTTGAGTTAAACAAGCTAGAATCACACTCAAGTATCAAGCCCCATACAACCTGAGCCAAATAAAAAAAAAAGTTGTGTTAAGGTAACATATAGGTCGAAGGAAATAGGGTAGGTAGGTCGATTTTTTTTAATTTTTTTTTTTTTAATTGGCAAAGAGCAGTATTTGAAATAAAAGTATTCCAAATATCCTCCAAAAAATTGTATCATTTGATAATACATGTACCATGATAATGATGTGACTGCAAGTCAGAAGATATTCATGGCAATTGCAGCACTTACCCACAGCCCCCGCAGCCCCCAGACTGGACCCACAGCCTCACAGGCTCCAGACTCGACCCTCAGCCCCCAGACCCAACCCACAGGCTACAGACTCGACCCACACTCAAAGTACAGTCTCTAGACTCGACCTACATCCTCCAGACTCAAAATACAGCCTCTAGACTCGACCTAAGCATCAGCGGTCGCGATTGTGACTGATTTGAAAAGTCCCGATATCCCAGGCTCAAGGCGGGAAAATAACCCAAACTGTCCATGGAGATTGATGGTATGGTCGGAGAGTGTCGGAGAGCTTCTCGATATCCGGTGGGTTGCTAGGCGCGGCCGTTGCTTAGCAACGACCGCGTGTAGCAACGGCGATCGTAACGTTCATGGTATCTGTTTCTTTTCTCAGCTTCTACTGCATCGATTTTGACAATCTTTTTTTTAAAACTTATCAGAATTAAGTGATCTTTTCGAATATTTGCATAAGAACCATGTTAGAAGTGGTGAACGCATTAGCCTCACGTGAGGCGGGAAACGTTATCCGGCAGTGCCCCGAATATGTATATGAAAGTAGCAGTACCAGAAGGGCCCTGCCCTGAGGATAATGAAGTTGTCTGACTCGACCTACGGCCTCCAGACTCGACCCACGGCCCCAAGACTCGATCCAGGGCCCCCAGACTTAACCCACATCCTCCAGACTGAATCCAGGGCCTCCAGAATCGACCTAAAGAATCTAGAATCTAGTGGAGGCTGTGTATACTTCCTGGGAAGTCCTAAAACTGGCCGTTGCTAAGCACCGGCCGCCCATAGCAACGACGAGTGAGGTTACAATTCAGTAGATATTCATGATGAATAAAGCACTGATTGTGAAGCAAATCTAACAATATTAGCCTTATTTAAAATTCACTTATCTCTACAATAATCGCAGCATTCCAAGAATCTTGTGGTAAAACATGTTACTATGTTCTATGTGGCCGATGCTTTGCTTTGAGACTAGCTGATCCTTCACTTATACTTACTCCCTGTAACTGCTGATCTTGCCAGGCAACAGCAGGGGGAGGGTGGCAGTAGAAAGAACAGCTTGCTTGTTTTCAGCAAAAGTTACTGACAGTTGGTATGGTTACCAATCTTTTTAGGTTAATTACAGCAAAATATTAAGATGGGGCGCTTTCTCATGTTGAAATTCTTATTTAGGAGGTCTCATTTGATAAGAAAATGTTTAGTTTGAATGGATTAGGGCTATTATTAAACATTTTCTGATTAGCATTATACTTGAGTTAAATAAACAAGCTAGAACCACACTCAAGTATAATGCATGTCGGATGTCAAATTTAATAAGTAGCTATGTCGCCATGTCAAATTTAAATTAAGAATAAGCCCTGTCAAATGTCATTAAAAGCTATGTCGCATGTCGATCTTAAGAATTCCCCATGTCGCCATGTCTAATTTAAGAATAGGTCCTGTCACATGTCATTTAAGCCAAAAAGAAATGCCCATGTCGCCATGTCAAATCTAGTGGTCCAGACCCATAGACTAGATCCATTGCCTCCAGACTCATAGACTAAACCCATTGCCCCCAGACTTGACCTGGTGAACACAATCAATGGCCCCGATACACAACCAACGCCCCTACACACTATTCACGGCCCCAAGACTCAAACGTTACCCACTAGCACCACTCCCCCACAATAGCTACGCCCACCAGACTGTAGTGTTGTGGCGGGAACAGCCGTTGCTACGCGCGGCCGTTGCTATGCGCGACCGTCGCTTAGCAACGGCCGCGCGTAGCAACGGCTGCGAGTAGGAACGGCGATCTAGTTTGTAGCAAATGTTTATTTTCTTAGCTTCTACTGCATCAATTTTTCCAATTTTTTTTTCAAATCCATCAAAATTTGGTGTCCTTTTCAAATATTTGCATAGGGATCATGTTAGAGGGGATCTATGGCCACAAACACGGCCACCATTTGCCAAACACAAACAAATAGCCTCTATCCTGACACTCTTTTTAAGTTTCAGCCATTCTAAGTTTCTAATTTGCAGACTTTGGAAATCTTGCATTTCAAATTAATCAGAAAATTAATTCTGAATTGGATTCTTGTGTCAGAACCATTTTAATGAGGGCCTATGGCCACTAATGTGACAGCTGCTTTGATTTGAGACTAGCTGCTCCTTTATTTGTACTTACTCCCTTTGACAGCTGATCCTGTGAGGCAACAGCAGGGGGAGGGTGCCAGCAGATGGAACAGCTGACTTGTTTTCAGCAAAAGTTACTGACAGTTGCTATGGTTACCAATCTTTTAAGCCTAATTACAGCAAAATACTAAGATGGGGCGCTTTCTCATGTTGAAATTCTTTTTTAGGAGGTCTCATTTGATAAGAAAATGTTTGGTTTGAATGGATAAAGGCTATTATTAAACATTTTCTGATTAGCATTATACTTGAGTTAAACAAGCTAGAACCACACTCAAGTATAATGTGTGATGTAATTAATATTGTCTTTGGTCTCATTTAATAAAACCTTGATACGTTTGAGTAAATTCTTCCCGTTATTAAACAAATTCTGATTAGCATTATTCTTGCACAAGCTAGAACCACACTCAAGTATAACACTACCTAATCTGTATATTTGTTGTCTCATTTAATAAAAACATGATAAGTTTGAGTAAATTCATCCCATTATTAAACAAATTCTGATTAGTATTATTCTTAGACAAGTTAGAACCACACTCAAGTATAATGCTATGTAATGGGTCTGGACCACTAAATTCAACATGGCGACATGGCCATTTCTTGCATACGACCTGGGACCTTTAATGACATGACATGGGTCTATAAAATGATAGTGATGTGCGACATGGATATTACTGACATGCGACAGGGGCTTTCCTTAAATTCGACACGGCAACACAGCCGTTTTTTAAATTTGACATGTGACAACAGTGCCCCCCCCCCCCCATCCAGGGTCATTTATATATATTTGTTGTCTCATTTAATAAAACCATGATGAGTTTGAGTAAATTCATCCCATTCATTCTGATTAGCATTATTCTTGCACAAGCTAGAACTGTCCTCAAGTATCATGCTAGTCCTGAAGTTCTGCCTACTGCTGTGACGTTCTGCCCACTGCCCTACAATGCTCATGGCGGGAAAACAACATACACTCTGCCTGGAGACTGATGGAATGGTCGGAGAGTGTAGTGCTTCTGCAGCGTTGCTAGGGCCCGCCGTTGCTTAGCAACGGCCGCGCGTAGCAACGGCGATCTAACTGTAATGCAGAAGATGCTTATGATGATTACATACTACCTACGACCTTCACACACTACCTACCATTTCCACACACTACCTATAGCCTCCACACACTACCTACGACATCCACATACTTTTGCCTGTCAGGGGAAGGTTGTAGCAACCACCCTACGACCTCTACAGACGTTCTAAGGCTTCCACACACTGTCCCCGACCTCAACACACTGCCCACTGCTTCCACTACAAAATTGCAAGGACTAGACCTTATTCTGTGAGAAAGTTATACGTCATAAACAGGTGGTAACACCCTCAAATACAACAACCACCTCAGACACTCATCACGCTGGCCGTTTCCAAGCGGCAGTGGTTGTTGCTAAGCAACGTACGGCCTCCCTTAGCAACGGCCGGCCCTAGCAATGGCGATGTGATACTCACACTAATTACAGCACTTGTAGTCCACCAGGGCCCGACGGCTTGTAACTCCGTAGGTCAGACTGTACATGATTACCTAACCACCCTAATCATCTACTTAATTTACCTTATGAGTTAGATTAAATATTTGGACGGGAAAGGGGCCAAACCTCTGCTTGGAGCATGGAGCTTGGAGCAACGACGATTGTGACCACACGACGGCCGGTTCGGCGACTCTAGCAAAAAAAGTATCCAATAGGAACATAATCCGACCCTTTAGATCATTGGGTGGGACCCTTCTGAGCAGTTAAGTCTTTTCCTGGGTCCAAAAGTCCAATTATTAAGGATTTGAGGCCATTTGTTTGCATGCAATACTGGAATTGTCTTCTGCTGTCATTTGTGATGTCACTTCCTGCTGTTCTCTTAGTGATGCTCCCGCCCTCCTCATATGAATCATATATGGGAACAGCAGGGGGAGCTAGTACAGTGGATGGAAAAGCCTGCAAATCCAGCCTCCATAGACCAGTGCAGTAAGTTAGGGTTGGTTTGAATTAGGTTGTTAATCAATTAATGCAAAATGCACCTGAAATGCATGCATATGCACACCAAAATATATGATAATTTCTATAGTATGTTGAAAATTATTCAGAATTAAAATTAGATTGAGTTTGAACACTTAGAAATTCAAAACAGCACACAAGAAAACTTCATAAATGACCCCTTTTTAAACAGTTATCTGTAGGTCCAAAAGTTACCACTTTGTTGCCATGGTTACCAATAGTTTTCAGTGAAATGCAGCAAAATACTAAGATGGGGCGCTTTCTCATGTTGAAATTCTTTTTCAGAAGGTCTCATTTAATAAGAAAATGTTTAGTTTGAAAGGATTAAGGCTATTATTAAACATTTTCTGATTAGCATTATACTTGAGTTAAACAAGCTAGAACCACACTCAAGTATACTACCTATGGAGCTCCTTTAGAGTCATTCACTTACCAAAGCCCCAACAGCCTCAGGCCGGGAAAATGTCCAAAATTGTGCATGGAGACTGAGGGAGAGTGACAGCGCAGGCAGTTGCAACAGCGACACTCACTACGGCCTCCAGACATTCACTACGACCTTCAGTCACTCATCAATGCTCATAAAGGCTCCCACACACTCCCCACGGGACCCACACACTACCCACAGCTCCCACACACTACCCACGGCTCCCACACACTACCCACGGCTCCCACACACTACCCACAGGTTCCACACACTCCCCACGCTCCCACACACTACCCACGCTCCCACACACTACCCACGGCTCCCACACACTCCCCACGGCTCCCACACACTCCCCACGGCTCCCACACACTTACCACGGCTCCCACACACTACCCACGACTCCCACACACTACCCACGGGTCCCACACACTGCCTACGGCTCCCACACACTACCCACGGCTCCCACACACTCCCCACGGATCCAGCGGCGGGAAATGACCCAAACTATGCCTGGAGATTGAATGAATGCTCGGAGAGTGTACCTCAGCGACCTGGGTCAAAGGTCACTTCCTGAAAGTCGGGAGAACAGGCTGTGGGCAGTGTGTGGGGGCTTTCGGCAGTGTGTGAGGGTCTTGGGCAGTATGTGGGGGTAGTGGGTAGTGTGTGGAGGTCGTAGGTAGTGTGTGGGACCCTTCCTAACTCCAGTCAGATCGCCATTGCCGCTGCGGTGACGGCAGTTGCTAAGCAACGCGCGCGCATAGCAACCACATTAATCTCCGAACATTTGCTTGAAACTTTATGCCGTAGGTAGTGACCCACTGCCTGTACACTAATACTAAGGCCTCCAGACTCGACCTACGGCCTCGGGCAGCGTGAAGGGCTAGTTGGTAGTGTGTGGACATGTCTATACTCCCAATATTGATCTTGTTTGAAAGCCGTTTATCTCGACCTTCTGATTTGCAGTCACAATTGCCGTTGCTATGCGTCGGCGGCCGTTGCTATGCATCGGCGGCCGCGATTGTGACTGATTTGAAAAGTATTTCTTTCTCAGCTTCTACTGCACTGATTTTACCAATTTTTTTTTTCAAACTTATCAGAATTTCATGAGCTTTTCAAATAATTGCATAAGAACCATGTTAGAAGTGTTTTATGGCCACAAACACGGCCACAATCACGGCCGCCATTTGTCAGATTAGCCTCTAACCTGACATTCCAAGTTTTAACTATCAAAGTTACTAGTTTCCCAATTATGACAATCTTTTTATTCAAATTGATCAGAAAATTGATTCTGAATTGGACTTTTGTTGTTAGAACTATGTCAAAGGGGCCCATGGCTACATGTGTGGCTGCTGCTTTGCTTTGAGACTAGCTGCTCCCTTACTTGCACTTACTCCCTGTGACAGCAGATCCTGTCAGGCAACAGCAGGGGGAGGGTGCCAGTAGATGGAACAGCTGACTTGTTTTCAGCAAAAGTTACTGACAGTTGCCATGGTTACCAATCTTTTAAGCCTAATTACAGCAAAATACTAAGATGGGGCGCTTTCTCATATTGAAAATCTTTTTCAGGAGGTCTCATTTGATAAGAAAATGTTTGGTTTGAATGGATTAAGGCTATTATTAAACATTTTCTGATTAGCATTATACTTGAGTTAAACAAGCTAGAACCACACTCAAGTAAAATGCTATGGAATTTAGATATTAATTTTGTCTCATTTAATAAAACCATGATAAGTTTGAGTAAAATCATCCCTTTATTAAATAAATTCTGATTGGCATTATTCTTTCACAAGCTAGAACCACACTCAAGTATAATGCTATGCAATCTTATTTGTATTGTTTGATAAAACCATGATAAATTTGAATGACATTATCCGTTTATTAAACAAATTCTGATTATCATTATTCTTTACACAAGCTAGAACCACACTCAAGTATAATGCTATGTAGATTTATGAGGACCCACACCACATCTTGACCATTCTTGCACATTGAAAGCCCCCAGTCCCAGACTCGACCTACAGTTCCCAGACTCGACCCAAGGCCCCCAGACTCGACCCAAGGCCCCAAAACTCGATCCAAGGCCCCCAGACACTCACTACAGCCACTACACATGCTCCTACAATGCTCAGGGCGGGATAAGGGCCAAAATTGTGATTGGAGAGTGAGTCTGCTTGGAGACTTATGCAAACCAACGTCCGTCCTTAGCAACGGCAATTGTGACAGTTGATTGCAATGCAGATGATGTTTATAACGATAAGAGCACTTGTCATCAGGCTATTTTAACAATATTAGGCTTATTTAAGAGCCAATAGCCATTGGGGAATGTGTGGAGGCCGTGAGGAGTGTGCTTTCCATGTCCCTTCTTGTTCATACAAAATTGATCAAAAATATACTATTTTTGATTATGAATATTGCAGCCTCGATTGAAAAATAATATATGTTATTAAATATACCATAAAATGGGAAAAAATGTTGAAATATGTCTCATCTATGTCAAAACATTATCTAGGGATCATATATTCATCAAACCAATCAGAAATTCATTCTAGGGGGCCGTCCATAAATGACGTCATGCTATTTTTGACAATTTGTGACCCCCCCTCCCCCACTTCGTCATGCTTTTACTATAGAAATGTATAGGGGCCTGGACCCCCCCCCCTCCCCGGCGCATGACGTCATTTATGGACGGCCCCTAGACAGCTATGCACATTTTCCAAAAATAAAATCATCATTTTCATAATTTTTGAAAATTATAGGCCTAAAAGAATTGTGCTGCGTGAAATTAGACCCCTGCGCGAAATTACCCTAATTAGCCCCATCCCCACTCGGCCCTTGGACGCCCCACACGGCCCAAGGATGATCCACACGGCCTTAGGACCCCCAAATCCCCCCGGACGGCCCACACGGTCCCAGGACGGCCCACACGGTCCCAGGACGGCCCACACGGTCCCAGGACCCACACACACGGCCCCAGGACGACCCACACACTCCCCTCGCCCTCTACACAATCAGGGCGGGAAAGTAACCAAAACTGCCCCTGGAGATTGATGATATGGTCGGAGAGTGTAGTGGTTTACAGAGCGGCCCTTAGCAACAGAGCCCAGCAACGGCGACGTCCCCACTCGCGTGTTTTGGCGCTTCTAACACGAGAGAGATTAAATTCGACCTGATTTTCCATTAGTTGACACAATTCTAAGCTGCTGGTTTTTTTCCCGGGTTGAAAACTCCTATTTTTAAGGGATTTGAGACCAAAAGTCGTGGGGAGTGTCTAAAGGCCATGGCAATCGCCGTTGCTAAGGAGCGGCCGCCCCTAGCAACGGCGATTGTGACTGGAAAATGTTTCATTTCTAAGCTTCTACTGCATCAATTTTGCCAATCTTTTTTTTAAAACTCATCAGAATTAACAGACCTTTTCGAATACTTGCATAAGAACCATGTTAGAAGTGTTCTATGGCCGCAAACACAGCTGCAAACACGGCCACCATTTGTCAGAATAGCCTCAAACCTGGGATTCCAAGTTTTAACAAATTAAGCTACTAGTTGCCCAATTATGACAATCTTTTTATTCAAATTGATCAGAAAATTGATTCAGAATTGGATTCTTGTTGTTAGAACCATGTTAAAGGGGCCTATGGCCAGATATTTTGCTGCTGCTTTGCTTTGAGACTAGGTGCTCCCTTACTTGCACTTACTCCCTGTAACAGCAGATCCTGTCAGGCAACAGCAGGGGGAGGGTGGCAGTAGATGGAACAGCTGACTTGTTTTCAGCAAAAGTTACTGACAGTTGCTATGGTTACCAATCTTTTAAGCCTAATTACAGCAAAATACTACGATGGGGCGCTTTCTCATGTTGAAATTCTTTTTAAGGAGGTCTCATTTGATAAGAAATTGTTTGGTTTGAATGGATTAGGGCTATTATTAAACATTTTCTGATTAGCATTATACTTGAGTTAAACAAGCTAGAACCACACTCAAGTATAATGCTATGGAATTTGTATCATATTTATCGTGTTTGCTAAGATTATAATAAGTTTCGGCAAATTCATCTTTTTATTAAACAAATTCTTATTAGCATTATTCTTCCACAAGCTAGAACCACACTCAAGTACAATACTATCACCTACGCCCCCCCCCCCCCCCACCACCACCACCACCACCATCTACTTCCACACACCAAAACCAACTTACACACACTATACGACTTCCACACACCAAAAACAACTTCCATACACCACCTATGACCTCCTACGACTTGCAAGATTCAAAAGATTGTTAAAATCGATGCAGTAGAAGCTGAGAAAAGTCGCCGCACTTCCGTCGTTGCTACGGCCGCGATTGCCGTCGCTAGGGCCAGCCGTCGCTTAGCAACGGCCGCGCGTAGGAACCACGGAAGTGCGGCGACTTTTCTCAGCTTCTACTGCATCGATTTTGACAATCTTTTTTTTTAAACTCATCAGAATTAAGAGACCTTTTAGAATATTTGCATAAGAACCATGTTAGAAGTGTCCTATGGTCACAAACACGGCCGCAAACACGGCCACCATTTGTCAGAATAGCCTCTAACCTGACATTCCAAGTTTTAACTATCAAAGTTACTAGAAGCCCAATTATGACAATCTTTTGATTCAAATTGATCAGAAAATTGATTCTAAATTGGATTCTTGTTGTTAGAACCATGTTAAAGGGGCCTATGGCCACATATTTGCTGCTGCTTTGGTTTGAGACTAGCTGCTCCCTTACTTGCACTTACTCCCTGTAACAGCAGATCCTGTCAGCCAACAGCAGGGGGAGGGTGGCAGTAGATGGAACAGCTGACTTGTTTTCAGCAAAAGTTACTGACAGTTGCTATTGTTACCAATCTTTTAAGCCTAATTACAGCAAAATACTAAGATGGGGCGCTTTCTCATGTTGAAATTCTTGTTTAGGAGGTCTCATTTGATAAGAAAATGTTTAGTTTGAAAGGATTAAGGCTATTATTAAACATTTTCTGATTAGCATTATACTTGAGTTAAACAAGCTAGAACCACACTCAAGTATAATGCTTTCTAATTTGTATCATATTTGTCTTGTTACCTAAGACCATAATAAGTTTGAGCAAATCTATCATATTATTAAACAAATTCTGATTAGCATTATTCTTTGCACAAGCTAGAACCACACTCAAGTATAATGTCTTTGGCATGCCACCAGGGGGGTTGGCAGGCCGGGTCATTGGTGCCGCCCCCTAGTGAACCCTCTGTTGAAAAAGATTCACTTTCATGTTTTCCTCGTAGCTTTTACGACATTCTAACTGCTCAACCTGATGGTCGTCCTACTGCTCGATCTCAGAGCCTGGTTGTGCCGGTTTTCTGCAATAAAGTTTTAGTTCGCGCGTAGCGGGAACCGCGTGGTGCAGTCAAGCATGGATCTCTCTGTTATTCTTCTAGTTCTAGCCTAATTTCAACTGGTTATGGGCCCAGGAATGCTTGTTCTGTGTAAGTACAGTCTGCTGACCATGTGGAGGTACCTTAGAACTGGAGTTTCTGCAGAGGAAAGGAGAACAGGAGTGGGACACCCTAGAGCAGGTGGCTGCTGTGGACTAGGCCATGTGGGCTGTGTGTAAGCCTGTGGCTGTGGCCTGACTGCCCTGAGCCTGAGATCTAGCCTGTACTGTGTGCTGTGTTTTAGCCTGTGCTGTGGCTTGTGATGAGTGCTGTGCTGTTACCTGGGATGAGGGCTGTGTTGTGGCCTATGGAGAGGGCTGTGCTGTGGCCTGTGGAGAGTGCTGTGATGTAGCCTGTGCTGTGGGCTGTGCTGGAAGCTGCGCTGTGGGCTGTGTTAGGAGCTGCGTTATGGGCTGTGCTGGGAGCTGCGTTGTGGGCTGTGCTGGGAGCTGCACTGAGGGTTGTGCTGTGCTGTCAGCTGTCCTGTGCTGTGCTGTCAGCTGTCCTGTGCTGTGCTGTCAGCTGTCCTGGAGTACGTGTCGGCTGTCCGTCGGCTGTGCTGCGCTGTCCTGCCTGCTGTCCTGGAGTACGTGTCGGCTGTCCGTCAGCTGTGCTGCGCTGTGCTGCCTGCTGCCCTGGAGTACATGTTGTCTGTCCGTCGGCTGTGCTGCGCTGTGCTGTCAGCTGTCCTGGAGTACGTGTCGGCTGTTCATCGTCTGTGCTGTGCTGTCAGCTGCCCTGGAGGATGTGTCAGCTGTTTGTCATATGTGTGCTGTGCTGTGTCATCAGCTGCACTGGTATATGTTTTTTTCTATTTGTCAGCTGTGTGTCAGCTGTGTGTTCGCTGTGTGTCAGCTGTGAGGAAGTGCTGTCAACTGCACTGGAGTGTTTGTCAGCTACACAGAAGTGCTGTGTTCTGTGGGAAAGCTGTGTGCTTATAGTGTAACTTTTGGTGTTCTAACAGGAAGGAACTTTTGTGACCTGGAGGTTTGGCTTAACCTGTGAGGAACTGATTTCAGAAGGAGACTCTGACTTAAAAACAAAGGAGAGTAAGTCTAAGAAGACCAAGACTAAATATAAGTGTGTATAGTATGAACGCAAAGGAAGACAGTGGGACACTGTATTGGTTTGTAAATGGGTGAATCCCATATCAGCTTAGTATTATAGTATGCTGTGAGTAAGAACCAGAGTTAAGAAGGAGTGTTTCGCTTTAAACTCTATAATGTTTGAGTGATCTGAACATCTAACTCTGTAACTACATTTTTGATATCCTAAAATGTGTTGGTTCTAAAAGTTCCATTTAACTTTTACTTATAAGTCACAGCAAGGTGCTGGTAAGCTGGTCATTTATTTTTGTTTCAGCAAAGACATTTATGTTAGAAGTTATTGTTGTGTAGTTCTAAAGCTAAAAACTATCAAGTGAGAAGGAGTGTTGAAAAAGATTCACTTTCATGTTTTCCTCGTAGCTTTTACGACATTCTAACTGCTCGACCTGATGGTCGTCCTACTGCTCGACCTCAGAGCCTGGTTGTGCCGGTTTTCTGCAATAAAGTTTTAGTTCGCGCGTAGCGGGAACCGCGTGGTGCAGTCAAGCATGGATCTCTCTGTTATTCTTCTAGTTCTAGCCTAATTTCAACACCCTCACATTACTACCCCTCTCTGACCCACAATCCCACATTCCAACCAACTACCGCCCTCCATTACCTCTTCCACCTTCACACCACCAACACCACAATTTACCCACCCACCCACATCTCTTTTTCATATTTCATCCCTACCCCCTTACCATTTTCTTATAATTTTATCTACCTTTTAACTTATTAAATATTCATTATTCTATTCATAAATTTTATATAATAAAATTTATTCAACCCAGCCTGCCGCTTCTCTTCTCTGTTCACGGGGTGGGACACTAATGCTAAGTAATTTACATTTTTTTGGACTCATTTAATAAAACCATGATAAGTTTGGTCAAATTCATCCTGTTATTAAACAAATTCTGATTACCATTATTCTTGCACAAGCTAGAACCACACTCAAGTATAATGCTATGTAATTGTACCACAGCCCCAACACACTACCCACGGCTCCCACACACTACCTACGACTTCCACACACTGCCCAAAACTTCCAGACTTATAGACTGGGAGACTTATAGTATTCCTATAATATTTATGCATAAATGATTCAATGTTTCTCCCTGACAAAATGGTCTCAGACAAAAGATATTTAATGAAATGATCATTTGTCAAAGGGAAAAAATAATTAAGAAATTTGTTTGGGGGGAAAACATAATAAAAACTGAATTTCTTGCATTTTGAGACTTTTAATATTTGCCACAATAATTGTAAAGAAAACGGGACATTTATAACCCTAAACAGGACACACAGGACAAGGCCTAAAAAACGGGACTGTCCCAGGAAAAGTGGACAGTTGGCAGGCCTGCACAGTGACACACTACTCACGACTTCCACCCCCCCACCCCCCCCCCCCCTGCACCCACTGCACCAAGAGGCGGGAAACAGACAAACGTTATCCGGCGGTGCCCTGAACATGTATATGAAAGCACCAGTACGTGAAGGGCCCTGCCCTGTGGATAATGAAGTTGTCTGACTCGACCCACAGTCTCTAGACTTGACTAACGGCCTCCAGCCCTATCAGTATCATATCCCACACGGCCCTATCACCCCCCACACAACCCTATCACCCCCCACACGGCCATATCACCCCCCACACGGCCCTAGTACGCCCTACAACTCCCTGGGTGGCGGGAAACGTCATCTGGCAGTGCCCCAAACATGTATATGAAAGCACGCAGGACCGGAAGAGCCGCGTTGCTACGTGCGGCGGTTGCTAAGCAACGACGATCGTAATTACAATAAAGGAGAGGTTTATGATGATTACACAATTTACAGAGTATCTACGACCTCCACAGACCCCTATGACACCCCACACAACCCCATGACGCCTCACACAACCCCATGGGGTTGTGTGAGGCGTCATGGGGCATGGCGGGAAATAGCCGCCGGTTAACCTGACCTGGGTCAAAGTTCAAAGTTCACTTCCGGTACTGTGAGTTGCGGGAATGGCGTCCTGGCGAAGCAGAGTGGTTGTAGCACCACACAGGCCGTGTGTGGGGGCTTTGGGCAGTGTGTGGGGGTAGTTGGTAGTGTGTGGGGGCCTAGGCTAGTGTTGGGAGGTAGTAGGTAGTGTGTGGGACCCTTCCTAAATCTAGTCAGATCGCCGTTGCTGCAGTGACGGCCGTTGCTAAGCAGCGGCCGCCCTTAGCAACGGCGACTGACTACAATTGCAGTTCTTTTAGTTTGCCAACTTTGACAGTATTTTTTATAAAATTTGATTTGAAAATTGATTCTGAATTGGATTCTTTTGGTAAAACCTCTTACTGTGTTCAGTTTGGCTGCAAAACATGGCTAATGCTTTGCTTTGAGACTAGCTGCTCCCTTACTTGCACTTACTCCCTGTAACAGCAGATCCTGTCAGGCAACAGCAGGGGGAGGGTGCCAGTAGATGGAACAGCTGACTTGTTTTCAGCAAAAGTTACTGACAGTTGCTATGGTTACCAATCTTTTAAGCCTAAT
Source organism: Lepidonotus clava (assembly GCA_936440205.1). NCBI lineage: Eukaryota > Metazoa > Annelida > Polychaeta > Phyllodocida > Polynoidae > Lepidonotus > Lepidonotus clava. The sequence goes on along the minus strand of OW387146.1, from coordinate 47,959,696 downwards.
TACAGCAAAATACTAAGATGGGGCGCTTTCTCATGTTGAAATTCTGTTTTAGGAGGTCTCATTTGATAAGAAAATGTTTAGTTTGAAAGGATTAGGGCTATTATTAAACATTTTCTGATTAGCATTATACTTGAGTTAAACAAGCTAGAACCACACTCAAGTATAATGCTATGTAATTTTCATTTTTGAAAGGGACTAATTTGGACCAGTTTTGGACCAGTTTTGGACCAAAAGACATCCAAAAGGCGTCATTTGGATGTGCAGCCAATGTCATGAGGTGTCCTATGGACCAAATAACTGATCAGTTGCCCAGGGGCGGATCCAGGAATTGTTAAGGGGGGGGGCCAAGATCTGACCAATAGGTAGTAGTATATAAGGGAAAAAATATTGGACGGCAAAGCCGTCCAAGGGGAGGGTATGGGAGGGGTCTCCCCTCCCATTGGGGGGATATGGGGGGCCACCCCCAGGAAAACTTTGAAAAGATATCCTCTCAATCATGCATTCTAAGGCATTCTGAGGTACTATGGTGACCTCAAGGGAAAACAACAATTTCTTATACTTTTAATTTCTGTATTCATTTTTCCAAGGAATTTAGTTTAAACTCATCCACCTCTCAAATCAATCATAATGCTGGCAGGAAAACCACAGGATTGACAGGGGAGGCACAGGGCCCCCAGGACAGGGCCAGGAGAGGAAGCACAGGGCCGTGGGAGAGGCACGGGGGTGGGAGGGGCAGCACAGGATGTGGAGGGGAGGCACAAGGCCGGGAGGGGAGGCACAGGGCTGGGAGGGAGGCACAGGATGGGGAGGGGAGGCACAGGGTTGATGGAATAGGCAGGCACAGGGGAACCTCGCCACTCCCCCATGGAAGAACCTGTATACAGGCCTGCAGCTGGGAACCCACAGGGCTTGCAGGGGAAGCATAGGGCCAGCAGGGGAAGCATAGGGCCGGCAGGGGAAGCATAGGGTCGGCAGGGGAAGCATAGGGTCAGCAGGGAAGCCTAGGGCCGACAGGGGAAGCATAGGATGGGCATGTATCTTGAATAGGTCTATCAGCACTCACAGGTCGGCCAGGGGCGGATCCAGGGGGGGGGGAAACAAAGATCAGTGACACTGACAAAACAGGTTGAAATCAGTAGAAGGTCAGGGACCTCAGGAAGTGTCCCATCAGTGGAGAAAGAGTGGAGAAACCAGTGGTTTATCAGCCATTATTCAGCCCATTTTCAAGGAATCCCTGATATTCAGCTGTAATCAGCTGCGGGCTGCAGGAGCTATAATACAGTGGCAGATCAGCTGCTGATCAGGGTATAAACAGTGGTAAAACAGCCTGTCCGAAATATTTAAATGAGGCTGGAGCCATGGATCAGGCCCCCTGAATTGGGCTTAATTGCAAATTATTGTTAATTGAACTCCATGTGTAGTCTGACTGTACCACACCCCCTACTGAAAGGGGGGACCCTCAACCCACCAACACTGCCGGGCCCACCCCCACCCCCTCCAGGGCAAGTCACTTGCTGATGTCTTTTGACCATTTGCCAACGTCTTTTGGATGTCATTGTGGTACCTGGGTATAGGCCTACGGCCCCCAGACACTCACTACATTAGTACAACCTCCAGACACTCACTACGACCTCCAGACACTCACTACGTAGGTACTACCACACCAAGGGGGGTCAATTCTGGATAGATTCTGCATGTTTTTTTTGTGACCAAAAACGCACTAAAATCTAAATTTAAGGGGATAGGTTGAGCCAACAGTGAGGTAATGATACCAACGTGTTCCTTGAACATTTTTGTAGGAGAAAATCAAAGCTTTAGAATTGTCAGGTATTGCGCAGGTTTTCATTTTTGATGCGCCAATATTGGTGAATTTTGGTAAAATGTGACAGAATTTATACCTTATTTTCACTACTTTTTTTTCAATATCTCCTGTTCTACATAACATAAAAATATTTGGTAAAAAGCATGAGATTACACTTCAATTGCTCTTTCCATCGGAGTATAGATAGATGCCAAAGGAAAAAAATAATTTTTCACGTGGTAGTACCTACACTACGACCTCCAGACACTCACTGCGACCTCTAGACACTCACCGCAACCTCTAGACACTAACTACGACCTCCAGACACTCACTATAGCCCCCAGACACTCACTGCGCCATCAAGAGACACTCATTACACCACCCAGAGCAAGTGGCAGGAAAAGTTATCCGGCGGCGCCTCGAACATGTATAAAAGCATCAGTACCGGAAGGGCCCTACCCTGTGGATAATGAAGTAGTCTGACTCGACCAACAACCTCCAGACTCGACTCAGAGCCTCCAGACTCGACCAAGGGCCTCCAGACTTGACCCCCAGCCCCCAGGCTCGACCCACATTTTCCAGACTAAAAACAGGGCCTCCAGACCTGACCCAAAGCTTCCAGACTCGATTAGCAGCGCCGTTGTTAAGTGAGAAGGTCGTTGCTAAGCACCGGCCGCCCCTAGCAACAGCGACTGTGACTTCAACTGAGAAGATCGGCGATCACACGGCCCTAGCACGCCCCACACGGCCCTTTGACACCCAACACGGCCCTACAATGATCCACACAACCCTACAACATCCCACTATTTACCTGCTTGAGTCAATTCTGGAATGTCGTCTATACAGACTACAGGTAACACTATGTTGTCACTTCCGGCTGTTCTCATAGTGACACTCCCTCCCTCCGATCATTGATCATATATGGGAACAGCAGGGGGAGGTAGTACAGTGGATGGAAAAGCCAGCAAATGCAGCCTCTATAGACCGGTGCATGGAGTTAGGGTTAATTTGAATTTTGCTGTTAATCAACTAATACAAAATAGAACTGAAATACATATTTATACATACCATAATACATGATAATTTCTATAGTATGTTGACAATTATTCAGAATTTAAATTTGATTGAGTTTATAAACTTAGGAATTCAAAACAACTCTTGAGAAAATTTCATGAATAACCCCTTCTTGAAGAGGAGGTCTATAGATCCAAAAGTTACATTTTGTTGCCATGGTTACCAATAGTTTTTGGTGAATTACAGCAAAATACTGAGATGGGGCGCTTTCTCATGTTGAAATTCTTTTTCAGGAGGTCTCATTCGATAAGGAAATGTTTAGTTTGAAAGGATTAAGGCTATTATTAAACATTTTCTGATTAGCATTATACTTGAGTTAAACAAGCTAGAACCACACTCAAGTATAATGGTATGTAATCTTATTTGTATTGTCTGATAAAATAACAATGAATTTGGATGACATTATCCGTTTATTAAACAAATTATCATTATCATTATTCTTTACACAAGCTAGAACCACACTCAAGTATAATGCTATGTAATTTATATTTTATTTTTGTCTCATTAAATAAAACCATGATAAGTTTGAGTGAATTCATCCCTTTATTAAACAGACTCTGATTAGCATTATTCTTTCGACAAGCTAGAACCACACTCAAGTATAAATCCTATGTAATTTATATATTTTTTGTCTCATCTAATAGACCCCCAGTCCCCCCTCCCCCTCCACCCCCCCCCCCCCCCCCCCCGAAAATACCTGTTGTGTAAGAGGCGGGAAATGTTATCCGGCGACACCCCGAATATGCATATGAAAGCAGCAATACCGGAAGGGCCCTGCCCTGTGGATAATGAAGTTGTCTGAGTCGACCTGCACGGCCTCCAGACTTTACCCACGGCCTCCAGACTTGACCCATGGCCTCCAGAGTTGACCCATGGCCTTCAGACTCAACCCACATCCTCCAGACTCAAGGCAGGCCCTCCAGACTGGACCCAAAGCCTCTAGACTCGAGTACAGCCTCTGCTGCGCGATAGTGACGGCTGTTGCTAAGCAGTGGCCGCCCTTAGCAACGGCGATTGTGACTACAATTCAGAAATGCTACGACCCCCATACACGGCCCTAGGCCTCTCCACACGGCCCTAGGCCTCTCCACATAGCCCTAGGACTCTCCACACGGCCCTAGGACTCTCCACACGGCCCTTGGGATGCTCAGGGCGGGAAAAGGCCCAAAACTGTGCCTGGAGAGTGACGCTGGACAAGCGGTTGCTAGGGGCGGAGCTACGGCCGTCCTTAGCAACGGCGATTGTGACATTGGGTTTTATAGATTGCAGTCCTTGTGGTTGAGTAATTTTCACAATGTTAGGCTTGTTTAGGAGGTATTTGTTTCTACAATAATCGCTGCAATCGCCAGGTCTCTCTTTTCTTTGTGTGCTGAGAAATTCTAAAGGAAATACTTGTGTGTGAGTGGAAGGGGGTGGGGGGGGATAGCCTACAACCTAACATTTTAAATTTTATCCATCTTAGTTTCTAGTTAGCCGACTTTGACAATCTTGTTATCAAATTGATCAGAAAATTCAATCTTGATCAGATTCTTGTTGTTAAAATCATGTTAAATGAGGCCTTTGGCCACAAATGTGGCTCCTGCTTTGCTTTGAGACTAGCTACTCCTTTATTTGTACTTACTCCCTTTGACAGCTGATCCTGTCAGGCAACAGCAGGGGGCGGGTGCCAGCAGATGGAACAGCTGACTTGTTTTCAGCAAAAGTTACTGACAGTTGCTATGGTTACCAATCTTTTAAGCCTAATTACAGCAAAATACTAAGATGGGGCGCTTTCTCATATTGAAAATCTTTTTTAGGAGGTCTCATTTGATAAGAAAATGTTTGGTTTGAATGGATTGAGGCTATTATTAAACATTTTCTGATTAGCATTATACTTGAGTTAAATTACACAAGCTAGAACCACACTCAAGTATAACGGTATGTAATTTGTATCTTATTTGTATTGTTTGATAATACCATGATACCTGTGAGTGAATCTATCCTTTTATTAAACAAATTCTGATTAGCATTATTCTTGGCACAAGCTAGAACCACACTCAAGTATAATGCTCTTGAGGGAATGTCCTTTTATTCAGCAAATTCTGATAGGCACTATTCTTGCACAAGGTAGAACCACACTCAAGTATAATGCTATGTAATTTAGAGGCTTGCCATAAATGATGTCACACTTTTTCAGGGTATTTTGAGGACCCAACCACCCCGCTGTCACACTAAATTTTCTGATCTAAACATGAAAATAAGGCCCATTTTCAGCTAGTGTCACGCTATTCAAACTACCATTCATGGATGGTCATGATTCAACTCATTCATGGACAGTCCCTTATATATTTTTGTCTAGTAAAACCATGATAATTTTGGGTTAATTTATCCCGTTATTAAACAAAGTCTGATTGGCATTATTTTTGCACAAGCTAGAACCTTCCCAAAGTATAATGCTATTTAAACAGGTTATAACACTCCCCTTCAACTCCAGGCACTCCCAAATGCCTCCATATATGCCGCCTACAACTTCGATGCACTGTCTACGACTTCCACACACCACCTACGACTTCCACACACCACCTACGACCTCCACACACCATTTATGACTTCCACATACCACATAAGGCCCCCACTAACCCACCTACAACTTCCACAAACCATCTACGACCTCTACAAATTCCCCCACATTAGGGGTGTTGATGGGGGATCCCATGTCGCATGTCGAATTTAAGAAATGGCAATGTCCCCTGTCACTATATTTTGAATTTTCATGTCAATTTTAAGAATTGTCCATGTCCCATGTCGAATTTAAGAAATAGCCTATGTCATGTCCCTTATTATTTTCTTCATGTCACTAAGGCTCATGTCGCATGTCAAATTTAAGAAATGGCCATGTCGCCCTGTTGATTTTAGGGGTCTATAGACCTTGTGCAGATGACGTCACAACATCTAAAATTAGCTGGCCGCCATATTGGTGATCAATCTATTATCAATAATATTATCAATTCTGAAGTATCTGGAACAAATTTTATTGTTACATTTTATCTAAGACAAACTCATTCAATCATAATAAACTGTCTTCATGCCGGGGTACTTTAGAAATTATAAATTTTGAATTTGTTTCATACCCACATGGGCATGATCATCACGTGGTGATCACCAAAAACACGTGACCACATCTGCACAAGGTCTATACCCATCACAATCCTCATGCCGTCTACACACTCCCCACGGCGGGAAACGTTATCCGGTGGCCCCAAACATGTATCTAAAAGCAGCAGGATCGTAAGGGCTCAGTCCTGTGGATAATAAATCAGTCTGACATGAACGACGGCCGCCTATACAGGCTGTAGCAATCACACAATCCTCTACACACTCCCCACATAACCTACAATCCTTCAAATAACGTCACGACGTCCCACACCACCCCACACACCCCCATGACACCCAACACCTTGCAGCGGGAAATGTTATCCGGCGGCGCTCAACGTCACATCACCGTTGCTAGTGCCGGCTGTTGCTTAGCAACGGCCGCGCGTGGCAACGGCGATGAGACACTTTCTAGGTCTTCCACACACTGCCCACGGCTTTCACAATCTCAGAATTGCTCCACAATGATCTTCTGACTTGAATCCACAATGGGTGTTGCTTAGGGTGGCCGCTGCTTAGCAGCGACGTTCATTCTGCAGTTTCCCCCACACTACCAACGACCTCTACAAACTCATCGTCATTGTGGGTGCCTGAATTCCCTCATGCTCACAATCTTAGGCTTGTTTAAGAGTCATATATATCTCTTGGATTGTCGGCCCTTACCATAGTGACCCCAGAGTGCCTACCCTGGCCCCTACAATGCTCAGGGCGGGAAAGGGGCCAAAACTGTGCTTGGAGATTGAAGCTAGAGGTTCAAGCGGTTGCCGTGCGGCCATTGCTAAGCTCCGCAGCTGTTGCTAAGTGCCGGGACAAACCGCGTCTCGACTCACGATGTCCTCGATTTTGCCTTTCGGCGCTTCTATCGTCAAAAGTATGCAATATGGATAAAATCTAACCTGATATTTCAATTCAGGAGACAATTCTGAGCAGATCAGTCTTTTCCCGGGTCCGAAAGACCAATTTTGAAGGATTCTAGACCATTTGTCTGTCTGCAAAGTTGTCAGACATAGCCTCCAACCTGACATTTTATTCATTTACATTTCTAGTTGGCCGACTCGGACAATCTTTTATTTTAAATTGATCAGAAAATTGATTCTGAATTGGATTATTGTTATTAGAACAATGTTAAATGGGCCTATGCCACAAATTTGGCAACTGCATTGCTTTGAGACAAGCTGCTCCATTACTTGCACTTACTCCCTATAACAGCTGATCCTGTCAGGCAACAGCAGGGGGAGGGTGCCAGTAGATGGAACAGCTGACTTGTTTTCAGCAAAAGTTACTGACAGTTGCTATGGTTACCAATCTTTTAAGCCTAATTACAGCAAAATACTAAGATGGGGCGCTTTCTCATGTTGAAATTCTTTTTTAGGAGGTCTCATTTGATAAGAAAATGTTTAGTTTGAATGGATTAGGGCTATTATTAAACATTTTCTGATTAGCATTATACTTGAGTTAAACAAGCTAGAACCACACTCAAGTATAATGCTATATCTAGATTCTAATTTGTATCATATTTGCCTTGTTTGCCAGGACCATAATAGGTTTGAGCAAATTATCTTTTTATTAAACAAATTCTGATTAGCATTATTCTGTGCACAAGCTAGAACCACACTCAAGTATAATGCTATGTAATTTGTCTCATACAATAAAATAATTTTGAGTAAATTCATCGCATTATTAAACAAATTCTGATTAGCATTATTCTTGCACAAGCTAGAACCACACTCAAGTATAATGTGTGATGTAATTAATATTTTCTTTGGTCTTATTTAATAAAACCTTGATACGTTTGAGTAAATTCTTCCCGTTATTAAACAAATTCTGATTAGCATTATTCTTGCACAAGCTAGAACCACACTCAAGTATAATGCTAATAATGCTATGTAATTTATATATTTTTGTCTCATTTAATAAATCCTTGACGAGTTTGAGTAAATTAATGCCATTATCAAACAAATTCTGATTAGCATGAATGGCCCATCCCCCCCCCCCCCTGGATCTGCCCCCCAGGAAATAATCCAACAGCCCACACTCGACCTACACCTCCCACACTCGACCTACACCTCCCACACTCGACCTACACCTCCCACACTCGACCTATGCCACCCACACTCGACCTACACCTCCCATACATGACTTACACCTCCAGGGCTGCCAAGTATCCCGATTTTTCCGGGACAATCCCGATTTTTATACCTTGTCCTGATCGTCCCGATGGGATACAAAATGTCTCGATTTTCAGTAAGAAATAATGATTTAGAAATCACACAAAAACTGACTTAATTTTGCTCAAAATAGCCGCTTTTGTACAACAAAAATTGCAAGATTTTCCCGGCACAATCCCGATTTTTATACCTTGTCCCGATCGTCCCGATGGGATACAAAATGTCCCGATTTTCAGTAAAAAATATTGATTTAGAAATCACACAAAAACTGACTTAATTTTGCTCAAAATAGCCGCTTTTGTACAACAAAAATTGCAAAATTTTCTGGTGGAGGACCCCCAGACCCCTCTCTGCAACATTGTTTTTGCAAACACTAATTTTCATTTCATAATTATGCTTTACACATACGGTTACTTGAAATTTATTCCAACGTCAGGACTATTATAGCTTGAATGTTCTGCTAGGTTAAGCCTAGGTCAGGGTGTCCCGATTTTCAGGGGTTTAGGGTTGGCAGGCCTGTACCTCCCACACTCGACCTACACCTCCCATAGACGTCTACATGACTTACACCTCCCACACACGACCTTCAACTTCCACACAAAACCTTTCCACACACTACTATGGCGGGAAAACGGCCGCCGGATAACCTGACCCAGCTGGGTCAAAGGTCAGAGGTCACGTCCAGCCAGATGACGTCCCCACGAAGCAGAGATGTTGTGCAGACTCGACCCATGGCTTCTAGACTTAATCCACAGTCCCCAGACTCGACCCACAGCCTCCAGACTCAACCCAGGGCCTCCAGACTCGACCTAAAGCCTCCAGACTCGACCCAGAGCCCCCAGACTCGACCCAGAGCCCCCAGACTCGACCAGGGCGGGAAAGTAACCCAAACTGCCCCTGGAGATTGACGGAGTGCTCGGAGAGTGAACTGCGACTTGGGTCAAAGGTCACTTCCTGGGAGACGGGAAATGGCGTCCATTGCCGTTGGGAGTGTGTGGAAATCATTGGCAGTGTGTGTGGGGACAATTGGTAGTGTGTGGAGGCCAAAGGTAATGTGTGGAGGTCAACCCACCCACAAGCCCCTATGCTCAGGGCGAGAAAGAAGCCAAACCTCTGCTTTGAGAGTGACCTGGACTGAAGACTCCTACTGTCGCTATAGGCGTGGCCGTTGCTTAGCGACGGCCGCGCCTAGTGACGGCGCGTAGCCATTGAAACTTTCGCCTTACGGCTTCAACACACAACCTACAGCCTAGGGCCTCCAGTATCGGTCCACAGCCTCCAAACTCGACCTACAGACTGTAGACTCATCCACAGCCACCTTTGCTAAGCACAGGCTGATCGTTGCTAAGCAATGGTGGCCGTTATCAACGGCGAAACCGCTTTCGCAATGTACGCGGCCGCAACTTTCGGCGGCCCTAGCTATAAAAGTACACATTACACATGAGTTCTAACCTGATATTCCAGTACGGGACACAATTCTAAGCTGAAGGGTCTTTTCCTGGCTCCAAAACTCCCATTTTTAAAGATATAAGACCATTGTTTCTGTTTTACTTCAACTGCATGCCGTCTGCCTGCAGTTGTGACGTCACTTCTGGCTGTTCTCTTGATTATACTCCCTCCCTCTGTGCACCAATCATATATGGGAACAGCAGGGGGAGGGAGAAGAGCAGATGGACCAGCCAGTAACTCCTGTCTCTATAGACCTATCTACTGAGTGAGGGTTATTTTGAATTTGTCTTTAGTTCATTTCATACAAAATGCAACAGAAATGCATGTTTATGGACACCAAAATATATGATAATTTCCATAGTATGTTGAATATCATTCAGAATTAAAATTGGTTTGAATTTAGACACTTAGGAATTCAAAACAGCTCATAAGAAAACTTCATAAATGACCCCTATTTAAACAATGATCTATAGGTCCAAAAGTTACCATTTTGTTGCCATGGTTACCAATAGTTTTCAGTGAATTACAACAAAATACTGAGATGGGGCGCTTTCTCATGTTGAAAATCTTTTTCAGGGGGTCTCATTTGATAAGAAAATGTTTAGTTTGAATGGATTAGGGCTATTATTAAACATTTTCTGATTAGCATTATACTTGAGTTAAACAAGCTAGAACCACACTCAAGTATAATGCTGGGGGTATTGATGTGGGGGTCCCACATCGCGTATCGAATTTAAAAAATAGCCATGTCGCCTGTCACTATATCAGAGATGAGACCCATGTCACATGTCAAATAAAAAAAAAATGTCCCATGTCACTATATTTTTAAAGCCCCTGTCGCATGTCGAATTTAACAAAATAGCAATGTCATTTATCCCTTAGTTGCAATGTCGCATGTCGAATTTAAAAAACGGCTGTGTCGCCATGTCAAATTTAAGAAATAGCCATGTTGCGCTGTCGATTTTAAGGGGTTACCCCCAATGCTATGCGATTTATATATCTTTTATCTCTTTTAAAGGGACGTTCTCATCCCTGAGACGGACGTAATTTGCTACGTTGTAACTCGCTTAGTGTGGCGCCAAATTCGTGACGTGACCAATGACGTTGCGTTATTACGTTCTTAAAGGGCAAAACACGTCCCCAGTGACGTCGTTGTCAGGCTAAAGTCAGTGGGTGCATCTCTAAAATTTCAAGGACGATAACGTCCCTTTAATAAAACCATAATAAGCTTGAGTGAATTCATCCCATTATTAAACAAATTCTGATCAGCATTATTCTTCCACAAGCTAGAACCACACTCAAGTATAATGCTATGTAATTAATTTGTCTCAATTAATGAAACCATGATTAGTTTGAGTATATACATCTCATTATTAAACAAATTCTGATTAGCATTATTCTTGCACAAGCTAGAACCACACTCAAGTATAATGCTATGTAATTGTATTAGATAAGACCATGATAAATCTGAGTGAATTTATGCTTTTATTAAACAAATTCTCATTATCATTATTCTTTGGACAAGCTAGAACCACACTCAAGTATAATGCTATGTAATTTATATATTATTTTTATCTCATTTAATAAAAGCATGATAAGTTTCAGTGAATTCATCCCTTTATTAAACAGATTCTGATTAGCATTATTCTTTCGACAAGCTAGAACCACACTCAAGTATAATGCTATGTAATTTGCATCTTATGAGTCTTATTTGATAAGACCATGATTAGTTTGAGAAAATTTATCCTTTTATTGAAAAAATTATGATTAGCATTATTTTTGACAAGCTAGAACCACACTCAAGTATAATATGCTTCATAATTAGTATCTTATTTCTTTCAATTGAGAAAACCATAATATATGTTTCAGGTTTTCAGATTCTGACACTGAGTACGGCCCCCAGACTTTGAGGACAGCCCCAAGACACTCAGTAGACCCCCAGACACTTAGTACAACCCCCAGACACTAAGTACGACCCCCCAGACCCTCACTGAAGCCTACAGACACACACTACGGCCACCACAGTGCTCAGGGCGGGAAAAGGGCCAAACCTCTACTTGGAGATTGAAGGAATGCTCGGAGAGTGTAGTTACGGTAGCGGCGACCTGGGTCAAAGGTCACTTCCTGAATGTCGGGAAATGAGGCAAACAATCTACTAGATGGGCAGGTTTCCCACCAATGTCTTTATGTGGGGAGTGTGTCGAGGTTGTGGAGAGTGTGTCGAGGTCGTGGGGAGTGTCAGTATGCAAAAGTCGTGGGGGAGTGTGTACATTAAGGCCGTGGTGACAGCCGTTGCTAAGTAGTGGCCGTCCTTAGCAACTACGATTGTGACTGCACGACGGCCTTTTCGACTCCACTCGCGATGTCCGCGGCCGCAAATTTCGGCGGCCCTACCTCTGAGAGTTCACAATAGTGATAAAATCTAACCTGATATTGTAGCAGAGTATACAATTCTAAGCAGGTGGGCTTTTTCCTGGGTCGGAAAGACCCATTTTTAAGGATTTGAGACCATTTGTCTGTCTGGTAAAGTTGGGACTCAGGCACAATTGCTAAGCAGCAGCTGTCGTTAGCAACGGCGAATGTGAGTTTCACAAGATGTTTATCATGATTGCAGTGCTTAAAATAAGCCAACTTTGACAATCTTTTTATCAATTTGATTACAAAATTGATTTTGAGTGGGCTTCTTGATGTACACCCTGTTACTTTGCTGTATGTGACTGCAATCATGGCCAATGATTTGCTTTGAGACTAGCTGATCCATTATTTGCACTTACTCCCTGTAACTGCTGTTCTTGTCAGGGAACAGGAGGGGGAGTGTGGCAGTAGATGGAACAGCTGACTTGTTTTCAGCAAAAGTTACTGACAGTTGCTATGGTTACCAATCTTTTAAGGCTAATTACACCAAAATACTAAGATGGGGCGCTTTCTCATGTTGAAATTCTTTTTTAGGGGATCTCATTTGATAAGAAAATGTTTAGTTTGAATGGATAAAGGCTATTATTAAACATTTTCTGATTAGCATTATACTTGAGTTAAACAAGCTAGAACCACACTCAAGTATAATGCTAAGTAATTTATGTATTTTTTGTCTCATCTATTAACACCATGATAGATTTGAGTAAATTCATGTCATTATTAAACAAATTCTGATTAGCATTGTTTTCTGCACAAGCTAGAACCACACTCAAGTATAATGCTATGCAATCTACTTTTTTTCCCCATTGATAAAACCATCATCAGTTTGAGTAAATTCATCCCATTATTAAACAAATTCTGATTAGCATAATTCTTTCGACAAGCTAGAACCACACTCAAGTATAATGCTATCTAATTTGTATCATACGTTTGTCTTGTTTCCTAAGACCATGATAAGTTTAAGGAAATTCACCCTTTTATTAAACAAATTCTGATCAGCATTATTTTTTGCACAAGCTAGAACCACACTCAAGTATATGCTACTCAACCTACAGTCCCTACACTAGACCTTCAGCTCCCACACTTGACGTACACCTCCCACACTCGACCTACACCTCCAACACTCAACCTACACATCCCACACTCGACTTTCACATCCCACACTCGACCTACATCTCCCACACTCTACCTACACCTCCCACACTCGACCTACACCTCCCACACTCGACCTACGCCTTGACACATTTCCCAACACCCTGACACAATCCCCAACACCCCCAGACACTACCTACGGTCCATAGACCTTGTGCAGATGTGGTCACGTGACCAGATTTTGGTGATCACCACGTAGTTCTCATAACCACATGGCTAACTTCCCAGGCAAGAATATGACGTTATTATAATGTTATTATAACATTCTTTTTGGTTCTGGTTTGGTTCTTGTTGCCTTATTCTGATCGCACCCAAAAACGTCTTTAGAACCTAACATTGTGACGTTGCACTGTGATGTTATTGTGACATTATTTCACGTTATTATAACATTATTATGACATTCTTTATTGGTGAGGTCTCAGCATCACTAAAATGGTATGTTATTAATACATTCTTTTTCAGTAAGTCTCAACCTTACCTAAAATAACGTCACACTTACGTGAGAATTGGGCAGGTCATACACTAACCAAAAATGTATGGTCGCAGAACGTTCCTGTTACGTTGCTGCTTGCCTGGGTTATGAGTCAGAGATTAATCAAATTTAAATTATGAAAATACTTGATTATGATTCCATGGAGTCAGTGTTAAGTCAATTTAGTTAAATTGTGTCTTTTTGATATTCTAAAATGGTAAATAATAAAGAATTCTAAATTGATCGCCAACATGGCGGCAAGTTCATTTCAGGGGATGTGACGTCATTTGCACAACGTCTATACAATCCCTACTATGGCCCCTATGAGACTGAGGGCGGGAAAAGGACCAAGACTCTACCTGGAGATCTATGGAGTGCTCGGAGAGTGTAGTGGTTCTTCAGAGCAGCCTAGTAATGGCGATTGTTACTGACAGAAGATGTTGGTTGTGATTAGAGTATGCCTACTTGTAGTATTGAAAGGTTTTTCACAACCCTATGCTTGTTTGAGAGCCATTTATCTAATAAACAATCCATACTATTGCCAGGTCAGTTGAATAGAGTAACTTGTTCAATAGTAAAAAAATTCGGACATTCGCATGGTTGCTACGCGTGGCCGTTGCTAAGCAACGGCCGGGTCTAGCAACAGCGATGTCACTCAAATTCAGAAGATATTCATGTCAATTATAGCACATGTAGTCCACTATTTTTCACAATTGAAGTCGTGGGGAGTGTGCAGAGATCTTAGAGGGTGTGTACTTGTTGTGGGGAGTGTGGGGAAACTGCCGAATGGTCATTGCTAAGCAACAGCCAACCCTAGCAACGTTGATCATGATCACATTTTAGAGGATGTTTACACTCATGAATCCAAAGTTTTGCAGCCAGACAAATGGTCTCAAATCCTTAAAAATGGGACTTTTGGACCCGGGAAAAGACTGAGCTGCTGAGAATTGTCTACCAAAACGGAATATCAGGTCAGAATTTATCGACATTGCATACTTTTTTTGCTAGGGCCGCCGAACGACGGGCCACGGACATCGCAAGTGGAGACGTGTTTTGTCTCGGCCCACACGGGCCTCACATGAACTCCCTATTTACAGCCCCACAGTGGACCTACGTCTCCCACACATGACCTACAGCTTGCACATACTCCCCATAACCTTCATTTATTAAGGATTTGAGAATAGTTACCTGAATTGAGTCAAAACTGGAAATGTCTTCTGCTGTGATGTCACTTCCTGTTGTTCTCTGAGTGATACTCCCTCCCCCTTCCTATCAATCATATATGGGAACAGCAGGGGGAGGGAGAACAGCAGATGGAACAGCCTCCAACTCCTAACTCTATAGACCTATATACTGAGTAGAGGTGCATTTGGATTTTTCTTTTAATCAATTCACACAATATGCATCTAAAATGCATGTTTATGAAAAGCAAAATTGAGGATCAATTCTGTAGTATGTTGAATATTATTTAGAACTAAAATTAGATTGAGTTTAAACACTAGGAAATTTAAAGCAGCTCTCAAGAAAACTTCATAAATCACCCTTTCTTGAACATTGGGTCTATAGGTCCAAAAGTTACCATTTGTTGCCATGGTTACCAATAGTTTTCAGTGAATTACAGCAAAATACTGAGATGGGGCGCCTTCTCATGTTGATATTCTAGGAGGTCTCATTTGATAAGAAAATGTTTAGTTTGAATGGATTAGGGCTATTATTAAACATTTTCTGATTAGCATTATACTTGAGTTAAACAAGCTAGAACCACACTCAAGTATAATGCTGTGTAATTGTATCTTGTTTGTATCATTTGATAAGACCATGATAAATCTGAGTGAATTTATGCTTTTATTAAACAAATTCTCATTAGCATTATTCTTTGGACAAGCTAGAACCACACTCAAGTATAGTGCTATGCAGTCCATTACAATGCGGCCATCATTGTTGCCATTTTTGTGTCGTCACCACCTCTTTGTTTATTAATGACATCACGAAAATGGTAACAATGACGGCCGCGTCGTAACGGGTTGTAAGGACTCTCATAGGGGCGCCTGTATGAACGACCTCTTGATTTTCCCACAGGTGGGGGCCCTTGATCGGGGGTGCCAATGTCCCATGTTGAATTGAAGAAGTGGCTATATCTCTGTGTCGAATTTAAAAATAAGACCTGTCACATGTCACTGAAGGCTAAGTGGCATGTCGACGTATCACTATCACTATTTTATAGCCCCATGTCATATTGTTAAGCCCTCATGTTGCATGTCGATTTTAAGGAATGCCCATGTCACCGTGTCAAATCTAGTGGTCCACCCATTAGGTGAATGCGAGAGTTGCATATCTTTGTGAATCTATTCTATTTTTGTCCCCCCCCCCCCCACCCCCCGACCATCCCACCCCCACCCCACCCCCCTCCCCACATCCCCGACCTCCTACCCCCCGACCTCCCCACACTCCCCCCCCTCCATACAGTCCCCCGCCCCCGACCTCCCCACACTCCCCACTGTAGTGTAGTGGCGGGAACACCTGCCGGTTAACATAGCCTGACCCGGCGAGGTCAAAGGTCACTTCCGGCCGCGGCAACGGCGATTGTGACTCCAATTCAGAAGTTGATCATGACAATTGCAGCACTTGTAGTGGAACAATTTACACAATCTTCGGTTTGTTTAAGAGTAAAGTATCCCTATAATAATCACTGAAATCACCATATGGCTCTTTTATTTCTTAACTGAGTAATCTTGTTCTAAGATTCATGTGGTTGCTACCCGCCGCCGTTGCTAAGGAACGGCCGCCCTTAGCAACGGCGATTGTGACTATGCGACGGCCGTTACGGCGGCTCTAACAAACAAAGTATCCAAGAGAAACTAAATTTGACTATTCAGATCATTAGGAGGGATCTTTCTGAGCAGTTGGGTCTTTTCCTGGGTCCAAAAGTCCCATTATTAAGGATTTGGGGCTATTTGTTTGCAAGAAATACTGAAATTGTCTTCTGCTGTCAGTTGTGATGTCACTTCCTGCTGTTCTCTGAGTGATTCTCCCTCCCTCCTCATATGAATCATATATGGGAACAGCAGGGGGAGGGAGAACAGCAGATGGAACAGCCAGCAAATCCTGACTCTATAGATCTATCTACTGAACAGGGGTTAATTTGAATTTGCCTTTTAATCATTTCACACAAAATGCAACTAGAATGCATGTCTATGGACACATAAATATATGATTTGTTATAAAGTATGTTGAATAGATCTACTATTTAAAATTAAAATTGGATTGAGTTTGAACACTTAGGAATTAAAAACAGCTCTAAACAAAACTTGATAAATGACCCATTCTTGATGAATAGATCTATAGGTCCAAAAGTTACATTTTGTTGCCATGGTTACCAATAGTTTTCACTGAATTACAGCAAAATACTGAGATGGGGCGCTTTCTCATGTTGAAAATCTTTTTTAGAAGGTCTCATTTGATAAGAAAATGTTTAGTTTGAATGGATAAAGGCTATTATTAAACATTTTCTGATTAGCATTATACTTGAGTTAAACAAGCTAGAACCACACTCAAGTATTCAATGCTATGTGATTTTTGTTTTGTCTCATTTAATAAAACTACACCACCTTATGAGGGCCGTCCATAAATGACGTCATGCTATTTTTGACCATTTTTGACCGCGGCCCCCCCCCCCCACTGGGCATATGACGTTATTTGTGGACACCTCACATGGCCCTACTACACCCGACACACCCCTACGACGCCCCACACACCTACGACGCCCCCACTGCACCCGACTCATATGAGCGGTGGGAAATATTATCTGGAGGTGCCCCGAACATGTATAAAGAAACATCAGGACCAGAAAGGCCCTGTCCCATTAATGATAAATAAGCCTAGGCTCTAGGACCCCCCCACACGGCCCTAGGACCCCCCACACGGCCCTAGGACCCCCCCACACGGCCCTAGGACCCCCCACACGGCCCTAAGACCCCCCACACGGCCCTAGGACCCCCCACACGACGCTAGGCACCCCCCACACGGCCCCATGACGCCCCACACGCCCCTAGACCTAGAGGTTAGAACCCCCCACACGGCCCCATGATGCCCAGCACGGCCCTATGACCCCCCTCCCTCTCCCCCTCCCCCTACAATATAGTGTAGTGGCGGGAACGGCCACCGGTTAACACAGCCTGATCCAGCGAGGTCAAAGGTCACTTCCGCGGTGAGAGCCGCTGCTAAGCAGCGTTTTGATCTGATCTCGAACTTCACTTCACCCACAGTTCCATAACTATACCCACGGCCCCCACATATCATTCACTGCTCCTACACCTTACACCTGTGCGACCATTATTAAGGGAGATACGAGCAGTGAGAACTCGCGGTGACGGCCGTTGCTACGCGCGGCCGTTGCTACGCGCGGCCGTTGCTAAGCGACGGCCGGCCCTAGCGACGGCGATCGTGATTGTGACTGATTTGGGTTTGAAAAGTGTTTCTGTTCTCAGCTTCTACTCCACCAATTTTGCCAATTTTTTTTTTCAAACATATTAGAATTTAAAGAGCTTTTCGAATATTTGCATAAGAAGCATGTTAGAAGGTATCTAAGGCCACAAACACTGCCGCAAACACCGTCGCCATTCATCAAACATAACCTCTAACCTGAAATTTAAAATGTTATCAATTTAAGTTTCTTGTAAGCTGGCTTTTACAATCTTTGTATTCAAACTGATCAGAAAATTGATTCTGAATTGGATTCTAGTTTTTAGAACCATTTTAAAGGGGCCTACACCACATATTTGGCTGCTGCTTTGCTTTGAGACTAGCTGCTCCCTTACTTGCACTTACTCCCTGTAAAAGCTGATTCTGTCAAGCAACAGCAGGGGGAGGGGGCCAGTAGATGGAACAGCTGACTTGTTTTCAGCAAAAGTTACTTACAGTTGCTATGGTTACCAATCTTTTTAGGCTAATTACAGCAAAATACTGAGATGGGGCGCTTTCTCATGTTGAAATTCTTTTTTAGGAGGTCTCATTTGATAAGAAAATGTTTAGTTTGAATGGATTAGGGCTATTATTAAACATTTTCTGATTAGCATTATACTTGAGTTAAACAAGCTAGAACCACACTCAAGTATAATGCCATGTAATTTATATATATTTTGTCTCAATAAATAAAACCATGATAAGTTTGAGTAATTTCAACCAATTATTAAATAAATTCTCATTTGGATGTCAAATTTTAAAATCGTCAATGTCGCATGTCTTTGTTGCTTATTTATCCTGATGTCCCATGTCAAATTTAAGAAATGCTCATTTCGCATGCAGGGGCGTATCTGCCCCCACCCCCAATGATTTACCCTGCAAAATTTCTCTTCAGATTTGTCAATACTACGAGAGTTCATTTTTGGTCTAGGCCTAGGGGGGGGAGGGGGCAATTGCCCCATCCCCCCCCCCCCCCATCCCGATCCACCACTGGCATGTCACTATAATTTTCACCCTGTCTGTTGCGTCATTAAGCCCTCATGTCGCGTGTCGAATTTAACAAACAGCCGTGTCACCGTGTAGAATTTAGTGGTCAACCCCCATCACGGTGACCAGACACTGCTCATGGCCCCTACACACTACCCACGGCTCCCACACAGTGTCCTCAGCCCTCACACACTGCCAACAGCGACCAGACACTACCCACGGCCCCTACACACTGCCCACAACGACCAGACACTACCAACGGTCCCCACTTGTACCCACAACGCCGAGGGCGGGAAAGGGACCAAACCTGTGCTTGGAGATTGAAGAATGCTCAGAGAGTGTTGCGGTTTCAATGCGGCGACGGCCGTTGCTACGCGCGGCCGTTGCTAAGCAACGGCCCGCGCGTAGCAACGGCCGCGCGTACTCCGTAATTTATGTTTATAGTATCCTTACACCTTCTGCTGCATCGATTTTGACAATCTTTTTTTTAAAACATATCAGAATTTCGTGAAATTTTCAAATATTTACACGAAAACCATGTTAGAGGTGACATATGGCCACAAACAGGGCCGCAAACCCGGCCACCATTCATAGAATAGCCTCAAACCTAAAATTTTAAATTTTATCCATCCAAGTATCTAGTTGGCCGACTTTGACAATCCTGTATATGAATTTGATCAGAAAATTGATTCTGAATTCGATTTTTATTATTAGAACCATGTTAAAGGAAGCCTTTGGTAACAAATGTGGCATTCAAAATGGCTTTGAGACTAGCTGCTTCTTTACTTGCACTTACTCCCTGTAACAGCAGATCCTGTCAGGCAACAGCAGGGGGAGGGTGCCAGTAGATGGAACAGCCGACTTGTTTTCAGCAAAAGTTACTGACAGTTGCTATGGTTACCAATCTTTTAAGCCTAATTACAGCAAAATACTAAGATGGGGCGCTTTC
Source organism: Lepidonotus clava (assembly GCA_936440205.1). Lineage (NCBI taxonomy): Eukaryota > Metazoa > Annelida > Polychaeta > Phyllodocida > Polynoidae > Lepidonotus > Lepidonotus clava. The sequence goes on along the minus strand of OW387146.1, from coordinate 47,939,636 downwards.
TCATGTTGAAATTCTTTTTCAGGGGGTCTCAATTAATAAGAAAATGTTTAGTTTGAATGGATAGAGGCTATTATTAAACATTTTCTGATTAGCATTATACTTGAGTTAAACAAGCTAGAACCACACTCAAGTATAATGCTATGCAATTTATGTATTTTTTGTCTCATTTGATAAAACCATGGTAAGTTTGAGTAAATTAATCCCATTATTAAACAAATTCTGATTAGCATTATTCTTGCACAAGCTAGAACCGTCCTCAAGTATAATGCTATGTAATTTATATTTTGGGACAATCATAGGCCTACAGTAGATTTGAAAGCAGCAATACAGTATAGGCCCAACAGCCCCCACACGCTACCCACACATTACCTATGACTCCCACAAACTACCCATGACCCCTACACACTACCCCTCACCTCCACACACCCTCCCTGCTGCCCCCACACACCCCACACCCTCCACACTCCCCATGGCGGGAAATGTTATCCGGCGGAGCCTAGAAATCTGGAGATACGCATGGTTGCTACGCGCGGCCGTTGCTTAGCAACGGCCGCGCGCAGCAACGGCGATCGCGAGAAGATCTTTTACAGCTCCTGCACTCACCACGTAGTGTGTGGGGGCCTTGGGCAATGTGTGTGGATAGTTGGTAGTGTGTGGGGGCCTAGGGTAGTGTGGAGGTCGTAGGTAGTGTGTGAGACCCTACTTAACTCCATTCAGATCACCATTGCTGCGGTGACGGCCGTTGCTAAGCAGCGGCCGTGCATAGCAACGACGGAAGTGCGTAGAAAGTGCAGCGAAAGTGCGGCGACTTTCAGTTTTCTCAGCTTCTACTGCATCAATTTTGACAATCTTTTTTTTAAAACATATCAGAATTAAGTGATCATTTCAAATATTTACATAAGAACTATGTTAGAAGTGTTCTCTGGCCGTAAACACGGCTACCATTTGTCTGGATAGCCTCTAACCTGACATTCCAAGTTTTAACTAACTATCAAAGTTACTAATTGTTCAATTATGACAAGTTTTTTATTCAAATTGATCAGAAAATTGATTCTGAATTGGATTCTTGATGTTAGAACCATGTTAAAAGGGTCTATGGCCACATATTTGGCTGCTGCTTTGCTTTGAGACTAGCTGCTCCCTTACTTGCACTTACTCCCTGTAACAGCAGTTCCTGTCAGGCAACAGCAGGGGGAGGGTGCCAGTAGATGGACCAGCTGACTTGTTTTCAGCAAAAGTTACTGACAGTTGCTATGGTTACCAATCTTTTAAACCTAATTACAGCAAAATACTAAGATGGGGCGCTTTCTCATATTGAAATTCTTATTTAGGAGGTCTCATTTGATAAGAAAATGTTTAGTTTGAAAGGATTAGGGCTATTATTAAACATTTTCTGATTAGCATTATACTTGAGTTAAACAAGCTAGAACCACACTCAAGTATAATGGTATATAATCTTATTTGTATTGTTTGATAAAATAACAATGAATTTGGATGACATTATCCGTTTATTAAACAAATTATCATTATCATTATTCTTTACACAAGCTAGAACCACACTCAAGTATAATACTATTTACACTGTACCTCTTGGTCTAACCAAGGCAGATTTATTCTGGTTCAATTAGCTTTAATAAATTTACTAGAGTAGAGTTGCCAGTTTTCGCGCATCATTAGTTTTCGCGCATTTTACGCATTTTTATGAGCACATTTTTTCTAAAGCCATCTTAAACCCATTATTCCAATCTGATATTCATCATGACGTTATGGTTTAATACATTTAAGCTTTTTATGGTGATTTGCAAATATTTTAGCATTCTGTCAGTGAGAATATGTATTGAGGTTCCTATTGAATGGAAAACTGGCGAGATCTTTATAAAATCAGATTTTCTCAAGAAATATACAAAACCATAATTTTTTAGAACAAATACTACAGATATTAGTTTAAGGTGATATGCCGTCATATGAATATCAGAAATGTTATTTTTTTAATATAATTTATAAAATAGACCCCTGCGTGAAAACTAATGACAAAAAATGAGGCAGTTGCCAGTTTTCGCGCATTTTGATGATATATTTTCCCGAAATTTCCTATTTTTTTTAACATTTCTGTGACCAAAATATAGATTAGGTCTTAAAAATGATTCACATATGGTGTGGAGACATTTTTCAGAAAATATGGTACCCCAAAAGTCAATGCATATAATAGATTTAATACATATTGGCCCTTATTTGTCTGAGGAATTGTGCTCTGTACATTTGCTGAAAATACGCAAATGTACGTTTTTTCTATACATTTCTATACATTTTCATTGGGAATTGTCTCAGAAAACATAGTATTCATTCCATACATAGCTTTAATCAACAAATAATTCATATCAGGCCCGTAACTAGGGGGGGAGGCGGGGGTGGTGCGCCACCCCCCAATAGAGGAAAGTTGTGAATAAAGTTCCACCTTTCCTTTAAAAAATCACTGTAAAACCCTTAAAAAAAGTTGAGATAATACTGAAAAATTCCACTTCGGGAACTTCGCCACCCCCACTTTTTAGCTCTAAATCATTGAAATTATAAACAAAAGTTCCACTTAAAGATTCTCGCCACCCCCCCACAGCAGACCCTGGGTACGGGCCTGTCATATATATATTTAAATAGTTGATATCAATATAAAAACCCGTTCTGATGTCTCATAAATGATTTTTTACTATTTTTTTTTTCAATATTACTAACTTTTTTAAGTGAAACTTCCTCTAATGCGCGAAAACTGGCAACAGGCTGCGCGAAAATAGGCAACAGTGCATGAAAACTTGACATAGGAAAATGATTTGAATACACCTCCATCATAAACTGTTGGCCAATTTATTATTTTTTTAAATATGATAGGCATACCTGCTGTAGTCGCCAAAGACGGAAAATCTTGACCCAAAAAATTATTTTTAGTATAGTTAGGATGTTTTTTCCGATTTTTGGCTCTTAGTGCGTGAAAACCAGCAACACTACTCTATATGACTTCCACACACCACCCACTACACCCACTCCCGCCCCATACACAAAGGACACCCTCAGGGCGGGAACATAACCCAAACTGCCCCTGGAGATTGATGGAATGGTCGGAGAGTGTAGTAGTGGTTCTGCACAGCGCCGTTGCTATGCGTGGCCGTTGCTTAGCAACGGCCGCGCATAGCAACGGCGATCTTAACTGAAGATGTTTATGATGATTACACACTACCTACGAGTCTCTGAGGGCCGTTGTGTGTGTCTGAAGGTTGTATTGCCATGTGCGGTTGCCATGTGTTAGCAATGGCAAGTGATCAGCTATAAGTTACCGCCGAGTGACGTGATTTTGAAGAAAACTCTTCAGAAACTTCTCTTTTTGCGACGGTCACGCATAGCAACGGCGATTGAGACTTATGTTTATGGCATCTGTAAGCCCTTGGCACACTTCCCAACTCATTGAAACACTGCACACTGCGTCTACACACAACAATGGAGTGTGCAGAGGCATTGAGGAGTGTATAGATGCATTGGGAAGTTGGTTCTTGCTTAAAACAGTCGTCACGGCACTCGCCGTCGGTAGGTCCGGCCGTTGCTAAGCAACGGCCGCACTTAGTTCTAGAAACGGCGATCTAGCTGCAAATTCAGAAACAGTTTCTTTTCTCAGCTTCTACTGCACCGATTTTGCCAATTTTTTTTTTCAAACTTATCAGAATTTAAAGAGCTTTTCGAATGTTTGCATTAGAACCATGTTAGAAGGGATCTATGGCCACAAACACAGCTGCTGCTTTGCTTTGAGACTAGCTGCTCCTTTATTTGAACTTACTCCCTTTGGCAGCTGATCCTGTCAGGCAACAGCAGGGGGAGGGTGCCAGTAGATGGAACAGCATCCTTGTTTTAGCAAAAGTTACTGACAGTTGCCATGGTAACCAATCTTTTAAGGCCTATTACAACAAAATACTAAGATGGGGCGCTTTCTCATGTTGAAAATCGTTTTTAGGAGGTCTCATTTGATAAGAAAATGTTTAGTTTGAAAGGATTAAGGCTATTATTAAACATTTTCTGATTAGCATTATACTTGAGTTAAACAAGCTAGAACCACACTCAAGTATAATGCTATGTTGTCTATATATTCTTGTCTCATTTAATAAAACTATGAATAGTTTGAGTAAATTCACCCCATTATTAAACAAATTCTCATTGGCATTATTCTTTCACAAGCTAGAACCACACTCAAGTATAATGCTATGTAATTGATGTATTTTTTTGTCTCATTTTAATAAAACCATGAAAAGATTAAATTCATCTCATTATCAAACAAATTCTGATAAGCATTATTCTTTGCACACGCCACCTACGTCCTCAGCACACCACCTAGCTATGACCTCCACACACCACCTACAACTTCCATATGTCCACATGTCCATGTCTCCACTGTCCGCTTCCAGTGGACCACACACAGGGGCGGATCCAGGAATTTTCCAAAGGGGGGGGGGGGGGCCGTGCAATTTAGAAAATTTCCCCTTGCCCCTCGGGCACAACCATTTATATTAATAAAAAATCTAAATTTTGGCCAAAAAAAGGGGTGTGTGTGCCCCCCACGCCCCCACCCCCTTAAATCCGTGACTGACACACCACCTACGACTTCCACACACCACCTACAACCAAGGAGGAAGGAATGATGCGTAGCGTATTGTAGATCTTTGCTACAACCTCCACATACCGCACCCTCCGCTAGTGGCGGGAAATGTTATCCGCTGATGCCCTGAACGTGCATAGGAAAGCAAGCAGGGCAAGGCCCTGTCCTATGAATAATAAATCAGTCTGACTCGAACTTAGGGTGGTTCCTACGACCTTCCCTTCATTCTTCAGGCGTGTGGATCTTGTATGTAGAATGATAGGTAGTCTGTGGAGGTCGCAGGTAGTGTGTATAATCATCGTAGACAACTTCTGAATAGGGGGATTGCATAACAGCCATCTTGGATTTTTGTGCCCTGGTGCATCATGGGAGTTGTAGTCCTAATTGAGCATAAATCTATAGTTACTCAAATATATTGTTTGAAAACACCAAACTGTAGCTAAATACCTATAGTTTGTGGAATTGGGTGTTTTGGTCAATTTTTCTTTATTTGGAACATAGTAAATTGCTGGTTTCCATGGAAACCACACAAAAATTAGTCAATTTGAAAATAAACAGTATTTGGGTCATATCTTTCTTAATATGCAAGATAGAAAAGCAAGTGAACCATCAAAACGAAGGATTCCAAGAGTTCTATCAGATGGAACATCAGATTTGGTTGTCTTGGTTACACGGTTGCCATGGTAACCAAAATAAACTCCTAAATATAGCCAAATTTCAGTTTTCCTTCAATTAATGTCACTATGGCAACTGGAAATAAAGGTATAGCAAAGCAGAACATAGTATTTCTGATATGTTTGCAACTCTAATAAGTCAATTGAGCTGTTTTGCACAGAAAATTATGTATGGAATTTAGCAAATGGCTGGTTTCCATGGAAACCACTAAGATAAACAAATTTCGAACTAAACAGTATTTGGGTCATATCTTTCTTAATATTTTTTTTTTTGAAACGTGTTTATTTAGCTGGATGAGTTTCAGTTTAAGCAACTGGTTTCCGGCCCCGCCCAGCCAGTTGGTTTTTACATTACGGCGGTATACAGGAAAACAATGGAGATACATACATATATGGGTTGATACACAGTATCTTGGAAAATTATAGTGTCAGCATAAATATGTAAGATGAATAATGAAATGAGATGACAATTCAGATTGCTATTACACAAAGATTCTAGATAGAGTCAGTATATTCATGGACTTATAAACCGAGTCAAATTACAAACCAACCTGTCAGACTCAAATGATGACTGATACAGTCATGGTATGGATTCTGATATGTGATACAACATAAGTATTATTAGGCAATTCCAAACTCAGTCTGCAATGTCCCATTTGTCAGCATTTGTCCTATGTGTGTTTTAAACAGTTCTTTTGAATCTATTTGTCTGATATTTAAAGGAAGGCTATTCCATATTTGTGATCCTATGAAAAAGGGAGCTAGTTGTACAGTTCGTGATCTAGGGACAGGCAGCTTTATTCGTAGACCATCGTTGTGGCGTGTGATCCTGCCATGATCAACAAGATCCACCCTATTGCTATATACACTTTTCCAAACTAAAACCATTAGCATCTTATAACGTTTGTGATGAAGTTTACGAATATTCACCGCTTCATGTAAATCATCCACATGCTCATCTCTCGGATCTTTCACTTCCAAGCAAAGTCTAATAGCATTATTCTGTAATTTTTGCAGTTGATCATGGCAGTTTACAGGTAAAGGCGTTAGGAAAATGGAACCATAGTCAATCACTCCCGTGAACATAGTTTTGAGAATGCTAGTTGCAGCATAGGTAGTAATTTGAGGTCTTAGTAATTTCAACAAAGAATATTTATGATTTCCTAATTTCCAAACATTATTAAAGTGTGTTTTCATATTCAAAGCATTATCCAGTTCCACCCCAAGATACTTAAAGGTGTTTTCAAACAGTAGTGGCATGCCTTTAATAAACAATCTCACGTCTTCCAGCCAAGCTGGATTACGGTCGACCACCGTGGGTCTAAAAATCTGCACCTTGGTTTTTTTAATATTGATAGTTAACTTGTTCCTGTCACTCCAGTTAGTAATATAGTTCAGGTCTAGCTGCAATTGGTGAGAGGAATCAACATGGTTTCCCTGTCGAATACCTCTGAACAGCACGAGGTCGTCAGCGTACATGTAAAATTTAGAGCGGGTAACACCCATGGTAATATCGTTAACAAAAAGCAGGAAATATAAAGGACCAAGTACACTACCTTGGGGTACTCCACAGGGGACAGGAAGAGGATATGACGTGACATTATTTACATAAGAACATTGCATGCGGTCAACCAAGTAGTTTGCCGCCCATCTCACCGCATTGTGTCCGAAATTCAGTTTGTATAATTTGTCTAATAAAATTTCGTGGTTTACCGTATCGAAAGCTTTTTTAAAATCAATGTATACTGCTTCAACATGATTACCTTCGTTTAAGATTTTGTAGATGTCAGTCGTGAAGTAGTATATTGCATCTAATGTTGAGAGTCCCTTTCTGAAACCAAACTGCTGAGGGTTATAGATATTGCTATCTACTAAAAAGGCGGTTATTTGTGTATGTACTAAGTGCTCAAGAATTTTTCCTGGTAGAGGCAGCAGTGAGATGGGCCTAAAGTCGCCAGGCTCCCCAGGGCAGGTGACCTTGGGGATGGGAACAACAGTAGCATGTTTCCACTTATTGGGATATACACATGTAACAAGTGATCTGTTAAATAAAGAAACAAAACAGTCTGGAATGGTTCTAAAAACAAGCATCCAAATACGTGTGGATATCAAGGGTATACCCGAAGACTTATGCAAGGAGATCTTATTGACTTCCCTGTTAAACTCATCTAATGTGATCTCACCAAAAACAAAAGGTGCTGCCGCATTATGTATCAGTGGTTGGTCATTACCGTCAGTCACCTCTGGATTTTGTGGAATTTCATTCGCCAAGTTAGTGCCAATATTTGCAAAAAAGTTATTTATGACATCAGATACGTCATTTTGAGCATAATCGTTACCATCTTTGTCCTTAAGATTAACAGGGGCGTCACTTTTTGGATGTACTAACGTGTTGATAACCTCCCAAAATTTCTTTGGGTTTTTGGAGTGTGTCTCCAGTTGTTCCTTGACAAAATCCGACTTAGCATTTTTGACAAGTTTGTTGGTTAAATTCCTAAGTCGTCGGGCTTCCTTCTTATCCCCAGGCAGTTTAGTTTTTGAAGCCCTCTTCAGGGCCGCGTCCCTATCATGCATATACTCCATTAGTTCCTGCGTTAACCATGCAGGCCTATCCCTCCTAAACTTGAAGGTTTTAACAGGAATCAGAGAATCTGTAATACTAAGTACCTTCTCATAGATAAAGCTCCAGAACTCATCAACGTCCGGCATCTGAGTAAGTGCAGCCCAATCCACCTCTCTAAGTCTATCTATAAATACATTTTCCTGGAAGTTTCTATAGGACCGGCCCGTAAACTCACTCATGTTCCTAGCGACCTTACTCTTTTTCATGTTAATATAGACAGGTGAATGGTCACTTAGTGCCCAGTCCAAGATACCATGGTCATTAATTATACTACAGTTTGTCGCAATTAGGTCCAGGACAGCTTCACCATACAGTGGTCTGGTGCTATTTTTGATTTTCTGCTGAAGTGAATATTTGAGAAAGAGTTTCTTTAACTCCCTGCATTTAACTGTGCCAGCTTTATTATAGTCTATGTTTAGATCCCCTCCGACAAACAAATGACAGTTACCTAGCTGGGATATTTTATATAAAATGTCGTTTAGGGATTCTATAAAAGTAGCTATATGTCCATCCGGGGGCCTATATACATTTATAATATATGATGGTCTACTACATTTTTGGGTCAGCTTCACCACCATTATCTCCGCGTCACTATTACATATAGAAAAGTCGTTGCCATCCACTCTTTTAATATCCATGCCATGCTTAAAATACAACAATAGGCCACCGCCCCTTTTTACATATCCAGAGTCGTTAGCTGTTGTCCGGTCCGATCTTATTAAGTTATAGCCCTCTATTTGGATCAATTCATCCTGCAGTGAGTCCTGTAACCAGGTCTCGTTCAGGGCTAGTATACATGGTTTTCTGTCACCCACTTTAAGTCTGACAGAATCTATTTTTCCCCAGAGACTTCTTATGTTCCAAAAGACTAAATCTATCCCCTTACCAAACATGACATGGGTGAAAAGAGATGTTAAACTGAGATGACAACGGATGAAATAGGAGCCCCATACTCATTTAGATGAGGGGCTATAATGGATGAACTAGAGATGCACTAGATAATGTGTATTACCAGATGACGCTCAGGTCCTCCCCCCCAAACCTTATTATGTCGGAAAAGAGAAAGAACAAGACTGATTCATCTCATCTCCTTCACACAAGGCTAATTCTTTAATTGGGTCAACTATGGTATGCCACTCAGCTGATTACATAGCAGATCAATACTAATGGAGACAACAAGGATGTCAACAGTAGTAAGTTCGAAAATCAGACAGACTAGTACCAGTTAGAGAAGTATCCTAGTTAGCATAATCAGGTAATGAAAAACAAGTTGTCAAGATCAGTACACAGCCCTATCAACGTCACAGGTAATGAACAGCCCTTATGCGGGGGTGCTACACAAATAACCATAAACCAATTCTCTTTAACGTTAAGATCTGGTATCACATACAGCAAATTACTCTATTATGATATACATGGTTAAGACGTAGCCCTATCAACGACATAAAAAAAACATCAATCCCTGTGCGGAGGTGCTGTATCGAGTAGACAAGGGGTCCTCCTTATCAGACTAGTGATTTTAGAAATCCGTTAACAAAGTTTTTAGAAGTGAAGAACTTTAGGAAAGAGTTTTGTAGAATAATATAACATCACATCATGGTTGGGACTCATCCAGGAATTACCATATTACAACATTTCTTGAGTAGCTACATTCAAAAATTGTTAAGGTCTACTTGATACTGTTAGATACATGAATAAGTCCTTCTTTCATGAGTCCGCATCTTTCCTGAGATCGTGACCAGTTATCAGATGAAGAAGGTCAGTTTAGTCTTTCGTAAACATCAGAAAAAAACAAAAGAAAGCTTAAGTTCGGCACCTGGCAGTAGTATCACGACACGTCATGACTAGGTCTCATCATAAATTTAACATGCTCTCACAAGTTACACAGAAGTGGATTGTATAGCTCGCAGTTTTTGGGCAAAACTGATAAGTATTGCCATTATCACAACATTTCCCAAATGTTTACAAGACAAGAACTTCGAGAGAACTTGCAGAAAAGTATCTCAGCACATCATGATTGGGTCTCATCACAAGATTACTATATCACAACATCTCTTGAGTAGTTACATTCAAAATTTAAAAAGTTTTAAGTCTCCTTGATGCTGTTATAACAATTTTAGGCAAGGAAAAAATAGGCCAATATCCACAAAGTGGAGGGGTTAGATAAGTAAATAAGTTACTCTTCCATAGGTCCATATCTTTCCTGCGATCATGACCAGTCTATCAAGTGAAGGTGATCAACTTAGTATTTGTAACACATCAAAAACAAAAGAAAGTGTGAGTTATTAACTAGTCTAAAGGACATGCGGCAGGCCCAGCAGCCAATCCGATGCCAACACTTAGGTTAGGTGGTTATCTACTTTCCTGCTTAGGAACACTGCCATCCCAAGTGGGCAAATTTTTTCGCCCAGAAGCGGTGTAGTTTTGGGCCCGGGTGAAACCCATCCGTGAGATAGTGATATCTGTGTGACCAGTAAGATCCCGACTTCTTCTTCTTCGATCTGAGTTTATGGACTTTTTTCCCTAGCCACACGCTGGGCACCCAGTTTCTGCTGTTTATATCCGTGATCTCGTGGTTCATCCTCACAACCGCGTGGTCCAAAATACGTTGGTTTATTGGATCATGGTCCTGAGTCAGTACACAACTCCGGAGATTTAGTCCGGTGATCTCTCCGTGGATGAACTGTGTTGTTGGGAACCGTCAGCGGAGTTGGTTATCAGCTGTGTTGATGATACCGATTTATATGCAAGATAGAAAAGCAAATGAACCATCAAAATGAAGCATTCCAAGAGTTCTATCAAATGGAACATTAAATTTGGTTGCCTTGGTTACTCGGTTGCCATGGTAACCAAAATGAACTCCAATATATAGCCAAATGTCAGTTTCTCTTCAATTAATGATACTATGACAACCAGAAATATTGGAAAAGCAAGATAGAAAATGCCTCTTTTGACATATTTGCAACTCTAATTAGTCAAATGGGCTGTTTTGCTGAGAAAATTATGTATGGAATGTAGCAAATGGCTGGTTTCCATGGAAACCACTGAGATAAACAAATTTCAATCTACACAGCAGAACATACTGTTTCTGAATTGTTTATCACTCTGATTAGTCAAATGGGCTGTTTTCCTTCCTGTCTAGACGGCTGGGTCACATCACCTGGTCGCTCTCCGACCGGCTCTTGTCTGACTCCATCCCTGTGGCCTCGGAGCTGGTATCTGTGGCCCCTGACGGCACTCGGGAGCGCTGATATTGTTTATATTTTCTTTTCGGGGTGGGCTCCTTGACGTCCGCCTCCCTGACCGATGGTCATTTGAAGGACCCTCCACTTGCAGCTTCCTCTTGTCCTTTGACCTTCCGTCCTGGCTCCCCCTGGGCTGACAGCCGGTCCGTCGTGGCCTGCACCTTCGAGTTTCAAGTAGCCGGCGAGATGGGCGGCTGTGGCAGGAACACCGGCTAACTTTCAGTCCTCGGAGAGCTTACCCTCCTGTGCCTCCTTCCTGGTGAATCCAAGTCTCGCCTCGCATGACGAGGTGAGCGCCTTAAGCTAGGGGTGCTCTCTGAGCTGGCCGCCATCCGCTTCGGGACACCCGTCCCTGCTCTTGCCATATCCATGGCCTGTGGTTTCTTGCGCCCCCCAGAGGTTCCTGTTCCCCCAGTCTCCCCTTGCTGCACGGGGATGTTGATAGTTCTAGGCTGATGCGGCCCACTTCCTTGCCATTCGCATAGCTTAGCTTTCGGCGGTGCTTGAAATCCCTCCGGGTTCTGTCAATGGAATTGACACTACAGTTCCCGGACTCGTGCAGCCATCTCGTCTCCAGTCTCATACCGAATATGGGGCAGTAGCCCATAGACATCCAGCAGGAAGGCTTGGCTGTACTCCTGGCATAGGTTAGGATCCTCCCGGCCTCCGGGGACATCACCGGGGTGGACCCCGGCCATGTGTTTTATCCACTCACTGTAATTGGAATGGGTCTTGTTTCCCAGACAGGGGCAGACGTGTGGTCGTTTACGGTATCCCTCGTGTTAGCCTCACACATGTCGGTCCAGCTCCCGGAACTCACCACTGCAGATGCTGCAGCGGCCTGTCCCTCGGTCCGCCATCTTGTGTCGTGACTTTGTCTATCGAGCTGAGTCTTCACGAACTTGTCCCCATGAGTCTGTCCCTGATATCGCCCTCTCGCTGTATGAATTCGACCCCCGGCCATGGCTCAGCTCTGTCCCGGTCCTAATGTTGACCTCGGCTTGTTATGGAGAGTCTGCTCCTCTGGTCGACATTACTGCTGCTACGACGGGTGTATATGTGACCCTGGCCCCGAAGCCAGAGTGACTCCTCCAGCCATCTGCTCGCCTATTTATACCTTCTCAGCCTGGTGGGCGTGGCCTACGCCAGAGCCCCCTTGCGACAGTTTCTCTGCCGCCTCGTTGTGGGGCGCCATCGGTGGCGGTTGCCATAGTTACGCGTCTCCGGCCTCGCTTCCGCCTCCTACCAGTAGTTCCCAGCCCCACTGACATCAGCCTGTCCTGGGCTCTATTTTTAGCCTTATCTCCAGGACGGTCCGCTTGCACCCACTCGGGCCTCTGCACTGCACGTCCCTGGGTTGGTCACTGACCCATGATGACGTGCCAGCCTAATCCTTCCCTGTTTACTGCCTGCCCGCCCAGGGGTGGCCATAAAAGTGTCATTCCCTCTGCTAAAACCGTTACCTCCCCACGTGCCTAGCGTCTACATGGCCTGGCCTCCTTTCCAACCCTTTCAGGGTCATGCCTCAATAGCCGTGAACTCCTCACCGGAAATGCCTATTAATTTCCGTGTAGTTTTCACCAGTTTCCGCGGCCATAACTCCATTGTGTGAAACAGACAGGGATCAGACCTATCACGAAGAGGGGGTTCCCCTTTTTTCTAAAGTGTACCGACGTACCTCGTCCCATACAGTTACTGTGAGGACTCGTGTCCGCGCTGTTCAGCCACCATCCAAGCTGGCACAGCGTGTCCTAGGTAGGGGGCCAGGCGATCCACATGTATCACCCCTCCTACTTTCCCTCTTTTCTTCCTGACCACCACTTGGCCTCTGTCCAACACTTTCGTGATCAGTACCGGGCCCATCCAGGGAAACTGTACTGTGTCACTTACCCAGACCATCTCCCCAGCATGGAACTCTCAACGAGTCACCATCCTATCGTACTCGTGTTTCTGATGAATGGCAGCCCGCTTCAGTCCTTTTCATGCCTCTCTATAGGCCACGCTCAGCCCATCCTCCAGCACCTCCACGTAATCTCCTATTTTACGCGAGGGCTTGTCCAGCTGCAGTGGTCTGCCATACATTGCTTGTCGCGGCATCATTGTCTGCCGTCCCAGCATCATCATATTCGGGGTCACTCCCGTGCTGGCTTGTGGGGTAGCCCTGTAGCTCATCATAATCAGAGGTACTGAAGTACTTTAAGTTTTTGTGTGTAGTACTTTCTAATTGTGGATAATTGTTGAGGGGAGTAATGAAGAGTTGAAGACAGGAGTAGTGTTGAGATGATGTTGTATTCTTCAGTCACAGGTTATTAACCATAGGCCTAAGCCTAGGCTCTTACACAATGAACATATGTTCACCTTGGTGTTCAGACTCCCACTGCCCTCACAGCAGGGGTGCACTTCCCCACCTCACCTTTGGCCTTTGACCTAATTACACTAATTAGGCCAGTTGCCACTAGGGGGAGGGGGAGTGCTAACAGAGGTTTTGCCATAAACTCTATGAAGTAGTATATACATATTTGATATGCCTTTTGATTATTATTTAGGGAAATTGTGATATTAATATATTTTATATAATAAATTTGATAAATAGTTGTAGTTGTGAGAGGGAGGATGTGCCATGCCTAAACTTAGGTATGACATAATCATCGTGTCCCACTCTTGGCCAGTCGCTCGACAACTCGCCTGTAGGCAGCAGCCCAGAGTCCGAAAGCTACGCTTGATGAAACCATCACTCCTAGGATGGTAAGGAGTGGTTCGTATCTTGTGCATCCCAAACAACTCGCACACCTGCCATTCGAAATTCGTACCTTGGTCTGAATGCAGTTCCCTGAACGCTCCGTACCTTGCCACCACCTGCTCCACCAGCCTATCCGCTACAGTCACGGCCTGTTGGTCGGTGTCGGAAAGCACTCCAGCCACTTCATGAAGTAGCACCCCACCATCAGACAGTACTTGTTCCCTCGTGTCATGACTGGATATGGCCCCAAAATGTCCATGGCCAGCTGTTCCATCGGCTTGCCCACTATACACTGATGCAACGGCTCTTTTCTTCCCCACCTTCCCTTCAGCAAGGCACAATCGCATTCTCAGCAGTCCCTCTGGACATCCTTCCTCAGTCCGGGCCAGTAGAACCCCTGATCCAACAGAGCCACTGTTCTGGTTGCCCTCAGATGTGCTCCTGATGCTCCTCTGTGGTATTCTCGTACCAGTCCCACCAGCTGCACCCGCGGCACGACCAACAGGTATCTCCACCCCTTTCGGTGTAGCACTCCTCCAATTAACTCCAACCACTTCCACTGTCTCAAAATGATCTTCATTGCCAGCAACTCAGGCGAGATCACTTCCCACGTGGGACGGGTCTCTTCTTCCTCCTGAAGCCGCACAATGAGTCCCAGATCATCTTTCTGAGCCTCTCCCATTTCCTCGGGGGACCACCCAAGCTCGTACCTCAGCGCTCTCGTGATGGCCCTTACTTCTGCCGCCTCCACACTGCTTGCAGGTGTATCGTGACAACACGTCCACGTTTCCATGCTTCCTTCCGGGCCGGTGCTGGAACACCACATTGTGAGAGTCAATGATTTCTATCCAGCAAAAGGCCTGTCCCATGGGTTCTTTACTTCTTTGGAGCTAGCTGACCGCGCTGTTATCGGTCTGTGCAATTACGTGTTCCCTGTAGATGCAACACCTAAAATATTTAAGCGCCCAGACCATCGCTAACTGGGCGCTGCAGTACTTTCTCTCACTTGACTCCAAAGTTTTACTTGTGTAAGCGATTACACTCTCCACTCTTGGGACAGTACTGCCCCTGTTCCCATGTCGCTAGCATCCGTGTCTAGCCACCACTGGCCCTCCTCTTGAGGAAAACCCCAAACTGGCGCTTCTGTGAGCCCTCTCTTCAACTCACTAAATGCCTCCTGCCATTTCTCGGTCTATTCAATGGGGGTATCCTTCGTGGCGAGTTCGCACAGCCGTGCCACCAACTCCGTGAACCCTTCTATGTGTCTCCAATAATACGAGCGAAGTCCTCCGGGGCCATCTCCACCTTCCAGTACCCACTAGCCAAATCCAAGCTGCAGAAGAAGAGGCTGCCTCCTAGTGTGTTAAGGCTGTCTTCAATTTGTGGCAAGGGGTAGGCATCTACCTTGGTAGCTTGGTTCAGTCTCCAGTAATCAATGCAGAACCTCGTCCCCCCGTCCTTCTTTCGCACCAGCATGGTGGGGCTGCTCCAGGCGCTCCCGCTCTCCTGGATTATACCGAACTTAAGCATATCCTCCACAAATCTTTTTCAGCCTCCCTCAGCATCTCGGCCAGGGCCCCCGGCTTCTCCTCCCCTTCCTGGCTGGAAGCTAGGGCCTCTTCGGCCACGGTGGCCTCGCCTACGACACTATTGGCTCATAACCATAACCTGGTTTGCACCAGGACCCCTTTTGTCCCACTTGCTTTCACCGTGCCCGGGACCACCTCTATCCCCAGTGGTGCCTCTCCTGTCGTTACCACATCCAACTTCCAACTCACACCACCACTCTCGCCACCCTCAGTGGGGGCACCTCCACCGTCTCTAAAACTCGGACCTCCATGGCTCTCACCGTCACCGCCTTCAGAGGTGGTCCCGGGCATGGTGAAAGCAAGTGGGATACCCACGAAGGATACCCCCTCTGTGCATCTCTTGTGCCACCCCTACTATTCATTCCTCCCTTTCTTCATCACCTACGGGAAGTAGGATGGAACCTTCATGCAGCTTTACCATGAGCTGGTACAGCACGGCAAAGTCATTCCCTAATATCCCATCGTCCTGTCTGATGTCGGCCACTATGAACTCCCATGGCAAATATTGGGTTCCAAGCTGTACGAATAGCCTCTTACTCCCATAGCAACGCAAAGCACTCCCTTCCACAGAGCACAGACATCCAGGGAACTTGTCCAGTTCTGTCTAGTCTCACCTCCATGCTCTCCATGCTCGGCCAGAAAGCAGTCTTAGCAGTCTTACCTGTGTCTACCAGGAAGCGAACAGTCTCCTCCTCTATTCATCTGGCTATGTACAACCCATGATTGCCCGTGCTAAGTACCTCTCTCGCTGCGCCCGGAGTGGGCCCCACGCTTACTGCGACGGCGACTGTCCGTTTCCCAAAAGATTCGTACACTCTTGTGTGAAATGCCTTCTGGCGACAGTTATGACCTTCCATATCTTCCTTCCTACGTCGGTTAGCCTCCCGCTGGGCTGCACAGTGTTTCCTCTGTTCTCGCTCTTTGGCTAGCTCGTTCATCAGAGCTTCCATTTTCATGTTAAGCATTCCCATCTGTGCCTGAATGTCCTCCTCCGCTCGTGCAGCTCGTGCCTGCTGGCAGGAATAGCGTTCCTGCACTTCCACGACTTCAACTGCCTCTTCCAAGATCTTACATCCTTTCTCAGCACACTTCAGCTGTAGCTCCTCCCCGACTACCAACTGGAATGCATGAAGGGCTGCCTTTTTCTGACTGGCGTAATCGTTAGAAAATTAAGCCTGTGATGCCTGTTGTTGTGCTTTATCTGCCAGTTCCTTCGCCATCTGATTCTTCGTCCTCTTCAGCCTGGCTAATTCTTGGACCGCGTTGCAAGTGTCCTTTTCTTGCCCGAACCTTCGCCGTAATGCCTCCACTCGTGCCGTATATCGTAGGCCCTTACGGTCATGGAGGCCCACGAAATACATTCGTGCTGCCCCCGTGAGTGACAGAAACAGCATTGATGCTTTCTCCTTGCTCGTCCAGTCGCCTAGGTCGGTGTACTCCTCGAACTGGTTGATCCATCACTCGAAGTCGGGCTTCCCGTCATATTTTTCGGGTTTCAAGCTGAACTTCTTCAGGCCCAACCTAGCCACCTCTGCCTGCTGCTGCTGTAGTTGTTGCGCATTCTGCTCCTCGTTTGGGGTGGACACCCGGAAGTGGAACCTACATTCAATAATTGTGGTATCCTCTGCCTTGACCTCCAGTTTCACCAAAACCTTCTCCTCCCCCTCCTTGAATGTGATGTCGGAATCAATCTGTTCGTAGCCCATTACCGTAGCCATGTGTCCTCTACACCAGTCCGTCCAATCCACCTACAAATTTGTGTGTGCATCCTACAACATCACTGCTGCCACCAGTATGATGTTCTCTACGGGGAACACTTATGGTTTCCCAATGGAGATATTAATGTTCTCTACGGTCCGTATCCGAATTGTGCTCAGTCGGCTGATGCACAAGTGGGACGGGATTTCAAGAACACTCGTCTAAACCCGTGATAGGGTAGCCTGGGGACAAGTGGTCGAGAGTGTCTCAGAAACGCGCCCCTCTCGCGGGGGTCGGTGGTGGATGCGGTATGGTCAGGGGGGTTGGCTCATGGAAAAGATGGCTAATGAGGCTCTCATGGGGGCAGAAGCTCAGGATGGGCCGGCTTCAGGGTGACCTTCTCCTACAACGCGCCTAACAGGTATCTCGAAGGGTGGTTCTAGTGCTCAAGACGCGGACCATGCCCAAAAAATTAAAAAGGTGGTAGTGTGTAGGTTGAGGTCCCATCATCTGATTGTCATACCCATTAACTTCCTGAGTCCATAAGCCAGACGGATTCATTCCCATTTTTGTGCGGACAAGTTCGTTCATACACCTTTAAGGCCCCGTTTTCTGATCTCCTAAGTCCTGATCTCCTAACTTAAACAGAACTTGGGTCTAATTCTAGCTCTCGAAGAAGAGACGTGTGAACACAGTGAGTTCCAAGACGGGACTGTTTATTCTAATGTAATAACTTCTATTTATAGCCATAACCTGGCTCCTGATTGGTTACATAACATCACATGGTCACTTTGACCCTTCCGGTAACTTGCCGGTGAACAATACATGATACATTACGATTCCGTACTTACAAACTCGTGCATACATTTTCGTGCAACTTGTTCCATACGAGCCTGTACCACACGATCTTGTATACTTCGTGATCGTGTCCCAAAACACAGCTTTACTTATATCTTTAACAGAGAACATTACTTGTCTTTTAACCTTTATAATTACTACACGAGCTCGTATCATGCCATTGAATTGATTACTATAATACATCACAACTGCTTCAATTTTACATCTCACTTGTTTTCTATCATGCATATTAAGAAAGGTATGTCTGTAATATTGTTCTTATTGCTTAAATTTCCTTCATTCCATATATGATTTTTTAAGCAAAACAGCCCATTTGACTAAACAAAGAGGTAAACAATTCAGAAGCGGTATGTTCTGCTTTGCTTTATCTATATTTCTGGTTGCCAAAGTAACATTAATTGAAGAGAAACTGAAATTTGGCTATATTTTGGAGTTCTTTTTGGTTACCATGGCAACCAAGTAACCAAGACAACCAAATTTGATGTTCCATCTGATAGAACTCATGGAATGCTTTGTTTTGATAGTTGATTGCTTTTCTATCTTGCATATCAAGAGAGATATAACTCAAATAATGTGTAGATTGAAATTTGTTTATCTCAGTGGTTTCCATGGAAACCAGCCATTTGCTACATTCCATACATAATTTTCTCAGCAAAACAGCCCATTTGACTAATTAGAGTTGCAAATATGTCAAAAGAGGCATTTTCTATCTTGCTTTTCCAATATTTCTGGTTGTCATAGTATCATTAATTGAAGAGAAACTGACATTTGGCTATATATTGGAGTTCATTTTGGTTACCATGGCAACCGAGTAACCAAGGCAACCAAATTTAATGTTTCATTTGATAGAACTCTTGGAATGCTTCGTTTTGATGGTTCATTTGCTTTTCTATCTTGCATATTAAGAAAGATATGACCCAAATACTGTTTAGTTCGAAATTTGTTTATCTTAGTGGTTTCCATGGAAACCAGCCATTTGCTAAATTCCATACATAATTTTCTGTGCAAAACAGCTCAATTGACTTATTAGAGTTGCAAACATATCAGAAATACTATGTTCTGCTTTGCTATACCTTTATTTCCAGTTGCCATAGTGACATTAATTGAAGGAAAACTGAAATTTGGCTATATTTAGGAGTTTATTTTGGTTACCATGGCAACCGTGTAACCAAGACAACCAAATCTGATGTTCCATCTGATAGAACTCTTGGAATCCTTCGTTTTGATGGTTCACTTGCTTTTCTATCTTGCATATTAAGAAAGATATGACCCAAATACTGTTTATTTTCAAATTGACTAATTTTTGTGTGGTTTCCATGGAAACCAGCAATTTACTATGTTCCAAATAAAGAAAAATTGACCAAAACACCCAATTCCACAAACTATAGGTATTTAGCTACAGTTTGGTGTTTTCAAACAATATATTTGAGTAACTATAGATTTATGCTCAATTAGGACTACAACTCCCATGATGCACCAGGGCACAAAAATCCAAGATGGCTGTTATGCAATCCCCCTATTACAGGAAGATCGCCGTAGCTATGTGCGGCCGTTGCTAAGTGACGGCCGCCCTTAGCAACGGCATTTGGGACCCGACGACGGCCACTGTACACTTCCCACCATTCTTACACACAATGCAGGGCACCCTCACACATCCATGGCCTCTTAACACAACCATCAGACTCTCACAGTTCCCGCAGCCCATACAATTCTCTAGCTACGACACTGTACTACTACTAATAGAGTTTTGGTGGGAGGCTGCTGTGGCCTGTGACAAACCGCGATGTCCAAAGCCTCGACGTTCGGCGGTCCTAGCTCTAAAAGTATACAAAACAGATAAAATCTAACCTGATATCCTAGGAAGGGATACAATTCTTAGCTGCTGGGTCTTTTCCCAGGTCCGAAAGTCCAATTTTTAAGGATTTTAGACCATTTTACAGGGCCTCCAAACTGAACTCAAAGCCTCCAGAATCTCCTGGAGACTCCGTTGCTAAGCAATGGCCGTCCGTAGCGAGAGCGAAATGCCTTCTGCACTTTGGCTGTTCTCTGAGCTATACTCGCTCCCCCTGTGCATCAATCCCACATGGGAACAGCAGGGGGAGGCAGGACAGTTGATGGACCAGCCAGCAAATTCTGTCTCTATAGACCCGTCTACTGAGTAAGGGTTAATTTGAATTTGGCTTTCAATCATTTCACACTAAATGCAATGAAAATGCATGGTTATGAACACAAAAATATATGATAAGTTCTATAGTATGTTGAATATTATTCAGAACTAAAATTGGATTGAGTTTGAATACTTAGGAATTCAAAACAGCTCTGAAGAAAACTTTATAAATGACCCCTTCTTGAAAATTGGATCTATAGGCCCAAAAGTTACCTTTTGTTGCCATGGTTACCAATAGTTTTCAGTGAATTACAACAAAATACTGAGATGGGGCGCTTTCTCATGTTGAAATTCTTTTTTATGAGGTCTCATTTGATAAGAAAATGTTTAGTTTGAAAAGATAAAGGCTATTATTAAACATTTTCTGATTAGCATTATACTTGAGTTAAACAAGCTAGAACCACACTCAAGTATAACGCTATGTAATTTGTATCATATTTGTCTTGTTTGCTATGACCGTAACAAGTTTAAAAAAATATATCTCATAGGGTAGGTAGGTCAAAAAACTTTCTTCTTTTTTTGCTTTTTTTTAGCTTACTAAAGAGGCCCGGGCAGTGTTGGAAAGAAAAGATATATATATATTCCAAATATTCCCCAAAATCATTTTTAGCATCCAAAATACATGCCCTGAGCATCTATTTGCTGTTTCATGGTTTTCCATGCTATAACAGGTCAATTCACTTGGATTTTGAAAAAAAAATATTAAAAAAATTTCCTAAATAAAAAGTTAGGGTTGGGCCAAAAAGTCTAGGGTAGATCTAGGTGGGGTGACCTGTACACAACAATGTTTTTGTTTTTTTAGCCTAAGCATTATTCTAAGCACAAGCCTGAACCATTGTGAAGTAGATCTCTCAGTACGGCACTCAGGCACTCCCTACTACCCTCAGACACTCACCACAGCTCACAGACACTTACCACGGCCCCCAGACACTCACTACGAACCCCAGACATCTCAGGGCGGTGAAAATAGCCAAAGCTGTGCCTGGAGATTGATAGATGGTCGGAGAGTGTAGTGGTTCAATAGTAAAACCCCTAATAGCTCCACACACGAAATACAAACTCCAGACACTACCTACGACCTCCAGACAAAAGAAGTATACATACATGCATTCCACATGCCCCTACGATGCCCCATAAGCCTCTGCAATATTTCATCTGCTGCTTCAATGCCCCTAGAATGGTTGTAGTGAGTGTCACGATCGCTGTTGCTATGGACGCTGGTTGCTAAGCAACGGCCAGCAATATGGGAATATCAGAATCTAGACCTTATAAGACTACACACTCCCCAAGGCCGACATACACTCCCCATTGCCCCTACATCCTCCCTGACGCCTCCACACACTGACCATGGCTTTCACACATTACCTACAGCAGGGACAAACGGCCATTGCTAAGCAGCGGCGGTCGTTGCTAGGCAACAGCCACCGTTAGCAATGGTGATTGTGACCGCGTTTTGGCACTTACTACGGGAAAACTTTGGGTTTCAAATGGAATCCGACCTTCCTCAGTTAAGTCATTGCCTACATGTGGGTATTTGCTAGGTGTTAATACTCCAAATCTGAAGATATTAAGTCTATTTACCTGAATCAATCCAAGATTCAAACTGTCTTCTGCTCACAATTCACATTCCGCCTTCAGACTCAGCTGTGACGTCACATCCGGCTGTTCTCATAGTTATACTCCCTCCCCCTGATCATTGATCATATATGGGAACAGCAGGGGGAGGTAGTACAGTGAATGGAAAAGCCTGCAAATCCAGCCTCCATAGACCAGTGCAGTGAGTTAGGGGTAGTTTGAATTTGGTTGTTAATGAGTTAATACAAATTGCACCTGAAATGCATGCGTATGCACACCAAAATAAATGATAATTTCTATAGTATTTTGAATACTAATCAAAATTAAATTAGATTGAGTTTGAACACTTAGAAATCCAAAACAACTCTCAAGAAAACTTTGTAAATGACCCTTTCTTGAGCAGTGCATCTATAGGTCCAAAAGTTACCTTTTGTTGCCAAGGTTACCAATAGTTTTGAGTGAATTACAGCAAAATACTGAGATGGGGCGCTTTCTAATGTTGAAATTCTTTTTTAGGAGGTCTCTATTGATAAGAAAATGTTTAGTTTGAATAGATTAAGGCTATTATTAAACATTTTCTGATTAGCATTATACTTGAGTTAAACAAGCTAGAACCACACTCAAGTATAATGCTATGTTATTGATATATGTTTTTCATCTCATTCAATAAAACCCTGATACGTTTGAGTAAATTAATCCCTTTATTATATAGATTCTGATTAGCATTATTCTTTCGACAAGCTAGAACCACACTCAAGTAAAATGCTATGTAATTGATATAATTTTTGTTTCATTTAATACAACCACGATAAGTTTGAGTAAATTCATCCCATTATTAAACAAATTCTGATTAGCATTATTCTTGCACAAGCTAGAACCACACTCAAGTATAATGCCATGTCCCTGGCGACCAGACACTGCCCACAGCGACTTGACACTACCCACAGCGACCTGACACTGCCCACAGCAACCAGCCACTACTCACAGCGACCTGACACTGCCCACAGCGACCTGACACTACCCACAGCGACCTGACACTGCCCACAGCGACCTGACACTACCCACAGCGACCAGACACTGCCCACAGCAACCAGACACTACTCACAGCGACCTGACACTACCCACAGCAACCAGACACTACTCACAGCGACCTGACACTACTCACAGCGACCTGACACTGCCCAGAGCGACCTGACACTGCCCATTGCCCCCACACACTGCTGAGGGCGGGAAAAGGACCAAACCTGTGTTTGGAGATTGAAGAATGCTTGGAGAGCCTGACCCGACGAGGTCAAAGGTCACTTCCAGGGTGACGGCCGTTGCTAAGCGCTACGCGCGGCCGTCGCTTAGCAACGGCCGCGCGTAGCAACGACCGTACAAAGCAGCTTCATGGTCTACATACAATCACAACGGTGCTTAGCTTATCATTTAGAAGTTGTGGCCAATGTGTGGCAGTTATGGACAGTGTCAGGGAGTCATAGACAGTTTGTGGGAGCTGTAGGTCGAGTGTGGAGGTCGTATGTGGGTGGGGTCAAATACCTTCTGCACTTTGGCTATTCTCTGAGTGATACTCCCTCCCCCTGTACATCAATCATATAATGGAACAGCAGGGGGAGGCAGCACAGTCAATGGGCCAGCCTGCAAACCCTTACTCTATAGACTTGTGTACTCAATAGAGGTTAATTTGAATTTGTATTTCAATCATTTCATACAAAATCCAACTAAAATGCATGTTTATAAACACCAAAATATATGAATAATTGTATAGTATGTTGAATATTATTTAGAATTAAAATCAGATTGAGTTTGAATGCTTAGAAATTCAGAACAGCTCTCAAGAAAACTTTATAAATGACCCTTTCTTAAACATTGGGTTTATAGATCCAAAAGTTACCTTTTGTTGCCATGGTTACCAATAGTTTTCAGTGAATTACAACAAAATACTGAGATGGTGCGCTTTCTCATGTTGAAATTCTTATTTAGGAGGTCTCATTTGATAAGAAAATGTTTAGTTTGAAAGGATTAAGGCTATTATTAAACATTTTCTGATTAGCATTATACTTGAGTTAAACAAGCTAGAACCACACTCAAGTATAACGCTACGTAATTTAGATCCTTCTTTTGTCTCGTTTGATAAAACCATAATTAGTTTGAGTTAATTCATCCCATTATTAAAGAAATTCTGATAAGCATTATTCTTGCACAAGCTAGAACCACACTCAAGTATAATGTGTGATGTAATTAATATTTTCTTTGGTCTCATTTAATAAAAACTTGATACGTTTTAGTAAATTCTTCCCGTTATTAAACAAATTCTGATTAGCATTATTCTTGCACAAGCTAGAACCACACTCAAGTATAATACTATCACCTATGCCCCCTGCCCCCCCCCATCTGCACCCTACACACACAACCTACGACTTCCACACACCACCAACGACTTCCACACACCGCCTACGACTTCCATACACCACCTACGACGTCCACACACCACCTAATGGGTCTGGACCACTAAATTCGACTTGGCGACATGGCCAATTTTAAGCTTAGGGACATGCGACAGGGGCTATTCGTAAATTTGACATGGTGACAGGGCCATTTCTTAAAATCGACAGGTGACATAGCCTTTACCGACATTCGACATGGGCTTTTCTTATTTCTTAAATTCGACATGGCGACATAGCCATTTCTTAGAGGGTTCCTTTCATATGAATTTTCAAATCATTATTTTCTCCTTAGATAACTTAACTTGAGTCATCTAAAAATATTTCAGAAAAAATTAAGTGAATCTATTGAGGTATAGGTAAGTTATTAAGGAAAGAAAATTAAATAATTATGGGAATTTCCTAATTTCTGGGCTTTCCAGTACTCACCGTGTGACGTCATAATGAAGGGAATTCCACCTAGATATAATTTTGGAGCCCCAGGTTTATGAATAATTACAGGTTATTAAATGCTATCATCAATAAAAGCCCGTATTTAGCCAAATATAAGAACTTGATTTTAAAGTACACATTCCTTGCGTTTTACATTTTAAGATGGGGGATTCCCTTAGATTTATGAAAGGGATTCCCCAATGACTCACTGTGACGTCAGAAATTAGTAGATTTCCCTTTAAAAAAAGATTTTCAATGTCCCTTAATTGTGTTCAAATTGAAATTTCCTTTTGATTTTTCTCAGGTACTTAATCATAGATATGATAAACGTATGTGAAAGGTTTCCTTTAAGATCGACAGGGGACACATGGGAACTCCCCCCCCCCCCCATCCAGGGCCCCCACCTACGTCTTCCACACAACCCTACGACGTGTCGTCCTGCACAACTCTATGACACTGTCACAGACCCACACAACCCAATTTCCGTAATGAATGCTCTAGAGTAGTTGTATGTTTTACCGACCACTTAACAGCTTAGGAAAAAATGGGGTATTATATGGTTATTTATCAAAAAACGAGCCCCCCTCCCTCCCCCCTTGAAAAAAGCTGGCTATGGGCCTGATAGAGGCGGGAAATGTTATCCGGCGGCGCCCCCAGCATGTATAAAAAAGCATCAGGACTGGAAGGGCCCTCTCCCATGCATAATAAACTGCTCTGACTCGCTTTGTGCCCCCTACACCCTGCATGCACTCCCCACTCCTGCCACACACACACAACGCCCTCCACATTCTCTACAGGCCCTATGACACCCCCCACAACCATATGACGCCTCACAATTTGACATAACCCTACGACGCCGTCTCCGTTGCTACGCGCGGCCGTTGCTTAGCAACAGTCGCGCGTAGCAACGGCCGCAAGTAGCAGCGGCGATCTAGTCCAGAGAAAATGTTACTTTTCTTAGCTTCTACTGCATCAATTTTGCCAATTTTTTTTTTGAAACCTATCAGAATTTAGTGACCTTTTTAAATATTTGCTTAGGAATCATGTTAGAGAGGATCTATGGCCACAAACACGACTGCAAACACAGCCACCATTTGTCAAACATATAGCCTCTAACCTGACAATTTAAATTTTATCCATTTAAGTTTCTAGTTAGCCAACTCTGACAATCTTGTTTTTTAAATTGATCAGAAAATTGATTCTGAATTGCATTCTTGTTGTAAGAACCATGTTAAAGGGGCCTATGGCCACATATGTGGCCACTGCTTTGCTTTGAGACTAGCTGCTCCCTTACTTGCACTTACCCTGTAACAGCAGATCCTGTCAGGCAAGAGCAGGGGGAGGGTGCCAGTAGATGGAACAGCTGACTTCTTTTCAGCAAAAGTTACTGACAGTTGCTATGGTTACCAATCTTTTTAGGCTAATTACAGCAAAATACTAAGATGGGGCGCTTTCTCATGTTGAAAATCATTTTTAGGAGGTTTCAATTGATAAGAAAAGGTTTAGTTTGAATGGATTAAGGCTCTCATTAAACATTTTCTGATTAGCATTATACTTGAGTTAAATTAAACAAGCTAGAACCACACTCAAGTATAAAAACTGACTTACATATTTTTTGTCTTATTTAATCAAACTGCTCACAGCGACCAGACACTGCCTACGGTCCCCACACACTGCCCACAGCGACCAGACACTGCCTACAGTCCCCACTTGTCCCCACTATGCCGAGGGCGGGAAAATGACCCAAACTGCCCCTGGAGATTGATAGAATGGTCGGAGAGTGTAGTGTGTCCCCACTCGCGATGTACGAAATCGCGTGTTTTGGCGTTTCCTACGTAAAAGAGATCAAACTGGACCTGATATTCCATAACGTGACACAATTCTTAACTACTGGGTTTTTTCCTGGGTCAAAAACTCCAATTTTTAAGGGATTTGCAACCAAAAGCTGTGGGTAGTGTCTAAAGGTCATGGCAATCGCCGTTGCTAAGGAGCGGCCGCCCCTAGCAACGGCGATTGAATCTTCAATTGACATGATGTTTATTGTGCTTGCAGTGCTTATAGTTGGCCAACTTTGACAAATTTGTTTACCACATTTATTAGAAATAAATTCTCAATCAGATTCTTGTGTTAGAAACTATTACTGTGACTGCAAACATGATTGACACTTTGCTTTGAGACTAGCTGCTCCCTTACTTGCACTTACTCCCTGTAACAGCAGATCCTGTCAGGCAACAGCAGGGGGAGGGTGCCAGTAGATGGAACAGCTGACTTGTTTTCAGCAAAAGTTACTGACAGTTGCTATGGTTACCAATCTTTTAAGCCTAATTACAGCAAAATACTAAGATGGGGCGCTTTCTCATGTTGAAAATCTTTTTTAGGAGGTCTCATTTGATAAGAAAATGTTTGGTTTGAATAGATAGAGGCTATTATTAAACATTTTCTGATTAGCATTATACTTGAGTTAAACAAGCTAGAACCACACTCAAGTATAATGCTATGCAAACTTATTTGTATTGTTTAATAAAACCATGATAAATTTGAATAACTTCAATTATCTGTGTATCAAACAAATTCTGATTATCATTATTCTTTACACAAGCTAGAACCACACTCAAGTATAATGCTATGCAATCTTATTTTTATTGTTGATTAAACCATGATAAATTTAAACGACTTTATCTGTTTATTATTAAACAAATTCCGATTATCATTATTCTTCACATTGCACAAGCTAGAACCAAACTCAAGTATAATGCTATGCGATCTTATTTGTATTGTTTGAAAAAACAATGATAAAATTAAATGACTTTATCCGTTTATTAAAGGGGCATTCTCGTCCGTGAGTGTCTCCAGATACATCCGCCGACGTTAGCTTGACGACGCCGTCACTAGGGACGTGTTTTGCCCTTTCAGTAATAACGCGACGTCATTGGTCACATCGTGAATTTGGCGCGGTATTTCGGGGGTTACAACGCATCCATTTACGTCCGTCACACGGACGAGACAGCCCCTTTAAAGAATTCTGATTATCATTATTCTATACACAAGCTAGAACCACACTCAAGTATAATGCTATATAATTTAAATGTTTCTTTTGTCTCATTTGATAAAACCATGATAAGTTCGAGTAAATTCATCCCATTATTAAAGAAGTTCTTATTAACATTATTCTTGCACAAGCTAGAACCACACTCAAGTATAATGCTATGTAATTTGTAACATATTTGTCTTGTTTGCTAAGACCATCATACATTTGAGCAAATTTATCCTTTTATTAAACAGAAAAGACCCCCTTTCCACTGAAATTGACCCTAATTTTCCAAAACGCTAACTTTTTGTGGCTATAAATAACCCTTTTTCCCCAAGATTACATACCATGAAGGTAACAACCCTTTTTTCCAATATCACAGACATTTTGATGCAACATATACCCTTTTTTTTTAGAAATGCAGACATGCAAAGTTTGTAAAAATGGACCCTTTCTTCAAATCTTTTTATGCATGATTATGATGCAGGTCCTTTCAGTTAAGGAGTGGAGAAACTGCTCTACACACTCCCTACTGCACTCACTACCATCTCAGGGCGGGAAAAGGACCAAAGCTGTGCTTGGAGAGTTATGAGGTGGTAGCGTGGCCGTTGCTTAGCAACGGCCGCACATAGCAATCGGGAATGTAACAGCGATTGTATTGACTGCCCAACACCTCCATAAATTCCCCATACACCATCCATGTCCCCCATACTCTATGTACGCCTCCCACACGTAGGTAGTGTGAAACCATCAGAAACATTCTGTATTGCTCTTAGTCTTACAATTCCCGTTGCTAAGCGCGGCCGTTGCTAAGCAACGACCGTGCATAGCAACGGCGATTGTTAGTGCAATTCAAAGGCTCAGTACGGCCCCAAAAACACGGGATGATGTCAGGCCTCGTCCTGCAGACTTGGCCTGATATGATTCCCACCTTGCCGAATCTGTCAGTCTGTATCACCATACTCCTACAGTTTTGTTTATATCCACTGCCCCTACATAACTCCAGACACTTCCTACAGCCCCCAGACTCAACCCACAGCCCCCAGACTCGACCCACAGCTCCCAGACTTGACCCACGGCCTCTACACTCAACCCACAGCCTCTAGACTCGACCCATTACTGATACAAACTTTTCAAATTTTCTCATTCTCTGTTCATTTAGTGAATCTCCTAAAAAAACTCGACTAGACAAACCAGTTCTCAACATTTCAGGCATTAAATTTCAAAAACATAGAGAATTTACCTGCAATATATCACACGATACGTACTATGATGCCACTATGGGACCCACACCCTGGCTCACATAAATTATTTGTTTATTTTCTATAGTTTTTGCTCTATTTTTGTCGACAAAGTTAGTCCAAATTAGCATGCCGGTGCTTAAAATACTGTAAATCTGATATCCGTGGTAGGGAGAATTAGCTAGCATTATACTTGAGACCGGTGATTTTTACTGCATTCTGACACACACAGTGACACTACGGCCCTCAGACACACACCATGGAATGGATTTAGACCCTTAAAATCAACAGGGCAACATGGGCATTTCTTAAATTCGACACGGCGACATGTCCGTTTTTTAGATTTGACATGTGACATGGCAATTAATGGACAAATGACATTGATCTTTTCTTAAATTTGACATGGCACAGGAAGCTTAAAAAGATACTGACAAGCGACAGGGCCAAGTTTGACATGTGACATAGGTTTTACCCTAGGTATAAGGACAGGCAACACAACCGTTTTTTAAATTCAACATGGAACCCCCCCCCCTCTATACCCCCCATGGAGTGTCTTCTCAATGGCTGTTAATACTTAAATACGTCTAAACCCATTCCAATTTTAATTCTGAATAATATTCAGCATACTATATAAATTATCGTATATTCTGATGTGCATAAACATGCATTTTAGTTGCATTATTCTTAGCACTTAGACTTAGAATTTTCATCAAGAATCATGCCCTACACGGCCCTATGATGCAGTGTAGTGTGGTGGCGGGAACTGCCGCCGGGTAACAAAGCCTGACTCGGCGGGGTCAGGGGTCACTTCCGCAGTGACGGCCGTTGCTAAGCGGCGGCGGCCCCTAGCAACGACAATTGTGACTTCAACTCAGAAGATTATTATGGCAATTGCACGGCACCCAAACTCAATCTAGGGCCTCCAGACTCGAACCAAAGCTTCCAGACCTGATCTATGGCCCCCAAGACTCGATCCACGGCCCCCAGACTCAGTCTAGGGCCTTCAAACTCGACCCATAGTCTCCAGACTTGCCCACTGCCTCTGTTGCGCAGCAGTAGTAGATCTACTAGATGTCAGGGGCAGTTGGGAAGTCGGGAGGGTGTTGGTGGAGATTAAGACCTCTACACACTAACTACAACCCCAACACACATTTATTAATGCCCTTAAACAACCCCAACAGTATTCACTAACTCATCACGGCCCTGAGACACTCACCATAGCTCTGGACACTCACAATGACCCTCATACACTCATCACGCTGGCCGTTGCTAAGCGGCAGGGGTCGTTGCTAAGCAACGGCCGCCCTTAGCAATGGCCGTGCACAGCAACGGTGATCGCGGCAGAAGATTTTTACTGCTTCTGCACTCACCACAGCCCTCAGACTAACACCCCAACCCTCAGAGAATCATCAAAGCCCTAAGGCACACACTACAGCCCTCAGAGACCCACCCCAGCCCTCAGAGATTCATCAGAGCCCTCAGACATCCACTTCTGAAGTGTCGTCTGTCACCAGTCACACTTGTGATGTCACTTCCTGCTGTTCTCTTAGTGGTACTCCCTCCCCCCTAATGTTGATCATGTATGGGAATAGCAGAGGGAGGGAGTGCTGCAGATGGGAGAGCCAGCAAATTCTGTCTCTATAGACCAGTGCACTGAACTAGGGTTAATTTGAATTTGGCTGTTAATCATTTAATACAAATACTACTGAAATGCATGTATATACACATCAAAATATATAATTATTTCTCTAGTATGTTGAAAATTATTTAGATTTAAAATTAGATTGAGTTTGAACACTAAGAGATTCAAAACACCTCTCAAGAAAACTTCATAAATGACCATTTCTTGAAGAGTGGGTCTATAGGTCAAAAAGTTACCTTTTGTTGCCATGGTTACCAATAGTTTTCAGTGAATTACAGCAAAATACTGAGATGGGGCGCTTTCTCATGTTGAAATTCTTTTTCAGGAGGTCTCATTCCATAAGAAAATATTTAGTTTGAATGGATTAAGGCTATTATTAAACATTTTCTGATCAGCATTATACTTGAGTTAAACAAGCTAGAACCACACTCAAGTATAATGCTATTCAATTTGTATCATATTTGTCTTGTTTGATAAGACGATAATGAGTCTGAGCTAATTTATCCTTTTATTAAACACATTCTTATTAGCATTATTCTTTGCACAAGCTAGAACCACACTCAAGTATAATACTAATGGGTCTGGACCACTAAATGCGACACGGCGAGAGGGGCCATTCTTGGGGGTGTAGATGGGGGGGTCCCAACGTCCCGTGTTGAATTTTAAAAACGGCCCTGTCGTTTTACCTAAGTTTAGAGGGATGTCCCCTGTCGAATTTAAGAATTAACCCTGTCACATGTCACTATATTTTTACAGCTCATGTCACATGTCGATTTTAAGAAATGGTCCATGTCATTTGTCACTTAGTTCCCATGTCCCTGTCGATTTTAAGAAACAGCCATGTCGCCCTGTCATATTTAAGAAATGCCCATGTCGCCCTGTCCATTTTAGGCATCCACCCCCATATTCTTAAAGGGGCTGTCTCGTCCGTGGGTTGTTAGGCTTACATACGCCGACGTTAACCTAACGACGGGTTCACTTTTTTTCACTTTTGGAACGTAATCCGGCGACGTTATTGGTCACGTCACGAAATTCCCGCAGCTGTGAGGGGGTTACAACGCATCAAAATAGGTCCGCCTCACGGACGAGAACGTCCCTTTAAATTCAACGCATGACATCAGGACCCCCGGCCCCCATCCAGGGCCCCATGCTATGTAATTTATATATTTTTTCTACAGTGATTCATTTGACAACATAACAACAACTAGATCTACACCTCCCACACTCAACCTACAAATCCCATACTCGACCTACACCTTCCACACTCATCTAAAGCTCCCTGCGTCCAACCTACATCTCCCACACTCGACCTACAGCTCCCGCACTCAACCTACAACTCCCACACTCGACCTACAACTCCCACACTCGACCTACAATGATCACCACAGCTCCCTGACACTCACCACGGACCCCAGACATTCAATATGACACCCACACACTCAATAAAAAACCACTCATGACAGCCCCCCCTGGCATATAACGCCTCCTCTGGCCTCCAACAAAACTCAGGGCGGGAAAATAACCCAAACTGTGACCGGAGATTGATGGATGGTCGGAGAGTGTAGTGGAAAGCCGCCCCTAGCAACAGCGGCCGGCCTTAGCAACGGCGAAGTCCGCGGCCACGATCTTCGGCGGCTGTAACATCCAAGGCAAAGCAAATCTGACTTGATATTCTGTTTGGTGAGACAATTCTAAGCGGCTCACACACTCACACACTCACAATCACCCTCACACATGCATCATGCTCGCCGTTGCTAGGACCGGCCGTTGCTAAGCGTAACAGGTGTATAAAAGCAGCAGAACTATAGGCCCTGTACTGTGGATAATTATATGCCCCACACATCTATTCAACGTCCTACTGGTCCGTACTACACTCCACACATCCCTATGTAGCAAAATGTACGAAATGATGATTGAGGTCGTAGGTATTGCGTAAATATATAATCATAAACATCTTCTATATTGTAGTTATGATCGATGCTGCTACGCGCGGCCGTTGCTAAGCGACGGCCGGCCCTAGCAACGGAAAGTTACGGCCGAGCGACGTGATTTTGGAAAGCTTCTACTTTCTATTTTCTAAGCTTATACTGCATCCATTTTGACAATCTTTTTTTTCAAACATATCAGAACGAAGTGACTTTTTCGAATATTTACATAAGAACCATGTTAGAAGTGTTCTATGGCCACAAACACGGCCACAAACACGGCCACCATTTGTCAGAATAGCCTCTAACCTGACATTCCAAGTTTTAACTATCACAGTTACTAGATGCCCAATTATGACAATCTTTTTATTCAAATTGATCAGAAAATTGATTCTGAATTGGATTCTTGTTGTTAGAACCATGTTAAAGGGGCCTATGGCCACATAATTATGTGACTGCTGCTTTGCTTTGAGACTAGCTGCTCCCTTACTTGCACTTACTCCCTGTAACAGCAGATCCTGTCAGGCAACAGTAGGGGGAGGGTGCCAGTAGATGGAACAGCTGACTTGTTTTCAGCAAAAGTTACTGACAGTTGCTATGGTTACCAATCTTTTAAGCCTAATTACAGCAAAATACTGAGATGGGGCGCTTTCTCATGTTGAAATTCTTTTTTAGGAGGTCTCATTTGATAAGAAAATGTTTAGTTTGAATGGATTAAGGCTATTATTAAACATTTTCTGATTAGCATTATACTTGAGTTAAACAAGCTAGAACCACACTCAAGTATAATGCTATGTAATTTATATATTATTTTTATCTCATTTAATAAAACTATGATACGTTTGAGTAAATTTATCTCTTTATTAAACAGATTCTGATTAGCATTATTCTTTAGAAGACAAGCTAGAACCACACTCAAGTATAATGCTATGTAATTTATATATATTTTGTCTCATTTAATAAAACCACGATCAGTTTGAGTAAATTCATCACATTATTAAACAAATTCTGATGAGCATTATTTTTTGCACAAGCTAGAACCACACTCAAGTATAATATTGCTAAGTAATTTACATATTTTTTGACTCGTTAAATAAAATCATGATTAGTAACTATAGCTAGTTAGCTAGTAGTTTTAGTAATTCATCCCATCATTGAACAAATTCTGATTAGCATTATTCTTGCACAAGCTAGAACCACACTCAAGTATAAAGCTATGTAATATCATTTTTGTCTCATGAATTAACACCATGAAAGGTTTATTTAAAGGGACGTTCTCGTCCGTGAGTTCAAAGAGATACATCCGCCGACTTAAGCCGAACGACGCGACGGCCGGCGACGTGTTTTCCACTTTTGGAACGTAATCCAGCGACGTTATTGGTCACGTTGCGAATTTGGCGCGGCCGTCGGGAGTTACAACCGAACGCGTCAAAATACGATCACCTGATGGACGAGAAAGCCCCTTTAAATAAATTGATCCAATTCGACCCTCAACCCCAGACTCGACCCTCAGCCCCCAGACTCGACCCTCAGCTCCCAGACTCGACCCTCACCCCCCAGACTCGACCCTCACCCCCCAGACTTAACCCATGGCCCCCAGACTCTGGCCCCTATGATGCTTAGAGTGGCGGGAAATGTTATCCGGTGGCGCCCTCAACATGTATCTGAAAGCAGCAGGACCAGAAGGGCTCAGTCCCGACGCCCCACACGGCCTTCTGACGCCTCACACACCTCTAACTTCTAAGACGCCCCTTGGGAGTGAGGGAATTATGTAGGAGCCACCTTACGGCCTCTACACAATGTCTTAAGGCTAAAGCTTGTGTGTACTAGAACAAACACGAACATCACAGATTCAGTTGGTTGCTATGCGCAGCCGTTGCTAACCAACGGCTGCCCTTAGCAACGGCGATTGTGACTCTGCGACGGCCACTTAAATGCCAAGGCCCGTCCGCCCACCCTCCCCCCTGGATCCGCCCCTGAATGGACACACTACCTAAGACCTCCACACACTATCTACGTCTTCTATACACTACCTACTGTAGATACATTGAGTGTAGCAGCGGCAACGCCTGCCGGATAACCTGACCCGGTGGGGTCAAAGGTCAAAGTCCATTTCTGGTTTGAAGTAGCGGTAATGGCGTCCCCACGAAGCAGGCATGTTGTGTATTACACTCAGTACTAAAGCAGATTATCAAGTAGTCCTGGTCTTTCTTATACTGAGTTCAACACTGCTGAGTGTCTGGAGATGTCGGGGAGTGTGTAGACATGTTCAACTTTGGGGAGTCCTGATAAACGGCCGTTGCTAAGCACCGGCCGCCCTTAGCAACGACGAGTGAGACTAGTCAGTTCAGTAGATATTCATGACAAATGCGGCACTCAATGTGAAGCAAGTTTCACAATATGAGGCTTATTTAAGAGTAAGTTATCTCTATAATAATTGCTGCCATCCCCAATCTTGTGGTAAAATGTCTTACTTTGAAGACCCGGCTGATGCTTTGCTTTGAGACTAGCTGATCCCTTATTTGCACTTACTCCCTACAGCAGCTGATCCTGACTGATAGACTAGCTGCTCCCTTACTTGCACTTACTCCCTGTGACAGCAGATCCTGTCAGGCAACAGCAGGGGGAGGGTGCCAGTAGATGGAACAGCTGACTTGTTTTCAGCAAAAGTTACTGACAGTTGCTATGGTTACCAATCTTTTAAGCCTAATTACAGCAAAATACTAAAATGGGGCGCTTTCTCATATTGAAAATCTTTTTTAGGAGGTCTCATTTGATAAGAAAATGTTTGGTTTGAATGGATTAAGGCTATTATTAAACATTTTCTGATTAGCATTATACTTGAGTTAAACAAGCTAGAACCGTTCTCAAGTATAATAATAGGTTGGGGCTCTGGATGGGGGGGTCCCATGTCACATGTCGAATTTAAAAAATGGCCGTGTCGTCTGTCACTATATATCAGTTTAGACTGATGTCGCATGTCGAATTTAAGAAATAGCCATGTCCCATGTCGAATTTAAAAAATAGCCCTGTCGCATGTCAAATTTAAGAAAAGAAATGTCATTTGTCCCTAAGTTGCCATGTCGCCTGTCGAATTTAAAAAAGGGCCGTGTCACCGTGTCGAATTTAAGAAATGCCCATGTTGCAGTGTCGATTTTAGCGGTCCACACCCCCTAGGTTATCAGGCCCGTAGCCAGCTTTTCTCAGAGGGGGCTGGGTTTGTTGTTTGAGTAGCAGTTTGTTTTTTTCCAAGGGGGGTGGGGGGGGTCGTTTTAGAAAAAACACATTTCTTTTTTATTCATGCAGGCAACTCTCACACTCGACCTGTAGCTTCAAAACT
Source organism: Lepidonotus clava (assembly GCA_936440205.1). Lineage (NCBI taxonomy): Eukaryota > Metazoa > Annelida > Polychaeta > Phyllodocida > Polynoidae > Lepidonotus > Lepidonotus clava. The sequence goes on along the minus strand of OW387146.1, from coordinate 47,903,785 downwards.
CAACCTACAGCTCTAACACTCGACCTGTAGCTTCAACACTCGACCTACAGCTTCAACACTCGACCTGTAGCTTCAACACTAGAGCTGTAGCTCGCACACTCCACACAGCTTCCATAGACTCCCCACAGCCGCCACAGACTCTCCTCAGTGTCAGGGCGGGAAAATGACCTAAAGTGTGCTTGGAGAGGGATTCTGGTTGGAGAGTGATGCCGATGTTGCCAGGGCCGCCCGTTGCTAAGCACCGGCCGACCCTAGCAACGGCTATTATGACTACGTGACGGCCGCTTTCGGCGGCTGTAACAAAACAACTCTCATATCATTAACTGAGACTATTCTTAGCTATCTAGTAGGTCTAGTAGGGCACAAAACTGCAGATATGAGACTAGTTATCTGAAAACGGCCAAACCTGTCCTTGGAGAGTGATATCCGTGATTCCAGTGGTTGCTAAGGGCGGGCGGTCCTTAGCAACGGCAATTGTGACGAAATGCAAGATAAATTTATTACAATTGCAACAAATGTAGCCCTGCAAACTTCACAATGTTGGACTTGTTTGCAAGCCTGTAATCTGTAGAACAATCGCTGCTAGTGTGTATAAGATAAGTGTATATTTTCTGTATTTTTTTTAGAGTTTTTATAGCAAACACGGCCACCATATGTTGAACATAGCCTTCAACCTAACACTTTGTCCATTTAAGTTACTAGTTGCCCAATTATGACAAGCTTTTTATTCATATTGATGAGAAAATTGATTCTGAATTGGATTCTTGTTGTTAGAACCATGTTAAAGGGGCATTTGGCCACATATTTGGCTGCTGCTTTGCTTTGAGACTAGCTGCTCCCTTACTTGCACTTACTCCCTGTAACAGCAGATCCTGTCAGGCAACAGCAGGGGGAGGGTGCCAGTAGATGGAACAGCTGACTTGTTTTCAGCAAAAGTTACTGACAGTTGCTATGGTTACCAATCTTTTAAGCCTAATTACAGCAAAATACTGAGATGGGGCGCATTCTCATGTTGAAATTCTTTTTTAGGAGGTCTCATTTGATAAGAAAATGTTTAGTTTGAAAGGATTATGGCTATTATTAAACATTTTCTGATTAGCATTATACTTGAGTTAAACAAGCTAGAACCACACTCAAATTTAATGCTATTCAATTTGTATCATATTTGTCTCGTTTGATAAGACGATAATGAGTTTGAGCAAATTTATCTTTTTATTATAGGCCTACACATTCTAATTAGCATTATTCTTTGCACAAGCTTGAACCGTCCTCAAGTATAATACTATGTAATTTATGTCCTGGGAAAATCATGAACTAACAGGAGCTCGAGGTGACAGCAAATGTTCACGTTTTTGAGGGTTTTTTTTGTGTCCCAGAACTATAGCTACGACTTCCACATGCTATCCACCACCCCAACACAATACCCAGGGTAGGCCTGCCAACATTTCACCTGAAGTCCATCGGACAAGACTGCCAGAGCAATCGGCACATTTGTTTTGAATTATGGGACATTTTTCATTTTTTGAATAGGCCTATTCAAAAACTGAAAAATATCCCATACTTCACTGTAAAATGAAGAAGTTGTCCTAATGACTTTGTTTTATTTTTTTTGAAAAAAAAACTTGCACTTTTCGTATTTGCCCAAAAAAAATGTGAGAAATTTTGGTAAAAATTGAGGTAAAAGACGCATTTTCCTGCATTTTAATCATCTAATGACCATGTAAGCCTCTTTAGAACTCTGTTTAAAAAACGGGACATTTTGAGCATTCAACGGGACAACCTGGACAAGGGCTAAAAAACGGGACAGTCCCGGCTAAAACAGGACAGTCCCGGCTAAAACGGGACAGTTGGCAGCCCTGTTATTAAGCCACCGCCACTACCCACCGGTCCACACACTCCGTCTCCCCACCTCCACCACATACTCCCTGTTGTGTAAGAGGCGGGAAATGTTATCCGGCAGCGCCCCGAACATGTATATGAAAGCAGTACTGGAAGCTACGGCCCTGCCCTTTGGATAATGAAGTTGTCTGACTTGATGCATGGCCTAAGGACTCAACCTAGAGCCTCCAGACTTGACCAACGGTCTCCAGACTTGATCCACATCCTCCAGACTGAACCCAGAGCCCCAGCCTTGACCCACGTCCTCCAGACTCAAGCTAGGGCCTTCAGACCCGACCAAAATCCTCCAGACTCAGTGGTGGCGGCCGTTGCTAAGCACCGGCCGCACCTAGCAACGGCGAGTGTGACTTCAATTTAAAACATATTCATGGCAATTGCAGTATTTCTAGTACAGCAATCTTCACAATATTAGGCTTGTTTAAGAGGCATTTATCCATACAATATTCGCTGCAGTCACCACCTACGACTGAGAAAAGAAACACTTTTCAAACCAGTCACAATCGCGGCCGCCGTTGCTAAGCAATGGCCGCACCTAGCAACGGCCGCATGACCCGTGACGGCCACTTTCGACGGCTATAACAAAAAAAGTATCCAATGAAATGAAAACTGACCTATCATATCATTAAGATGACACCATTCTGAGTGTGTGGTCTTTTTCCGGGATCCAAAACTCCAATTCTAAGGATTTCAGACTACTTTTGCAATACTGGAAATGTCTTCTGCCTAGAGGTCACACTTTCTGCTGTGTTGTCACTTCCTGCTGTTCTCTCAGTGATACTCCCTCCCCCCTAATGCTGATCATACATGGCAACAGCAGGGGGAGGGAGAACAGCATATGGACCATCCAGGAAATCCTTACTCTATAGAGCTGTCTACTGAATAGGGGTTAATTTGAATTTGCCTTTTAATCATTTCATACAAAATGCAACTAAAATGCATATTTATCAATACTAAAATATGTTATAATTTGTATAGTATATTGAATATTATTCAGAATCAAAATTTGATTTAGTTTAGACACCTAGGAATTCAAAAGGCTCATAAGAAAACCTCATAAATGACCCCTATTCAAACAATGATCTATAGGTCCAAAAGTTACCACTTTGTTGCCATGGTTACCAATTATTACAGCAAAATACTGAAATGGGGCGCTTTCTCATGTTGAAATTCTTTTTTAGGAGGTCTCATTTGATAAGAAAATGTTTGGTTTGAATGGATAAAGGCTATTATTAAACATTTTCTGATTAGCATTATACTTGAGTTAAACAAGCTAGAACCACACTCAAGTATAATGCTATGTAATTTATATATTTTTTGTCTCATTTAATAATATTTGGAAGTTCTCGTTATACCCCTACCAAGTATACCAGCGGTAGTTTCACCCTGAAAAAAATTAGTAGTTCCTGTGCACAAAATTTATAGACAGGTTTTAAGGAAGTTTTGGAGGATTTTGACGTTTTTCCCTGAAATTAGTCTACAGAGGTTTTCAGTAGTTAGCAATGAAATCACGGACTTCTCACCAAAAATACGGATTACGGACCTATCACTTTTCACTGGTGAAACTACGGACATTTCCGTAATTTTTACGGACGGTTGGCAGCAAATTGTTCTCAAGTATGGTGCTATGTGCACGCTGGTGGGCAGATAATGCTACCCGGCATTTCAAAATCGGCTCCGGCAGTAGCATTATCGGGGCCGAGGTATGCATTTTCTGGGTATCGGCTCCGGCAGTAGCATTATCTGGCCACCCCCGTGTATGTGATACGTATTTTATTTGCCCACAACCCCAACACACTGCCCGTAGCCCACAAACACTACCCACGGCTCCCACACACTGTCCTCGCCCCCACCCCCCCCCCCCCCCCTACACTGCCCACAGCTCACAGGGCGGGAAAATAGCCATAAGGCCATCTTTCTTGCAAGCACTGGCGGCCGTTGCTAAGCGCCGGGGGCCGTTGCTAAGTCACCCGGCCGTTGCTAAGCGCCGCGGCCGGCCCTAGCAACGGCGATCGTAACTTTTAAACATTCAGCCAAACAGTCGACCTACAGCTCCCACACATGACATACCACTCATACACATGACCTACGGCCTTGACACACTCCCTATGTCCTCAATTTATCAAGAATTTGAGACTATTTACCTGAATTGAGCCAAAACTGGAATGTCTTCTGCTGAGGGGGCTTACCTTCAGCTGTGATGTCACTTCCGGCTGTTCTCATAATGACGCTCCCTCCCCCTCATCAGTGATCATATATGGGAACAGCAGGGGGAGGTAGTACAGTGAATGGAAAAGCCAGCAAATCCAGTCTCTATAGACCGGTGCACTGAGTTAGGGTTAGTTTGAATTTGGTTGTTAATCAATTAATGCAGAATGCATCTGAAATGCATTCATATGCACATCAAAATATCTGATAATTTCTATAATATGTCAAATATTATTTAGAATTAAAATTCGATTGAGTTTGAACACTTAGAAATTCAAAACAGCTCTCAAGAAAATTTCATAAAGGACCCTTTCTTGAAGAGTAGGACTATAGGTCCAAAAGTTACCTTTTGTTGCCATGGTTACCAATAGTTTTTAGTGAATTACAACAAAATATTGAGATGGGGCGCTTTCTTATGTTGAAAATCTTTTTTAGGAGGTCTCATTTGATAAGGAAATGATTAGTTTGAAAGGATTAAGGCTATTATTAAACATTTTCTGATTAGCATTATACTTGAGTTAAACAAGCTAGAACCACACTCAAGTATAATGCTATGTAATTTATTTGTCTCAATTAATGAAACCATGATTAGTTTGAGTATATTCATCTCATTATTAAGCAAATTCTGATTAGCATTATTCTTGCACAAGCTAGAACCACACTCAAGTATAATGCTATGCAATCTTATTTATATTGTTTGATAAAACAATGATAAATTTGAATGACTTTATCCTTTTATTAAACAAATTATCATTATCATTATTCTTTACATTACACAAGCTAGAACCACACTCAAGTATCAAGCCCCACATGCCCAACATGGCCACATCCCCGGCCACATCAAGCCTGCACAGCCCCATCATGCCCCGCACAGCCCCATCATGCCCCGCACAGCCCTATCATGCCCCACACTCCCTATCATGCTATGTCATGTCCATGACACTCCGGGGCCGTCCATAAATGACGTCATGCTATTTTTGACCATTTTTGACCCCCCCCCCCCCCCTCCCCCCTTGTCATGTTTTGTCATGCGCCCATTGACCCCCCTCTGAAAATGACATCATATGAAGAGGACCCCCCCCCCCCTGCCCCTCCAATTACAGATAAAATATAAGCAGGGATGGACATACCCAAGGACCCAAAGACCTTATAAAGCAGATTTCTGTGCCTAGGAGGCAATCTGACCCTTAAAAAGAAATTTAAACATTGAAAAATCCAAACTTTTCTGACATTTCCCCCCTGAAATTTTCGAAATTAGATTTTTTCAAACATGATGTCATGCGCTACATGATCCCCCCCCCCCCCCCTTGTCATGTTTGGTCATGGAAGCATGAACCCCCCTCCCCCCCTGCTACATAACGTCATTTATGGACGGCCCCTCCACAAGGCCCGATCACGTCCCACAAGGCCCCATCACGCCCCACAAGGCCCCATCACCCCCAACAAGGCCCCATCACGCCCCACATGGCCCCATCACGCCCCCACAAGGCCCCATCACGCCCCACAAGGCCCCATCACGCCCCACAAGGCCCCATCACGCCCCACAAGGCCCCATCACCCCCAACAAGGCCCCATCACGCCCCCACCAGGCCCCATCACGCCCCCACAAGGCCCCATCACGCCCCACAAGGCCCCATCACACCACACGAGGCCCCATCACGCCCCACATGGCCCCATCACGCCCCACAAGGCCCCATCACGCCCCACAAGGCCCCATCACGCCCCACATGGCCCCATCACGCCCCCACAAGGCCCCATCACGCCCCACAAGGCCCCATCACGCCCCACAAGGTCCCATTATGCCCCACATGGCCCCATTACGCCCCACATGGCCCCATCACGCCCCACATGGCCCCCACGCACTCCCCACTGCTCCACAGGCGGGAAATAACACAAACTATGCCTGGAGACTGACAGAATGCTCGGAGAGTGTAGTGACGGAAACGGCGACCTGGGTCAAAGGTCACTTCCTGAATGTCGGAAGATGAGGCTTTGGGCAGTGTTTGGGGGCTTTGGGCAGTGTGTGGGGGTAGTTGGTAGTGTGTGGGGGTCTAGGGTAGTGTGTGGAGGTCGTAGGCAGTGTGTGGAGGTTGTAGGTAGTGTGTGGGACCCTTCCTAACTCCAGTCGGATCGCTGTTGCCGCTCTGACGCAGCCGTTGCTAAGGAACGGCCGGCCCTAGCAACGGCGATGTAACTGCAAGTCAGAAGATATTCATGACAACTACAGCACTTGTAGACCACCAATTTTCTCAATATTAGGCTAGTTTAAGAGCCATTTGTCTCTAAAGTAATCGCTGCAATTGCCAAGTGTCCCTTTACTTTGTTTGCTGAGAGATTTGAAAGAAACTATTTATCAAATGCCTTCTGCTCTTCTGGCTGTTCTCAGAGTTATACTCCCTCCCCCTGATACTAATCTTATTATAGGAACAGCAGGGGGAGGCAGGACAGCAGTTGGACCAGCCAGGGTTCCTTTCTCTATAGACCTGTGTACTGAATAGGGGTTCATTTGAATTTGTCTTTCAATTATTCCATACAAAATACAACTAAAATGCATGCTTATGAACACCAAAATTTACCTTTTGTTGCCATGGTTACCAATAGTTTTCAGTGAATTACAGCAAAATACTGAGATGGGGCGCTTTCTAATATTGAAATTCATTTTTAGGAGGTCTCATTTGATAAGAAAATGTTTAGTTTGAAAGGATTAAGGCTATTATTAAACATTTTCTGATTAGCATTATACTTGAGTTAAACAAGCTAGAACCACACTCAAGTATAATGCTATGTAATTTATATATTTTTTGCTGTATTTAATAAAAGCATTATAAGTTTGAGTAAATCCATCCAATTATTAAATAAAGTATGATTAGCATTATTCTTGCGCAAGCTAGAACCACACTCAAGTATGATGCTATGTAATTTATATATTACACCTCCCAAACTCGACCTACACCTCCCACACTCGACTTACACCTCCCACACTCGACCTAAAGCTCCCACACTCGGGGGTGTAGACCCCTAAATTCGACAGGGCGACATGGCCATTTCTTAAATTCGACAGGGCGACATGGTCATTTCTTAAATTCGACAGGGGACATGGCAACTTAGTGACAAATGACATTGCCTCTTTCTTAAATACGACACGGGACATTAGGTTTAAAAAGATAGTGACAGGGGACATGAATATTTCTTAAATTCGACATGGGACAAGGCTGTAAACCTAAATATAATGACATGCGACAGGGCCATTTTTAAAATTCGACAGGGGACATGGGACCCCCCCCCATCTACACCCCCACACTCGACCTACACCTCCCACACTCGACCTACACCTCCCACACTCGACCTACACCTCCCACACTCGACCTACACCTCCCACACTCGACCTACACCTCCCACACTCGTCCTACAGCTCCATACTCGTCCTACAGCTCCCATACTCGATCTACAGGACCCTACGACACTCTGGGCGGGAAAATAACCCAACCTCTGCCTGGAGATTGAAGAATGGTTGGAGAGTGTGGTGGTGTTCAAACCCTTAGCAACAGCGATTGTGACTTATCCTAGAACCAAAAACAAAGACCTCATGAACAGTGTGTGCAGGTCGTAGGTAGTGTGAGGAGGTCCTAGGCAGTGTCTGGCAGTCACAGGTAGTGTGTGGAGGTCCTAGGTTGTGTGTAACTATCATAAACATCTTCTGTATTGCAGTTACGATCGCCGTTGCTACGCGCGGCTGCCCGTTGCTAAGCAACGGCCGCGCGTAGCAACGGCGATCGTTTCTTATGTTTATGCTATCTGTTTCTTTTCTCAGCTTCTACTGCTTCGATTTTGACAATCTTTTTTTTTAAACTTATCAGAATTTCATGAGCTTTCCAAATATTTGCATAAGAAACATGTTAGAAGTGTTTTATGGCCGCAAATACGGCCGCAAACACGGCCGCCATTTGTCAGAATAGCCTCTAACCTGACATTCCAAGTTTTAACTATCAAAGTTACTGGAAGCCCAGTTATGGGAATCTTTTTATTCAAATTGATCAGAAAATTGATTCTAAATTGGATTATTGTTGTTAGAACCATGTTAAAGGGGCCTATGGCCAAATATTTGGCTGCTGCTTTGCTTTGAGACTAGCTGCTCCCTTACTTGCACTTACTCCCTCTGACAGCTGATCCTGTCAGGCAACAGCATGGGGAGGGTGCCAGTGGATGGAACAGCTGACTTGTTTTGAGCAAAAGTTACTGACAGTTGCTATGGTTACCAATCTTTTAAGCCTAATTACAGCAAAATACTAAGATGGGGCGCTTTCTCATGTTGAAATTCTTTTTTAGGAGGTCTCATTTGATAAGAAAATGTTTAGTTTGAATGGATTAGGGCTATTATTAAACATTTTCTGATTAGCATTATACTTGAGTTAAACAAGCTAGAACCACACTCAAGTATAATGCTATGTAATTTAGATATTATTTTTGTCTCATTTAATAAAACCATGATAAGCTTGAGTAAATTCATCCCTTTATTAAATAAATTCTGATTGGCATTATTCTTTCACAAGCTAGAACCACACTCAAGTATAATGCTAGGTAATTTTTATCTTATTGTATCATTTGATAAACAATGCTAAATTTGAGTGAATTTATCCTTTTATTAAGCAAATTCGGACTAGTATTAGATCTATACGGAGTAAACGGGTTAGTGGTATACACGCCATTTCCGACATCGCGCGGTGAATTACTAGGCTCCAGAAGTGACCACGTTTAGCATTGGGGCCTATGGCGAAAACGCGAATTTTCGCGATTATGCGAATAATTCACAAACTACGAAAATTTGAAGGCATGTATAGCATTCTTGGGATCAATTCCAAACTTTTTCTCATTTACTGTATGAAGATTGGAGCCAGATTTAAAAAGTTATGGCAAAATAACATGTTTTCTCCCATAAAAGCCAGTGTTAAAAGCACCCCCAACCTCCGTTCGTGATTTCCGCGAAAATTCGCCGCGCGATGCTCTATTTTTAGACCCGCATATGGCGTATACTTTCCACAAGCTAGAACCATTCTTGAGTATAATGGTATGGTCTATATGGAGCTCCTGCAGAGTCATTCTAGTTGAATGTGTTGTACTTATTGTTGATAAGCTTAGCATTGTTGACAGCTTTGTGGCGGGAAGCCACACTCACACCACCCACATAGCCTACTCCCTAGAAACCTACGGCTTCAAAACAATGCTCAGGGCGGGAAAATAACCCAAACTGACCCTGGAGATTGATAGAATGGTCGGAGAGTGTAGTGTGCAGAGTGCCGTTGCTTTGCGCGAGTGTTGCTTATCAACGGCCGCGCATAGCAACAGCGAGTGTTATTTCAAATTACCACCTACTTCCACTTCCACACACGACCTACAACTTCCACAGTGACACACCATCTGCCACTTCCATACACCACCTTCGACTTCCACACACTACCTACGACTACTACACACCATTTATGATGTCCACATACTTCCCACACAGCCCCCAGACACTCACCACTGCCCTGATTGAGACACTTATCATGGTCGTCAGACACTACAACCAAAAATATTATAGCATGCCCTTAGACACTCAGGGCATGATAAGTGTCTGAGGGCATTGGTGAGTGTCTGAGGGTGTGGGTCAAGTCAGGAGGCCTTGGGTTGAGTGTCTTTTACATTGACGTCACTTCCGGCTGTTCTCATAGTGATACTCCCTCCCCCTGATCATTCATCATGTGTGGGAACAGCAGGGGGAGGTAATACAGTTGATGGAAAAGCCAGCAAATCCAGCCTCTATAGACCAGTGCACTGGGTTAGGGTTAATTAGAATTTTGCTCTTAATCATTTAATACAAAATGCAACTAAAATGCATGTATATGCAAACCAAAATGTATGGTTGTTTCTATAGTATGTTGAATATTATTTGGAATCAAAAGTAAATTGAGTTTGAACACTTACAAATTCAAAACAGCTCTCAAGAAAAATTCGTAAATGACCCTTTCTTGAAGAGTGGATCTATAGGTACCTTTTGTTGCCATGGTTACCAATAGTTTTCAGTGAATTACAGCAAAATACTGAGATGGGGCGCTTTCTCATATAGAAATTCTTTTTTAGGAGGTCTCATTTGATAAGAAAATGTTTAGTTTGAACGGATTAAGGCTTTTATTAAACATTTTCTGATTAGCATTATACTTGAGTTAAATTACACAAGTTAGAACCGTACTCAAGTATAATGCTATGTAATTCATATATTTTTTGCCTTATTTAATCAAACCATGATAAGTTTGAGTAGATACATCCCGTTATTAAATATATTATGATTAGCATTATTCTTGCACAAGCTAGAACCACACTCAAGTATAATGCTATATAATTCATATATTTTTTGTATCATTTAATCAAACCATGATAACTTTGTGTAAATTCATCACATTATTAAGCAAATTCTGATTATCATTATTCTTTACACAAGCTAGAACCACACTCAAGTATAATGTGTGATGTAATTAATATTTTCTTTGGTCTCATTTAATAAAACCTTGATACGTTTGAGTAAATTCTTCCCATTATTAAACAAATTCTGATTAGCATTATTCTTGCACAAGCTAGAACCACACTCAAGTATAATGTGTGATGTAATTAATATTTTCTTTGGTCTCATTTAATAAAACCTTGAAACGTTTGAGTAAATTCTTCCCGTTATTAAACAAATTCTGATTAGCATTATTCTTGCACAAGCTAGAACCACACTCAAGTATAATGCTATGCAATGTTATTTGTATTGTTTGATAAAACCATGATAAATTTGAAGGACTTTATTCTTTTATTAAACAAATTCTGATTATCATTATTCTTTACACACGCTAGAACCACACTCAAGTATAATTGTATGTAATTTGTTTCATATTTGTCCTGTATGCTATGATCATGATAAGTTTGAGCAAATCTATCCTTTTATTAAACAAATTCTGATTAGCATTATTCTTTGCACAATCTAGAACCACACTCAAGTATAAAGCTATGTAATTTTTATATTTTTTGTCTCATTTAATGAAACCGTGATAAGTTTGAGTAAGTTCGTGTCATTATTAAACAAATTCTTATTAGCATTATTCTTGCACAAGCTAGAACCACACTCAAGTATAATGCTACACAATAGTCTTATTTACTTATGATACTATAAATCATCTTTTAGATCAGAAGTGGAATCATTATGTCAACATAAACAATACTCCTCCTTAAAAAAGTCATGTTTAATGGAAATCATGAGCAGTTGTACACAGTCCAATCAATGAGTTATCCTTGTAGGCCTTTACAGATGTACATCCAACATCCAATAAGAAACATTACTCCAGCGTTTATAATCAGTTGACAAGATGAACTTGCTCAGCTGAGATTTACGTAGATTTGTATAGCAGTGGCATTATGAGAAGCACAGCATCAGTCAAACATCTCATGTGTTCTTTGGGTAAATCTCAAGAGTCTAAATTCAAATAGCCTTAACAATATATGATAACAAATTTTAACTAACCCATATTCACATATTAATGTCTATGTGACCATTGTAATGAACACAGTTGATAAAACACATATATTACAAATCATAATCATATCAATTTCATATTACACTAGCATAATCTCCACTCTTACATTCACTTACAGTCTTATACACCTCTTAAATACAATATCATTTACAGCATTCTGAACCCCTTCATTTAAACCATTCCGTAATTTTACTCCCCAACAGTGAGAACTGCTTATTACTATTTCTTTGTTTGTAAAATCAATTTTGAATTTGATTATTTTATCACTTCTCAATATCCTTTCATTCCATTGCAAATCAATATTTCCCAATACCTTACTTAGTTTATACATCAATTTTAGCACAATACATTTCACCCTTAAGTCTAACATCTCTAATGACAGTTAAGCATGATGCATTTTCATATCCACAGTTGATATATACACATTGTTCATTAATATGATCTTAATTACCCTATTCTTTAGGTGGGACTGGGTTCATATTGGTTGGATATTATGTGGCCAAACCCAAAAATTTGTTATTATAAGTCCTGACTAGGCAGTGTTGATGTGGATGCCTTTAAGCATATTGTAGGGGCAAGGACACTGACCCCCTGAATCTTTGTTTGTCCAGGTAGTAGGAGCCAGAGTGGTAAGCCACTGTAGCGGCTGTCCTATGAAGTCTATGTAGGGTGTATCACTGTTTGTCATGGCCCATCCTGTTGAGGAGCTTTTTAGATGGTGTAGCCATATGGTGAGTTGTGATTGGCAATAGGGTGTCCTTGGATATGAAGGCTGGAGGGAAGGGGTGCAGATATGGTACATACCATACAATGGTTTGTCTGGACTGGACAATATTTAGGATTTCTTGTGGACTTGAACATCATCATCCCCTTGCCATATAGTTTCATGTTTTTGTCAATGTTGAGGTTCATATGTAGCTGTCCATCATTCACTGACATATCTGCTCTGGTCAAGTGTCTGTTCGGGTGAAAGGCGATGACAGACGGCAGTAGTAGCTCACTATGGCACAATCCTCCATAATATAGCATCATAGAAGTTACAGAAGTGGACATAGTTCCTGATGGCCAAGTGGTAATTGTTGATTGTGTCGTTTGACTGTGCCTGTTTCTGCTGGCCGATGATGTGCGAGTTGTACCAACTGGTCCTTGTCAAGTCCTGCAAATAGACATTCCTGGGTAAGAAGGTGATCAACCCTTGTATATATTAACCCTGGGACAATGCTCAAAAGTTATTCCAATGGCCTTTCACACCTGTAGGAGCCATAGTTTTCTGGCATATGTTAATAGGTACTCATTCCTGCCCTGTTCCATCTAGTAAACCTGATCCATTTAGAATTGAACTGTTGGTAGGGAGTGGTCCCTCTGTATTGCCATGACTACGTTCTTCTTTATAAATGAATTAAGTTATGTTTGGTAAATGAGACATTTTATTCACTCACCTTTCATTTGGATTTTGGTGTCATGTTCAGGGGCACATCTGGGCTCCACTCATCAAATTATGGGACATGTAGACGGCCGAACACTGCTCCAGGCCATATTTCCTGTGCAAAGAATTGATTGAAATAATCAGGATATTTTGTGACCAATGCATGGCTATCTAAATGTTGCGTATCTGACACTTGTTCACAGTAAGAGAGTAAAACCATATCTTGGCAGGTCTTTAAGTTGCACATCTTTAGGCATGCAAGCAGAGTACTTCTCCAATGCTCACTGTAGTAGGCACTTATCTGTGCCCCACCCCATTTGGTATACATATCTGGGGTTGAACAGTTGGTAGGGAGTGGCCTTTCTGTATTCCCATGACTACATTATTCTTTAAATATGAATTAACTGAGTCTTATCAGGAAATGACAGATCTGTAATCACTTACCTTTTATTTGTATCGGCTTTCAGTCTGGTCATCTGGGGTGCATCGTGGGTCCACTCATCAGAGAATGGCACATGTAGGGGGCCCAATATGGGTCCATACCACATATCCTCTGCAATGAATCAATTAAAATTATCAGGGTATTCAGTGGCTAATTCATGGTAATCTACATGTTTCATATATGAGACTTGGCCACAGTAAGAGAAAGTAAAACCATATCTTGGCAGGTCTTTAAGTTGCACATCTTCAGGCATGCAAGCACAGTACTTCTCCAGTGCTCACTGTAGTAGGCACTTATTTGGGCCCGCCCAATCGGGTATACATCAACCTTATTAGAGGTTGAAAGGTTAGTAGGGAGTGGTCCTTCTCTATTCCCATGACTACATTATTCTTTAAATATGAAGTAACTTAGTTTCCTTAGGAAATGAGAGATCTATAATCACTCACCTATATTTGTATCAGCTTTCAGTCTGGTCATCTGGGGCGCATTGTGGGTCCACTCATCAAAGAATGGCACATGTAGTGGGCCCAATATGGGTCTATGCCATATATCCTCTGAAATGAATCGATTGTAATTATCAGGGTATTCAGTGGCTAATGCATGTTAATCTATATTTTGCATATATTACACTTGGCTACGGTAATAGAGAGGAAAACCATATCTTAGCATGTCTTTAAGTTGAATATCTTGTGTGCCTGCAGAGTATTTCTCCCAAGCATCAATATAAAGGCTAGATTCTACTGGTATTTGTGCCTCTAAGCAATTTGGAAGGCCCCTTACTGTTTGGTGGATGTTTCTAATTCTACTGGGTGTATGTTTGGCCAGTTAGTGCTATAATACTGTTTCAGATGGAATGGTTTAGCTGTGTCTATTGCCCCAATCTATCATCAGAACATCAAAGGCCTAAGTCTGGGTCAGTAGGACAAGTTTGACAAGTATTACCTTTATCTTTATAGGTTGCTGTGCTGCATCTACTCTGCCATAACCAGACAGTCCACCCTCTTGACTCCAGCCATGGATGAGTGGTTGTACTGTCCACTGTGTTGTGGGAGGTGGGTGGCGAGATGTTGTGGGTGGTTGTTCCCATCTCCTTCCCCACCCAAGGAGTCTTGTCTGTGGATAGGTGTATCATTCCATCCCTAATTTTGTCATGTTGAAGGAGCTGTTCTGTCATCTGATGCACCCAAGTTTTTGGCTATTAGGTGGTGGGGGTGCATGGTGAAGGCACATCATTCGTCTATTTTGTCAGCAAGGAAACTCCAGGGTCTCCAGGGCTTCTTGCCTTTTATTCACTGCCTCCAATTTGGCACATAGTATGCTTCTTGCTACTTGTGTGCGTACTTTAGTCGCTTGTATGTAATCCATTAACTTTTCTTAAGTCAAAACTCATGGATTGGCCCATGGGGCAATGGTAGGGTTTTATGATAGTTGAGGTTCCTGGTGGAGGTGATTCACAACCATGAATTGAATAAGACTGAGGTCTCAACAATCAGTCGCCAAGATATTCAGTACACATGGATAGCTGACATGCAGATGTCAATAACAAATTATGCACAACCCACAAAGTGAATTCTCAGCCTGAAGGTCTGTGTTGCTGCTCCTTTAAAGCAAAATAAGGACCATTGTTAATCTTCATTTTTCATGTGAGCAAGTCTTGTGAAATGTTGCCCTACACCATGAATGGATTCATTGTAGATAAGTGGACAGTACTCTTTGGGTGGCCTACCTATCCCATGAACTGTTTCATCTACTATTGGCTGAACAAAAAACCACTTTGCAACACCTTCTTCATCTTCCCTCAGCACTTTCAAGGAGCATCCGAGAAGGGAAGCAATTGCATATGCATCGGTAGTGTAACTCCAATGTCCTGGTTGACTCTGGAACTTCAAATAGTCAGACACTGTTAGATGAATTCTATTTGACATCATCAAATCATCATCAATGTATGGACTAAATGAAGCAAGATGTTCTTCCACATACTGAAGGCACTGAACCCTGAGCCTTGCATGGTGGTCCTCATCCCCAAATAGTTCCTTTGACAAGCATCTGTAAAAACAGTTGCCATCACCCCTTATTCGGTCTAGGCAAAGGTTTGTCAAACACTGTTGTACTGCAGTCGGTACATTCCGGTCAAGCATCTGGTTTACTGGAATCGGATTTGGAATTTGAAGAGTGTTTTGAGGGTGCAAAATGACATCCGAAACTTGTTTTTTCCATTTATGGAGATGTCGATCATCTTTTACCAGTGCATCAGAATTCAACATGTTTCCTTCATTTTGAATAGTTTGTTCTGTTACATCCTTGGCTCTTGTGTTTTTCTCGCTTAGTCTTTTTCTCTGAAACTTGGAATGCTTTGGTGAAGTGAACATTTCTTTTGGGGCTGTCCTTTTTCTTTGAATACTTGACATGCCTGATGTTTTCTTCTTCTGTTGAGGTGTCCGTTCATGTCCGAAGCTTGTCTTTGGCAACTTTGTAGTCTTTGGAGATGAAAAAGAAGACTTTGTCCTTGCCCTTTTGTTTCTCTTTTGGGGTCCAACATCCTGCTGATGTTTCTTTGGACTTTTCTGCCCTTTGTCTTTCCTTTCATCTTCATGTTCAGTGACATCTTCCATGCAGATTATGTTTTTCTGTTTTACCTGTTGAAGCACTTCTTTATGGGAGTCAGAGAGTCTAATAGCATTTGGATCAAAGGCAAGAAGGAAAAGGTTTTCAACTGCCTTAACACGACTCAGTGCTGTGTATGCCTGACCACTGGCAAAGAAATTCTCATTCAGCAGAACATATGCTCTGTCAAGTGTCATGCCCTGGACCTTGTGAACTGTAAGTGCCCATCCAAGGCAGAGGGGAAACTGACGGCGTATGATAAGACTAGTGGCATGCTTGAACTGAAGGTTTTGTTTAACTCGTCGCACTACTACAAACTTCCCTGAAGCCATGTTTTGAATAATGATATAATCTGCAGCCAGAGTTGTGATAATGCCCAAGGTTCCATTGACCCAACCGTTTTCCACATCAAGATTCTTGAGAAGAACTACACGTGCTCCTACCTTCAAACGAAGCTCATCTGGAAACCTTTCTCTGTGGAATGTACGCACTTTGGCCTCTTCATTAGAAGAAATAGGATTTCCCAGTCCATCGGTGTCTTCAGCTTTGTAAACGGTTTCTTCACCCTCAAGATTTGCTAGAATTTGTTCATTAATTGCATCCCTCTCCTTCCGCAGAGAGACAATGATTGCCCCATTGCATGGAATGTCACCAGGATTTGTGGGAAACTCCATCATTTTTCTGTCCTTCAACACATTCGTGACTTGATCATCACATTCCCCAAGTCTAACCTTCTGGAGAACAGACAGAAATTCTTCATTCTTTTGCCTCATCACTTCCTCCAGGAGGATGACATCAAACCTTTGCCATGTATATGTGCCGTAGATGTCATGGTTGATGGCTGGCAGTTGAGCTGGGTCACCAAGCAACACAATATGCTTGCCTCCAAATGGCTTGAAGCGATTCCCTCCGAATGCAAGTTCTCTGAGGATTTTGTCAAGTGTCAAAAAGACATCACGCTCCAGGAGAGAGAATTCATCTATGACAAACATGTCACAGTCTTGAACCAGTTTATACTCAGCTGTGCCTTTTTCTAGGTAGGTTTTGCAGTCAATGTTGAGACGGAAAAAGTGATGAACAGTACATCCTCCGATCAGATATGCAGCAACGCCGGTTGTAGCCATAGTTTGCACCACAAGCCCACTTTCTATCTTGGCCATTTCAACAAAGGTTTTTAACAGGTAGGACTTTCCTGTACCTGCTGCTCCTATGATAGACACGTTGAGCTGTTTGCCACTGGAGATGGTGTTCATCATCCAATCTAGAGCACGTCTCTGATCACCATTGAGACTGGTTTTCATCTCATCAAGGTCTACAGGCTGGATGGGCCTTACCAGGTCTCCAGTGTCTGTGGCTTCTCCAAAGTTTTCCATGTCAAGGACTTCCTGGACTTCATCATCTACAGGTGGTCGATTCTCAACAATTTGCCCAAGAATAGATTCTGACTTTTCGCTTGATATCCAGTTTGAATCAACCATTTTCTTGGCAATTTCACGGATCACTCGTATGTCAAATCCTCTTGAAGCAGCCGTTTGAAGGGTGTTCACCACATCACTTTCTTTGTCGAACAGTCCACGTATCACACATTCTTCCATGAATGTTCTCGTGATGTTCTCTTCTGATATAATATCTAATATGCTTTCCCTTGTGAATGGAACATTGAGAAGGAGTACCTGTTCATAGTACTTTTCTTGGTCTTTGCCGTTTGGAAGGAGAAACCTCCATCTTGGTACAGCATGTCTTCCGTCTTTCCGCTTGCTCACTTTTCGGTACTTTTTGTCAAGCAAAACATTTGCCTTCATTTGCGCGGCCACATTTTGTGAGTCCCCTTCATCTCTGTCAGAAATTTCAGATTCTGATTCTTCATTGGCTGTCTTCTGTTTGGCACCAACTCTGTACTGGCGAATGTAATCTGGATAACTAAGATTTTCCAACTGCTGTGGTCTGTCCAGGTACTTGTCTATGACTGTATCATAGAAGATGTCAGGTGATTGTGGATCTTTGGGTAGGTGCGCTTTCCTCTTAATGAACTTATAGGCTGGGTTAACCTCAGTTGGGAGAAAGGCAACATCTCGTGAGGCACGGCACAAATCATACTTCAGCAGAATTGTCTCCACTTCAAGTCGGCCAACTATCCTTGTTCTCAAGAAACGCTCCACATCGGTGGTGGTTGGAGGCAGCTTCAAATCAAATGATGGTTCAGCTTTGCTGACATATTTTGCAAGGTAGACTTCCCATCCTCCAGATGTCACCCGCTGGATGTTCATGTGACCAAACCATGTCAACAGAATTGGCAAGTTGTATGGAACTATGCTCAGGTCCTCTTGACAACTTCTTTTGTAGAGGAAACGCACACCGGATTCATCAAGGCATTCTTCTTCTTGTAGTTTAAAGGGAAATCCATATTTGCACACAGGTGTACTACTTCCCTTGCAATGTGAGAAACATCTTTCTGGCCTACAGTTGTGGACTTGGAATTTCTGTACAACTTCTTGCATTGATTTGACAGTCTCATTTTCAATGTTTACCCTTGGAAGTTCAGCTCTCACTGCATCTGCTGGCACAGTCAGGGGATCACACCAAACCACCATGTGCACATGTAGTGCTCCTCTGTTTTGAAGTTCCTTTCGTATCCAGTAGTCTTTCACATGACCTAAAGGCCCATCCTTTTTTTGGAGAACATTCTTTCTGAAGTCCTTCAGGCGTTCCATGAATGCGATGACAGTTTCTGTTGGGTAGTCAATGCATGGTTCTGGCCGATCAGTCAGGAGTTCTTGGACAGTTTTTCTGAGAGGCTCATCATATCCAGACCTCACTATTGTTTGCAGTTCATTCCAACCATCGTTTTGAGTTAGAGTTATGAAGAATGTAGGCTTGCCTAATTCAGCACTCATGGCAAGGACTTCTAATAACTTGGAAGACCAGTAAGACTTACTGCCAATGATGGTGTTAGGAACCTGGGTACCATATTGCTGATAGTTTGATTTCTTTTCCTCTTCTAGAATGTCCCCAACAGTGACAGTTTCTTTTGAACTTTCAGTCACTGTTGCTTTTCTGGCTCGAGCATGGTAAAACAGTCTCGTTTTGAACATTCGGTCAAGCCAAAAAAATGGCCACTGGCTGTCTTTCCGCCATCTAGGATCCACATTCAGAAGCCTATGTTTCACGTATGCCATCATAGTGAGATGGGAACGAATGTACCAACTGCCAATTCCAAAAGGGAACAGACAGGGCCATGCTTTTGCTTCAAGATCTTTGTCAAGATAGGAAATCGTCTCCACATGTGTTCTAGCATCTTTTGGATGCTGCACTCCAGCCTGATCAGATTCAGCAGTCAAAGGAGGTAGGTTTTCTTGATCATCTAATGGCACAGCAAGTCCGCAATTTTCAGCATCCAGGTGCTTTTCCACAGGCTTGTTTTTAGCATCCATAAGATCATTCGCAGTAGCTGCAACGTTTTCCGTCTGGTATCGGTACATGGTTTCATAGTTTGCTGCAAACGTTCTATAGAGATGATTACGTTGCCGAAGGTGACTGAGAGCACTTCTAATTCTTCCTTCAGAAGAGTGTTTTTCAGTTTTGTCAGGTTTCTTGACAAGAAATCCATACATGCCATGATAATGCCTCGGTAACTTTGACAATATGTTGACTTCCCCTACCTTATGTGTCCAAGAACGTTTGAAGACATTTGCTTTTTTCAAAGTAGAAGAAAAAAGTCCTGCTAAAGAAACCTGTCCACGCTCATAATCATTTCTCAGATTTTTCAAAGGTTCAGGAACTAAGTAATCCCCTGTGTTAGGATCACTGCAGGAATAGAGATGTACTGGTCCTTTCTGACAAATATGGCAGGAATAGAAAAACTGCCCTTTTGAAAATGAGAGAGGAAGTTCATAATCTTTAAGGTTTTGCACCACAGGTGCTACAAATCCTTGTCCTCCGAAATACTTGAAGATGTGTCCTTCTGAGAAGGAACCATAAAGCAGTTTACCACAATTATAGCATATTGCTGTAAACAGTCTCTTGTGGTTTAAGAAGTGTCCATGTTTATACGCCCGGAAAGCCCTTCCCATTTCTTCTTGGTCAATATTTTCACTGTCATCATATTGATGTGGGGTTTCATCTGGGTGATGTTCAGGAGATCTAGGTATTTGTGTTTCCTCATGACTTTCTAATGACTCATCAATATGTTCTGACTCTGCACATTTAGAATTGTCGTTCTTTGGTTTCCTTTTCCGTCTTCTCTTTTTCTTTGGAGGATGTTCTAATACATATAATCTTGAAGCCAGATTATTTCCATCTAATTTACTGCCTGGATAAAGGTGGACCCATTCTTCTAAGAGAAGGCTTTGGTAAGATTCCTTTATACCCAAGTCACTCAAGGCTGCTTGTCTCACTTTAGATCGATCTCTGCAATGTCTCAAGTCCTCCAGCATTTGCTCAGTCCATATAGTTGTTGCCTCCCCAGACATTCTTTCTTAGTCATCAGAATGAAGAATCTCATGTAGATAGCTTTCCAGTGATAACTCTGCTTCAATATATTGAACGTGGTCTGAGTTTAACTGTTTGATTTTCCTGAAATGTTTGTCACCAAGATAATAGGATGTAACCACTCTACTTGAAAGGGGAAACTGCTCATTGTGAAGAAACTGGTAGATCTGTTTCAAGACCTCAAATGTCACAACTGAAGGGTTGAAATAGATTTCAATCTCAAAGAAGACATCTGTGGGTCCTGGGATAGTAATATATTGTGTGTAGTGATTGTAATCAGCACCTTGGTAGATAAATGTTACATCAGAAGCAGGGCTGAAGTAGTACCCTATGCCATACGCTGTGAGCGATACTTGGCCAACATCTCCAGGAACAGATACTTCAGTTGGATCTTCAATTTTGACAAATACAGCAGAAAGGTTTTCTTTGTAGAATGAATGACAAGGTAGAGATATTAAGTGCTGAATGGTGGAACTTGGAATGAGGCAGTGATCTAGAAAAGCGGTCGTGCATAAATCCTTCAGTGAAGGCACCATCTGAAAAACAAAGAACAACTTAGGCCAGTATCTATTTCCCACTTTAGACAATTGCCTATTGTTTCATACTTTTATGTATGAATCCTTAAAAGGTCACCCTAGGCATTTCTATATAGTTCTCCCTAAATGTTGTCAAAAATTGATGATAATTTCCTGACAATTTTTGATAATCTTGTAGCTTAGATCCATACAAACAACTTTCTCGCTTATTGTAGACCAATTAAATGACCACTGAAAACTGTAGAGAAAGTCAGTAGACAAATAAATCCTGCAGTGAAATCTAGCAACGTGACAAGGATTTTACAATGTGACCTAGCAATGAACCTAGCAATGCATAGCAACGTGACCTAGATTCTGAATACTCTGCTCTCATTGGACAAGTTCAAAAAGCTATGCTAAGTACATCACATCACATTCATTTCTAAAGTTTGTGGCAGAATGAAGCATTTAAACTACGTTTACAGTGATATTTACAACATTGTTTACAACATGCAGATATCTAGATAGCACGTTGCTACCAGCTGCCGTGATATAATGTCTAGTCAAGCACGCAAGGTTCTTTCTAGACTGCACAAGGTCTGGCTTTAAATTAGCCCCAAAATTTAAGGCCAGTAATATTTCGAAAAAACCTTACCTTCAAAAAGGGGCAGTCTAAAGTGAATTCTTTATGGTAGGGCGGGAGGTACCAAAGAGAGGGGCCAGTGGATATCAACTATTGTACAGATGTGATCTTCACCGTCCAAGTTATCCAAGTACCAAATTTGATAGGTCTACCTTTAGAAGGAATATGATTTACCCATTTTCTTCTTTTTGATTCTGAAAATATTTGAAATAACAAAATAAAATGATATATATATATAAAAATAAATATGTAAAAATGCAAATGATATGGGTTTTGAAACTTCATAATTTGAATACAACAGTTTCTAGGTTTGACGTCACAAACAGATGTCCATTTTCAGGTGTACAGGCCATCCAAGAGGTTTCCTGATAAATGCACTATGTTTATCATAGAAAAAAATATTCATTATAATAAAAATGTAATCTATAAATATGTTAACATTAAATCTAAGATCTAAGATAGATATTTAAGAAAATATGAATTTCACTGGCCCCTCTCTTTAAAATCTTAGGTAACAGATTATTTTCTTACATAAACACTGTTATTCACGTTTGGGAAACAAATATTGTCGTAGTATTTAAAGAAATGAAGGTTTTTCATCCACCTTAAACCCCCACAGTTTGATACCCTTTAGAGACCCTAATAAATCACACTTACATGCGTGATTCTGATGCATTTGTAATTATGATAAAGGGATTTAAATATGTGACAAGTATGATTCCCAAGCTTTAAAATGAACCCAAGATTATTGATTTCTGACCGGGATAAGTGCTAAAAAAAGTCCACATATGTATGATGAGGTCTAAATTTGAGGGAAAAGTACAAAGAAACAATACCTAATGAGTGGCCTTCTGGCATTGCTCATAACGTTGTTAAGCTCTGGAAGTCAAAAACATAGAGCAGAGTTGCCAGTTTTCGAGCATTGTTAGTTATTGCGCATTTTATGCATTTTTATGAAAGTGGTTTTTGTATTAGTCCTATAGGCATTCTTGGATAATCCCTAAACCCAGGGACGTGTTTAGGGAATTATTGTAAGTTTTTATATGATTATCCATGGATTATTGTGCGTTTTAAAGGCAGAAATGTGTTTTAATGTTCTTTATTATTTGAAAAATGGCAGGGACCTTATACATCAATATTTTCTAAATTGTTCAATATCAGATCAATTTTTAGATTAAAGAACCAACCTGCGAGGCCCAATTTGTCTGCATATTAGTTTAAACCAGAATACTATTGTTTAGACATGAGATACTTAAATTATCATGTCTACTTTTCAAAATACACCCCTGCGTGAAAACTAATGAAAGAAAATAATGCTGTTGCCAATTTTTGCGCATTTTCTCACATATTTTCCCAAAATTTCCAAGTTTTCCGACATTACTTTTGCTCAAAATTTCCTAAAGGTTTCAAGACAAGTTTTTATGTATTGTGATGACACTTTAGAGAAATAATGAGGACCAAAGAGGGATTAGGCTACATGCATTTTTTGTATTAATTCAAAGCGAATTAATAGTTTTAATTTTGTTAATTATGAAAATGTACAACATAGGGGTATTTTCTATTGTTATCCCATAACCTAATATTTCAATTTTCGTCAGGCAGCATACTCTTATTACTACACATTTTTTTCAACTATGTAAAAGTCGACACTCATCTTACATAATGAATGTATAAGTACAATCCTTTATTGGTGATCGATGAACAATTTTTTCTCATGGACGGATCCTTAAATCTAAAAAAAGGTGGGGGCGCCCTCATGTCATTTTGAGGCCTACCAACCAAGGTCAGGAATTTTACATATACAAAATCTAAATTTAGCAAAAATTAAGGGGGTAGCGCGCTCCTCAGGCACCCCCCTAAATCCGTCCCTGGTCAGATGTGCAAAAACTGGCTACATGATTTGCGAAAATAGGCTACAGTTCACGAAAACTGGCTACAGAAGCTTCAGAAGAAATGTAGTAAATTCCCATGAAAATAAATTCAAAATATCTCAATGATTACGTTCATGAACCTTATATCATTCAGTACATGTGCAAAAATATGAAACCGGTTCATTTTTCTTGAAATTTTTTTTCATTATCTGATTTTCTGTTGTTAATGTACAAAAACTGGCTACTCTACCCTATAATTTTACATTTCTGACAGACTACCCTGAGGGCCGTGATATTACTGATACTGTGTCAAAACTAGTGCTGCCTCAAATCTGGCACCTCGACTCAAATTGTCAAGTTTCAAAATATTTTATAAAATGTCAATGTTGACCAATGGCGAGAGGTTAATTCTTCAGTTTTGACGACTTTTGAGCATAGGCCTATGCTTCAGTTGTAGGCCCTATAATTAGCAATACCAAACCCTTGAAAAAAGTATGGTCAAAATAGAAAAATCACTTTTTTTACAGGGTTAGTCATGGTAATTTGATAATAACTTTTTTAATTCTGACATTAGAGAAAACACAATTCTACTATAAGAAAGAGAGGATTCTCGAGCATGGAAATATTGAGGATTTATCAAAATTAAACTAAATTTAAAATCATTTTTGCACAAGATTCATTAGAGATGGTATACTTTTTTGGGTTTTCAGGTACTCATCTGATGTGGGCGACTTTTTTTCATTTTTTTCCCAATTCAAAGTTTTACAGTGTTTACAAAATTTAACCAATAAATTTAATCTGATTAAATAGGGCAAAAGTTGTGAGATCCGTGGAAATTACTTTTCTTTTAAATGATACATGGCATAATAACATACTATTAGAAAGAGATCCGCAGATTTTAGCATTAAATTGACATTATAAAGTGAAAATTATGGAAAAATAAGCCAATTTGGGGGTCCATGGCCTTGCCTTTGATTTAATGTAAACGTGATGTAAAAACATAGTACTTTTTTTATTACATTTTTCTCATTATCTTGGCAGTGCTACATCCAATTTTCATTCTGTTTAAAGCTGTGATAAGCAGTGGAAAATGCGGATATCATAAACCTTGAAAGATAACTGAAAATTTGATTTTTATTTTTGGTGTGGTATTGCTACTATAAACAGTTGATTTCTCAGGGAGGTCGGGATATTGGGTTCCCTCTAGCTCTGTGGACCCTTCTCTCACAGCAAGCTGTGTACGGACGTGGGGAGTAGAGAGTCAATCATTTGGCTAGGTTACCTCCACTACGGCCGGGAAGGGTGAATGTTGTGGACTTGGACGTAACTACTGTCTACTCTAACCCCTCCTCCAGCCCCCTGCCAAGCTTATCAATATGACATTCGATCTCGTCAGGAAGGTTCATTACCTGCTTGTGGTTTTCCTGAATTGAGCCAAGGTTGGAATTGTCGTCTGCTTGCAGGCCAGACTCAAAACTGGCACTTTCCGTCTTCCTGTTGCTTTTGCACTGGTTAGCAGCATTTTATCATTGTTGCACGGGTACCAGCTCCAGCATCACTCTCCAAGCTGATGTTGGTTTTCCGGACGTCCTGGATTTAAAACTTTGCGGGAAAACGCCGTTGCTACGCGCGGCCGTTGCTAAGCAACGGCCGCGCATAGCAACGACTGCGCGTAGCAACGGCGATCTTTTCCTTGGCAAATGTTCCCTTTCTTAGCTTCTACTGCATCAATTCTGCCAATCTTTTTTTAAAAATCTATCAGAATTTATTGAACTGTTCAAATATTTGCTTAGAAATCATGTTTGAGGGGATCTTTGGCCACCAATACAGCTGCAAACACGGCCACCATGAGTCAAACTTTCTGGCTTTAGTTGTGATGTCATTTCCGGCTGTTCTCAGAGTGATACTCCCTCCCTCCTTTCATCAATAAATAATGGGAACAGCAGGGGGAGGGAGAACAGTGGATGGAAAAGCCAGCAAATCCTTACTCTATAGTCCTGTGTGCTGAATAGGGGTTAATTTGAATTTGAGTGTGTATCATTTAATACAAAATGCAACTGAAATGCATGGATATGCAGACCAAAATATAGGATAATTTTTATAGTATGTTGAATATTATTCAGAACTAAAATTGGATTGAGTTTGAACACTTAGAAATTAAAAAAAGCTCTCAAAGAAATTTCATAAATCACCCTTTCTTGGAGAGTATGTCTATAGGTCCAAAAGTTACCTTTTGTTGCCATGGTTACCAATAGTTTTCAGTGAATTACATCAAAAGACTGAGATGGGGCGCTTTCTCATGTTGAAATTCTTTTTTAGAAGGTCTCAATTGATAAGAAAATGTTTAGTTTGAATGGATTAAGGCTATTATTAAACATTTTCTGATTAGCATTATACTTGAGTTAAACAAGCTAGAACCACACTCAAGTATAACACTATCTAATCTATATTTTTGTTGTCTCATTTAAAAAAAATATGATAAGTTTGCATAATTTCATCCCACTATTAAACAAATTCTGATTAGCATTATTCTTGCACAAGCTAGAAACACACTCAAGTATAATGCTAATTGCTGTGCAATCTTATTTGTATTGTTTAATAAAACCATGATAAATTTGAATGACATTATCCGTTTATTAAACAAATTCTGATTATCATTATTCTTTACATTACACAAGCTAGAACCCGGGCTAGAACCACACTCAAGTATAATGACATGTAGCTCTATAGGGTGTTAAAAGCAAGGGAAAATCTTTGGTTCTATCAAAAGCAGGGGGAAATAAAAAACATAACTATTTCCATATAGGCCTATAACAATGACCTAACAACAGTCCCTAATAATAATACCCTGACACAATTCCCACCGCCCTGACACAGGCCCCAATGCCGTGACAAAGTCCCCAACGCCCTGACACAGTCCCCACCATCCTGACACAGGCCCCTCCGGGCACAGGAATTTTACAGTAAAAAAAAAAAAAAAGATCCAAAATGGGAGGGGTGGGGGGGGGGGGGGGCACACATAGCACGTCCCCCCTATCCCCCCTTCCCCCACCTCTTGTAAGTAGCGGTAATGGCGTCCCCAAGAAGCAGGCCTCATGAATACTGTGTACATACTACAGGTCGTAGGTAGTGTGTGGAGGTCCTACTCCTAGGACTCGACCCAAAAGGCCCCAGACTCGACCCAAAGCCCAAAGACTCGACCCACTGCCCCCAGACTCGACCAACAGCCCCCAGACTCGACCAACAGCACCCAGACTCGACCCACACACACCCACACCCACCCACACACACCCACACACACCCCCACACAATTTGAGAAGCGGGAAACGTTATCCGGCAGTGCCCTGAATGTGTATAAAGAAGTATGCATACTGGAAGGGCCCTGTCCTATGTATAATAAAGTAGTAACCACCGTAGACCTCTACACACTGACGAAGCTGTTGCTAAGCTATGGCCAGGCCTAGAAACGGCCGGGCGAAGTGACTGCAGTTCAGAAAATATCCACAACACCCACTGCTACAACACACCATAACCACCACCCCTACACACTCCCACGCACTCCCCACAGACAAGAGGCGGGAAACGTTATCCGGTGGCACCCTGAATATGTATACCAAATCACAGT
Source organism: Lepidonotus clava (assembly GCA_936440205.1). NCBI lineage: Eukaryota > Metazoa > Annelida > Polychaeta > Phyllodocida > Polynoidae > Lepidonotus > Lepidonotus clava. Next base: position 47,876,520 of record OW387146.1, on the reverse strand, counting down.
ACCGGAAGTTACATTCAACGTTGCTAAGCGCGGCCGTTGCTAAGCAGCAACCACCCTTAGCAACGGTGATTGTGACTACCGCTACGATGACGTTTATGATGAATGTGTTACTTATAGTTGAGCAATTCTAACAATTTTAGGTTTGTTTAAGAACCTGTAGTCTCTATAATACTCGCTGCTATCATCAGATCTTTCTTTCACTTGGATCCACAAACTCAGGGCGGGAAAGTAACCAAAACTGCCCCTGGAGATTGATGATATGGTGGGAGAGTGTAGTGGTTCCAGAACCGCGGCCGTTGCTAAGCTGCGGCCGCCCTTAGCAACGGCGAACGTAAGTCCAATTCACAAGATGTTTATGACAATTTTACAGCTTCTACTGCATCGATTTTGACAATCTTTTTTTTCAAACTTATCAGAATTAAGTGACCTTTTCAAATATTTACATAAGAACCATGCTGGAAGTGTTCTATAGCCACAAACACAGCCGAAACACAGCCACCATTTGTCAGAATAGCCTCTAACCTGGCATTCCAAGTTTTAACTATCAAAGTTACTAGTTGCCCAATTATGAAAATCTTTTTATTCAAATTGATCAGAAAATTGATTCTGAATGGAATTCTTGTTGGTAGAACCATGTTTAAGGGGCCTTTAGCCAAATATTTGGGTGCTGCTTTGCTTTGAGACTTGCTGCTCCCTTACTTGCACTTACTCCCTGTAACAGCAAATCCTGTCAGGCAACAGCAGGGGGAGGGTGCCAGTAGATGGAACAGCTGACTTGTTTTGAGCAAAAGTTACTGACAGTTGCCATGGTTACCAATCTTTAAAGCCTAATTACAGCAAAATACTAAGATGGGGCGCTTTCTCATGTTGAAAATCTTTTTTAGGAGGTCTCATTTGATAAGAACATGTTTGGTTTGAATGGATAAAGGCTATTATTAAACATTTTCTGATTAGCATTATACTTGAGTTAAACAAGCTAGAACCACACTCAAGTATAATGCTAATTGCTGTGCAATCTTATTTGTATTGTTTGATAAAACCATGATAAATTTGAATGACATTATCCGTTTATTAAACAAATTCTGATTATCATTATTCTTTACACAAGCTAGAACCACACTCAAGTATAATGCTATGTAATCTTATTATTTGTATTGTTTTATAAAACCGTGATAAATTTGAATGACTTTATCCGTTTATTAAACAAATTATCATTATCATTATTCTCTACACAAGCTAGAACCACACTCAAGTATAATGCTATGTATTTTCTATATTTTTTGTCTCATTTGATAAAACCACGATAAGTTTGGGTAAATTCATCCCATTATTAAACAAATTCTGATTAGCATTATTCTTGCACAAGCTAGAACCACACTCAAGTATAACGGTATGTAATTTGTATCTTATTTGTATTGTTTGATAATACCATGATACCTGTGAGTGAATATATATCCTTTTATTAAACAAATTCTGATTAGCATTATTCTTGGCACAAGCTAGAACCACACTCAAGTATAATGGTACACACACTACCCACGGCACTCACGCACTACCCATGGCCCTAGCTCATGCACTACGCACAGCACCCATGCACTGCGCATGACTCCCACACACTAACCATGGCACCCACACACTACCCACGGCACCCACACACTACCCACGGCACCCACACACTACCCACGGCACCCACACACTACCCACGGCACCCACACACTACCCACGGCACCCACACACTACCCACGGCACCCACACACTACCCACGACACCCACACACTACCCACGGCACCTACACACTACCCACGGCACCCACACACTACCCACGGCACCCACACACTACCCACGGCACCCACACACGGGGGTGTAGATGGGGGGGTCCCATGTCCCGTGTCGAATTTAAAAAACGGCCGTGTCCCCTGTCGTTATACTTGACTTTAGAGGTCTGTCCCCTGTCGAATTTAAGAAATAACCCTGTCCCCTTTCACTATCTTTTTAAGGCTCCTGTCCCCTGTCGAATTTACGGAAAGGGCCATGTCATTTGTCACTAAATTGCCATGTCGCCTGTCGATTTTAAGAAACAGCCATGTCGCCCTGTCGAATTTAAGAAATGCCCCTGTCGCCCTGTCGAATTTAGGCATCCACCCCCATACACACTACCCACGGCACCCACACACTACCCACGGCACCCACACACTACCCACGGCACCCACACACTACCCACGGCACCCACACACTACCCACGGCACCTACACACTGCCCACGGCACCCACACACTACCCACGGCACCTACACACTGCCCACAGCCTTTACAAACTGCCCAGGGCTTCCCGCCACCTTCAGCGGGAAATGACCCAAACTGTGCTTGGAGATTTAGGGAAATGGTCGGAGATTGAAGGGGTTATGTCACTTCCGGCCGTCACGCCGGGTCAGGTCAAAGGTCACTACCTGTTGTAAGTAGCGGTAATGACAAAGCAGGCATGTTGTGCATCACACTCAGTGTTAGCAGAAGATTACCAAGTAATTCTAGCTTTTCTTTAGCTGAATTTGACACCTACGACTTCATACAATACCCTGTGCCTCCACACACTAGTCTAATTGGTGTTACTAAGCACCGGCGGCCGTTGCTAAGCGACGGCTGCCCTTAGCAACGGCGAACGTAACTGCAATTCAGAGGATGTTTACTGCTCCCACACATAATCCATAACTCCCACTAAGTACCACAATTTCCACACACTTGCTACGGCCTCCACACCCTCCCCATGGCCTCCAGTTATTAAGGATTTGAGACTTTTTACCTGAATTGAGCCAAAACTGGAATTGTCGTCTGTACAGCTCTTACTCTGATGTCACTTCCTGTTGTTCTCAAAGTTATACTCCCTCCCCCTGTACATCAATCATACATGGGAACAGCAGGGGGAGGGAGAACAGGAGATGGAACAGCCAGCAAATCCTGGCTCTATAGATCTATCTACTGAATAGGGGTCAATTTGAATTTGTCTTTCAATCATTACATATAAAATGCAACTAAAATGCATGTTTATGAACACTAAAACATATAATAATTTCTATAGTATCTTGAATATTATTCAAAATTAGAATTGGATTGAGTTTAGAAACTAAGGAATTCAAAACAGCTCTCAATGAAACTTTATAAATGTCCCCTTTTTGCAAAATGAATCTATAGGTCAAAAAGTTACCATTTGTTGCCATGGTTACCAATAGTTGTCAGTGAATTACAGCAAAATACTAAGATGGGGCGCTTTCTCATGTTGAAATTCTTTTTTAGGAGGTCTCATTTGATAAGAAAATGTTTAGTTTGAAAGGATTAAGGCTATTATTAAACATTTTCTGATTAGCATTATACTTGAGTTAAACAAGCTAGAACCACACTCAAGTATAATGCTATGTAATTTATACTATTTTTATCTCATTTAATAAAACCATGATAATTTTGAGTAAATTCATCCCTTTATTAAACAGATTCTGATAAGCATTATTCTTTCGACAAGCTGGAACCACACTCAAGTATAATACTATGGAGTTCCTCTAGAATCATTCTTATTGAAGGAGATGTACTCACCCCTACAACGCCCCACTCGACCCTCCACTCACCCGCACAACACTTCACCCAACCCAACAGACCCTCACAACACCTCACTCACCCCCACAACGCCCCTAGAATCATGGGGTTGGACAGATAATGCATATTCCGGAGCCGTTACAAAAATAATGCAATCCAAATATTTATGAAATACATCTTCTTCACAAAATATATTTCGCGGTTTAGGGCTTCCAATATTGCCTTTTTTATTTGGCATGTACATTCATTGTAAAGTATGGGACGACACTTTTGGATTGGGGGAAAATGGGATCCAAAAAACGTACCCTGAAAACCCACACTTTCTTCATGAAAGGGGGATAATGAAAATAAGTTGAATGTTTTAATTTGTAAGAACTTATAATTCATTAGTTAGTAATGCATTATATAATAATGTATTATAACGAGGTTAATGTATAGTAAAATTGTATTTGATGGAAAACATCCAGTTTATTTATGTTGTGAAAATGCGGGAGGCTCCGAGGTATGCATTATCTGGGCCGAGGTATGCACTTTCTGTACGCTTGCTCCGGAATATGCATTATCTGTCCATCAGCTTGTAGAATGCCTCCTCTGAGTCTGACCCATCGCCCAGGGCGGGAAAGTAACCCAAACTGACCCTGGAGATTGAAGGAATGGTCGGAGAGTGTAGTGGTCAAAGGTCACTTCCGCGGTGAAGGCCGTTGCTACGCGACGGCCGCGCGTAGCAACGGCCGCGCGTAGCAACAGCGAAAGTGACTGCAATTCAGATGATGTTTACAACTCCCACAGTCGACCTACTGCTCCCAAACACTCCCTACAACTCCTACACACTCCCTACAGCTAGCTGCCAAACACTCAGGTCTATAGAGAGTCCTCGATGCCTGCTGGGTTGCTTAGCGCGGCCGTTGCTAAGCAGCGTCGTGTCATACTACCGCTATTGGGACTGGTTTGGAAAATGTTTCTTTTCTCAGCTCCTATTGCATCAATTTTGACAATCTTTTTTTTAAAACATATCAAAATTGTGTGTGATTTTCAAATTTTTGCATGGAAAACAAGAAAGAAGGGCTCTATGGCCACAAACATGGCCGCAAACACGGCAACCATTTGCCAAACATAAACAAATAGCCTCTACTCTGACACTATTTTTAAGTTTCAACCATTTAACTTTCTAGTTGGCAGACTTTGACAATCTTGCTTTTCAAAGTGATAAGAAAATTGATTCTGAATTGGATTCTTGTATTAGAACTATGTTAATGAGAGCCTATGGCCACAAATGTGGCTTCTGCTTTGCTTTGAGGCTAGCTGCTCCCTTACTTGTACTTACTCCCTGTAACTGCTGATCCTGTCAGGCAACAGCAGGGGGAGGGTGCCAGTAGATGGAACAGCTGACTTGTTTGCAGCAAAAGTTACTGACAGTAGCTATGGTTACCAATCTTTTTAGGCTTATTACAGCAAAATACTAAGATGGGGCGCTTTCTCATGTCGAAATTCTTTTTTAGGAGGTCTCATTTGATAAGAAAATGTTTAGTTTGAATGGATAAAGGCTATTATTAAACATTTTCTGATTAGCATTATACTTGAGTTAAACAAGCTAGAACCACACTCAAGTATAATACTATGTATTTTATATATTGTTACAGTTTGTATAGTTTGATAAGACAATGATAAATTTGAGTGAATTTATCCTTTTATTAAACAAATTCTAATTAGGGGCTCTGGATGGGGGGGTCCTGTGTCCCGTGTCGAATTTGAAAAAAGGCCGTGTCACCTGTCACTATACGCCATATGCGGGTCTAAAAATGAAGCATCGCGCGGCAAATTTTCGCGGAAATCGCGAACGGAGGTTGGGTGGACGTTTAACATAGGATGCTATGGAGGAAAACATCTTATTTCGCGATAACTTTTTAGATATCGCTCCAATCTTTTTACAGTAAATAAGAAAAAGTTTAGAATTGATCCCAGGAATGCGATACAACCCTTCAAATTTTCGTAATTCGCTAATATTTCGCATAATTGCGAAAATTCGCGTTTTCTCCATAGGCCCCAATGCTAAACGTGGTCACTTCTGGAGCCCAGTATTTCACCGCGCGATCTCGGAAATCGCGGGGATACCGCTGACCCGTTTACTCCGTGTATCACAGATTACACCCATGTCTCATGTCGAATTTAAGAAATAGCCATGTCGCATGTCACTATGATTAAAAGCTCCTGTCCCATGTCGAATTTAAGAACAGGGCCATGTCATTTGTCACTAAATTCCTATGTCGCATGTCGAATTTAAAAAACGGCTGTGTCGCCGTGTCGAATTTAAGAAATGCCCGTGTCGCCATGTCGATTTTAGTGGTCCAGACCCCCTAATTAGTATTATTCTTTCCACAAGCTAGAACCACACTCAAGTATAATGCTATGCAATCTTATTTGTATTGTTTGATAAAACCGTGATAAATTTGAATGACTTCATCCTTTTATTAAACAAATTCTGATTATCACTGCCTCTAGACACTGCCCACTGTAGTGTAATGGCGGGAAAAGCCGCCGGGTAACCTGACCTGACCCGGCGAGGTCAAAGCTAGGTCACTTCCTGTTGTAAGTAGCGATTATGGCGTCCCCACGAAGCAGCTGGGCCTCATGAATAGTGTGTGGATGTCCTAAGTAGTGTGTGGAAGTCGGAGGTAGTGTGTGGAGGTCCTAGGTTGTGTGTTATCATCATGAACATCTTCTGTATTGCAGTTACGAGCACCGTTGCTACGCGCGGCTGCCCGTTGCTAAGCAACGGCCGGCTCTAGCAACGACGATCTAGCTGCAAATTCAGAAACTGCAAACGGTTTCTTTTCTCAGCTTCTACTGCATCGATTTTGCCAATTTTTTTTTTCAACGTTATCAGAATTTAAAGAGCTTTTTGAATATTTGCATTAGAACCATGTTAGAAGGGATCTATGGCCACAAACACGGCCGCTGCTTTGCTTTGAGACTAGCTGCTCCTTTAGTTGTACTTACTCCCTTTGGCAGCTGATCCTGTCAGGCAACAGCAGGGGGAGGGTGCCAGTAGATGGAACAGCTGACTTGTTTTCAGCAAAAGTTACTGACAGTTGCTATGGTTACCAATCTTTTAAGCCTAATTACAACAAAATACTAAGATGGGGTGCTTTCTCACATTGAAATTCTTTTTTAGGAGATCTTAATTGATAAGAAAATGTTTGGTTTGAATGGATAGAGGCTATTATTAAACATTTTCTGATTAGCATTATACTTGAGTTAAACAAGCTAGAACCACACTCAAGTATAATGCTATGTCATTTATATATTTTTATCTCAATTGATAAAACCATGGTAGGTTTGAGTAAATTCATCCCATTATTAAACACACTCTGATTAGCATTATTCTTGCACAAGCTAGAACCACACTCCAGTATAATGCTATTCAATCTTATTTGTATTTTTTGATAAAACCATTTTATATTTGAATGATCTTATCCTTTTATTAAGCAAATTCTGATTATCATTATTCTTTACGCAAGCTAGAACCACACTCAAGTATAATGCTATGTAATTTATATATTTTTGTCTAATAAAACCATGATAATTTTGGGTTAAATCATCCCTCCCCAACACATCCATACCACCCCCCACAGGCCACACACTCCCCCAATGCACATCCCTCAACCCAATGCAGGCACTCACTGTGGTAGTCATTCACTATGGCCCCAGCCTGGGGCCCCAGCCACTCACTACGACCTCAGACACTCACCACATCCCTCGGACACTCACCACGGCCCTCAGACACTCATCATGACAAGCTAGAACCACACTCAAGTACAATGCAACGCCATCATATTTGTATTGTTTGATAAAACCATTATAAATTTGAATTACTTTATCCGTTTATTAAACAAATTATCATTATCATTATTCTTGCACAAGCTAGAACCACTCTCAAGTATAACACTATCTAATCTGTATATTTGTTGTCTCATTTAATAAAAACATGATAAGTTTGCGTAAATTCATCCCATTATTAAACATATTCTGATTAGCATTATTCTTAGACAAGCTAGAACCACACTCAAGTATAATGCTATCTAGATTCTAATTTGTATAATATTTTTCTTATTTGCTAAGACCATAATAGGTTTGAGAAAATTTGTCTTTTTATTAAACAAATTCTGATTAGCATTATTCTTTGCATAAGTTAATCCACACTCAAGTATAATGCTATGTGATTTATTTCTTATTTAATAAAACCATGATAACTATGAGTAAATTCATTCTATTATTAAATAAATTCTGATGAGGATTATTCTTGCACAAGCTAGAACCACACTCAAGTATAATGTCCCCCCCCCACACACACACACTCCCCACCTCCCCCACACACTCCCCCCTCCCCCCCCCTGGCCTCCCCTCACTCCCCTCACTCCCCCCCCCCGACCTCCCCTCACTCCCCCTCCGACTTCCCCACAAACTATAAGACAATAGAGCAATACCCCTAGCCACACAATCCCCATGGCCACCACACACTCCCCACACACCCGGGCCCACAGCATCCAAACACTTCTGATGACCTCCATGTTGATTGAGTGGCGGGAAAAGCCTCAAAACGTTATCCGGCAACTAATGGCACCCCCTGTGGCCGTTTTTGGTACTAGGCGAACTAAAAAAGTCCCCAGCCCCCAGACCCGACCCTCAGTCCCCAGACCCCACCCTCAGTCCCCAGACTCGACCCTCAGTCCCCAGACTCGACCCTCAGTCCCCAGACTCGACCCTCAGCCCCCAGACTCGACCCTCAGCCCCAAGACATTGCTAAGGACTACGCGCGGCCGTTGCTAAGCAACAGCCGCGCGTAGTTACGGCCGTCCTTAGCAACACTTAATGACGGCGATTGTGAATGATGTGAAAAATATTTGTTTTCTCATCTTCTAGTGCATCGATTTTGACAATCTTTTTTTTTAAACTTATCAGAATTTAGTGACCTTTTCAAATATTTACATAAGAACCATGTTAGAAGGGATCTATAGCCGCAAACCCGGCCACCATTTGCCAAAACAACCTAGCAACGGCAGTGAGTATCCACCTGCAAAGTCCGCGATCGTAGTTTGGCGCTTTTAACAGCATAAGTACGCAATGCAAAGCAAATCTGACCTTGTATTCTATTAGGGGTCACAATTCTAAGCTGCTGGTTTTTTTCCTGGGTACAAAAGACCCATTTTGAAGGATTTGAGACCATTTGTTTGGCGAATGTCTTCTGCTCACACTTCCGGCTGTTCTCCCAGTGATACTCCCTCCTGCCTAATGTTGATCACATATGGGAACAGCAGGGGGAGGGAGGACAGTAAATGGAACAGCCAGGAATCCTCACTTTATAGACCTGTGTACTGAATAGGGGTTAATTTGAATTTGTCTTTCAATCATTTCACACAAAATGCAATTAAAATGCATGTTTGTGAACACCTGAATATATAATAATTTCTATAGTATGATGAATATTATTCAGAATCAAAATTGGATTGAGTTTAAACAATTAGCAATCCAAAACAACTCTTGAGAATACTTTATAAATGACCCTCTCTTGAATAGTGGGTCTATAGGCTCAAAAGTTACCTTTAGTTGCCATGGTTACCAAAAGTTTTCAGTGAATTACAACAAAATACTAAGATGGGGCGCTTTCTCATGTTGAAATTCTTCTTTAGAAGGGCTTATTTGATAAGAAAATGTTGAGTTTGAAAGGATTAAGGCTATTATTAAACATTTTCTGATTAGCATTATACTTGAGTTAAACAAGCTAGAACCGTCCTCAAGTATAATGCTATTTAATTTCTATCATATTTGTTTTGTTTGCGAAAACCATAATTAGTTTGACACTCACTACACCTTCTGACCTAGACACTCACTACGACCCACAGACACTCATTAAGCCACCTTCACACGAGTCTGTATAAGCCTCCAGACTCGACCCTCAGCCTCCAGACTCGACCCTCAGCCCCCAGACTCGACCCTCAGCCCCCAGACTCGACCCTCAACCTCCAGACTCGACCCTCAGCCCCCAGACTCGACCCTCAGCCTCCAGACTCGACCCTCAACCTCCAGACTTGACCCATCATGACCCTGGTATAACCCCCTCCCCCCCCCCCCACACACACACACCCACCCGGCCCTAGGATGCCCAGAGTGGCGGGAAATGTTATCCGGCGGCACCCCAAACATGTATATGAAAGCAGAATACCGGAAGGGCCCTGCTCTGTGGATAATGAAGTGGTCTGACTCGTCTCACAGCCTCCAGACTCGACCCACAGCCTCCAGACTCGATCCACATCCTCCAGACTCAATCCATGGCCTCCAGACTCAATCTTTTGACTCAATCAGGGCGGGAAATGGGCCAAACCTCTGCTTGGAGATCGAGTGATGCTTAGATCTGCGGTTGCGTCGTTGCTAAGGGCGGGCCGCGCTTAGCAACGTCCAGTTTTAGGACTTCCCATCAAATCTGCACAGCCTCCAGACACGACCTACGGCCTCCACTAGAATTTGGATTCTTTAGGTCGAGTCTGAAGGCCCTGGATTCAGTCTAGAGGATGTGGGTCGAGTCTGGGGGCCGTGAATCTTCTGAATTGCAGTCACAATCGCCGTTGCTAAGGGCGGCCCGCGCTTAGCAACGACGAGTGAGACTATGTGACGAATACAGCACTCATTGTGAACCAAATTATACAATATTAGGCTTATTTAAGAGTGACTTATCTCTACAATAATCGCAGCAAACTGTCAAAATCTAGCAATTTTGTTGTAAAACTTGTTACTGTGTTCTGGCCGATGCTTTGCTTTGAGACTAGCTGCTCCCTTACTTGCACTTACTCCCTGTGACAGCAGATCATGTCAGGCAACAGCAGGGGGAGGGTGCCAGTAGATGGAACAGCTGACTTGTTTTCAGCAAAAGTTACTGACAGTTGCTATGGTTACCAATATTTTAAGCCTAATTACAGCAAAATACTGAGATGGGGCGCTTTCTCATATTGAAAATCTTTTTTAGGAGGTCTCATTTGATAAGAAAATGTTTAGTTTGAATGGATTAGGGCTATTATTAAACATTTTCTGATTAGCATTATACTTGAGTTAAACAAGCTAGAACCACACTCAAGTATAATGCTATGTAATCATTTAATAAACTATGATAAGTATGAGTAAATTCATCACATTATTAAACGAATTCTGATTAGCATTATTCTTACACAAACTAGAACCACACTCAAGTATAATGCTATGTAATCTTATTTGTTTTGTTTGATAAAATTGTGATAAATTTTATGAATTCATCCTTTTATTAAACAAATTCAGATTATCATTATTCTTTACACAAGCTAGAACCACACTCAAGTATAATGCTATGAAGTTCCTGCTCCTGCAGAGTTATTCTAGTTGATTGATATGTACTTATAGCAGTTTAAGCCAGGTGGGGAAGTGCATGGGGTCAGGTAGGGTATGTGTTGAATGCCGGGGAAGATTAACATGGGAAGATTAACAACATATATTTTCAAATAACAATGGTATCTATTTCACATCCAGACAATTTCACCAAAATGAATTTGTTATCTTATTCAATTCAGCAATAACATGAAAAATGTTAAGAAATTTCTGTAGCATTTTCCAGCTGTCTAAAATTTTAAAAACATATTTGTAAGACAGTCTCGGGCTACAATTTTTAATTCACTTTAGATTAATAAAATATTTTCTCTAAATGTCATGGAAAATTTAAATTCCGAAATATTTAAAATGCTTCAATTCACCTGCAAAGTCCTTTAAAACGATCACATCCTGACACAAGTCATTTTGGGATTAATTTGGAAAATGAACTCTGAACTGGCTGAAGTCCCCAAACACTCCCTGACTCCCCAAACTCGACCTACAGCTTCCATACAGTGTGTGGTCTGGAAGCTGTAGGTCACACTACCAACGACTCCCACTGGACCCTACAACCCTCAGGGCGGGAAAATGACTAAAACTGTGCTTGGAAATGGTCAGATGAGAAGGAAATGGTCGGAGATTGAAGTGGTTCTCAAGGGCGGCCTAGCAACACCCTGCACGTCCTACGACGCCCCACACTGTCACAATTGCATTATACTTGAGTGTGGTTCTAGTTCAAATAGTCATGTCACATGTCCCTAAGTTTCTGTGTCCCATGTCGAATTTAAGCAATGACCATGTCGTCCGTGTCGAATTTAAGAAACATCCGTCTCGCTGTGTCGAATTTAGTAGTCAAGACCCATACACATAACCAACGTGTAGTGGCGGGAACATCTCACCGGTTAACATCGTCTGAACCGGCGAGGTCAAAGTTCATTTCCGGTTTTCTAAGTAGCGGTAATGGCGCCCTGGCGATCTTATCTGCGAGGTACAGAAGATGTTTATGATGATAACACACTCCAGACTTGTCCCACGGCCTCCAGACTCGACCCAGGGCCCCTAGACTCAGCTCATATCCTCCAGACTTAATCAATAGTTCAAAGATTGAAGGCGTTGCTACGCGCGGCCGTTGCTAAGCAGCGCGGCCGTTGCTAAGCAGGGCGGCTGTTGCTAAGCAACGGCCCGCCCTATGAACGACGATTGTGAGTACACAACGACCGCTTTCGGCGGCTCTTACAATCAAATTAATTGTCTTGACATCCTCCCCACCGCACTGACTACTTCTCAACAACTCAGACATCTCTCTAGATCTATTATGATCTCCTCTCCGCAACACACGCACACTATTCTCGATACCTAAAGTGGGAAATTGACCAAAACTGTGCATGGAGAGTGAGGGAGAGTGACAGGCAGGGCAGGTGCTAAGTGGTGCATAGCAACGGTGTATCGGCGATTGTGACTTCATTTCAGAAGATATTTAAGTCAGTTGCAGCACTTGTACATGAGCTATGTTCACAACATTTAAGTTTTTTAAGAGCCATTTATCTATATAACAATCGTTGTTATTGCCAGGGGTTTCTTTTCTTTGTTTGCTGAGAACTTTGACAGGAAACACTTAGCAAATGTCTTCTGCCCTTCTGGCTGTTCTCTGAGTGATACTCCCTCCCCACTCTTAGCTATATTACAATAGAACAGCAGGGGGAGGCAGGACAACAGATGGGCCACCCACCAAATCCTGTCTCTATAGACCTACCTACTGAGTGAGAGTTACTTTGAATTAGTCTTTTCATCATTTCATACAAAATGCAACTAAAATGCATGCTTATAAACACCAAAATAGATGACAATTTCTAAAGTATGTTGAATATTATTCAGAATTAAAATTGGATTGAGTTTAGACACTTAGAAATTCAAAACAACTTTTAAGAAAACTTCATAAATGACCCTTTCTTGAGGAGTAAGTATATAAGCCCAAAAGTTACCTTCTGTTGCCATGGTTACCAATAGTTTTCAGTGAATTACAACAAAATACTGAGATGGGGTGCTTTCTCATGTTGAAATTCTTTTTTAGCAGGTCTCATTTGATAAGAAAATGTTTACTTTGAATGGATAAAGGCTATTATTAAACATTTTCTGATTAGCATTATACTTGAGTTAAACAAGCTAGAACCACACTCAAGTATAACGCTATATGTAATTTATATCATATTTGTCTATCTTGCTAAGGCCATACATTTTATAATGAGTTTGAAGGAATTTATTCTGATTAGCATTAGCCCTTCCTGCCTGTATGGGGGGTCTAGATGGGGGGGGGGGTCCCCATGTCGCATGTCGAATTTAAGAATTGGCTCTGTCGCATGTCATTATATTTCTAAAAGCTCTGTCTTTGTCACTAAGGTCCATGTCACCTGTCGATTTTAAGAATTGGCCATTTCGCAATGTCGAATTTAAGAATGAGCCCTGTCGCATGTCAGTAAGCCAAAAAACGGCCGTGTCGCCATGTCGAATTTAGGCGTCTAGACCCATTGTATGTCCTAGACTCACTGCCCCGACACCCTCCCTACAGTGCTCAGAGCGGGAAAACAACATACATTCTGCATGGAGATTGATGGAATGGCCGGAGAGTGTATGCGTGGTCGTTGCTAAGCAACGGCCACACATAGCAACGGCGATCATGACGTTTGTTTATGGCACGACCACAACACCCCACACAACCCTAGAGACTTGATCCACATCCCCATACTCAACCCTAATCCTTCAGACTAAAGCAAGGGCCTCCAGACCCAACCCAAAGCCTCCAGAATCGACTACAGCTTCTGTTGCCCAGTGGTGGCGGCTGTTGCTAAGCAATTGTTGCTCAACCTACACCTCCCACACTCGACCTACAGATTCCACACTTTACCTACACCTCCCACACTTGACCTACATCTCCCACACTTGACCTACACTGGCTACAGCTTCCACACTCGACCTACAGCTTCCACACTTGACCTATAGCTTCCACACTCAACCTACACGTCCCACACTCGATCTACACTGGCTACCGCTTTCACACTCGACCTACACCTCCCATACCTCTACACCCTACACACACCACCTACAGCTTCCACTCACCACCTATGACTTCCACACACCACCTACAACTTCCACACACCACCTACGACTTCCACACATCACCTATGACTTCCACACATCACCTACGACTTCCACAAAGCACAGCTTCAACACTGTAGTGTGGTGGCGGGAATTAGTAATCTTATTTGTATTGTTTGATAAAATAACAATGAATTTGGATGACATTATCCGTTTATTAAACAAATTATCATTATCGTTATTCTTTACACAAGCTAGAACCACACTCAAGTATAATCCTATGTAAATTATATATTATATTTTATCTCATTTAATAAAAGCATGATAGGTTTCAGTGAATTCATCCCTTTATTAAACAGATTCTGATTAGCATTATTCTTTTGACAAGTTAGAACCACACTCAAGTATAATGTTATGTAATTTATATATCTTTTGTCTCATTTAATAAAACCTTGATAAGTTTGAATAAATTCTTCCTGTTATTAAACAAATTCTGATGAGCATTATCCTTGCACAAGCTAAAACCGTTCTCAAGTATAATTCTGTGTGATGCATATATCTTATTTGCCTCATTTGATAAGACCATGATATAAGTGTGAGAGAATGTATCTTTTCAATAAAAAGATTCTGATTAGCATATTATACTTTGCATAAGTTAGAACCTAGCCACACACTAGCTACTCCCTCCCCCCTACACACACACTGCCCACAGCGACCAAACACTACCACTGCCCACAACACACTGCCCACAGCAACCACTGCTCAAGGCCCCCACACACTGCCCACAGCGACCAGACACTGCACTAGGACTCCCCTCACGGCCTCAGGATGCTCAGGGCGGGTAAATAACCCAAACTGCCCATGGAGAATAATGGTATGGTTGGAGAGTGTAGGAACAGGAACGGCGACCTGGGTCAAAGGTCATTTCCTGAATCTCGGGAGATGAGGCTGTGGGCAGTGTGTGTAGCAGCCTCCAGACTCGACCCAGGGCCTCCAGACTCGGCCCACGGCCCTCAGAGACTTACCACAGCCCTCAGACACACAATTAAGGCCACCAGACCCTGTGCAAAAGTCGTTGGGAGTGTCTGAAGGCCTCGGTGACGGCCGTTGCTACGCTACATTGCTTAGCAACAGCCGCGCGTAGCAACGGCCGCGAGTAGCAACGGCGATCTTGTCTGTAACAAATGTTTATTTTCTTAGCTTCTACTGCATCGATTTTGACAATTTTTTTTTTAACTTATCAGAATTTAGTGTTCTTTTCAAATATTTGCGTGGGAACCATGTTAGAGGTGTTCTATGGCCACAAACACGGCCACCATCTGCCAAACAGAAACAAATAGTCTCTAACCTGACATTCTAAGTTTCAGTCATTTAACTTTCTAGTTGACATGACAATCTTGCTTTTTAAATTGATCAGAAAAATGATTCTGAATTGGATTCTTGTGTTAGAACCATGTTAATGAGAGCCTATGGCCACACATGTGGCCGCTGCTTTGCTTTGAGACTAGCTGCTCCTTTATTTGCACTTACTCCCTGTAACTGCTGATCCTATTAGGCAGCAGCAGGGGGAGGGTGCCAGTAAATGGAACAGATGTCTTCTTTTCAGCAAAAGTTACTCACAATTGCTATGGTTACCAATCTTTTTAGGCTAATTAAAGCAAAATACTAAGATGGGGCGCTTTCTCATGTTGAAATTCTTTTTCAGGAGGTCTCATTTGATAAGAAAATGTTTGGTTTGAATGGATTAAGGCTATTATTAAACATTTTCTGATTACCATTATACTTGAGTTAAATTAAACAAGCTAGAACCACACACAAGTAGAATGCTTTATCTTATTTGTATCATTTGGTAAATGGGGGGGGGTCCCATTGAAATGATGTCATTTTTAAAGGGGGGTCAAGGGTCGCATGACAAAACATGACAAGGGGGAGGGGGGTCAAAAAAGGTCAAAAATAGCATGACGTCATTTATGGATGACGCCTAAGACCATGATAAGTCCCCAACGCCTTGACACAGCCACCAACGCCCTGACACAGTTCCCAACACCCTGACACAGCCACCAACGCCCTGATGATGTCCCCTGACACACTGCACATGACCTTGATGCAGTCCCCACCACCCTGACACCGCCCCCACCACCCTGACACCGCCCCCACCACCCTGACACTGCCCCCACCACCCTGACACAACCCCCACCGCTCTGACACTGCCCCCACCACCCTGACACTGCCCCCACCACCCTGACACCGCCCCCACCACCCTGACACAGTCCCCACCACCCTGACACAGCCTCCACCACCCTGACATCGCCCCCACCACCCTGACACAGCCCCCACCACCCTGACACCGCCCCCACCACCCTGACACTGCCCCCACCACCCTGACACCGCCCCCACCACCCTGACACAGTCCCCACCACCCTGACACAGCCTCCACCACCCTGACATCGCCCCCACCACCCTGACACAGCCCCCACCACCCTGACACCGCCCCCACCACCCTGACACCGCCCCCACCACCCTGACACCGCCCCCACCACCCTGACACAGCCCCCACCACCCTGACACAGTCCCCACCACCCTGACACAGCCTCCACCACCCTGACATCGCCCCCACCACCCTGACACCGCCCCCACCACCCTGACACAGCCCCCACCACCCTGACACAGTCCCCACCACCCTGACACCGTCCCCACCACCCTGACATCGCCCCCACCACCCTGACACAGCCCCCACCACCCTGACACCGCCCCCACCACCCTGACACCGCCCCCACCACCCTGACACCGCCCCCACCACCCTGACACCGCCCCCACCACCCTGACACCGCCCCCACCACCCTGACACCGCCCCCACCACCCTGACACCGCCCCCACCACCCTGACACCGCCCCCACCACCCTGACACAGCCCCCACCGCCCTGACACAGTCCCCACCGCCCTGACACCGCCCCCACCACCCTGACACCGCCCCCACCACCCTGACACAGCCCCCACCACCCTGACACATTCCCCACCTCCCTGACACAGTCCCCACTACCCTGACACAATCCTCACCACCCTCACACAGTCCCCACCACCCTCACACAGTCCCCACTGCCCTCTCACAGTCCTTAACGCCCTGACACAGTCCCCACCACCGTGACACAGTATCCACCGCCCTGACACAGTCCCCAACGCCCTGACACCGTTGCTATGCATCGGCGGCCGCGATTTTGACTGATTTGAAAAGTGTTTCTTTTCTTAGCTTCTACTGCACGGATTTTGCCAATTTTTATTTTGTGACCTTTTCAAATATCTACATAGGAATCATGTTAGAGGAGATCAATGGCCTACAACAGCAGAACCGGATGGGCCCCGACCTACAACCAATGATGGTATAGCAATGATATTTTTGCAACAACCACCACACACTCCCCACGCACTTTAGACACTCCCCACGTGCCACGTCTTCCACAAGGCTCCAACTCACAATGAAAGCACCCACAGGCGGCTGTTGCTAAGTGGAAGCAGTAGTTGCTATGCAACGGCTGCCCTTAGCAACTGCGATCGTGACTCTAATTCAGAACTGAGGATGGCATCCACACACTCCCCATGTCCTCTAGGCAATTCCCACACCCTCCAGTCACTCCCCCCACGTCCTCCGTACACCAAAAATATTATAGCTACTATAATATTGGAGGCTCGTTGCATATACACTCCCTGTTTACCTGCTACGTCTGGAAGTGTTGTCTGCTTATGGTGTTGTCACAGATCACACTTGTGATGTCACTTCCTGCAGTTCTCTTAGTGATACTTCCTTCCCCCTCATTTCAATCATATATGGGAACAGCAGGAGGAGGGAGAAGAGCAGATGGAACAGCCAGCAAATCCTGTCTCTATAGACCTGTCTACTGAGTGAGGGTTAATTCAAATTTGTCTTTTGATCATTTTATACAAAATGCGACTGAAATGCATGCTTATTAACACCAAAATGTATGACAGTATCAATAGTATTTCTCAAAAATAAATTTTTCTTATCCTGATCGACAAAGGGATAGACAGTTATCCTGAACTGAAGAGTGCGACAGGATATCTGCCTGGCATTTATTTGCTATAGGTGGACCCAACGGTAGAGCCAGTTGTCCATGGCCCAAGACAACAGCCACACGCCTTGAGGGAGAAAATCGTCACAAACCTCAAGGAAATGGAAGACGATCCTCATATCATGAAGGTTACAGAACCTACAGACTGGGTGAACTCCATGGTTTAGGTGGTCAAGAACGACAAGGTGAGGATCTGCTAAGCTCCGCGCGACCTGAACAAGGCCGTGAAAAGGGAACACTACCCGACACCGATCAAGTTTGCTGACAACTTTCAACACCCCGGTAGGACGATACTGTTGGATGAGGTTACCATTCGACATAAAATCAGCACCTGAAATCTTTCAAAGGATTATGGACACAATGTTAGAAGACATCGACGGTGGACGCGCTGTAATGGATGACGTCCTGGTCGCAGGGAGAAATAGTAAACACCATGACACAATCATGGAGAAGGTAGTTAGGTGAGCTATGGAGTGGAATCTGAAGCTGAACTTGAAATGCCAGATCTGGAAGCCCAGAGTCAAGTACGTGGGACATGTAGTGTTAGCAGAAGGACTGAAAGTCGACCCAGACAAGGTGCTGGCAGTGAGTGAGATGCCCAAACCAGAATCCAAGGAGGATATCCAGAGGTTCCTGGGATTCATACAGTACATTGGGAAATTTATTCCTGGTCTGAGTGAGGTGGACTGACCACTATGCGAGCTTACCAGGAAGGACATGGACTCCTTCTGGGAGGAACCGCAGCAGCAGAGCTTCGACCGACTGAAAGAATTGTGCTGCGACACTCCAGTCTTGGTCTACTAGGATGTCAAGAAGTTATGCCGTAGGTGGAGTACTACTACAAGACGACAGGCCAGTGGAACAGCTACATGCAGATTGAGAAGAAGACCCTTGCGATAGTCCACTGGTGCAAGAAATTTCACCATTACATCGTTGGCAAGGAAGTACTGATCGAAAGTGACCATAAAACTCTACAGGTTATAATTACACTTCACCTGTTTACCTGCCAAGTCATGCTTTGAGAGTGGAGCCAGTAGCCCTGGGCTGAATGGGATGCTGGCTTCTCATTGGTCAATATTCCAGGTCCAGGCGTATCCACTAGAAGATCAATACTCTGACTGATCTACATGCTATAAAGCGTGTCCACCTGAGCATACTAATCAGCTTGCTGATCTACAATCATAATGTGACAGGTATATTCACCAAGCCCCTACTAGCAGCACCGATGCGGCTACAAACCATGATGTTATGACTACAGCGATACAACCTCAACGTGTGCTACAAACCAGGGGAGGATATCCCTATGGGCGACACCCTGAGTCGGGCAAATCTGCTTGACACGGAGCCAGACATCAAACCTGTGAGCGTGAACATGGTGAACTACATCACAGTCACCCAGACTAAATATTGCGGCTTCCAAGAGGCGACCACCAATGAGCTGTACCAACTCTACCAAATCATTATGAAGGGTTGGCCATACACCAAGGACCAAATGCCACACAGCATCCAGCAGTACTGGACAAACAGGGATGAGCTCTCAGTCTCTGACGGCATTATCTACAAGGTATGGGAATTGTTGTACCACTGAGCCTGAGACCCGAAATGCTGAGACAATTCCACGAGACGAACATGGGAGTCAACAAGTGCAAACAGAGGGCACACGAAGCGCAGTATTGGCCAGGAATGGGTTAGTAAATCCAGGATATGATCAGCGACTGTGTATTGTGTAACACATAGCAGAACAAGCAACCTGCAGAGACGCTTCATCCAACCCTTATCCCTGAGCAACCCTGGCAGGAGATCACCAGCAACATTTTTGAGTGGCACAGTGTGAACTATCTACTCACTGTAGACTATATTTCGAAATTTATCAAAGTCGACAAACTGCAGGATAAGTCCAGCGCCTCTACGATTGACACGCTGAAATGCCAGTTCGCCCTTGCATGGGCTACCCAAAATGAAATGATCTGACAACGGGCCCCAGTACTCCTCTCATGAGTTTCATGATTTCTGTGCGAAATTCAACATTATGCATGTCACGTCATAACCCGGCTTCCCACAGTCTAACAGAGAAGCTGAAGGGCAGTCCAAATGGTAAAATGCGTATGGACCAAATCGGAGGACAAGTACATGGCATTATGAGACTATAGGACAACACCCGTAGAGAGCTGCGGCCTTTCTTGAGCGCAGTTAAGCTTGGGCAGACGACCGAGGAACATCCTGCCTATCGCTAAAGGTCTACTAGTGCTGAGACCATACAACCTACATGAGGTGAGGAAGGTGTTGTATCTGGACAAGTCCAAACAGAAAGTGTACCACGACGCCAAGCACACAAAGGACTTACCTGCGTTGGAACCAGGAGACATTGTGTCTATGTGCTTAAATATGTCTAATCATGTCTTCCTTTCAGCTTGTGAGAAAAGACTTTGAGTTACTGATATTATAACGAAGATCTAAAATAATCTCATAAGTATTAGTACTTTAAAATAGCACTTTCAGCCAAAGACATTGGCCCATAATAACTTGAAGAAAAAAAAATTCTTTATTCAAAGACATTTATCAACATGTCACATAGTTTGTTTACATGTTTATGATAGGGGAGATGTAGCATGTTTACAACATTCGGGTTGGAACGACCTTGACCTTGGTAATGTTTTACGGCAGATAAAAACACTTGTCACACAACTTGGACTTCCCGCGACTTCTTTACAGTGCATAGCAACGGCGGTTGTTACTCCAATGCTCCCACACTCGAACTACAGTCTGTACATAAGACTTACAGCTCCCAAATACAACTTACATCTCCCACATACTACCTTCTACCCCAAGGCTCCCACACACTCGCCTCAGCACCAACACACTCCCCATGGCTCTCACACACTGCCGTCGGCACCCAGAGGCAGCTGGTGCTAAGCAACGGCCGCACGTAGCAACAACGAGTGACATTACACCTCCCACACTCGACCACACCTCCAACACTCGACCTACAGCTCCTAAATACACAACCCAGTGGTTGTTGCTAAGCACTGGCCGCCCTTAGGATCATATATGAGAAAAGCAGGGGGAGGTAGTACAGCAGATGGAAAAGCCAGCCAATCCAGCCTCTATAGACCAGTGCACTGAGTTGGGGTCAATTTTAATTTTATGTAAATCATTAAATACAAAATGCACCTGAAATGCATGTATAAGCACACTAAAATATATGATAATTTCTGTAGTATGTTGAATATTATTTAGAATTAAAATTAGATTAATTTGAACACTTAGAAATTCAAGACAGCTCTCAAGAAAACTTCATAAATGACTCTTTCTTGAAGAGTGGGTCTATAGATCCAAAAGCTACTTTTTGTTGCCATGGTTACCAATAGCTTTCAGTGAATTACAGACAAATACTTAGATGGGGCACTTTCTCATGTTGACAATCTTTTTTATGACGTGTCATTATAAGAAAATGTTTAGTTTGAAAGGATTGAGGCTATTATTAAACATTTTCTGATTAGTATTATACTTGAGTTTATTATTGTTATTATTATGCGGGTGCACCTGACTGTCTGTGTTAGACAATGTTTGTTGAAATGTCAAATGTGATGCGAGTAGTTGTGTTGCATGTGTTTCCTAGTAGATAAACCAGAGACTGACATAGGTTCTATGAATATTTTAATGCCAAATGTAGGCACCATTTTCATGAAGAATATTATCTAAAAGTTCTTTTACATTGGCTGATGATTGACATACTCTCCGGCAGTCCATACTTTTTATATTTCCATCAAATACTGGGCACTTGTTATTAATTAGATGAAGCTTACACATCTCCCAGTTCTGTTTCATATAAAAATAACTTCCAAATGCCCGCTCTTCTATCCTCATTAAGGCACACATTTTAGGAGATATGGCAAAGCCTGTATTCCACTGATTTTGATGAATATGCAAGTTTTCAACAGTCCAAACACGACCGTTTGACATGTTTTTCGTTTGTAACATCTCATATATAGCAGAACAGTAGTTATCAACATTTTTCAATACTTTCTCAAACTCCTTCTTCTCTGAATATAAATCAGGTCCAGCAACAGTTACTGCATCAACAAATGATTGCTTTATTTCATTATAGATTAAACAATCCAGCTTTGAAACATTACATAAACTCAAAAAAACATCATAGTCCAGGGTATGTTCTTTTTTATACTTAACAGTTTTTCTAAGGGGAACATAGATAATATCTTCCCAACTCCAAAAGTATTGTCGTCTCATAAGTAATAAAGATGTTGTGTAATTTTCTGTCAATCCTATGAAAAACTTAGATTTTATTTCCTGGAAATGATTTAGAAATCGCATATCATTAGGACTAGATATATTTACATGAAAACCAAATGCTTTCGCCAGTGGATTTACAAATATATCATATCTAGTATTTCTGAAATTGTTAAGAAATACTTTTGCTGATGGATATCTACCATTCTTCCCTGGTAAGATTTCATGAAGATATGATAATAAGTGACTGTAAGGATGTCTGACAAATGTGCAGTAGGAGATTGGACTATCCAAGATGGTTTCAATCATTGTACTGTCATAGACTGAGTGCTCAGCTAGAACGTTGTACTTGTGTGAAGTGTTGACTATAAATCTCGGTAAAATGTTGTCTTTGAGGGAATTAATTTTGTTCCTTTTGCTGGGCTCATAAGGTCTAATATTGTATATAGTCCAGCGGAGGTCTCTCTTTATTGCATACCTTGCCAAAATATTGTACATAGTTGTTGAACCGGTCTTGTGGATTTTCAAAAGATATATATTCTTTGGTGGCGATGGCATAGAGGCTATTTTTGGCAGATGTTTAGGGAAACCGTGTTCTTTTTCAAAATGATACCGAAAACCAAACAAGGAGATCAGCAATGTAACCACCAGATACCAGTTTTTCTGTAATGAAACAAGAATAGCTCACCATTACTGACTCTCATATTGTATACTTCATTACTATTTTGTCATTACAGTAATGATGAAATATTTTAGATATTTATCAAATGAAGATTCAACATATATTAAAACGTAGACCTGCCAATACCAGAATTCGTTCTTCAGTGCATGAAGGAATTATTATGTGCAAATTTTGATTTTAACATTAGAAACAAGTTTTAATCTTGAATAACATTTATGTTGCTGAAATATCAAAAACTAGACGTTGCAATAATGATGTGATTTTGGAATGTTTTTCTGAGCTGTCATCTTTTAAAATCATGACTAGGAATGCCAGTTCACTCTAGTGCAGGCATCACTTCTATATATAGGGGAAGTTCCATGGTTTCATAACTTATCTTTAGGATATCACAGTAGACTTATGACACCCTGTTTCTGAGGCAGTGTCATAACCTGCTTGATTGATCATAAGTCCTTATGAAACTTATTCAAGGTCCTTGTAACAAAAGTGCACAATAAAAAGATTTTTAAGTAGAACGGCAGTCTCTGTCGCCTAGTGGTAAAGATGTTAGACTCATCGCTGTCAGGTCAGCTGTTCAAATCCCAAAAGTGACTTCAATTTTTTCTTTAGCATATATATTCCCTTAACAACATTAGAAACCTTTTAAAAATATCCTAGCCATTTGTAGAATAAAGTATATAACACTTTTGTATTATTTAAGGTAGCTCTCCTGCTTTGCTTATAGCTGCCATTTCCATGAATATGCTGCAAAATAAATTCATAATTGGTAGATCCATGTTCGTAAATTGAGCACCTACCAGGGATTGAACCCAGGCTTTTGTTACAGAAGGCAGACACCTTACCACTACGCTATGTTGACAAGTGTCCAAGTTTGATAGTGAGTGTGCACCTCTTTCACTCACAGGTGGAGCCAATGTGTATCACATAAAGAGTATACAATGTAAAGTAGAATCAAGAGGTCAAGGTTATGTCAATATGTTTTTTTCACAAATATGTCTCTTATAAACAAAGCATAAATGTTAATTGTGAGAGAATGTACAATACACCAAAAGAACTAAAATGGGTGAAAATTTTAGATAAATCTATACAATAGATAATGAGAAAATGAGGAGAGAAATGTTGAGGTGGGAGCAACCAAGCATGAAGAAAGGTTAGGTGTGTACAGGTTGTCATAAGTTGTCTTTGAGAAACCCCAAGTTGTGAGAGTCCCCATCATTAATTAAAGCATTTTGATAAATTTCTGTTTAGATCAAAAATACATTTAAAGTACCATTTTTAAGGACTGAATAATGTAGAAGACATATAAATGTACAGAATTAGACTAAAAGAAATAAAAATGTAAGCATCTATGAAGAAAATGAGCTTTAAAAAAGATGGTTTTAAAACCCAAGACAAAAGATAAGGGTGTGTAACTTTATAAGACATATTTGTCATAAGTCAACTATCTGAGAAACACCAATCAATTAAGGCTAAAGAATAAAAACTTTGTTTGTATATAACTGCATAGGAGAGGAACTATATGTCATGCCTAGAAACACCAGTGTGATAAGAACACCATAAGTGTATAATTGATGAAGATTTGACACACCATGGAACCTCCCATAGTGTCCAATTTACATTATTGTGTTGCCTAAATATATACATGGAAGAACGTGCATTATTAATTCTTAATGTAAAGTGTTCCCAGTGAACACATTTACATTGGGTTTGCGTTGAATCAAAGTTTGCTGTCAATATTGAATAAACATTATAGTATAATTCTTGTAAAAAGTAATTTTTATTAAGTATCAACTTTCTAAATCTATTCAATGTTGAATGAACATCACGGATACAAGTTGAACTATTATGTATATCTGTGAGATGGAATTTACCAACTAATACATGAAAGAATGAAGTAGAAAAATATCTAGCAAGTAATACTTTACAAACCTTCATTTTGGATATTTTGCCTATACAAAATTATAAACCTTTCTTGATTTTGCATAGGATGAGATAAACCAGAAATCAAGCAACTCAAACGTTGCATTATCATATTCTAGAAACAAAAATGTTTTCAGATGAATACAACTTTCTTGCATCTGGGTAGTGCAACCTGATGGAATATTGATATACAAAATTGGATGTTGTTTCAATATTAAGGATTTGTTTTATACCAATATGAAAATAAGTATTAGTATTTAGGTCCTCAAATCAATGGAATTTCCAATGTTAATTCTTGAATAATAGAAGTATAAATCTCAATAATATGCAAATGGAAAAGAAGAAATACATCCATTAATAATGATGCCATTAATAAACAGTGGTGTATTCAATTATGATGCACAACAGACATGAGGTAATGGAAATAAAAACATGTAAAGAAAAGAGCGTTTCTTAGCAATTAACTTTTTTTCTATTAATCAACATTTCTTCAAAGTAACCCCTGGTCTTTCAGACAATAACTGAAGTTTACAATGAATGACAATTAAATGATATACATAATCATCATTGTAATTGTAATATATCATACTTCAGATATAGATCTAGATTTAGAGCAAATCTGTATGTGTCTTATTCATGCGTCGTAACTCTGATTTCAAAGTGTACAAATTCTTAGCATCTTTCACTGGTACAGGCAATTTCTCTTAGAGAGTTTTACTCATATACAATATGGACTGCATACTAACACCAATGATATGACAAATTTATGTCAAGTTGTTATATCTATATAATAACTGTAAAAGTTTTATTCTGTTGCCTTGTTCCAGACTTATAACTTTACATTTGTGATGAATTGATTCAATCGAACCATGATCTACCAGTCTATGATTTAAAATTATATTCCAAGAGAATCATTGTGCATTATCTGTTTTTGTTGTTGTTTTTTAAAGTGATTTTTATTTAGTATAAGGGCTCTGTATCGCCGATCTTCCACTTACTACAACCTATTATTTACATGTCTCAAGAGTGGGGAGTGGGTACAATTATATTAATACCTTAATATAAGATTTTCTTTGCAATGAAAGCAGTATTTGTTCATTGTTAATGATTTATGTGACACTGCAACCAATCCTGCAGGTACTCCTCACATGATAACTTGTATTCTTCATCATCACTCACTATCATTTCATATTCATATTCTACACTAAGCATCTACTCAAACAAACAGTTCCTATGTCTAAAAAATATCAGGTATGTTAAGTAATAACCATGGAAGATGAACTGCAAGAAATAGATGACATTGTACATCAGAAAGGCATTAAGTTTGTTCACCTGAATGTGCGTAGTTTACTCCATAAGATAGATGACATTATACATTAACCTTGGTAAGTTTGGTGTGATCTTGGTATCAGAGACATGGCTAACCGAGGGAATACCAGATTCTATAATTTCTATTCCTGGTTTTAACTTGGTGAGACTGGATAGAGATCAAATTCTTAAAAAGAAAGGAGGTGGACTGGTAATCTACCTAAGAAATGACTTTATTTATGAAATGGTTCATACTATCTGTAATGCTCATATCGAGTTGATAGCCATTAAGGTTAAAATGGGACAGCAGTGCCCAATTGTACTTATGTTGACATATAGACCTCCTTCGGGACAACCTGACTCCTTTTTTAATACACTGTCCCCAATAATTGTTAGTTTAAATCGAACTAGATCTAACCTTATGATTATGGGGGATTTGAATCTAGATTATAAATCAAAGAAGGGCCCTACTCGTAGGTTATTAGAGTTGGAGAAAAAGTTCTCTTTAGTTCAGCATATCAACTCGTACACACAAGTAACTAGCTCAACAAAAACTATGATTGATCTGATTTTCTCAGATCTTAAGGACTGTACCCATACGGGCACAGTTAACTACAATATCAGTGACCACCTCCCTGTCTTTTTGATAAAGAAAAAGAATAGGGAACACATCAATAAAAAACAAGTACTGGGGCGCTCATATTTGAAATATGATAAGGAGGTTTTTGTAGACTACTGGAAAATTCCAATTGGGAAATATTTGATACTAGTACAGACCCGGAAACTAAATGGAACGTATTCCACAGAAATATAGTAAAATGTTTGGATTCTACTTGTCCTATCAAGTTACTAACAGTAGTAGACAAAAAACCCAAATGGCTTACGAATACGATTGTCTTAAGAATGAGAGAAAGAGATAAATTGTATCGTATAGCCCGACGTTCAGGGAATGCTACTGATTGGGACGATGCTAGAAACATCAGAAACCAGCTAAATCTCGAAATTAAGAGGTCCAAACGAAATTACATTAAGGCTGAACTCGATAAACATAAAAATTGTCCTAAAAAAATTTGGCAACAGATTGGTGATCTCTTGCCAAACAAGCAACAAGGCATGATTAATTCTCTAGCACAAGAGGGGAGTGACCAAGATGTTCTTGGTGATGAGCTTGCACCATCAGGAGCAGGAGTCTTCGCCGTGGATCTCTCAGGAAATTCTTGAGACTATGACAGACAGGTATAATGCATACTGCCGTGCTAGGTTAAGTGGAACCAGTGCGGATTGGTCAAATGCGCATTCATTAAAGAATAGAGTAAATTGTATGATTAATTCTGCTAAGGAAGAATACATTAAACAGCTACTGTCTGAGAATGCTGACGACCATAGGAAGTTTTGGCGAAAACTAAATGGGCTGTGGGCAGCAAAAAACGCGTCAACTGATATAAATATCAAAATTGAATCAACTTCTGAAACCACTGAAGACGGCTTTTCTGGTCTATCTAATTCAGATAAAATCAATTCCTACTTTGCAAACGTCGGCATGAAAATACAGGCCTCGTGTCTGGATACAGGCACAATCCCATTACCTAGTTTCAACCCTGAGCATGTGCTCAATGATGATGATCTAGAGTTGACTGCCAAAGATCTGAGAGAGTTAATTCTAGATATTGATACACATAAAAGTTCAGGAATAAACGAGGTTCCGTGTTTTGTTTTACGTGACTGCTTCCTAGTGCTTGAAGACCAGCTTCTCGACCTGTTTAATACCTCAATCAGAACGGGTGTCTTTCCTGATGCATGGTCGGTGGCATGTGTAGTGCCAATCCCGAAGAATGGTGACTTAAGTAAGGCCACAAACTGGAGACCTATTTCGATACTCCCGCTTCCCGGCAAACTGCTAGAGAAACATGCTTGTAAATTGTTGACCACATTTGTAGAGGGTAACAACTTCATATCATGCCGTCAGTATGGCTTTCGTCGAACGAGTTCAACCACTGATGCAGTAATGCATCTAATAAAATCTTTAACAGAAGAAATCAATGATCGGAAATATGTTTCTGCCGTTTATCTAGATATGGCTAAGGCCTTTGATTCTGTGAACCACCATCTATTGCTAGGCAAGCTTGAGGCCTTATAGGGGCTAACCGAAAACTCATCAAATGGCTGGAAAGCTACCTGGGAAACCGGCGAATTATGACCCGATTCAATAATTCCGTGTCGGGCATAATGCCTGTTAAATCTGGGGTCCCGCAGGGCTCTGTGTTGGGGCCCTTGCTTTTTAATATATACATAAACGATATCACCACCTGTGTCGGAAATAGCAAAAGTGATATGCTGTTGTATGCTGACGATGTGGTCATTTATGCCTCAGGCCACAATATTGATTTGGTCTCTCGAGACTTGCAGACGACTCTTGACCAGATATTTCTGTGGTGAAGTGTTAACAAATTATGTATCAATGCAGCCAAATCCAAAGTCTGTACTTACGGCACTAGAAATCAGCTTAATAAGTTGGCTGGGGACTCTCTGGGTGTAACAGTAGGATGTAAAAAGCTGTCACCCTGCAGTGCATACTCGTATTTAGGGGTGCTACTGGACGAATGCTTGTCTATGAAGCAACATCTGAACATAATTGTTAGGAAAACTGCCCAAAAAATCTTTAAGCTTACTAAAATGAAAAGATACTTGATAGCATCGACGAGATTAATCCTTTATAAGTAAACAATTCTTCCAGTTATAGAATATGCTGATATCACACTATTTCTCTGTAATAATCATGATTTAGAGAAATTACAGAGGTTGCAAAATCGGGCCCTACGAATATGTTTTGGTTATTTAAGTCCTCAAGACATATCAGTGTATGACCTCCATCTGGAAGCTAAGTTAGAAACACTCAAAACAAGACGAACATGTCACTTACTAAATACTATGTTTAGGCATAAATATAGGTATGGATGTCCCCCATCCGAAAACTGCCGGACTAGATCAATGACTGTGTTGCGCTTCCCTGTAAAGAAGCCCAATCTCCATGTCTACCAACATAGTCCCTACTATGTTGGTTCTGAGATCTGGTTGAGTCTTCCGCCTCAGCTAAAGAGCCTATCTGATAAACATTCTTTCAAAAAGGAAATTAACCACTTAACAGCTGCTCCCGAGTATACTCGGGAGCAGGATCCTTTTTTGAGCAATTCTAGTGAAAAATAGACCAATAATCATCAAAATTTTGCATTTTGACATATTATGAAAAGTTAGGGGTGTAAGGTATCATTTGAAAGGTCATCCCTTTAGCTGCAAGGTTCTTATGCTTATTTTTTTTAACAACCACTCATTCTGTATGGTAACCATGGCAACACTTTCCTTAGCAACCAGTTTCAAAATTTCAAAAAATCCAGGAAAATTGCAAAGAACATGCCAAAATTTTCAAAATCAATTGAATGGTCAAGTTCTAGATCATTTTCCAATTTGTTCTGGAAAAGAAATAATTTGGTGCACTAAAATTATTGGTTGCCATGGAAACTATAATAAATATACCTTATTTTAGGATAAAAAGTCAATTAAATTCAAGAAAAATATGAAATGGCATGGTTACCATGGTAGGGTGTTCTAAAAACTTTATTATAGCTTAAAATTTTAGAACAACCTATAAAAAACTAAAATGTATAGAAATATAGCTAATTATTAAGAAATAAGTGTTGCTATCGAAACGGTTTGATTACATGGTCAAATTCCCTAATTTTGTGCATTTTTATGCATTATTCTAGAAAAATACATGCATTATTCGATATGTAATATCTTTTGACGTAAAGTAGCTATTGAGGCACTTAATGTGTCAAAATTTAGAGAATTTCATATAGTTCTTAATTCAAGTGTTCATGATGTTTTTATAATGATTTTGAAAATTTGGCCAAACAATATATGATCACTTTAAGAATTTAAAATAATATAAAGAAAAATCAACAAAATGGTTGCCATGGCAACCGAAAATTCAAATTTTTGCAGTTTCCTAGATTTTCAGGTCATGAGCTAAAGAATGATATAACATAACATGCCCATCTGTGAAAAAGTATGAAAAATGTAATTGATCAAAAGTACATCCATTTTGCCTAAAATTCCCCCAAGGAGCATGGCAGTTAAGTGGTGTGGGCTAATGCTGTAATTATGTAATGAGCTGCATAATCTCATGCACTCAAAGGACCGCATAATCTCGTGTTGATTCCTCCTAATTGATAGTCATCATTATGACTGTGTGTTCATTTGGTACACCTCGCCATACAAGTAGTGTCATTGTACAAACCACCAGGGTGATTCACATATGTCACAGAACTTGCTGAAGTATAATACAAGTTGCATAACCTCATGCAACAGAATCACAGAATCACATAATCTCATGTCGATTCTTTCGAGCAGACTAATCTCTTTCTGCTTAAAATTGAGTATTAATTGAACGTATTTATTGTTTGTCTTATATAATAATTGGTTTAATTGTCATGGTACTATTTATTTCCTATCCGTTTGTAATTCCAGTCCCTGTATAAAATTTGCTCCCCTGAGTCATGATACAACTACTATCACTGTACAGTCTGAGATGTCCTTGTACTTGGACATATCATTATACAGGTAGTGTCATTGTACTGTTGCGAAACACAACATTGTATTTTATAAATGTCTATCAATATTTTCTCTACATATTGTACAGAACACTCTTTTCTCAATGCGTCTCATTTGGACGCTACATAAAAACGTCAGACCGCCCTTAAGGCAATCCCATTAGGTGTGTTTTATGATCGTGGCGCCCGCCCCCTGATCAGGTCGCGGGTGCTTGGAGGTCGCCTGAGGTGAGCTCACCCCACGCGCACCGGAGCGACTGACGTCACACCGGACGCGCCAGCTCACCGGACGCGCCGGACGCGCATATCCGCCAGCAGGGCGTCCTCCTGTTAATAGTCTCAGCTCAGCCCGCAACAGTCATTCATTGGTGCGCGGTGGAGGACGATGAACGTGTTTGGTGGCTGAAGCGAAGCTAGGCTTATAGGACCAACCAGATTATATTGTATTTGCTGTGTGTGTGACTTGGACTTGGAAACATTCTAGGAGCTCATTTTGGACTTAATTCTAGGACTTGGAACCCCCCTACAGGCATTGTGTTAGAAATTAGAATCATTCATATCACAGGACTCAATTAGGCAAAGGAACATTTAGGACATTTTAGGACTGTTTAGTTTAGAATTATTGAAAGGTTTGTACGAAAGGTTATTTGGAAATTACTTATTCATTTGTGCCACTGGGTCGATATCAATAAAGGACGTACCTTGCTAATCACTGCCAAATTTACACAGCGAGTTAAGCTTTACCCTCATTCCAATTCGTCTCTCCAACACGTTGTTTAACATAACCATTTACCCCTAGGTTTACCACTCTTAGTTCTGGTTAGAACTTCTCCCCTTCCTTATTAGATCAAACTTTATTCCATGTGAGGAGCCTGTGTTTGGGAACATTCTAAACCCCTGACTCAAGACTTCCTCACAGTACAACCCACTCATGCGTTACTTATAAGTCACAATACTTACTGCAGTCATAAAACAAGTGCAATTATTAACTTGACGTACTGTTCTGTCCGGCCTAACCAATTAAGATTTGCTATATGTCATTGAATGTTATTGTACTGTATTCTGTATTCTGTATAACGGATGTTTATTGTGATAATGCACCTATATGGAAGACCATTTGTATGAATGAATGTGGTTAAATAAACAAAAAAAAAAAACAAAAAAAAAAACCATACATAAATGATTACTTTCATAATATTGGGACTCTATTAGCAAACCAGTGTACTCAGAATAGGTTACCCATACAAGCACCTAATTTTAATATTGATGACGAGCAAGGCCATGAACTTGTTCGCCAAGACATTATATTAGATGAACTAATGAAACTGGTAAATAATATTGATATTAATAAATCAGCCTCAATCCCCAATATTAAAACCCAAGTCATAAAACATGCTTTTCAGTCTCAATTAGTTAGACTACTATCAATTATGAATTCCTCACTAAGGCAACAGAAATTTCCAAACTGCTGGAAATTAAGTACTATAACTCCGATTCCGAAAATAAGTAAACCTAAATTTCCTTCTGACCTGAGACCTATAGCACTGACCCCACTACCTGGTAAACTTTTGGAAAAAATAATATGTACGAGGTTACAGAACTATCTGGAAACACGGGGATTGCTAGCATCGTGTCAGCATGGATTTAGGAAAGGACACTCTACTTTAACGACAATAACTGAATTTTTACATGAAATATATAATAGCATTAATATGGGGTTGGACTCATACATTGTTTTCCTTGACCTCAAGAAGGCATTTGATACTGTCTCTAATAAATTATTATTGATTAAATTACAAAAACATGGGTTGGGGAAACTGACATTAAACTGGTTTGAAAGTTACCTTCATAACCGATTGCAATGTGTTATACTAAATAATAAATTATCTACAACATTACCAATTGTTTTCGGGGTCCCCCAGGGAAGTATACTGGGTCCAACCCTATTTTCTGTTTATATAAATGATATTCCATCTATTGTGAATTGTGGTATTCAACTGTATGCCGATGATACAGTAATATACCATATCATGACCGTACTTACTTACAAACACAGCTTAATACTATAGCATCTTGGTGTAACGAAAATCTATTAACCATCAATGTTAAGAAATCACAATGGATGTACACCAACTTGTGTAATAGTGAGTTTGATATGCCCATCACATTTGTCATTAATAATGAAAGGATGGAGGAAGTAGCCACATACCGATACCTAGGCCTATTGATTGATAAGAAGTTGACTTATCAAAACCATATTACTTTAATGTGTAAATATGTTCAGTTGAAGTTGAATTACTTTAAAATAATCAGGCCATCTTTAACCTTCGCTGCAGCAAGACTGCTCTACATATCAACTATCCTTCCCTTAATTGAATATGCAGATTTTATTTACGACCTAGGCATAAAATATATTAATAAGGAAATTCAAAAACTCCAAAATCAAGGTTTGTTGATTGTTTATAATCAACATATGAACCATTATGATAATAGAGACTCTAAAAATCTTTTACATAGAAATGCAAAAATATTCAGGCTAGTACATAGAAGATATATGCATTTGACACAATATGCTTACACCCTGAAGGACAAGGAGGATCTCATAGACCGTAGAGATATCTGAACTAGGGTGCACGATGGTATACGGCTAATATTACCGAAATCCACTCATTATAAATATGTCAACTTGGCAAAGTATAGAGCCATGCAAGCATGGAACCGGTTGCCTGTAAATATAACACTGTTGAATAGTAAATTGAAATTTAAGAATGGTATCAGGAGCTTAATTGCCAATCCATACTTGAAAGTTTTATATTAATTAAGTAATAGCTGATCATTCACTCCATCTTATCTCATTTCATATCATAGACATGTCATTCTGATGGCATAGTACCATGTAGTTCAAGATATCTGTATCCCCACCACTCCCACACTACCAGTATTGTTATATGTTAAAGGTAAATATGGGTATTCGACATGGTTTCTTGATAACCATAATAAAATTACGAAACTCACACAGATGTTAGATGAATGCATAGGGACTGTAATCAAACTTTAAAAACCATATGTCACCATATCACTTTAAGAGATATTAACATTTGAAAAAATGACAGTTTATCATTGGCTTCAATTGGAAAAATCAATTTTTTCCCCATAAAAAAATAAATATCCATAATTTTGACACCAAAAGCTCCAAATTTTTAGACAGGAACAGGATACACATTTTAAGATTAAAAAAACATGAGGTCACCGTCAAAAATCAAAACTTATTCCTGAAAATACCAAAAAATGACCCCAAACCCCACAAAAATAGTCTATACTTGTTTAAGAAATCAACAAGAATATATCTTTGGGCAAATTATTGCAAATATTTTGAGTTTATGATAATAAGATCACATTTTGGTAACATTCTAAAGAGTTTAAGAAATGTAAAACTATTAACACCAGGTGGCGCTGCGGTGAATTCCCATATTTACCTTTAAGTGGGAGCGGGTGGAAGACCGGCTAAGCCGAACCTGATAACCCAATCAAAAACAATCCAAAAAAAAAAAAAATGTAGAATGAACATTAATTTCAATATAACACTTCCACATATGGATCCTAGATAGAAGTTTTCAATTTTGATTTAAATTCAGCATTATCATTTAAACTTTGTAGGTATAGAGGTAAACTATTCAAGTCATTCGTCACTCTATAGTTTGTTTTTGTAATACTTATAATGACCGTATATATCAGGGTATTGAATAAAGGGCCTCTATGTCTTCAAGTGAAGAGTTGCCTATTATCCAACAGTACATTATCTCTCCTTGGTGTATATGCAAAATGTAATAAATGGCATTTTCTTCCATGAACGAGTCTATGGATTTTACAATCTCTATGTATTTCGTCAGTTGAATTCCATTGATTGAATGGAAGCAAGTATTGATTTTGTTATTATACACAAACCTTGATTTTGTATCTTTTGCAATTTGACATTGACATAATTATTTAAGGTTTTCTTTTCATCATATATAAAGTCTGCATATTCCAGTGCAGGTAAAATTGTTGATACCTGAACAGTTTGAAAAACATAGTTTGTCATTTGTAACCCCCAGATATTTGTACTGATCCACTATGTCAAGTAGTATATTATTTATTCTGAATTGTGTATCATTAGATAAGTTATTATCTTATCACTGCAGTCTGTAACCATTGTGACTTTTTGATGTTGATTGTCAGGATATTGTCATTACACCACTTGACTACATTTCCAAGATTCTGTTTCAGTTGATACTCATTAGAGTGATATATCACTGTCTCTATAGTTGAATACAGTGGTTCCCCTCTTATGCGGCTACCCTCAGGGAATCGGAAAGAGGCAGCATAAGAGGGTTGGCCGCTGGTGAGGGGGACATCTTTTTGAGATCATGCTACAAAAAAATTGAGCAAACGGAAAAAATCATCATTATTTAAAGATATTCTAATACAATACAAAAGTATTAAAGTGTGTTAATCTAATTATGTTGATATTGTTTCTAGAATTGTTTCAAGAAATCTTGTATTATCAGACAAAATTGGTTCAAGAAATTGTGTATTCTCTAAGTGTGAGCACTGACGTTCAGGTCCTCTCAACACCTCCTTGCCGCCCCCTCTTTTGTCTATGTGCTTTCACTAACCACCAGAACCTCTCAACACCTCCTGCTTGCCCTCTCCTTTTTCTTTGTGCGACCACTAACCACCAGAGCCTGTGCGCGACCACTAACCACTAGAGTCTCCCAACACCTCCTGGCGTCTTTGTTTTAGGAACAATATCTTAAATTCGCCATCTATATAAGATAGGCCTCAGTGACATGCGACATGGGTCCTTTCTAAAACCGACACCATCATTTGACCGCACATAACAATGAGGTTGACTGTGAGTTGCCCCATTGTTTTTTTCATGTTCAGTCACCAAATTGGGAGTCAACTAACTCAATAATTTAGCAGCTGATTTGTGTGTGTATTTGTGTCCATTGACAGTCAGCAGACCTTGAGCACCCAGTCGGCTGACTTTTAGCATACAGCATGCCTACTCTCCAGTGGTCAGCTTACCTCAACATAGTAACTATTGGACATTAGTTCCTTC
Organism: Lepidonotus clava; assembly: GCA_936440205.1. Classification (NCBI taxonomy): domain Eukaryota; kingdom Metazoa; phylum Annelida; class Polychaeta; order Phyllodocida; family Polynoidae; genus Lepidonotus; species Lepidonotus clava. Next base: position 47,840,504 of record OW387146.1, on the reverse strand, counting down.
TGGCCGCTGGTGGGGGGTATTGTCGCCGTTTGGGACTTCTATAGGGTGACCGCTGGCCACGTCATAGGGGTGGCCGCTGGTGAGGGGTAAATATAGAGAGAAAACCATCCATGCCACCGTTTTTTGGCCGCATAAGAGGGGTGGCCGCTGGTAGGGGGGCCGTATATAGGGGGACCACTGTATCACAGTTTACAACTTCCGGAATATGATTAGTATATACTGAGAAGAGGATTGGCCCTAGCATGCTGTCTTGAAGAACACCAAAAGTTATAGGTAATTTAGAAGAAGTTGCACTGAGGTAGAAATAACCTCATGCATATTATTAGTATAGAATAAAGATTTAATACTTGAATATAATCAGACTGCTTATTATAAAGCCGGATGGACTAAGGATAGGGGATGGTCATCAGACTGCATTAGAACTAAATTAACATGAAACTAGGTTATTAATAAAGGAAATTTAGAATTAATAGTTTATTAATGACTTTAGGCAGTGTCAACAACAGGTGAGACAACATTTGAGGAGCCTTGTGTGACCGCAGCAGCACTGCAGAGGGAATGCAGGTATACACAAAATTGATAAAAGGCGAGTATAAAAGACACAGCGTTAACCTGTATTGGGTAGAGAGTGTTAAATGTTTGGATCTATACAAACCTTTGGGGTTTGGGAACTGGGTGGTTAGAATTCACTATTCAGTGGCGGCATCTGGTGACCATACAGAGGACTACTAATCCTTCATAGGGACAATGTAGGAAAGGTGGACTAGTGATAGCGAAGCCTATGTCTGTTGTGTATTCCAAGCTCCCAGGTACAATAAACGTCTGTACTCATTTTGAACAATATTGGTTTATCTGTAAATTCCTTCCGCAAATCATCTGCAATAACTTAACCTCTGCAAAGTGATTGTCTGCATTTAATCTGAACAACCCAATAGGAGACTAGCTCTACTCTTGACTAGCAATACGAAGATAACAACTAGAACTCATCTATGAATAACTAACCTTTGATATGCCCCAATGAAACAACATAAGAATATAAACACTCTTGTTCAAAGTAATATTATTGAGTTTAATACATTGTTCTCCATTGCTTATATAGCTCTGAAACCATTATACAGTATTCATGTGCAGCCCTATTCCTTGTAAATTATCAATCAATTTAGAATGAGGGAGTGTGCCAAATTCTTTCTTTAAATCCCGGAAAATGATGAACAGGTCCAATCCTCAAACAATATCAGAGTACATACTGTGCAGCAATGATGTTACAGCAAAAAAATAAAGAGTGGTCATTCCTAAAACCATGTTGATATTTTAGATTATTTATATCAAGATAATTTTGTAACCTCTTACAGATAATTCTTTCCGATAACTTCCCTGGCAATGGAGGTAAAGCTATTGGTCTGAGATCTGAGGCAGTCTTAGGTTTTTCAATTTTGGGCAATGGAACTATCATACTAAGTTTCCAGTGTTTTGGAAAACACTGATAATTTGGACTATTGAACAGTTTCGAGAGTTTTTTTTCTGTGATATAAAAGCATATCGCTAAACTAGTGACTTAATATTTTCAATAGAAGACAAATTTGAAATGTCAATCATTTTAAGGACATCGTCTAGCTCGTTCAAAGTTATATTCACGCCACGATTTTATTCATTATAATAAAAAGTTTATCAACACCTGTCCACCAGTCAGTCGTCGAGTTGGATATATTTACACCACTTTGAAAGTTATATTCAGATCAAGAATATCATATGCTTGGCCAACCTAGTTAGTCAGTACTTGTACCACTGGAATACATTTAGCTGCAAGGGATGCAACAATATTAGAAAAATATTTGTTTGCATAATCATTGATACCATCATTTTGTTAAATTTCATGTCTCCTCATCCTCCAATCAATATATTTTATAGGATGTTTAACAAGGTAGGAACTATTCGATTTTAGACTAACACATTTTAGGATTTTTCTTGTTATTTTCCAAACATTGTTGTAGTGTACTCCTTTTTAAGTTGTTAATTTGCATTTCAAGCAAATTTCTAAACCTGCGTGCTTCCCCTCAGTCAGCTACAACCATAGTATGTCTGGCCTTTTTATATAACTTTTCCCAGGTACGCATATGTACCAACATATCATTGGTTAACAAACTATATTTACTGTCTACTACTGTCAGATCACGTATAGGACATACCTTGTCTAAGGCCTTCCTCATGTTTGTGTGATGAATTTGTGAAATAATTTCTTGTATTGACAGAAGCGTTTGAACAAAGACAGAATGTATGAATGTTAGAAAATGGCAGAACAACGGGTTTAATGTCTTATTGCAGAGTTGAATGTGTAACAAAGTTGTATTTTGAAATAGAATGTCACAAAGTTGTATTTTGAAATAGAATGTAGAAAAGTTGTATTTGAAATTATATAATGCAACAGTATAGATTATTGGATAATTGAGTTGTTGTATTTCTGAAGCCCTTGATTATCGGATTGTGTAACTGGGGAGTGGATGGCCTGTTATGCTTGGCTCTCTCTGACATACATAATCCCTTCTGGTGTAAATGGAAACAACTCACAAAAGGGATTGTGTGACCGGTCACAAAAGAGTGACCACACTGCTGGTTATCTCTTTGTGGGGTCCTGCATTGTGACTGATCATTTGCGTAAGTAATTCCTGCATTGTGTCTGTCACCAGCTGGGAATGGTGGGAGCTTAAATGTTTCTACAGGGCTGGTGATGAGCAGAGTTGGTTTGGGCTAGAGAGAACAAATAGGAACTGGGCCTGCTGCTTCCCTCCTTTAATACAGTCTGTATCGCACTACCATCTCAATGTACACAGCTTAGGGTGAAATACATTTTATTATTCTTTTCCAGAATTGCTATATAGGCATACAGTGAAAGAGCAAAATGTACAAATATGAAATCCGTATCCGTACAGTGTACAGATATGGAAAAGTAGTGCGACCTTGTTTAAACCAATCAAAATACATGGACACTCAGAGATTTTGACCTCTTACCTACGCTGACCTGACGGTGACCTACGCTGACCTATATAACGGACCAATGACAAGCACGGATTTTATCATATGACCCAGACACGGTGCATTCAGTCTGCACATACCACAACAGACCCACGAGACCTAAAAAGGTCGGAAATATCCATTAACAAGAAAATGGGGCTTTGCCCCGGGAAAAATTTAATCACCCCACAAAACTTCTGTGAAAATAGGTTTTGGATTGATTGTTGCATTTGCCAACAGGTCCATACAACGTCCCCATGGCACCTGCCCCTAGTGCCCTATGATGCCCTACATAAAAGTAGGCCTACATGCCACTGCGGTGCCCCACTTGCTCCTATGACGGACGTTGCTACGTTACCGTTACTACATTACTGTTGCTACGTTACCGTTGCTGCGTTACCGTTGCTACAGTGACAATGACGTCATAAAGATGGCTGTAAAGTAAACGTGACGTCTTTGCTGCAAACCAATTTTTGAAAAGATAGCTTAGGTTGATGCAACAGCTCTAAGTATTTCTTGAAATTGACATGCAACAAAGACATGCAATATAGCCGTTGTTTTTGATATTGACATCTGACATTATAACCTTACCACACCCTCCCCCTCCCCTTCATCAGGATGCTGGCAGACTGTCATAACGAACCATGTTAAGGTGGCCGCTCCGTGGCTGGGATGATTGAAAAAAGAATGTGATATCATGGCAAATAACAGTGCTAATAACTGTTCATTCTTCTTCTTTAAGATAGTCTAACAGGCCTGTCGTAATCAACCATGTAAAGTGACTACGGCATAACCACCCCCTGCCCTGACCCTGACGGGCCAGGGGCCGCTGCGCGGCGGGGGAGATTAAAAAACTTCAGAAATGACATCAAAAATGATGTTTAGTATGGATCTAATGGACGGACAGATAAGGGAAATGGTAATGTTTGATTACGACGTTAGTGAAACGGATTTAAACAGAGTTTTGGATGTTTTTGAAGCCCCGGATGTCTTTTGGCACTGGGACAGCTCCCCTCCCGCCATGCCAGAAAACGACCCTTACACGCCAGAAAACGCCCCTAACACCAGAAAACGCCCCTAACACTCCAGAAAATGGCCCTAACATGCCAGAAAATGGCCCTAACATGCTAGAGAACACCCCAGATACACCAGAAAACCCTCTGGACCCGTCATAAACCCCTCCAGAGCAGTCATAAACCCCTCCAGAGGCGTCTGACCATGTTAGTTTCCATGATTATGACATGGAGGACCCAGACTACCTCCCACCAGGTAAGCATATGCCCCACCCAATCAATCATATAGGCCTACCTACAGTCAATCTAAAAATGTTTAAAATGTGTGTAAAAATGCATGTAAAGTATGTGAGAAGTAGGTGAAAAGTATGTGAAAAGTATGTGTAAAGTAAGGGGGATATTACCCCAAGCTCTCTATCTCCCACTAGGTAAGCATCCTCCTCATGTCTGCATTATCAAGGCTTATGTGAACCTAACCCAAAGCCTGCCTATCGTGGATCTAAAAACGTGTAAAACTGCATGTAAATAACATGTAAACTATGTGTAAATCAAGTGTAAATTACGTGTAAATCAAGTGTAAAGTATGGGTAAAGTATGGGTAAATTATGTGTAAAGTAAGGGGAATGTTATCCCCACCTCCCAGGAACTCTCTCATTCTTGTACAGTTTACGCCCAAAATGCCTGGGATCCCCCTCACCAGGCTCCCTGGTCATAGAGTGGTGCTCATTATTCTCCAGGTAGACACACCCATTTTCATCTACCCTGTTCCTATTAACTTTCAGATACTGATGAGGAGGACTACATGGAGGAGGACATGGGAGAGGACGTGGAGGAGGACATGGAGGAGGAGGGAGCCGTAGGAGGAGTCAATGAGGATCACATCCAGGCCTACATTGACTCGGGCAAGAAAAAAAACACCAAGAAAAAGACGGAACAGGTGGTCAGGAGGTTCCATGCATGGAACAGGTATATGAGGACTTCGTGGCCCTCCAGTCCTCAACCCTCAATGTCATGGTGAGTGCATTCTTTATGGGCGTGAAAAAGAAGGAGGGGGGTGAATGCGAGCCTGACACCCTGACAAGTATGCACCGGGCCATTGTCCGTCATCTCAAAGAAAAAAAGTACGGCTACGCTCTAAAGGATTCCCTGGAATTCCAAAGTAGCCGGGAAGTCCTGGCAACCTGGAGGAAGGCCCTCAAGGTGGAGGGCTATGGGAATAAACCCAACAGATCCCAGCCCCTCACTGCACAACACATGAACATCTTCTGGGATAAGGGGGCCATCTCTAAACCCAGCCCGGAACCTTTACAACGAGGGCTCTTCATCTACATGGTGGAGTGCTTCGGCCTGAGGGGCATGCACGAGGGCCGGTCAGAAGAACTGGGAAGTCCCACCGCCCACCCCAAATGATGGCCCCTGACAGCCCCTTCTTCCTGGCCATCAACAAGAACCCCAGGGCCAGGACCTGGTACAAGAACCAGCCCCTGGGTGTGCACTGACTGCGCACGATTGTCCCTGAAATGGCCAAGGCCTGTAAGCTGAAGGGGAGGCTGACTAACCACAGTATCAGAAAGAAAACAGCGACTGATCTGCTCCACAGTGGGGTGAACCCCACTGTGATAGTCCAGCTGACAGGCCACAGCAATGTGGCCAGCCTGAACAATTATGCAACAGCTCACATATCAATGCAGTATGAGATGTGCGATCTCCTGTAGAGTGACCAGGAGAGGGCACAACTCTCAAAGAAAAAGGCCCTACCTGCAGCCACACCTCACAGCGAAGTCGTCCCTGCCCTAACAGCATCCACAGCACTGTTACACAGGAGGAGGCCGGTGTCCTGTGCCCTAGGTGCACCTCCTCCTAAACAATGCGCAATTCCTCCAGGAGGGCCAGCAATTGAAGCACCAAGGCCTACCACCTCTCCTATGAGGCAGGGTGCCATGCCCCCTCCCATAGCATCACCTCACAGTACAACTCCTCTAGGAGGGATAAGTCCAGCGAGGGCCCTAAGTCCAGTGGCGGTCACTCCTGGTCAGGCGGCGGTCACTCCGGGTCAGGCGGCGACAGGAAACATGGGCATGGCCATCGTCCCAGCTGCAGCTGGATCAACTGCACTCTTCCAGTCATCATCTTCCAGCCTATCTCAGGCCTCTGCACTGCTCAGTGGGGCAATATTCCACGGATCTGTGAACATTATTACGGTGCACCAATTATTACGGTGCAAACCATCAACCTAAGTAAAACCTAGGCAAAGTCTGAAAAACCATGAAAACATGTGAAATCTGGGCGAATCCGGGCAAAATCCAGGCTAAGTGTAAAACATTCTGTTAATTCCACATTGTTTTTCACGTATTTTCTAAATGTGACCCGTTTTGGCGAATTGAGTCGGATGTCGCACGGGGAACATTTTTAGTTAGGTATACCATCAGAAAATACTAATTCTTAGCTTTAAAACAAGGTATAGCATGTCTAGGTCCAATATCTAGGGTCTGAGATAAGTTGCGACGAAAATAAAAAGAACCGCGCCTATGTGGGTATAAGAAACTGAGATAAATGAGTTCAAAGTTTTTCAATCCTTGGTCCTGAAACTTTACATAGTCATTCTACACTATTCTAGCTAACAAATACCAGTAATTCATGCGTTTATATACAAAACTTTTATTCATGCCGGCGCTGCAAAAAGTGACAAAAATCCGGTTCTGAAACAACAACTTAATCTAGAACGACAAGCATAAAGGATCACAATACCTCATCTTGGCTGCTTAAAAACGACTCTGTGATGACCCTAAGTACCCTGGGTATCCATAATGTGTCTATAAAAGTTCTTGGAATATTCATGATTGTCTTTGGTTGTTAAAATAGTGAAAAGCCACCGAGATAAAAATATCAAAATCAGAAAAAGTCTTAACAAGTAAAAATAAGTTAACAATGTTCAAAACGGATTCTTAATAGTTTTCTCAGGTGGTCCTGAGCCTGAAACGACCACGTTTAGCACGTTTACTAGGACGGCCCCTGCCCCTAGGTGGGGGTGGGGGGCCTTCCTCCTCTGAGTCAGATGAAGAATTTGATTGCCTCTCCAGCTGTCTGACCAACTCCTCCTCCTCCCCCTCCGATCCTGATGATGTGTCTGGAGTCTGTCCTCTGCCTCTGCCTCTGCCCCTGCCCCTGCCTCTGCCTCTGCCTCTGCCTCTGCCCCTGCCCCTGCCTCTGCCCCTGCCCCTGCCTGGCCCATCCCCCTCACCAGCCTCTGGCTCTGATTCTGCATCTGGTTCCGGCGGAGGTACGGCACGGGGGCCTGGGCCAGGTGCTGGTTCTGGTACGGAGGGCTTAGGGCACATGATGTCCTTCGTGTCCTCAGTACAAAAATCCCGAATGTTCTTGAAGAGATACCACTGTCTTTTGGCCGGGAGGCCAGGGGATGGGATGGGCTGAGGGCCTTCCTGGGGGACAGCTTCAGGGGCGACAGTCAGCATCTTGAAGGTCTCGGGGGGTGAGTCGGCATACTGCCGGAAGGTGACGTGGCCCTTGTTCTGGTCAGAGAACACAAAGTGATGATACTGTTTTATACCCTTGACTGGTTTGATGAAAGGGGTCAAAAAAGATTGCCAGTCATATGACTCGACAAACACCTTCCCATTCTCGTCCCCCACAAGTTGGGCAAGGTTGACACGTTCTTGGGTACTCTTCACCACAGTCTCCTCCATCTCCTTGAGGCTTGAGACCGGCTCACGACGAAATTTTTGTTTAAGCAAACTAAAGCACCAGTCTAGGGCAAACTTGGTGTGCCCTGTGATCAAAAAGTTTAAGGAAATGGACTGGTGCCGGCCAGTCAGAACCCGCCAGAGAAGATAGGCTAGCAAAAACTTGTTCTTGTTCTGACCACTACAGTTGTTACAGTGCATGTCCACCGCCTTCTCCCCCAGGGAATACGTTTCAAAATAGTGGTGCAGGTATGAAATAACTGCATTTGACCCCTTACTACCACAATGGCTTTCGTCGATCAAATAGTTCACCTGTTGGGGGATGGCCTCGGCACAGACACCGAAAATGCCGACCTTGCGGGGGACAAGGAAATACAGTGGGCCAGGCTGCATAGGAAAGGAGGGAAGGTGGACCTGCTGGGCATAATCAAAACTGATGTGGACCTTCGTGTCAGAAGAACAACGGGGGTGGGGGCCAAGGGGAGGGGACTCTGCTTCCTTGTAGGCAGCCTTGGCAGCCTTGACCATGTCCTGATAAAAGGCCCTCTCCCGAGCCACCACCTCGAGTTGAAGTTGTTGCTTTTTCAGCTTGGCCTGTTTCACAATGTCAGGTAGGTTACTAGAGGCAGAGTTATCCCTGTTGTTGCGCTGGCATTCCCAGCAGAGGTCAGTCATAGGGCAGGAACACACTATGCGAGGGAGGAGTTGGAGCCACAGGTTTCTAAAGGTTGAGTCAGCCACACACCTGAAGTTAGCCTCCTCCATGGCGTTGCTGTACAACCTGTAGATGTCGGCCTTTGTGGAAGAGGAGGGGAGGAGGAGGATGTCATCCCGTTTGTGGGAGGACACACGGCCAGGCAGGATGAGGGCGTTGGTCTCGGCATAAGAGTTGATGAAGTCCACGACCCGCCTGATGTCCTCCAGCTGGAGGATCCTTGTAGTCGCCTGTCGGCCGCCAGCCTTCTTCTGCCTGGTCACCACCCCGTGGGACTTGTACCACTTTATGATGGACGTCAGCTTGTTCTGGCTGATGCTGGAAAGGTCACAAGGTAAGAGTTACATTAGGCCAATAATTATTGGACACAGGCAACAAGTACAGGTAAGTATTGTAGTATTAATATGGACGATTTGTGAAGGTAGGTGCCATGATCAGACTATGTTATGATTCATTACAGTTCATCTTGTAATTTACCTCAAGTAGTACAATAATAGTAGGGATATCTAGGTAGACCTTATTTGAACAAAGAAGTTGAATATCAAGCTACTCACGCGTACATGAACTTGAAAGTGTCCCTGCAGACTGGCCGAGAACCGACGAGGTAGTGGCTTCGTTGGTGCTGCCTCTCCCCTCTTCCCTTAATCCCCTTCTTCCAGGTCGACAGCCTGCTGCTATTGTCTGTGCACGTACTGATGATGCCCAATAGCAACATGTCCTTCTTGCCTAGAAAACAAAGTAGATTAGGATAATAACAATCTGTACATGATATGCATGTGACTCAAGGAATGATGTTGATAGTCTATGGGAAATAATGTTTGGAATATTTTCGAATGTAATTGATGAATTGTGCCCCTTCACGGAGGTAAGGAGTGAAAAAGATAAGCCATTTTGGCTGACCCCCCAAATTAAGGAAGCGATTCTTGAGAAAAATATTTTGTATAAGGAAGCTTTAGTGCAGGATGATGATTTAGCTTGGGCTAATTACATAAATTCTAAGAAGAATGTTCCAAAGATTATTCGAAAAAGTAATTCGGATATTATCCGGAATACACTTAGGGAAAATCAAAAGGATCCAAAGCGGTTGTGGAGAACCATAAATGAACAAGTACTAGGGAAGAAAAAAGCTGCAGGGCCATCTTGTATATATGATTCGGATGGGGAAATAAAAATAGCGAAGGAGGCAGCCGATTATATGAACCAATTTTATGTTAATATTGGGTTAGGTGGCAGTTATGATGCAGGATCAAATTGGAGAGAGGATATGATGAATATGGGTATGAAGCATACTTCGTTCAAAATTGAATTTATCGATATGAATGATGTAGAGGATTTGATTAAGGATATAAAAATAGATAAATCTTCTGGGTTTAATAATTTAAACTCTCGAGTTTTGAAAGATTGTTTGCATATATGTTGTTATGAATTGATGTATTTGTTAAATATGTCTTTGTTCACGGGTATATTCCCAACTGCTTGGAAATGTACTACTGTGACACCGATTCCCAAGGAGGGAAATAGGAAATATGTTGAAAATTGGAGACCGATTAATAATATCTGTTTGCCTGCAAAGTTACTAGAACGATGTGTTTATAAGCAATTAATGAATTACTTCGAGACCAATGATTATTTTACTGACTGTCAGCATGGTTTCCGGAGACGTCGAGGAACAGATACAGCAATTCAAAGTTTGTTACGTAAGTTATTTGAAGATATCAGGTTAGGAAACATATCAAGTTGTTGTTTCCTCAATTACAGCAAAGCTTTTAATACCATAAATCATTATATATTATTGCGTAAATTGAGTATGTACGGTATATCGTCAGATGTGTTACGATGGTTCAAGAGTTATTTAAGTGAACGTCGACAGGTAACAAAGGTTGGTGAATATGTTTCGGACGAATTAAATGTTCCCAAGGGCGTTATTCAGGGATCATGCATCGGGCCTATGCTGTTTATTATATACATTAATGACATAGTAAATAGATTAAACCATTCGTATTGTAATATTTATGCTGACGACACCGTGTTGGTGGCAACCGGTGAAAATAAGTGTGAAGCTTGTGAGCGGGCCAGCGAGTTGCTGAAATCGGTAGATACTTGGTGTACAGATAATGATGTTATTGTTAATTATAACAAATCCAAACATTTATTGAGTGGTTCGAGATATCGTACGTCATATACTGATATTGCCGTATGTATTAATAATCGTGAAATTTATAACGTGGATACCTATAAGTATCTGGGTATAAAAATCGATAAGTTGTTAACATTTGAAAAACAATTGGGAACAACATTGGGGCTTGTTAACGATAAATTAACAACATTATCAATTGTGAGAAAATATATAGATCGTAGGACATGTTTATTGTTATATAAGCAGGGAATTATGCCCTTGTTGGATTATGTAGCGTTATTAACTGATTCGACTACGCAGAAATTAAGAAAACGATTGCAACCGTTACAAAATCGCGCCGTAAAAACATGTTTGAATATTCATGAACGTGTTCACACGCCGGAAATGGTTCAGTATCACAAGGAATTGAAATTGTTATCATTGAATGAACGTAGGAAAATGTTAATGCTTCGAAAAATGTTTGTATTGAGTAAGTGCCCGAATAATGTTTTACATGAAAGGCCAGATATTGGTTTGAGGGGTGGAAATAAGGTGAAGTTAGTAAAACCGTTTACTGTTAGTGAGAGGGTTCTGAGAAGTCCATATTATATGGGACGTGAGCTTTGGGATCAATTAGATGCTGAAGTTCAGAATGCAGATACGGTGGTAGAATTTAAGAAGGCATTAAAGAGGGTTGATTTGAATGCATTAAATTGGTAGTACTTATAGTTATAGGTGAAATGAGAAGGTTAACTCGCATACGCACTTATTATTATTATTATTATTATTATTATTATTACAAGCTAGAACCACACTCAAGTATAATGTGTGATGTAATTAATATTTTCTTTGGTCTCATTTAATAAAACCTTGATACGTTTGAGTAAATTCTTCCCGTTATTAAACAAATTCTGATTAGCATTATTCTTGCACAAGCTAGAACCACACTCAAGTATAATGCTATGCAATCTTATTTGTATTGTTTGATAAAAACATGATAAATTTGAATGACTATATCCTTTTATTAAACAAATTCTGATTATCGTTATTCTTTGCACAAGCTAGAACCACACTCAAGTATAATGATATGTAATTTATATATTATTTTTATCTCATTTAATAAAACTATGATAAGTTTGAATAAATTTATCCCTTTATTAAACAGATTCTGATTAGCATTATTCTTTCGACAAGCTAGAACCACACTCAAGTATAATATGCTACATAATTTGTATCATACCCCTGGTGAAATAACACACCTCACGTGAGATCATATTTATAGGACGTTCTTGTCCTGCCGTTGTCAGGCTTACATACGCAGACGTAAGCTGAACAACGCGACGGCCGGTGCTCTGTTTTGCACTTTCAGAACGTAATAACGCAACATCATTTGTCACGTCGTGAATTTGGCTCGCCTGGCAGGGGGTTACAACGTAGCAAAACGTGTCCGCCTCAGGGACGAGAATGTCCCTTTAAAAATCACACCCTATCAGCCCCCAGACTCGACCCACGGCCTCCAGACTCGACCCTCACCCTCCAGACTCGACCCAAAGCCCCCAGACTCGACCCAAAGCCCCCAGACTCGACCCAAAGCCCCCAGACTCGACCCAAAGCCCCCAGACTCGACCCAAAGCCCCCAGACTCGACCCAAAGCCCCCAGACTCGACCCTCAGACTCCCTACAGCCTCCACAGACTCCCCACAGTGTCAGAGCGGGAAAACAAATAAAAGTGCGCTTGGAGAGGGATCCTGCTTGGAGAGTGATGCCGAGATTTGGGCGGTTGCTAGGGCCGCCCGTTGCTAAGCACCGGCCGACCCGAGCAACGGCAATAAGGATAATAACAAAACAACTGTCATAATTAGATCATTATCCGGGACTATTCTGAGCTAAATTATAGGTATAGTAGGGCCCAAAACTTCAGATATGAGACATTTTATCTGAAAACGGCCAAACCTGTGCTTTGAGATTGATATCCGTCATTCCGTTGGTTGCTAAGGACGGGCGGCCCTTAGCAACGTCGATTGTGATGAAATGCAAGACAAATTTATGACAATTGCAACACATGTAGCCCTGCAAACTTCACTATCTTGGACTTGTTTGAAAGCCTGTCATCTGTAGAACAATCGCTGCTATTGTGTACAGGATAAGTGTATCTTTTCTGTATTTGTTGAGAGCTTTTATAGCAAACATAGCCAACATGATTATGTTGAACATAGCCTCCAACCTGACATTTTATCCATTTAAGTTTCTATTTGGCCGACTCTGACAATCTTGTATTTCAAATTGATCAGAAAACTGATTCTGAATGGGTTTCTAGTCTTTAGAACAATGTTAAAGGGGCCTACGCCACAAATGTGACTGGTGCTTTGCTTTGAGACTAGCTGCTCCCTTACTTGCACTTACTCCCTGTAACTGCTGATCCTATCAGGCAGCAGCAGGGGGAGGGTGCCGGTAGATGGAACAGCAGTCTTGATTTTAGCAAAAGTTACCAACTGTTGCCATGGTTACCAATCTTTTAAGGCTAATTACAGCAAAATACTAAGATGGGGCGCTTTCTCATGTTGAAATTCTTTTTTAGAAGGTCTCATTTGATAAGAAAATGTTTAGTTTGAATGGATTAGGGCTATTATTAAACATTTTCTGATTAGCATTATACTTGAGTTAAACAAGCTAGAACCGCACTCAAGTATAATGCTATGTTGTCTATATATTCTTGTCTCATTTAATAAAACTATGAATAGTTTGAGTAAATTCACCCCATTATTAAACAAATTCTCATTGGCATTATTCTTTCACAAGCTAGAACAACACTCAAGTATAATGCTATGTAATTTATATATTTTTTGCTTGATCTAATAAAACCATGATACTGCCCACAGCGACCTTACACTGTCCACAGCGACCTGACACTGCCCACAGTGACCTGACACTGCCCACAGTGGCCTGACACTACCCATGCTGAGGGCGGGAAAAGGACTAAACCTGTGTTTGGAGATTGAATAATGCTTGAAGAGTGTCCGCGGCCGTTGCTAAGCGTCCGCGGCCGTTGCTAAGCGTCCGCGGCCGTTGCTAAGCGTCCGCGGCTGCGATTGTGACTGATTTGGAAAAAGTTTTATTTCTAAGCTTCTACTGCATCGATTTTGACAATCTTTTTTTTTAAACTTATCAGAATTTTCTGACCTTTTTAAATATTTGCATAAGAATCATGTTAGAGGAGCCATAGGGCTACAAACACGGCCACAAACACGGCCGACATTTGCAAAACATGTAGCCTACACACTACCCACAGCTCCCACACCTCCCTGGGCGGGAAAATGACCCAAACTGAGCCTGGAGATTGATGGAGTGCTCGGAGAGTGTAGTGAATTTGCAATGCGCCGTTGCTACGCGGCGGCCGCCCCTAGCAACGGCGAATGAGGGTTCAATTCAGAAGATATTTATGATGATTGCATTGAGACTCGACCCACAGCCTCTAGACTTGACCCACAGCCTCCAGACTCGATCCACATCCTCTAGACTGAATCCAGGGCCTTCAGACTCGACCTAAAGAATCCAAAATCTAGTGGAGGCTAGTGAATTGCAGTAACAATCGCCGTTGCTAAGGGCGGCCCGTGCTTAGCAACGACGAGTGAGACTATGTGACGAATACAGCTCTCATTGTGAACCAAATTAAACAACATTAGGCTTATTTAAGAGTAACTTATCTCTACAATAATCGCTGCAATCTAGCAATTTTGTTGTATAACTTGTTACTATGTTCTTTGTGGCAGCAAACCTGGCCGATGCTTTGCTTTGAGACTAGCTGCTCCCTTACTTGCACTTACTCCCTGTAACAGCAGATCCTGTCAGGCAACAGCAGGGAGAGGGTGGCAGTAGATGGAACAGCTGACTTGTTTTCAGCAAAAGTTACTGACAGTTGCTATGGTTACCAATCTTTTAAGCCTAATTACAGCAAAATACTACGATGGGGCGCTTTCTCATATTGAAATTCTTTTTTAGCAGGTCTCATTTGATAAGAAAATGTTTAGTTTGAATGGATTAAGGCTATTATTAAACATTTTCTGATTAGCATTATACTTGAGTTAAACAAGCTAGAACCACACTCAAGTATTATGCTATGCAATCTTATTTGTATTGTTTGATTAAACCGTAATAAATTTGAATGCTTAGACTTATTAAAATATTTTGTCCCAAACTTTTCTCCCATAAGTACATAAATTTTGCCAAATAAAATGTAAGGACTAGACCTAGAATATTCCGTGAGCAAGTTTCATGTACAAAATATTTGGTATTTTGTAAAATAATAGTGAATTCCGGCTTTTCAAAATCGGCTCCGGAAGTAGCATTTTCCGCTCGGAGGTAGGCATTTTCTGGGCACCGGCTCCGGAAGTAGCATTATCCGTCCACCCCCGTGTCCATGCTATGCGATGACGGCCGTTGTCGCGTAGCCGTTGCTAAGCAACGGCCGCGCGTAGCAACGGCGAACGTAAGTCCAATTCACAAGATGTTTATGACAATTGTACAGCTTCTACTGCATCGATTTTGACAATCTTTTTTTTAAAACATATCAGAATTATGTGACCTTTTCAATTATCTGCATGAGAACTACGTTAGAGAGGTTTAATGAACACAAGCATGGCCACAAACGCAGCCAACATGTAACAAATAGCCTCTAACACTCTAAGTTTTGGACATTATAGTTTCTAATTGGCGAACTTTGAGAATTTTGCTTTTTAGATTGATCAGGAAATTGATTCTGAATTGGATTATTGTGTTGGAACCATGTAAAAGGGAACCTAGGATAACCTACAGCCAGAAATGTGGCCGCTACTTTGCTTTGAGGCTAGCTGCTCCCTCACTTGCACTTACTCCCTGTAACAGCAGATCCTGTCAGGCAACAGCAGGGGGAGGGTGCCAGTAGATGGAACAGCTGACTTGCTTTCAGCAAAAGTTACTGACAGTTGCTATGGTTACCAGTCTTTTAAGCCTAATTACAGCAAAATACTAAGATGGGGCGCTTTCTCATGTTGAAAATCTTTTTCAGGGGGTCTCAATTGATAAGAAAATGTTTAGTTTGAATGGATAAAGGCTATTATTAAACATTTTCTGATTAGCATTATACTTGAGTTAAATTACAAGCTAGAACCACACTCAAGTATAATGCTATGTAATTTATGTATGTTTTTTGTCTCAAATTCATTCCATTATTAAACAAATTCTGATTAGCATTATTCTTGCACAAGCTAGAACCGTTCTCAAGTATAATATGCTACATAATTTATATCACCCCACTGGTTCATAAACACCACAACACACTATCTGCGGCCCCCAGATACTGCCCACTTCTCAATGTATGGTCCAATCTATGCACCCACATACTGTGGTATTATTGGGTTTAATAATATTGTACTGATGCAGATGGCCAGTCCATGCTCCGTTAGCTTAGTGTCAATGTTTATATCAGTGCACGCTTTAGCTATAACTCCTTGTCAATGTGTAGGAGTTAGGGGATAAGTCAATGTATGACATATCTTACTAAAGGGGCGTGTAGCACTCGAGCTCACTTGAGTTAAGCTGAACGTTGTTGTGAGTAACCATCCTGGAAAGGTTGAGTCTTAGAAGCTGAGTCCTGGATTTGGAATAGAAGCTGATAGACTGTACAGAAAGGCGGGAGCCTCGACTGAGTATGTTTGAGGGGATTCCATCCTTGGAGCATGATGTGGAACTCTGATTATGTATTGGGCGACAGCAGTCAAACGAGGAGGAGACTGCTATAGGAGCTGGCTATTATATCCATAGATAACACACTAATTAAGTACACCTAATACAAACGGATAATTAACTCTCTATAGTTCAATGTTATTTAGAAAGTGACATCTGATATTTATATTTACTGTGGTGATACCTAGAGATGAATCAACCTGGTTCTATGGATATCAAGATGTTCCAAGTGTACTCCCAGGATTGTTCCTGATTTTTCACACACCACCCACGGCACACACACACCTTCCACGGCACCCACACACTACCAACAGCACCCACACACTACCCACGGCTCCCACACACTACCAACGGCACCCACACACTACCAACGGCACCCACACACCACCCACGGCTCCCACACACCACCCACGGCTCCCACACACTACTCACGGCTCCCACTCACTCCCCACGGCTCCCACACACCACCCACGGCTCCCACACACCACCCACGGCTCCCACACACCACCCACGGCACCCACACACTACCCACGGCTCCCACACACTACCCACGGCTCCCACACACTGCCCACGGCACCCACACACCACCCACGGCTCCCACACACCACCCACGGCTCCCACACACTACTCACGGCTCCCACTCACTCCCCACGGCTCCCACACACTACCCACGGCACCCACACACTACCCATGGAACCCACACACCACCCACGGCTCCCACACACCACCCACGGCTCCCACACACTACTCACGGCTCCCACTCACTCCCCACGGCTCCCACACACTACCCACGGCACCCACACACTACCCATGGAACCCACACACTACCCACGGCACCCACACACTACCCACGGCTCCCACACACTACCCACGGCTCCCACACACTACCCACGGCTCCCACACACTACCCACGTGCACGGCACCCACACACTACCCACAGTACCCACACACTACCCACGGCACCCACACACCACCCACGGCTCCCACACACTACTCACGGCTCCCACTCACTCCCCACGGCTCCCACACACTACCCACGGCACCCACACACTACCCATGGAACCCACACACTACCCACGGCACCCACACACTACCCACGGCTCCCACACACTACCCACGGCTCCCACACACTACCCACGGCTCCCACACACTACCCACGTGCACGGCACCCACACACTACCCACAGTACCCACACACTACCCACGGCACCCACACACCACCCATGGCTCCCACACACCACCCACGGCTCCCACACACCACCCACGGCCCCCACACACCACCCAAGGAACCCACGGCTTTAGGGCGGGAAAAGGGCCAAAACTGTGTTAGGAGAGTGATGTCCGACGCTTCCGGCCGTTGCTAAGCTGCAGCCGCCCTTAGCAACGGCCTCTACACTCAGCCTACGGCCTCCAGACTCAACCTAAGACCAAGGAGGAAGGAGTGATAGCGTAGCGTATTATAGATCTATGCTAAGACCTCCAGACGGGACCTACACTGTGTAGTGTAGTGGCGGGAACAGCCGCCGGTTAACATAACTTGACCCAGCGGGGTCAAAGGTCACTTCCTGTAAGTCAGTGGGACCAGGAATTGCATCCTGACGAAGCAGAGTTGTTTTAACACTAAGGAGGAAAAAAAGGTAGCTAATTATATATCTTTGTTAGCACCACACAGAGCAGACAAGTAATCCTGTCTTCCTTATGCTGAATTCAGCACACACGAAATAATCTCGGAGATTCATGTGGTTGCTACGTGCGGCCATTGCTTAGCAACGGCCGGCCCTAGCAACATTTATGGTTTTGACAACTGTAGTTCTTTCAGTCCAGCAATTTTAACATTAGTAAGCTTGTTTAATAGCCATTTATATCTACAACAAACGCTGCAATTGCCAAGTGTTCCTTTACTTTATTTGCTGAGAGATTTAAAAGGAATTACTTACTAAATGCCTTCTGCACTTCCGGCTGTTCTCTGAGTGATACTCCCTCCCCCCTGATAAACATATTACAATAGAACAGCAGGGGGAGGTAGGACAACAGGTAGACCAGCCACCAAATCCTGTCTATAAACCTATTTACTGAATGAGGGTTAATTTGAATTTGTCTTTGAATCATTTTATACAAAATGCAACTAAAATGCATGTTTATGAACACCAAAATATATGATAATTTCTATAGTATGGTGCATATTATTCAGAATCAGAATTAGATAGAGTTTGGACACTTGGTAATTCAAAAAAGCTCTTAGAAAACTTCATAAATGTCCCCTTCTTGAGAAATGGATCTATAGGTCCAAAAGTTACTTTTTGTTGCCATGGTTACAAATAGTTTTCAGTGAATTACAGCAAAATACTGAGATGGGGCGCTTTCTCATATTGAAAATCTTTTTTAGGAGGTCTCATTTGATAAGGAAATGTTTAGTTTGAATGGATTAGAGCTATTATTAAACATTTTCTGATTAGCATTATACTTGAGTTAAATTATTATTATAATTATGTATATATATGTCTGTGTTACCATTGGAAATATTTAGTAATGGTGGTACATAATACTGAATACTGATATTATAATGTATAACTATTACTGTCGGAAGAGCTCTGTAAAAGAGAGATAGAATAAAGACATTTAAAAAAAAAAAGGTTTCTGGATTGACCCATGAACTAGGTTAACACGCCCTAAATACTACCTTAAAAACGGTCTGGTTGAGTGTTAATAGTTGTTTGTTATACTTCAAGACGTTGTCATGGATTATGGGGTAGTTTTGAGCGAGAACGACATAGCTACATGGTCGCGGCGACAGGTTTGCATAACATGTAACTCATGAAAAACTTACCTGAGGACAGCTGAAAGACCTCCTGCCGACGTGCGACCAGCTCCGACGTCGTGAACTGTTTACTGCACTCCTTGTCTTTGTAGTGCTTGCAGGAACATCTAAAGACAACAACATACATGATATTAGACTTAGTTCACCTTCCTGAGGGCCACAATGGCATGAGACATGATTGATAACCGTTACAGGCCGGCCGGATCAGCTGACGCCATTAAGTAGGTCACCGGACAACCCCGATGGATCATCCATGTTTATGACACGAAATCAACTTTGAAACTTGATAAAAACTAGTTAGGCAGTTAGACTACATACTAGGGCACAGTCGTAGGCAGTTTCATGAACATTGAAAGGGATTTAGGCACTTTGCGTACTTGTTTCAGAGATACGGCAACCGACCGCATGTCGGCCGTTATAAAGTTTTTTCAAAACTCACATGAAGCGTTCGCAGTCATCCCACTCTGCCTGTAGAAGGTCGCCCGTGGGGTCAGGGATGACCAGTGGCTCATCCTCATTGTCCTCCAGTTCCCCTAGATCCTCCTGATCCTCTTCTTCTTTGTCGGAGGCCTCGTCTTGCCCCTCCTCCCCGTCGGCGAAGAGAAAGTACTCGTCGACCAAATTCCGCCATTGCTGTGGCTTGGCTATACCACGTAAATTCGCCCGATTTATAGTATTCAGGGCATCCACGACAGCCGCCTTGCGATCCATGTCCTTCCCGACGATGTTGGGAGGTAATCCACATCAAAATCCAGCAGTGATCCAGGATTAAAACAGCTAAATTCGTCGGAGAAGTGATGTCGCCCGTCCGTCCTGCTCGCCATGCATCCCTTTAAATTTCGTCAACAACCGAAACCGGAAGGCACGCGAGGCCTCTCAGCCAATCAGCGCGCCACATTCTGCACACGTGACCACCTTGACGACGATTGTTTACGGGACGACGATCGGGAAAACACATTCTGATTGGTCCTTGTAGGCGCGAATTCAAAATCTGAGGCTGTGATTGGTCAGTTCACTTCGGGCCCTTTCAGCAGGTACTCGGAACATGTGACTGGGATGGGATCCAGACCGACAGGCGAGCCGCGAAGTTAGGGAAAAATGGCGTGAATCGAGGGTCTTTTGTTTCAGATCACTGAGGTGTTGCGCGTCTTTGGGGCTTATTTAGAGGGACTTAGAGATGGCTTTGGGACCTACAATTTTTTTGGGGAACACTTCTGATATAGGAGATATGAATAAAAGAAAAAACCCATTTTCGTTAAAAAATGCGAGATCCGACTTCGGCGGCCCATATCTCAGTTTCACTTTCCGCGACATCCGACTCATTTCACCAAAACGGGTCACAAATATCCATGTAATTCTCTGTGTAGTTTAGGAAATATTCCAACGTTGATGATATGTATAAGAGTCCGGGGGCTTGTTGAAGATGTGAAAATCAATCTATATAAGAAGTGAGAAAGTTGTACTGACCTTTGACCCTGCCGCTGTTGCAGGGAAGATCTGCATCATTGCCGCCGATGCAGGTGGTGGAATGAATTAATAGTAAAAATAATTCAATGTCTTTTTTTCAAACTTTAAAAACATTCTAAAGTAAAACAGACAAATCCAGGTTGTTCTCGATGTACATATGTTATGTATTTCATAAAAATTTTTTACTTCATCAGACTTTTTAGTACGCTTTCTGCAAGTTGAAGTTGTAAAATTCAATCTTTATAAGAATCTTGAAAGTTGTACTTACCTTTGACCTGAACCGACCTGACCCGAGGTCGGGAGTACTTGCACTGTTGCCGGGCTGGGTGCGCTGTTACAGGGCCCTGTTGCCGGGCTGGTTAGAATTCAATAAATACTGAATGTCACGCTCAGCCTTTGATCCACGTTGTTGTCCACGTACTTCTCCACGTAAGTAGAGCGGTTTCTACATAGATATGTAATATTTTTAAGTAATTCTGGCAGATGGAAGAGGAGGGTTCTCGGGATAACTACCAGCCAGCATGGCAGCGTACGCATGACTTGGCGAGCAAAATATCCAATCTTGTAGGCCGAATATCGCCATATTTAGTAGATGACATGTAAATTTCATATGTCCTCGTAGATGACGGGTATGTTATTCACATGCAGCAGCCAGGATTAGCTCGTAGTTTCAGTATTTTCAGCGTAAAATGGAGAAATTCAGAGGAGCCTTTACAGGGGGTTCACCCCATAACCACCGGCTTGTTCAAACGGAAAGTAGGTCATTCAGCCACTTAACTCCGGTTAATTGTAGTTCCCCACTGAAAATAGATCCAAATGAATGTGGCCGATCGAATAAATTTATAGCCTAAAAATTCTTATATATTATGAAATTTGTTTAATCTACATGCCAGAATTATGATAAGTCAAAAAAATCCTTAATTCTTGAATAATTTTGAAAAAGATGGCCTTGTCACCTGCGGGAAACCACGCAAGAATACCAGTGTGTGTGAAGTTGTGGTGATGTCGGTCAGATAGCCTCTGCACCTTCGTCAAATGTACTCCACCGTGCAAAGAGATCCAAAGGAATCAGTCTTGTCAAATCAATCTATGGGATGAAATTGGTCAGAACATCTTCTGTATATATTATTTAACCTTCTCAATTCCGTGAAAGTATAATAAATACAAAACCATACTCGTATGGAGATACAGATCACCTGATCAGGCCAGGCGGAATTATATCAGGCCTCATGCTGCACACTCGGCCTGATATGATTCCCAACTGGCCTGATCTGGTGATCTGTATCTCCATATGAGTACAGTTTTGTTTATATATAACAGAGCATAATAAAGCAAGTTTTATCAGTCCCGTTCTGGAACTCACTGTGTTACCATCTTCTCCTTCAAACACTCTACTGAGTAACATAAAATCATACTTTAAGTAAGAAAGGCCCCTAACGTGCTCTTTTAACACAATTATGAGGTCTCTTTTTCACACAATCTCTCTTTTAAATAGAGAAAATTGGCAAATTATCACTTAAATTGTAGTTTATTGCGCCTGAAATTTCCAAATAATCAATATCAGTGAACAACAGATCTGTTTCTTTGAATTTGGTGTTACTCTAGTTGGTGTATGTATTACTTGTTTTAGGTCGAACTTAATTTCAAAATGAGTTAATTTAGTTTTATCTTAGCCTTTTAAATAATCCATTGTCTGGTAATGCCAGGTGGAGGCATTGCAGTTCATTGACTCCTCTGAGGTGCCATTCAGTTACACTAGGGGGCCCCACCAATGCCTGGGGCCTACACACAACCAGTCATGCAACCCAATATACACCAGCATACACACAGCTGGTTACCTTCTTTTACTATACTACTCTCAATTCACACCACATACCAGCTATGGGCTGAGCCCTCCTATATAACCCTGTGCCATGCACCCCCTCGCCCTCACACCTTGCCCTGTCCTCCTTGCATCCACACTGGTTATTTATATCGTTATTTCATATAGAATTGGATCAACTTAGAATTTTGATGAGATTAGTTGGTGAACCTTGGGGCCGTCTATATACACACAATATGTGTATTGGTTTCTGATAACTGGATATCATTGTTATGATATTACTGGATACTCAGATCATCTTGTATGTTCTCTCATCAATAAACATACATTCCTCCTCCTTTGTTTACACTATCCATCTGTCTTGTCCTTTGATATAAAATGTGTTGCATTTAGTACTGAGTTATCAATACCACTTGTTAGCCATGTTTCAGTCACAACAATGACATCAAAATGTTTCAATCCAAAGCAATTTGGTCAATTTAATGGAAAATACTTTTAGCATTGATATTGTGATGAATTATAGTAATCAATTCAATGTCCCAGCACGAGTTATAAAGGCTAGAACCAAGTAAATGTTGTTATGAGAAGTTATAGTCAAAGTCAAATGTTAGTGCATGATCAAGAGTTGTACGAGTTACACAAAAATGCATGTATGAGTTACATGAGAGTCACAAAGCAGAAAGTGCACAAAGTCTGTAATGCATGCGATTTTAATGACTGGAAATGACCCCAGCAAGAGGTCAACATGACCACATGATGTTGTTTAACCAATCAGGAGCAAGATTTTGGCTATATAAGAAAGTGATTTCATGAGAATAATATAATCTTGGTACTCATGGTGTTCGCACCTCCTTTCTTCCTGGGAATGGACCAGGAAAGGCTTAGAAAGTTAGGACAGCTAGAGATAAGGGTCCACGAGATAGGAATAAATCAAAATCTAGGCCAAAAAGTGGGGAAGTTGGAATTAGAAGAAATAGGAGAAGACATGAAGCATGAACTCAGATGAACAAGAATGGGAACGAAACAACCAGAAACACAAGATCAGGCTGACACCGACTATAGGGACGAGAACATGGGAGATCGGCCTACACACTACCACCCTTTGTTTTTTTTTAGCATGGTCCCTTTGCAGAGGACCCGTACTAGTGCTCTTGTGACTCATCCTACTCGTGCTCTCAAGATACCGAGCGTGACCGGGCTGAGATATGTCAAGAGTGCGAATATCTTAAGCAGGGAAACCATGGGAGAGCCACTTGCTTGTCCTGGCTCCAAATCTTCCCTGAGAATATCACAATATGCACAATTTTAATTCCTTTATGCATCAAAATATCCTTTAACTCAGACCCAATCATGATACAATAAAGTTACTTATAGTGCTATATTGCTTCTGATTAATGTGTATGAATGAGCGTTGTGATGAGATGATATCAAGTGATGTTGCTGTCTATATATGCATCATTATGGTCAGTATGGCGGAGTGATCATTTAGTTCATTCACAGTGGCTGCTAACCTTGTGTCTCCTTTGTTCATCGGACAAGAAGGGCAGAACCTATTGATCACCCAGCCAGGCATATTACATTTCATGCATAATTCATTCCATATGACCTACTTATTTCCCTACTTAAGGATAGAGGGGTGTTATCAACGGCCTTTTCTGCACAATTGCAACAATTTTGTTAATAATGCCTATTAGTTAAGGTATTATATACATCAAATGAAAGGGCACATTTTTCTCTATCTAATGATATATGTAGTTTTTTAATGAAGTAAAAATTAAAAATTAAATATAATAAAACGTTATTTTTTTACTTTTATTTTTTGAATGTCAATATCTTCATAAATAATACTTCTTGACCTCTGAAACTTTAGAGGCAGTACAAGAACCTTACTGTGGAGGAAACAGTGTCTCAGTTTTTTGGTTTAGGTCTTAGTTTTTATTTTATCAAAAAAACGGGTAACCTTAAAATAAGATTTTAACATTTTTTTTTTCATTATTTTCTCAAAAATTTATCAGGACATATATAATAAATCTGAGACACGGTTCCCTGCTTAAGAATGTTTTCAATGCATATCCAAAGTTTTAATGGAGTAACTTGAACATTCAGGGAGATATCCGCCTTCAAAAAATAAAAGTTAAAAAACGCATATTTGTTTTTACAATTCATTAACTTGGTCAATTCTAAACAAATTAATATATACCATGCAGTACGTTTTAGAGGTCATATTCAAGTGTGGATATAAAAGCATTAAGCAGATATTCCTTAAGATAGATAATGAAAAGAGCAATAGGTGCAAATATCGCAAATTACAGCAGGATAACACCTCTCTGTCCTTAAATAACCCAACAAATATGTCAAGAGTCAGTGTGGATAATTCCGTCCAGGAGGGTAATTCTGTCCTTTCTTTAGATAACCCTTATAAGATACTCTTAACTTAATTGTCTACCATTAAAGTGTTTTTAATTGTAATTCTATGTCAATTTTGCTTTTAGCAAATACACCCCATACACCTACTTTCTGCTTATTAAAGAGGAAGAGGAAGGTATAGCCTCTTCCTCTTTAAGAGCAAACATTCTTCCTATGATATCTTACATGAAGCTTATAAGGTGAGGTTTTCTTCTTGAGACATAGAGGTTTAGTATTAGATGTGATACAAATCCTACAAACAAGTGTTGACACTTGACCGAGAAGAGAAAGGCCCAACCTTTATTAAAGATTAAGTTGATGAAAGAGAAAGATTTGTGATGTCCTCATTTAGGATAACTTACCTGTCCCAACCAGAGGTATAACAAAGCATGCCATACCTCAGTTGAACAGTAAATATCTCAACTTTATGGCCTGATAGTTTGTACTAAAGAAGTATGTCCAGGCATATAGTAAATCACTAGTTTCCATGGCAACCATGCACAAGTTCTGAAATTAACACTGTTTTTGACATATCTTCCATAACATTCAAGGTAGAAGCACAAATGATACATCAAGATTAAGCATTCCTAGAGATCTATGGGATAGAAGGCTGAATTAGGTCATATTGTTTACTGGGTTGCCTTGGTTACCAAAGATAACTCTAAAATTGACAGTTTCTCTTCTCTTCTTGTTACCATAGCAACCATAACAAATATGGGTTTATCAAAGCACAATATATCTCATCTCAAGAGTTCATATGGGCGGGGGGGGGGAGGGTGGCCAACCTTGTTGAGGCATTGGTACAGCTCGATGGGATTGGCACTGCATTGGTGTGAATCCCATGTGATGCAGCATGGAAAAAAAACATTTGGATGACCCTTGCATGGAATTTTGCCCAAATGGTCCATAGGTCTGCAGAGGAAGAACATTTGATAAAGTGAACTCAGCCTGTATAAAAATCCAATTAAAAATATCCCCTCTACATGGAAACGAGTATCTTTTGTCAAAACAATGACATGGAATGCAATAAATGACTGGTTTCCTTGGAAACTGTCAAATTGATGCACTCTGAGTGTTCTATTCCATAAGAGAAAATTGGTTGTTCCTGTTACTCGGTTGCCATGGTGACCCAAAACAACCTCAAAATTGACCATTTCTTCAGTTTCCCTCTCATTCCTGTTACCATAGCAATGCACTGAGGTAGACTTTTAATACCTCGTGCATATAATTAGTGGCAGCACTTGAATATAGATTACATATTCTAGCTAAAAGAAAGGTCACGAGACTGCAAAGGGTTATGATCTAAAACATTATCAATAGTCCAAAATTCTAAGCGAGTTTAATCAAAGTTAAGGGTAGTGCCTAAGGTAGGTATGACAAACCTGGGTCCTGGTAACAGCAGGAGGTCTAGGCTACCAGCAGCAGCAGTACCACGGGAAATCAATAATAATTGGTATAAAGGAGCAGTAGTAGTCAGTGTTGGGCAGATATGATACACAGCAGTACCACGGGAAATCAATAATAATTGGTATAAAGGAGCAGTAGTAGTCAGTGTTGGGCAGATATGATACACGTTTGGATCAATACCAATCTTGAGGATCCGTGGGGCTTGGTAGTGAGATGAATTGAGGCTGTGGTGCCATCTGGTGACCAGTGACAGGAATTATATCAGTCTGTGAAACTACATGGAGACGGGCGGACTGCGATGAGGAAGCTTGCCCCCGGACTTTACTTGTGTATAAGGACATTGTACTCATCATGAATTACACTGGCAATTGTGTGGCATTTCGATATTTCGTAATAAACTTACCCTCTGCAAAGTGTTGTCTTTGTTTTGGATCTGAACACCTTCACCTGAGATTGGCTATAACACTGCCTAGTAAACAAGTAATAAGGACTAACAATGAAGTAGGAGAAGTAAGGAACTAGTAATCCCGAACGTATTTGTATAAAGACCCTAAACTTCCACATAGTGTTCAGCAACAAAGAACATAGCTTTTAAGGTATAACAATTTATCACATATAAAGTGTATTAGACTCTCATGTGGTAGATTTGGGTTTGTACTGAACTAACTTGAGTATAGAATATAATAAAGGACTAGTTTCCATGGCAACCACCTCAAAAATGATAAGGGTTTTTTAAAATTAAAATAAAGACTAAAATGGAGATATCTTCCTTAATATTCAAGATAGAAGCACAGGTGAAACATCATATTATCGGCTCTAAGAGTTCTATTGAATAGGATATTGAACCTGGTTGTCTTGGATACTCAGTTGCCATGGTAACCACAAATGACCTCATGTTTTACCATAACTTCAGGTTTCCCTCCTGTTTCTGTTACCAAAGCAACCATAAATGCATGGTATAACCAACCACCGACTATCTCATCATAGGGTTAAATACCCTTTCCTTAAGAATTGGACGATTTATTTTAAAACCATGGTAGGAAATACAGAAATGACTGGTTTCCATGGAAACCACACAACAATCAGGTTAGCTCAAATTCTTCAGTATTTGGGCTATATCTTTCTTAATATACAAGATAAGAAACAGAAATGACATGTAAAATTGATGCACTCAACAAATTCTATGGCACATTGGTTGTCTTGGTTACCCAGTTGGTGACCTCCAAATTGATCATAATTTTGTTCTCCTTTTATGTCTTTCAACATAACTTTGGATAACATTGTTTTATCAATTTCAAAAAAGAGGTTTTATAGTATGCTTGTATACTTCTCATTCTTCACAATTTGGTATGGATAGAAATATACTGAGATCTACTATGATTTTAATCATATATGCATTATATATTGTACTTTATTTAATAATGATAATTTGTAAGATACTCTTAATTTCTTAATTTATTAGAAGCAACTTAACAAGGAGATAGAAATACAATTTAAGTGGACGAGAGCCTGCAATATTGTATAATCAGATGAGTTATGAAAACCAGTTTTGTTAAAATCTGATAACTGTTACCTTTTATGCCTGAATAAAGATTGAAATAAGAAAAAAATAGCAACTAGTAGTACAGCTTTTCCAGTCTAAAGTACAAAGTACAACCTATATCATCTATAGGTTATATAGATCTCATCTATAGTCTGAAGAAAGAGGTCTGAAGGATAGTCATCAATGACCGGTATAGATGATTGATTTGACAACCACCTAAAACTAATCTCTCTTACAATGAGAAATGTGTAATGAACAAGTCAAAATGTACCTGTATGAACTGATCGACCTGTTAATACTAAAAGTTATACAAGAAGAAATTGGGTATTCCCAGGAATCCCATGAGTACTTATCATTAGATGCACCTATTATCCCTCTAAGATTCCCCTAAAATCCCCCAAGATGCACTTGAAATGCATCTAAGATGTGCCTATGATGCTCTTTATATGCCCCAAAGATGCTCAAAAGATGTGCCTAATATGCCCAAAAGATCCCCCAATTATGCCTCAAAGATCCCCCTCAGATATCTAAGGTACCCTCTATCCTTTTACCCCATTATTCCTTTACCCCTTCACCCCCTTTCTCCCTTAAGTGCCATACCCACTTATGCCAACACCAACTTTGACACCCACAGCGGCCAAGTTTTCAAACCTGCTTGATGTGGATCCGCGTGGTGGTAGGCATCAGTGTCAGCGGTCTGCAAAAACTGGTGTGCCAATGCCACGCCGATTGTGCATGGGTGTGCCTTGTTGAGTCAGAGTCAGCTAAAGGCCACACTAAAGGCCACGCCAACGGTCACACCGACGGCCGTGCCAATTCACTCTTCAACTGGCTGAAATCTGCTTAACAAAGAATCCGAGGCACAAACCTGTCAGGCACTGAGTAAAAGCTATGTCGAAGCATTACCCTCTTCTTAGGTGCAATGCCATCTACCTGGGCAAAAGTATGTTTATGATGATTTTAAGGATAGACAACAGTTGACAGGAGGTCTTTTGCACAACCTCCTCTAATTTTCTTAATTGATGGGGTACAGTATCGTTTTATATATCAAATTAAAGGTAATAATTTTATCTTTCTAATGACATAAATGAAATAACAGTGAAATCAATATCTTTGACGTAATAAATTAAAAACTAATTTTATGACTTTTATTTTTTGAACATGGACATCGTCTTTAATATTAGGGTTACAAACTTCAAACTTTGTGTGGCTTCTAATGGGGTTCTTCTGCAGGGAAGCGTGTCTCAGATTTTTTATTTAGGTCCTAGTTTTTGTTTTATTGCAAAAAACGGGAAACTTTTTGTTATTTTTTTATACTTAATTTTCTAGATTTCATAAAATGAAAACTATGACCTAATTAAGAAATCTGAGACACGCTTCCCTCTGAATGGTTCTCATCTATATGTGTTCAAAATTTCAAATCCCTACATGCAATATTAAAAGAGATATCCATGTTCAAAAAATAGTCATAAAAAGTGAAATTTTCTATTTCTCGGCAGTCATACACTGGCACCGGTACACATAATTTGTTGTGATCTATATCAATAAGTTGGGTTTTCATTCGGCTATTTAGTGGTATATGATATATGAATATGAATTTTGGGATATTAAAGTAGAGAGCATATTACTGCGACCATACCAAAACACCCCTTATCAACAGTTGTCTATCCTTAATCCTTTAGACCCCTCAGTTTGCATATTGTACATGGGTGATTTCCATGGAGACTTCATTAAATTGCATTGTTATACATTTCTAAAGTTTAACATGTTCCCTTAAGAAATGATAAATATAAGCATTTTGGCCAGCTTGCATTGCCTTATCCTCTGTAATTCTGAGATTTCTTGTGGATTTGTTCTTATTGGAAAAATCCTTACGAAGGTCTTTGCCGACCGAAACATGTTGATTCATACTTGACTATCAAACAATACAAAATGGGTTAACATTAAGGGGAAAACCTTTCAATATTCAAATCCTCTAATCATCACAATTTTGAAAAACATGGGATGCTAATTTGCATTAAATGAATGACTTTATTCGAATTTCCTCCAAATTTGAAGAACTTTTAGCCTTTTATCTTTATAAAACCATGGGTTTAAAAAGGGGTCTTTGTTGAACCTTAAATGCATTGTATGAAAATGAATTTTCAAATTTTCTAAAAAATCTTCGATGCATCTTAGTTGCCTCTTTTGGGCATTTCAAGGAGGATCCCCTCTTTGGCAAATCTTTGCAATTAGGGACCTCTGAAGCCAGGTTTCCACCAAACGACATTCTCCTCAAGACAGCATACGACTAGGAAACATTTGGAAATCATTGATGGTCATTCATGAAATTGTTTCTCAGAAACAAAAAAATCATTGGTTTAGACATTTGTAAAAGACTGCAACTGCACTGTTAAAAGGGTGTTTAGAATTTAAATATGTTTAGGGTATAAACATGTTTATAATCTAAATACATTAAACCATATCTGTTTAAAACATAAACACTTGTAACTTCTAAACATGTGTTGGGTAAACTATGCTTAAAATCTAAACGCATAACATCAGTTGTGTTTAAAAGCTAAACACTTGTAACCTCTAACCATGTTTTTAATGGGACATGTTTAGAATCTAAACACATAAAATAAATTGTATACTATGGAAAAGAAAAATGGACACTTTGTGATTAGAACCCACATTCTCTACATTCATGGTAGAAGCCTAACCAACTGAGCTAACTTGGACTGCATGCAGTGCACACTGGCAGAGTCAGCACCAATGAGTAGGATCTGTACTACTATACAGGTATTCAACATTAGACAGACAATAGTTCAATACTCTCATACCCCTACTTATTCAGTTAAGTAGCAAAGCTGGGCTGTGTCTACCTACAGGCCTTCATAGCTCAGTGGTAGAACATAGGCTTCATATGTGAGGGGCCCCGGGTTCAAATCTCGGCTACTGAAGTTATAAAATTACTACTTTGAAGTAGTTGTACTATTAGTGGTTTGCAACATGCCATCCATATTTTTGGCCATGATTAGTAAAATGTTTTTTTTCATACACTTAGGAATTTGGAACTTTGTGATTAAAAATGTTAGATTTTTAAGTTTTTGTAGCGTCATTAAGATAATCACTTCATTGGCCTACTATTCTAGGTACGGTCAACCAACCAGAACACCCCTAAAACATTTACAAAACGTTTTAAAACACCTTTTCAGTAGGATTAACATGTAGACACCTTTTTAGTTCAAGAACTTTATTAGCTATACCCTGAACGTTTTACCTCCAACAATCAAAGAACCCATGCAAGGCTAATAAAATATAAACCAAGAAGGAAGGACATACTTGGTTATTGGCTCAATGATCCTGTAGTGTGTTTACAGGAAAAATAAAACTTTAAATGCTGTTAACATTACATCTGGTGTAAACTGTATGGCATAGTACCATAGCAGTGTTTTACATGCAAAATCTGCGTTTTGTTTTACACACTACGGTATATTATTGTTAAATTTAAAATGGTTTTCATCCTTAAGAATGAAAGAACACTGTACATATTATGGTATATCACTGTTTAACTTAACACCTAACCCTAAACACCTTGAAGACCTAATGCTTCATAGATAAACACATAAACATCATAGATTTCTTAACATTTAACAGCTAAACATCAAAAAAGCATAAGCATTTTGATTCTAAACACCTTGAGGACCTTAACACTTCATGGGTAAACAGCCAAACATCACACATTTCTAAACACTTAACCCTAAACACCAATAATTCTAAACATGTCTAGGGAAATAAAGTGTTCCAAAACTGGATGCGAAGAAGTGTTTAGGAAAGTGTTTAGGTTCTAAACACTTGTTTTAACAGTGTGACATTTGCTCAAGACAAAAGTAGTGGATTTATCAAAGACACAATAGACTATTAAATGTGCTAGATGTTTCTCAAGACAAAATTTAATGCTAACAAAGTTCTTCAAGACCAAATAAAGGCAATTATTTATATTGTTATTTCAGTACTGGATCATCCAGGACCTCCCTTTGTCATCCAAATACCTATATTTCAGTCGTTCTGTGGAAACAACCAGACATTCATTCATTAAAAAAAGGGTTTTCACCAGACGAATTGCTGAAGATGACAATTTTTTCCAGCTGTTTGCAGTTGTCACCTGATCTCTACCTGAATCATTCGGTGGAAAACTGACTTTAGGTGTATCTTAATGGCATCTTAGGTACATCTTAGGCAAACATCTTAGGTACATCTTTGGGGCATATTAGGTACATCTAAGGGCATTACAGGCGGATTTTAGAGGAATCATTGATGCTTCCAATAGTAAGTACACATGGGATTCTTTGGGATACTCAGTTTCTTCTTGCATGACTGCTAGTATTAACAGGTAGATTAGTTCATACAGGTACATTTTGACTCATGAACTTAGTTTATAATCTTCATTAAAGAGAGGGGCCAGTGAAATTATAATTTTGGAAAATTGTCACATAGTATTGTAGATTCGATGCTCCAGTGTGGTTATATTACAATATTATAAGTATAAAGTGAGCCTTTGTACAGAAAATCTAGTCTTAAATATTGGTTCACACATTGAAACCTCTGCACACCTGACACAGGACGTCTGTGTGTGACATCACAAAAAATAGTTATATTTAAATTTCAAAATTGTAAATTCCTTAGTAAAGTATATTTTAAAATATTTTTTAAATGAATAATTCTATTTGGTAATTCTAAACTCTGTTACACCTAAAAAGAATTTTTAAAAGAATTACAAACTGTTATTTTTTTAGTTTTATAATTTTTCAACTATTCTGCTTGTGACGTCACACACAGAGAAATCCACTGAGCAAGCTGCACCAGGTGCAGGAAAGAGCTACTCATTTTGATTCAGAAACATGTGTAAAACAAAAACGGCTATAGATAGATGTATAAAATTTGGCATGGTTATTCTCTGGGTGGCGGGGATCACACTAGTTTACTCATTTATAGTCACTAGCCCCTCCCTTTAAACATTTCTTGTTGTAAGAGAGATTAATTAGTTTTAGGCGGTTGTCAAATCAAGCATCTATACTGGTCATCAGTCACATCATTTTGATGACTATCCTTCAGACTTCTTCCTTCAGAGTATAGATGAGATCCATACACCCTATAGATGATATAGGTTGTACTTTGTTGGACCTGAAAAGCTGTAGTACTGGTTGCTATGTTGAAAGAAATAAAAGGAAAACAAAATTATGGTTGACCCTCCTTGGCCGCAGTGCTATGCGTCTTACACACACAATGTTAAAGCAGGGATGGCATGCTGGGTTTAACAGGACAATTTCGCCTTGGATTTCTTTACATATCTGATCTTTCTCAGCCATACTCGATATTCATTGAATGTGATCTCTTATGATCCCCCTAAGGCTATAAACCCCTCATTATGGTTCATATTTGTTGGTAGTCTAAGCCTAAGGCACGTCTTCTTGTGTTTATCAACTCATGAAATGTCTTTTTGTTGTTTAGACTGAAGAACACTTACTGTTTTATCTTCCAGTGCCTCAAACAACGTGATATTTTATAAACAAATGAAGGATGTCTGGATATAGAAACACATGCATCTTTTTGGAAATATTCTGAGCGGTTTCCTTTAAAACGATCAACAATCACAAGGTTGAGAGCAGATTGATCCTGTCTGTGACAGTTTGCAAAATATAAGAATCTGTTTTTCTTAAATCTACAACGTATTCTGGAACCAATTGGGGCAATGCAGTCCCTTTTCAGGCTACACAAAATCAATGGTTTCATAATATATTCATGAACATCATCTGTGTTTGCCATGGACAAGAAACCTGCTTGAACCATTGGGAGATGCTTTAGTTGATTAATTTTTGAAGGGAGGTATTTATACATTCTTGGGTCTGTTGATGAAAATATGGATGATCTTCCAGCAAGAACTAGACAAATACCGTTCTTGTTTAACAAAGGAGAGAGCTGATCCATCAAGTTAGAACATCTCACTCTGACGGAGGCATCAAACCATATCAATCCTTCAGTAGCACTAGAACTGATGACTTCCTGGAAAACAATAATTTGTATAGATACATTGTGGCAGTCAATAATGAATATGTCTAGAAAGGCCCATGGTTAACACAACAAATCATATGCTATTCATATAATATTCCCTACTTAAAATATCACATAACATTTCAACCCAATTTCTTGTATTCTGAAAATAAGAAGTACATGACCTTGCAAACAATGTAATAGGCGTTACTGATGCCT
Source organism: Lepidonotus clava (assembly GCA_936440205.1). Classification (NCBI taxonomy): domain Eukaryota; kingdom Metazoa; phylum Annelida; class Polychaeta; order Phyllodocida; family Polynoidae; genus Lepidonotus; species Lepidonotus clava. The sequence continues at coordinate 47,806,515 of OW387146.1, read as the reverse complement.
GCTGTGTGTCAGTAGTAATGCACCCTGCAAGCACCAGTCACACTGCTGGAGTGGGTCAGGGTATAGCTAAACCTTGCCTGCTGCTTGGCGTAGATAGTAATGCACCCTTGCATGCAGAAGTCACACTGACCCACATTTGTGCAGAATGTACAATAAATTTAATAGCACAACTATCATAAAATCATGGTGATGAGCACTTTACGCTAGATGTGTTACTTTACTTATGGTTTCTAATCTAATGTAATGGCAAAGACAAATTAAAGAAAAGTGAATTACGAAGTTCTTTATACATATTTGCACTGAGGTAGTAATCAAATATCTCATGCATATGATTAATATAAATGGAATGATAGATGATGGAAAGGTCACCAGACTGCGAAAGATATATTATAAAACGGTTAAAAATTGTAAGAGGAATTCTACATAGTATCATTAGCATGGGTAGCGCCTCTGATGGGTATGGTAAACCTGTACCAGTAACGGTAGGTAAGTCCCGTCTGTCAGTGAAAGAACTACCTGAAGGGAAAATCAATAAGCAAGGGATATAAAAGAATGACAACAGCCGGTTAGGGCAAGAGTTAACTGATACACGTTTGAATCGATACAAATCTTGGGGATTCGGGGGTTTGGTTAGTGGTTAGCATCTTGTGACATCTGGTGACTAATATCGGAATGACGGCAGTCTGTGATACCGTATGGAGACGTAACCAAGGAAGTTAACCTCCCGCTCTATGTACGATACCTGTACATAGGAACCTACCTTTCTTATAACTACCCTGGCATTTGTGAGGCTTCTTATATTTCACAATAAACTGACTCTCTGCAAAGTGTTGTTCACATTTTTTATCTGAACGCCCAGAGCATGGACTAATTCTACCACTAGCGAGCACATAAGATGAACCATGGAAAGAAGACGGAATATTATGAAACTAGTTACCCCATAATCTAATATAAGCCTTAAACAAACACTAGCGTTCACTTTTTTCATTGAAGAAGCATTATTATATATTCTGTTAGTCTGTTTTCATTCCCCTTGAAAATAGTATTTGTGTTAGCTCTAAGTGTTATTGCTTATGTATTGATATTTTAATACATACTCTCTCACTAAGAACTGATATTATCCAATTATTTTAGTTTTGTATCTAGAAGAAAAAACGTCACCTTCGATTTTGTAACATTGAATAGTAACACAAAACAGAATTAATTGAAGTCAGTTTTAACATAAATACAGGTTTTATTTGAAATTCACAATGACTAGTCGTATATCAAATTCTATTACACATGTAACCATGAAATATTGGTCAGTGTGAATACTGTTATTAAGACATATATACAAGAATGAATACAAAATACAAATATTAATTCGGTTGGATGGACGTTTTGCATGCAAGTGGATGAGAACCATTTTCGATTCAGAAGTCTCTGGGCTCCTTCTAAGGTGGGTGTTGGTGAGGCTCTGTAAAAGATAATCAAATAAATGTACACGCATGAATGTGAAAATCACAACCTCAACCTCAATTAGCCTCTTCACTACAATATTATTTGCTAAGCATACCCAATAAGTCAAAACTGAAGGTAAGCTAATAGCTATAGCTGTCTTTCACTCGAAGCTAACTGTTCATTAGGATTCACACACTTACCAAACTCTAAATCATTTACTCTAAGGTATGTTCCATTTTTCCCGCACTGCCTTGCAACAAGTGGTTTCTTTAGGTTTTCTCAGTGTACCAAAGTGCATGTTGAAACAATCAACTTACCTATAGGGTCATTCATTATTAACTCAACTAGGGCCTCGCTCATTTGTGTCTCAGATTTTCTTAAACCCTTACAAATATCTTCCTCAACATGTTGAAGAAACATATTTCAAATCTGAACATCAAATTCCGGAAACATTTTACGATGTTTAAATTTTAATGACCCAAAGTTGAGCCAAATTTTGCAGCAAAATAGGAGCCCTTAAATCTGATGCTAACTTCATGGTCCCATATATGCAGTTACAGCAATGAAATCTTAAGTAGATACTGACCGGGGCTTGGTCCCTTGTGACGAATTTCAGCGAGCGGTCTGGTTTGCCCAGGGTCCGCTAGAGGGCCCACATCTAGGGAGCTTCTAGCGAGCAATTATGTGATGTCTAGGGCCTTATAATTAGGTCAATCTAGCTCATGTGACATCTAGGGAACAATCACGTGATGTCTAAGTACTTTTATAACACGGCGCCCGGGTTACGGAGTGTAGCGACGTGCCAATCTAGACGTGCGGACGTTGTAAAAAACGTTGTAAACGATGTGTTACAGCTTCAAACTTCCCCAAACTTTGTAAACTGAGACCATATGATGTATTGATAATAAAATATATTGCAGAATGATTCTTTGTTGTCAATAAAGGCTGTGTTTTTGGTTTGTTTGGTTGCCAGCTTGCCATGCATCTAGCCTGAACTAGAATCCATTTTGAACTCTCCATGCACAGGTATAGGCAGGGAGAATGTGGCCTGGAGAGCAGACGCCATGAACTAAACCATCAAAATACAGACATATAACAGGTCTCCCTGTGAAATAAATTAAAGACACCCACCTTGAAGTTTATTGTCCATACTTGACTGGTAATCCATTGATTGATGTTGTTAGAGCCAAATAAGTTAAGATTGGATGAAAACAGTCAGCACTCTGAGAAGCAGAAGAGAACCTCCATTGCACCCATGTCAGTTCTGGCTCTCAGCCAATCAGAGCGCAGCTTACAAAGGTTCCCCCCTCCCCCCTCCCAACTTTCAGAGAGGGAGCAATTCTTATTTCTAAACAAGGTTTAAGTTGGTACTTAGAGTGAAATGACAAACAATAGCTGAAAGTGTAAATAATGATTTATTATATTAGTAACAATATAACAAGATGCTTTCTAGACTAAAAAGCTGATTTTAGAGCATTTATACATTTACCAATTAAGGTAATAAATAGCTACTTTTGACATTTTTCGACAGAATTTCTGACAAGTATGCCCAAACTGGTAAGGCATGTATGGAATGTAGTGTCTAGATATTTTTTCCCATTAATTTCAATTATGTAATTTGATAATATATACAATAAATAGTAACTTCAAATACACATTTTCACAAGAAAGGTTAACTGAAATTAACCTTATTCATTTTCATCTAACAAGGTTTTGGGCCTTAATAAAGCTCTCTGTGGGTACTAATTACAGACCTTACACTACTTTGTGTAGACATTTAAGGTGATGTTAGAATTGTTGAAAACCACGTTACGGAACAGGGTACCCAGGGTCGACTCTGAAATTTTGGTCAGTTGGTTGTGACTGATGTTTCTGATTTTGAGAGAGTTGCCACTGGTTGACACGGACTGGCAGTGTGAGGTGTCATGACTGGCAGAGGTAATGCAGGGACTGTGAAATCAGATACAGGACTAACTGCACTAGAGGAGGGTGGGGCTGGCAACGCTTTTTTAGGCTGATAGTCTAGTTCTGGAGTGGACTTCGCTGATGCCTTTGTCAACGTTTCTGACATGTGTTGTCTTGTTGTCGCATTAGGACCACTGCAATAGTGATCCAAGGAACTTTCGTTCCTGTGGCCCGTCACTGCGATGATGTCACTTGTAGGAACACCAGCCTGTCTCAGTGTTGTGACAGTAGTGGCACGGATACAGTGATTGGTGTAAATGATGGACAATTTGGCAGCTTTCGAGATGGTTGGCATCATATTTCCAATAGGATTGACCCCCAGCGGACTGTTCACGTACCACGAAGGTGAGTTTTCCCAATTCACCTCCTTCGGCCTCTGGAAAAATGCAGAACAGTTTTCATTCAGTTTGGTCAGATAGAATTTGAGTGATGTCAGAGGGCAGCTAGCATCACCAGTGGCATACATCATTTGATTGTGTTCGCCTTCGCGTGAGAAGAAACCTTGATGGTTTTTTTCAAGGGAATTTCCTGCTAATGTAGCGTACTCTCTCCCGTTCTCATCAGTCTTAAAGACAATGTCTGATTTTTTCAATCCACGCAAACCTTCCCTCCCTCTTCTGCCAAAGTGCAAGACTGTTTCGAAAAACACCTTCTGCTGCAATGTCTCAGGAGTTTCGGGAGACAGTACTCCAGATTGATAGAGCTTGGTCATATCATCCTTCTTAATAGATGGGTGATGTTTACTGAGATCTTGTCCTGTGGCCTTCAGCTGCCGACAGACACCAGTCAGGACACTGTTCGCTGCTACAAACACAGTGTCTGTAAGAATATTGAAAGTGACATTGTTCGGGGGCTCTGTTAGAAAGCGGAAAATGGCTGCTCGTATGGCCAACATGCTCTTCTTTGAGTAAAGTTTCCCATTTTTCTGCCTGACCTCAGCGTAGAAGCGGCGCAAATGTGATGCTAAAACATCTTCCTTCAGGTTCTCAAAATCTGTCGGCAGGTCATTTTCAATGAGCTAGTCTGAAAATAAAAAAATACGGGTAGCAGCGGAATTTTTTTTTTATATAATTATTTTTATTTACAGAAAAATATTTTAAAGCGATGAAAATGGCTGAAATTTTGTTTTCTTTGGAAAAATACTAGATGATCCCTGAATTTTGTATTGTGTAGGTTCTAAGAGTGTGAACTGAATAATATTAACCCCTTCCACCCCATAAGGCCATATTTGGCCTCACCACTGGTGTAGCCCATGAATATGTGTCAATTTTCATGGTTATTTGTTGATTACAAAACAGATATTTGAGCTACAGCTTTAAGGGAAAAACTATGGCATTCCTTGAGTTCCAGGGATTTTCCTACCATTTGTTTCGTCACATTTAGTGCAGCAGCAAACCAGTCTAAAATCATGACCACCGATGACCCCAAATTAATAAAGGTTGACATATATCATCGTGTTCGGGAGGTCCTAAGCTTTTCAAAACTGCCTGATGCCAGACCGAACACGAATTAGAAACTTCAAGGTCACAGGTCAAAGGTCAAAGGTCACCAAAAAAAGTAAAAATCTGAAAAATATAGCTTTTATCTAATAGCTTCGCACTCATAACAGATGGAGCTTAGTTATTTGGCAAATATTTAGCCACCTATGGGGCCTAACTGTGATTTTAATATTGGTGACCTTGCCCAAGGTCAAGGTCATCAATCTCAAGGTCAAACTTCAAAATGAGCATGAAATGAGGGTCTAACCTTTTATCAACTCCTATAAATGTTTTAATATAGCCAATATCAAGCAGTATTAATGAACTGTTTGACAGAGGAGATCATGAGCTTTCTTTTGAAACCTCATTTGATATGATGGGGCTTAGGTTTCCATGGTAACAGAGCTATCATTTGTCACGACCAGTTTCATGGAAAGACATTAAAATAGGTGAAACATACCAAGAAAACCACAATTCTCTTGAAGTAGATAAAAAGAGCCTTAATTAAGGAAAATTCCAAACAGAGCTATAACAAAGCATGCCATAAAAGTCTCAAATTCAGAGGATGATAGTTTGTACTGAAAAAAGAATTATAGTAAATGGCTGGTTTCCATGGCAACCACCCAAGATAAGGTGTTGTGAAATCAAAAGGTTTTTTTTACATGACTTCCTTAATATTCAGGATAGAAGCACGAATGAGACATCAAAATTAAGCATTCCTAGAGTTCTAAGGGATAGAAAGATGAAATGGGTGGTCTTGGTTACTGGGTTGCCATGGTTACCAAAAATATCCTAGAAATTGACCATAATTTCATGTTCTCTTCTGTTCCTGTCACCATAGCAGCCACAAATACGGGTCTAACAAGGCACAACCTATCTATCTCATGAGTACATATACATGGAATCATGTGTTTTTTGTCCGAACAATCATATGGAATACAATAAATGAATGGTTTCCATGGAAACCACTCAAAATTCATGTTTTTTCTCCAAATTTAACAGTATTTGGGATGTATCTCTCTTAATATACATGATAGAAACACAAATGATACATCATATTGATGCATTCTGAGAGTTCTATTGGATAAGATACTAACATTGGTTCTTCCTCTTACTTGGTTGCCATGATAACCAAAAACAACTTCAAAATTGACAATTATTTCAGTTTCCCTCCTATTTTTGTTACCATAGCAACTATGAACATGGCTGTTAAGGTATAACAGAGGAAAATCTCTTATCCCAAGTGTACTATAGTCTCTAATGTGTAGATTTCGGGTTTGTACTGCAATATCTTGAGTATGGAATATAGTGAAAGACTAGTTTCCCTGGCAACAACCTTAGAAGATAAGTGTTTCATAAAATAAACTCTAAAATTGTCATATCTTCCTTAATTTTCAAGATTGAAGGACAAGTGAAACATCAAATTGATGCCCTTTGAATGTTCTATTGGAAAGTCTTGCATAATCCATGGAACCAACAAAGAAATCAGGTTCATCAAGAAGGGCTGTACCTTTTTTAATATAAAAGATAGAAAGACAAATGACACGTCAAATTGATGTACTCAAAACATTCTATGGCATAGAAGACTGAAAGTGATTGTTCATTACCCAGTTGGCATAGAAACTAAAGGTGACCTCAAAATTGCTTAGAATTTAGGTTTTCCTTTTGTTTCTTTCCCATAAGTACTTACCATAAGTAAGCCTGTGGTCCCTTAAAGAACCCTCCTACACTGCTCTTAAGATTTACCTAAGCACCTTAGATGCACCTAAGATAACTTGAGGAGCGTCTAAGATGTGCCTATGATGCTCATAAGATGCCCCAAAGATGACCAAAAGATGTGCCTTGACCCTTTAGACCCCACTTATTGAGATCCTGTATTGCTTGATTTCCCCAGGATTTCCATGCATTTCCCTAAGAAATTCCTTAAATTTTTTGTCACTGAGAAACTTCAAAGATGACCTTTCCCTATCAATGAAAATTATTTATACCTAATTTGGAGTATTGGCAAGGGCATACATTTGCCTGTTTTCTATGTTGAATACTCTTTAGACTGTTCCTTTTGGAAAAATATGGAAAAATTACTGGGTGGCTATGGCTGGATTGGGGAGTACACCCAGATTGGGGTCTAAAGGGTTAACCCTAATCTGGCCATAGCTGCCCATGGGTGTGCTCCCCAATCCGGTCATAGCCGCCTGGAAAAACATAACATTTTTGATTATTTTTCCATATTTTTCCAAGGTGAACACTTGAATGAATATTCAACATACAAAGTCGGCCAATATATCATTTAAAAGTTGATTTAATTTCCTATCTAATACTTCAAACCTCATCTCCATAACATTCCTTCATAGTGGTTGGTTAGCCTTTGAGTCTGCTCAAGTTCAAGGAAATTAAGGAATCGTGGAGGGAAATCCATGGAAATCCTGGAGAAATCTTGCAATTTATGTATACAAAGTTTGGGGTCTAAAGGGTTAATGCCCCAAAGATCCTCCTAAAAGCCCCTATGATGTGCTTAATATGCCACAACCATGTATCTAATATGTGCCTAAGATTCCCCTAGTGTTTGCCTAAGATGTACCTAAGACACCCCAATAATGCACCTATGAGGTCCCTAAGGTGTGCGTAAGATGCAGTCCTTATAGGATTATATAAAGATATCTTAAAATGCCCAGTAGATGTATCTAGGATGTACCTCAGATCCCTCAAAGATCCACAATAAAACAGTACTGTATAAAGCATAGGCTAGCAGGTCGAAAACTTTGGAGGAAATTCAATTTTAATCATACCACTCAATTTAATGCAGATCAAGATCCTTTTTTACAAGATCTTGATAATGAAAGGATATTTGAATCCTCATAGAATATGAAATTAAATGTGTTCTCACACCTCATATTTTAACCCTGTGGACCCTGTAGACCCCAATCTGGTCCTATAGACCCTGTAGACCCCTATTTGCCTATACCTGCCTGAGGGATTACTTCTCATACTAGCCATAGCTGTCTGGAAAAATAGTTAATTTTTCCATATTTTTCCACATTTTTATAATGATAACAAATCCAATAGAAATGTCAGAGTTCCACCGAATGAGGCAAATACAAGCTGGTTGAAACACTTATGCCCTCATTTAACTAATACTATGTGTCAGGTGCCTGGTCACATTGGGTAGCATTGCCCTACATGAAGGATTCACATTAGCGCCGTTTTAAGTGTATATCATACTACGTTGGGACCCAATGCAAGCCAACGCATATTATATTATACTACATATTTAGTAAGCATTGGGGGGTCGAGTTGGTACACGTTGGGTTGCATTAACATACGTTGGGTTGCGTTTATTCTACAAACATGTTGGTAAAATAACGTGAGTAAGACACGTTGGGCAATGGGACCCAACGTGAACGTGACCCAACTTGTAGTGTAATGTAGCCTTTACAAAAAGCAACAGACCTTATGTCTTTATCATATCTTGGGGAACACAGGACACTTTGAAATGTGAAAGAAATCATGCATTTTGAGGAAGTTTTCATGGAAATCATCTATGTGCTATAAAAACTCTGAGGCCTAAAGGGTTGATTTGTCATTAATATACTTTTGCACAGGCAGTTGGGGCTAAAGAGAGTCATGTTGTGACATGCTTTTGATAAAAGCCAGACAAGTTTCTGCTGGCTATAGGGACAGTTCATGTGCATAGTGGTAAGGGTGAAAAGGAGTAAGGGGATAGAGGGTATTTTAGGAGCATGTTCAGGGAATATTAGGGGCATTAGGTGCATCTAAGGGAGATCTTTGTGGCATCTTTGTGTAATCTTAGGTGTTTCTTTGGCACAATTTAGGTGTTTCTTTGGCACAAACATAAAAATTACCAATCTGTAAATTTATGTGCAAGGAACACTTTAATCTCTTGTCCGACAAGAAGATCCTAAATAAAGTTCTTGAAGGAAAATGACCAGTACGAACTAAGCTACCTGTAAGCACTAACTGTTTTACCAAAAGAAATGAAGTATCCCTGAGAATCCCCTTACTGCTTTTAGATGCACCTCTAAGATGTGCCTAATATGCCACAATAATGCACCTATGATGTTCCTATGATTCCCCTAATGCAGGGAGGCAGGACAGTGTTGTGGGTTGGGTTCTTGGCCTTGGGGTTGGCCCATTACACTACATTGCAACCCAAAGACCATGTGTTAATCCTGATATAGCTGAAATATTGCTGATATAAGTGAAATATTGATGAAGTTGTTAGCATAGCCATCTGATGTGTGGGTTTGCTAAGGCTGCTACGTCCCTCTGCATGTCCCCCAGTGACAATAACTGGGTTATCAGAGGTTGTAGGGCCACCTGATGTATGTGTTTAGCCCTGTCTATGGGACCAGGCACATCAAAGAAGATGTGCACCTGTTCCAGCGAAAGTGATGCAACTAGGCCAAAATCAGGTTTTTCTGACCTGGAAGTTTCCCAAATGCTTTTGCATTATTATTTTTTATCCTATTGGGTCCGGCTCGATGAGAGCTTTCAAGGTAACAATGGTTTTACATATCTGTGACCGATATTTAAGGAACTGTGGGCCAAAAACATGCCAAAAATGGCCTTTTTTGACATTTAGAACACCTTTCTTTCATTTCATGCACTCAGTACATAAAGAACATGCCGGGTACATGGATTTTTTAATGTTTATATGCATGGAAATTACATCAGCTTTCATTAAAACCCGGATTTACTCAAATTAACCCAATGTTTTAGGCACAGGACCAAAATGAGTGATTGTAAAGTGGAAAATGTCCATTCTCAGCATTAATCTTATAAAGCACCACAGTATTTCAGGAAAAATATATACTGATACCAATTGTGGTACATAAGAAGCAAGGTAGGATGGCAAACCTCCACTCAATTTATTGGAACTTAAAATATAATACCTAGCTCACAGTAGGTTAAGAATGGATCTCAAATCTCAGCAATAACAGATTTCTCAGCAATAACAGATTTCTTATTTTGCGTGGCTTTTGCACAACTATTATATTTAACTATATACACTATATCTGACATGTCCAAAACTATGTTGGCTATATATGAATAGAAGGGCTACCATGTACATGCATTATAGTGGGAATGAGAAGCATTTTTTATGTTTCCTGGCAATGCGCGTCTCAGCAATAACGCATCTCAGCAATAACGCGTGTCTCAGCGATAACGTCCATATGGTCTGTATGTATGTGTTATCCGTTTTTTTTCAGAATATTATTGCATATATGTAATCTTCTCATGTAGGGCTACAATGTAAATGATGAACATTAGCAATATATCTCCTAGTGCATGAGACCCAGCAGGTACAAATCTGTCCATTTTACTGTATTTTGCAGGATTTCTACATTCTTTTACATTACATTGTATATCAAATGCTGTCATTTAGTAACTATAAACATTTAAGAGGTACACATTCATATTTTGTTTTCTGTAAGGGTTGCCTCTAACTTAAAAAAACATTTTTGGTTCTAGGCCTGTACAGATTTGTGTATACGGGACTTGATGTACAATGCTGTTAATGCTGAGAATGTTACCGTTAGTGCTGAGAATGTGCTGAGACACAAATATCTGAGACATATATACCAACTATGTGCAGGAATTTCTATTTTTCAGTATATCATTGTAGGTGAACCTCATATCCCCTGCATGTAATCAATAACAAACATATCTTTGTTATATATCATAGTACATTTATGCACATGTATATGTTCTATCAAATGCTAGGGACAGCTTTATGTTTAGGGACAGTTTTATGGGTGTAACACCTACAAGAGAATGTGTTTAGAATGTGCAGGCGCTATGTGAGGCAGTAGCACAGGCAGTACAATAGCTTACCATGATTTAAAAGAAGATCTACTAAGACAAAGTTACAAAGACATACCATGGATCTGCTAGTGCCATATCTAAGCCATAGAATTATGCAGGAACAAGATTTACAAAGGAGAGCAACTGAAGTCTACCACCAGGAAAGAAATTGGTATTGTCCAAGAAAGCTGTCGCAATAGAATTCCTGTGGAGAGAAGACAATGTATACAGCATGCCTGACAAGCAGATAAATAAAGAAGGCAAAGAGCAAGTAGTGGCCCTCACTGACATCATGAGGAACTTGCACTAACAATTTTGTACTCAGACATCAATACAAATGTCTCTAGCCTTATTCTATGCTGTAAGAGAAGAAAACAAGAGGTCCATCAAGCTATGCAAATAACTAGAGAGACATGTATGTCTATGCATCTACCATGCCAACATGGGCTTCTTGATACAGAGTGTACCAACCCTTCCCTCATCAACAACAGCACTCCTTGCTATGGATGACACTGAGATCAGAAGTAGCATTCACATGGCCAACAAGGACAACCTGTTTTAGAAAACATGGACAACTGAGCAAAAGGAATACACTGATAAGAAAACCAAGAAGGTCAAGACAACACCCCACACAGAATTGGTCAAGAAGGAAGTAACCAAAAAAGAAATGGAGGAGCTAATAATGAGTACATTGCCAGCCTTCTCAGCGCACGCATATTGGGTTCAGGCCCAATATGCTGCAGGCAATCTATTGAAGAAGGAGCTGCCTGAAAATCACTGCCAGTTCAGGTTGATGACAGTGAAAACTGGAATGTGGCCTTTATGAAGGAGATCATTCAAGAGTTTTATGGAAAAACACAGGTGACCGTACAACCCATGGTAGTTAAATACATCACCATCTCAGAGGAAAACAAGTGAGTTCTCAACAGTAAAGCATGTGCTAGGATATCCCCTGTGTTTTGCCACAAGTTCTTCACCACACTGTCATTCCTGGACCTCCTCATACCTCACATTGAAGAAGACTTCAAGCCTCAGCTACAACATCTGCACATTATTTCCAACTCTCATTCAAGCCATTATAAGAACATGTGTACAACTTCCTCCTTGAAGCACCAGACATGTACAACATCCATGTGACCTGGAACTGGTTAGAGGTCAGATGTTGACCTGTAGTCAAGAAAGGCAAGCGAAAGGTCGGAGGAAAAGAAGAGAAAAAAAGTCAACTGGGAAATCACGGATGGATCACAACCAATTGCAAGTCTCCTTATGAAGACCTGTGTAGGAGATACATAAAGAGGAGGAAGTAGAAGTAGACAATATTAGCAGTATCTTTTACCTGAGGATTCTCAGCATTTATGAATATGAACAGTGATGTTAGATTTCTCAGCATTTACTTATACCTAGGAGTACTTGATGAAAGTATTTCATAGTAGAGATTCTTAGCACTGACTTTGACCAGAGGATTCTCAGCATTAATGTTTGAAACTTATATGTGCGAAGCATTGTGTTCAGTGATGTAATATTTCTCAGCATTAACTCATACTTGACAGTTGTTTGTGAATGTATGTATACTAGAAATTCTCATCACTGAAGTGAACTAGACAAATATTAGCATAATATGACCATGAGAAGAATCGTAGTATTTCTCAGCATTAACTCCTACAAAGGAGTGACAAATAGACCAAAGCTACGGAAGGTTCTCAGCAGTAACTTCTACCAAAGATATCTCAGCATTAACTGTATGATCTGATTAATGGTACATCTGTATACATATTTCTCAACATTTATTGATATATGGAAGTTATATTGTACAGTATAGTTTGCAGAAATTACAAAGAAAGACTTCAACAGGTGTACAGTGCTATATGCTGTAGTCAGGGGCAATGAGCGTCTCAGCATTAACAGGTATATCTCAGCGATAAGGTTATAGTGGTTCAATAGGAATGGATAATTTCATAAGATTTTATTTAATTACTAAGAGATCAGTTATATTTGCCACATAATTAACTACTGCAGCAGATAATGGTAGAATTGAGCTAATTTCTATGACAAAACACCCATAAAAGTACATTGATAGGACATATACATACATAAATCTTCTGTCATATATAGCAGAAATATGTATGTTATTCATAACATGCAAGGTATAGCAGATTCAGCTGCAATGGTATCTTCAAAAAGAGTAATTACTGCACATAGTAAGTATTTGTCTCATGTATTGGTGTCTCAGCACTAATGAGAGCATTCTCAGCACTAACGACGAGATTCTCAGCACTAATGGTAGCATACATAAAGTCCTAGCTATAGAAATATGTATGAACCTAGAACCAAAAATGTTTTTCCGAGTTAGAGGCAACCCTTATAAGAAACAAAATATGAATGCATACCTGGTAAATGCTTATAGTTATTAAATGGGAGTATCTGATATGTAGTATAATGTAAAAGAACCAAAAAACTTGCAAAATACAGTAAAATTAACATTTTTGTACCTGTTGCTTCTCGAGCACTAGTACATATATTCTTAATCTTTCTTATTTACATTGTAGCCTTACATAAGTAGATCACATATATGCAATGATATTCTGAAAAAGCAGATAACATATATATATGGAGACCATATATCCATATCTGGGAGTTAATGCTGAGACGCGCATCACACCCCATGAGGTTACTGACTTTGCCTGGTTACCATGGCAACGGATATCATATTTAACAAATTTCACCTATATCATAGGTTGCCCCAACACCTGGGCTATATGCACACAATAGGATTTCATGGTATTCCTATTTGGATTTTTTGGCCCCTGGAGGCCTAGTTGCATCACTTTCGCTGGAACAGGTGATGTGCCTTAGTAAAGGTGTAGGGTATATAGTCTCTCTTGATAGATTCAATCATCATCATCACCCTTGATATGACTTTGGTAGATGATCAGGGCATACAGCAAACAATAAACAACCAACCTAAGATGTGCATAACAAGACCAACAGATGCTATATGCTTGTGGCATACTATAAAAATTGGTAACTACCCAAGTCCCCTATTTGACCATCCGACCTATAGTACACTTGGGATAAGAGATTTTACTCTGTTATACCTTAACAGCCATGTTCACAGTTGCTATGGTAATAGGAGGGAAACTGAAATAATTTTCAATTTTGAAGTTGTTTTTGGTTATCATGGCAACTAAGTAAGAGGAAGAACCAATGTTAGTATCTTATCCAATAGAACTCTCAGAATGCATCAATATGATGTATCATTTGTGTTTCTATCATGTATATTAAGAGAGATACATCCCAAATACAGTTAAATTTGGAGAAAAAACATGAATTCTGAGTGGTTTCCATGGAAACCACTCATTTATTGCATTCCATATTATCGTTTGGACAAAAGCGAATGATTCCATGTAAATATGTACTCATGAGATAAATAGGTTGTGCCTTGTTAGATCATTATTTGTGGCTGCTATAGTGACAGGAACAGAAGAGAACATGAAATTATGGTCAATTTCTAGGATATTTTTGGTAACCATGGCAACCCAGTAACCAAGACAACCCATTTCAGCATTCTATCCCTTAGAACTCTAGGAATGCTTAATTTTGATGTCTCATTTGTGCTTCTATCCTGAATGTTAAGGAAGACATGTAAAAAAAACTTTTGATTTCACAACACCTTATCTTGGGTGGTTGCCATGGAAACCAGCCATTCACTATAATTCTTTTTTCAGTACAAACTATCATCCTCTGAATTTGAGACTTTTATGGCATGCTTTGTTATAGCTCTGTTTGGAATTTTCCTTAATTAAGGCTCTTTTTATCTTCTTCAAGAGAATTGTGGTTTTCTGGGTATGTTTCACCTATTTTAATATCTTTCCATGAAACTGGTCGTGACAAATGATAGCTCTGTTACCATGGAAACCTAAGCCCCATCATATCAAATGAGGTTTCAAAAGAAAGCTCATGATCTCCTCTGTCAAACAGTTCAATAATACTGCTTGATATTGGCTATATTAAAACATTTATAGGAGTTGATAAAAGGTTAGACCCTCATTTCATGCTCATTTTGAAGTTTGACCTTGAGATTGATGACCTTGACCTTGGGCAAGGTCACCAATATTAAAATCACAGTTAGGCCCCATAAGTGGCTAAATATTTGCCAAATAACTAAGCTCCATCTATTATGAGTGCGAAGCTATTAGATAAAAGCTATATTTTTCAGATTTTTACTTTTTTTGTTGACCTTTGACCTTTGACCTGTGACCTTGAAGTTTCTAATTCGTGTTCGGTCTTTTTTGATCGGGCAGTTTTGAAAAGCTTAGGACCTCCCAAACGCGATGATATATGTCAACCTTTATTAATTTTGGGTCATCACTGGTCACAGAAATAAGCCCCTTTTTAGCCTTCTGCTGCAGCACTAATTATGTCATTGCATTCTATTAGAATGTTATGGCCAATGCACGCCATTATGGCAAATTTTGGCCAGATTTGGCAATATCTCGAAACCAGCCCCATAATTCTATTATTTATGAAATTATTGTGAAAAAAATAAGTTTTTATGCTGTTTTATGATAAAATCTTACTTAAATAGAATTTCTCAGAGATTTCAATGGTGCTATGACAAATAAAATAGTTTTAGTAACTATTGCATTATGGGAAATTTGCAGGGGAACGTTTTTTCAGGGAAAATCTTAGTATTTGGAAGGTTGCCAGGTTACCATGGTTACAGATAAAAGAATAAAGATATTGAAAATAATATGTTTCATGATTTCTTTAGAAGATGTCTTTATCTTTTAAATACCGCAAACATTTGCTAAAATAAACAAAACTATGTTAAGTTATTGCATTTTTAACATTTTTAGTGATTGAAAGACTTAATTTCATGCTTAGTATGGTTGAGTTCAAGCTGCAAATACATTGAGATATTGAAGATATATAGATTGAAGGGTTTCCTAGCATAACATGAAGTATGTAGCTTCAAAAAGCGATATCTCAGGTTCTAACAGGAATATTACAAAACAGTTTGCAGCTATTAAGAGCTGAGAACTTTTATTTTAAGAGAAATTTTCATCTGATTTTCTCAGGAATCCAGGGTTGAAGGGGTTAATTTAGATTTGAGTTAAGATATATTGTGATTTGCCACCAATAAAAATACTAACTGCTCCCTCAGTTTACCCAAATGAAGTATACTAAGGTCAGGCTGGGAGAGTGTGAAAAAATTGCTCACCTTTGAATATTTTCACACCCCATCTGGTGTTTGCATGGGTTTTTTCACTCTTGGCAAACTTCTGTAGCTTATCAACCTCTGATGTATCCATTTTTTCAAACCTGGAATTTGGTTTTACATTCTCCTGTGCCTCTGGTTCTGTTTGCTCTTCAAGCACTTACTCAAAAATTTCGTCTGCTAGAAGGTCATTGAAAATTTCCAACTTTTCTACTTGCAATCTGGTGACTGTATGGCTTATTCCTGTATCCAGTTCGATGACATCGTACATCCTGAACTCTAGGGGTGCTCTTATGTTCATTACAACAGCATTTACCCATTGTGCTTGGAGTTTGACATTAACAAGTTCACCAATTTCGTATGCTCCCTGGCTGAGATCCATGGTTCAAGTGCACTGAAACCCCAATGTTCAAGTGCACCCAAAGCCCTATCTGTCTCAGCCAATCAGAGCTCAGCTTACATATGGCAGTGGCCATCCAAGATGGCAGGCATGGGGCTGTGAGTGGGATGTTGCACATGGATTTACTGATTAAATGTGAGTTGTTTTCCATGTTATAATGTGAATAAGGCACGCCAGATCGGGTCTCGACCTTCTGGTGGGTGACTAGATGCACGGGGGGCTTCGACTGATTCGCCAGAGGCCTGCGGCCTGCTGCGAATCAGTCTCAGCCCCTGTGCGTCTAGTCACCCACCAGAAGGCCTCGACCCGATCGCGGCGTACCTTATTCCCTAAATAATTAAGTCGTAATGAGGCCATGGTTCCTTTTTTTATACAATTATATAGAATATACAATAATGAAAACGACAAGATTATAATAGATATTATTTTATTTGTAATTATAAATTACAAAAATCTTTAAACAACACATGTTAAACAATTATGTCATTAACATCTAGGCTTGATAAATTAATTGAAAGCAACTATTACTGCAGAGCAAAAGGCATAACCATCCCGCTAATACAGCTGAAGCCTGGTACCTACTTGTGGCCTGACAAGTTAGTTAGACAAGTGTAGATTTAACCAGTTCTTCCATAACTGACCTCATATCTTCCTTTATTCTGTCACTGAGAGTGTTGCACTGCAGTCAACTAATAACAGACATCTGTAGAAAAACACCCTTCTGGTCATCAGCGTCGCTCCTACAAGCTGCACATGTGCTTATGCACTCTGCGTTTATCCGACTAAAGGTGTATTAGCAAGGTTCCATATGAAGGACGGGAAGACACCAACCTTGTTCAGCAGCACACATAAGTCATCCTGTTCTGAGATTATATCCATGTATAGCTGTGTCTTGTCAGGTTCGGTCACACCATCCAGCACTGCTCTGTCATACATGTGCATAATCTCAGCAGTCTGTTCCAGTAAGAGATAAAAAAACTCCCAGGTCAGGTTCGGGTTTTCTTGAAACGTCCATCCAGGGTGTTTCAAGTGTGGCACCTGTTGATAAAAGAATAAAAGGAATAAGTTTTCTTTTCTTTTTTCCCTCTCTTAAAGTTATTTAACTCAAGTATAATGCTAATCAGAAAACGTGTAATAATAGCCTTAATCCAATGAAACTAAATGTTTTCTTATCAAATGAGACCTTCTTAAAAGGATTTTCAACATTAGAAAGCGCCCCATCTCAGTATTTGCTGTAATTCACTGAAAAATGTTGGTAACCATGGCAACAATTTGGTAACTTTCGGACATAGACCTACTATTCATTTACAGAGTTTTTTTTGAGAGCTGTTCAAACTCAATTTGATATTGATTCTAAATCATATTCAACATATTTTACAAATTATCATATATTTCGCTAATCATAAACATGCACTTTAGTTGGATTTTACATGAAATGATTGAAAGACAAATTCAATTTAACCCTAACCCAGTAGACAGGTCTATGGAGTCAGAATGTCTTGGCTGTTCCATTTACTATCCTGCCTCCCCCTGCTGTTCCCATATATGGGAACAGCAATATATATGATCGATATAAGGGGGGGAGGGAGTTTCATTTAATCTGTTGGAAGATCTTGTAACCGCAGGAATCAGAATAAAAAAATTAAAAAATCAGAGAACAGCTACAAGTGACATCACAAGTGTGACCTGTGACAGTACCATTAGCAGACGACACTACCAGACTCAGCCGGTAAATGGCGAGCATCTGGAGGACGTGGGGAGCGTGTGGGGTGTGTCTCAATGCCGTCTTCTGAATCAGAGTCACAATTGCTGTTACTAAGGGCAGCTGTTGCTTAGCAAAGGTCACTGGCGCTTACAAACAGCTGCTGGCACTTAGCAACGGTACTTAACTTTATGTCTGGGAGGTGTGTGGAGGGCATAAAGATGGTGTGTGGAAGTCGTAGGTGCTGTGTGGAAGCCTTAGTCTATGCTGTAGCCTCTCAGTTTCACGAGAGTATACGACCAGTGCGTAGGCAAAATTTAGGGTCAGAACCAATCTGCCCCCAACAAATTGAATGAGACTCCGTGGCATATGAAGGTTATAACTAACATTCTGCTGCAGCCAGCCGCAATATCTCAGGTTCACAGCCCCTAAATGTTGACGTTGCCCCCTCGTGGTTATAGTCAAAAGTTTCAATAAAAGATCAAATATGATCCCAAATATCTTGTTGTATCTTATTTAAAAGTGTGTCTGGCATGTGTGTTTGCGTGTTTGTGAATGTGCACAGGTTCAAGTATTTGTTTATTACAAGATGTGCTCCGACCCCACCTTTCATAGTGGGAAATAAAACATCGTCTTATTGGGTTTAACTTTAATAAAAAAAATAATTTTAATACATTGTTCTCGATTGGTTAAGTAACTATTGAACCATTCAACACTATTGTTATGTAAGGCTACATTTTAAATACGCTGGGATCCGCGCCTCGAACTCACGCTATCGCTGTATGTCACGACAGGGCGCAGGTGGAGGCCATTGTGTCGATGGATCGGATTGGTCAAAAAGTGGTCACGTGACGCCGAGTTAGCCAAAATCTGATGAACTGGGCGTTGGGATGAACCCGCGCCTATTTGTGACGTTCAGCGATAGCGTGAGTTCAAGGCGCGGGCACCAGCATACATTTTAAAGATTTTTGGAGCAAACTTCGGTGGGGAACAGTATCAAAAGCCTTTTTAAAATCCAGGAACATTATATAAGGGTTCAGTCCTCTATCAATGTCAGTATAAATCCAATGCAACAGTGATATTATAGCACTGATCATCGAAAGATTCTTCCTAAATCTATGTTGATATTTGGACAATAAGCCTTTGTTTTCTAGATAGTTTTGTAGTCATGTACAAATTATCCTCTCCAGTAGTTTAGCCTCAGACAATTGTACTGAGCTTCCATTTTGTAGGAAAAATCTGATATTGCAAAAAACAGTTTAGTAATTTTAAGAATATATTCATTTGTCCGAATAATGCATCCTTAATAACTAGTGTTTTCTAGTTTCTATTATCTATTGATTTCAAGACGATTTCTAATTCCTTCATGGTGATATCTGGATACAAGATATCTTGTGCTTGACCAGCATATGTATCATATACTAGTGGTGTTGGATTATAATTTGAAGCTAAAGTTACTCCATTGTTAGAGAGATATCTATCAATATAATCATTCATCTCATTGCCAACATAAGCGTCACCCATCTCCTCATCCATCATTCGATTTATAGTTCAAGATAATGTGGCAGGGAGTTTTTCTAATTTTGTTCCAAAACTGTTTTGGGTTATTTTTATTAGTTTCAAAATAGTGCCATGCAGTATTTCTCTTTGCATTTTTAATCTGCATTTGGTTTGCTCTCTCATAACTAGATTATTCATCTTTTTGCTCCTTGTCGCATTTTATATATACATATTTTTGCTCCTTGTCATATATATATATATATATATATATATAAGTCCAGGAGAGTCTTTTGGTGATAAGCCTGGGGAGAGAAATATATTGAATTACTTTTTATGATGAGTAGAGGTACTCGAGGTGGTCGCTGCCTACCCTGATTGACCTTTTCAATTGTGATGAACGGCTATTCAGCCAAAAATACATAGAGGTTAAAATAATAGAAATAAGGTAATAATGGAAATAGATGTAAAGAACGAATATGTAAAGAACGAAGAACGAATATGTAAAGAACGAATAACGAATATGTAAAGAACGAAGAACGAAATAGATGTAAAGAACGAATATGTAAAGAACGAATAACGAATATGTAAAGAACGAATAACGAAAACGTAATGGAACGAAACCCGGAAATATGTAAACCGGAAGTGAAATGTAAACCGGAAACGGAATATATAAACCGGAAGTGACGTCAATTGTAGGTCACGTGACCGAAGGCAGCCAATCAGGGCTGACCTCTCTAGTATAAAAAGGGGCGGTGAGGCCCGAATAAACAGAGTTCTTCAACAGTTCTCCTGGAGTCCAGACGTGTCCTCTTTCCTGAAACAACCACTAAAGATGAGCCGAATAGAGTAATTAAGTCGAAGTTAGGACAAAACAGTCGAAGTCCGAGATAGGTAGTCGAAACATAGGGTAAGGGGCACGAAGGCCCGAAGAACGAGGAACGAGGGAACGAGGTAGGGCACGAAGGCCCGAAGTAGTACCGGAAACCGAGGCGTAGTATGGTACGAAGACATGGGGAGCGGAACGAGGGAGCGAAGTCCGCGGGGACGAGGGCGCGGCGTGCTCGGCCCCACGCTACCAAACAATAGGCGACCGTCGGCCCGTCGCCCCCGCGGACCGGAACTCAGGGGTGGACCGTTCCCCGGCCGACCCGTACCCCTACCATAATTTCCCTCCCCCGCAGTCCTCCGTCGACATCGAGTGCCGATCGATTCGCTCAGCCCCCCCTCGTGCGCGAGGCACGACTCTAGAAACACATCTCGGTTCTTGGCCCGGATTCCCCGTCCGCCCCGAGACCCGAACAACCCCCACGTTCCTCTGTCGTAAGAATCGGCAACCCCGACTTACCAGAGAACGTCACACAATCATAAAAAAAGTGTTGATGCAGCATTAGTTAGGCTATATCACCTGTACTTGTTATCCATGATGTTCAGGCCCATAGGGGCTTGGCACCTGATCCTGTGGATCCAATTGAATTCTATATTATTCCATAGAGTTTGTGCTCGTTTCGATTCCGGATGTTCATATATGAAATCCAGGATGTATACTTTCATGTGTTCTTTGCCTCTGTGTCCGTGTGTATTGAAGTGATACGAGAGGTCCGTCTCCTTTTGACTTTTGATACCATAGATGTGTTCGTGTAGGTGGTCTTCGTTTTTTTTTGCTTTGTCTGTCCAGATGTATTTTTTGTTGCATAGAGTGCATTCTATTTTTTTATGAAAGGTGTAAGCACCAATTCATAAAATAATTTTTATCTATAGAGTGCATTCTATGCAATATTATGTTGGAACTGTTGCAGGTAATATTTTGTTTGCGTTCATATTTTGTGCTGTGAGAGTGAATTTCACCCTTTTCATCTAGGATGGTGCAATAGATGCATTCTCTTTTTGAACATTTGTTTCTACTTTCAGTGTCTGTGATTTTGTGTTCCGGACTATCTAGGTGATAGTCCATGCATTTCCTGGATATTTTTTGGGGGTGGTAACCCATCATTAAATCTGATCGGTGGATTATTTTGGTGGTTCTCGATCTGGAAAGTATGTCCCAATTGTACTTGTCCACATCCTTAATCACAATTGGATTAAGGATATCAAACAGTTCTTGCATACCCTTGCCCCTCGAATACATTACTAGTAGGACCGACATGGTTATATTTATGGGTATTGTGTTAGAAAAATATATCTATGGTTTTGACTTAGTCCAATGGTCCTCACAGTCTGTTTTATGCGCGTGTCACTTCCAGGATGTCCATTAGTGTGTGGTAAAGTCCATTTTAAACGTCTCTTTTTTCCAACCCAGTTAGTGTTAACTACCCAGGGTCCACGTTTTTGGCTGCTTCCAAGGTTGCGGTAGGGGCTTGCCGACTGTCGTCTGCTGCTTTGTTCTCAATCACGTCAAATGCTTTGAGTTCTGCACATATTTCCTCCAATGTGTAGCCAGTTGTGTTGCGGCCGGAGTGCTTACCGGTGCTGAGTAACCTGTTATCAATCCTGTAATCGATGATTTCCTAGTAGTAATATTCCCACGAAAAATCTCGCCTATACCAGTTTGGTCATCAGTAGACTTTGTGTGGTGTACTTGAAGATACCTTTGTGGTGATTGGAATGACGCCATAGTTCAGTGCACCCAGTACAGATGGTTTCTGACTCCAGGATGTTTGATGGCTCATACTCCTCTCCGGCTGAGTGGAAGACAGTGTAGCACTAACTGCGTACTAGATAGATTCTGGATTGCCATTTTGGGACCTCATCAATTTACTGTTCATGTTGAGAGTTTTGACTTACAAAACAAGAAATGTTATCATCCGAGACAAATATGTAAAATTTGTTAAATTTTGTTTGTTCATTCTAGTACAGGACAATGGAAGTTGCAAGGCACCAACCGGCTTTTAAAGGACCATTACCAGATGTGCCCTGTGATGCTCAAGATTTATCATCATAAGAACATACCGATATTTGGTGGCGCAAGGTAATGGTCATGGTCATCTCTGTAGTACATGTCAATCGCAATGTCTCTGGCATTCACCAGGTGCTCTTGATCTTCCTGAAAGTATGAAATGAACAACAATTAATTATTCTTTGTGAATACTAACTCTGGTGTATGTTCCGATAAAAAAATGAAAATTTGACAACTTTGGGTATGAAGACATGATTATTTTGTTTGCAATTCATGTATCATCCTTTCAGCTTTATGTGCAATACTTTACTTATTTCTGATAGTTACATTAGTCAAGCTCTGTGGAACCTTCTGTCATGGCCAGCAGTGTAGGCCCCTCGATGGGAGTCCCATATGTCACATGTCAAATTTCCCATTTTAAGAAATGGCCATTTCACCATGTCGAATTTAAGGGTCTAGGGCCCCAGTGTACGATGTATGGAGGAAGAGAGCAAACCTTTTGGCTAGGCCCACTCCCACTCTAGCTGCCGCATGAACACCTCGCCTAGGAGAATGAAGCCCCATTCGCTGTGGCCGATAGTTCTGTCACTTGGGGTGACGAAAAGTTTTCGGATGCACAAGACACCCAGCTCAAATATTCTCCTAAATAATCATGCAGGGACATACCCAGCCCTAAAATCCGAGGGGGTTCCAGGTAAATCAAGGGGGTTCCATACAAAATTGAGGGGGTGCTGACCAGTTATTTTGATAAAATATTTTGATAAAATTTTCCAATATTTGTAGTTAAAATTACATAAAGTTTGAGAAATCGTGGGGGGTTCCAGACACCCTGGGAACACACCCCCCCCCCCCCTGGGTATGCCACTGTCACGGATATGATTCCAACTTTTCCCAATCAATCCAAGCTTAAGGGGAGTTTTAGAAAATGCGACAAGGAGCATTAATCTATAATATCATTAGAACACTTGTATATCTTACTCTAGGTGCCGAAGGCACTTGTATTAGTGAAATAAAGGTTCAGTTACTTTTGTTGGTGCCTCACTGCACAGTCTGAGTGGCTGTAGACACTGCTCTCTACTGGGTTGGTGCTGCTAAAATTATACAATCTCCCATTATACAATCTCCCATGTCCCTATACAAAAGGAAAATCAGAAGAGCCATGAACAGAATACATCACTTGAATATATCATAGATAATAAGCAGCCCAGCAGCAGCACCACAGCACGGTTTATACTGAATCAATGATAGCAATTCACCCTCTTGTTGATTTCATCGGGGGACCATGTCCAGTCTGGGGTCTGCAGTCTCCTCCTAGCCTTGACTAGGGCTGATAGGGTGTCTAGCGATCGTGGCCGTTTTGGTGTCTCGATGTAGGTGATGTTAAGGACAACTGTGACCTAGGTACCGCGACCTGGTTACAAGTTGGCACAATCGCCAGAGTTGCTGGTAATTATTTGCATTGCAGAAAGGCTCACCTGACTGCCATATTTGATTTCATTTTGGTGTTTTAGAAGGTGTTTTTAAAAGGAAAATCATTATATTATTGTGGTGTTCTGCTTTGGCGGCAGACGTTGGGAAAGAAGAACTAAGTCAAGTGTACACCAATGTGCCTACTTATTTGAAATACCAAAAGACGCTGACGCTTAAAACAGAGACCTTCGTAAAAAATGTTCAGGCTTGTCTATTTTGTAAAGTTGTCTAATTTGTCACATGAAAGTTTATGAAGAGGACATATACAATGTGTCCGTCGCTATAATCATTTGTATTGACGCTCACACTGCTGCGCAAATGGTCTGGATGCTGCAGCTTACGTAACATGAACCCTGTCCCCTCTTCCAGTAAGGCGCCTCCCTAGCAGATTCTATTCATTCAGTTTTTCAGTGTAAAAAGGAAAAAAAAGGTAAACATCCTTCTAAATTTCTAAAAAAAAGTGTACTTGTCATATATTTCCTGGCATGCATATAATAGTCATTTTTACTCGGGGCTACAACCTCAGAATCAGTTTTGACCAATAGTTGACTCATTATAAGAGTCAATGCGTCAAGTGCTCAACCCAGCATAAAATCCCTGTTAAACGTTATTCTCTTTGATGGGAGGCAGGAACTGGAGAAGTCATGTAAGTCGCCCCTCTGTCCTCTCAGCACCCTACCGGGCCTTCCTTATGGTTTGGTGAGAGGACCCCCTTAGTAGGGCTTATTATGTATAATATAATTATTATTATTATTATATTAATATATATTTTAGGAACATGCTCGATTGTATCGGAGGCTACCTAATTAATATTCATTAAGTCACATGGTACATTTGGTGGCAAATCCATTGTGTATCCAGCCGCCATGAGCCTCATGTGTTCCTGCTGGTTGTAATTTTTTCTTGGGGATCACTTCTACCTGAGGGATTACTGCAATTTTGGATCAGTGTGTTTGGCTCATCGCTACAATTGCTATGATTCATACAATTACTCAATTATTTGGGAAATTTCAGGCGTTTTGGCTTTATGTCTCTTGCTACCTGTCGGGCTTGCAGTCAACGCCATAGCATGCCTCGAGGGT
Source organism: Lepidonotus clava (assembly GCA_936440205.1). NCBI lineage: Eukaryota > Metazoa > Annelida > Polychaeta > Phyllodocida > Polynoidae > Lepidonotus > Lepidonotus clava. Next base: position 47,781,544 of record OW387146.1, on the reverse strand, counting down.
GTAAGTGCTGGATTACAATGAACAATGATGAATCTAAGAAATCGCCGATAACTGCGGGGATTGCTGAGGAGGAGGAGGATAATCTCACTGATGAGGACGGCGATACCAATGCAGAAATGGCTATATTCGAATCATTCATGACTTTGGTGCAAGAACAACAAGCCCAAACTGCGACATTACAGTCAATAGTGGCTGACCTGACACAAAATGTTGAGGCCTTGATGGTGCATGTCAAAAAGGATCATCATAAAGCTAAGCAGGATGCCGATGAATCAAGCGATTCGTCTGATTCAAGCGATTCCTGCGATGATGATCAAGTTCCTTTATTTGCCAAATCTACAATGGTGAAACCCCTGAGATCCGAATCTTCTAAACATCGATTCAGTTTGCATCCATACCTTCCTATAGGTGACAAGAAGGCTCTTACCTTTGCCATTCTGGTGAGTGCAATGATGGGTTTGATGGTGGCCTTGACAATTGCTGGTGTACAAGTCTCTGGGATGATGAATCATCTCCGTTTCATTGCAGATAAGGCAGCCACTAAAGTCTACACTACGGAGAGTCTGGATGCTTATGATGCTGACGTGAGAAGAATTGCTGAGCTGAAGGGTACTAAGGCGTTCAAATATGGAGTCCCAGAAGCCATCTACAAGCATCTTGGTGTGGACAGTACCGTAGGAATGCTGCGATCAAAGAACAAGCAAAAGTCATTGCCGTCATCTAAAGAATCGCCGGATAAAGGTGTGTGTTGGGCTTACAATTATCATTATTGCAACGGTAAGAAATGCGGACGACACCATTTGTTATTTATGTCATGGTGAAGATCACAGGCAGGGTTCCTGCACTAATGTCAGGCGTCAAGGTAAATCTGAATGACTACACGAACCATGTTGTGATAATATTACTGCAATTCCTGACCTCTCGACTCCTCAAATCTTCAAATTTGACAATGTTAAAATCCGTGAATCGCTGCCTGCACGTGCGATTGTTGACAGTCTGGATTACGATTGGGACCCGGATGTCCCGGCCGCTTCTGCACGGACAAATAGTATCATTGAAAATCGCTTCCGCAAGGATTGTTTCATTGATTTGAGGCCTGAAATTTTAGGATATGGTTTAGACTACATGGATCTACCATTTGCAGTATATGGTTCTGTTCTTACTTCTAGTGAAATATTGGATTCAGACTTTGCCTTAGCTGATTCGGGCTTGCCGGAAGTTAAATGTAGCCATGACAGTTCTCTGCAGCTACGGATGGGTGAAATGGTTGATAAGCATTTTTGTTCATCAGATTCCTGTAATATTAAGGATCAATCACTTTTACAAAATATCCTTAATTTCGGTGATAAGTCAACAATTATATTATCGATGTTTGATGAATTATTGTCGGTCAAAGATTTATCCGCCCTTTGCTGTGGGGTAGTTCCTTCTCTGTTTGAAGTTCATTGTAATGGCAATTTGTGGTATGAATTTGTTTTCTCTCATACCCAAAACATCATTCAGGTAACTCACAATTGTTTTGATGGTTCTTGTACATGCCAACATTTCGTTGGTCAAGTAATTTCGCAGTTAAAGCCTTGTGTAGCGGCTGCAAAGATTATTTCAAGAATTAATGTGGTTTGTTATTCTGATATATATGTCTTAGCTGGTATTTTCTATGGCTTTCCCATCATAGACAATGAGTTGATACAATCGTACAGTTCTGCCAATTACGATAGTATTACACAGCCTGTTATCAAGGATCAAATGGATACCTTGTTAACTTTACGATTACCACCTGATAAACTGGACCGGTTACATGAACAATGTTCTATTTTTCAAGGCAAAAAATCGGCTTCAAAAATTGAATTGCAACGACTTTGTGGGATTTTATCCCATTGTTCCACTATCATTAAAGGGGGACGTGCATTCAGTCGTAGAATTATCAATTCATGTTCCACTTTAAAGGAACGTCATCATAAAGCACGTTTAAACCTTGAATTTAGATCTGACATGCGTTGGTGGTATGCTTTTTCTTCAATTTATAATGGGGTCGGTAAAATAATCTCAGCAAAAATTGTAAATGTTTGTGTACATACTGATGCTTCAGGCTCAGGGTTTGGAGGTTATTGCACTGATTATCATGATTATTTTTGGAGAACCTGGACCACCTCAGGTTTCATTGACAATTGTATTCATAGGTTACCTGGACCAACCTTTGATGATGTTTCTGGGGCTATTAGTTCAAAAGAATTTTATGTGCTGTTCGTTTATGGGGTCCTACATTCAAAGGACAACATATTAAATTTTTCACTGATAATTTATCTGTCAAGAACATGATTTTTACTGGTCGTAGTAAATCTCATGTTACTATGGATATGATACGAGAGTTATTTTGGTGTTCCTTTATTCATGAATTTACTATTGCTGTTGATCATGTACCTGGAGTTGAGAACATTCGTGCTGATTTTTTGTCTAGATTCAATGCCATGAATGCTAATATTTTGTCCGCAAATTATTTATTTTGGGAATTATTTCCCTGTTGCATGGCAGCCATGGAGGGATCTAGAGACCAGGGCCATGACTTTGCAGTCGTTATCCATGGCCGAAAACACCCTTCATACCCGTAAAAGCCAATGGAAATAATATTTTTCATTTTGTCAAGAATTTGGTGTTGAACCCCTGCCTGCTAGTGTGCAGCAGGTGTGTAATTACACTGCTTATATGTCCACTAAATTATCTTTTGTATCAATTCAAAATTATTTGAGTGCACTGTGGACATTGCACAAATTTCAGGGGAACCCACATATGGATCCTGCAAATTTTAAGATCACTCAAACATTGAGGGGTACTAAAAGATTGCTTGGCTGTACTTCATCCCAGGCATTACCCCTTACCCCTTCAAATTTAAGGGGTATATTTAATCTTTTGGAAAAGAATAGCACTTTAGATCTTTAATTTTGGTGTGCCTTGATTGCTGCGTTTAGGGGATTATTGCGCAAATCCCATGTTACATTGCCACCCCATGGTATTTTGGTTTCTGACATACATTTATATCCATGGGGTACTTTGATTATAATTTCAAAATCTAAAATTATACGGTTTATGGAACGTACTCTTCAGATTCCATTTACAAAAACACCTAATTCTATTTTTTTTGTGTCACCACTTACCTGTAAAAATTATTTTCTAGGGTAATAATGTCTTCTGGTCATTTTGCCTTTTCCTATAATTCAGGCCAAACTGTTAGGCCTTTGACTTATAATGTTTTCTCTGCTAAATCTTTATGTGGCAGATTAAATTTACAAGGCATTACATCACACAGTTTGAGAAGAGGTGGTGCAACATTTTTGCATTCTCTAGATTTTTCTTTACTGGATATTAAATCTATAGGTGATTGGAGGAGTTTGGCAGTACTTATGTATTTATCTGAAACTTTAGATGACAATATTGCCCAAGACAATCAGGTCTCTGATTGCCTAAAATATTATTAATTGAATTAGGAGTAAAAAAAAATAACTTATGGGCTGAATTATTTGGTCAACTTATTATTTATTTCCTGATTCAGCAATTACAGGCAATTTATGTGTCACTGTCTCCTACTTCAAATATATGTATAATATAATAATTATTATTATATTAACATTTATTTTAGGAACATGCTCGATTGTATCGGAGGCTAGATAATTAATATTTATTAAGTCACATGGTACATTTGGCGGCAAATCCATTGTGTATCCAGCCACCATGAGCCTCACATGTTCCTGCTGGTTGTAATTTTTTGTTTTTGAATTATTTATTTAAATAAAAGGGCCGACTTATTATTTATTTCCTGATTCGGCAATTACAGGCAATTTATGTGTCACTGTCTCCTACTTCAAATATATAGTTACCTCTCAAGCTGCTGGTAGCTACTCAGGTATGCAAGCTTTGTTGGGGGGAAGATGCAGGGGGTAGGAAGAGGACGCAAGGGGTAGGAGAAGGACGTAGGGGGTAGGAGGAGGATGCAGGGGGTAGGAAAAGGACGTAGAGAGTAGGAGAAGGATACAGTGGGTAGGAGGAGGATGCAGGTGGTAGGAGGAGGAGGCAGGGGCTAGGAGGAGGAGGCAGGGTCTAGGAGGAGGAGGAAAGGGCTAGGAGGAAGAGGCAGGGGGTAGGAGGAGGATGAAGGGGGTAGGAGGAGGAGGAAAGGGCTAGGAAGAGGAGGCAGGGGGTAGTAGGAGGATGCAAAGGGGAGAGGAGGAGGCAAGGGGTAGGAGGAGGATGCAGGGGGTAGGACGAGGATGCAGGGGGTAGGACGAGGATGCAGGGGGTAGGAGGAAGATGCAGGGGGTAGGACGAGGATGCAGGGGGTAGGACGAGGATGCAGGGGGTAGGAGGAGGATGCAGGTGGTAGGAGGAGGAGGCAGGGGCTAGGAGGAGGAGGCAGGGTCTAGGAGGAGGATGAAGGGGGTAGGAGGAGGAGGAAAGGGCTAGGAAGAGGAGGCAGGGGGTAGGAGGAGGAGGCAGGGGGTAGGAGGAGGATGCAGGGGGTAGGACGAGGATGCAGGGGGTAGGACGAGGATGCAGGGGGTAGGAGGAGGATGCAGGGGGTAGGACGAGGATGCAGGGGGTAGGAGGAGGATGCAGGGGCTAGGAGGAGGAGGCAGGGGGTAGGAGGAGGACGCAAAGGGGAGAGGAGGAGGCAAGGGGTAGGAGGAGTATGCAGGGGGTAGGAGGAGGATGCAGGGGGTAGGAGGAGGAGGCAGGGGCTAGGAGGAGGAGGCAAGGGGTAGGAGGAGGATGAAGGGGGTAGGAGAAGGAGGCAGGGGCTAGGAGGAGGAGGCAGGGGGTAGGAGGAGGACACAAAGGGGAGAGGAGGAGGCAAGGGGTAGGAGGAGGATGCACGGGGTAGGAGGAGGATGCAGGGGGTAGGAGGAGGAGGCAGGGGCTAGGAGGAGGAGGCAAGGGGTAGGAGGAGGAGGCAGGGGCTAGGAGGAGGAGGCAGGGGGTAGGAGGAGGACGCAAAGGGGAGAGGAGGAGGCAAGGGGTAGGAGGAGGATGCAGGGGCTAGGAGGAGGATGCAGGGGGTAGGAGGAGGAGGCAGGGGCTAGGAGGAGGAGGCAAGGGGTAGGAGGAGGATGAAGGGGGTAGGAGAAGAATGCAGGGGGTAGGAGGATTAGGCAGGGGGTAGGAGGATTAGGCAGGGGGTAGGAGGAGGAGGCAGGGGCTAGGAGGAGGAGGAGGAGGCAGGGGGTAGGAGGAGGAAAAGGACGTAGGGGGTAGGAGAAGGATACAGGGGGTAGGAGGAGGATGCAGGGGGTAGGAAAAGGACGTAGAGAGTAGGAGAAGGATACAGTGGGTAGGAGGAGGATGCAGGGGGTAGGAGGAGGAGGCAGGGTCTAGGAGGAGGAGGCAGGGTCTAGGAGGAGGAGGAAAGGGCTAGGAAGAGGAGGCAGGGGGTAGGAGGAGGATGCAAAGGGGAGAGGAGGAGGCAAGGGGTAGGAGGAGGATGCAGGGGGTAGGAGGAGGATGCAGGGGGTAGGAGGAGGAGGCAGGGGGTAGGAGGAGGAGGCAGGGGGTAGGAGGAGGAGGAGGAGGAGGCAGGGGGTAGGAGGAGGAGGAGGAGGCAGGGGGTAGGAGGAGGAGGAGGAGGTAGGGGGTAGGAGGAGGAGGTAGGGGGTAGGAGAAGGAGGCAGGGGGTAGGAGGAGGAGGAGGAGGCAGGGGGTAGGAGGAGGAGGCAGGGGGTAGGAGAAGGAGGAGGAGGAGGCAGGGGGTAGGAGGAGGAGGCAGGGGGTAGGAGGAGGAGGCAGGGGGTAGGAGGAGGAGGCAGGGGGTAGGAGGAGGAGGTAGGGGGTAGGAGAAGGAGGCAGGGGGTAGGAGGAGGAGGCAGGGGGTAGGAGGAGGAGGCAGGGGGTAGGAGAAGGAGGAGGAGGCAGGGGGTAGGAGGAGGAGGAGGAGGCAGGGGGTAGGAGGAGGAGGTAGGGGGTAGGAGGAGGAGGCAGGGGCTAGGAGGAGGAGGTAGGGGGTAGGAAAAGGAGGTAGGGGGTAGGAGGAGGAGGTAGGGGGTAGGAGAAGGAGGCAGGGGGTAGGAGGAGGAGGAGGAGGCAGGGGGTAGGAGAAGGATACAGGGGATAGGACGAGGAGGCAGGGGCTAGGAGGAGGAGGTAGGGGGTAGGAGGAGGAGGCAGGGGGTAGGAGAAGGAGGAGGAGGCAGGGGGTAGGAGGAGGAGGTAGGGGGTAGGAGGAGGAGGAGGAGGCAGGGGGTAGGAGGAGGAGGTAGGGGGTAGGAGGAGGAGGAGGAGGCAGGGGGTAGGAGGCAGAGGGTAGGAGGAGGATGCGCAGTAGGCTGGCCCACTACTGACCAGAGGGTTAATATGGCCCTGGGCAGGCCAGTATACCTCAGGGGACGAGTATGACTTGTGGAAGAAAAGAATCATTTACTAGGGTTTCTATGTTGATTTGAGTAATTTTGAAAAATTCAAAAATTCAAAATATTTATTACTCCCAGTATGACTCAACTATGAGTCAAACCTTACTCAGAGGTTGTAGCCCCGAGTGAGAATGTACAATATTTTAATGTCAGGAAATTCTGTGAAATTCTAGAAAATTACAACAGTTTTAACCTTTTTTTACCTGGGCTAATTATAGATACCCCTTCGACTGCCTACTCAGTGGGCGTGGTTGGGCAGGGGCATGTTATATAACCTGTGTGGACAAACCAGTCACACTGATGCAGTGGGCCTTGCTTAGCTAAACTTTGCCTGCTGCATGGTGCCAATAGTAATGCACCCCTGCAGGCACTAGTAACACTGATGCAGTGGGTCAGGGCAAAGATGTACTACAGCAACAGCATTAATGGCACATACTAATGCCCCGACCGATGAATTGTGCCCACTCACTGCAATGAGGACAGAGATCGAAGCTGACTCATCCTGTGCATCCAGGTACAGCATCTTCTCCCCTCTCGGCCACTACTCATCCTATTCCCGTCAACACTCGACAACCAAGCATGGAATCCTCAGGAGCAACCTCCTCACCCCTTCCCGGCCTCTAAAGAGGGATATAAACCCTCCTAAATTTTTTGTCCACAAGTTATCAAGTATACATGCTTACATACATGCATACATACATTTAATACTATTTTATCTAAGTCGTCGGGTCAACTTAAGGAGGGGAAAGTTTAGCGGCAGCTCCAGGGTCACAGGCAAGATGGGAGTGGCCTGTTATGTACCTCAGGGGACAAGCAGTGGCGGGGGTGGGCGGGGGTGGGTGGGGGTGGGCGGGCGGGGCACAGCCAAACTTTGCCAAACTTTGCATAGTGTCAATAGTATATGTGCATCAGTGCACATGTGCATATCATGAGCAGCAACATCAATTCTATTCACACACTCTCTGCAAAGTATCTTGAGAAGCACCTTATCCACACATTCTCTTCTTCTCTAACAAGAAATCTCTGAGTGTTTTCTTCTTGAAGAACAATGCCAGAGAATTCTCCTGTTCTCTGGTAGTTGAGAGAATGAGAATTCCTTTCTCTTAAAGAGCCTCAGATTCTCTATTTTCATTGAGAAAGAGTTCTCATTCTCTATTCTCAGGGAAGAAAGAATTCTCAGTCTTTCTTTACAGAGAATGAGAATTTCTTGATGCTTAAGAAGAGAGGTTTAGAGAATTTCTTGTTAGAGAAGAAGAGAATGTGTGGATAAGGTGTGAGAAGCCACCACAGGGCTGATATTGGTGAACAGCAAATCCTGCGTTTCTTACTGTGTATATGGGCCTAATTGTGACCAGGTCTGACATAATGAGTTGCAGAGATACAAATTTGAGTTGGTTAGATATGTTGTTTAACTCAAAATTCGTTTTGATACCAAGATTGTGTTTGTACGATGATTAGGGGCGAAGTTAGGTTTTTCCCTATACACCGTAGGCTAGAAACTTGATTTAGAGAAAAACGCGTTTGAAGTTTTTTTTAGCAGTTTTCAGTACATCCTGTCTGAATTCCTTAGATACCTATAGAAGTTTTTATCCCAGCAACTTGAGACTAGAAATTCTGCATCTGAAAATGAAAAACTCAATATAGAGGGTAAGCTCAGTCACAATACCTGTTCTAGAAGGCTGAGTTGAAGTCTGAATGACTTGTAAAGAGTCTATGGGAATGCTCAAGTGAATTTCAACCTGCTGTACCACAAATAATAAGTGTCAGAGTTTCATGTAAGTTGAATAAAAGTTCCTGAACAGTTGAAACATCTCAAAACGTCTTGGTCATTAAAAGGGAGTCTAAAACAACTCATAGGGCACAAAAGTACCATTAAGATTAGCACTAAATACAGGTATATTATAGTCTATGATTATAGTTGCTAGAGGATGTTGACCGGCCACACTCCCGCCCCCTACTTTGCCCGGTTTACATTTGGGTGGGGGAGTGGCCACTTGGGAAGCATCTGAGTCTGTGTCCATTTCACATTGCGTTTGGGCTGCTGTGTCTGAGTCTGAGTCCTCTGAGCCCGATTCTGGGGTTTGCCCTCAACCTCGACCTTGACCTCTCCCACAGACCTGACCTTGCCCTCGCCCCCTCCGTCTACCAAGCCCCCATCTTGGCGTCTCCTCCTCCTCCTCCTCCTCCTCTTCTGCATCTCCACCTCCACCTGCTCCTGAGTTCCCTGAACCTGCTTCTGGGTCCCAGCATCTTGGTGCCTCTGCTGCAGGCTCAGGTTCCGTGGGCTTGGGGCACATAACGTCTTTGGTCTCCTCTGTGTAGAAGTCTCTGATGTTTTTGAAGAGGTACTACTGCTGCCAAAGGGGAAGCCCCAGGAAGGTGTGACCGGTGGTAGGACCTTTGGCATGGTTCCAGGGTCCACAGTGAGCACATCCATTTCTTCTGGCTCAGAGTCAATGTACTGTTGGACGGTCACCTTCCTGCGGCTGTTTTATGAGAAGATAAATTGGTGATACTCCTTGATCCCTTTTATTGGCCGGGTGAACAGGATTAGGAAGGCTTGCCATTTATAGGTTGGGAAGTAGATATCCCTACCTTCTGACCCTCACAGCTGAGGGATGTTGACTTCTTTTTGGGTGCTTTCCCGGACTGTCTCGGCCAGGTCGGCGAGGCAGGAGACCTTGGCACAGTGAAACTGCTGCTTGAGGAGACCAAAGCACCAGTCGGGGGCAAACTTAGTGTGGCCAGTTATAAGAAAGTTCAAAGAGATCTGCTTATGCAGACCAGTCAGGCCCCGCCCATCACTTATTTGTTATTGTTTTGCCCACTGCAGTTGTCACAGTGCAAGTTAAGGGAACTGTTCACCAAGGGAGCAGTTGGCAAAGTAGTGGTGGAGGTAGGAGATGACAGCATTCACACCCTTGCTGCCGCAGTGGGACCCATCAATAAGATAGTTTACTTGACGGGGGATGGCCTCGGCCCGCAAGCCAAAGATGCCTACTTTGCATGGGATGAGGCAGTAGAGGGGTCCTGGCTGCAAGGGGGAAGGGGGGAGGTGCACTTTCTGTGCATAGTTGAAAGATACATGCACCCGGATGTCAGAGGAGCAGGGAGCATGTGACCTGAGTGCCAGGTTACCTGCCTCGACACAGGCCTGCTTGGCAGCGGTCGTCAGTTCCTGGTAGAACTCCCACTCTTTGGCCATCACATCCAGGTGCTTCTGCTGCTTCTTTAACTTTGCCTGCTTAACTACTTTGGGGAGGGTTAGAGGAGTAGGAGATGTCACGGTTGTTCCTCTGACACTCCCAGCACAGGTCAGTCATGGGGCGAGAACACACATTACGAGGTAGCAACTGGTGCCAGAGGTTACAGAAGGTGGTCAAGGCAACCTTTCTTGTGCTGGAGGGGAGGAGGAGGATGTCATCTCGTTTGTGCACAGAGATTCTGCCAGGGAGGACGAGGGCATAGGTTTTGGCATAGCTGTCGGACTGTCCAGGCCACCCAGTGTTTAAAGGTTTCAGCATAGCAGTTGATAAAGTCAACCAAGCGGCAGATACCTTTGAGATCAAGGGCATGGGTGTTGGCCTTGCGTCCGCCGGACATCTTAGTATGGGATACCATGGCCAGGAAGGGACGAGGGGGTGCCCCTGAGGACCCTGTGTGTGGTTGTGGAGTCTTGCTGGGAATAGGAGGAGTAGGGCCCAGGAAGGGATGAAGGGGGTCCCTGTGCTTGTGTTTGAATAATGGTTAGACCCAAGATTGGAAGGCACTGAGCTAAGCAAGCTTGAAGAAGTTTAATTAACAGCTCATAGCCACATAATTCTATATGTACCATTATGGCATGTTTCCATCTACGCTTTAAGTATGATGAGGTATTGGTTTATCAATTGTTAGTTCAAATTCTATTGTGATGTAATCAATGGAAGTAAAGTTAGCTTATCACAGATTCAATGCTCTCTGCTCTGAGCAGGTCAGTTTTTAAATTAATGTTGGTTTCAGTCATGGGGGAATGGTCTGGTGCAGTCCAATTATGCAACAGACTATCTATAAAGAGATGGAGTTCCTCCAGGGGTTCCTTCTGATAAGCATTCTGTGGATGCAGCCTTCCTTGGCTGTGATGAAATCCAGTATTAAGATTGTATTTATGAAGTGATAGTGACCTGTTGGGCCCACTGGCAGGATATCTTTATGTGTTAATACATTGCCTCTACATTGTATTACTACATTGCATACTCTACATTTGTTTTATGTTCAGACCTGTACATTGTTTGGTGTGCCTGTGATTAGGCCTAAGACAGAAAGGCACTGAACTAGATTGCACGTAATCAGTTCGTACATTACTAACATGCTTCCCCTCTATCTAAAAAAAAAGAATAGAAAAGAATAAAACCTCATACATTTCTGTACCAGTAAATATTGTTCTATATGCGTGTAATTGTAGTATGGTTAGACCCAAGACTGAAAGCAACCGAACTTGGTTGCTAAGTAAATTTGAGAAAGGTTTGTAATTTGGTTGTCACATTTTTGGCATGTTCCACTTAAAAATACCCTCATGTATTGCTTGATTAATAGTTTGGGATTGAGAGGTATTTTGTACAATATTGTCATCCCTAAAATATTATTAAAACATCTGTGATCACGCTTGCATACTGTTTCATGTACCTGTGGTTGTCCAAGGATTAGACCCAAGACTGAAAGGCACCAAACTTGGTTGCTAAGTAAGCTTGATGAAGGTTTAATTGACAACTCATTGGGACCATAATTCTAAGTGTAAAATTTAATAAAATATGGTGGAGAACATCCAACTCAACGACGGCTTGATGTACACTTTGAAATGTATTTAGACATTAAAAAAGTGGTCAAATTAACATGTTTCGGATTGTTACATCCTTCATCAGAATTCTGATAGTGCAAACTTGTATGTATGATTTTTTACCTCTAACATTAATGGTTAAGGCATAGGGTCAAGGCGCATTTCATGATCAATTATCATAATCATTAATGTTTTTGTCTTTTCTTTTTTATTATTTTAACCACTTTCACAATCATATGTTCTTCCAAGGTGGTCTTTGTGGGTGTAGAATGGGTAGACCTAAGACTGAAAAGCACTGACTCAGCTTGTCATGTAGGGTTACTAAAAGGTTTGATTGACAATTCATGTAACATAGATATTTGTTTATGTTTTGATGACCATGTATCTATGATCAATTTGATGCGTTTTCCTTGAAAACATCCATCAGTGTTAATCTTGAAGTTGAAAAACAGTATGATAATAATAGTGGAGCATCTCCTTAGAAGGGTTTCGCAGGGTACTTTTCCAGAATTGCAAGAGACGGATTTGTAGGTCTGTGTTGCCAAGCACTACCACACCAAGTGTCAGTTACACTTAGAAGTTGCCAACAGTAACCCGCTTGACAACCCAGGTTTGTGTAGCAACCTTGGTTGTGACATCATCAAAATTGGATGTGAATCAGGAAATGTTGTGCTCCAGGGATCAGCATTGTTGTGTTGTTTCCCCGGTGATCCAAAAAGATGGAGTCAGCACATGATTTTATTTTAATGTTGGTATTGGGTGGTTTCACCATAAAAGGATCATCAGGTGCGAATGTGTGGGCAATCGTATAGAATAAATTCCATTGAAGATTCCCAAATGAATTTTTCAAAAAATAAAATAAAAGTTTTGAATCTCAATGAATTTTAGAGATTTATTGTGTTAGCAGGTCCATCCCAATATTCAAGTAATATTGGTGAATTTCCCCATTTTTAATCCATGCTTTAGATGAGATTTAGTCATGGTAGGGGGAAGATGAAAGTTGGTCAAAAGTGGTAGGACTATGTCCATACACTGCTGAAGCAGTGTGTAATGTCACTGGTCAATACGGTATGGTCAAGGATAGAAATTATTTAGAACGGAGTGAGACCATATGGTATTTTCCTGGAATTAATCCATTAGATTGAGACCCAGTGGGACAACCGATGATAAGCGTTGCATCCATCGTCTTTCTTCTTTATCTCTCAGTTCTCACTTCATACGCCGAGGATATCCTAAATCACTAGTCCAAAAATCTTTAGATAGAGTAAAAGTACTTGACAGGGACACACTCTTAAATAAACGGCTACTTTCCGGTCCTAAGATTGATGATAAAACGGAGACTGATACATTTTATTGTATCACAACGCATAACCCTAAAAATCCGCCTATTGCGGATATTATAAGGGATCATTGGTCCCTATTGGGACGCTTTAAAACCACACGCCAGATTTTGGACTCGAAAATCATTTTCGGTTTACGAAGAAACAAAAATCTTGGTGATGCACTGGTACGGGCCTCCAACCGTACTACCAGTAAACTTCCGGGCCTAAGTGGACACCCATGTAATCGACCGTCCACCTGTAGATACTGTCCTTTAATGAACAGATCTCAGAAAGTAATTTCTAAACACGATGGCCGTTCGTTCACCCCATTATTTAAAATAAACTGCCAAAGTAGCAATTTAGTCTACTTAATCACTTGCAATCATTGCGGCATTCAATATGTGGGACAAAAGAAAAACCGAATCTTGACGCGTTTCCAAGGCCACTTTCATGACATTAATCATAACCATGACACCACTGTAGCTAGGCATTTTAATCAATGCCTGGTGGAACAACCCAAGCTGACCAAAGGTTTTAACATCTCGGTCCTCTACTTCATATCCTCCCCACCTGACTCTGTTAAAGCACAGTCGGAGAGAGATAAAGAAGAAAGACGATGGATGCAACGCTTATCATCCGTTGTCCCACTGGGTCTCAATCTAATGGATTAATTCCAGGAAAATACCATATGGTCTCACTCCGTTCTAAATACTTTTCCGGAATTCTGCAAGTTTGTCTCTCTATGTTGAATTTTGAAAACATATCTTATGGTTATCTTCTGTGACTTTTAGTTTGTCAATCTGAGCTTGTGAGGTTATTCTTTTAAATAAGATCCCTAGTCACAAGTTTTCAGTGGAGAAGGTATGTAAAAGTCACATAGTTATTTCAGTATGTTTTGCATCATTGTGTATGGCTTGTCACAGGGACAGATTCCCTCAATGATTTCAATATTATATATACTGAATGTATATGTTTGTATAATATGCACTTGGAAATGTTTCATGCAGTAACAAATGTTTCATGTAGTGATAAAGTTTGGAAATGTTTCATGTAGTACAAAGGTTACATAGGTAACCTTTGTACTAGATAATGAGGGATTACCTCTAGCCACCAGCCTATAGTGTGTGTGTATATTAAGGCTGGTTAGTCTTGGGCTAATGACTAGGACTAGGCCTGCACCCACCTGTCCACTATAGCAAGTACTTAACAGTTCTCTCTCTGGTCTAGAACACAGCAGACCTGTTTTCAGAGTTCTCACTTCATTCTTAAGATCATGGGCCCTCAAGGGCACCTGATTTTACAATCTGATATTCATTGTACAGTCTTTTAACAGTGAACTTGTTTTTGTTCCCATGTGTTCAGTCATGTCCTTCACATGTTACCTGCTTACAGGTTGCCTATATTTCTTCATCCAGTGCCATCCAAGTCCCTCTAGGTCGCCATTCCATGCTTGTGTGGTACCCGAGGATACATGGTTTCAATAATCCCCACCCTCCCCCCTTTCCAAATGACGAGTCTTCGTCTTCTGCAGCCAGCTCGTTCAACTCAGTCCTCCACCATCAAGTGCGTTGAAGGCTGGCCTAATTTGTTTTGTTTTGTTTTTTTGCTGATTTTTTTAATAAAAATATAATTATATTATGGTCTAATTTTTATATTAATCTTGATAAGTTTGTTTAGTGATTACAACAAATTTCTATATAATTTAAATAATTTTACAATCAATTAAATATAGATTTTGCAATCAATTTGATAATTATAATATAAATGTTTTTGATTGTTGCTAACTATCAATTTAACTGTCTATACAAGTAGTGTGAAAATGCTGATTCTGGCCCACTTTTGTTGACATTCTGCAATGTTAAACCTATGAGGAAAAGTTATCCACCTTCTTAACCACATATGTTACCCACTTTTCTATTTCACCCTATTAAACAGCTGAACTACCTTTTCCTTACATACCTATATTACATTATGTGTGGGTCTGACCTGGTTAGAATATAAAGTGAAACCTTGGCCCTCGAAATGGGGTCACTGATAACAATGTGTGCCGCATGAATGTATAGGTGATTACAGGCCAGGCGAGATTGGCTCATTGGTGGCTGAAAAAATAATGCATTTGACTGGTATGCCGATGACCTGGGTTTGATTCCCGGCGACGGCATATCGGTGAGAGTCGCATCTGTAAGTGTCAGTTGACAGACCAAGGTAGACTCTTAGCATTCTGATCCCAAGATTTGCTCTGACCCACTTCTACCTATAGAATTATCTCATTTGCGATTGGTAAAAGGATAGCAGATATCAGTGTTGATGAAGGTGGTCCTGAGTCGGGAGGGGAAAAGGCAGTGATTGACCATTGAGACATGGTGAAAAGGTTGTGTAAGCAGCCATCCCACGCTATCCTGACTGAGTGTAGGGTCATAGTACGCTTCGCCTGAGTCACCAGTCGGTGATCAAGTGAGATTCATTTGTCAGAGCATTAGAGGCTCAGGATATGTCCATCATGGTTGACTAAGACTATCAGAACCACTAGCCAGTTTTGAATATTTTTCAGTTTATTTTGTAACATGAAGTTAAAACATCAGAATTATAAAATTTACTTTGATTGGACAAAGAACTTTTTTTTTATTCAATACTATTCACATTACATGAGCTCTTCCAATAGTGTTTCGGTTGGATGATAATAATGAAATGGTAAAGTGAAATACATATGGTCAACTCTCAAAAAAACCGACCAAGTCCGTTTTTTTGCCTATTTAAAGGCTACCGGTGTCAATTTTCATTGTATGATGGTTTTTATGGTACCAAATTATGCGGATTTGCAAGCTCTATCTTGCGCATACCACTTTTACTATTGTAGAATAAAAAATAAATACACCAGCCCCAAAAAACATCATTTTTCTGTCAAATTTCCCCCAAAATAGTTTTATTTTTAAAATAAATCATTCTGGCATTTTTTATAACAATATTTGCCGATAACCAAGTGATATTTTTTACATCCCTTATGTGTTGCTGTATTATTTTAAGTGTTTTACACATTTATTTGACTAATATTTTTTTATACAGAGCGACACAGAACTTTGGGGTAGCCATTTCGTAACCGTGTCAAAACATTACAATAACCTAATCTGGAGAAATATATTTTAAGAAATAGCTACCTGTCATATTATATTTAAATACCCATGGAACTTGCATATTTGAAAATATAAATGCTTTATGGTAGTAATATTAAATAGACTCATGAGAAGGTCCCAAATTCATCTAAATCGGTGTTGTGTAGGTAAACCCGTAACCGTGTCAAAACATGTTATTTTAGTGCCATTTTCACATGCTTTAATATTAGTGAAAGAATTTTTTGGTATAATGTGCAGCCATATGGGTATGAAATGGCATAATATGAATCTAATTATTATTTGTGTGCTAAGTAGACTATATTGGCACTAATGTGGCGTCATAATCGTTTCGTCACCGTGTCAAAAAACGTAACCGTGTCAAAACATTGACAAGGCGGGAAAACTGACATGCCGGTGGCACCGTCTGGTGTTTTACGCGGAAGATATGGGTCCAAACCGGAAGAGGGGGTTGTCTTCGACCGAGACGCTGATAGGACGTACGTAAGGTGAGTAATTCCCGACTTTCTTTTGCATTTTAACTGGAAATATGCATGCGAATGACTGTCAAAGTTTGTTATTACGGTCTAGTGCACACAGTAGAAGTCATAGATAGCTGTCAAAACTTTCAAGAAAGTGTCACGGCGTAATAAAGATGAAATTCCAAATCGCGTGTTATGGTTTCGGCGCCTTAGGAGCAAAATTTCAAACGCCGTAATGTTCAATGTCATGTTTTTACATGGATACGTTTTTTTTGACCCCGTGACGTGTCAAAACATGTCATTTTCTACTCTATGTATATCCATAAAGTTCGGGTACACATTATTGTGTGTTTATAGTACGTTTCGACCAGTTCCAAAGCTATTTTCAACCTATCATTTTCGCGCCTGCTCTTGAATATTCCGTCGTAAATGCTGTACAACATGATAATTTATATGATATTTCTGGTCATTTATCATTACAAATATAAAAAAAATAATCTCCCATAGACAAGTCTATACTAAAATATGACAGTACTATGTCATACATTTAAAATCATAATACAAATAATATCAAAAAACATTGCTGTTTTTACAGTTACCCCCACCTTAATCTATGTGTTTACACGCGTAACCGTGTCAAAACGCGTGTCAAAACGTGTCAAAACCTATGTTTATGTAATTTAATTTAGCTTTTTTAAATGTTTTTACCCTAATCTAAGTGTAATTTATTGTCTCCAGCTACACACGATGTCTGACGGTAGTCTTTCAGACGAGGTAGACCCCTCAGCCCAGAGGAGAGGCGACCTGAAAATGTTCAACAAGTACCAGCGCTTCCGATATCACGAACGTATGGACGACGATGAATACCGCCAGGACCAGCTTGCCAAAAAACGCAGTAGGGAGAAAGTGAGTAAAATACATTAGCTATCATGCTGTACACATGTCTACACTTGTTAATGTATCTAGTTAATATTGATACACCACCGATTATCTTTCCAATAATTATGTCTATATATCAAGGCTTATTGTGGATCTACTAGTAACACACTCAAACTTAATGTCTATCATTGTCCTTCTCCTACTAAATCCCCATACCCACTATGCAACTTTTACACAGTTGGGCAACAAGTCGGTGCTAAAATTGGCTGATATCTATGATCGGCTGTAAATATATACCATAAACATAGTCCAAAAAAAATCAATATCACTTTCATATATTTCTTACAGCGACGACGAGGCAAGCTGAAGCACCACCCGATCGAAAGGGATGAGCAGTGGATTTCCGATGAGAAGGAGAGGAAGAAGGGCAACAGTTATGACTGCCGGGTGAGGAAGAAAGGTTAGTATCTAAGTATTTCTAAATTTAAAACCGTGTCAAAACCGTGTCAAAACAATAAAGTTCTGTGGGATAACGTGAATAGAACCAATTAGAAGTGCCTAATACTGCTATATACTCATATAAATAACCATGTCAAAACCAAACCTTAAACCAGAAAGCTAGCACTACATATTTTATGTAATGTATAAAATTTACCTAATTCCCTGTAGTAAAAAAGAGGCTGGCGAAGGCAGCTGCGTCTGGACAGATCCCCCCAAGCGTTTCTACCCCTGCTAGAAGAACGCGCAGCAGAGGTCCTGCGGATCCAGATGGAGTAGTAGGTGTCACCACACGGAAAAGAACGACTCGTACCCGTGCTGTGTCCTCCGAGGCCGCCCCTCCATCCCCGTCCACTACTTCTCCACAGGAAAGGTAACTATAATACTGCAACGATTAGTACTCTGTACTTTATCTATATAGTTCTTATTCAGTTCTGTGTGTAATTTGTAAACAGAATATTCTATAATTCTATTTTACTACTTGAAGTTAATTATTTCCTGACATATTCATTTTAAATTATGTTATTCAAATTATCATTGTTATTGTTATTGTTAGAATTGTGTTATTCTTTCGTTTTGTTTGAATTTAATATCGGTTATTCACAGCCATCCCGAAATGGAGCGCGAAATGGAAGAGAGGCAGTTGGCATACGATGCGGACACTGAGGAAGAGGAACCCCGCACAGATTCCCCTACGCGTCCAGATTGTGTTGAGGCATCGAAGCCCTCCCCCGAGTCCCCTAGTCCAGATTGTGCTATACTCCCTGAGTCTCAATTTTATTCAGAGGAAGAGCAGGCGCCCTCCCCCGAGTCCCCTAGTGAAGATTGTGCTATGCTCCCTGAGTCTAAATTTTATTCACAGGAAGAGCAAGCGCCCTCCTCCGAGTCCCCTAGTCCAGATTGTGCTATGCTCCCTGAGTCTCAATTTTCTTCAGAGGAAGAGCAGGCGCTGACGAAGAGCCTTGTTACACTGTTCCACGATCCCTCCCCCGAGTCCCAACAGCCCTCCCCTGAGTGCGAGCCTTCACCTGTGTCCCAAGATCCCTGCCCTGAGTCCCCACAGCCCTCCCCTGAGTCCGATCCTTCACCTGTGTCCCAAGATCCCTGCCCTGAGTCCCAACACCCCTCCCCTCAGTCCGATCCTTCACCTGTTTCCCAAGATCCCTGCCCTGAGTCCCCACAGCCCTCCCCTGAGTGCGAGCCTTCACCTGTGTCCCAAGATCCCTGCCCTGAGTCCCCACAGCCCTCCCCTGAGTGCGAGCCTTCACCTGTGTCCCAAGATCCCTCCCCCGATTCCCAACACCCCTCCCCTCAGTCCGAGCCCTCACCTGTGTCCCAAGATCCCTGCCCTGAGTCCCAACACCCCTCCCCTCAGTCCGAGCCCTCCTCCACGTCACCCCCACCTGCCAAATTTATTGAGGCGTCACAGTCCCTAACATCGCAACCCATCAAGTGCCAGAAGAAGAAAGGTGCTGCTGGTGGTGCTACTGGTGCAAAGCGTGCACCTCGTACTCAGACTCGACGTCCTCGTCTCCCTAGAAAAAGGAAAAAGCAACCACTACAGATTGTAGACAAGGAAGATGATGCAGTTTCAATAGCTGACTCAGAAATAGGAAAACTTTTTTCCTGTCTCACAGATACTATAGAATTAGAAGAAGTAGAGAGTGCTTCTGAAATGTTTCTCCCCTGCGGACCAGTATTCCCACAACCAATACCCTCTCCAGAGCCCGAACCCAGTTCTTCTTGGGAAAGCTTGCACTATAATCTAAGAAGAAAGGGAAGGGGAAGGGGAAAGGGCAAGAAGCCTAAACTTTTTTGGGAGAGGCCCCAAACCACGTTTACTGACTCTGACTAGAAAGCAAGACCTATTATAGTATGTATTTGCTCAGTGCAGATTGTTTTTATTTAATGTAACTCTATTGTGAAGTTCTCAGCGTCATCAGATGGACTTTTCATTTATACAAGTAACCGTGTCAAAACGTGTCAAAACATGTTGATTTCATTATTGGAGAGTAGTTCTAGTGTTTATAGCGTGTAATATTATTAAGTTAGGAAGCTATTACACTGGTGTAATACATTTAAAAAAGTATTCATATATATCTAAAGCATAAACTTTATTTCTGTACGAATTTTCAAATATAATGTCAAAACGTGTCAAAACATACGAAATCTACAAGTTTCGGTAAACTTAGCTTTCTTATTGAGAATATTTTAAAGTTCATTACTAAAGGATGCCATATTACACTATTTAGACATGTTATATCTATTAGAGAAGTATTAATGTCCTTTTTGTGTCACTGTGTCAAAACGTGCGAAAACGTGTCAAAACGTGTCAAAACATACGAAATCTACAAGTTTCGGTAAACTTAGCTTTCTTATTGAGAATATTTTAAAGTTCATTACTAAAGTATGCCATATGAGACTATTTAGAGATGTTACATGTATTAGATAAGTATTAATATCACTTTTGTGTGAAAACGTGTGAAAACGTGTCAAAACATACGAAATGTACAATTTTCGTTAAACTTAGCTTTCTTATTGAGAATATTTTAAAGTTCATTACTGAAGTATGCCATATAAGACTATTTAGACATGTTATATCTATTAGAGAAGTATTAATGTCAATTCTGTCTCACCGTGTGAAAACGTGTGAAAACGTGTCAAAACATCCGAAATGTACAACTTTCGGTAAACTTAGGTTTGTTATTGAGAATATTTTAAAGTTCATTACTAAAGGATGCCATATCCGACTATTTAGAGATGTTATATGTATTAGAAGAGTATTAATATTATTTTCCTTTACCATGTGAAAACAGTAGAGTATTATATTTCTCAGGACTCTCACTTAGAATTCTGTTAACGTCATTTCTAAAGGATGCCATATGAGAGTATTTAGACATGTTATATGTGTTAGAAGAGTATCAATATGACTTTTCATTGACCATGTCAAAACAGTAAAGTTTTATATTTATGAGAAAGAACTTGTTAATAAAGAAGAAATATATGGATGTTACATGTACTTATATGTTTTGTGGTTATGCGTTTTCATTTAGATAACACTCCTAAATATTCCGTATGTTATTTATAATTTTTAAATTAAGGAACAACTGTGTGTGCGCCTCCCAGCGTTCAGTTGGCTACCAGGAACTAGAAAGCTTCAGCGCCAACTGTCTCTAAAGGATGAAGTGATAGAGGAGAAGGAGAACGAGCTGAAACGTCTCCGGACACTTCTCATAAGCAAAGCGGCAAATTCTTTCAACCTGAGAAAGAGAACGGAAAGGCCCCCCCTCCTGAAAACGTCAACGAAAACATCCCTGAGCAAGACAACACAAATGTCCCTCCTCTTGAAAACGTCCCTGCTTCTCCTCACAAACAGAAGCTAAATGGCCCTGCTGAAGGGAAGGAAGAAGAACCAACTGATATGCCCGACACACCTCCAACTCCTGAACAGTGTCAAATAACAGTTGATGAATTTGATGACGATTTCGTGACGAAGGTAGATGTTCAACACCATGAAGAAGCCGCAGCAATTGTGGAAAATATCTTAAACAACCTTGTTGATAGAGTTACGCCAAAGATGATTTCGACTCCCAAAAGAGATGCCCTTGAGGTGCTAAAGGAAATGAACGTTACACCCACTGCAGAACGCCTCAAGGCTCTGCTGCCCATCACCTTGGCAGTCGATACCGTCCGAAAGGCACCTCACAAAGTTAAGAAATCTTTGTTTGGAAATGAAAACCCCCAGTTGAGAGGTGTGGCTTCACGCGTTGGGAAAATCCTGAAGATTTCCCGTAGGCACATAAACGCATCAAATGTGTCCAAGAAAATAGGGGAAAGCCGGGCCCGTCTCATAAAGGAGAAGGTGCGGGAATTTCTCCGACGTGAGGACGTCTCGTCGGAGCTGCCTAGTAAACGTGATCAGGTCAAAGGAGAGGGACGGCACTGCCTGATGTTGACCATGGAGCAGTCCCATCAGCAGTTTATGAAGGAAAATCCCAAAATCCGTATTTCCTACAGCCACTTCGCAAAACAGTGACCACCGAATGTTCTGCTCATCAGGCACCAGACGCGGAAGCTTTGTTTGTGCCACAAGTGCACAAACATTACGCTAAAGGCACAGGCTTCCAAGTGCCTTCCCCGAAGCCTGAGGGGACTGGCCGACCTTACCAACAAGGAAATCAAGGAGAAGCTGGAAAATGTCAGAACAACTGTACGTTTTCGACAGTGGGTTCGCACAACCGTTCAGTGGAAAGGGAAAGAAATAAAGAAAGTGAAGCTCTGTGATTTCTCGACGACCTCCAACAGTTTCTGCACCAACCTTATGTTGGAGCTAGAAGGGGTCAGGCAGCACCTGAAGAGGGCGACGGCGCAATACACACAGGTCAAGGTTCTCAAGAAGTCCATGGAGCCCATGCTCGAAGCGACAGTACAGATGGATTACTCTGAAAATTGGGCCGCCAAATACGCAGAAGAAATTACCAGCGTCTACTATGATAAAGATCAAATTTCACTGCAGCCGATGGTGATACATTACAGGGATGAAGCGGGAGATCTCCGAAAGAGCTCTTACATTGGTGTCACATCAGTCGGGGCCCGACCACCTACACCTTTGTAAAGGAAATGATATATCTTCTGATCGAGCTTCTGCCGAACCTCGTACAGGTCCACTTCATAACCGACAGCCCTAGTTCACAGTACAGAAACAAAACCATCGTTGCCATGGTACGACAGTTTCCGATCTTGTTCGGTGGGATCAGGGCGTCGTGGACATGGATGGAGGCTGGCCACGGGGGCCCTCAAGAAGAAGGCGGACAACCTCGTCAAATCCGGCAAGGTCCTGAGGAGCATTACTGAGTTTGCTTCCGAAATAACAACATCTGGCATTAAAAGTATACTGGTCATGTCAACCAAGGAAGAGATAAAGTCGGCGGAAACAGCAGTGAACGAGTGGGACAAGACAAAAGTTCCTGGCCTTATGGCAATGCACGCAGTTATTGTCAAGGACTATAGCACGTACTTCAGGGAAACAAGCTGCTTCGAGCCCTGCTGTAAAGTGGGGCTCGACTTCCCTCTGAACTGCCATGGATGGCGAAAAATCTTAGGTGGCAAGCAAGGGAAAAAGAGGGCAGTCAGGGAAACATCAGCTGTCAAAACATCAGCTGTCAAAACAGCCCCAGTCACATCCCAAAAATCCTACAAGTCAATGAAACGGGTGTTGAGGAAGCTGAGGAAAAGGAAAGTCTCCAGCTACAAAGAGGCTGAGGAGGACAAGGACGATGAGCCTTGGAGAAAGATCGTGAAAAGAGATGCAGCACAGCAGGACGCTGTGGGAAAGGAGGAGGACGAGGATGATCAGTCAGTCAAAGAGAAGGAGAAGGAAAAGGACGAGGATGATGAGCCCTTGATACACCTGAAGAAAGAAGAGTCAGTCGAACAGAAGGAGAAGGAAACGGACGAGGATGATGAGCCCTTGATACACCTGAAGAAAGAAGAGTCAGTCGAACAGAAGGAGAAGGAAACGGACGAGGATGATGAGCCCTTGATACACCTGAAGAAAGAACAATCAGTCGATGAGCATCAGAAGCAGGAGGACAAGGATGATGAGCCCTTGATACACCTGAAGAAAGAAGAGTCAGTCAAACAGAAGGAGAAGGAAACGGACGAGGATGATGAGCCCTTGATACACCTGAAGAAAAAACAATCAGTCGATGAGCATCAGAAGCAGGAGGACGAGGATGATGAGCCCTTGATACACCTGAAGAAAGAAGAGTCAGTCGAACAGAAGGAGAAGGAAACGGACGAGGATGATGAGCCCTTGATACACCTGAAGAAAAAACAATCAGTCGATGAGCATCAGAAGCAGGAGGACGAGGATGATGAGCCCTTGATACACCTGAAGAAAGAAGAGTCAGTCGAACAGAAGGAGAAGGAAACGGACGAGGATGATGAGCCCTTGATACACCTGAAGAAAGAAAAGTCAGTTGAACAGAAGGAGAAGGAAACGGACGAGGATGATGAGCCCTTGATCCACCTGAAGAAAGAACAATCAGTCGATGAGCATCAGAAGCAGGAGGACGAGGATGATCAGCCCTTAATAAACATCAAGAAAGAAGAGTCAGTCGACCAGGATCAGAAGGAGGAGGACGAGGATGATCAGCCCTTAGTAAACATCAAGAAAGAACAGTCAGTTGACGAGGATCACGTGCATACAGGGGACTATGTGGTGGTCATATATGATGGGAAATGGTACCCAGTGAAAGTGACAGGAAAAGATGGAGACACCCTTCAGATAATGTACATGTCCAGATTCAGGGGGCACTGGAGGTGGTGTGGAAAAGAGATCGGTTCCGTGGAAAAAGAGTGCATACTCACCCGTATACAGCCACCCACCAAACACGGTGCTGTATGGAAACTCAACCTAAAAGACCGCAGGAATGTAGGGAAACTGTACAGGCAGTTTTTAGAGGTGAAGGAGAACGGCGTCTAGGACTATTTTCAGCCTCTAATTAGCATTACTTATCCATATAGGTAACCGTGTCAAAACAACACAAACTTTTGTAAATGTAGAGAGTTTGAGGTTATACTAAGAGTAAAATTAAATCTACATGTATAAGGCGTACTATTAGCATAACACAGAAAATTCGATACACACAAATAATTGAAGATAAAAAAGAATCATAACCGTGTCAAAACATGTAAAAAAAAGTAAAAATTCGGCTTAAAAACAAATATCTCTAAAGTTATAACTAATTAAAACATGTGAGTATCATGTGTTCTTTAGGTTAAAGTGTTAAACTCACATTAGAATTAATGTTTACATTAGAATGTAAGAAACGTGTCAAAACATGTGCACCTATGCGTAACCGTGTCAAAACGTGTCAAAACAAGGGGAAATATCCCTAATTTCACCATCAATACAAATATTTTTAAAGTAATAACTAATTCAAACATGTCAGT
Organism: Lepidonotus clava; assembly: GCA_936440205.1. NCBI lineage: Eukaryota > Metazoa > Annelida > Polychaeta > Phyllodocida > Polynoidae > Lepidonotus > Lepidonotus clava. The sequence continues at coordinate 47,757,094 of OW387146.1, read as the reverse complement.
ATCATGTGTACTTTAGTTTAAAGCGTTAAATTCTCACTAGAATTAATGTTTACATTAGAATGTAAGAAACGTGTCAAAACATGTGCACCTATGCGTAACCGTGTCAAAACACGTCTTTTTCTCCCTGTTAATAGAAATTACTACAATGAATATGAGTATAAGTGATGAATTTGACAGCTTTATAAATATATACGGTATTTGGAATCAAATAGACAGTTAACTATGGTTAACAATTAATGTTTCATGGATATCAGGATTTAATACTTACCTTCAAAAGTATAGAAATTGGAGGAAAATCACATAAATTACAGAAAGTATGAACGAATAACCAATTTTAAAGTGTTATTTCTCATCTAGAGGTATCTTTCTTATGAATAAAGTCTTTTGAAGTTATCTAAATAACGTATTTGTATTTCTTCCATAGCAGTAACAATACTAATTGAATTGAACAAGAAATGAGAAAAATGCGTAACCGTGTCAAAACAGTTCAAAATGAAATAACAAACTTATATGATAGAATATATTGGTGAAATAAGCATGTATTTGTAGCTTCATATTTATACTTTGCCGTAAAGTATACAAAACCCATATGATTTGGATATTGATTAAGAAATTTAGTTTGTATTAGAGGGGAAAATGGCATTTTGGGTTTTTTGATAAGTCTAAAACTTCAATTTGGAATCACAATACCTAAATTAACCAAAAAAAGAAATATAAATGCTATTTCAAATACTACTAGAGCTGCTTTATATAGGGAAATAAAAAAGAAATACAAATCGGGAAACATTATTTAGTATATATCAGCCTAAAGTAGGGGTGTTATGTTTTGACACGGTTACGCGTTTTTTTCTATATCACGAAATAGAGGTCAGATACCAGCATAAATTACCGAAGTTAAGGTACGCAAATTTATGAATTTATAGCCCAACATGTTATTAACGTATACCAAAACAGAAATCCATTTCCGAGAAGTTATTTTTTTTTTTACCTTATTTGGGCCATAGAACCGGACTTGGTCGGTTTTTTTGAGAGTTGACCATATACAATATTTGATATTTAAGCTAAACAGACCTGGCAAGGAGATATCCTCCCCAAATTAGTAACTACCTCTGGCCTTTCAAGTCCACTTACCATTATTACTGTGACATCAGCATAGGCATTCACCAGCATATCGGGGGTCTTCAGTTGTATCAAGAGGTCATTTACATATATAATAAATAGTAGTGGACCTAAAGAGGACCCCTGGGGAACACTGTGTCTAAATAGCAGTGGAGATGAGGTAAAATTTGATACTTTGGTCCAATGAGTACGGTTGGAGATATACGACCTAAACCGATTATATTCTATGTCCTTTACACCATACATATTAAGTTTTGTCATTAGTACATCATGATTTAAAGTATCGAAGGCTTTGCTGTAGTCCACAAAGCAGCATTCGGTGTATATCTATTATCTTTCAAGTTGAAATAACTATAATTCGAAAATTCCATTACTCCACTACCAGTACTACACATTTTCCGGAACCCATGTTGTTTTTCACTTGATATTAAGTTATTAGTCAAATACAAATAAAATCTGTGATGTACACACTTCTCAAGCAATTTGCTTGGTAAAGGTAAGCAATGTATTGGACGCCAATTATTGGCATTTCTACAATCTCCATCCTTTGGAATCGGGGTAATTACACTGTTCTTCCACTCAGATGGAAATGCACCAGTAGAAAGAGAGTAATTGAATAAGTGTGTTAATTCAAAAATACAAATGTTCATGCAATCACGTAGCACCCTAGAATTAATCCAAGGTACACCAGATGACTTATGAATATCTATTAGCTTGATCAATCTAATCAACTCTTCCTCATTGACCATTGAGAATACAAATTTCTCATTTACAAAATTGTCAGACTAGTCAGTGTTTTTGGGTAATCAATTAAACTTCTGTGCTAGTCTATCTGCGATATTAGCATAATAGACATTCATATATTCAGCTGCTTCTTTGCCCTCTAACAAATTCCCTTCCTCACTTTCTATCTGAGAAAGCCATGCTCCAGTACTTATATTACTGGTTACAGACTTCAAATCTTGCCAGAATTTTCAAGGATTATTCTTATTATTACTAATACTTTTCTTAACAAATTCAAGATTTTCAGTGATTCCTTTTTGAGTTTTAAAAATTTTCCAGGCTTCATGAGTTTTAAAGTTAACTACAAATCTATGGCATTTATTCTTTATTCTGATTACGGTGTGGACTTCCTCTGTCAGCCAATATGGCTTATCTTTCTCATATCTAATTTGCTGTAAAGGACAAAGAAAGTCTATAGCTGTTAAAAAGATATTATACATTATTTCCCATTCGTCTTCAACAGTAATATCCTCAGCCCAGAATTGCCTCCATTCATTGTTATTTTCTATGACTATTTTTAAGTCATCATAACAATAAATAGTTTTTTTCTTTATAAGAAACTCTGGAAAATTGTCACTTACATAAGTCTCATGCACACCACATTCCACTATATTTTCCATATCGGTGTCCCATATATCTATCAGGGTATGTGTTTTATTTGTGACCCGTGTTGTTTTATGAATAAGTTGTTTTAAACCAAATTCCTTCAAAATCTCCCTCAGCTCTTTTGATTGATTCAGCCTCTTGTTCAGTATATTTATATTAATATACCCAAATAGAACTGTTTCACCCCTTAAGGCAATCAGAATTGACTGTAGACATTGGTTGCATTTCCCACTTGGCGGTCGATATATTGTTCCGATTGTTAATTTTTTATGATTTGGTACTTCAATTCTTAAACAAAATTGCTCTATATTTGACGTACATTCATTGATTGTAGATATATACTAGTAAAAGGTTCCATATACTTTTTAATATAGTAAATTATACCGCCTCCTTTCTTTTTACAGGCATTATATTATATTACTATTTCTGTCTTGCCATAAGATGAAGTAGCCATCTCTATGTATTAGACCATTTGGAACATGACCATTCAACCAAGTCTCACTCAATGCTATTATATCATACCCAACATATAGGGTAAAGAATTCATTGAAATTCTTTAAGACACCATGGATATTCAAATGTATTATTTTAAACCCCTTACAAAACATAATATGTATTCCGCACACACAATTTAGTTAATGGGAATAGATGTAAACGAAAAGGCCACCTGTTAATTAGTGAAGTGTGTGTGGACGTGGCAATGGTTGACCGGTGCGACCACTGAAGTGACCAGAATGTCTCTATTGGTTAGAGCAGGAGGGGCCCTGTTGTCAGGGGTTTGTTGTGCTTTGTTGTTAGGCTAGATGGACTCTTCCAGATCCCCATTTGTCATTGGTTAGGGTGTTTTTTCCAATCTTTTTCCAGTTTTATTCACAAGAATTGTGGAAAATAGAAAGGGAATAATTTTAAACCACCTGTTAATTAGTGACCTAATGAGGGAATGGTTTTGATTTCCCTCTACTAAAAAGATTTGGTGTTATTGTCTGGTGATTCAGTCTCCCCGTTTGGGTTTCGGATGCAGTTCTGCCAAAGATAATATATTCTTACTCACGTTCATTATTCAGATGTGGATCCGGTCATGGTGATATATCCTCAATACGTAATATATACGAGGCAAGGCCAAGTCAGAGATATCACACTATAGCATTTTTACCTAAAGTTTTTATCCACAATAGATTTATATATTCATTTTTTTGTTGTTGTTTTTTCCAAAGCAATACTTTCAGGACAAGTCCTGATCTTCCCAGCGTGACGATCTATATACAATCACTGGCACGGTTATAGAATTATAGTGTTGTCATTAAGCTGCCATACAGGGTATGTCATCAATAAAATATTGCATCAATAAAATATTCTATAGCACAACTAATTTTCAGTTGGCTATTTCAAGCCGGTACGGATCGAAGAAACACCTAATTAAGTATAAACTGTAAGTCATCAATATTTAGCACAACTAAGGTTCAGTCGGCTATTTGTGACTTGGATTTATATGGATATATATCAGAATATTCATATATACTAATCTGCACTCAGTACGTAGACTAATTTTCAGTCTGTCGTAGTGCATATCAGTAAGGCATCCATACAGTATACACAATTTTACATCAGAATTCACAAGTTTAGATTTTACAACAGAATTCACAAATTTAGATTTTGCAGTGATAAGGATAGTCAAGAATATTCTTTTTGAACTCACCCCTTATTTTCTTTTTAAATTCATCAAGTGATTTCAAACTTTGAGTTCTTACTTCTAGGTTGTTCTTCAGTTGAATACCTCTCATATGGGTTGATTTCTTATATTTACTGCTGACTAGTTTCGGAATTCTAAATTCAATTTTATCAGCTGCTCTAGTCTTTCACAGAGGTTTCTTAATATTGTCTTCTATTAATGATTGTTTGTACGTAATGTTCAGTAATTGTTGGTCCCAGCGTTGAGTCACACCAATCAAGTTAAAGTGTTTATGTAAATCGATTCGTGACATTGTGCTAGCTTGTGGATAACCAATACATGTACGCAATGCATTATTCTGCAGTATTTGTAACGGCTGGAAATCACACTTATTGCCAGACATATTAATATAACCGCAATAATCCATAATAGGAAGAATCATTTATTTATATACGTGGATTGCAGTGTGTTCAGTAACATATTTTCTCATTTTACTCAAGTGAAAGTTCTTTTTATGTACACGGTTATGTATATTGTTTAAATATGACGAAAAACCCATTTCAGAGTCTATGGTTAATCCTAGGTACAGGTAAGAATCTACAGTACCAACTGGATTTCCATCGATATTTAGTACTAGTTTGGGATTTTTCTGTAACGTTTGATGAGTACCAACTAACATAGCTTTCGTTTTGGTGGAGTTTATACAAAGTCTGTTAATGTTACACGACTCAACAAAATTATATAAATCGCTTTGGAGATCATCTTGTATAGTTGATATTAACCTCTTACTACAGTACAAAACGCAGTCGTCAGCATACATCAAGAGTTTAGTTTTTGTAACAGATTTAACAACATCATTCATATAATATATGAACAATAATGGCCCTAGAACTGAGACTTGGGGGACACCTGACAGGACTGGCATATATTCAGAAGTGGTTCCATTGAAAAAAGTGCATTGCTTTCTGGTTAGATAGCTACAAAGCCAAGATATTATTGATTTGTCTAAAACATCCGATTCTAGTTTTTTCAGTAGCCGTGAGTGATGGTTACAATCAAAAGCCTTTGATATATCTATAAATACAAGTCCTGTCATTTCCCCACCGTTAAGTGAAAATGACAGGACTTGTATTTATAGATATATCAAAGGCTTTTGATTGTATCCATCACTCACAGCTACTGAAAAAACTAGAATCGGATGTTTTAGACAAATCAATAATATCTTAACAAATTTTGTCAATTTGTACGTCGCTGATTCCGTTGAACCTCCAGGGATGAAACCATTCTGCTTATTGCTGATGAGATCTTTATCAATTAACATTTTTAACAGTCTCTTATGAATAAACTTTTCCATAAGCTTACCTGGTAGGGGAACGAGTGCTATTGGGCACCAGTTGGTTAAATGTTGTAAGTTACCCGACTTAGGGATCGGAGTTACATTCCCTAGTGCCCATGACCTCGGAAACTGGCAATTTTGAATACTGCAGTTATATAAATGTGTTAATTCAGGGGCTAGAATGGAAAGAGCATGCCTTAAAACCATAGAGTTTAAGTCCGTAATACCATTAGATTTCGATGTTACAATACATCCTATTTCTTTCAGAACTTCTTGGAAAGTGATCTCTGTAAAAACATCACCTACATCGTCCTGTATATTACTTTTGATATCGGCATCCCATGGTATCGAGTTGCTCAGCTGTTCAAACAGCCGTGTCCCAACAGTAGTCTAAAAATTGTTTAACAAATCTGGTTCATTACCTTTTTCACAAACCTCTTTAGTTAATGGATCAACTAAACTATAGTGTATGTTCAATGAACCTTTCGGGTTTAACAGCTCCCCTACTTCACGCCAGAATTTTTTTTGAATCGTTATGGACAGTTTGTAGTTTACCTTTAATAAAATATCCTTTCACTAAAGTAACCCGCTTATTACAAAGATTTCTTAAATATCTAGATAAGTCTAGATACAACGGTTTTCTTAGCTAAATTAACATAATAATTTTGATCTCTCATCAGTTGCCTTATGTCGTCACTTAACCAACTGGGTGTAGCTATAAGAACCTTTTTTACTTTCATAGGGCACATTACTGAAAGAATATCCATAATTCTCGTGTATATGATATCCCAAAGGTCGTCAGGATCGTCAATCTCATAATATAACCTCCAATCAAATCTGGTTAGCAATAATTCAAAACGATTCTCATCAAATCTTTTATAATCCCCAACAACTACCTTTTTTTGGACATAACGCGTTCGTCCCTTTTTACGTACAGCATAAATAGGTAGTTGATCTGAAATGTAGTTGTCAGTAGTTCCACTATCAGTCACAAATTCACAGTTGGTGATAATATAATCAATACAAGTACCACCGTGACTATTGGGTCTAGTAATTCCGGTAATTAATTGTCTTAAGTTTCTCTTCCGGAGGAAATCTTTTAAGGTTTTTAATTGTAAGTGATTTCGTCTATTCCAGTCCAAATTAAAATCTCCACAGATCCAAATTTCTCTGTTACTACTGCAAATTTGTTCCAGAATATCCACAAGAGATGTGATTTATTCTTTTATGTCAGCAGAAGGGGGCCTATAAATACATGTTAAGTACATTTTCTTAAAATCAAGTTTATTTAAAGCTAGCGTAAATACTTCTAATTGTGATGTTGATATACTTAATGTCGGTTCCATAGCAATATGTGGCGATAATGTATTTTTAACATAAATGGCCAAACCCCCTCCCTTTTTAAGTTTACTGTTATTAATGTTTGTATAACTTCGGTCTTGCCTAGTTTTGTCCGGCAGAGTTAACATTGTATCATTATATCTCCCATCAAGCCATGATTCACTACAAAATAAAATATCAGTTTGTCTAAATAGAATATTTATTTCGGTCAATTTATTGAAAATACTACGGCAATTAATGTGTGCTATTTTGAAACCCTTTTGACTGTTAATGCTTATAATATCTGGTCTGAAAATTGATATCAGTGTAATGTAGATATATTTTGGAAGTAGATACATTGATATTCGTGAAACATTACCTGGTGCGGGACACAGTCCAGCCCAGGAATACGGCATAGGCCAATATTAACGGTTGACGGTGAGAGGGCCATGTCGTTATTATGATAGTTATAAGATAGAATAGGTAATAAGTGATAAGTGATAAGTGAGCTCCCAACTCACTGATATTATTACTAAACATATGGGACTGGGTAAACCAGTAGATAGTAGGAAGTTAGCTCATCATGTAAGACTAATTTTCAGCCTTATTAATGTAATTTACAAAAACACTGTTTATCAGGCTAGATCTTTAAGGTGATCGAGTACAACGGTTTATCCATAGACATCAAACAGATAGTTGCTATTATATAATAAGTGCTTCAAAGGCTAATATTCAGCCTAATATGACGTGATGCGATGATGGCTAATATTCAGCCATAGTTGTTTATTCTTATGAAAACTACAGAACAGACTAATGTTCAGTCTCTCTAGGTATGAAAGAGTAGATCAGGCATGTTACATGGTGAGTAAAGGTTTGTTTAGTTTACTGGCTAATATTCAGCCAGGGACATATCAGTCACCAAACATACTAAAGTCTTTTCTCGTAATATAGTGGATAATACATCATGTTCAATAGGGACAGGATTCAGTTTCCTGGCTAATGTTCAGTCAGGAGACAGCAACATAATTACAGAAGTTGATTATAAAGTCATTGGTGATTGCATTAGCAATCAGTCGCAATCACGGCAAATTTTTGAACTCATACATTAGACAGGCTCGGCCGTGTCTGAATCCACTTGCTCTAAAACGTGTCAAGGAGTGTAAGTCTTACTCCACCATTATCCCCGATAAATCAAAGTATCATTATACCACCCATAGCAGTGGGCGTGTTAGGTAATACTTTTGCGCCCACCTCAAAGTTTCCCTTCCCCTTCTGGCGTGTATATAAGTGTAAGTCAGGGGGTGTTAATTATATTGTGTCACAATAGTCCCGTCCGCTCATAGTTCTCTTCACACGCCCAACCTTCTCGGCGTCTTAACGTACCTACCCTCCATTCAGGCACCAATATAATTGCCAGCAGTGGCGTACCCAGTCCCCCCCACTCACGATTGGATTAAGCAATTTGGCTCCACAATCTGAAAATTTCGTTTGGAATTTCTTATTAGATTACTTCTCGTGTTCTATCAAAAATGAGCCTATAAAAATCCGCCATACAAAGTTTACATGCGCGACATAACCACCGACCGTTCATTCTTATTCATATAAATACAAATTTACCTTTAAAAAGGGCAACTTCAGGGCTACACTATTATTTATCTACACTGACCTTCCCACATTTGCGTCATATAATCTATAAACGCAGGTTGATATGGGTTTCCAAGCTCAACAAAAAATAATACTCAGTTTCCTGACCTAATAAGAATAGATGAGGCTGAAGCGCAGAAGGAGTAGCCTATAGTGTGCACACAACTAGGGTAAAACAGGGTTGTATCACTCACATTGGTATATCATTAGCGCATTTAGTTTTAATAGCCCTTACATATAGAAACAAAAGTTATATAAAATCAAAAATAATTCATAATAATTAATCAAATGCGTAAAAACAGCGATAAAGCGTGATTTAACTTTATAACCTCTATGATTAATTAATAATGAAACAATTGTCTTCCCATGATGTTGGGTACAATCCTTATCATGAAATGAAAGTAATATTTTTGAGAAATCTTATCACATATATCATATCAATAATGGTTTTCCATCCCATGAAAGTGATGTCCAATAGGCCTATTTCAAAAAAAAAATAGGGTTAGTTCAACCAAACTTGTAGCTAAAAGTTTTAAGAGCGTATTTCCAAAAAGCAAATATGGTTTAAGCCTGTTTTAAACCAGATTTCTTAAACTCGCTTGTGAGACTCGTGTAAGCATTATAAGGCAAAAATAATTTGGTCCCAACGTTAACCTTTCCCAACCTAGCTACTGAACTCAGTAACAGAATAAAACACGCTAACTAATACAATTCACAAGTTATAGCCTCATAAACCTATTCTAAATTTGTATTTCGCCCTATTTATTGTTCACCATTTCAACTAGAACTCTCCACCTAAACTTTGTTTTAAGGTCCTTCATGGGCAGATCCAGGGGGGGGGGGGGGCAGACGGGCTTTGCCCCCCCCCCCCCTCCCCTGTTAAATCATGTTTGATGGGGGGCCCACCCCCCCGTACATTCATGTTTTTGGCCCCCCCCCCCCTCTACAAATTCCTGGGTCCACCCCTGTCCCTTAGATACAGTACTAGTTTAACTAAAACAGGTAGAAATATAGCATTTTTAAAACAGATTTTCTTGAAACACATTATTTAGGAGTTAGACCAGGCTGCCTAAACCAGATTCTTAAACTTCTTGGAAATACAGGGTGAAAGGCATGAAAGCGCAAATGGTCTTCACTGAAAATGATAATATTAAATAACCTTGACTACACATAAAACTATTATTTTGTGTGATTTCAAGTTTTTACCCTTATTTAACTCTCGACATAAGAAATGATAAATGCGCTATATTAGCCTGACGGGCCATGCCCCCCCTCCCCCCCCCCCTCCCCTGTTAAATCATGTTGTTTAAAAAGGGGCCCCTCCCATGTAGATTAATGCATTAGCCTCTCCCCCCCCTCCCCCCTAGAAATGCCTGGGTCTGCCCCTGCATCCCTCCGGACCGGCCCGTGGGCCATCTTTTCATTTCAATATCATTATTACAAATAAAACTTCCCCAAAAAGATTTTGGAGTGGTAGGTGGTAATCGAGTGCATGAAGTTCGATTAGCTCCTACCACCCAGGTCTGGCGAATTCATCTGTGCCATTATTCAGTTCATTTCATTTCATTAGTTTGCACAACCAGACCCAATTACGTATAGAGTTTGCGACATATATATACCGTGGGTGTAATCGGGGCAACGAGAAAGGTGTTTACCAAAAAGAGACACTTTGTAGTTTCGGTCCTTGTGTTTCAGTGGGTTTTCCGATTTGGAAAACAAGCAATACCACAAGTTATTAATTTTGATCGCCCTCAATTGTCACTGATGTGTCTCTTTCGGCGGAAAGGCAAGTTTATCAACTTCAATTTACATCACCCATCATCGTTTTCCCCAACGTAGTTTCGACGTATTTGGTCCTGCGACCGGAAGGACCTCTAGACGGCTTTCGCTGGTTTGCGACGTCATCGTATTATTCGACCCAGTGGATCTTTGGGTACCAGCTAACTCGGTCGGACCCCGGTTCGAGTCCCCTTCATGCCCTACGTTTTTCGTTCATTTAATTTCAATTCTGCAATGACGATCATCAGGGTTTTTTCCGACGAGAGGGCCATGGACCTGCAGGCTCAGGTGGACAAGCTGAACCTTTCGGACTCGCAGATAGACGTGTCACACTTGCCGGATGCAACGGTAAATAACCTGGTTTCACTAGCGTGGATCCATGCAACCACCCACCCTCACGATCTAGTAGTAGTTATGGGAGGTCCGTTTGATTTCCTTCTTCGGGACAACATTGTCAAGAAGTATCACTTCACACGGGAGTCCGCCGATCAGGCTGTCGACCGTATCCTGGGACATTTAAACGACGCTGACATTGCCTTCCATAGGAACTTCCCGACAGCCAACATCTTGTTCGCGGACTTTACCGGGTGTAACCTGAGCCGTTGTCCCTTCGTCCAAGACACAGACCCACAACACCAGAGAACTCTTAACGCTGCCATTATAAAACTGAATCAGGAGATTACAGCCATCAACAAACGCAACTGGCTACCGTCCTTGTTCTTAGGAAAATGGGTTCACAAACTGAGGCGTACCAAACGTGGGCGGAGCCACTTTTGGTCGCACAGGTACCAGCTGCTAGCCGACGGCTTCCGTCCTAGTCCCCAACTCTTGGAAAAGTGGGCTAAGCAACTTTCCCACCTGGGCCACCAATGCTCGTAAACACCCCCACACAAGAACTTTTTCTTCTTATATTACTGACCTAATTACCTGTAACCTAATGTTTGAATAACCTAGGACAAGTTTTTGGGAACATTACAGTGGCTGCTGGGCCTGGTAAATTCCCCCTTTTAAGCGTTGACTAGCTTGTGATTTAAACACATAACTTATAGCCTCTGCTGGTATCTTGCAGACCTCCGGTTCTCCTAGTCAGTTCCAAAACTTTATATGGACCCTCTGATTAACGTTTGTTAAATCTAAACATAGCTCAGGTACTGCAATTCAGTGGTTTCAAAATTTTCTGTCTACCCCAAATATTAAAAAAACGTATGAGATTTGGAGATCTCACATAGAGATTTCCTTGATTTCCGGATGTCTTTATTTGGCTGTGGCTATGATATAGTACTTCAATACGGAGAAAATAATTAAGGTATAGGATGCAAGACTGACTCAAATAGTTTATAGAAATCATGTACTTTTTATTATTTCATTAGTTTAACCAATTTAAGAGGTTTGATTAAAATAACCCAAAATGCACTCGGTCCCCTACGGGTCATCATTTAACAGGTATTGTAGCACAAGGCCAACCTAAAAAAAAAATTGTTTCCTGTCCAGCGGGTGACCAGATAAATATGCAGTCGGGAGGTCGGACAATCTGTTTTTTTTCCAAATTTTCTTTTGTTGGTAAGGCTTTAACTGAAAACTTTGATAAAAAAAAAAAATCAAAAAATGTTAAAAAAGTTTCCAGTCGGCCCTAAAATAGTCACTCGGGCGGTTAACAGGAAACAAACATTATTTTAAGGCTGGGCCAGGCCAAGTGCACTCAAGAACTGCAGCTTTACTATAGACCAGTACTAGTATAGGAACCTCATGAACATGTTTCAGTCCACTGATTCCTTGAGTTGAGAGTTAATACCGTTCTGTTCACATTGTTATTACATTGTTACTACCTCATGTAAATGTAATCTCATGTAGAATCATCTTGTGCCTTACTAGAGTTGACCTATGTTTATTTAAACATAATATATTGTGAATACTACTCAACATCGATGTAGAACACCGGGTATAGTGGCCAACAAATGCAATTTTTTTAGTTTCCTTGGCTTCTTGCGATGCCCTAACCATGCATCCTGCTATACGGAAGCCCTATAGCTAACCTGTTTCCTAGTTTGCCCAAGAAGTACGTACCTAGGCGTGTTATATTCCCTTCAGATAAATATACATTAGTTCATATCATTTGACTACCTTAGATAACTCAATAACATTAACTGTAACTGATGTATATTCAGCTAGTGTCTCATACTATGATGTTACCTGGCGGATTTGTTTAGGCTTTGTAAGCCCACAGTTTAGTGTCATACCTACCTAACCTATAATATCCCAGAATGATCTCACTACTATGTACAGAAAACTTGGATTTGTTAAATTATCCTGTAAGTGTCCCTCCGTACGTCTTGTTTCTTTTTAAGTATTCTTGAATTGCGCGAATGTTAATTCATCCATCTAGATCATGTTCATATGTTTAACTTTAATTAAAAGTGACTTTTTTTACCCGCACCCTATGAAGAAGCGTCTGTTGTATGTAACAGTATTCCCTCAATTTAATGATAAGGATAGGACTACTCTGAACCCTAATCGTCATGTCAAGAGAGGAGGTTGATTGTTAACTTATTTTAAACAGGATCGGGACGTTACGCTTTTTAAAGGAGAACTCTCCATTTGTAATCAAAAAGTTGTTAAATCAAAAAGACCCTAAAAAAAATTGGAAAATTATAAAAAAAACAAAAAAAACCTGCTCGAACCCGCCCTCTCCTCAACTACTACTTTTAAACATGATAGTCCTAATGGTAATGAGACTGATCCGGCTGAAATTCCGAATATTATAAATTTATTATATATACTTCTTGCAAACATTCTAAATAACCTTCTTTCCCAATCTTAGCATCTGAATAAACAGGAGACACTGGGCATCACACTTCATTTAAATTAATTGTGTGAGTTAAATGTGACCATTAGTTAACAAGTTCCATGTACTTTTTAAGTAACATGACAGAAAGCATTTTCGCGATTCTGCAGCTATCCCTCGCTCCCCTGTTCCCTTGTGCATAAGATTTCATAATAAATCAGGTCCATTCCTAACGGCGGCAAAGTTTGGAAGCGTCCATCATGGCCGGCCTTAATCCATTAACACCCATAAGTACCCGGAAGCACCCCATCTAATCTGTACCCCCCTCTGACATCTGACAAGGGCAGGGGCACAGTCTTGGTAATCACATAACTCACACCAAACCCTCTCAAGAGCGACACAGGTATCATGCTGGGTGTCATCTGAAGGACTCCCCGCCATTATCAGGGGTTAGTTATCGAGTTAACACGGGCCAGAGTTGCCCCAGGGAACCTGCTGGGTCGGGCACTTCTATACCCAACCTACGTTCGCCTGCAAAGCACATGTAGCTAAATCTTTGACAGGCCTATTTCACCCTACCATCCATCGCCCCTTCCACCCGGAAAACCATTTACCCTTACCATCCATAGATGGAGTATTAAAAGTGTTTGAAATTAACTTCTTTTGAAGTCATCCGTGAGAGATGAGATTCATTAAAAATTCACTAAACATTTTCTGTATGGATAAAAGGTACCTCCCGGCCTATATAACTACCCTAAATAATTCACCTTAAACTGGGTCTAAGCTGGTTAGATATAAAGCCGACCTTAAGGTTTGAGACTAATTTCAGCCAGTCCAGACTTAAATTGGCCTGAACTCCATATAAACCACCTGCAAATAAAACCTATAAATATCAGGCAGTAATGGCATTTACAGGCTTTCTCACTTCTCATCCACAAGTTAAGGAACCCCATGCCAACAATTCATTTTGAAGTCTGCCTTCCAATTCAATTAGAACAAGCCGACACCCTAACCAACGAAAGCTTACTAGCAAGCATACGCCTAAGCTTATACTCTTCGCACGGCTTTTCTTTTGGCATTAACGTAAGGTTTCTGCACGGAGGTCAAAACCTTTAGATCCCAGGTGCACGTGGCCACTGTCTGTCTACTCCTTCCCGTGACTGGGAAAAAGTAATAAAAGACTAGAGCGGTCTCTAGCCTGCATCAGACATGGCTCCAACAGTATCCATACTCCTCCTTCGTGGACTCGTTATCCTGGGCACTGTCTCAGCTAAGCCATGCCTATGCACCAGTACGGTAAACCGTTTTCGTACCAACTATGGTGTAGTATTCGAGAGTAAACCGTCCATCCACATAGGTAATGAGTACTTCACTACCGAAGTCGATATCATTTTACCACTTCCTCCTTCTCCCAAACAGGCAGCCGCACTAAATTGTAGACACGGCGCTACCCTGGCAGCCGGTTCAATGGAACAGTGTCGAAAAATCCAACTTATGTTGAATAACATAACATCTATTGGGAAGACTATAGCAGCGAAGGTCACCAACGGACTCCGGGAAGTGCAATCAATTTTGGAATCGACGGCCCAGCCAACACCTCCATCAGCCAAATCCAGGAAGCAGCGGGCTCTGATTCCAGAAATCGGCAAGTTCTCCGAGACTTTATTTGGAACGGCCACACTCGATGACTTGAAGCAACAGACTCGTGCTGACCAGGTAAATGCCGATGAAATTGGCTTCCTCGATGGCAAAATAAATGCAGTCCTAAAGGTAGTTGACTCCACTTTGGAAATCCAACTCCAGGCCATCATAGAGAACACTCATTCCATATACAATTTGTCCCGAGGACTCCAGGCTTACATTAGTAACCGGGAATTGATGGTCAGGTTGATGCAAGATTTGCAAGAATTGCGTCTACTGGATTTTAAACTGGACTATTCCCTTGATGTCTTGCTACAGGCTATTCGCGACCTAACGGAGAACAGGCTGAGTAACTCTTTGATATCGGAGACTGATATGAGGAAGATTCGGTACCTTTTCCTTTCCAAGTCCAATCGTTCAAATATTTATATTCCAATCACTCGCGACATGTATAGAAGTGTAACTGTTTTAGTCCCCCCGGTTTTACAGCGAAATGTTCTGAAAACTATTTTGAAGATTCCCGTTATTTCCTTAGACAAAATATTTACGGTTCTAAAAGTGAACACCTTCCCTCTAGCCTTCCATGGGCATTATACTCGCCTCTCCAACACACCGGCTTATTTATTGGTGTCCGCAACCCAATACACGGTATCCTCCAACCCAGATCTGGATAATTGCCATTCTCTGTTTTGTCATTATGACCTACCAATTCGCAGGCTTTCTCCCTCGTCGTGCCTCATTTCTATCTATCTACGTGATCATGAGTCTGTCAAACGTTATTGTGATTTCAAAATACTCATTCAGTCTAATTTCAGAAGGTCGAACATCCAAGTCATTGCAACAGGGACCTGTTTGTTCTCTCACATAGACGAGGTCGTTGTGCGCTGCCCCAACCGAACAACAACCCATCCTGGATGTGAATCATGCGTTCGTGCCTTTGAATGTGGTTGTTCTGTGTCCGCCAAAGAATGGGAAATTCCCGTCTCAAGTGTTAACTGTTTGCCTTCTACAGCCGGCCCCTTAAGAACAGCTTTCCCCGTCAACCTTGCTAGTCTTCAACACCTCAACCTGTCACTTAGCCGACTTGTGAACCCGGATTTTTCGTACGATAAACCATTCCCAATTTTACCTCTTAGCCCGCAAATGCGAGTCCGCCAAGAGGATATTTTTAAGCGAGCAAAAGACAATTTCCTTTCCCTCCGTACATACATGAAAGAGATTCGACTGAATGAGGTCGAATACAAGAAACTTCGTGGTGACTTGCATCTTCCCCACGTACCATTCCTCCCCCCCAGTGTGCACGGTACTGTTTACCTGTTGAACATTGGACTTACTTTTATAATGGTACCAGCACTTTTTGTTTTCATTTCAATTCTGTATTTCAGACAACGTAGGATTCAAAGCGCATGCAGACGCTTGACTTTAAATTGAGTTGGTTATATATACATTAGCTATTAACTCTTCCTTTTATTGCAGCTCAAAAGTTATCAGTTCTCATTCATGTTCAATTTTTGTTGTTTAGAATATATACTCGCCCTCATAATTTCGTCACACAGCAGCAATTCATTTCCCATTATCAAAATTTGTTAAGGACCAGTTCCGATTTCATTGTCGCCCTCATGAATTCCCATTTATAATTAGTCACAGCCACATAAGACTACACACGTTCATGATATCAAAATGTTTTATTGTTATGCATGCGGAAAAGGTTTTAGGATGTCCACGTGTCAACGTTTTGCCTATTTTCCCATAAGTGTATTTACTGAACATACACTAATGTACATATGTAACGCGAAAGCTTCGTGAACATATGCATTTCACAATTAAAATTTTCCCATATCTACTTCAAACATATCGTACACTTTTATATAACTGTTCATCACACCCAAGAGTCTACGTCAGGCATGCAGCCCAGTTTTTCGGCTGGGAGTAGTTCTTGGGCCATGTTGTTCCTGTTGTTTATCAGGCAAACGCTCGCTCTACAAAGTCTGTGCCTGAAAAATTTGTTCAGGCGCACGCGCTCCGTACGAGGAATCTTGACTTCTTGCGGGAGTTCCAACGTCAAGGGTTCGTCACTGCCATTCAGATGGACCGTGAGTGGGCCCGACCAGGCGACGGTCAGGGCCTTGGACAGGATGCTAGGTCTTTGGATGATCATTCGTGGGCAGGCAGCACTTCCTACGGCTTCCATTTCGGCGGGAATGGGAGCCAGTGGAAATAGGAGCGTTTCCCATCGGCAGTAGATTCTCAGACAGCACTGCACTGTAGCCCTCCGACGTTGACCCTGCGCCAACGAGCGACAGCCTGCTGCCAATTTCCAGAAGATACCGATAAATTTCCACCCCAGGTATATCACTAACAAGAGAAGCAGCCACTCATGGTCGGATTGGTCCGCGGGTTGGAGGTGACTAGGTCTCACCACTGGCCTTTCCTCCCGAACAAGACGCAGACGCAGACTTGCGTTTAACAGTCGCTCGATGTCCATGGCCATCAAGTGGCTGTTCTGAACCAGTGTCTAGTACAGGCACATACTTATACCCCCCACCCCACACGACATCACAACCCCCCAGGTACTGTAAGGGCTTCGTCTAGTCTTTAGCGAAAAGTTAACCCTCGGTCGACAACTTAAACGCTAGGTAAGGTACAACTAAAACGACTTCTTCTAGCCGGGGGCTTCACAAGTTTTTACACTGGGTAGTGCAAAGCACGTCTAATAGGCCGCTATTTTCTTCAGAGAGCCGATCGACAGGGGGTTCATCTGAAATGACTTCTGTCGCGTTTGACACCGGGACACGCGTCTATGATGACCGCGTCCACCTGTTGGCCATCTGAGGCGGCGCATGTCAACTAGCTTCTGTGTCAGGTCCCTCACAGGAGTACCGCGGCACGCGGCCCGCGGGGTAGTCTTAACACTTCTTGACACGTAACAGGCCTCACAAGGGGCGGTGGTGAGGGTGTCGCTGATGAGCTGATACCCCATGTACTCCCCGTCACGGCTAGCACGTAACTTATGGTAAAAGTCTCTCTTACCCCGTCCACACCCCGTCACGTCTACCACGTAACTTATGTTCAAAGTCTTGCCTCATCGATAAAAGATCACTTTCACCAGATCATGTATCCACAGGGGGGCCTGCCCGGCATGTGTAAATGCGGCGTGGCATATGGCTATATAGATCACTTGAAAACTTGCTGCCACCATGAACGAGTCAACTGATTATACTGACTCTGTTCTGTCAAACCCGTCTACGAGCTCATGCAGGATCTTGACCAGCAGCCCCAAATCGGGTGGCGAGAAAATAACCGATCATGATTCATCAGCAGGCGTAGGTACTCTGATCTTGGATATGTCTGCGGATGCGCGTCAGTATGGGTCTCAGAATGGGTTGCAGGATCTCTCTGCGGATCAGTCTCTTCAGGACTCCCTGTACGCGGACGAGGGATCCACCCTCAACGACGTTGAGCTTAGCCTTGGTGGTTCCCAAGGCGGTACTGCATCCGCATCGTCGTCCACGCCCTCCACGCCCTCCACGCCCTCCACGCCCTCCACGCCCTCCGGATCCACGCCCTGGGGGATGACGCCCTCCACGTCTCAAACCCATCCATGGTTCCCCACCTCCACGTCCAGAACGTCGTCCACGCCCGGACCCTTGACATCGCAAGGGTCGTTCTCGTCGACGACGTCCCAAAGGTCGTTCACGCCCGGGCCCTTGACATCGCAAGGGTCGTTCTCGTCGCGGCGTCCCAAAGGTCGTTCACGCCCGGGCCCTTGACATCGCAAGGGTCGTTCTCGTCGACGACGTCCCAAAGGTCGTTCACGCCCGAATACTCGTCCTCGTCCGGCCCCTCCACGTCTACAGCTGAACCGTCCATGGCCCATTTGCTGGCCAGGATGGAGGAGCTGGAGAAGAAGTGCCGAAGGGCGGAGGCTGAAGCGGCTGCGGCAAAGGCCCAGGTGGAGGTGCTCGTGAACCAAGCGAAGCCAGCTGCAGCTGACAAACCACCCAAACCACGCAATGAAATATGTGTAAGTTCTAAAGTTTGTTTTTACAGCTATAATTAACTAATAATCTCACCTTGAAAACGTTACCGTTTAATATAGTTCTTGGTTCGTTTAGAAATGATCTCATTCCTAGTATAGCCCTGATGTTCTTCTCTTTTGCCGCGCCGCCAGGGAACATCCCGGAAAACAACGAAAATCCGTAATGATTTCGTACACTGACATATAGTTAGAAGTCCACTATTAATTATTGGCTTATTATATTGTTTGTAGCAACTCGTTCGTTCGGCCTACAAGGCCAAGAGAGGTGACCCTGATTGGGGATTCAACCTGAACGGTGGGTAAGTTGATTACGTCATAACAACATGAATAGTACAGAAAATAATATTGTTTTTAAGTAAGCAATGGGTAATGTGTTCATGAACACCAGAAGCTGCAGCTGAATATAAGTTTTGCTGTTTTTTCTCATGTTAATAGAGTCATAGAGCACTTGACGTGATGCCGATGAATTGAACAATATAAATAAATTCCAACATTCAGGGCGGGGATCAAACACCCAGATAACGTTGCGATCATCAAGGCCGTTGTTGACAACGTGTGCCTGGGGCCAGATACCCCCAGAGAAGAGGTGTTAGGTAAGTCCCATAGGTAGCAAGTTTCTTTGTTAACTAACCTGCAGCTGTACATTTCATGCATCTAATGTCCATGATTCCAAAGTATTGGTCCTTCAATTAACACAAAATTTAACATGCTTGAAATGCTGGAAATCTGTTTTTAGTGTCTAAATAGGCTCCACTTACATTGGAAATTGTTACTTTTATAAATTAAGTTATCCTCCCAGTCATCTGAAAAAAACGTAAGTTCTATTATCTGGACAAAGAAATATAATACCAGTGTAATGATGGTTTTAATTCCTGAATAATATGTTGACCCTCACTTTGCATTTTTAACATGTATTCCCTTGATTTATTGCCTTTATATTGCCTTTGTCTACTTAATGGCTCCAGTTTTAAGCATACTTCATGTCCTTCCTCTTTTTCTAGCTGCTGCCAACACCTACTTCAAGACCCTCCAAAGCAGGGCCAGCAGAATCCGGAACGACCGAATCAAGGCTGAAAATGAAAAGTCTATCATCCGTCACCACGTCAACGAGGTAAATAAATTTTTGTTACAGACTTCCTCTATAGACCACAAAAGTCTGACGTCACGGACCCCTCTTGCACCACGTGTTGGGCCTAAACCTTTTACGACCGGCCCCGGTAACCCTACACCCCCGGTCACCGGCCCGGCCCGCCCTGGAGGGGGCACCGATAACACCCGGCTGGACCGCGGTCACCCGTACACACAGACAATAACATTGCCTATAACTTTGCTATTTATTAACTCTTTTTCTTTTCAAGTATATCATAATGCACATTGATAGTTCCCCTATGAAAGTACATGTTTTCATAAGTTTGCGAGCATTATTAGTGGAAATAGCAAATCTGACAGCTGGGTCCTACTATAGTTCATAGAGGGGACCCCCGGCCCAGCCCGGCCCATGTTTAGGCACGGGAGCAGCGTGCAGTGACCGATAGGGGCCCGCCTGACGTCATGGCTTTTGCGGACTATTGTTCTCAACATTGTTGACGTAGTTTGATTCAGGCAGGCCGAAATTTTACACTTTTCAGACATATTCCGTTAATATTTTTTTTTCTGGAAAAGTGCAAAGCCGAGGAGAAAGAGTAATGTCTATGGTCTATGCCCAGTCTGTCCACTCCTTGGGTGGAAGGATACGCATCATTGTTCTAAAAAACGCGAAGAAAGGGTCTATTTTGACAAAATTCACATGTCCTTGTTTCTAGAAAAAAAGTTACTTTTTCATTCCAAATATCCATGATATGAAAATAAGGGTCTTTTTTTCCTGGGAAATATGAAATTTCACGAAAAAAGGGTATTTCTTGGCCACAAAATGTCTGCGTTTTGAAGAATAAGGGGTCGATTTTTTGGTATAAATGTCAGTGGAAAGGGGTTGTTTTCTATTTTGAAGAACGATGATATGTCCTACTTTTATATCTGAGTAGACAGACTGGGGGTCTATGGTATAGGGGGTGTGACTTCCCGGAGACCCACTCGGTTCAAAAAGGGGTATACGTACGAACTGCGGTCGGAACTATACCGGGGGCTGTAGCTGTGAATCGGCAATTTGGCTTAAAACAGGGGGCCCGGCTGTGAAATGATCTTATGGTTGTAACACTGAAACTTGGGAAACAATTATAATTTTTTTACATTATGAATTTTTATAGAGCACTGTAACCTTACTTGCTTCCTTGGACAATAATCTTGACATACAATTAGAATGGATATGACACAATTAATAAAAAGTGCCTGTATGTTATAGAGACCAAGGATAGAGCAACGCTTTTGAAATTAACTGCAGTGACCAGCTTTTAAATTAAGGCAACTGAAATATTGAAAACTTGTTTGTGTTTATTTGATGTTCTTGACCAAGTATGTCGTAACTGTATTAAAATAAAAAAGTGTCTTTTTAACTTTGCAGAAGCTCAAAAGACGGATAGTGGGGGTGGAAAATTTCGTCACAATGTGGGACGAAGCTCGTAAGAATTCCGTGAGGCGCCTCCTCAACCCCGACTACACGAGCGACGAGGAGCGCGGACTTTATTTTCCGGTCGACAAAGACGGGAAGACCACCAAGCGATTCCACCGCCGCATCAAACCGCTCGTGTGGGAGAGCGATGAGCTGAGTGCCTACAAAGCCCACCTGGACGAAACTGAGTATAAAGAACTTAGCCGCCGTCAGTGGGGCGTTAGATTGGAAAAGAAGCGGAACAATGTCCCCGACGATAATCCAAAACGCCAACAGCCTCCTCCCAACACCCCAGACTGGGCGGTGAAGCCCGCGTATCGGTCGGGTATCGCCGATGCACAGCCAATTTAACTTATTTCTAAAGGGTCTGTTTAAAGCTCTATTTTATGTGATGTTTATGTTTATCATCTTTATGTTTTCTTTACACTACGTTTAATTGTATGGTCTGTGTCACGCTGTATGTTAGGTCTTTGTACTTTCTTCAATTGTATAGTCGTTTTATAAACTTTTATCAAAGAACTTTGTGCTTCTTGTTTTGATTGTGGCATGCTCGATAAGCAGGGAAGTATTTCTATAGATATGTTGGTTGCCTAAGACTCACCTTATATTAGTCTAAAACCGTACGCGTTATCCAGGTCCTTCTCATAAGTGAATCTTAAATTTCTGAATACTTTTTATTTACGATACGAAACGCATTTAACTATAATGACGTGTCATTTTGTTGAAAACACGAATGTGCTATTTCTTGAAGATAGACCACGAACTTGAAATCGATTACAATACAACACTTTTTTGATGAGTGTTATGGTACAAGGTCTCTACCATTAGAAGAGCAATGGAATGACACCTAGGCCTGTTATCATTAATAGCATAAATCAATCATAAAAAGTGTATTTTAAACAAACATAAGCTCGATATACGATTTTTAAAATGATGCGACATGAATCATGCATCTCTTCGTACTTATTTCGCAGTCATGAAAAAATAATGTTGCATGAAGCCGGTTTTAATTAAGAACTGCTACTTCTTTTCTAGTGGATCCTTTTTAGTTAGATTCCATGCAGTAAGTTGCAAAAGTAATTTTTCAGAAATTTTATTATGATCAAATACATCGCTGCCAGTAGGACCTAACAAAATTTACAAGTGACCATGTAGTCTCCTGATGAACCCGAAATACTTTCTAGGATTTGTATGACACGGTGACCTATATTCTTTCTGTGAGAGAATAAAAAAACCTCATGCATAGTGTAACCCTTTAAAGTGGGAGTTCTCCGGGAGTTATGTAATGGTAACTTGGAGCTTCTGTGACATTGCAAAATTAATAATTTAAAAAACGAACAAGTCGATTTAGGTGTCGAGATTTATTAAGGGACGATAGCTTAATTAGCTATAGCCATAATTTCGGTTGGAGCCCGATAGCCAGATTGTGGCGTTAACCACATGTAATTCCACTACTAGTTTTGGTTGCAGACCTAGTTTATAATTAGCCTCAGGCCCCTAACTTAGGGGTCTGTCTCACAGATTACATAAGGGGTTGACCCTAGCCCGTGCCAGAGTAAAAGCGCTCTTGTCAGCGTCATACTGCTCTTTCCAAAACCGAAATTTTATTTAGCTACAAATTCAATTTATAACCATAACACTTGTATCGATTGCACGCACGTTCGGCAGCATATTGGTAGTAAACACACAAAAATACAACATTTTTCACACAAGACTTAATCAAGGTCAACATGGCTTAAGTCGACTGAAGTATTAGTACTAATTGCAAGCTCAGCGGGCCGGTATTTCCCCAAAAGAATAGGCTCTCCTATGCCTATACCCATGGTAACCAACTGGTAGCGTATAATGTCCTTAGTCATCAATCTTGTCAACATGATGTCCTTCAGTTTATTAACCTTTAAATGTGTGGGCAGTCGTGTCGATGTGCCGGTATAGCAGTCGGTCATTTGGATGACACAGTTAAATGTGTATCGTGCGCCTAGGCATATATTTTCGGCTTTAGTCAGTGTGATAGGATCGTCTGTTTGAAAGATATAATCTCCAAAATGTCCAGGGAACGTGCCTATTTTAAGCCATACACTGTGATTGCCCGAGACAAGCAAGTATACACGAAAACGAGCATCTGCAAAGATGCGATTAATTCCGGAGCAAACAAAGAATATGCTAATAATTATGGCTACGGCGAGGATAAGAAGAAGAGTGTACGAAGAGAGAAGTACCACAGTTGGGAATTCTTTAATGTTTCCGTCTCCTGGGTTGGCTTCAGATCCAGTGTCAGTTACGGTATGGTCCTGGTCCAACAAGGCTTGCAGGGTGTCATGAAAGGTGAGGCCGGTCATCGCATCGTGTTTTGGTGGAGGGTGACCGGTAAATGGAGCAGTGAGGTTGACCAACCGGGTACGGGTTACTCCAGGCTTATTGTGAACGACCCTAGGCCAGTGTCCGCCACTGGCAGCTCGAACAAATTCCACGCATGATACAAGAACCAAGTACGCGGCAGCTATATATTGAAAAAAAAGAAAGAAGAGAACATGAAGGTTGTCATCTCAACTTTAAACAAACACCTTCCTTCCAAATTACCATGGCCAGGCTATTCAAACAGACAGAATAAACTATAACTGCCATATGGCCACACCCTAGAATTCAGAAAACTGGCCATATTAATTAATTAGGAAGGGCGACCCCCAGAATGAATACATATGTTTTACCTATTTTGAATAATTTGGAAAGTCGGCCATCGACTCGTATCACTTGTAGAACAAAAGTAATTAAGAAGATTCTCACCAAGGGTGGCATTAAGGATTTTGACACTCATGATATTCACGTAGCCGTACACCAAACGCATTATATAACGAAATAAGCTGGCCCTAAGTAGTAGCAGAAAGCTTAAGGTTTGACCTTCGAGCTAAACTTCGAGCTCAGTTTTCAAGGCAGATGAAATCCTATCACCAGTCGACCTGCAACGGCCGATGCGTTTCGGAAGCTGAGGAAACTTCACCGCCCTTTAATGGATAGACCCTAGTTTTTAATGGCAGGTGTCATGCCGGCGCCCTCACCAGTCCAGACGGCGGACGATGCGTTTCGGAAGCTGAAGAAACTTCACGCGCCCGACAAATCACGACAACGCGCTACCGTGACGGCCAGGCTGGAGGCAACAGTAATCTCCTGGTAATACTGTGGCAGGCTGTTCTCGGCTTTAATTTCACACGGGTGTCTGAGGTTAGGAGCTCAAGTGCAACTACCCCTGGGTCGGGGCTGTGGCATGTCGCGGCAATTCGCGGCTTTCAGCTGGTGGGACCATAGGCGTTGCTCTGTACCATATATAAATACTTGGGTCGCGGTCGCAAATGGGGAAGGTTCATCGCCCTGAAGTGCTGCTGTCTAACTCAAGTTCGCCATGGCCTCGTGGTGTTTCAAGGGTCTGACCAGTGACCAGGCAGAAACCAGAAGAAATATGGACACTAGCCGAAACCGATGGTGCGACACATGTAAACGTCCAGTTTCAAAAAGTACATATAACAGGAAGCATCGTATGGAGCATGGTGAGTACCAGATAAATAGTATAACTAGGATAAAGTCACTTTCACCTGAAATCGATATCCTTCAAAACCTTCCTAGCTAGCTTGCGCGCATAGATATTATTTTCAAATACCTACTATACTCTTAATGATCAGTTAGTGTTTGGAAAATTATCGGCAGCCTAAATCTTTTCTTGACAATTAAACAATTGTTCAAATAATGAATGACTTAAACAATGGACGTTATATATATGTATCCCTCCATGCATCTTTCTATCATAGCTTTTGAGTCAGAGAAACAACATTGGGTGGGAAAGTCTGTACTCTGAAACCCTACTGTACATTTAATTTATTCTTATACATGTGCCTTGCAGAACCACCCCCATTTGGTTTACCTCAACGCGCTGGCAATCAGGCAGAAGTGGGTCTTGAGGCCGAAGCTGCAGATATTCAGGCTGAGGCAGGTAACCAGGCTGAAGCAGGTTTTCAGGCTGAGGCAGTTAACCAGGCTGAAGCCGGTTTTCAGGCTGAGGCAGTTAACCAGGCTGAAGCAGGTTTTCAGGCTGAGGCAGTTAACCAGGCTGAAACAGGTTTTCAGGCTGAGGCAGGTAACCGGGCGGAAGCAGGTTTTCAGGCTGAGGCAGGTAACCAGGCTGAAGCAGGTTTTCAGGCTGAGGCAGGTAACCAGGCTGAAGCAGGTTTTCAGGCTGAGGCAGGTAACCAGGCTGAAGCAGGTTTTCAGGCTGAGGCAGGTAACCAGGCTGAAGCGGGTATTGAGGCTGAAGGTGGTATGCAGGTTGAAGCGGGTATTCGGGCTGAAGGTGGTATCCAGGTTGGAGCTGGTATTCGGGCAGAAGCTGCAGCTGCTAATCAGCGGCAGGCTGAAGTCGGGAATCCGGGAGAAGCAGACAGTCAGCCTGTGGGTCGCAATCAGCCTGTTGAAGAGGCGGTACCCATGGAAGCCGATAAGGAGTCAGGTGATGATATGGAAGACTATTACGGTACCATGGAAGATTCCCAAGAAACGGAAGAAAATGATAAGCTTGATCCAGAGGCAGTCAAGATTCGCAACAGGGCCATCCGTCACTTAAAAGTGGTTTTCGGTGACGGGACGGGTCTTCCTAGCCCATTGGCAAGGCTTGTTAGTGGTACCCCTAATAAGAATATCCAAAGCCTATTTTCATGGGTTCTGTTCTTTCTTTTGCAGTGGCAGATCCACACCTTCACCAGTGATACGCAAATGGCTAAAGTTATGTGCTTCATTTGTGAATTATTGACGGTAGCAGGTAATGACCGGGTTTCACAAGCAGCGGAGGCAGTATTCCCCAAAACGATGCGGATGATGTACAAATGGTTGGGTACAGACCTAACGATGACTAATTACTCTATGAGTGTATGCTGCCCGGCCTCTTATAGGTTGTCGCATTCTGTGTTGTCCACCACTGAGCGTGTGCAAGGTCGAGGCATTTACACGGATCGTAATGGTATTCAGCAACCCATTAGGTGTACAACCATCGGTGATGATTTAAAACGTTGCAACTGGAAATTGTTTTCTGAGGCCAAGATTGTTGGGGAAATTACCTTCCTTCCAGTCAGGACATTCTGGACCTTTTCGTTTTCCACCAGTCAGGACATTCTGTTACCAGTCGCTCGAGAAGAGTTTGCAGGTTATGATGAAACGTCGAGGTTTTGAGCTGAAATGTATAGAATGGAAGGGAAGGAGGATACCCGACAGAGTGTATGCTGACATTTACGACGGTTCGATATGGAAAGACTTTAACGCGAACAACGAGGGCTTTCTTGATAATGAAAACAACTTGGCTCTTCAGATGAATATCGATTGGTTTCAACCATTCTCTCGGAAAGCTTCGATGTCAGTAGGGGGCATTTACCTAACAATACTTAACCTACCCAGAAATGAGCGGTACAGACTTGAGAACGTCATACTATACGGTATCATTCCAAACTTAAGTAAAGAACCTGCCGACCTTACCAGTTTTCTGAGGCCCCTAGTCAACGAACTCAAGGAATTCTGGCA
The DNA here is from genome assembly GCA_936440205.1 of Lepidonotus clava. NCBI lineage: Eukaryota > Metazoa > Annelida > Polychaeta > Phyllodocida > Polynoidae > Lepidonotus > Lepidonotus clava. Next base: position 47,730,275 of record OW387146.1, on the reverse strand, counting down.
TCAGGGAAAAAGGCTTATAACCAACGATTGCCCAAATGGAAAGACCGTTAAGTTGGCGCTTTTGAACGTTGCTGCCGACCTGCCTGCAGGGAGGAAGACCTGCAGTTTCCTGCTACCTAATGCTATCATGGGTTGTTCAAAATGTCTGAAGGAATTCAAGAATTCAAACCGTGGAGGATTCAACATGGCGAATTGGAGACCTCGTACTCTGGACCAACACAAGGAGAGAGTGAGTGAGATTACAGCTGCATCCACCCCGAGACAGAAAAGTAAACTTGAGAAACAGTATGGAGCTCGTTCCTGTGTCCTCCTGGAATTGCCCTACTTCAATCTCATCAGGTAAGTTCAATCTCCAGGCCGAACAAATTTAAAGGCCAATCTTACACAGAATTATACCAAAATATTAACAATTTTAATTTGACATTTGAATAAACATTAATAAAAATGTTTCCATTAGCAGTAACTATATTATATGACATTCATTTCTTCAGGTTCCTCTCGATCGATGTGATGCATAATGTACTGTTGGGTAAGTGTTGAAGCTTGACCTAACGTTAATTAATGTTTAGCACTGATAATGTGTTTGAAATGGAACTTGCATTTGCCTTTAATTTGGACTATTAAGTTCATTGGGGTTTCAATACCGATTTCACATATGTGCTTTTATTATTGGGATTCAGGGACTGCCAAGCGAATGTGGAAGAGGTGGACCGACAAAGAGTTGTCAAAGAAGAAGAAGAATTCAACAGATGACATTGTACTAAGCGCTAATCAGGTGTTGACTATTGATGCTCGTCTGAATCAGTTTAAAGAGGGACTACCGGATGACTGCGTGGTAACTAACATCAAATCGAACGCTGGGATGTGGACGGCAAAGGAGTGGAAGAATTGGGTTACAGTCTCGTCTGGATACTGCCTCCAGGGCCTTTTGCCGGATAATATGCTTCATAGCTGGCAGCGTTTCGTAGAAGCCACTCGACTTCTGTGCAAGCCTTGTATTACATACCATGAGATAGAACAGGCACACAGGAAACTGTTGTACTTTTGCAAGAACACAGAGGTCCAGTTCAGTTCTGATTTCATTACCCCAAACATGCATCTACATCTCCATTTAAAGGAGTGTCTCCGGGAGTATGGTCCAGCTCCCAGTACTTGGCTGTTCAGTTTTGAGCGGTATAATGGTTACTTGGGGGATGTGCCGACTAACAATCGCCAGATAGAGAAACAATTGTTTGAGAGGTTTCACCGGATGAGTCGTGTCAGTCAGGCGCACGCCGAAATGCCGTCCAAACACAAGGGGAAATTTGGCAAACACTGCCAGCTGGGAGAAGGAGAGAAGAAAGCAAGAACGGTCCTGGAAACACTCGATGTACCCAATGAGCGAGATTTCGCGCAGTGCGAGAGCCTATGGAGTCTCCCCAACGGCTTCCAGACATTTAGAGAACAAAATGAATGGATCGACTCGGACGATCTTGAGCTGCTCAAAGAAACATACAAAAAGATGTAACCCACAGAACAGGAGATCCTAGAGAAGTCATTTCTGCCTTCAGTTTACGTGAAGTCTAAAGTCGTAAAATATGGCCCCATGACTTATTCCAGCACAAATTCCAGCAGTGGTAAAAAGTTGTCTAGACTAATGGCAAATTGGTACGAAGACGGACAGAGTGACCCCCGGGAGCGACCGTGCATCGCCACCCACTACATGAAACATTACATACAATGTAAGGCAACCGGGAAGAAGAGGCAACATGTGTTTGCAGCTGTGAAGTGGTACCAACACAGCACCGTCGAATCCAGATACATAAGTCCTTATACAATGTGGCACAAGGAAAAGTTCGAGCAACCTTCATGGGCATCTTTCCTGCCTGTTATGCGGATAAGTGGACATTTTGGATATGTGGTTGAAAAAGAAAATATGATCGTATGTCCCCTTCGGCGCCACGACTTCTTGTAGATCTAGAGGACCTATAGATATATCGAACTCATGCACGTAGTGTCCGAAATTAAGCTGAAAACGTATGCATCATTAATGAGATTGTGCACCACAAATATTGGATATGCACCCCCCGATATATGGGAATGAAAAAATTCCATGAGAAGTGTGCACATGTATAAAAAAAAGTGCAAAACTTAAAAATAGCGCACCTGGCAGTGAGTGTGCAGAATCACGAGTGTGAGTGTGCAGATCTAGACTCACGAGTGTGAGTGTGATCCCCGGGTGAAGGCCTATAGGCCCGGCCTATAGGGTGCAGCAGCTTAATTTCGGACACTGTCCGGTGTTTTATATGCATTGTTAGGATTATGTGATTTAGACGCTTTTGCAAACAAAAGCAACATTTTTTTATTAAAAATTCGTCTTTAAGTATGGTATTCATGGGAGGAATAATTACATTACGCCCTAAACCTTATAATGTGACTACTTTCAAATTTAAAATAAAAGGTAGGAAATTACTTCGCAAGGTTACGGTGCCAGGATGTGCGACTTTGAGGTACGTTTTCTGAAGTTATTTCACAGGCTGGGGGTGTGGGGATGTGTGCATTTACGGGTGGTTTCTTGAGTCAGGTGTCAGGACGTGCACCTCCAGCTGCCAGGGCTGCGCTGCGCGAGCGACACCTTATGTAACACCTGACACCGGTCGCTCAGGCTGCTCGGCTGACCTAGATGGCCTCTCATTACCCTGCCCCCCGGGGGGGGGGGGGGCACCAGCTTTATAAGGAGGTGCCCACCACGTGCACACACACAGTCCCGCGCCAGCCTCACGACCATAAAAGACGTATGCAGAAGTTTGCTGATATTAAACGCAAGCGCCACATTGTGAACAATGGCGACCGCGCAGAAAACCCGGTAGGTGAATGAGATAACTTGCCTATAATTTGATAAGATAACATGCCTATATAGAGAAGTAGTGTTTTTTCAGGCTTTGCAGGAGAATGACTTGGGGGTTACACTTCCATATATAGAGTGTTTGTTAACAAATGTATAAGGGTGTGGATAATAGCTGTTACGTTTGGTACATATTTTCCATTTTTTTTCGTTTTCTCCCCATACACGTAGATAACCAATTCCAGACACTTAAAGGTTGTTTTTTTTGGCTCATTGAAGCAACCATGTGCGGTCGGAGGAGGAAGAGGAATCCCAGGCATGGACACCGCGTGAGGAGAAAAATATTGAAGAGGAGGAAACGATCTGGACGGAACCCCAATGGACCAAGAGGGCGCCCCTGTTCACCCCTAAGTAGGTTTAAATTGTTCAACACTGTTGATGGACAGGGATGGAAGAGAAGCATGGAAAGAAAATTATTAACTTACTATCTGGTAGGATGACTATCTTCATGCCAAATAATGCACACTGTCTAAAACCCGACGACGGACTCGCGATCGGACATATAGTTGTGGTCGCTCGAATTCATGTAACATGCTGAAACAACAGGCTCTTTTTTTGACAATTTAAAAATTGCAAATTTATCAGACTGGCACAATAACATGAAATAGAGATTGGATGAGAAAAATTGAGATGCCGATGATTTGGTAGTTTCGACCACCTATGTTGAAATGATGGACGGTGTGATGATTTTTGAAATTTTTTCCAGGACGCAAGACCAACAACAGCTCCCGGACGGCCCATCAGAGTGGACGTGCGTCTACTGTTCGGAGGATCCGACCCAGGTTGGTACATTTGTATTTACACGATGAAGCTAAGTGGGAAATAAAACATGTAAGCGTATGAAGGGAAATATGTATAAACAAAACAAAATGATGAGTGGGGCGATTTCACGAGTACAATTGTTCTGAAATTTGTCAATATTACGAGGGACACGCTGGTATGTAGTAAGTGCAAAATTGACTTTTGCACATTTAACTATAACCACACAATTTTTTTCAGGAGCAGGAGGAGTACTTAACGGACCAAAGGTGGAAGGCGATGGAAACGTTTGCCGAAGACCAACACGCCACACAACCGCAGGCCATATTCTTGGATGGCAACTACAGGTACGCCGGGTTTTTTTTTTCATAATAAATAATATTATATAGCGACAATGATTTTCGATGATGCTACTAGGCAAAAAATAACGAGGGCATAGAATCTTAATGTTGACGTTGGAGTGAACGCCGAATTTCGTACGGTTACTAAAAATTGTGATTGATGATGGTCCGATTAGTTCGTGCACACAATATAAAAAAATGTGTATTTAAACATGCCTCCGTAATATTTCAGAATGTACTTGGTCTGCAACTACTGCAGCCGGTGCTACCATGCCGACTGTGAGGGGGGCGAGCCTGCCAGCATCATGTGCTCCAAGGTGTTGTGCGAGTGGTGCGCCGAGGATAAAGATTAATAGAATCGATTCAGCAATAAAATAGTACACTAGATTTTAACTACACTTTGTGTCAAATGTCCTTTTATTTTTGTTTTTATATAGTAACACTAGTTAACCTCGGGAGCATGATAGCTATAGGTTAGAATTTACCTTAAATCACAGCTTCACGCTAAACTATGTTTTTGTGTGTACCTGGCAGTCTACGGCTGATCGTACAGAGTATATTGAACAGATAATGTGAGTCATAATATATGTTTCATCTAAATTTACAAATATACTAGATCAGAGTGAAACACAGTCTTTTAATGTCTAACTAACTTCTAAGTACAGTGAGAGTAGAACACTGGTAAAGCGCGGCCATCAAATACAACCCACATTCCCCCTATAGGTCTATAGGCATAGAAACTTTGCTAAATCTGAGGGGTTCCAGAGACCCCTAATTTGGATAATTCCCTTTATTGGTAGTTTAATTGCGTAAAATTTGAGAAATCTGAGGGGGGTCAACCGAACATGGGGACCCCCCCCCCCCCACTCCCCCCCAGAGGGGGGGGGGGGACGGGGTACGCCACGGCTGGCAATTATATTGGTGCCTGAATGGAGGGTGGGTACGTTAAGACGCCGAGAAGGTTGGGCGTGTGAAGAGAACTATGAGCGGATGGGACTATTGTGACACAATATAGTTAACACCCCCTGACTTACACTTATATACACGCCAGAAGGGGAAGGGAAACTTTGAGGTGGGCGCAAAAATATTACCTAACACGCCCACTGCTATTGGTGGTATAATGATACTTTGCTGTGTCAGGGATAATGGTGGAGTAAGACTTACACTCCTTGACACGGTTTAGAGCAAGTGGATTCAGACACGGCCGAGTCTGTCTAATGTATTTGATCAAAATCTTCCCGTGAATTAAATTTTAGTACTACGATAAAGAGCTGAGAAAAAATACATATTAATCACAAAATTCAATTGCTTCAGTGTGATATTTCAAATTGTTCATATATCCTGCACGTATTTCAATACATGGTCGGTGTGCGGTTTCCGAACAGACTAATATTCAGTCTGTTTAGGATCGGGCTCCATTTTTAGGCAAAGAGAAGTCGACAGGATAACCTGCTTTATGATTATCTAACATCGCTTGTAAAAAGACATCTGCTATGTGCTCCTCTGTGTATTGCACGGGTGGAGACCATCAGCAAGTCTACGATACAGGTTTTCCGTTTTCTGTTTCCTTGTATTTCATCGATGAATCACGTTATATGCCCATGGAGTATAAATGTGATTCTCGCGATTCAAACCGACAATTCAGTGATTTATCAGATCAACTGCACTGTTAATGATCAACTGATCCGGATGACGACCGAGGTGTGAGCTGCGATTATATGTTGACAGCTCCATACCATACAAGGATGATATTATTATGGGTACATGTCCCACCTCTCTACGCACTTCATCAATTAACTCCCTGTATTCAGCCATGACCATATCTGCAATTGTGCCGGGATTGTCTGACACTGCCGTAACAGTGTGTGTGTCCGAGTCCAGGTAGGTACAGTTATTTATACCGCTCAGCACATACACACTATCGGGCCTGTGGTGTTCAACATACCTTATAATTTTGTTGTTTAGGTCGCTGATGATGGTGCCTGGATTTACCTTTACTGTAATGCTATATCCGCGGATGTTTAGGTATTTCCAAAGTTTTCTCCCTCTGGAGTCAGTAAATATGACAGTACTATTACTGGACATGTTTCAATGGACAGTCTGCAGGTCAAAGTAAGGAGTAGGTTATAGTAAGCTGGCCTAGTAAACGGCGTGTGGCTCCCTACGGTATTTTCAGTAAGGCACTTGCACGGGTCCGCCTGTGATTTTCTCTTATGTCGACCAACATTTCAGCAAAATCATTTGAACCGGGCAGTACCTTGTCATTGTAGATATCTGATTCGTAGGGGGCACCACCTCCCCAACGACCATCAACACGGGCCTCCACCAAAGGTAACGGATGGGTCTCAAGAAGTAACTCCTTTAATTCCGGGTTTTGGTTGATCTTTGCTTCAACCAATACTCTACGTCTTGGTTTCACAATTTTCGTCCATGCTTCTGTGGTAGGGATTCATTTGCCTAACTGGTGCATTACAAACGGGTTTCGTTCGCGCATGATTTCATATGCTAACTGCATATCCTGCGCAAAAACAGCCTTCATAGACTGAATTGCTTGCTCTACACAACTGTACGTCACCTTTTCAAACAGGGAAGTGAGCTTCGCCATGTTGCTCAATATGGCAGTTGGACCACTTTTTGCTTTGCGGATCTTAATATCCAGATTTCAAATAAGCTCGTCGAGTTTTTGCTTAGTCGAGAGCCCCGCCATAGTATTCATCGGGTCTGTAAGCATGTCAATTGGTTCGAATTCAGAACTAGCGCCAGTTGTTTTCCACGGATTACCTTGCACCTCAGCAGCTGACTCTTTTGGTAATTGGTTTATTTTCGGCACCTTGGATAGTAACCTGCTCTATAGGGACCTACTCAGGCGGAACTGAGTCTAATTGCGAGGTCGGGTATTCTTTTCCATTGATCTTGATACTTTCAGTGTTGTATACACAGGAACCTCCCTTACTTTTTACACAATATACAATCTTACGCAACTTTGATTTAAGTCGTCTGGTTTCCAGCGGTTCGTCAGGGTTCAACCATATTGATCAACAATTTTCATGTTTGTTCAACTCTGATTTGCACTCCATGACTTTATCACGGATGTGTGGGTGTATAAAACATACCAACAGCGGTCTGTTTTTTTTTGTCAGTTTGTAATTTCCGTGGTAGACGTTTCACGGTTGTGAAGTCACGTCTGTCTAAGTCTACATTTATCAAAGATAACAGTGATTTCACGGAGCAGCTACACGCCTACAATGCCATGAATAGGGGTACCCATAAATGGTGTCGGTACTGCTTGGAAGCCATATCTAGTACTTGGTACTACAAACAACCCAGAGGCAACAAATGTCTCATGCGAAAGAGAATGGATATCAGCAAAAGTAAGTGGTGTAAACCGTTTTATTATAAGTTCTTCTTCTTTTTTTTTTTTCATAACTAAACGGGCGTATACATGCCTCGTGTTGCCACTCTTTTTTTTTCTCTAGTCTGTTCAAGTGTGATACTTATAAACGTACTTTTGTTTCACAGGTTCTGCAGATGCTCCTCCATATCAAGACATCCTGAATGAAGCTGAATCGTTTGGATCAGACAGAAACGATGACCAGTCCACTGCTACCCACCCTACATTAGCGGAATCTAGGAAAGAGACAGCTGTTTCTGAGGGGTCCACTGGACAGGTAGCACCAAGGAAAAGATCCCACGCCATCATGTCTGGCAAGCCAATTCGCCCGCCCGAGGATTTACCTGTAGTTCCCACTCAAGTGACAGCTGTTTCTGAGGAGCCCACTGGACAAGAAGCGTCAAGGAAAAGATCCAACACCACCATGTCCGGAAAGCCAATTCGCCCGGCCGAGGATGTACGGGGTTTTCTGGGCCACCTGTCGTAAAGCAAGTCCCCGTCCCTGAACAGATCTTCATCGTCCAAGGTTGATTTGTCTTCCCTAGACTAGGTGGTAATGGCTCAACTCAACGACACAGGCGTGGTATGTCCGCGCCAACGGCCAGTGGTTTGTCGACACGGTAAAGAAATTCAAAGTACCATTACATGGACTGTTTTTTTCATTTTGCAGTGGCAGATTGCTAACTTCACGAGTGACACGGCCCTCACGACATTACTTGCGTTTGTATGTGAAGTACTGTCCCTAGGTGGAAAGGAAGAATATGCATGAGTGCTTCGTAATGTCTTCCCTACCACCATGTACAAGGTATACAAGTGGCTGGGAGTAGGAGAAAGTTTGTACGAAGAGACGACTATTTGTTCCAAGTGTTACACCTTTTATCACAATGTTCGCGAGGTGCTGAGTGGCAGAACTAGTCCACGAAATGGGTGTTCATATCCAAAATGCAAACAATGCTTGGTTGACAGTAAGTTAATTGTGGATAACAGATGTGTCACAATCACCAGTGTTTCAATAACATATTCTAGTCCTATGTATAACAGTCAATCATTGCCCCGGAGGTATGCTTCCTCAATAAAGTCCGCCTATCTCTGTATGGCTTCACAAACAGTGTTAGTTCTTCCTTTAGCCAGATGTCACCAAATGCTATGAGTAGCTAACCAAACCCCCGAATCCCTAAGACTCAAATTGGTCCATACATGTATTGGCTTACTCTGGCTCTAACTACTGATCATCATTCTTATATATTGGTTGGATATTAATTTTGTCCCAAGTAGTGCTACTGCTGGTGGACTTAGCCTGTCTGTCGTAACCGAACAGGTTTATTATGCCCACCAGTTGCGCCTAGCATGATAAAAATATATGATAAGTAATTTATGTAATTTCAAATACCTTTTATCATATATATTTCACAATCTGGTGACTATTTCTTATGACAGGAATCTGACAGTTGTTGGATTGCGTGGCATTGATATGAACAGGGCTAACACAAACACTCTCCCATTGGTCAACTACACCACCTGATCAAACTGACCAATGGGCAGCCTCCTACCACACTAGCCCGCCAACTTTGAAATTGGCCGCCATACTGGACAGACTGAAAAAACTTACCCACCCACCTACGCCCTTAAAGTTATTTTTCTCAGATTATAAGGGCTATTACACTGTCTTCTTCACCCATCAAAAAGGGGGCTGCCCGATATCACGGGCTCGTTGCAGTGTTTTATATTGTGTTGTGTTATCTCACGTGTAAAATCGTCAAATAATTTTACCAAACGTTCTATTAAAATTTGTGTTCGCACTTAGCTGTCCTGTTCTACTTATATTAATGCATTTTTTTTACACACTACTACTAGTTACATACACAAGGTGTTTTACTAACTACCTTGGTGCACTGTGATAATTTTGTTTTTTTTATTTGATTGAACTTTTCTTGAAGTTACTGAATGTACTTTCTTCCCCAATGAAGTACACCCCTTTCGTAGTTTTCACAGTGCCGTATCTTTCACGGGAAATTTTTGATCTAATACACTAATAGACTTGGCCCTGTTTGGATCAATTTGCTATAAACCGTGTCAAGAAGTGTAAGGGATGTGTAAGGGCTCTTGCAGTGTCAATGGTATGGCCCATTACATAAGGTTACATAACAGCCTCCCCACCCACCCACACCCGCCCAGCTGGGGACATCTATAATTAGCACTATGTTTGGTTGTCTCATTTTAGTATTTCCCAGCCCTTTCTATGTCTGACCAGAGGTGTTGGTAAAGGCCTAGACTGCTGATGATTTGTGGAAGAAAAGAACCTTTTGATAGGGTTTTCATGCCGATTTGAGCACTTTGAAAAATTTCCAAATTTGAAACATTTTTGACTCCCAGTATGAGTCAACTATGAGTCAAAACTGACTCTGAGCTTGTAGCCCCGACTAAGAATGACCATTATAAACTAGTCAGGAAACTGTGAGACTAATAAAACATTTTCTAGAAATTTAGACAGATTTTTACCTTAATTCTTACAGTGAAAACCCCAACCAATGGATTTTGCTAAAAACTTGCATAAATGATATCTAGGCCTATCTCATGCCAACAATATTGTCAGATATATGGGCAGCAAATTTTCTTGGGGACAACTCATGGGTTAAGGATGGGTGCAGGTGGCCAGCCTAATACATCATAGTGGGATTGGATGTGTCCTTCTGGTAGGCCTGAGCCTCAAATCAAGATAGAAACAATACAGGAGGGGGGACGGTAGGTAACCAACCACCACTATAATGTAATGGGCCAGGTACCTGCACCTATCCTTGGTCCCTGAGGTGGGCCCCTGATAATTCAATGCCTGTAAATTCAACAACATTTTTTGTATTAGAAAGGCCTAATTATTATTCCTGGAAGGTTTTAGCAAAATCGACTGGTTGAGTTTTCCTGTGTGAAAAAAACAGTAAAAATCGTTGTGATTTTCTAGATAATGTTGTAATCGTCACAGAATTTCCTGACATGTATAGAATGGACCCTCTCACTTGGGGCTACCACCTCAAAGTCAGTTTTCACCCATAGTTCACTTTTTATGGGAGCCATGAATATTTCAAATTTGGAATTTTTTCAAAGTGCTCAAATCGGCATGAAAACCCTATCAAAAGGTTCTTTTCTTCCACAAGTCATCAGCTCTTTGCAACCTGAGAATATCAGGAGGCTAGAGGTGGCTATTCATAGAGGGATGGTCAGGGACATGGAGTAAAGGCTGGGAAATATGTAAAAGGATTTCCATCAATTAGGGGACATTTTTGGCATAAGATGGGCCTAATTATCATTTCTGAAAGATTTTAGCAAAATCCATTGGTTGAGTCTTTCAGTATAAAAATAAGGTGAAAAATCTTTCTAAATTTCTAGATAATGTTGTAATCATCACAGAATTTTCTGACATGTATAGAATTGTCCTTCTCACTCGGGGCTACAACCTAAGAGTCACATTTGACCCATAGTTGACTCCTACTGGGAGTCATAAATGTTTTAAATTTGGATTTTTTTCAAAGTGCTCAAATCGGCATGAAAACCCTATCAAAAGGTTCTTTTCTTCCACAAGTCATCAGGAATTTGCTTTAGTAACAGAGTAACGTGGGGGAGACCAGGGCTATTCCCCTGACCTCTTCCCGGCCCTCTACTCCCCCTAACCCCGTCAGCACCACAGAGCAACGCACGGGGAGACCAGGGCTATTCCCCTGACCTCTTCCCGGCTCTCTACTCCCCCTAATCCCGTCAGCACCACAGAGCAACGCACGGGGGGACCAGGGCTATTCCCCTGACCTCTTCCCGGCCCTCTACTCCCCCTAACCCCGTCAGGACCACAGAGCAACGCACGGGGAGACCAGGGCTATTCCCCTGACCTCTTTCCGGCCCTCTACTCCCCCTAATCCCGTCAGCACCACAGAGCAACGCACGGGGAGACCAGGGCTATTCCCCTGACCTCTTCCCGGCCCTCTACTCCCCCTAACCCCGTCAGGACCACAGAGCAACGCACGGGGAGACCAGGGCTATTCCCCTGACCTCTTTCCGGCCCTCTACTCCCCCTAATCCCGTCAGCACCACAGAGCAACGCACGGGGAGACCAGGGCTATTCCCCTGACCTCTTCCCGGCCCTCTACTCCCCCTAACCCCGTCAGGACCACAGAGCAACGCACGGGGAGACCAGGGCTATTCCCCTGACCTCTTCCCGGCCCTCTACTCCCCCTAATCCCGTCAGCACCACAGAGCAACGCACGGGGGGACCAGGGCTATTCCCCTGACCTCTTCCCGGCCCCCTACTCCCCCTAATCCCGTCAGCATCACAGAGCAACGCACGGGGAGACCAGGGCCGTCCCCCTGACCTCTTCCCGGCCCTCTACTCCCCCTAATCCCGTCAGCACCACAGAGCAATGCACGGGGAGACCAGGGCCATCCCCCTGTCCTCTTCCTGGCCCCCTACTCCCCCTAACCCCGTCCTAACCTTTCTGTTTTTCAACAAAATTTAGAATGCAAACGATACCCAAAGAATACCAAAGAGTATACCTTATCTTTATTTGCTTTTGCTATGGAATTTTGTAAGCTAAATATTGATTATATTTGATTCTTGATTTCTTGTTTTTTTTGCTATATTATCTAGGTCATTGGGTCAACTTAAGGAGGTGAAAGTTTAGTGGCAGCTCCAGCGTTACAGGCAAGGTGGGGGGGGACCCCCTGTGAGACACTTATGTAATGGGCCATACCATTTACACTGCAAGAGCCCTTACATATCCCTTACACTTCTTGACACGGTTTATAGCAAAGTAATTCAACCAGGGCCAAGTCTATTAGTGTATTAGATCAAAAATTTCCCGTGTTTTCAAGGTGTCATTTTGGACCACTTCAGTGTCCTCAGCTGCTACGTCTACAGCAGGGTGGGACAGAGTTTGACGTTATTTTCCAACTTGCTGATACTCTTTCGGTATTTGCTCAATGTCTTTAACAGTATATCTGTTATTTTCAATCCAGACTGTGTCATGAGTTTGTTTAACTAATTTCCCATCCTTTCATCCCAGATAGGCCGCTTGTCTCAGTTTTGCTTTTGCTTCTCTAAGCTCCTTTTCCTCGTCTGCATTTATCATGATTTTGGAGAAGTGGCGACTTTCTCTTAATAATCTTTTGTTACGTAGCATATCCTTCCTTCTGACTTGCGATACCAATACTAGCTGCAATGGCCTTGACCGTCGATCACCTTTCTTTGTAGTCCCGATACATTCGGTATTGTTTATTTTACCACACGCCACTTCTATTCCTATTGACTGTAAGATATGACGTACCTTTTCAATGTCATCAAAGTTGTTTTCCTCATCGATTCCTGTAAATACAAGGTTATTCTCCATGTTTTCAGTTGTGGTTTAAATTGACGGTTTGGGGCTTCTTTGGACTGCCGCTGCATAGGTGGTAGTGCCAATGGTTTGGTCCGACACAATACTTGCTATAAATGTACTATGCCCAGTTTGGATATTCATAATCTGTCCAATCTTCTCAGATTGCTTGGAAATCTCCCATGGTCACAGGTTTTAATTCTTTTGGCACTCCCAGTTAATCCAATCTGCAACTTCTGCATATCCAACGTGATCCACTTCATATCAGCAATATGCTGGTCATTCAATGTTTTCACTTCATCTATCCTTTGTATGAGTTCATCCTTACTTCTATCTTGTCTTTGCAATATATTTTCAGATATTTTATTCAAGTGTGTCTGTAATATGTCATCCATTTCCGCTCTTGACACATACATTTATTTTCACTCACTACGTAGGTTTTAATATCCCTTCTGACAGTTCCTAAATCCTCAATTTTCTCATTCAATGTTTTCATCAAAGTGATGAGTTCTGATTCTTGTGGATCCACCTTTTCCATTCTCTCTTGTACATAGGAGTCATCAATCAGCTGTTTGAAACTATCAGTCACTGCCACTGGGTCAGGTTCAAGTGATACAAGCGCTGATTTCATGCCTGACTGTATGTTATCCAGGTCTATCAATAGGCTATCATTCATACCATCGGCACTGTTGTTAGCAGCTTGCTGTGTAAATATTATCAATGGTTGGTCGTCCCCTGTTTCATATCCGTCATTGTTACTGCCGGTAATTTTCTTAAGAGACTTCTTTCCTATGGATAGGAGCCTTTTTTATGTTCAGGTGATATCAACACCTTTGATATACATACTCACGGTTGCTTAATAGTCACTCGTATACAGTTAATCCATGACCCAGGGCTCTGTAACACACTCAGATTACGGGGGAGACTTTACCAGTAGTGGTTAGCGTCCACACAACATGTACGCCATTTAGATATTGTTGGAGATATCTATTTTGATTGGATGACCATGGTACCAGAGTTCTTTTGAAAATATACATATCAATAATTCTCATGTTGATTGGAGGAGCATGATGCCATGAGCTATTTTCAAAAGTTAAATCTCATGCTTTGATTGGATAAACATGTCATAGGCCATTTTTAGAACTAATAAAGTATAAGATATGTCACCAAACTTGTTTTGAGTCCTCCTACAAATAGGTAAGCTGTGTTATATGTCACTGTACAGGTTCGATTTCAAAGCTACTTTGGACACAAATGAAATAATGTGTGAACGTCATCAAACATGCTAAGTTGGTCATCATACTTGCCCATAGACTTCGATCAAATTGTACTGGTTTACATTGCATTTTAACTCAACAGAACATACTGAATTTCATAATAGTATAAGTACGACCTTATGCAGAACTTCCATAATAGACCTATTGGCCAGACTTAATATGGTACAAGTGCTCTACTTGTGATAAGGACTTTATGAGAAAGAATGTCTTGAATAGGCATATCAACAGGTTGGCAAGAGAGTTCAAAGTTGTAAAGAGTTTTTTAAAGAAGTTTCAGTCAAAGGTACTTCGAAACTGCTACTATCAAAGCAGGTAAGGAAAAAGATCCCTTAGTATTCTTAGGAAAAAGCTTAGAGAAGTTAGAGGAAATGAAAACAGAGATTAGAAGGGGGGGGGGTTGTGTAAAGTGTTATCTGTCTATTCAGGTGTAATTTAAGAAAGACAAGAAGGATGGAATGGAAACTGAAGAACCTCATTTTAGAGGCAAATGTCAAATAGCATTGAAACCTGTTGATATTCAAAATGGGTTTCAAGAGTCAGTGAAAAAGATTCATAACTCTTTTGCTAAATATCACAGGCAAGGGAGTAACTGGGTTTGGACCACATGATGAATGTGACATTAAACATGGCTAAATATCAGCCCTTAAAAGGTTCCAGTTACATTCCCCTGCCTATCAAGCTGTGAACAAAGCATACCGTCATTAATATTCAAAACAAATATAAGAAATGTTTCTTATGGTCTGTTCTATATCCTGTGAAGAAACAGGACTGTCGTGTTAAAAAATACCTCGAACATCATAACACACTTGACATGACTGGGCTGTCCTATCCTGTGAAAGTATCAGACATCTCAAGATTTGAGAGACAGAACCACATCTCTGTGAATCTCTTTGGCTATGAGAAAGGGGAAGTTATTCTGATTCACATCACACCTGAGAGATTTGAGAAACATGTCAATCTGCTACTTTTAGATGATGGAAGGAAACAACATCATTGTTGTGTGAATGATCTAAACAGACTCTTGTCTGATTAAAAGAGCAATGGCCACAAATATTTCTTTTGCTCATACTGTCTCCATGGGTTTACCAAGGAATCCCTCCTTGAAGACTATATACCATACTGCCAGATTCATGGTCCACAGAAGATTGAACTTCCCACTGACCAAGACAAGTGGTTGTACTACAAAGATGTAACAAAACAATTGAAGGTCCCATATGTGATTTATGCAGACTTTGAGTGTTTTGCTGTAAAAATTGAAACCTGCAATCCTGATCCCTCTCAATCCTACATCCAAGAGGTCATCCATCATGCGCCTTCTGGGTTTGCCTATAAAGTGGTTGGGTTGAACGATAAACTATCATAAGATACTATAGTTATCGTGAGGAAAATGTCATTTGTAGAACACATGCTGAAAGAGCAGGAAAAGTTCAATCTAATCTACAAGAACCCTAAAACCCATAATATGACAGCTGGGGATTGGAGGGCTTTCAATGAAGCCAAGGACTGTCACATCTGCAGCAAGAGCTTGGGGATGACAGAGTCAGAGATCATTTCCACAGCACTGGTAAGTTCTATGCAGCAGCATACAACTGACAAACTATCACTTCTCTTGAGGAAAGGGGTGTATCCCTATGATTATGTGGACTCAGCTTCAAAGTTGGAAGAAACCCAACTTCCTCCTGCTACAGCATTTGGAAAATCTCACAAGCCCACAACCTACATAGCTTGTCTAGATGCAAATAACATCCATGGTTATGCAATGAGTCAATTTTTGCAAACTCAGCTTTCACTAGTCTGAACCAGTTGATGTGACTAAAATGCCAGATGATGCAAAAGAGGGTTACATGTTAGAAGTGGATTTGGAATATCCTGAAAACCTGTATGATTTTCACAGCAATTATCCACTTGCCCCTGAGACATTGGTCATTGACCATAGCATGCTGTCCCCCTATTGTCTGGATATGCAAAATAGAGGACCTTCTGTAGCAAAACTTGTACCAAATCTCCTACCCAAAACAAATACATAGTTCACTTCAGAAACCTCTAACAATTTCTATATTGGGTATGGTTTTGAAAAAATACATATAGTTTTTTTTTTTTAACAGAGCCCTTGGTTAGTTTAGAGATACTATGGGGATAGTCTGTGGATTCATTGGGGATACTTTACATATAATTAGGGGATACCTTAGGGATACTTGGATATTGTTTTATGATACTTTGGGGATAATTCAGTGATAATTTGGGTAAACTTTTCAGGATATTCAAGGGATAATTTGCAGATACTTTGGAGATAGTCTGGGGATACTTTGGAGATAATCTGTGCCCCGTCGCAAAACGGAAGGAACGATATCGCTCCTTAAAACAGGGGGGGTTTGGCAAAGTCTCCCTGTTATACGTGAAATTCGGCATCAATTTTCACCCATTTCTAATCAATTTTCCGGGATGAAAATTTCAGGGATTTAAGATCTAAATGTCCAGTTTCCAGAACTTTTTACAGAATTAAAATCGGTTGAGCAGAACAGCCACAAATCAACAAGGGAACCCATCGCAACAGGGACGTCCTTGTTGCAGGAGTGCGGTGGACAATCCTCGCTGTTGCAAAGTCCGTTATGCGACGGGCCACTGGGGATAATTTGGATATGGTTTGAGGATAGGTTGGGTATACTTCATGGATATCTTGAGGATATTTGGGAGATACTATGGTCATGGTTTATAGATTGTCTGGAAATAGTTCGGGGATAGTTTAAGGATGCTTCATGGACAGTAAGGAGATTCTCTGGCTATAGTTTGGTGATATCTTAGGGATAGTTTTGAAATGATTTGTCGATATTTTGGGGATATTTTAGAGATACATAATGAATATTTTGGGATGTTGTTTTAGGATATTCCATGGTGCTGGGGGTCCAGTGGTTAGCATTTCATATATTACAATTTTATCTAAACTTAATACGTTATGTCACTTAAATCTAATTCAAGGTTACCTATTTATTTCCAAACTTTATGTGGGCAGATGATTGAATTACTGTAAATAATTGATAATTTTGCCATTATTGCCTTCTTTACTTGTTACAAGTGGCTGTGCCAACTCAAGGACAACGTGTTGAATCTCCAGATTTGACTCACAAACGGTGCAGCATGTGTTAGGCCATCCCATACTCTTGGATTCTTTCTCTCTAAGGAGAAGAGAAACGTTTTCCCTCATCTTGAAGTATACCTTTTACTCCCTGTTATACCTATGTTTGCTCATTTTGGTGAGGGATTTTGCTTCAATTAAAACCTCATTGTTAAACCTCTATGTGTCCAACAAGAAAACCTCACCTTATAAGCCTCATGCAAGAACATTTGCTCTTAAAGAGGAAGAGGCTATACCTTCCTCTTCCTCTTAAATAAGGGTGCTCATGCTAATTCACCCTTCCACTGACAGTGAATTTCTTGACCTTACCTGCAGGTTAGTCTTGACAAGGATGCATGCTGTGAAATGTCAACAAATCATAAGGCTTTAGCACCTGAAACGCTGTTTAAAGGGAGCCAAAAGCAATGTAGGGTCAAAATTTGGAAACGCTGTTAGCTATTGAAATATATTCTATGGCCATAGCCCAGGCCTGTCGTAAAATATAGACTGTGAATACATACTTAAACTACATCTAAATACACTTAAACATGTCCCTGGTCTATTTTGGTGACCCACCAAAATTGGTTTGTCTACAAACATTGCTGTCTACAGGCATATATGACATGAGTATTATGGAATTCAAGTGAACTTATAGCTAGTTATCATAATTCATACTGTACCAATGGATAAAATTAGACACTTAGAATGTATTTTCATAGTTATTTGAGTTTGCAAAATTTTGTCATTTTTTGACACAACATTGCTTTTGGCTCCCTTTAAGGGTACCGAAGGTGTTCTCAACAACGATTCGCGACAGACGCTGCCAGTCATTGAAGTCCCGGTCGGCGGGAACAAAAAGTCTCTTTGGGGGTAACTGAAATAGACACAAATTGTCGTTTTTAAATAAACATTTTGGTGAGAGATTTATATCAAGGATCTGTAATTGTAATTTTTTTACAGTGTCCTAAAAACAGTTTGGCAATCATGTTTTTTTAACTTTAAAAAAATAATCTGTAATTACTGTTGTGGTCGATTGGATGTTATCATGTTTGTGTCTTATAAATATGCAAGTGCTATTAGAAAATGATTTTCTGTTATTTATCATGTATAGGCATAATTTACAGGTTAGAGGTTTCTATATATGGAAATATATCTTTTAACAATGTTTCTTAATAGTTTTAGAATTTCTTACCCGTTGTCACCGAGCAGGAAATGTCCGCCAAATTTGCTGGTTTCCCCCTTACGACTGAGCTCGGAATTGGCCAATATTCTGGCATCGTTCAGTGAACCTGGTCAGCAAGGGTCTACGTGTGTGATGCATCAATATGCATTGCAAATGACCTGTAGGTTAAAACATGAAAATTATTAGGGATACCCCAACTAAGTATTTTATAATTAAGATAATGACTTTCATTATTTATTACCAAGAATTTGATTGAAAGATTGCCCCGGTACTGTAAACTGTAATGAGCTTAGCGTTTCTATTTTGTTTCAAATTATTTACTTTATTTAATGCAGTATAACGATTTAACAGAAAAAAATGTTTGAATTAAATTAGTTCTGAAGATAATTACCATGACGTTGATGCTGTGGTACTGCTTGCGATTCACATGCTGGTACCCTTTTTGGAGGGATGGTCTTCGGATGGCTATGTGAGTACCATCAATCGCCCCGAAGATGTTGGGGAGACCGCCAGTTGTAGGAACTCTTGCTTCTTAGCATCTCTCTCCGCTTCAGAGAACGGGAAAGTGATGTAGTCCTATTGGTGCCGGTAGAAATACTTGGCCACCTCCAGAACTGCACAACAAATCGTACTCTTGTTGACGCCTTGGAAGTGCGTGACTGCCATATAGTCGGCCCCACACGCAAAGTTATGCAGTGCAAGGCAGAACTGAAATTAAAAATTAATAATTAACATGAATTTGTAGTAACGAGATATGTAATTAAGAATTCAGATTAGTTATTTTGTTTATTGAGTGGAATATATGGATCACAAACAGGACTTTATTTTAACTATGCTTACTATAGAGAGGAAATTAATAGTAAATAACTAAATTAAGGTTTGCAATGTCCCTATTTAGGAACAAAATATTTTCATTACAAGGAAAATGGTATTATTTGATACAATTTTATTCGATTTAATATAGATTTAACAGGATTTAAATCACTAGTATTACATTATTCAAATAAGAATATTAGTCTAAATATTTTATTTAATTTATGAGATATATTCCCATTTTAAAAATGTTCTATTCCAGAATAAAAGATGTAGAATACTGACAGCCAGACCCTACTGAGGTTTTAATATTAATTTAGATATCATTTTGCAACAGCAAAGCACAGCACAAGCCTCTTGACCATGGGCTTACATAAACGTTACCTGGACAGGAACTTGGTGTGGGTAAACCGCTTGAAAGGGTTGACCCTGGGGTAGCACTCATGCTTAGTTGGTGCCATCGTTGCGAGTGATGACTGACAGCTGCAGCGTGTTCTCTTCGCTCGATGTAAACAAAGACTTCCCACCTATTTTCTAACGGTTTTGTATTTAAATTGGTCATTAAGGTAAAGTTTGTTAGTTTTTCATAACAAAGATATCGTTGCAAAGATATCTTTGTTCATTGTGAAACGGCTTTTCTTCACTGTTATGTAGAGTGGTTTTCGTAACAAAGAAGAAACATTTCGCTATTAAGCATTTGTTGGTTGTGTTTGTTATTTGTATGTAGTTAAGAATTTAATGCACACCATATCAAACTCAAGTGATAACCAGTTGTGGATCACCCTCCAGGGTGATACAGAAAGTAGTCCATGTAGGAACAATACATGAATATACAAAACACACATTGCGTGAAAGCCTGCAAAAACATAGTCCATGAGAATGCGTTATTCAACACAAGTCATGTTTTACGTAAATCTTTGCGTGAATAAATTATGTTGAACTATGCTATAAATATATTGATTAAGGTATAATAAATCCATAACAAACCTCTAAGGGAATATTTAGGTGGTCACCCACCCTCAGTGCAATACATATCTCAGTGAGTAGATCTAGTGAATTGATATGTTTTGAAAATTGCGAACCGCCTAGACCTACTGACGTACTGCACTTGACATAGCTCCTTTCATGTCCACCACTCCTTGAGAATGAGTTGTGCTATTTAATGCATGTGTTACTTAAATATATCCGTAAATCTATGTGTAAATATGTTGAAGTATATTATAAAGATGTGGAATAAGGTAGACTAAATCCATAACACAAAGTGGGTGATAATGAGGAAGTTGCAATATGCACAGCCCTAGTAACTTTGCACATAGAACTGGACAATTCAGTTTACAAAGTGCATCAAAATATGCATGGAAAACGCATGAAAAATGAATAAACATAGTGGGATTTTGCAGGTAATATTTTCTGAATCATGGAGAATATCGGGGGCTTAGGTATGATAAATCCATAACGAACCTTGAAGGGTGTACTCAGAAGGTCACCAACCCTTGGCTTGACCCTTGTATCAGCCTGCAGGCGGCCCATCAGGCCCTGCCCTCAGGCTGATATCAGGGTCTGGCCTTGGGTTGATAACAGGCCTTGTATACCCTTCTTGGTTGGTTATATGTATATATTTCTTTATCAATATACGTTATAGAAATATATGTTAGCCCTCACATTGCTAAACATTCATAACATTGAATCCTAGTGACCAAAGTACATTCCTTGAGAAACAGCAGTTGTGAATTATTGGCCATACTTGTGATATGGCTAGAATTTATATTAGTGTCTTCAAGTTATGATATTTTTATTGTACATTAACTGTTCGACATTCTTTCCTTGAAATGTCTTTGCATGTAATCAGCCACATTATTTGAAAGCATCAGAGTTTTCTTTTTTCTTATATAAAGTAACTATTATTTAAATGTTTTAGATGAGTTGTGAGCTATGAACACTTTCACAGTACATCTCGATCAGAAAATTTATTTTGTTACCTGTAGAATTAGGAGTTTCCATGCAAATGTCTGCAGATGTCGTACAAACGATGGATATCGTGAAAAATTAAATTTCCTGTAAGTCACTCTGCACCAGCTTTTGATCTGGAATAACAAAATTAGATATAACATGTCATGAAGTAAGCAATATAAAAGAAGACATTTTGAGAAATCTTTTTCTGGGTTTTTCATCTAGATAGCACAATATGACAATAAAAATAATATGAATCCAAATGGCAGTTGAAGACAGGTTAGCATTCAGTTAGGTAGCTGAGTGTGTCTTAGAACAATCAAGCTGACCAAACTCATGAGGAAGATGTTACTGCAGAAAGTTTTCTATGAGAAATGTCTCTATATACCAAAACAATATAATTCATTATTATAATATGTAGAAAAATGATTGTCTTTGCAGATTAATTTTCGAATTTGATTAAAAGAATATATCTTCATGGTCTATGTTGCAGTCCATATGAGGAACTTCTTGGTCGTTGCTTGGCATTTTCATATATATATATATGTATATATATATATAAATTTCATTTATTTATACTGAAACTACATCAGAGGTTACTGGTTTTTCGTTGTACCCCCAGTGTATTTTCTATGGTACATGGTATTAAATATATATCTGAGGTATAAAATATAGATTTAGCTAAGGTATATGCAATCTAGGTTGACACTTTTCTTATGTACTTCATACTTGCTCATTTGCCCTACACAGGATAAATGTATTCCTGTGCCTTTAATGCTAAAACAGGTGTCTTTTTACCTCGAATTTTCACAGTATGTACATGGAAATTTGTTGCATATCTTGCACAAATTGCCTTATTTTTCATTATTTTTATTTATACTGGTAAATAATCGGTACAGGTCCGGTTGTCATTATTTTTCCAGTGAGTACATAGTTTCCATTGTACAAAGAACATTTGGCAGATTTATATGATGTTGTAACTCAGTTCTTATTCGAATTAAAATCTTAACTCTACTGAAACTATGAAAATAAGTGTTTATTAAGTATTGTTATTAGATGGGGAACCGATAAAGGTTATTTAATTGTGATATTAGTTACTATCTTTGTGGTTCTTGTCTTCTATTGCTAGTCAAGGGTAAAGTATGTCTTCACTCAGATTGTTCAGATACAAAAGTAGAGACTAGCTTTGAAGAGGTTTCAGTTTATTGAAGATGAACAGGAAGGAGATATCCACAATTAAAGTTGATGGTCAATCACAGTGAGTACAAGGTATCCTGCAACACTCTGTGGGTTCACTGTATGTAAGGCCCATAGGCTTCCCTATCGCTAGTCCAGCTATGAAATTCCTACAATTGTGAAGGTTTAAAAGTCTGTGGTATGGTCACCAGATGTCACAACTGAATAGTGTAAGTCCTATCTGTCTAGCACCTGAACCACAAAGGCTCATCCACTTCCAAATGTTTCTGGTTCTCTCCCCTCTACATAATACCAAATCTCGTATACTAACCCTTTATCGTTTTTATGTATAGCTGTATCCCTTCTGCAGTGCTGCCTCTGGCAGCCAAGGCTCCCCGTGTGAACACTGATACTAGGGTCCTTTAGGAGGCACAAAAGGTGTGGGGGTGCCCGTAACTGTAGCTTACCATGGTAATAAATCAGTCTAGACGAAGATGCCGCCTCTCACAGCATACTCAGGTGGCAAGGTGAGTACCACCAACACTTCCCCATGCTCAAATGGTATGGGTTTACCGGCACTGTCACTTAAATACACAGTGGCCTGTCTGAAAGACGTCCGTCTCATATTGTGAAACACATGAGTTGTGGGAAGGAGATGGTCTGCATGACTTTGTTGGTAGTTCTGTTTACTGCCATTTGTTTCAGGAGAGGAGCTTCTGTGTCACTCACAAGTCCGTGTTTAATGAGATCAGGGTGCCATTTCATAACAACTTATGAACATTTAAGGCTTATATTTCTTTGCAGAAACCAGATACGCACACAATAATATTTCTGCGTACTGTTCGTAGGACAGCAAATGTGTATGTATCTTGCAATTATCTGCGACATGCAATTTAGTGTTCATAAATCATTTTTAATTTTCCAAAATATTTTTCATCATGAAGTGGTAAGGCCATGATGATAAATGGGGTCGCATTTAAAAGCTTATGTTATAAGAAATCCAGGGCTGAAAACCATTTTAGAATCGGTTAAGAAATCATGGAGCTAATACAGAAAAACAGAAAATTATTTAAAATCCCATCTTTTGTAATTTGTGAATATTTGTGTCCGTACACTGTTCGTAGCAAGCTATTTTTGACATTACGTACACTTTTGCCTACTAACACTATTTGCGTACAAATCCAAAGTTAACCATGAGACTTACACACAGTTATAGTGGAACAGCGCCCAGAATAGATGTAGACCGTGTGGTTCCTATAATTCACATTTGTGATTTGAGTAGGTTCGGTCTTCCATGTTATGTAGGTGCGTTCACCCATCCCCAGCTGATAAGACACCTCTTCTGGTATGATGATCATATTGTCGTGGGGGATGTTTATGAATGTTTTCATGGTGTAATGACAAACTCTGCTTATATGGTTCAGGACATCAATGAGTTGTTGGTTGTTTTCTACATGACCATCTTGCATGCATAAAGTTTTGTAAGACCTTTCACAGGGAAAAATCTTCTTTGCAATCTTGTCTGGTGAGTGTAAGAGGTAGATCACCATAGTTCTCGAAACTGTTTTTCGCCTAGGCATGTGTTCTCACCTTCAGCCATGGGTCACAGACGCGATGGGGGAGTGGGGTGGTTAGGTCGGATTTTATTGTCAATAGCTGCCACTATTTCAGTCTCATCAATGCTCAGTTGAATGTAGGGAGCATTATTAGGCATTTCTTTTTCATCAGGAAGCAGAGTTTGTCTTTTTCAGGTCCCCTTTTAGTGTTACCTTCCATGGCTGACATATTTTACCAAACCGAGCGATCCTGCTCTGTTCAAGTTCATGTGTCAAGATGTCACTAGTGGGCAATTCTTTTGCTGACAGGGTCTTTCCCTTGATCAAGTAGAAGTAACCACCTTTCACTTTATGCCACTTTGTGGGAAGAGTTATCAAGCTGCACATACTTAGCCAGGAGGACATATTGAAAGTGTTGAACTTGTCCAGTAACCTTTCCACTTAACAAGGGCTTCTTGTTTTACACCTTTTCCTCAGTATTTCAACATTTTTTCTATTGTGTACCTGTTTCTAGGAGTGACTTTGACCCTCTGAACCTGTTGGGGATAAAACCACCCTTTTATTTCCTCTTTCATAGCATCCTGCATTTCATAACCTCTCACATAATAATGTTTTGTCACTGTGAAAATTTCCTCACTCCAGTTAGGTTCATATCCTCTATTGAAGATTTTCTTCTTCTTGAGGAGCCTAACTTTAGTCAGAGGTTTTAAGAGCATGCTGTTGTCTTTTTCTTTCATCTCTTTCAAGTTCACTTTCTGTTATATAATTGTTAAAACAGATTCTCAGAGTTTGATTTGTTGATGTCCACAAGTCTCCCTCCGATAGTACTATGACCAGTGAAGTCGAAGAGTGTATAAGATCTTGGAGGATATCCATGTCAGTGTAACTCTCCTTGTGAGTGAAATAGCAGAACATCTTACCTAGGAGGGTCGCGGGTCGCGGGTCAGGGGTTACTCCGGGAACCACCCTTTTTGCTTTTAGCTTTTCTCAATTTGAGCAATTACCTTTTGGCTTTACCAGGTAAAAGGTTTTTTTTTCAAATATTGCTTAAAGAATAAAGTACCCACGTTCGCACAAGCATCTAACACTTTATTCCTATTTCCCACCTCTTAATTTCCCATCTTTTCCTATTTAGGTTTTACCTTTTTTGGAGACACAAAAAGTCCAAAGCTCAAAGCCCTTAACCTTCTACTCTTTTGGCTTTTGCTTTTTTGCATCAAGAATGTTACTTTAGGGCTCCACTCCCATTTATGCATATTCATAAGTAAGTAGGATATAGTCCTTCTGGAGCCACACACTCGTGGGCCGTTCATACACTATCTGATGCCCTGGGGTATACATACCCAGGGTATACAGGACTTTAGTAAGGAGGGCAGCCAATCAGAATCAAGGCAGTCCTTAGGTAGGTATGCCAATGTATCCCACCACTACAAAAACATAGTCCATCTATGAAGAGCCTACTAAAGGGATTTTAAGTAATCAAATCAACATAGAATCATTAATTATAGAGTTTGTAGTTTAGAAAAAAGTGGTAAGATGTATTCCAATAGAAAAATAAGTTGTATGGAGGGGGTATGGGGGTTATAATACCCGGGGTATGGAGGGTAGAATACCCAGGGTATGGAGGGGGTATGCGGTTATGATGGGGTAGTAGTGGGTATATAAATATATAATTATAGTGTACCCAGGGTATGGAGGGGGTAGTATACCCAGGGTAGGGAGGGAGTAGTGTACCCAGGATATTGAGGGGGTAGTGTACCCGGGGTCTGGAGGGGGTATAGTGTACCTAGGGTATGGAGGAGGTAGTGTACCTAGGGTATAGAGTTCCAGAATTGAGCCAGATAGAGCCTTGGGGAGCTGCCTTGAGTTAGCATACCCTGGGTCTTTACAGATTATACCCTGGGTCTAAAGTTGGAATTTAACTAGACCCAGGGTCTTTGCTGTCTGTACCCTGGGCTTACTTCCAAAAATTGAGCCCTATTCCCTTATTTAAATATAAAACTTCTTGGTTTTCCACATAGCATGGCCTTCCTCAACTATATACTGTACACTACATCTAATACCCCCTCCATACCCTGGGTACACTACCCCTTCATACCCTGGGTACACTACCCCCTCCACACCCTGGGTACACTACCCCTTCATACCCTGGGTACACTACCCCTTCATACCCTGGGTACACTACATAGCAAGGGGAGTTACTGGGGAATCCCATCTGTCCTTAGAAGGGAATCCTCATCCCTGTAGAATTTCTAATAAGGGTTATGCTCTCTCACCCAATTTATATATATTTGGCCCAATGCAACTCATAATAAATTGAAATATATATTCATCTACAACCATTTTGTAATTCAGGGAATTGCTGAGTTACTTTAGAGGGAATTCCCATAGCTGTGAGATAGCAAGGGGAGTACTGAGTAGCTCAACATTCAGGGAATTCACAAAAATAAGTTCTTTTCCCGAATAACTCCCTTAAACCTCAACATTTTTAATTTTTTACTTTTGACATATTTTCAGAATGCTGATGTGAAGGTTATTACACAAAAAAATAGCACTTTGTGAATTCATGTGCAAGGTTTCCTTTAATGAAGGAGGTGAAAGTTTAAAAAATCCCATTCTAAATGAAAAAGGGGTCTTTTTGAGGCAAATAATTCCAGGGCTCATGCAAAGCATTTACATTTTGTAGGCATACAAATCGCCTCTATTTCTAAAAAGCCTTACCTAAATCAGAACAGTACTGAAATAATATACTCAAGATCTGTCTGTTACCATGGAAGCAAATAGTTATCTTGAAAGAGGATTACGCAAAGTTCACCCCACATACACTTTCAGTCACAAAGAACAACATCACTACATCATCAATTATGTCACCAAATAAAAGTATTTGTTGCTATTGGTATCTGACTGATTTCAACTCATTTGGTTGGGTGGGTATTGCGGGTTTCTAATAGTATGGTATTGTGCCTTCTCATAGATAGCCCTGGCGGCCCTTAACAGTGAAGAGATAAGTCAGATAAGGCCTGCGTTACTATGGTAGCAGAATGGGGTGGGGGGGGGGGGGGCGGGGGAGTTACAGCCAACAAACGCTGGTAATGAAAAGTGGACTAAGTGAATTTTATTTGTTTGTAAAATTGAGAAAATAAAAGTTTCTGTCATATTAAATTATTCTCAAATGTAACTATCAAACGTTCTGTGCCAAAGTTTTAAAATGTAATATTTTGTGTAGTGACGCCTACAGCACTAAAATGCTACTTCCCTGCACTGACTCCGCACTGGACACGAAGGGGTGTCTTAAAAGCCGGTGATCCATGACTTGACATATTTCAAATCGACAAAAAAAAAGAATGTCAAACTGATTTCCGGACCAACGTGTGGGGGGGGGGGGTCCTGAATTGGTCCTAAAATCAGCCCAGAATCAGTCCTCTCCAAATGATCCATGGTGAAGGTGAAAACGGATTATTTCCTTGTATCCTGGATCACAAATTAATAGGAAAACAGTGAAAAAATAAATGGTTCATTAAATTATCAAAATTGTGGAAATATTTTTACATTGCTAATGCATGCCTGGCAACATTGTTACTTCTCCTGAAGAGATCATGCGCCTCTTAAAAGACATTAACATCTCTAAGTCCTCAGCTATAGAGGGTATCTCATCGAGGGTTCTAAAAGATGCGCTTATTCATTTATTAGATAAGTTTACCTATTTGATAAATAAGTCACTAGATGATTGCATCTTTCCCACAGAATGGAAAACTGCAAACATTATTCCACTACCTAAATTGGGTGACATGACTCAACCTGGCAATTATAGGCCTATCTCTCTTTTACCTATCCCCGGTAAAGTAGCTGAAAAAATAGTACATAAACAAATTTTGCACTACTTGGAATCCAATAACATACTTATTGAAAATCAAGGTGGTTTTAGGAAAAATAACTCTACGATAAATTCTGTTGCAAATTTCTTGAACAGTATATACTCTGCAATCAATAATAGGCAAATCTCGCTAGCTACCTTCCTTGATTTTCAAAAGGCTTTTGATACAGTGAATCATGAGATCTTGTTTAGAAAAATGGAATTCATGGGAATCAAAAATAAGAATCTAGCTTGGTTTAAAAGCTATTTACATCATAGAACACAATGTACGTTAACCAATGGATCGAAATCTGATGCAAACTTGATAACATGTGGAGTTCCTCAAGGATCTGTTCTTAGTCCATTACTATTTCTCATTTATGTAAATGATATGCCTGAGGAATGTAGACATTGCGATATATTTCTTTATGCAGATGATACAGTATTGTGTACCAGTGACCTGCATATTGACACAGCAAAGCGTAATTTGCAGTCTGACCTTTCATAAATTAGTACTTGGTGTAATCGTAACAAGCTTTCGATAAACACTAAAAAAAGACAAAAGGTATGCTTTTTGGCTCTAGACCTAAACTTAAGAAAACCAAATGTGAGCAGGTTGTGCTTAATGACACTAATCTAAGTATGGTATCACATTACAAATATCTAGGAGTAATCTTGGATTCTGATTTGTCTTTTACAAAACATGTAAATAATGTAATTCGAACTGTTTCTTATAAAATCAATTCACTGGCCAAAGTAAGGCATTTTCTAGATGGAAGGTCAAGTCTACTCATTTATAAGTCAATGATTTTGCCATATTTTGATTATGGAGATATTATTATACATGAATACAACTAATGTTTTGATTGATAAGCTCCAGCGATTGCAAAACAGGGCCATCAAAATTTGTTTAGGGCCTAATGTTGACAGACCAACAATTACTTTGCACAGAGTTCCTAGAAGATAGGAGGCAAGCGCATCTATTGAACTTTATGTGTAAAAAGAGAAATGTAGATAAGCTCATTGATATGAAAAAAGTTAAAACTAGAGCTCGAGATGCTCCATTATTTTCTGTTACAAAACCAAATTGTGAAAAATATAAGGAGAACGTTTATTACAAGGGTTCTGTTGCTTGGAATAATTTGCCAGTTAACATTCGAAACATTGACTCTTTCAATACTTTTAAAAATCTGCAAAAAAACTTGATGTTACCACAATGATAGTATGTTAAAGTCACAGAGTATATACAGCAAGTCTTGAATGTATGCATGAATGTATGTTTTTGTTTAAAGTGTCATATGGTTAAACACCCATGATCTGTAACTTACCAATTATATTTACCTTTTGTAGTTTTTATACTCTTTATAGTTTTATAGTTTTATAGTTTATATCTGTAACTCTTGTAGTATTATAGCCAACTGGAGCTACAAAGAAAACCAGTACCCACTGATGTAGTTTCAGTATAAATAAAGAATGAAAAAAAACAAAAAAAAACATCAATCTATGTTAAGCCACGCCCCGCGAGACTCATCGGACCAATCAGAATGTGTTTCCGTTACTAGGCCCCTCCCCTTCCGTCGCCTTGTCCAATCACAAGAATGGCATGAAAAAATAGGACAATCGGCCCAGGGTAAATATGCAAATGAAAAATAATAATGAAAAAGAAATTAGCGGAGTTGTTATACCTTGTACTCTGTAGAAATAGTAGCTTCCAATTAACTTATTAAGTTCAGATGTAAGCCACATATATAAGTACTTAATGTGTGTTCATTATAGATTTGTGTAATTTACAATAACAAATAAGATAATATATTTAATAAGCGTTTTGTTTTCATTATGATCTATACGAGAGTGTATAAAAAAGGGAAGTAGGCCACCACAACCTCATTACGACCTAATTATAGCTCCCTAGACATCAAGTAATCATTTTCTAGATGTCACATGACCTAGATTGACCTAATTATAGCTCTCTAGACGTCACATGATTGGTCCCTAGACATGCCCTGTACATCATGTGACCTAGATTGACCTAATTATAGCTCCCTTAACATCATGTGATCACTCCTTCGACATCACACGACAGCTCCCTAGATTCAGATTAGACAAGCTTAAGGAAATCTAGGTCATCATGACCTTGCTTTCATTTCCTCTGATTAAGCTATGAACCTATTTTCTGGCTCATCTAGGTCAAAGTGTCTAAGTGACCTACTTACACCAATTCTCATTGCGCCACTCCCCATCCTAAATACTACTTTTATCATTCAGCCATGTCTCGCAGAAGCATATGATATCTTATCCAAGATATAATGAGAAAACCTCATCCTTCTGTTTAAAGATATTATCAGAGCAATATGTACAATCACTGACCATTACTTGGTCTCACTTCACCACTACCCATAGACCATAATGTTGTTCAACTTTTCTCTTTTTTCCTTATTTGGGGCACCTTATAGTAGAGCGGCCAAACTCAAAAAGAGCCTTATTTAAGGAAAAAACCCAACCCGAGGTAAAACAAAGCATGACATACATCATTGGATGGGTAAATATCTGAACTTCATGGCCTGATAGTTTGTACTTAAAAAAGTGTGTTCGGGAACATGGTTAATGACTGGTTTCCATGGCAACCATCCAAAAATCAGGTAATTGTCAAATCAACAGTAATTTCGGCATAGCTTCCTTAATTTTCAAGGTAGAAGCACAAGTAAGATATCAGAATCAAGCATTCCTAGAGTTCTATGGGATAGAAGTTTGAAATTGGTTGTCTTGGTTACTGGGTTGCCATGGTTACCAAAAATAACTCCAAAATTGACCATAATTACAGTTTCTCTTCTCTTCTTGTTACCATAGAAACCGCAAATATGAGATTATGAAGACACAACATATCTCATTTCAAGAGTACATATCCCTTCTACATGGAAACAAGTTTTTTTTTTGTCAAAACAATGATATAGAATGCAGTAAATGACTGGTTTCCATGGAAACAACTCAAAATTCATATTTTTTCAAATTTAGCAGTATTTGGGCAGTGTCTCTCTTAATATACAAGATAGAAACACAAATGGTATGTAAAATTGAAGCACTCTGAGAGTTACAACAGATAAGAAACTGAAATTGGTTGTTTCTGTTACCGGTTGCCATGGTGACCCAAAACAACCTCAAAAATGACCATCTTTTTCACTTTCCTTCCCATTTCCATTTCCATGGCAACCAAGAACATAGATTTTAAGGTATGACAGAGTACAATCTATCTTATCTGAAGTGTATTAGTCTATTGTGTGTAGATTTGGGGGTTGTACTGAAATATCATGAGCATAAGATATAATAAATGACTAGTTTCCATGGCAACCACCTCAAAAAATTAAAGGTTTCTTAAAATAACAAATAAAATGGCCATAAATTCCTTAATAATCAAGATAGAAGCACAAGTGAAATGTCAAATTAAAGCACTCTGAGAGTTCTATTGAATGGTATATTGAAATTAGTTGCCTTGGATACTCAGTTGCCATGGTAACCACAAATTACCTCAAAATTTACCATAAATTTGGGTTTCCCTGCTGTTTCTGTCACCATAGCAACAATAACTTTAAGGTATAACCAACCACCAACTATTGCATCCTAGGGGTAAGTACTCTTCCTTAAAGATTTGGGTGATTTATTTCAAAACCATTGTAGGAAATATGGTAAATGACTGGTTTCCATGGGAACCACCCAGAAATAAGGTTAGCTAAAATTCATCAGTATTTGGGCTATATCTTTCCTAATATACATGATAGAAACACAAATGCCATGTCAAATTGATGCACTCAACAAATTTTATGGCATATAAGACTGAAATGGGTTGTCTTGATTAGCCAGTTGGCATAGAAACCAAAGATGACCTCAAAATTTATCATAATTTTGTTTTCCTTTCATTTCTTTCAACATAGCAACCAGTAGTTTCAAGTCCAAGAAAGTACAGCTTATAATATCTAAAGGATGTATAGATCTAACTATAATATTAGTCGAGTATTGACAACATCAAGTGCTGGGCTATTTCTTAACTCAGAAAAATGCCCATTGAATAGGAGAATCCTTTATATTCATTTTTCCTGACACTGTGATTTTACAACCAGTATACATCGCATTTTGATTAAGATGTATATTACACATGAACTAGGTGATCATCTTTACCGGGGTACTGTAATGGTGCAGATTATCCGCTTATTTTGTTGATACTGATCAAGATTTATTAACTCTGAGAAGGCTGGTTATTCAGATAAGAACTTGATTTGTATATATTTGATTATCTAATGTATTAATTGAATCTGTTATATATATCTTGTCACCTACATGGAAGATCATTAGTCATAATGAATGTGGTTAAATAATAATCTCATCTTTAGTCTCAAGAAAGAGGTTTGAAGGATAGTCATCATAAGGATATGACAGTATATATGCTTGATTTGACAACCAGCTAGTATCTCTTACATTAAGGCCCAAACATGTACATAAAATATGTCTAAGATCCCCGTAAGGTTTACTTAAGATGCCCCTAAAATGCACCTACAAGGTGCCTAAACCCATATTCCACTGTCTGTTTAGGATCCATTTGGGTGCTCTTGCACCACAAGCAATATATATTTACCCTCCTTATATAAAACGGCACGAAAACGAGATTTGCTCCATGGTACGCCATGTTTTTACGCTGGTATCAGCCTTCCATAATACCTTAGGGCTTAGACTGTTCCACCTGCCGCATTGAATCCAGCGGAGGGAACTCACGGCCTAAAGAGATTCATATTTCAATTTTTGCCTGTTTTTTAGAAGGCATGTATGACCTCGCCATTCTTAATCAATACAGATACACTAATGATGTCCATTTAAAAAAAAGACGCCATTTTCGTTTAGTGGTTTTCATGCCGTTGCAATATCCGGAAGAGACGGTAACCCAGTTTTTCCACTCTTTGGCCGTCCACGCACCAGCATTGGATTTTATGTTGGTTACGACCAGGTCATCTGGTAGTCCTTGCTTGAACTTTTCCAGGCGTTCATCAATAATGAGTATCTTCTGTTTGGTCACTGCTCCAAGCTTTTCCCACATTTTCCAGGTTTTCTTGGCTGTACCTGAAATAGATTGAGCAAAACATTTGGGCATTAGTCTAATAAACGCTGACTAGAGTGTTCTAATTAAAATAAAGACAGTCAAATTCCTCAATAACAAATATAAGTGTATATGAAATGATTGTTCCTTGAAGACTCACCAAGTAGGACGCTGTGCATCACATCGATGGAGAGGAATCTGTAAATACAGTAACAGGATAGGGACGGTTTTAGCAGGCGATGGTGCAAACCAACCGGCCCTATACAGGACGATGCCACCTCTACAACCAGGGGCGGATCCAGGATCTTGAAAAAAAGGGTGGTATTGGAAAATTTTCACCTGGACCCCTTTGGGGCAGGAGTTTTACATTAAAAAAAATCTAAATTTGGGCAAGAGTGGGGGGGGAGGGCGCATACCTGGCACGCCCCCCCCCCCCCCTAAATCCGTGCCTGACAACTACAAATGCACTAATGGCTAAAAATTTGGTATACGTAATAAATGATGAAAGTCGAGGTTTGATGTAGGTTACGAGGTTCATTTTAATTTTAACCTACTCGATGGGATTGAAGTAGGACAGTTCCAGGAATGGGGTGTAGCGAACTCCATATTTCTTCTCCAGAGCCTTCATCTCCTTGCATGTACCGGCTGCTCTGATGTTCTGAATTTGCTTCCTATGACGGGCCCACGTGCGCATCGGCCATAAATGCATTTCGAAACCAGAATAGTTTCACTTGGGTTTGCCCTTGAAATTCTTCCGACACTTGGAGCATCCCTTATTGGCTGCGTGCAACAGAAACCCACATACCTTTCTGGCGGCGGGCAGGTCAGCGGCCACGTTCATCAGTGCAACCTTCACGCGTTTGCCCAGGGGCCATTCAAATGATCTTAAGACCATTCCGCGTCTCCAAAACACCTTCAGTTCCTCCACCAGAGGCTGCAAAACCGTCGATAGGTCTGCAGGTTCCTTTGGGAGGTTTGGAATCATGCCAAACAGTATGACATTCTCGATTTTGTAGCGCTCTTCCCTGGGTAAATTAAGAACCGTTAGATAAATACCGCCAACAGAACAGGAGCTCTTCTTAGAGAATGGTTGGAACCAATCAACATTAATCTGCAGAACCAAATTGTCATTATCTCCTAAAAACCCGTAATCTACAAACCTTTGCCATACAGACCCATCATAAATGTCACCGTAGAATCCTTCTGGAACTTTCCTGTGTCTCCACTGCTTACATTTCCTCTCGAATCTCGGGCGCTGAAGCATTTCTTCAAGACTAAAAGCCAAGGGTTTGTAGCAGTAGGTGACAATACCCACATATTGGATTTTCCCACCTACCTTGACTCGTTTGAAGAGTTCTGTGCCACATGGTTTATCTTCATTGAAAACCTTCTTTGTGCATCGCCGGATTCTCTGAGTGCTATTTGGGCCTGTGTACAGCACCTGGCGAACATTGTGATAAAAGGTGTAACACTTGGAGCAAATAGTCGTCTTGGAACGAACTATCTCCTACTCCCAGCCACTTGTATACCTTGTACATGGTTGTAGGGAAGACATTACGAATCACACGTGCATATTCTTCCTTTCCACCTAGGGACAGTACTTCACATACAAGCGCAAGTAATGTTGTGAGGGCCGTGTCACTCATGAAGTTAGCAATCTGCCACTGCAAAATGAAAAAAACAGTCCATGTAATGATACTTTGAATTTCTTTACCGTGTCGACCAACCACTGGCCGTTCGCGTGGACATACCTCGCCTGTGTCATTGAGTTGAGCGATTACCATCTGGTCTAGGGAAGATAAATCAACCTTGGACGATGAAGATCTGTTCAGTGGGGGGACTTGATGTATGGCAGGTGGTCCAGAAGACCCCGTAGATTGGCTGGGTACATCCTTTGCCGGGCGAATTGGCTTTCCGGACATGTTGGTGTTGGATCTTTTCCTTGACGCTTCTTGTCCCGCGGGCTCCTCAGAAACAGCTGTCGCTTGAGTGGGAACTACAGATAAATCCTCGGTTGGGCGAACTCGCTTGCCGGACATGATGGCATGGGATCTTTTCCTTGAAGCTACCTGTCCGGCGGACCCCTCAGAAACAGCTTTCTCTTTA
Source organism: Lepidonotus clava (assembly GCA_936440205.1). Lineage (NCBI taxonomy): Eukaryota > Metazoa > Annelida > Polychaeta > Phyllodocida > Polynoidae > Lepidonotus > Lepidonotus clava. Next base: position 47,695,440 of record OW387146.1, on the reverse strand, counting down.
CTAGATTCCGCCAACGTAGGGTAGGTAGCAGTGGACTGGTCGTCGTTTCTGTCAGATCCAAACGATTCAGCTTCATTCGGGATGTCTTGATATGGAGGAGCATCTGCAGATCCTGTGAAACAAATGTAGGTTTATAAGTATCACACTAGAACAGACCAGAGAAAAAAATAAGAGTAGCAACACAAGGCATGTATATACTCAAGTTATGAAAAAAAAACAAACTTATAATCAAACGGTTTACACCACTTACTTTTGCTGATTTCCATTCTCTTTCGCATGAGACATTTGTTGCCTCCTTGTTCTTTGTAGTACCGAGTACTAGGTATGGCTTGCGAGCAGGATCAACACCATTTATAGGTACCCCTATTCATGGCTTTGTAGGCGCGTAGCTGCTCCATGGAAAGGCTTGCGAGCCCTACCATAATGCTGATGATCTAATAACTGTGCAAATAAGGTAATAGTTAGATGGTCTTATACGTCATATGCGGACGCAGAAAGGTAACATATAGGCTTGGTGTAGAGGTCGGAAGTTGCTACCAACCGAGAATGCCGGACCAGGGCAACCTAGGTCCCTTGTTTGAGCCGTGGGAATTTCCAAACTGAGAATGCAGCATTCATGGGGAATTCTCAGTGGCTGATGTACAACGGTTCACAAGCCGACCGGTGGTTCATATATATATATAGATAGATGCGCCGTTGCATTTACCAAACATTATTCCAAAGTGAGCACTTTATATAACCCACTGTCTTTATCAGAAAGACAGTGACATCCAACCGGGTCTCTTGATTGGATTCCTTGCCGACCCACAGACTGCGGGACAAGCTTAAGATGAAACTCTTTTCAGGTGAGTTGGACTTATGCATTACAAACGGTACAACCATAACATTTAAAGGACATAATGAATCTGAACCCCCAAATTGGTTTATAGTCCAGGGGCCTTTGTCAAAAAAAGAGCAAATGCATGTTTTTTGTTCAAACTGATCTTAATTGTACCTAGATATATTCCTCTGACCCTCTAGTATTGGGAAAGTTTTGGTGGCATTTTTACTTTTGAATATTAGTGCAAGATATTGACCTCTCAAGGTCACAAGGTCAGAAATCCTCTATTTTCCTCTATTTGTTGACCGTGTCCGTGATATAGATTCAATCTTTAAGAAAACATATACAAAGCAATATCTGAGGCCTATGTTATTTTCTAGATACCTTTGATTAATGAAAGTCAAGGTCTAGGTCATTTGAAGAAGCTGTAAAGGGTGAAAAATGTTACAAAAGTTAACCTCATGTTACACTGTTCTCATTTATTTCATATCTTTAAATGAATCATAGTAAATAATGAAGGAAAGTAATAGTCAACAATGTTTACGCCATAAAAGAACAGCAATTTCAGATTAAAAGTGAACAGTTTTCTATTTATTGACAATTTAAGAAAAAAAGAAGAAATTATGGAAAATATCAGAAAATTCTTCAAGCTTTAAAATGTTGCTGTAATCTTACATAGGCATATATTTCTTGATGTAATGACCTCTTAAAGGTCAAGGCCATTCATATATATAAAAAATGTGAAATATTTTCAAGAATAGAAGTCACAAGAACTAAGATATATATTACATAGTCAATCTGCCAAGTCCCAAAAAGTGAACTACAAAGCAATTCAAAGTTACTTTTGTTCATACCAATATATTTTGAAAAAAGAGGGTAGTTATCACCAAAATTAGGATTCTGATGGTTATACCTTATAATTTGATCTTCAAGGTCACCTACAAGGTCATCAAGGTCAAATTTATAAAAATGTAGTGTCTACTCCTGGCTTTCAGGAAAAGTCAAGATAATTGAGTTGTGCTGTTCCAATTAAGTTATACAAGCACTTTGGTCTTCAATTTAAACATGGACATAGAAGAAAACTGAATACAAATGTCTAATTTTTCTCAAATCTCCTGCGTCATTTTTCTAATGTACATATTGACCTTATAGATACTATTTTTATGCTTAGGAGTATTAAAACATGATGAATTAAGACAAAAGTATAAGTTATTTTATCCTTTGACCTTGAAGATGGCCTTCAAGGTCCCAAAAGCCAAATAAAGTTTCTGTTACATTCTAGATACAAAACAAGGCTGTGCTCTGTGGAGTATGTGGTACAGTAGGCCATACAAAATGTGCTTTAAGTTACATCATACCTTATTTTATCATGTATAGTAAGAGAAATAATGTTTATTTACTAAGGTTTTATACTTATGATTATTAAAAAGTAAAAATGTCTTTTAATCATGGATCAAATCTAGCGTTTGCTCAATATCAACACATAATTGTTGTAGTCCAAACTTATCTAAGATAAAACTGAACTTCCCAGCTTTTCATGACTATCACATGACCCATTAAGTTAATTATACAAGTGGCATCTTGCTATACTGACTTGTAAACTAATTACCTATTACCAAAATACATAAGGTTCATAGTTAAAGTATACTCTGAAAAAACAGCCCTTTGCATTAGACACTACTCTATAGTAATGTTTAAATCACAATTTACAATGCATTGAGATAGACCTAAATTCACCAGGAATGAATGAACTTTGACATTTCTTAGAGCTAATGCACAGGTAAGTTCAAATCTTAAAAAAATAAATTTGTCCTTGCTGACTTTGGAAGTCACTTTTAAGGACACAGCTCAGTGTGGTATCCACAAAGGTCTTGTTCTATGCTCATTGCCTTGCTAATATGATGAAAAAGGTATGAATTGGCTTAAAATGCATGATTGTATGAACAAATTTGGTATTGGCCTATGTATTTTAAGGTTTGCTGAGAAAAGAGCAAAAACACTCTAGAGAGGCTGTACATTCATGTTTGAATTGAAAGTTACAGTGGCTCCTGAAGAAAAACTATCAATCATAATATCACATACTTTAGATTTCTTGAAAGGTATTTGACTATAGATTTGAAATAATTGATAAAATAATTATGATCTTTGTGACCTTGAAAGTGACCTTCAAGGTCAAATGTTTGTGTGGGTTTCACCCCTATCTTTTTACCTGGAATATTCTTGAAACCACTAGCTAGAATTATTGCCATTATCTAAAAATGCCTATAGATATTTCATTTATGGTTTTGGCGGGTTGACTACAAGGCAAAAAGAGAGTTAACTTCTAAAGTGGCCTTTAGATGACCTTTTGCCCTTGATAAATGACCTTTGCATTACAGAATTAAAATAAAACATGTATCCTTTTACATTTAGCTAATTTCATTTTGTACCCTTTACCAGTAATTTATGTTTTATGATTTTTTTACATTATTTTCATACTTTCTTTCTTTGATGACCTTGGAATGTACTTCAAGGTCAAATGAAAAAATGCCACCAAAACTTTTTGTAATCAGAACAATCCATAGATAAAAGATTATCTTGGTAGAAAGACCTTCTAAACGAAACATAAAACTTTACATAGGCCCCTGAACTATTACCTTTATTGGCCACACCAGGTCTTTTACTGTAATGTACTGAGGAAATTTGAGTTTGTATAAGTTAAAAAATGCCCCTTAGATCGGTGTACTTTTAATTGACAGTAATTGATTTCCCCCCTTTGGTTGTCAATATTTCTAGTCTATATCTACGGCCCATTGGTCCTGCTCTTGCTGGAAGGCGACCTGAGTGGAGCTCGAAATATTAAGCCCCTGTGAGGCAGCCGGTTCATGGAGCGGTAGAGAGACATAACCAAGGTCAACGACACCAGGTCAGCAAGAAAAGGGGTTGTCAACAACGATGGAAGACCTAACAACAGAGAAACATTACCTTTAATGACCCCGTTGCCTTACCACGAGCGATTGGAGTCCATGCTGAACCAATATGGGACTACCGTAGAACCAAGAGCTGCAATAGAAGAACAGGAACAAGAGAGTCTCTGTGAAAATTGCAACACCTTTATTTGAATCCAATTCTACTTGCTTATGGTAGTCGTCTCTCTATTGGCACTGGCCATCATGATTTGGGGTTGTGCAAGAGTAATATGCAAACAAGATAACTTTAAGGTTTACCTCCTCGTGTCAGGCACCCAGAATGTGTGGATTCAACTTGCTACGTTCCCGGGACATTGCACCGACTATGTGTTTATCACAGAGGGTGATCTTTTTCTTAACATAGAATGCGACTTGTTCCTAGGAGGAGACTATACACTTAGTACGGACATTAACGTCATAGACAGCAGAACAGACGGAGAATCGACACTGGAAACGTCAGTCAAAGTGAATCCTGTGACAAACTTCTTCTTAAGAAGACTGCTAAAGCAACAGATTCTGCGCTACAACTTGGTTATGGTTGCAGCAGGTGAGCCAGGTATACTGGTGACACTTACCTATGACCTGGACACAAATACATCGTCTTCATAAAGTGTCCTTGAAAATAACATTATTACCTCGACGACTCCAACTTGTAAATTGGGAACTGCAACTTGAGTGGGTCCCTAATATGCAATAAATGTCCAACTGAAACTTGCCTTCTACTCCGCCATTCGAGTTTTGTTTTAAGATTGAATTATTCATTCGATCATTTGGTAACTGTACGATACAATGAGCACTAGAGAGTGCACCGTAGGTACCGCGTGCGTTTTTTTTATTGCATTTGTTGGGTTGCGGTTTTCTTCTTTTCCACCCACAACAGATGTACAGGAATGTACAGTAAACATTTATTTCCACACTGGGCTAATGAGTGGACTTGGTGGAAATATAAGTTTCATTGGCGGGTAATCAATCGCAGTGGGGCGCATTAATTATTGTTTAGAATATTACAAAAGATAGGGAGAAAGGAGTACGCATTGATTTGAAAAAGGCTACTTCATGCGTATACAATACGTGTAGCTAGGTGCATGAAAAGGTGATTTGTATAAATAACATTATCGTAGCTACAAGAACTCATAAGTTAAAAGTATCCCTTATCTACGCTCGGGACTTATTTTTTTGAGCGGCGCCTTCCGTTGACCCAGGTCGGTAGGCGCGTGGTTATATAAGACTCCACCCACGCTTGACCTAATTAATTCCTGACTAACACGACCGGCGCGGACGAGCAAAAGAGCATTACATTCGACTATCAGTGCGAACATCCAGAAATGGCATTCAACCACAAATACTCTACATCAGGAGTAAGATGAGTAAATGGGAAATGGATGCGATTGATTATAAAAGATGCGCTAGACTTTAAATAACTCCTTTAATTTGTGGGCTTCGGGAAAAGTCACGTTCTGAGTAAAGAACAGTATCTAGGTCACTGCTGAACTGAACAGCTGATCCATGTTTACAAGATGGCCCACTAAGCAAACATGGGCTGAGGCTTGCCTTTTCCGAGACCTATAATCTGTCTTAGCTTGTTAAGAGAGGAGTGACTTCGATTAATTCTTAGCATTGCCATTGATGACCACGATATTAAGCAGAGTATAGGTGATTTGCCTATTGAGCGTAAGTTTTATTGAAATGCTGTTACTCTTGTTTCAGACCATACCCCGAGACACCGAAGCGGCCGAGGACGCCGGAGACACCGACGGCCCCTTTAAAGTCGAGACGACGACCAAGAATGGTTGAGGCTCCAACTTGAGATGAGAATGTGTCACCTGGGCTGACACCGTCGGACAACACAAGCTTCACGAGGTAATTTCTTTTATTTATTTCTTTTTTTAATTTTTATTGTCACTATTATAAAATACGTAACTTATTCCTAGGCGTCGATGTGAGATGAGTTGAGAATTAACCCCATTAAATTAGTACCATCTTTATTGCAGTGCGGATCTCTTCGGCTGCAGCCCAGGGAATGGTAGTGTGCACAGCCATTCTGACTGGGAGTGCTGCCTATGTGGGGAGCAACCCTCAAAGGTAAATGTTAAAATTATATAGCCAGTTAAGAAAATTAGTTATAACAGTCTTCACTGCGTGGGTCCATGCAAAAATTATGTGTGGCTTGGAGGAGGAATTATCGTCTGTTGGATAGTCTGCAACTAACTTGACTAAAAAAGATGAGATCAATCGACACTCTGCCACTATTGCCTGCGGTTTTACTCAATACTTATATTCTAATCATTCCTTTAGGTAGACCGAGACTACCTGACAAATGAGCGGGACATCGACATGGATGCCTTCGATGAAGACACGAGTGTGATTGCTCCGCGTGGTATATTCTTCGACACCAAATATAGGTATGTATGACTGTTATTATTGCTTTTACTACATTTGAAATTACAACAATATTCTAATATCAAGTGTAAGGGAAAAACTGATTCCATGTTGTTATTAATATTTCTAGACAGATTTATACCATATTCCACATAAACCCTAGTTTCAAATTAAAACTGGTTCTGTTATATAGACCATCCCACATTGCCTCTACAGAGTTTACCTTATGTGCATCTACTGCCAAGCAGTATTCCACCAAGCGTGTGGGCAGTATGAGCCAGCTCAGATCATGGCGTCGGAGATCATATGCGACAAGTGTGCAAATGAATAGGTATGTTCAAGATTTGGAACCCATATACACGAAGGTGATTAAAGTATTTGTTTAGATAATTATTGTGCTTTCAGATATTGATGTTGGTGATTAAATGAGTGACTGCTATATGTTGTTTGTATTCCAGAACCGCTACCTGAGATGCCTGGACCATTCATGAAGAGGGAGGGAGCGAATGCACGATGCTAGATGCGGAGAGTTTGCAGACTAGGATATATAATATTCATAATAAACTATAATTGCTTGTATATATTTATCTACTGTTTACTTAATTTATGTAAACATCATTATAAGTTATAAAAAAGTGCTTGTACAAAACCGAAGTTATACTGTTTATGGAAAATGTGTTAGTTTCAATAAAAAAATGTACATGTGAAAGATTGACTTTGTTTGAGATTGTTTGAGATTGTTGTTTGGTCTGGACTCATAAAAGGGAGACGGATCGGTTTATAATTAAATAACCAGACAAAAAGATAAGCCTGATTACCTCTGTAGAAACATAGCCGGTCTTGTTTGGAGAGTGTACTGAGAATTAAATGAGAAACTAGAAAACTCTATAAAGACACATACCATTTATACTAAACACTAAAAATTAAAGTGACTGTACATGTCGGGGACTAGCCAGTGTGAGGTATATATTTATCTGAGGGATGCTATATATAACGACCAGTTGGTCACATAAACAAAATAAATTTTTAATGAGAAATAAAACAGACATCGAGCATTAACAGTAATTGCACTACACTGAATTAACTTGTGAAATACAACAGTATTGTAGGGTTGTTGTGAAATACAAGAGTATTGTTTGGTTCAAATGAGTAGTATGCTTTTTTCTTAATGACATTCACCTTGTCATTAAACAAAATAATTGTCGGAAACGGACAAACAAAACATGATCTAAAAATTATTTCATGCTACATTTTAGAATCAACGTCATTTTCAAGTAAGAAGATACGAAAGATTCCTTGTTGGTAACTGGCACTTCAGATTACACAGTTTATTTCTTAAATTTCAACATCTCATGAATATGAATACAAACCCGATGGATTGTCGGTAGAAATTAGAATTGCCGACATTTTAGTTTTAAGCCCATGACACATGCACCAACTGACCCATACCCAACAGAATGTGCCCAGGCCTTGACTTAGCCTAGTCTATAGAAAAGTCTGATTAAACTATCAAGACTGTCTGCCGTAGGGATGCCTATGCCTAATACGCCTTGCTGTATGTGGTTGTATTCTGTGGGAGTATTTGATTTTTTTTTTTTTTTTTTTTTTTTTTTATTTCAACTGGAAAAAGATTAGCATAAGTGCTAGTTTACATCTAACTCCAGCAACGCAGGCTGATGATGAAGTTGTCATAAATCTATATCTTGAAATATAAGAAATATGGATATAAAGAAGTACTACTTTCTAAAGGGATACATAGAAAACACTAACAGTAGTCCATCAGTTTAGCATAAGTTCATACTCTCTCAACTAATTACAAGCAAAAAACAGACAGAACAGGTGGGGAGACCTGAAGACTAATCAATTTTTCTAGCACTAACAAACAGATCTGTGTAATTTGGTACACATAAAAGTCAGCCTGTAGCTGTGATTATAGAGACATTTAACATGTATCACAAACGATGTATCGTCAAAAATACTGCTGCATATACATTGTGGTTTGCATCCATTTCTTTTGAGTATTCTTAAATCTTAGATAGGTATCAATGTTACGTGTTAGCACATTCAATTCATTCCAAGCCATAGCACCCATGTAGAAACAATTTCTTTTGTATTTCTCATTGTTTGGCTTTTGTGTAGTAAACAATATAGCACCATGAGCACGAGTATTGACTCTCCTTGTGTTTACTAAATCTAGGTTTGATTTTTGCTTAAACATAAATAAACGTAAATGTAAAAGTCTGCGTACTTCCAATACAGCTATATTACACCTCTGATGTAGCAAGAAACTTAGGAACATGAACTGGAGACGATACACATATTCTCAAAGCACGATTTTGTAAAGCTTGTAATTTCTTTAGTGTTCCAATATTAGCACCATTATAAATAATATCTCCATATTCAAGTATTGGTAAGATCATAGATTTGAAGATCAGAGATGCTGTGTTAACAGTCATGTATCGTCGTATTTTAGACAGTAAATATACTTTGTGGGAAACAAAACAAATACAATTTTCCAAATGCTTGTTGTAAGTTAAGTTCATATCAAGCGTAACACCGAGATATATATATGACACTACTCTTTCAAGTTTGTTGTTTCCGATAGAAAGATTATGAATTGTAATCTTTTTAGTTTGCGATTTCATGCCAAATATCACATATTTTGTTTTTTTTAACATTTATAGTTAGTCTATTTTTGTCACACCAGTCTTTGTATAATTCCAAATCATTCTGTAGTAGTAGAGTGGTGTCATCAATATCTTTGCCTGTCACATACAAAACAGTATCATCAGCGTATAAATGATAGTTACTATGTTCAAGGATAGATGACAAGTCATTAACATATATGAGAAAAAGCATAGGCCCCAAAATAGAACCCTGTGGGACTCCACAGTGAATATCACAAAATTCAGAAGTCACTCCATTTGCAGTGGTTTGTTGTTTTCTATTACTTAGATAGTTTTTTAACCAATCCAATAAAATGCCTCTAATACCCATTTTATCTAATTTCTTAATCAAAATATCATGCGAGACTGTATCAAATGCCTTTGCCAAGTCTATAATAGTAGCTACAGTTGTAGATTTATTATTAAAACCTGTAAACATGTCATTTGTAAAGTTAGCAATTGTATGTAAGGTTGAAAACCTTTTCTGAAACCACCCTGTTTACTGTCAAGTAAACTGTTGGCATCTAGATGTTGCATGATCTTAATATGGACTAGTTTTTCTATAATCTTAGCTGGCAAAGGCAAAAAAGAGATCGGACGTAAATTAGAGACATCGCTAGGATTGCCACCCTTTTTCAATGGGATTATATTTGCATATTTCCATTTTTGTGGGAAGATACCATTTCCTAAAGACACATCAAAGATATACTTAAGTTGCCTTGGTAGAGCTAGAAAGGCATCCTTCAGAAATTTACTAGATAGATTTGAAACAGAAGTCGCTTTATTTGTTTTGATTTCTTTGCAAATCGTAATAAGTTCCTCTTCCTGTATTACTATATTATCAATGAAGGTATTGGCTACCTTGCCACTGTAATCCCAAGTAGAATCAAATTTTGAAGCAAGCTTCGGGCCAATTTGTGAGAAAAAGGTATTTATATATGATGCTGTCTGTTCTTCAGGAATAGGTTGGTTAGATTCAGCATTGATTAAATTTATGGAGCCAGATTTTTTTTTTTGATCAGGAATAATATCATGAATATTTTTCCAAATTGTTTAGAGTCATGCTGATTTGCAGTTAATTCATCTTTAACAAAGGTAGCTTTAGCATTTCTTACAGCAGTCAAACATTCATTTCTTAATGTTCTTGCAGACTTCCAATCATCCTGATTTTTAGTTCTTTTAGCCCTGCGAAGTGCTGCATCTTTATCTTTAATCAATTCTAGTAGCTCATTTGACACCCATGGCTCCCTTAATTTCCGAATATTAAAATTTCTTATTGGACACATTGGGTCAATTATAAAATTAATCTTCTCGACGAATTTATCCCATAATTTATCAGGGCATTCAAGGGCAAAGAAATCCTCCCAGTCCAGATTCTGCAAATTTTCTTTAAATCTAGCTGCATCATAGTTTCTGTAAGACCTACCCTGAAAGTGAGCTTTCCTATGAACTTGAGCCTTCTGCTTACGATTAACAAAGATCAGCTTGTGATCACTGATATTTACATTACCTGTACCACATTCTGATATTTTTTCAGAATTTGTCAGTATTTGGTCAATGCAGCTATTTTTTGTGGCTGAGAAATGAGTAATATCCTTGATAATTGCTTTTAAACCTAGTTGTGAGATTACAGCATTTGCAGTTTTTGTGTCTTTATTAGCCCTGTCGTTAAAATCAATGTTGAAATCCCCCATAATAAATAAATCACACTTGTCCAGGTCAAGCGTTCCACAAGCATCCTCTAGATAATTAAAAAATGTTTCTATGTCACCTTTGGGTGGTCTATACAAGTTGGCAATAACTACATCCCTCTGCTTGTTTAGGATTATACGTGTCCACTGGCATTCAATGTGTTTTGAGGATGTATCTAAATTTCGAATGAAATTACTTGTGTATTTTAAAGTGTCCCATACATACATGCAGACCCCTCCTCCTCTCTTAGCATTAAGATTATTTTCAGCAGCATTCCAATTCCGATCAAGTCGAAGTAGATTGAAATTATTTATGTTAATGACTGAATCAGGAATTTTACAGTTTAACCAAGTTTCAGAAAAACACATCACGTCAAAATTTGAGGCAGTAACAGTTTGTTTAATCAGATCCAGTTTGGGCCACAAGCTGCAAACATTCAAATGAGCAAAAGTGAGGCCCTTTCGCCTCACATCGATATCAACCATATTCACAGAGAAGTACAATATTGGTCTCCCCAGACCTGTAATGTTGAACAAAAACTAAAGAACTACTAACAACTACACATAAACAAATTACAAACAGATAAGTAGCATCTAACTTGGTATCGGTGCTTTTCACCACCAAGTGAGACGAAAAATAATACATCTACTCGGTCACACTAAGGTCTCCAGTGACCAGATATGAAAAAATAAAGCAACTTTAAGATAAGTGTCCATTTTAGATAATTTCTTAATAAGTAGGTAATGGTCAAATGTTCAATTTTGATTAATAAAAACATATTGCAGTTGATGTACACGGTTTAATGGTACGGACACACAGCGACGCATAGCAGACATAGGTGATTTAACTCGAACTTTGCACGGTTATATTGCAGCACAGTAACACCGTGATTATCCTTTTACACGTGCGCGCAACTCTACTGTGCCTCTCCTGTGCCAGTGGCTGTGACTGGTATGGCTGTGGTCATTGGCAGTCATATACCTTTTGCTCGAGGGGGGATAGTACGCGGGATAGTACGTGTGCACAAGACGGCTTTCCCGCAGGCTGGGGGTCAGGGTCCTTGTCGCGCACGTCCTGACGCCTGACGCCAGCAAAATATCAAAGGGGAGTTGAGAGTGTGAGCAGGCAGGCTGTACAAAGTTTTACTGTGCTGTGCTATGCAACTGTTATCACAAGCAGATTGTGACTATACTATACCAGAGATGCACAGACTGATTGCACTAACTGTGCCCGACTTACATAATGTGCTGTTGCGCAGCAAATCTCGAAAAAAGACACAAGGCTCACTTTTTCCCGTGTTCAAGCCTAAAAATTCAATAAATTTTACAGTCTTCTGATTTGCTTTGTTCTTGATATCTTTGAAAATCAATTAGGGACCTATTTAAGACTAATTGAAGATTAATGTCACAAAGAAATCTACTTGGATCAAAGACACAGACATGGTCTGGATTTCCATTTACTGGAAGCATCTAACTGAGCAAGCACTCCCATCTAATGCAAAGAGCCAAATAGGACAAAAAGTAGTATTGAGATTTGTTTAAAACTTTCTACAGTGACTGATATACACAATAGATATCAAAAATACAAAAATAATTCAGGGTAAGCATGCAAACTTTTCAGCTAGAGCAGTCTAAATATGTGCTGATTCTTCATAAATCATCTTGTAGATTTTGCATAAGGATGTAGGCTATCATATCCAGCCAACAAGAATAGTAGGTCACCTTGGTTATTTGGCCAGAAGGGATGAATATCCATTAAATGCCTAAAAATGGCTAAAAATCGGTGCTTGTCTCTTTTTCTATAAATTCATTAAGATATTTACTCTAATATATTCATGAATATCATATGTTATTCTTGAAACCCTCACAATAATTAAGATGGATAATGTACCTTTATACAACCTTATAAGAGAGACAGAAGAAAATGGGACACCACACCACTAAATGAGGCATAAGTTGCTGTGTAAGGTTCTGAGAAAATAGCATAATAAGAGAAAAATGTCAAAAAGTGAAAAAATTAAATTTCTGCAAAAATCACTTGAAAAACACCCCAGCAATACAGTTTACTAAGAAATCTATAGAAATAATTGATTTTACATGCATATAACACAAGCTTCCTTGATTGTCACAAATATAGTCTATAGAAATTTGCATTGCCATGCAGATAAGTCCAAACTTTAAGTCAATTTTTCTCAAATTACCCTTGTCTGATACCTCATACTTCAAACACTCATATCTCAAGTTCTACATATGATAGAAACATAATTCTTTCACCCTTGTAAAGGTTATGTCACATTCTCCAATGATCTGCAAAAAGGTCAAAAACTCATGTCTGCAACTTATGCCTCATTATGTGGTCTGGGGTCACAAATGTAATTTTCATTGCCGAATTCACTTTTCAGCATTTCCAAAAGGTTCTAAAATAAGTCATGGTTCCCTGTGTTTAGCTCTAAAGCTATGCATCTTAGCTCATTTCTATTCCATTTTTCAATTCTGCATATATAGTAGTGAGTGTTTCTGCAAAATATGGTTAAGATTGATGAACTTTTGTTTTTGGATATCTGGAAAATGGTACCATTGTCCTTAACTTTGACAAGTTGATCTTATGTAAAAATGAATAATTTACATTATCTTAGAAACTTTTAATTACTAAAACCTATAATCAAAAGTAATTCAATGTGTTTGATTTCTGCATGTCAAAATATATGCAATCTCTCCTTCCTTACATATAGCTTGATATCGAATACCATACATATATTTATCTTGATGTTATGTCCATGGCAATGAACACATCATTACAACATGGAAAAATGTTGTGGATTAATCTTTCATTAGCTGTGATCAAAAGTATCTTTTAAAGTACATAAAGAGGGAAAATGCCCTGTGGCCTTTTTCCAAACAAACCTCTGTAACAACTTAAGTTTATGTTTGCTTACGGAAACTGTTTGGGAGTTTGAAACTCCTGTAAAATTGCATTTCACAACAAAACTCACATAAATTCATCCCTGAATTCTCATAAGGCTGCCCTAAACTCATGTAATTCCAGAGTTGAGTGAAGCAGCGGTAGCATCCTCGCTCCATGATCGGAAGGTCGGGGGTTTGAGTCCCAGCGACGCCAACGTTTTCGCTCACTCTCCTCCCCAGGGCACAACGACTGGGTCATCAAAGGCCTACAAGTGCCAATGGCTGTTGTATGTGATGCCCTGTCTATGGGACAATGCATATAAAAGATCCCTTGCCACTCTTCGAAATGAGTAGGGTATAACACCTGGTGGCGGGTTTCCCCTCAAGCATAGCTCCACAGAAGGAAAACGGCTCACCATACAAACTATACAACCATACAACCATAACCATACAATCCTGTAAAACCCTGATGTGTGAAGCGCCCGGCAATCCGGGAATATGCACATAGAAAGAAAAAGAAAGACCAAAACTCACATAAGCAATATTGAAACTTTATAGCTACTATGACCAAAAAACTCACAGGCTGTTAATGTTTCAGTAATTAGCTTTTTTTTAAAAAGTCTTTCCCAAATCTTTTATCCTCTTCATTGAAAAATTCCTATATATATATCTTATGGGCATGTCTTATTTTATCAGCCAGAAATATGTTTTACAGGAAGGATTATTTGTATGTCACTCTATCTATACATCAGGCCATGAAGACATTATTCTTAGGAATAGAAATAATACACTGTAGACCTGATAACCCAGGTAACAAAGTCCCATGATATCCACATTATATGCACGGGATCCAGGAGACCAAACTTGTGATTTAAATTTGTGTCATACTTGGGATTCTGTGGACCTCATTTCTGGTGTTTCCAACGTGTTTTTTTACACAAGTTTTTGAAACAAGTTTTGAGATGTTAAACTCATGTTTCCTTCCCTACTAATGTGACAGAATTGTGGGGATTCAAACCCTGGACTTTTAACAGGCAATGCCAGTGTTCTACCACTGAGCTATACAGAATGAACTTGAATGCCATGGACATTGCAATACTTTTGAATAATATGGATCATTGGAAACATTAAGAAAATTTTAAATCTTCCAATTGTATATATTATTATCAAGATTAATTCTGTTTTATCCTTTTGATGATACCTTTATCTCAATGGGGCACACAGAAAAAAATCATTCTAATTCTAGAGGAGTTGACACAGTGAAATTCTGGTGCAAGGATCTCAGATTCTAAAGGCTATCTGTGTGAATTGACAGTGTAATCTCAGGAAAACCCATGTAAAATGCATGTTATATTCAGAAATTACACATATCAAAAACTGGTGTAAGAGAAAGACAGTTTGCCTGTGTAAAACTCCTGGTTTTACACCACACCAGTATTACACTAAAATAAAATGAGTTAAAACTAGTGTAGTGTACATGTTTTACTCCATGATTCTAACTATACCGGAATGTAACTAAAATAACACTAAAACGTAAAATCATAAATAAGCATCAGAGAATATAAAATTAGAGTTTCCTTGATGGATATTATCATGCTATATACACAAATATTTTTTATTTCATTAAGTAGACAATAGTGTTTTACTATGTGAAAACTCAGGGTAAAACCTGCTATAATACAGTCAATACACAGAGATTAGCACAACACCAGTATAACATTAATTTGACATGTGGCAAACTGGTTAATACATGTGTCCTGTTTGCTGAGAAATTCTGATAAAAAATAGAGAAACAAAATAAATATGGTAACTATGATCAAATCATCCTTGAGACAAACTTAGCAATTCCATAAAAGCACTCATTAACCCTTTCCTAACCTCATGTACATGTATATTCATGAAGTGTACCATTTGTACCATACATGTGCCTAAAATTGCTCTATAAGATGCCAGGAGGAATAAATATAAAAGAACACCTAATAATACCCGAGCCAAGGTCTGACGTAACGGTCATGTTATGCGACCATGCTTGTTTGGTTTGTCATTAACTTACTTAAATGTGACGTAATAGTTATGTTATTTTTCTGGGAGGTTGAGACCTAACCAAAACAGAACGTTACCATAATGTTCTGGTGAGGTAAGGTCAAGACGAAATCAAAATAGAATGTCACTGTGATGTTCTGATTAGGTGAGGTCCAGACCTTACTTAAACAGAACATTGTTGTGACCTCCTGACCAGGGGAGGTAACAACCACACCTCAACAGAACATTATTGTGATGTTCTGATTATGTCAGGTCTTAGACTTACCTAAACAGAATGTTTCTAAGAACATCTTATTAAACTTTTATGAGAATTTTAATAAATGTAACGATGGTACAACCAGACTTTACCTATTTTTCTATCTTAATTATCAGTGAAGATACAGTACAATGAGAAGAGAAATAGGGACAAAGTGGCTATCTTTAACAAGAAACCTGGTAACCATGGCAATCGACTGACTCTAAAATTGAAATAAGTACTTCACTACCATAGCACTAATCAAATACTTCAATTTGACATCCTGGTTACTTTTCTATATTAATCAACAGTGAAGATATAGTACATTGAGAAGAAAAACAGGGACAAAGTTAATAAGCATTGAAGATATGGGGTATTCAGAGAAAAATACAGGAAAAAATAGCAATTTTTGACGAAGATTCTGGTAACCTTGGCAACCAAATCACTCTAAAATCAAATTTTGCACTTCCTTGCAATAGCACTAATCAAATACCTCAATTTGTCACCTTAATTGCATAGCTCTCCTACTAAGCAGTGGAGATATGGGGCATTCAGAAGAAAAAAACAGGAAAAAATAGCAATTTTTGACGAAGATTCTGGTAACCATGGCAACCAACTCACTCTAAAATCAAATTTTGCACTTCCTTGCAATAGCACTAATCAAATACTTCAATTTGATATCTTAATTGCACAGCTATCCTACTAAGCAGTGGAGATATGGGGCATTCAGAAGAAAAAAACAGGAAAAAATAGCAATTTTTGACGAAGATTCTGGTAACCATGGCAACCGATTCACTCTAAAATCAAAGTTTGCACTTCCTTGCAATAGCACTAATCAAATCCTTCAATTTGACACCTTGATTGCATTTCTATTCTAATGAGCAGTGGAGATGTGGTTTTAGATGTGGATTTAGAACAAAAATCGGGAAAAAATTGGTATTTTTCATCATTATTCTGGTAACCATGGCAACCAACTCACTCTAAAATCAAATTGAACTCATTGAGGCAATAGAACAAATTGAATGCCTCAATTTGATACCTTGGTTGCATTTCTATTTTAGTTATTACCAAAGATATGGCATGAAAACCGTTATTGATGAGTGCATTATAGCAACATACAGTATGGTTACCAAGGTCATCTGACCTATGAAAAGCCCAGTCAAATGGGGAACATACCTCTTTAGCAGTAGAGATTCTGATACTTCTACTATGGCTAGAGACACCATTGAGGCATGAAATTAAAGGTCTGGACCTTGGCTTTCATCTTCACTATAATATGCCTCTTCCTATTTATATCCCTCTCTGTGAAATGGAAAGTTATCAAGTCTAAGAGAAAAAAAGGCCAAAAAATGACCTTGACCTTGGGTTTTGACCTTGAAACGACCTTCAGATTCAAACAGAAACCATGTTGGATAATAGGGCCCCAGTGCCCCTGTATGATTCCAAAGTTAGATTCCTGCTTTAATTTAATTATATACCTAAAAAATATGAAAATACCAAATTCCTGATTTTCTCCCATTTTTCACTTAAAACGGTTGCCATGGCAACCAGAGCAATTTCCCAGACTGCCACCAACCATTTTCTAGTACCTGAGGGTCCCCCCAACATAACTTGATGCGTGTCATAATTTCATCACGAAAGTCCCACAGAACTGGATATTTGACATCATGATGCCCTACTATTAAATAATTGGTGCGGCTTGGCAGGGATCAGTGTAGTGGTGGACCAATTAGAGGAGAATGAGGGCGAGGTGTGTGTTGGTCCGGGACGGACAGCTAGTCCCCAGTGTAATGAAATATGAGGTGTACACTGGCATGTTGCACACTATGAGTATGGGAGAGGGAGAAAGGATCAGAGTATGGAGGACCATCTAGTATCAATGGAAACTCCCGGCTGGAGCAATGAACTGCCATGCCCGCTACAGGCATGACAAGACCCTTTTTAAGCTAAAAAAAAAAAGTGTCTGTTATAGCCCTTTATATAAGGGCAGGATGTATGGAATCAGCTTGGTGTTATAATACGATGTTTAGAATCAACTGTAATGCTTAAAAATCATGTTTATAGGTACGCAAGTGTATAAAATGGAATATGGAATTTGAAGTAATAAGTTGGTTATGGCAGATTTTTTACCATTATTTTCATTATTAGTTTTATCATTGTTGCAATTACTGTATGGATGAATGTATGTCACCATCGTTGGAAGAGCTTCATGTAATGTAGAAAGATGTTGAGCAATGAATTAGAAAAAAAAACATTTGGAGTTTAATGCAGTCATTTCATTCCCTTCCTATGCAATTTGAATAAATCCGGATGCATTTGTCAAATCCCCTTCTCTCTTTCCAGCAGGGTTGTCATTTGTCACAGCTATTACATATAGATCTCTGTAATGTGATGTTATGTCTAATAGTAGCATGTTTTCCCTGTCTTCACAAATTTTTCTTTTTCTATGTTGATCTGTTTGTATGTGATTGTAATATGCTGATCCACAACTTTGAATCCTGTGTTTACAGCATCCATCGTTTGTTTTGAGTCAAGTACAATGTTAAACGAGTCCATGTCTAAAATTGTTGCTTTAGTATGGACCCTTTACCACTAGTTTTATTTTCTTTCCTGTGACCTGTCTAACATTTGGAGTTGAATGAAGTCATTTCATCTCCTTCCCATTCAATTTTGAATGCACCAGGCTTGCCTTTGTCAGAAATCCTTCTCTCCTTGCAGCAGGGTTGTGAAATCCAGGGTAAGTTATTTGTCATAGCTATCACGAATTGTTGTCTGTGATGTTGATTGTCTCATGAATCTGAGAGTAACCATAAATGTGGCTCTTTATAATAAGCTTCTGTTTTTTCTGGTACTATTTCTCTGGTACTTATCTAAAGCTCAGGGTAAAATAATCACTGGCAACCACAGAGTAATTACCACTCATTCGTTTTTTGGTTGGCACCCCAGGTCTTCAGTTAAGATTCTGCAAAACAGATACAATTCAGCAACTTTGTTTATTTGCTGTCCAAGTATTTCAAAGGATTTTTTAACATGACATTTTATATGATTCTTGTCTATAAGCAACATAAATGTTGTATAACAAGCACTGACACATAACATCATAGACTTCCAATTTCATTGCTTAATTTTTCAGGACCTTGTGGGGATGAGCTGATTCACAGACATGAAATTTATTATCAGGAGAGCTGCAATTTCTCTTGGATTATGCTCTATTATAATTGTTTTCTTTCTTATCATACTACCCTATGCATCACAGAGAAAAACTCTGAATATACCATATGCTCATGAAGAGACATTCAAAAAGTATTTAAAACCTAACTATTTATATTCTTTGATTCCACTTCCACAAGTGAAACCTCTCAATATTTTCTTTTTGAAAGTGCCTAAAACAGGATCAACAACATTACGTCAGATCTTATCTCGCTATGCATGGAGGCATAATCTTACAGTTGCGCTCAGTTTACCAAACTCTATCAGGGGCGAGCATAAGAAATATAACATGGAACTGGATCACCAACCATATAATCCAAATCATATAAACAAAACTTTAAAGAAGCCCATCAAATATGTCACATTAATTCGTGATCCACTATCAAGGCTCGGGTCTCACTTGAAGTTTTTCCACCTAGTAAAGCCTCTTCAGTTAGATAAAGATAACCCTGCTTTATCTTTTCTTCAAAAACTAAAGTTTGATGCTAAATGGAGATGGAAACACGGAAAGACAGCTAAGAATGTCTACAGGAATTTTTTTAGTTTAGATCCAAATTCTAAAAAATTGAAAGTTAAGGTTTCCCAATTTGTGCAATTGTTTACTGTAGGAATTACAGAGAACTATGATGAATCACTCATGCTAATCAGAAGAAAATTAGGTTTGCCATTTGAAGACATGTTATACTCTTTCTACAAAAAACAAAAGTACAACAAGTTGGGTATTGGCAATAGAACGATTTACAGGGACTACTGTTCTTGGAACAAATTTGATTGTTTCCTGTATGAATATTTTAACAACACTTTCTGGCATCAGTTTAATGAATATGGAGATGACATAAAACAAGAAGTTTTTCATTTCAAAACAGTTTTGAAGAAATTACATAGATATTGTTCACCTTTTATTGATTTAAGGTACAAGTTTTCTGAAGATGTAAAATACAGTTTCAAAAATGCCCCAACATGTTATATACCTAATTCAAGATGGCACCATTCATTCAATTTCACATTCAAAGACTGTGCTCTTTCCTTAATAAGTGACAAAACATATAGTATCTTGCTAGCTTCTCAGAATAGCAATGCTACAAACTGCTTCAATTCATGCACGTTTATACAGAAGTCATTTCCTTGCAAGGAACTATGTAATTACATTTCAAAATCAAATGAGACTGCCTTCAATAATGTCCTTACAGACAGAGAAGCTTATACTTTGACGGATAAGTTCCAGGACAATTAGCATTCATTTATTGACACATTTGACTAGGATTTTTGCATCAGTACTCTATTTCTATTCTTAATAGCTACTGAGAAATTTGTTATTAATAATCCAGTGAGTTTTTATATTATAATAAGCTCAACGTGCGGTGTCAGTCCAAAGTTGATATAGCCACATGTGTTAGAGCAATGCTAGGGCTAAGAGCATAACTCTTCTTGAAGGTGCTTAAAGAGTGTAGGCGAAGTCAAGGGACTGATGTAAAAGTACAGCCAGTAGCCAGTAGCAAGTGACGAGTGTACCAAGCTAGTAGTTGAGTGACACCTCAGATAGGAACAGGCAGCAGAAACAGGGATTCTGTTAAGTAATATCTGTGGACAGGTTGACAAAGTAGGAAGGCTGTTGGGGTTGAGCATGATCTGTTAATTGTCCACAGGAACTCATCAATGTATAATACTTCTTTCTGTATAATAAATCCTTTCACGCAAGTCTTGTGTCACCTTTTCATGAAGTACTATATCTTTAGAAGGTCTGCAGTCTGAATGGAGAGAAGACTGCAACTTGGACAAGTTAATAAAAAGGCATAATTGAAGGAAACTTAATGCCTAAATACACCCCTATGAATAACAGTAAAGTAAAACCCAATAGTTCAGTATGTAGCTGAAATGTTAGCTGGCCTATAAAAGGTGCCAGTTGGCAGAAAATATATCAGTGTCAGAATTAATGCCCATCTTTTCACACCTGCTTCTTTGTTATTCTTCACATGGGGACAGAGAGTTAGAAACATTTGATGTCAGGCCAACTCAGTACAAAACGACTACACTGAAAACACAGAGTCATCACAGAGCTACTTTAAAACAGTCAGTGGGTTGTCATACAAGACTTTTTTGTTGTCACAAGGCTCACTTCAGGCCATTGATGCTTTGTGACAAACTATTGACAACCATGGGACAAATTTAAGGGTCGTCAGAGGGTCGTTTGTTTGAATTTCAATGCTGGATGACCACCAAAAGGTTGCCATTTCCTCCCTACAACCTTAGGCAAAAAAGATCATCAGAGAAGCAAAAGTAAAAATCAGGTGGTCAGCAGGTTGTCAGTGAAAAAAATGAGAAGGCAAAAATTCTGCCTAAAACCACAGCCCAAGGTTGTCATGGCCTTTGTCTGTGACAACCCTAGGGTTGTAAGTGAATTGTGCCAAAACCATACTACTCATAGGCCTACTAACTTAAAATTGACCATTGAAAAAAATGGAGATACTGTATTACTACTGGTGATGTCAGCATCGTAACAACAGTGTTAACAGTTTATTTTTACCTAACGGCTGACAATCATCGGCTGTCATAGGAATGGGACTGTTATTGTAGTGATGGGGTAGTTATTGCAGGGGATAGTATGAGATCAGGTACACCTCATTGTAGAGTTAGTAGCCTTACACTAAATCGTTTATATTATACCCAGCCATGACAGAAATTAAGTGATTGTCACAAGGTTGTCAAGATGACAACCAATGGTTGTCAGATGCATGTTTATTATATGTATGTACATTAATTACTTGTCATTACTGGACATATAAATCAGTTGACAGGTAACCCTATCAGTGCTGCCACCTTGTGTTGTTTGAGTGGTAGTTTGCCTACACCACCCTGGTGCTGCACATCATTACCTGTCCCACCTTGGCTCCAACAACACACTGTTCCTGAATTGATCTAATAAAAAAAAGAATTAAGGGCGGCTACTTATCACCGCCGGCTCCAAGTCCACGCATAATAATTTGTTGTGTTTTGTTTTTGGTGTTGGAGCAGATTTAAACATGGGTAAAGTTATGTATATATATTAAAATATATATTTCTTAATCTTTTACCTCTCTTGAATGCCCTTGGTGTGAATCAGTAATTCAGGCCCTCTCTCGAAGAAACCCCTGATAGCTCAGGGGACTCAAAAATGTATACATGTGCATATATAGATATATATATATATATGTACATGTATATCTATGTATGTACACATATGATATTCATGTTTATAAATATGTGATGACTTGTCCATTCATCTGTTTAAGGTACGAAATATGAAGCATAAAAAGTGGCCATAATCAATTGTCAATGTGAAATGATGGAATAATATGGCTAATGATGAAATGTGTAATAGAATGAAAACGGGTACGAAATGGACCAAAACTTGTAAATCGGGTACAAGAGACGGGGTAAAAAACGGGGTAACTGGATGTGACGTGAGAATGGTCAGAATGTCTCTTCTTTAAGATGCCAGGCCTCTAAGCTGGTCCGAGTATAAGATATGCAGCAGTAGCAGCTAGCAAGTAAGTAGAACTTAACTGAAGAACCTGAATTGGAGGTAAATAAGGCTGTAACTTGACAGGCCCGACTACGGTACGAAAGCCTGAGACAGCCTGAGACAGCCCGAGAAGTGGCCCGAGCCCGAAAGACCAGTCAAGTACAGAAGCCCGAAATAGTAAGCAGTCAGCGTAACACTACAGGAATGAAGGTGCGACCCGCTCGGCCATTCGCTACGCTACCAACATCTAACTGCGAGTGACAACCCAACTTCCCAAGTGGGCCGACTGACCAACATAACGCTTTACTGCCCAAAACAGGCCCGATCCCAAAACCCCTCCTGGCCCAACCATTAAGAACTCCACCTCAACCATCCCGTTCAGTCACCCTTGTGTGCATGGCATGACTCTGGACCTTCCAAAGCAGTCTCCTGCTTGGGCTCTTCATTTGGCTTTAGACCAAGGCGGCCCAAAAGTCTCTTACCCGTAGAGTTCGGAAACCCCGACTCACAAAAGCGTGTCACAAATACATATTTCATCTTCATCAGTAGCTACCCAAGATATCATCATGTCAAGGACTTTGTCTACTTGATTATTTGACAATAATAATGCTCAATCAATGAACTGTGATCTTGAAGAAGGACTATGAAAGAACTTTACTTAGTTTTTTTACTCAGGACTTTACTAGTTTGAAGGAAACACTGTAAATTGTAGAATTGTGATTGTAAATTATAGAAGGTCTGTTCTCTCCTCTCCTCCCTTCCCCACTCCTTTCACCTACTATTTTTGTATTATTGTGGTTTCTTTTATTGATACAACTGTTTCACTGATATGGACAGCATTAACTGCATATGTTCCATATCAGATAATATCATATTCATCCACACAGTTCATCCATCTCTCATTGGTACCTTATTTTCTACTTTAAATTGGTAGTTGTACAAACATTAAAGGACTGAAATTGGCCTTTTGGAATGAAGTATTTGTAATAAGATAGATACAGTCCGTACGCATATTCAAAATTTGAATATAAATTTTATGTGTATGAACGCTAGTGGTTGTTTATGGGTGTTATTTAAATGTGGGGAGAATACAGTTAATCGTTACTCATGACTGCCTAGTATTGTCTCAGTTAATGTCGCTAGTCAAGTGGTAGCCTACATCCGTGAAATGGGCGTTCATATCGACAACACAAATCTCGCTTGGCTGAGAGGAAGTTTATTGGTGTTTAATCCAAGGCATACAATGGCTGGTGCGTTATGGCCTAAGAATCCGACCCTCGCTCAACACTGCCCAAGGCTAGCTTTGTCCTCAGAGTCCGCTTGTCTTAGTCCAGCAGCACAATGGTAAACTCCTATCAAAGTCACCCGATGTCTGCGTACATGGCTAAAACCAAAACCCGAACCGTATAGATTTGTATTGATCCAAACAGGTAGTGTTCTCTGGCTTCGTTTGCTGGCTCAGCCCCTTATATATGCTATGCAATTATCGATTTTACCCAGGCAGCACTACTTACTGGGAGGTGCTTTGCACCTGTCGTGGTTATACAGGTATATCACCTACCAGCAGCGTCTGCCATTCTCATACTTATATAATTTTGAATATTATTTACAATTCTCTTATAATTTCCCTCTCATCCTGTGACTTTTGTCTCTCATCTGACTTCTCAATCATGAAACAGAATATATTTCACACAAAAGAACTTCTAATACCCTATATGCACAATGACTTTTGTGCAAGTATGCACAGAGAGCTGGCTGAAAGAGAACGACGATTATTCTTTATTGGAACTTGAAGGTTACAACTTATACAAGTGTGATAGAATAAATACAACTGAAAGAGGTTTTACCAAATGGAGCGAAGGTATATTACTTTATTGGGACACCAATACAAATGTTAGCATTCTGGATCATAAGCCTTTTATCCAATCAATTGAGCATATTGAACTTGTTACTGCAAACATAGAGGTAAATTGTTCCATACCTATATGTTCAATTACTGTGTACAGACCCCAGCAGGAAATCCTGACGAATTTGTAGGTAGTTTACGAATATTACTTAAGTCACTGCCATGGTCTAATGTCAGAGGCATTCACAAAATAAGGAAATGCCTGCTCATTGGGGGTAAAAGAGGGCGCCATCCCCCTGACCTGACCCTTTGGGGTCACTCACCGCATTCCTCCAGGCCCTTGGCCTAACGGACCTTCACTTCAAACTGTGAACCAGGGAAGGGCGGTCATGCTTAGCCTAGCTCCCCGACTACACCTCGCAAATAGCTCTTAGCTGAGGCCCAGCACGACGGGCATAGGAGCCACAATGCCGAGAAACACACGCAGTGGAGATGGGAAGATAAAGGCGTTGCCTAACTATAGGGCCAATGATGAAGGCGATACCCTTAGTGAAGAATCGGCGCCTGAAACAACTCAATGGGCGTCGGAGGGCTCTCCTCAGCAGGGGACAAGCACCGGGCATCGTGCAGAGGAGCAAGGGACTGCCCAACAGCAGCGGCAGAAAAGCAAGGAGAAATCCGCCATGGAGATAATGCAGGATCAGATATCACAGCTCTTTGAATTAATGGGTGGGAAGGAAGACCCCACTATGCCACGACGGCGAGGGTCGCCATCCAAGCGTCTTAACCCAGGCCGGGCTCGGCCCCCGAAGCAGAAGGGCAGGCGTAGTGGTGTCAAGTCTGTGGGGAACAGGCCGGCCCCATGCTCCAGGAGGTGACGGAGACGGGCTGAAACCCCGACGCATGATGAGGACGATTCAGAGTACACAGATGACGACACAGAGGGGACCGATGATGAGGAAGATGACGAGGATCCATGTCACATCCCCAGGATACGTTTTGACATGGAAGCCATGACTGGTAAGCCAAGCAAAACTTCAAAAAATAAATCAAAGGCCAAGCTTCAGTATCCTCGCCCATACATGTTCTTACCACGTGTGTCCCTGCTTAAGGAGAAGGAGCGCAATAGTTATGACGACCTCACCATGGAGGAGTATGTATGGGGGATAGGGGGCATAATATCGATGGTTCACAAGCGTGATGACGCCACTAGGCTACTGCTTGACCATCTCCTCATGGTAGCTGAAGATGCAGCCAAATTTGACTGGGAAGCGGTCAGGAGCTTCAGTAATGAGTGCTTTGATAGAGTGGACAGAGGGGAGATGGACTGGAAGAATAAAGATGACATTAGAGAGCAGAGGATTAAGCTGTCCTGGATCACGGGTGCCAGGGCCAGTGAGGAGCCAGAGCCCTGCTACCACTTCAACACATCTACATGCCCGAAGGACGATGGGCACATTGAAGATCACATGGAAAAACGACACAGGTGTGCAGTGTGCTGGTATGGGGCAGGACTCAAGGAGTGTACCCATCCTGCCCATAAATGTAATAAACGTGACAAGCTCACAAGAAGGCCAGAGCCTGGCCAATCTACTGGGAGTACCCACAACGCCCCTTTCAAGCACAAGGAGTACCAGATAGGGAAACAAGATCCGTCTCACCGTCAGGGGGGAGACACAACCTCTGCAAAAAATTGAACTTGTTCAAAGATGAAAATTGCAAACGCGGATAGCCTGTGTCCCCCCAAAGACAATCAGGTAACGATACCTCCGATCAGAAACACTGATCACAAAACCGAGAACGCTCCTACATATCACGCTGGATCTGTCAGCAGTGACAACGTTTTGGGGAGATCAGGAATAAGGGGTCACGATACCCCACTTGCCTCAGTGCATACAACACCTGCTCATGACAGCAGGGCCATTCCACCTGAGTTGGACATGATCCCAGATATAGACACGTGGTATACCTGGGGCACAAATAAACTTGACCTTATGGATGATGTAAGTACAACTTGTAATAGTGCTCATACTGACTCAATGACGTTATTCTCACAGGCCAGTGGCCTGGGGGAGCCACGGGAGATACAAGAGAATGAAACCCACGTTTCAGACTCAAAAACAAGCTGGTTTCTCCGTCCATTCATATCATACAAGGCACCAGAGATATATGCTCGTATCTATGACAACACTGTTGCTCAAAAAACTCACAATTACATAGGGGCAAAACAATGTGTCCCGTCCTCCCTAAATATCTCGGAATGGGAGATATGCTCTACGCAACATGCTGATGATGAACTTGTCCTGACTGGTATTCCTCTAGAATACATAGCAGGACCTGTATATACTGACGCTGCAAAGCACAGGAATCACCACTCTGCAATATATCATCCTGACTCTGTTACCACATACTTGAACACGGAATGTGCACTCAATGCCCTTGTGGGCCCCTTCACTGAACCCCCCTTCAAGCCCTGGTGCACGATAAGCCCCCTCATGATGAGGCCCAAACGGGGGTCTAATGACAGACGGATTATCGTAGACCTGTCATACCCTGATTGCGGCATTAACCCGGGAATTAGAAAGAATGTGGTTCGAGGACACGCCGTGTCACACCAGCTCCCCACAGTTCAGGAAGCAGTGAACGTCATATGTGAGCAGGGAATACAATCTGTGTTCCTAGCTACAATAGACATCAGGAGGGCTTATCGCAACTTTAGGACTGATCCTGCCAATTGGCCCCTCCTCATTATTAAAAATGAAGATGAATACTTCATAGACACTGCTCTTCCCTTTGGGGCAAGGCACTCAAGTTATTATATGCAAAACGTGGCGAACTTCATTTCAAGAGCACTCAAGCTAAGAGGGATACAAACACTCATATATCTTGATGATATCCTAATCATAGCACCATCACAGCAACAGGCAGAACGGGCCTACAGGATTATCCTCGGCCCCCCACAAACTGGTCCCACCATGCCGGAACCTAATCTGGCTGGGAATAGATATAGACCTGGACACAAACACTCTATCTATTCCCGACGACAAGCTCGAGGAAATACGAGCTATTATAGTCAAAACAGAGGGCCACACCACACTCTCCACAAAACAGATGCAGTCCCTCATCGGCGTGATAAATCACCTCTCCCAAGCTGTCCCCCCCCGCCAGACTGTTCATGGGCCGTTTGTTGGATGCTATGCGAGCTGCTCGGGGTCAACCTATCCCAGTTGACGAACATACCAGAGCGGACATTAAATGGTTCAAAGACTATCTCAGGACCTGTAACAGCCGGCCCATTATCCCTGACACAACCCCGGCTAAGGTCATTGAGGCTGACGCATGTCCCACAGGCATGGGGGGTCATGACTTTAATCAGTGCTACTCAGTAGGAGTCTCTGAGAATATGGCAGCAGCTCACTCTATATCGATGCTTGAATGTCTGAACTGCCTCCTTGCTGCATGCACATTCATTAACTGCAATGATTCTGGCTCTACCATTCTCATTAGATGTGATAACCAAGCTACAGTGTTGACATATAAGTTTGGAAGGGCTAAAGACACCGTTATGGCAGCCTGTGCTCGGGCCATGCATGTGGCTTGTAGCTGCTGAAAGAAACGTTAACATTATATTTGATCATGTCCCTGGGGCTCTAATGCATGTGGCGGATTCTCTGAGCAGAGTATTGTGTGACTCTTCAGCTGCCCATAAAGCTAATTCATTTGTCATTGATATGCATATGAACAAAGTTGCGCCTGACATGTCTAACCTAGACTACTCTTCTTTTGTCTAGGCTCCCCTCGGAAGAGATACATCTCCCTAGCCAAAAAACGTCAGCGCTCTGCTTACCGCCCAGGGACAATAGCCAACAGAAAGTCGGCTGTCAAGGCTTACAGATCGTGGGCAAAGATTGCAAAATTTGATTACACACAACCTACGCCCATGGACCTCTGTATATACATTGAGTGGCTCGCTGAGCAGCAGAGGACCCCAGGTACGATTAGGAATAATGTCTCTGCTGCCAGGACATACCTGCAGCTCAAATCAAGGGACACCAATGCATTCATGTCCTTGAAAGTGTCTAATGCTCTCAAGGCCATAGACACAAATGTACGACATATACCCTCCCAGAAGGAACCTGTGTCCCCCTCAACCCTCAAAAGGATTATAGCCATCCTTGCCCCAAGACCCAATGGAAGCATGCTTGTACTGGCGATTATAATCATGTTTCAGACGTTCCTAAGGCAAAGTAACATCTTCCCCAAAAGTGTCTCATCATTTGACCCGACAAGACACCTAACAGTATGGGACATCAAACTTAGATCTGGAATCATCTCTATCCAGATTAAGTGGACCAAGACACACCAGAAAATCAGAGACTCTAAGTCAGTCCACCTCCAAAGGGTCAAAGGGTCAGCTCTTTGTCCAGTGGCGGCACTTAAAAGAGCCCAAGCCGACGTCCCAACCAGGTTCCCCCTTCACCCACTGATAGCCTTCACAGATGGTAATCCCATCACACTGGGCTATGCCAGAAAGATGTGGAACTTTGCTCTCACGGCCCTTGGCCTCCCCCCACAAGCCTTCTCACTGCACAGCTTGCGTCGTGGGGGGGGGGGGGGGCGTCGTATGCCTACTACCAGGGGCCGTCAATTGACGAGGTCCACCGACACGGGGTGGGCTGGACATCAGACAGCGTCAGGGCCTACCTCAAACCCCAGCGCAAATTTAAGACAGCAATACACCACGCCTTACAGCTATTGTATACTGGTACACCTTGGCCCAACAACTTAAGGAGATATAACAGACTATCAGTACCTTACATATTAATCTCTAGATTACTCTTATATCATAGATAACATAGCAAATGAACCAAGTCTTAACAAGCATATGTTTACTCATCAATTAAACAATTTGGACGGTATTTATAACAAACTTTTATCACATGTACTCATCTTACTACATGGTTACCTGTGTTCACAGGTATGTCTAATAAACCTTAGTATAGAACTCTGGTGTCCTCGTCTATCGACTAATGACACTGACATCATAAAAGGCAGAGACTGGTCCAAACCTAACTCAGCTATAACAAAGAAACTTAGTAAATTAGCAAAAGAATTTTCATTATTCCAAACTATTGAAACCTCAACAAGACCACTCAATGCAAAGTATATGAACCATAGTATCATAGACTTAATATTTACAAATTCGTCTAAAAGCATCATGTAATGTACACTCCTTGGAATGGGAGTTATCATGTACCAACTTTTATAATTCTTAAAAAGATTAAAGCGAAATTAAAAAAAGAAACCTTTACTGGACGCTCTTATAGAAAGTTACAAGAGGAGCTTTTTATTCAGCACCTTAGAGATAGGCACATTGAGCATGTTTCACATTTTCTGTTGGTGGAAGACAAATGGCAAGACCTTTACAATACAGTTTTAGCAGAACTAAATCAGCAATGTCATATCCGCACCTTCAGTACCAAAATAGGTAAACCTGACTGGTTGACTAAAGAGTTATTGGAATTGATCAAGGATAAGGGTAATGCCCTCAAAAAAGCATGTAAGAGCAAAAATCCAGAAGATAGAAAATATGCTGCGTCTTTACGAAACATAGTAAATAATACCATTCAGCAAGCTCGTTCTAAACATGTTTAAGATCGATTAGATCAAAGTAAAAATGATCCTAAGAAATTGTGGTCCATTATTCAAACTGTTATTCCAGATCAAAATAGTACAAATTTAAGATCACTAGATGAAACTCGACATGATTTAGATAATGAAACAGCCACCGACAAATTGAATACTTTTTTTTACATCTATTGGTGACGAACTTACTGAGGCAATCCCCGATACAACCCCAACTACCCAAATAAAAATGAATACTAAATTTACTTTCAATTTTGATGATGTAACCTTATGTGACATACTTAAACAAATACAAAACATCAACATCTATAAATCAAGTGGTTTTCCTCTAATCCCAACAAGGTTTTGGAAACTTGTTTTCCAACACTTCCCTGAAGTTTTATTAGATATTGTTAAAACCTCACTGACATTGGCAGTTTTCTCTGACACATGGAAATTTGCTATTATTACACCAATACCCAAGGTTACTAATTCAAAATTACCAGGTGACTTTAGACCTATAGCCATACTACCAATCATCAGTAAAATTATAGAACATATCGTGCATGATCAACTAATTGCTTTTTTAGAAACAAACAACATGTTATCTGATGAGCAAAATGTGTTTAGGAAGGAGAGATCGACTATACAAACAGTCTTTGATTAAACCTCAAATGTGTATCTAAACTTCAACAATAAACTGCATTCTCTAGCAGTCTATTTTGACTTTAAGAAGGCCTGTGACACTGTCTCTCATGAAATTTTACTAAAAAAACACCCCATACACCTAGACTCTTTCTCTTTAAGAAGAGGAGGAAGGTATAGCCTCTTCCTCTTTAAGAGCAAAGATTCTCCCTGTTATATCTCACATGGGGCTTATAAGGTGAGGATTTCTTCTTTAGACATAGAGGTTTAATAATGATGTAAACCACCAGGGGGTGCATGTATGTCCTCTTTTTCTTGAAGAGAAATCCCTCACCTAATGAGCCAAACATAAGTATAATAGGGAGTGAGAGGTGTGCTTCAAGAGGATGAGGGGAAACCTTTCTCCTCTTCTTAAAGAGAAAGAGTCTAGGTGTATGGGGTGAGAAAAACTTAAATCCTGCAATATTTCACAACATACCATTAATTGGTTTGCCTCATATTTAAGAAATAGAACCCAAAAAACCTAAAATCTAAAGGAGCAAAATCGGCACTGAAAGAAATATTGTATGGCGTCCCCCAGGACAGTGTCTTAGGCCCTCTACTGTTTATTTTATTCATAAATGATTGTCCTCAGGTAGTTGAATCTTGTAATTATTCTATATGTTGATGATATAGTACTTTATAATCCCTGTCGGCTAACAATGTCATGGAAGATATCCAAAATGTATGTGATGTTACTTGCCTCTCAAACTGGTGTTACGAAAATAACTTTACAATAAATGTCAGAAAATCTAAAGCCCAACTCTTTCCTAGCAATCCATATGATTTTCAAAATATCCCTTTAGACATTATTATTCAACAACAGGCATTACAGCAGGTGAAAATATTTCGTTACCTGGGTATTGAAATTGACTCAAGTCTGAGCTTTATACCACAGTATAAATATGTTTTAAAATCAGCTGATTATAAACTGTTTCTTCTTAGGCGGATCCGCCAGTACTTAAATTTGAGTGTGTCACTACTTGTATGTAAATCAAACTTCCTTAAGAATATAGGTCAATATAAGGTGATTAATCTATTTACATAAACATTGAATTCTATTATATAAAAACCATGTACAGGACTGTAAGATAGATAATAATATAATATCATTACCTCAATAGATCACGGAATAATTGGAGCAAAAGGTAAAAGGTAACAAAAGGAACATCATATATATAGTTATTGAGAAAATAATCTCAATGCAACATGTAAGCATTTTACTCTATGTAAGGAAATACAATAAGATTAATTTAATACAATTTGATCTCATTAGCTAAGTTTGTTTTCTGAGTACTCTTAATTCTTTTAAAACTAGGTATATTCCTAAGAGCATCCCATAACTTGGCACCTCTATAGATAATATTTTGTTTGGCACGTTCCCTTGTTGGTTTGTACATTTCAAAAGTTTTAGCACCATGTCTTCTTGTATTTATATCAATTTCAGACAAAAAGTCCTGATTTCCTTGCAAATTATACATAAAATTCAATAAATGAACTTCTCTTCTATCCTCCAATTTAGCAATCTTAGAGTTCTGACATAGCATACACACGAAAATATGAGACTTGTGTCTTTGCCGAAATCTGCTGCGCGCGACCTCAATTTGCAGTACGGGCACAGTCTGTGTCACCATTCCTGCGCCAAAATGATTAAATAGTCATAGTATAACTATCGCCCAAGGCGGCCTTAACCCTACTTGGTCCCCCTGCCCTAGATAGCATAAACCCATTCATGCCGCCAATAGCATAGTCCCAGTAACAATAATAAAGAACAGTGCTCCTCATGCTCAACCCATGCAAAGTTGAAGCAGAGATTAATTATGTTTCATGGGTATCCAATCAGCTTTGGTTACTGTCCATGGGGGTTAGCACCAGTTAGACTGATGCGTATATATACTGACGCTTAGCATGTTGAAAGTGTTTCCAAGGAGCACTGTGCCTCCCCTATGGCTTTCAGCAGGATGCGGCCTACGCCTCCTGCCCCATGAACATGCTTGAGTGCCTCAAACATTCATAGCTTAAAGTTCATTCCAAGCATAGGGAGGGTTTAATGATACTGTGTTATACCGCTGGGTAGTAGTGTTGTCGGGAATGTAAGGCCACCCCCGGCGGTGGGGTCATCACCGGACATGTTATCCAACATTATCCCCGACCGTCACCATATATACTCACGCATGGAGTACCCTGGGCCAGCCCCGCCCACCTGATTGCCCCTTCCTGGCGCATGGTGCACCCGTCCACCGTCTAACAGTTTTCATACGCACAGACTCTCATGATGCCCGGCACGGCCTCACATCACTTCATGACCCAAGTTTTACTCGCATAAAAAATGTTCTCAGTGGGGTCTCGTGTGAATTTGGAACATTTATATGGCACTTTATTCTGTAACAACCTTGGTACCAGAGTTATATATCAGTAACTAAGGGTCTGTCACCCATCCGAAATCAAGAACAGGGTAACCATTGATATACTCTACTTTTCTTCGGTTTTGATGTTTCGGGGAACTGGGCTTATAGCATAAAGTTTAAAATCAGCGTAAAATCCACTAGTAACATCTGTATCAAGATTGTTGAAAACAAGAAAATAACCGCCATTAATATTGTACCATTGGGTCATAAATCTATAGTGTCATGATTAAATATACTGGATAATTGACCAAAGCGGGTAAGTAGGGCCCTTCATAAAAACAGGTTTATTTAGTGACTCAGTACATAACCTAATTATAACAAACTCAGTTACAGTAAAACACGATAGTCTGGGAGAACAAAAGAACTAGGCCATAGTTACATCACATAAGGTATACATGCACTGCAGGGGAAAGTAATAATCTCACAGCCCTCGCCTCCCTTAAACCAAAGCTCTAGTGATCCACGTATGTTTACAATTTGTCATTTTACTTTTTCAGTAGTCGTCCAAAAAATATGTGGAGTAAGTGATTGAATGCTATCTGAATTAATTGGTCATAAATATATATACTTGCATCAGAGTTTGGAAAATTGGAAGGTTCACTTTGAATGGTTTAATTGAAAACAAAAAAAGTTTTTACAAGTAAAGTACATGCGTTCACCATCTTCATGTTCTTTTATGGTTTTCCATCCATCTTTATGTCAAATACTTTGTTTTTTTACAGGAAAAATACAAATTTCCTAATTTAGGGTAGGGTCAAAACAATTAGGGTCGATAGGCTTACCTGAACACAACATTTTTTTTATTTTTGGCCTTAGCAGTACAATTTACACCCTTATGTTGAAAAACATATTATGAAAAATAGGCTTAGCTCAACTATCTTCTGCTGCCTTAAACTTTCAATGCATCAACAGACTAATACTGGCATGGCCAGATTGTAACCTGCACAGCCATATCATACAACTTCACAAATTTTACAACCTCCCTGAGTAGCAGCATCTCGTCAAACAGATGCCCATATAGACCCTTCTCCAAACAACGGTCAGCAGTCACGCTCCAGTGGAGGCTGGAAACAAAACTCGGTTGGAGTAGTGCGACCCTAGGTTGGTGGAGGGTTATTACATAATGCTGATAAGGCCTCTGGGGATCCTTCCCGATGAAGGGGTAATGTGGCAAGTCCAATATTCATATAATAACATTTTCTATTCTCTATTTTTTACATGAATATATTAAACAAATATATCAAATGGCATTTAAATGAAAATACTACAAGTGAACTTATAATTACTTTCAATTTCCTATTTTCTTTCATACCAATACTTTACATTTAAGACTTATGTCATGAATTGAAAAATGCACAAAACAGAAAAACAGACAATTGAACCCAGTTTTAATATGCAAATGAGCATACATGATTGACAGACATCACTCTCCAAGCAGGGCATCACTCTCCCAGCAGAGCATCACTCTCCCAATAGGGAACTCTACATGTACCTGTTATGCTTGGAAAGAGGAGATTTGTGGTGCGAAACCAGCAAAAATGAATATTAATGAGGTGGGCGGTACCTCATTTGCATATAAAGACTGGGTTCAATTATCTGTTTTCCTGTTTTGTGTATTTCGCACTTTCAAGGCATTATTGTTAAATATATATTATCAGTATTAAAGAAAATAGGAATTTGAAAGTTAATTTAAGTTCTGTTGTACTTATTTAATTCTTATTGCATTTTGATATATTTGATTAATATATTTATGTAGAAAATAGAAGATAGAATATGTAATCATATGTATATTGGACTTGCCACATTACCCCTTCATCCTTCCCATCTGCTCAAATGTAATCCAAACTTTTAATTATGAAAAAATCAATAAAATACTAGTCATAAAACACAATCATGGCCTACACGCATTAAAAAGATAAAGCTCTTCCCCATCAGATTATTGTTACAAATCTCAATGTTCCTAGTACTATAATGACATGATTGTCCTTCATACAAATTACTCTTGTATTAATACTTAAGCTTCATCTACAACTGCGGGTACACCATTGGTCTGGGGAGGCTGGCGCACCGACCACTTGGGCGTACTGGCTGGGGGGTTTGGTCTTTTGGGTACTGGGTTCTCCAACCTTGTAGTCTTCAGCGAGATCCCGAGCGCCGGTTCCAGGGCCATTGCGTGTTGGAGGCGGTCCAGCTCGGCCTTGACGTCCGTCAGTTCGGCGCTCTCCCACATCAACAGCAGCATGATGCGGGTCCTTTTCTTATCGGTTGAGTCGCGGTCCTGCCCCTAGTGTAATCAAACGTCAAGACCTTCTTCACCCGTTGACATTTTGCCTCGTCCCAGTCAGTTAACTCCAGGACGGCCACTCGTTGACAAATTTTCTGAAAAGGATTAATGGACTTGTGTTAATGGATTGTAATTCACAAAGATTGTCCACAATACCAGGTAAATGTACTTAGTATTGGACCCTTTAAGGGTCCACACTTTATACCCACCAGAGGGACATGTACTACTGCTCTACATGCATTTATATATGTATTGATTAAATCATTAAATAGAACGACCAATTCCATATCCACGTGAGACATTTTAACCACAGTGTTAAACAAAACCAACCTCACTCCGATGATGGTGCATAAGTGACCTCTTCTTCCTGGGATGAAGCAGTCCATTGCGCTCTTGGCGAGCCCTATTATAGTGTGTAAGGAGAGTGACGGCTTGAACTTATTCCGGAGAAGCCACCACAGACACAGTGACTAGAGCCCCAAAGCCAGTTGTGCTCCGTGACTGGATGAATCCCCCAACCCCGGTTGTACAGGTGGGGTCGCCCAGCAGTCAAGGGGTACAAATATGCCTGCTTACAGTGGTCTCAAACACAATCCCAGTCACCATGGACATGGACGTCCTGCTTAATACTAGTCTGGACACCTGGCGTGCAGAGCGGTCCCAGACAATGCCAAAACCATTCCCTACCAACCCAATCAAGACCTACTACTCGTCCGAATGTGTTGTTGGTTGTGGCCTTGACCATGTGGCTCGGGTGACAGTTTTGTAGGAGCTGTTCGAAAATAGTCAAGTCCGTCCGCATTCTGCTGTGCAGTTGTCGACAGTCGACCCCCGTGGCATTCTGTGTAAGGATCTGCTGCAGGTGGGAGTCCATCACTTTACCACTAGTCCCCATTCCGGCCAACATGCACATCATCGACAGGGTGGTGAGCCCCAAGATGCTGCTCCAATGACTAGGGCTGCTCTCACGCCGAATTGCGGTTGCTTGGTCGGGCCCAGTAATAATATTTTCATCGGTGAATGTGAGCCCCTGTCTCTCGAGCTTCCCACTGATTTTAGAATTCATCCAACTGAGCGCCTTTGCTTAAATCAGTTGATTCGCCACAGACTTGCTACAGCTGCACTTCACCTTCAAGACAACACCAACCACATCAAGAGGCAGTTGATCAGAGCTCAAAGACTAGACTATATCACCGATATAGACTTGTGGGTTTGATACTAAGAGGACTGGTTACCAAAAAACAAGCTTAAGAGCATGTTTATGTAAGACGGTTGGGTAGTTGCGGCGGTTGATTGGAAGTTATAGTTCTGTAGCCCACAGTTACCATTTGCCAAAGTTTTCATGCGGCTTTAAATCCATGTTTTTCTATTGGAAACAAAGTCCATTATCTGAATAAACTGGTTTGAATATAAACACAACTTGTTTAGAAAGTGTTCCTGATTTCGCATTTTACATTTTTTCACTAGTTGTGGGTGTTATTATGATCAGTTAATTTCAACTTCATGCAAATTAGTCTTAAACTATATAATGAACCGACGTTCTTTGCATTGGCCCCAAACCACTACACAGTGTGGCCAAACCATTACATTGTTTATATATCGATCCTGGTTAGAAATATATGGGTTAATTCCAAATGCGGATCTCTTTGCACACACATACACATGCAGAACAATATTCCTTAAACTGGGTGTTATTTATACAGAAACAGCCTTCACGGCACACGCACGTCCTAGCCCCCGTTGTCTTACATGTAAAGTTAACAACAGCACAAACATTGTTGGTATTAAAACAAAGGTGAGTCCAAGTGTATTCTGTCCACCATGCTATGCACCCCAGCAGAATAAATAGAAGGATTCGAAAGGTCCAGCTCCGCCCGATGTTTTTTGAACTCTTCATTGTTCATTTTCATTTCCTCCATGTATGTTTTGAGGGAAACAAAGTTATGCTTTGCCTGGGCAAAAGGTTTTGCGACATCTCATCTCCGTACTGAGGGCTATGATTGGAAACGATTTTGCATAAAAATGGTCTGGACTAACCAGTTTGCTGAGTGACACATTCAGATGCTGGAGACTAGCCAAGTTCACCGGATACACGGTACGTAGAGGACCTTGCGTGTGAGGAAGACAGTTGACATTAGATCTTGGATACTCCATTTGTTTGCTTTCACAGAACAGCTACATTGAAACGCGCAAATGCATGACTTGTCTATGTGCGATAACATGTAAGTCCCTGTTGAAAACACTTCGCTACTAGACCTTCTGAAACTTGAATAAACAGTTTAAAATCACAAAATATGCTTCTAAGTGCAAAGTCATATTGACAAAACTGCAAATTGCACTCGTCTAGTTCGGGATTTGAAGACAATGTGTAATCTGTTGGAGAAATGCGTGAATAAGCCGGTGTGTTTGTGAATCGAGTAACATGCCCATGGAAAGCTGAAGGAAATGAGTTAACCTTAAGAACCTTAAACATTTGGTCGTAAGACATAATAGGAACTTTTAAAAGTATTTTGAGCACATTACCATGTAGGGTCAGTGCCCCATGAACAGTTACACTCTTATACATGTCGACAGTATTACGGATATGAACCTTTGAATTATTTGTTTTGGACAGAAAAAGGTTGTGGATCTTGTTCAATTCGGTCTCGGTTATCAATGAAGGACTCAGCTTATTTTCCTGTAGTTTGCGAATATCCTGAACAGAAGTGTCAATGGAGTACTCCAGTTGATAATGGAGCAGGCGCAGTTCTTGCAAGTCGTGCAAAAACCCTACAATGTAATCCTGCGTGGTCATGTAAGATTGGAGTCCTTTGGAAATATTGTAAATGTGATCGTTGTTTTCCATAATGGCACGAAGTTGCAGTTCCAGGCTAGAGTCAACTACCTGCAGTACTGCAGTAATTTTCTCATCAAGGAATATGAGTTTGTCAGCAGTCATCTGGTCCGCATGAGCCAATTGTTGGTTGAAAACCTTCTGTGGAGTTAAGTCGTTGAGTGTATCAGTACCACATAAAGCCTTTGCGGCTGTGCCAATTTCTGGTATGAGTGCCCACACCTTCCTGGACTTTCGCGATAGATTGGTTGCACGGATGTGCGCTTCAACAATTTCTTTCACTACTTTTAGTACACGTTTGATCTTAGTGGCTTATTCATTCCTCTGGTTTCATATCTTTTCCGCGATTGCTTGCATTATTTCGCACGGGTTCCCAAAACCGATTCGTAAGGTGGAGTCCAGTTTGCAGTGAAAGGGAGGCGCTGATGGGGGAATGGGAGGCTGAGGTAGAATAATATCGACCTCGGTGGTGAAGTTGTCCTTGGCACTGTAGACATATGGTTTGGTCTCAAAGACTACCCCATAGTTGGTTCGAAAGATGTTTTTTCCAGTGGAATGGGCAGCCCCTAGGCCAAGCAGAATAGTCAGCACGAGTGACGGTAAGGTAGCCATACCTGGGATAGTCTGAAGCAGGTTAGAAACCATGGGGCTTTTCATAGTCTTGTTTGCCCAACCCCCGAGCAACAGCGTTCACGTTCGTGCTTAGGGAAAATCCAATGCTTGTTAGGTTGTTTTCTTAACTGCCATGGTGTCCTAAATACCCTACTTTGATGGTACCGGCTGCGGTCCGGTCTACTGACCGGCTACAGTGTACATAGCTACTGCCCAGATTTTGTCCCTTCTTGGACCCCACGGTGTAATAGTGGGCAGGGTTCTCCAAATGATTGTAGCAAGTGGTTACACCTCCGCTGACCCCTAACTCACCCGCTAAATTAATACACAATAAGATCAATTGTATGAGGTATAGAACTGGTGAGTTTTAGTGTTCAAACACGGGTTCAATGCGATGGATGTGGGATGAATAAGATATGACTACAGCGCACAGTGGGAGAACACTGCATCCCAGTCCATAGTGCCCAAGTATACATAAACATCCAAATATAAAACCAGCCGTTACGCGCTTTTATTAATAGCAAGGGTAGACCAGCACTTGGCAGGGGTTTACCAACTGCAGCGCCACCGATCTAACGATCTAAGAAGAAGTAGTATTTGACCCAATGTGTCTTAATGTGTTTCCAAAACACGTCCTTCTTATGTCCCTATGTTTTAAGAAGATAAACATTAATGGTGCTCCAATTTTAGTAATAAAATAGACTATTCATATTGTTTTTTTTGGTTCATTTTATTTATACAGGATTCAATTCAAACATTGTGTCTGGTCTCCCATTGTGGTCCTGTGGAGCATTTGGGCACAATTTCGTGCAGGGGTCATCCAAATGCTCTTTACTGCATGCTGCACCTATTGTAGTCTTCTCATATGGTGCACTCCCTTGAAAAGGTATTCGTCAGCAACATGCATGCAACGCCACATGTCATATGCAGATCTTATAACCTATGTTAAACAATTTAGAAAAGTATTCCACGTGCGAATAAAAAAATCAAAGTTGCAGAACCAACATATCAATATATAAGAATTTGTTGTTTTTTTTGCGATGACAAAACACAGAAAAAATAGGAATTTGAAAGAAAAATTTAGAAACTCTTTATGGAGTTTGGACATTACATGAGGCAAAAGATACCCATATCTATTTGACTAAATGTAATGTATGAAAATGTCAAAGCCCCCCCAGTTAAAGACCACTTTTGCTTCGAACCCTTGGGTGCTTGTATCAGAGGTTCTACTGTATTTTGCAAGTGACACTGCTAGACAATTGTGCGATCTATCTGTGCATTCTATATGAAGTGATATTTTCTTACTGTAGAGAAAGTAGATAGGAATTTAAAAGGATTTTTCACAAAAATAAATGAAAATAAAGGAATTTTGCAAATTTTCAGTAGAATAAAGGAAAATAAAGGAAACTCCTTTAAAATAAAGGAACGGTATGATGCCTGAGTACTTGGTACAGACGCGCAAACAAACACTTGGTGGAAACTCAAAGTTTATTACAATTAACTTAGACATATAAATATATAAACAGATGTCGGGTTCAAACTTTATTAGAATCAACTTAGACAGATAAATATATTCACAGGTTTCGGGCTCGGGCTCGCACTTTTACACACTAGGTTCTTCAGACGTAAAGCTTCTGGATCGGAGGGTGACACAAGTAACTTAGACAGATAAATATACATACAGGTTTCGGGCTCGCATTCGCTCTTTTACACACTAGTTTATTCTTCAGACTTCGGATCGGAGGGTGACACAAGTAAACTGAAGAAGCCACAGTAAGTTTACGTAAAGCAATTGTTACTTGATAGATGACAAAATTAATGCCAGGAAGTTTTGGGAAAAAATATCTTCCATTACCAAAATAATGGGCAACAATGGAATTTTCAATCTCATAGATAGAGATAGTGGCTAAATAATAAATAATAACGATATATCAGATTATATCAATACATTTTTTACTGAAATTGGCCCGAAATTGGCTTTAAGTTTTAACGACCAATGGATTGATGATACTCCCTATACTTTTGATTATAATCTGCCAAACCTAGAATTCACTATTGATGAGGTTGCACGGGTTGTAAATGATATATATAAATCATCTGCTGTTGATCATGTATCACCAAAAATTCTGAAAGACGCTTTCCAGGTAATTGTGCCTCAACTACATTATATGTTAAACAAGTCCTTTGAGAAGAGCATTTTCCCTGATTCCTGGAAAATAGGACTTGTGATACCGTTACAAAAATAATTTGCGACCAATTTCCCTATTGCCACTCCCTGGTAAATTATTAGAAAGGTTAACACATA
This sequence comes from Lepidonotus clava, assembly GCA_936440205.1. NCBI lineage: Eukaryota > Metazoa > Annelida > Polychaeta > Phyllodocida > Polynoidae > Lepidonotus > Lepidonotus clava. Next base: position 47,654,445 of record OW387146.1, on the reverse strand, counting down.
CAAAAATATCTGCCTACCTTGAAGAATCAAACTTACTTTTTGATTTTCAAAACGGTTTTCATAAAAATCATTCCACTATTGGTACCGTTGCAGACTTTACTGATGACATCCTATTGGGCCTCAATGACAAAAATTATACAGTGGCGTCTTTTATTGACTTAAGGAAGGCTTTTGACACTGTATCACATGAGATCTTGTCATATAAGCTTTGTAAATTTGGTTTTCACCATAAACTTGTTAAATGGCTTATAGATTATTTTACCAATAGAAAACAAAAGTGTTTGGCAAATGGTATCTTTTCGAGATTTGCTGCGCAACACCACATTATGTAAGTCGGGCACAGTTAGTGCAATCAGTCTGTGCGTCTCTGGTATAGTATATTCACAACCCCCCCGCCTGCGGGAGATCCGGCTTATGCGCAAGTTTTCCCGCGTACTATCCCCCTCCGAGCAAAAGTCTATGACGGCCAATGACCACAGTCATACCACTGTCACAGCCACTGGCACAGGAGAGTTGCGTGCACGTGTAAAAGTACATTCACAGTGTTACTGTGCTGCAATTTTGCTAGGCAGTGCATCAATATAACCGTGCAAAGTTCGCGTTAAATCCCCTATGTCTGCGATGCGTCGCTGTGTGTCCGTACCATTAAACCGTGTAAATCAACCATGTAAATCAAATACTCCCACAAAAAACAACCCATACAGGGCCATACAGCAAGTCGTACTAGTCCTAGGCATCCCTACATCAGACACAGTTTAGTTTGGATAGTTTCTTTAGACTTTTTTTTAGACTAGCCTAAGTCGAGGCCCGGACACATACAGTTGAATATGGGTCAGTTGGTGCATGTGTCATGGGCTTAAAACTAAAATGTTGGCAATTCTAATTCTAATTCCCCATGTCTACCATGCATCGATGTGCATCCAGACCATTAAACCCATTGATGAAGATAAGAGGGTAACCTCATAGTCTTCGAATTCGTCACCAACACTGATGCCAGCCTGGGCATAACTCTATTGTTTGCTCACAATTTGGTTTTTAACGCAAAACATGCGTCACTTGGTCCGATAAAGCTTTTGTCCCGCTCTATATAATGTTATTTTAGTTCCCATAAAGTCCTGACAAAGGTCTATTGTATATATCAGTACCATCAGTTGTAGGATGATTTATTACATGAAAGATATAATCGATCTTAAAGTTATGGACGTAACCTACAGGTCAACCCCCCCCTTATATGTCATAAATATTTATCCGGATTTTTAATCCTAGTGGTCATAGGCTACATTTTTAAGGCATTGTAACTTCACCGTAAGTTTACATTTTTCTTCTCAGGGCACGGGCCAGGGGATACTTTATCGCATATAAATATAAGCATTCAAACCACCTAGGGAGTTTCATTAAATTATCACTCTCCAAAACTATAATTCATGTGTTTGCCACAGACATCCCACTTCTGTTCTAAGACATGTACAAAACAACAAATTCGCTGAAGTTCTTCTTGCAAACGTACATAGTTTATTCAAAAATCTTGTCAGGCATAAATAAATAATATTATGTAAACTCAAACTATATCACACTTTTGGTATAGTAAAAACGTATATATATATAAATATATACAGCCGTCATCGGTTTGCACAGTATAAAGCAGCTGCAACTGTCATCATTTTTGGCGCCTAAGGAACAGTTGTCACCTTCAGGCACACGCAGGCCTATGGAGTCGCTGTTCTGGGAAGAAAAAGTAAAACAGTTCGTTATACATTCCAGAGTCCAGACTCAAACAACAATCATTAACTGAAATTAGCCCGGCTGATATAATCAGATATATAACTAATAACATATAATATTACACGTACAGTCCTTATGCAAAGAAGTAATGGCCAAAAAGCGATGGCATGGGTCCCTTGTCTCTAGCCGTGGGAATGACCAAACATATGTCTTTCCCCTGCCCTCTAACCGCCGCGTATCACATGCCTATATATTATTTCGATAGCTTCTCCACAAAAATGCACGAGTAAGATTAAGGAACCCAATCGTCCTTGCCGTTCGGGCATACATGACATTATTATTTTTTTTTTTTTGCAGAGCATCTCTTATTTGTTGGAGGGCTAGAAGAAGGTGGGGGGGAATAAAATAAAAAAGAATAAGACTGGCAGGTACGTCATTATTATTGGAGAAACTTTTATTATTGGAGGAACTTTTTATTTTTCTTTATTAAGTCGATACTCTATTGAGTACCTTGCATTGTCGATTGATTATCGGACCTGCACTGGTTTTTTAGGCCGGGAGAGGAGTGAAGGTCTGAGAGGGGTACGTGGTCACCAGGTTGTGATGCACCCTAACCTGACCAGCCATAGAACTTTGGTCAGCCCCACCACTACAGTGGCAATATAGAGGCAACAGAGAATTCCGTGGCCTATCTCTGTGTCAAATAATTTCTCGACTTTATACGAGTTCCTTTCATGATCATTTATAATTTTATCTGGGTAGGATAGTGTCGCCCTTATAATCGGCGAAACAATATCCTGGTGCAGGAAAACAATTAAATCGTAATTTTCTATTTTGAACTGGTCCAGCTTATGCCGAGAGTCTAAATCCCGATCAGGGATTTCGCTGATGGCATGCTTTTGAATAACATGCCGAACAGCATTTCTTGGTATGTGTACGTAAAGTTTGGCCGAAATTGAGTTGACAAATTCAGCCTCACTGACGAATTGGTTGAGTTTTATCATTCGGTCTGAATAACAACCAATTTTGTCGAGGAGGCGGCATTTCCCAAAATGAATGTTTGGGTGCATGTAGCCATCCTGACACACCTCATGATCTCTACAGATCCTTCTCACCCTCGGCCCGGCTACCCTGGGGGCAACCGGGATGCCATACTGCTTTGGCTTGGATGGCCTAGGGACGGCGTATGCCATGTCATTCAGTTGTTGCGACAGAATTGGCAATGAACCTCCTTAGGAGTTGCTCACAATTTAAGTTTAATAAACACGAAACTCTTGGTGCAATCGAAACCGTTTGTATTGTGCGTTGGTCCGACTTCGTGCCAAAAAGTTGCATAAAACTATAGCCATTAATTTTGTTATATAATCGTATCACTGGATTCAACATCTAAGAGATAGTAAATCCACAGGAAATGCCTTATCTTGGGAAAGAACAGTTTCATGCCTGTTGACTCACCCCAAACCAGACCAAAACAAACTTGGAAAGTCCCTCAGCTCATCTGAATATATGGAACCTCCGACCAACTGGCGCATTAACAAATTTAAAATGCTGAACAATTAAATTACAAAAAAAAACGTCGACATGGCCTTGCACTCTCCATGACGTAGACCATCACCTAGGACCAAATTCGAATAAACGGCCCGCCGGTTCTGGCCATGGGTCATTTCGGTGGACATCCCCCCCCTCCCCCCGAGCCATCCCCCTACCACTCGATATCAAATAGGGTGTTGCTCACAGTTCATTATGGTGGCTGACAAATTCATCTAAGATTCCCGGTCTGACAAAAACCCAACGGCGTTACATACCATATTTTAAACAATTCAAAATAACAATAAGTTACTGAAGAATGTTATTTTATTTATGAAAATCAACTCCTTCTACGTCACACCAAACATTGTTGGTGATATGAGGAATCGCCATTTGGTAAATAACCCGGCCCGAATCTAGGAAATTAATTTTCCATGAAATAAGATGGGTAATATAAATAAATACCTTTTCCCCCCCAAGGAACATCAAGCTCGCCAAATTTTCCACAATATTGGAGGTAGGTGTATTGTTAACACAACACAATATGTACAGAAATGGACTGTTTCTTAAAATTGTTGTACCACAAATAGAATAATTTCAACACAATCAATTGCAAGTCGTTTGTAGTAACGGTTTGCTACAATCATACTAAATGGTCCTATGACCAAAAGCATTTACACACATCTTTAAAAGAATATCGCGGTACAACCTGTACAAAAGCTACACACATGCTTAGTGTGGTTCCATACTTTTTACAACCACCCAAAAGGCTATATCTTTACAAAAATCCTAATACTGTAAAATACCCTGTAACACATTATATAATAAGGACGGTGGTACAACATTAAACAATCTAAGCAATTTATTGTATCTCGCAGCTTGTCATAAATACCACACTAACACGTTTGTCACAGATAGTCAATTTCCCCCGTTACGAGAAATCCATCAGTGTCAATCCCTAGAAAATATCCAGAGGGACACAATTTGGGGAAGTCCTTTTCTCCAGTGATTAGAGCTGCCGGCGCCTGCCCAGTCCGCAGGGCTTCACCCGTCAGGTTGGCAAAGTGCCGCTTTAGCCTCTCCTTGACATCGTCATTTTCGATGTCCTGAAGTTTCATCAGGAGAAGGCACACCCACTGGGTGTCCACGTCATCCTGGAGCTCATTTTCTTGGGATTGGAGGGGGTCAGAAAAGGTGACATGTTTCTGTACACTGGCCGCTGTCCCACATCCTGAAGAAATGTGTCGGCTGGTTGATGGGCAAGATTGTTGTTGCAACTCCTCCCCCCCCCAACCATGGTCGTTGGCCTCGACGATTAGCGCTCCTTCCTGCAATGCAAACAACCATGCAAATTAGCTGATTTGACAGACTATACAATTCATATTGGTTCGGTATTGGTTACATGTTAGTTTAGTCAACTTTTGTAGTTGTGAGACCATTGCATTTATAAGCCCAATCACCATTCAGACTTTAAAATTACTAATCACATACAAAATCGACGGGTCTGGTGATCGGTCTGGTTATAGTTTAATAAATACTTTTATGTACGGTACAAGCTAAGGTTGTCCTTTTTAATTTGTCCATCCATTACATTGCTCACCTTTTCTATATACTCGTAGGATGAGGTAGTCGAGAGTCCACTAAGGGAGGGACCAAGGAACCCCAAGCGCGCTGCTACGTTGACATGACGCGCTGTAACTGGCTTAGCCAACACTCCCAACTTCTCATTGGCCTTGTACCGGACGTAAAAGTCTCTCAACGTGTCCAGGTGTCTCCTGACTTCGTCGGCTAAAAATTTAAAAGAAAAACACTAATTAAATATTCATGGCATGTTACATTTCAGTGTCGGATCCAGAGGGCGGGGGCGCGTTGGCGCGTGCCCATGCCTTCCCCCCATTTATAAAGTCTTGATCCGCCAGTGGGTTTCGCACATGCACAATTGGTTATAATTTTTGTTACAATGTTCGAATCATATTATTTAGTTGTTTCATCTGCATGCGCTTGCCCAAAACTCACGGCAACAGAACCGTATGTTTACTTTAAGACTATGAGTAGAGTACGAGTATGAGTACGAGTGATAATGATATAGCCTAATGGCGGAGTTTCCTTACCCGGCGCCCCAACTTCCTCTCCTATCTTTATGTACGCTTCCCAGTTCTTGTGTGGAGTTGTTGTTCCGTATGTGCTCCCCTCGTATAAGCTTGAGTGCATTCCAAACCAGTCGATGAGCAGGTCCTCCTGGTACATTGTCCAGGTGTAAGAGTGACCGGATAACGAGGACTTCTTGCACGCCATGTTGTTTGTGTATAAGTGGGTCAAGTTAGGTGGTCCCATGTCCCATCCAGCCTCCCGGAAACCTCCACTGCAGAGAGTTCCATATGAAACTTAAAGTATGACGTCCGCCCCCACCCTCCCCCCTCTCCCACCACCCACCACCCATGCTGCCCAGTGGTCAGCTTTATTAAGCAACTGTTACAGAGCCGAGTCCGAAGTAGGTCAACCCGAGGAGACGTGCCCGGGCTTGACCCACGCTTGACACACACCCTGGTCCAGGACCCCGGTCCGTCCACTCAGATATAAGCGTAGGACATATCAGCATTCTTCAGAATAGAAAATACCCACTTACCACTGACTTTTGATGTCAAAAAAGGACCCTCTGTTGCAAAACGCTGACTTTTTGTGGCTAAAATTTACCCTTTATTGTTGAGATTACAAACTGTCAAGGAACAAACAACCCTTTTTCCCATATCACTGACATTTAGGTGGGAAAAGTACCCTTTTTTTCCAGACACAAGGACATGTGAAAAAAATAGAGCATTTCTTGGCGTTTTTTAGAACAATGATGTGTAACCTTTTGTAATTAGACTGGCGGGATTGGGACCAAAATAGTTGACCTAAAAATGCATGGAAAACCATAAAAGAGCATGAAGATGTTGGGGCATGTACTTTATTTGTAAATACTGTCGTCCAACCAAAGCCTGTATCCAACCCACACTTAATCGACCACCAAAAAGAGAACATTTTGAACGATTCAGATCTTAATTTTACATAAAAAATTAATTAAAGTTCCCGATTTGGCAGCACCCACGGATGCAGGTTGTTCCAAATAGTCTACATCAATTGATGTGTCATGCCGTGGACAGCTTCTAATAGAAGAGGTCTTATTTTCATGTTTAAAGTACAGAATTTAGTTTGACGGTGGGGGGGGGGGGGTGAAGAAGCGCTTTACTTTGTGCACTCAGGGCGCGTGGTTGCGTTAGTAAGGGAGGTGGTCGGAGCGGTTCGTTTTGAGTTTGGTCAGTTCGATGTGTTGAGCATCTCATGCCAGTTCCACTCCAATTCCGCTTTCACAGACGTATCCTACCATCACCCACACTCTTTGTTGTTTCTGCCGCTCAAAGGCCGACACAGGGGAGCGTGAACAGTTGGGGTATCAGAGGGTATTCGGCTGTGCAGGAGTGAGAGGGGCTTCTTAGTCAGCATCCTGGGGCTAAACGACTTCCCTGGTCGCATGCCCCAGACCTTTATAAGGCACTGAAAAAATAGACATTGCCAATATATCCTGGTCGTGTGACTGCAGAACACATCGCCTGTGCTCCTGTTTTCCTCTGTTCAAGATATTTACCATGGCCGTCCGGATCCACAGCTGCTTGACGGTCAATTTAGGCCATCACCCTGCCTGTGTAGTTTGCAATTTTATTGAGCAACCCCGCCACCAAGCATTGATGGGTCAACAGCTACAGTGCAGCTTGTGGCGCCATCTCCACTGTCAGTCTCTCGCCTCCTTGTATAAAGACTCTGTTAAGGTTGGCTGTGACTTTGACTGTCAATGCCCAATGTGCACTCCACCACTACTCCCGCCCCACGTCCTCCAAGAGATCCATGGCCTGGCGGGAGAGCATGCCCAGCTGCACGAGTTGCGACTTCTCTGACATTATCTGTGAAGCCGGAGATCTAATCTGCGATGACGTTTTTCTGGACATCTTCCCAGACAAGGAATTCCTGACAAGTTCCAGGCAGAAGAGCATACCAAGTTGCAGATCTATGTCTGATGAGCGATGGCATTTTCCAGGACATCCTGGCAGACAAGGAATTCCTGGCAAGTTTCTCGGTGGGTGATTGGACTGCAGCCTCTACCATGGCCAAGAGCGACAATCCTTCCGTTTCCTGATCACCTAGGCTTCCCTTCAACAATAATAGCAATTACTTCATGTAAACTTACCATTGTTTCTTCGGTTTGTGTAAAAGTGCGAGTGTGACCCCGAAACCATACAGGTTTCGGGGTCACACTCGCACTTATATATATATTTTTCTTTTGCTGTCTAAGTTACTCATGTATCCCTCCGATCCCGAAACTGTACGTCTGAAGATCTAGATTAACCTATTGTGTGAATGTGCCTGACACCTGTACATATATTTATCTGTCTCAGTTAATTCTCATAAAGTTTAAGCCCGGCATCTGTTTAAATATTTATATGTCTATGTCATTTGTAATAAACTTTGAGTTTCCACAAAGTGTTTGTTTGTGTGTCTGTTCCAAGTTCTCATGCATCATACCGTTTCTTAATTTTAAAGCAATTTTATTTATATTCCTTTATTCTACCGAAAATTCAATTATTTACCTTCATTCCCCTAGGGTAACCCTAGCCTAGCCCTAACCCTAGCCTCATATAATGTCCAAACTCACTAAAGAGTTTCTAAATTTTCCATTTTTTTGGTCTTTTGTGACCGCTAAAAAATACTATTTCTAGCTAACAGCATGGTATGCCCTCAGTGTGTACGGGCGGAGTCCAAGCCCAGCAAACCAAGTGGCTCAGTTGCTCCCGGCTGATTTGTTCACTGACACTCCCTACAGTACAACCTATTTCATGTATGCTTCCCGGTAATATTGTGGGGTCGTTTATAGCACTTATATCAGTTTAAAAGTATTAATTTGCGCACATTTCGCACACCACTATAAATGAGGCAATATGATGTGTCAGTGAAATTTAACAGTATTATAGGACAAATTGAAATACCTGTCTACCAAATGGGCAAAATTAGGAAAGCGTGGTAACTAATTATAATCATTGCTTGGTGCGCAGAAATCCAGCTGTTTGAAAACATTTTACATACACAGTAGTTATAGGCCTGTGCTGAAAATAAATGATTTCATACCGTTACCTCGGCAATGGGGACGTGGTGGATTTGGGTGGTGGATTTGGACGGGGGGGGGGGGCATTTAGAAAACCACCTAACAAGCAATTCCTTAAGCGTGAACACTAACACGAATGCTGTTGCTCACGGTTTTGTACGCGCTGTACCTTATAGTCTCGCCCCTGAGAAAACCGTTGCCGTCTGGGGTCAGGAAAAAAAACTATAAAGAGCCCTGTGGTTTCTAACCTGCTTCAGACTAACCCAGGTATGGCTACAGTACCGTCACTCATGCTGACTATTCTGCTTAGCCTAGGCGCTGCCCATTCCACTGGAAAAAACCATCTTTCGAACCAACTATGGGGTAGTCTTAGAGACCAAACCATACGTCTACATTGTCAAGGACTACTTCACCACCGAGGTCGATATTATTCTACTTCAGCCTCCCCTTCCCCCGTCAGCACCTCCCTTCCACTGCAATCGGGACTCCACCTTACGAATCGGTTTGGGGAACCAGTGCCAAAAAATGCAAGCAATTGCGGAAAAGATATCAGAGCATTGGCATTTAATAGTCGCTAAGTTCGAACGCGGACTAAAAGTAGTGAAAGAAATTGTTGAACCAATCTTTCGCGAAAGTCCAGGAAGGCGCGGGCACTTATACCAGAAATTGGCACGGCCGCCAAGGCTCTATTCGGTACTGCCACGCTAGACGACTTAACTCCACAGAAGGCATTTAACCAACAATTGGCTCATGCCGACCAGATGACTGCCGACGAACTCATATTCCTTGATGAGAAAATTACTGCAGTACTGCAGGTAGTAGACTCTAGCCTGGAACTGCAACTTCGCGCCACTATGGAAAACAACGATTACATTTACAATATTTCCAAAGGACTCCAATCTTACGTGACCACCGAGGATTACATTGTAGGGTTATTGCACGACTTGCAAGAACTGCGCCTGCTCCATTATCAACTGGATTACTCCATTGACACTCTTGTACAGGATATTCGCAACCTACAGGAAATTAAGCTGAATCCTTCATTGATAACTGAGACCGAAATGAACAAGATACGCAAGCTTTTTCTTTCCAAAACAAATAATTCAAAGGTTCATATCCCTAATACTGTCGACATGTATAAAAGTGGAGCTGTTCATGGGACGCCGACCCTACATGGTAATGTGCTCAAAATATTTTTAAAGGTTCCTAATATGTTTTTGACCAGATGTTTAAGGTTCTTAAGGTTAACTCATTTCCTTTGGCTTTCCATGGGCATTTTACTCGACTCGCACACTCCCCGGCTTATTTACTAATTTCTCCAACACATTACACATCGTCTTCAAACCCCAAACTAGACGAGTGCAATTTGCAGTTTTGCCAATATGACTTTGCACTTAGAAGCATATCACGTCATGCCTAATGGCAATATATCAGACGTCATGCCTACTGGCAATATACCTACACGATCACGTTTCCGTGAAACAACTTTGTGATTTTAAACTATTTATTCAACCGAGTTTCAGAAGGTCTAATATTGAAGTGTTTTCAACAGGGACGTACATGTTGTCGCACATAGACGAAGTCAATATAACCTGTCCAAACGGGACGACAACGCATCCCGGATGTGAATCATGCGTTCGCGCATTTCAATGTGGCTGTTCTGTGACAGCAGACGACTGGAGCATTCCAAGATCTAATGTTAACTGTCTTCCTGGAACTCAAGGTCCTCTACATACCGTGTATCCGATGAACTTGGCCAGTCTCCAGCACCTGAATGTGTCACTCAGCAAACTGGTTAGTCCAGACCATTTTTTGCCTCAAAACGTACATGGAAGAAATGAAAATGAACACCAAAGAGTTAAAAAAACATCGGGCGGAGCTGGACCGTTCGAATCCTTCTATTGATTCTGCTGGGGTGCATAGCATGGTGGACAGAATACACTTTGGACTAACCTTTGTTTTAACACCGATAATGTTTGTGCTGTTGTTAATTTTACATGTAAGACAACGGCGGCTAGGACGTACATGCACCGTGAAGGCCGTTTCTGTATAAATAACACCCTGATTAAGTAATTTGTTCTGCATTATCTGAAAGTGTACGCATGTGCAAAGAGTTCCGCATTTAAGTTTAACGCATACATTTCTAACCAGGATAATATATAAACAATGTAATGGTTTGGCCACACTGTGCAGTTGATCGGGGTCAATGCAAAGAACGTCTTATGGTTTAGGACTAATTTCCTTGAAGTTGGGAATTGGAATTAATAACTGAGTAAAATAACACCCACAACTGGCGAACTATACATTTTTTGTGTCAATGTTGCAATAAAACGCGAAATCAGGACCTCGTTCAAAACTATTCAAGTTGTGTTTATTTTCAAACTAGTTTATTCAGATAATGGACTTTGTTTCCAATAAAAAAAACTTCAGCAAATGGAAACAATGGGTTACAGATCTAAAACTCCAGGCTACCGCCGCAACTACCAGACCGTCTTAAATAAACATGCTTGCAAGCTTGTTATTTGGTAATTGGTAACCAGTCCTCTTATTATTAGTATCCAACACACAAGTCTATGTGGGTGATATAGTGCACAAATGTAGAGATTAAAACATTTGCTTTGTGCATGATTATTGAATTAGTGTAAAGGTCACCAGGTGAATACAAAATAATGAGAATTCCTCTAAATTACTTAGTTAATGAAAATATCTAGTAATGGCAGGTGCCGCTGGTAGGTGTAAAAATACCTGACGACAATGCTCACCGGACACACCTCCCCGCAAGCACCGACGCCTGGGGTAAAATCAATATCAGACTGCTTTATAAGCAAGAGCGCAGTGTAAGAGGGCGAGAGAGACCATTAGCGTTTGGATCATACGGATCCGGAGATTCGAAGGGGTTTAGATAGCTATACAATCACAGGGACATCTGGTGACTTACACAGTAGTACCGCACGACGGCCGGAGGTGAGACTAGGCGGACTCTACGGAGGAAGCTTACTCTACCCCACACTGGAACTGTTATACCTTGGACTTATTGTCATCACGAGCAGCTGTACGCATCACCATATCCATCTATAAACTTACCATACTGCCAAGCGTTGTTCATGTTATGGATTGAGCGCCCATCTCGTGGACTTACTCACCACTCGACTAGCATCCCATTAGAGACAATATTAATAACAATAATCATCTTGGACAATGCACTATAATTATAGTCAACCCTAGACAATACAACAGCGTTCAATAGTCTTGTTGTTGAGCTCCGATCAACTGACTCGTGATGTGTTTGGTGGTGTCTTGGAGGCAAAGTGCATATTATTACTGGGCCAGACCAAGCGACCAAGCAATTCGTCGCAAGAGCAGGCCAAAGATCTAGAGAACATAACCAACCAGATCTAGCAACATGTTGCAGCAAGACCTTTTCGATTCCACCCCGGACCTTAGTACTACTGTATACCAGGGGATGGGCACCGGGCAGATACAGCTGCGCGCCCTTGACGGATCGTTCCTTAACTTGACCCTGCCCCCGCCAAACCTGAGCAGCAATTCCATGCCCAGTACTTCCAGGGTCCTGTCAACGGCAAGCGCGTCCATGGCCAGCTTCAACGTTCACCTGGAATACTCGGCTGCGTCAGAGACTGGGACTGATGTGTCATACGAGCAGGCCGCTTTCAGCAGCAGCCAGCCGACCGGGGGATCTACGGGCAGCGGGCAGCCGACCAGGACCTGCAGCAGCCAGCTGCAGCCCTCTGAATTTGATGCGGCAGGTGTCCAAGAATTGCTCTAACGTGCCACAAAGGAAGCCGAAGAGAGGACCAAGGTAGTGATGCAGGAGAAGATAGACAGGACCGTGGCTGATGCCGTGGCTGCTGCTGTGTCAGCAGCGCTGACCAAAGGCCCTGCTCGAGCACCAAAACGTGCCCGAACGCCCCTGACAATTAAGAAAGTCAGCGTCAGTATATTTATGTGACAGTTTCTGGGATTTCAAGCCTTATGAAAACGCCTATTCATGGCTCTATAGTAGGGTATCAAGTGTACTTCCGTGGGACTTTTGTGAAGAAAGCAAGAGACCCACCCAGATATCTTAGGGAGGCCCTAAGGTACAAGAATTTGTTTGGTGGCAGTCTGGGATTTTGCTCCGGTTGCCATGGCAACCATTTTAAGTAAAAAATAAGGGAAAATCAGGAAAAAAGGTATTTTCAATTTTTTTAGATATATAATTAGATTAAAGCAAGAATCTAACTTTGGAATCATATAGGGGCACTGGGGCTCTAACATACAACATGGTTTCCGTTTGAATCTGAAGGTCATCTCAAGGTCAAAACCCAAGGTCAAGGTAATTTTTTAGCCTTTTTTTGTCTTAGACTTGAAAACATTCCATTCCACAGAGAGGGATATGAATTCAAAAGAACATATCACAGTGAAGATGAAAGCTAAGGTCCATACCTTTAATTTGATGCCTTAATGATGTCCCTAGCTATAGTAGAAGTATCAGAATCTCTACTGCGAAAAATGGATGTCCCCCACTTTACTGAGATCTTTAGAGGTCAATGACCTTGGTGACCATACTGTATGATTGCCATAAAGCACTCATTAGTAGAGGTTTTAATGTCATTTCTCTGGGAATAACTAAGATAGAAATGCAACCAAGGTGTCAAATTGAAGCATTTAATTAGTGCTATTGGCTGGAAATGTTACATTGGTGTAGAGGATGATTTGGTTGCCATGGTAACCAGAATACCTATAAAACATGGCTATTTTTCCCCATTTTCCTTCTGAATGTACCATATCTTCACTGGTAGTTAAGATAGAAACTTATGTAAGGTGTCAAATTGAAGTATTCCAATAGTGCTTTTATATGGAAGTGCTTAATATCACGTTAGAGTGAATTGGTTGCCATGGTTACCAGATTTCTTGTTAAAAATAGCCATTTACCCCCATTTTCCTTCTGAACGTACCAGATATTCACTACTAATTCAGATAAAAAATACAAGTATGGTGTCACATTGAACTATTCAGGTAGTGGTATCATACTGAATTGCTAAATTTGATTTTAGAGTGAGTTGGTTGCCATGGTTACCATAGGTTTTGTCAAAAATTGTCATTTTCCCCATATTTTCCTCTCAGATGCACTATATCTTCACTGATAATTAAGACAGAAATGTAACCAGGGTGTCCAATTGAAGAATTCAATTGGAACTATTATATGGAAATGGTAAATTTGATTTTAGGGTGATTTTTGGTTGCCATGGTTACCAAAATCTTTGTCAAAAATTGCCATTTTCTCTTATATTTTCCTTCTGAATGCACTCTATCTTCACTGCTGATTAAGATAGAAAACTAACTAAGGTGTCAAATCGAAGCATTCAGTCAGTCCTTTAGTATTGAATAGCTAAATCTGGTCTCAGAGTGAGTTGGTTGCCATGGTTACCATAATCTTTATCAAAATTTGCCATTTTTTCCATTTTTTTTCTTTAAGTTATGGTTATATCTATATAGTATCGTAGCTCTTGGTTGGGACTCCCTCAATCAGTCATGTCTTTAGTCATTTGATTCTCTTAATGACCGGTTATACAATGTCATGTTCAGCTTTTAAAGGGTATTGTCCCACAATTGTTGTTAGAATCAGGCAGTGGGCAAAGTCAGAAGTGGGTTACATAACCACTGCCTTTGCCAAACTGTCCTTACCCTTTCACACGAGGACATCCACCGTCACCTGCAAGTTGGCAGGTCTAGGTGGGTGAGGGAACTGTAATTTTAAGTATGAACAGTATCTGAGCACTATTTCAACAATATTTTGTCCAAACGGTGTCAAATTAGTCTCATGACAGCAAAATTTAGAATAAACTTCATAGTGAACATGATAAATAATCATTCCCAAAGATTGACTATATGTTTTTATAAGAATTAAAAGTAATTTGTCAAGTGGAAATATCCTTAATTCCAATGTAATTAGATAGTAAAATGTGCCTTTCTTTCCACACTGAATATTAGCTGACCTCGACCTTGCAAGTCATAAAATGTCTTAAATGGTGTTAAGTTGATTGCCAAAGATTCAAGAATAAAAATTCACTGAAATACATTAAAGCAACCCACAACCAATCCAACTACATAAATTGTCACAATTTCATGGAAATGTATAAACATTTTTAACACACCCCTTGATGATTCTAAAGTGCCCAACATATTCCTTCATGTGCCATAAGACACATACTGATAGAGAAAAATGCTTTCAAAGTTTTGGGTTTGTTTTGGTTTGCTCAATGACTAAAATACTTCTGGGAAATACCCCATGTGACACCCAAGAAATGATGATGTCATTGACAAAGAACTTGCAGAAGATACTCATTTTAACCTTTTCCACCCGCCGCCCCTAGCGGGGAGTTCACACACTGGGCCGCCATATTAGTTCAGACCATATTCACCATATGACGCAACTATTGGGCCATTACGCCGGTTGGGAGCTGACCGGCGAGTAAAGGGAGGGGGATGTCCGCACGAATTTGCGTCATTTTTCACATAAATGATCGATTTTCACCATTATTTTAGTGATATTTGGGAAGAATATGTGTCAAGGATCACGGAGATACCTCATTTGCCAGTAGACATGCGGTATTTTTCGCATTTCGAGCAGAAAACCATCGGCCAATTTGGAGACTTGCGCCAGCCTGGCCGGGACGGAAAGGGGGGTGGGACCATCAAAATATCGCCATCCTGTGGAAAATATTGGATTTATCACCATATGGACATCATATTTTCAAGGTAGGGATACTGCTGATTGTGTATATCACAAAAATCCTGTGAAAATCGATGGATTTTGAGCTGAAATCTGGTGTTATTTGGACATGATTCCACCATGTGGGCTTCACGGTGCCCGCGCACCGGGCACTTGAAATCTCCACGGTGCTCCCCGTTGCCATAGTTACAGTGAAAAAAAATATCAAGAAATTACAAAATTGTCACTTTTTACTTTAATCTGTTAAAATTTCTGGGCGATTCTGGCTTTTCCTAACGATTTTAGGACGATTTTAAGCAAAAACAAGCCAAATCTCGCGGGAAGATGCTTGAAAGCGTCGGGCGTGTTTTCAGCGGCGATGCCTGGGCGCATCCGGCGTGATTACAGTGGCGATGCCTCAGTGCATCTGGTGGGTGGAAAGGGTTAAGAGAAGGGGGCAGTGGGTTGAATTTTGTAAATATGGTTTACATAACTCCTATAGTTTGGAAGACCTTCTCCACCCCACAAATACAGCATATTCCAGAAATAATCTATTAAAGTGAATAAAGCATTTTATTGATACAATACTAAAGAAAGAGGGCCACTCAAGTGCATTGATTCATGAGTACTTCCCTGCCATCAATGGGCTAGTCTTGAGTTAATTGCAATGTGCACTGAACCAGAACTGGGTCAAGTGAAATGTACATGGTTGACCACATTGTCATGTACATTTCACTGGTAGAGCCTGCATTATGGCTACACTCACACTAGATGAACTGCTGGCATATTAGAGATGCATATCATTCTAATAACATACCTTATTAGAGAAAGTTCTTCCACAACCTTATTGATACTGTAGACAAATTAATTAGTAATCTTATGGTATCAATCTACTAGAAAACTTAGAGAGAACCCTTTTTGAAATAAATACAAAGTGTGCATAGTGTGAACTGGATTAAAGTGGTTCGTGGGGAGAAATCCTATCATAGTGATGTCATCACTTTTTGTTGTAAACAACAAAAGCTCAGAAGCCCAGTACCCAGAGTATCGAAGGTAATTACCCTTGGTAGAGTAGGTTAAGACTGTAGACTTAGGGTATAGAAGTTGAAGACCAAGGGTATAGTAGCAGCATTGGCAGTACACTCAAGGGCTCAGAGGCTCACAGGGAACCAGCATATTTTCAATATGGCTGCCCCCAGTGGAGAAAGGGATACTGGTTTGAGGTTATTAGCACTATTCCGATCTCCAATCATTATTTGGTCTGAAAAGATTCTTCACAATCTCCATACATATCCCATAGGAAAACCTACAATCTCCAACCAGAACGAAGTTAGCAAAACGAAAAAAGCTAGTTAGAAGTTAGCAAAACGAAAAGGTTACCAGCAACCCCTATCACAGCCTAGATCAGATTACTCTGGTTTCAGACATTTGGTGCAACTTCCTACTCCATAGAAGTAGACTTATCGATGTAATCGACTGGACGACTATGGAGAATAATGGGACAACCTAGTATTTTAAGACAATATTCATCTAGTGTTGAAGTGTTGAAAAGTGTCAACAAACAGCTTCTGATTCAGCTTCCAACAATGATGACAGAAGAATTCATCACATCATAGTGCTAAGGCCTAAAATAGTTATTGTGTTCATGTAACCCAACCTTTCTTAATATTGTGGCCTTTTCCTAAGATTTTTTGTGAAAATCTTTTCTAAAAAGTATTAAATTCAATAAAAATAACTTAAAGGAAAGCAAATGTCATATATTTGATCAAGGGATGTATCTCACATGATAGAAATTGTAATGACTTCCAATGACTGAGTCAATTCATGTTACTGTTAGATAAATCTACTATCCAAATCTTTTCCACCCATGTAACCTGATATCAACTATTCAATCTTTTTTTGGCTTCTTATTCTGTTATCAAGTAGAATATACTCCAAAGGTCAGCAATAATATGGTACATCTTAAAAATGTTAGATAAAATTTAATAGGCTGGTAAAAATCAGGAGTATATTTCCAGATATCAGTAAATGATCTCTTCAGGCTGCTTTGGTATGAATGGCAGTTGTTATCATTAATTACATTTATAAATTACCTGTTCTTCTTTGGGTTGCATCCCGGTGGGGGTTCCAGGTAAGAATTGGCTCCTAGTAGCCCCTGCTGATCGTATGAGGTGACAATAGGGGGGACCCAGCACCGACCAAGTGGTTCTTTGGGTTCCATTCCCGGTCGATGCTTGGTTCACTAAGGGATAAGGTATAGCAAAAATAATTTCCAGGTTTTGATCCCCTGCTGTTTGTCCGCCCTGTCACCTTCATCTAATAGGTTCAATCATCAAAGACAGAATTCGTCCCAACTTGTTTTTGCCGTGGAAATTACCCTGGCAGTTGGTACGGTGTAAAACATCCATCACCCACTTCCTCTTGGGTGGCATAGCAACCCTGTTGGTACTCCGATAGTTCAGAGTAAGCAGTCTTCGAAAAAGGCTGAGAACTTTCCCATTTTGAGACATTGCTGGAGAGGTGTCTTGCTGATCCCAGCACAGTAGGTTTTGTCCATTTCTTGTTCTGAACTACAAATCTGCTGGAGAGTGTAGTTTATACACAGAACTAACCGAGGGGGCACAAAGCAACAATTATTGCCCCTATATCAAAGCCCATTTTGAGGATCGAGAGCTTTGCCCGAGACCCTCCAAACAGGCTGAGATGAGGGGCAGTAATGGTTGCTAAGAGCTCCCGAGGTAAGTTCTTGTTTTATTATATATCAATAACCCTGAGAATTAACCCATTAACCTACGAAAAACAAGACAAATTCTCTTTATTTACCACTGCCGATGACCCCCGTGGGGATCTGGGGTGGGTGTTCCTTCGGACCACAAAACATAACTGGTCGGCCTGGTGTCAGTATAATGTGACTGGGTGGGGTATTGTGTGGGTCTATAATATGATATCTCAATGTGGCAGCACTATAAAGAGGGTATTTGGTCCCACTGCTACAAATAGGCACCTCATTTCATAGATTCAGTCACCGCCCCTGTGGCGTAAAACTAGCTGTAAAGCTTTACCTTGTGCAGTCTGGTAAAAGAACCCTAAAGGGTTGGCTGAACGTTAAACTAACCCCACAAACAAACAAACACCGCCAATGATCCCTGCTGAGCGTTGCCATGTGACCGTTATCCTCGCCTCCTGCACTGGAGGGTTCCATCCCCCCACACGCAAACACCTTATTTACGGATTTTAACGCATTATTTCGGTCAATTCATGAGTTATTTTTAATATTTTGATGAATTTATGCACTAAAACACAAGAAAAATGCATAGAATTGCGAATCTAAAAAAAAGTAAACTAGATCTAGAGTAGCACTGCCATGCCGCTTAGCATTTCCTACCAAAATAAGACAAGGGAATCAATGTTTTCGGATGATTTGCTGGTAATTAACTCGATTGCACATTGTTTTTTGATCAAATAAGACAATTTTGGCGTGGTTTAAGCATTGTTTACAGGCTGGGGTTATACGCGCGGACGTAGTAGCAGATGGCCGCGTGGATAGAATTTCTTATATACGCGGGTGCGAAGTCCGCGCAAATAGATCTGCCTATATACGCGGACGTCGTGGCCGCGTATACAAGTAGGGTTATACACGCGGACTTACCTCCCCTGTCCATCAATTAAGTATTTGTAAATCGGGGGCTAAGCCCCCGCACCCCCTTTTTCTTTTTTATTTCTATGTTATATCTAATTTCTTCAATTATACTATTTCTATTATACAATACACGCCACATTATCTTATGTCCGCGTATGTAACTATTATCTGTATGGGCGGACTTTGTGTCCGCGTGTATAAGGAATTCTATATACGCTACGTCCCCGTGCGCGACTATCGCGCGTATAGTCACTCCCTTGTTTACATGGTTCCCACTCTGCCGGCTCCAGGGCAATAATTTTTTATTATTGACCAATGCGGCATAAAGGCCTCCATTATTCCAACTTTGCTAACAGGGTGGTAAAATGATAACAGGGTGGTACAATAGGCACTACGAATTTGATATATAATAATAACCCCTATCCTCCTTTAAAGTGCATACCGCATCCCCCCCATCACCGCAGTCATGCTCAGCCAGCACACCCTTCCCATCTGTTGAATGTCTGTCCATGAGTGACCACATCTGTCCATGACCCACCACATCTGTCCATGTCTCTGCACATCTACCCATGACCGTCCATGTCTCTCCACATCTGCCCATGACCGTCCATGTCTCTCCATGATCAACCATGTCCATCCATGTCTGTCCATGTCCTTCCATGTCTGCCCATGACTGACTATGTCTGTCCATAACTGTTCATATCTGTCCATGACCGTCCATGTCTGTCCATGACTGACCATGACTGTCTAGGACTGACCGTGTCTGTCCATGTCTGTCCATGAATAACCAGATCTCACCTTTACCATCCTAGTTTGAGGTTATTACGACCATTCTGATGACAAGAAGTATTTGGTCCCCCCCCCCAAAAATACAGTGTCCCCATAGACTTAGCATTGAAAATCCTGAAATCTTTAAGCAGAGTAAATGTTGTAAAACAAAGAAAGCTGTGCATGCCTCCACTGGGTACCAGTGATCCAGACCATTGACTGCATGATATTATGCTGGTTTCAGCCATTTTGGGAAACTTCCTAATCTGATTTATCAGATTATTGATGTTAGACTGGACGACAACGGAAATTTTTTTGAAAACATTAGTTAGTTTTCTATCTTAATCAGCAGTGGAAATATAGTGCATTCAGGAGGAAAATATAAGAGAAAATGGCAATTTTTGACAAAGATTTTGGTAACCATGGCAACCAACTCACCCTAAAATCAAATTTACCATTTCCATATAATAGTTCCAATTAAATTGGACACCCTAGGCCTGGTTACATTTCTGTCTTAATTATCAGTGAAGATATAGTGCATTCGGGAGGAAAATATGGGAAAAATGACAAGTTTTGACAAAAACTATGGTAACCATGGCAACCAACTCACTCTAAAATCAAATTTAGCAATTCAGTATGATACCACTACCTGAATAGTTCAATGTGACACCATACTTGTATTTTTTATCTGAATTAGTAGTGAATATCTGGTACGTTCAGAAGGAAAATGGGGGTAAATGGGTATTTTTAACAAGAAGTGGACGGTGCGCCAGCCTCCCCAGACCAACTGTGACCCCACAGTTTGGATGTTAACATTATCATAAGAGTAATACATATGCAGGACAATCGCACCTTTATAGCACTGACATTAAGTTTATAACAAGAATCTGATGGGGAGGAATGTATCTTTTTAATGCGTGTAGCCCATAATTGCGATTTTATGACGAGTACTTTATAGATATTTTCAAATTTAAAAGTTACATTCGAGCGGATGGAGGGGTCAGGAGAGGCCTTATCGGCATTATGTAATAACCCTCTACCAACCTAGGGCTGCACTACTCCGACCGAGTTTTGTTTCCAGCTGCAGCCTCCACTGGAGCGTGACTGCTGACCTTTGTTTGCAGAAGGGACTATATGGTCGTATGTTTGAGGATTTGCTGTTAGTTAATTACCCGCTTTGGTTGTAATATTTGTAACGTTTTGTAAGGAGGTTATAAAATTTGTATACTATGGTTTTCCAAGTTACAATCTGGTCATGTCAGTATTAGTCTGTTGTTGCATTGAATTTTAATTATATAAGGTTCCGCTGCAGTGCATACATTATGTGTTATAACCGCGGCCTGGTTAATTAGTTAAGCCCGACTTCTGTGTTGTATTGTACCTGAGAATTTTATAATTAGCTATGTACAGAGTCCTTCAATAAACGATTTTATATGCAGCACCCTACTTAATTACCCGCTTTGGTCAATTCAATTTTCGTCTAGGCCTATATATTTTTTAATCACAACGCTATCAATGTATGACCCAATTGTAAAATTGCGGTTACTTTCTTTTTTTTTCAAAAAATATTGATACGGATGATACTAGTGGAGGTTGCCCTTATTTTAAACGCTATGAGCCCAGTTCCCATGAACAACAAAAAACTGATCGCGGAGAAAAGTACAGTGAACCAATGGTAACTCAGTTCTTCATGTTCGATTTGTATCGGACAATTACTAATATAACTCTGGTACCAAGGCTGTTGCGAGAACTAGCATACATATATAATGTTAAAAAACATGCATGTCCGTCGGCGAGCCCACTGGGGGCGGCGTTCCATTCCCGACAAACACTACTACCGGGTACCTTAAGCGCGCAGCGCTACAACACAGTATCATTAAACACACCCTATGCTTGGAAAGAGCAACTACCTATGAGCATAAGAGGCACTGATCCATGATCAGAGGGCAGGAGGTATAGACTGCTTATCATTTAAAGTCATATAAGAGGCACAGTGCTTGTATGCTGGCACTTTGCACCCACTGAGCATGAGTAAAGGCGCATCAGTCTAACTTGCGCTAACCACTGCGCACAGTAGGGAAAGTTACATAAAGCCCATAAAACATAGCTGAGCTGTGCTTCAACTTTGCATGTGTTGAGGGTAGGGAGCATTTTGCTATATTGGCGTTAATAGGACTCTGCATTTGGGGCGTGAATTAGGTTTGTGCAATATGAGACAGGGGGACAAAGTAGGGTTATTACCACATGGTGCGTTAGTCATACTATGACTATTTAATCATTTTGGTGCAGGAAGACTGACACGGACTGTGCCTGACTTACATAATGTGGTGGTGCGCAGCAAATCTCGAAAAAGACACAAGGCTCACTTTTTCTCGTGCATGATCTGGTAGTACAGGATTTGAAAAATGTATATGCATGGTGTAATACGAACCAGCTTACTATAAATCTTTCCAAAACTAAAATGATGCTTTTTGGTACTAAAAATATGTTGAAAAGATCAAAACACATTGACGTCACCCTTAATGGGGTGATTATCCAATATGTAAAACAGTTTAACTACCTTGGGGTCAAATTAGATAGTAAGCTGGATTTTGAGCAGCATGCTGCTGAATGTATTAACCCTTTCCAGACCGCCAATGCAAATTTGGTACATATGTGTACCATAACTGGTTTTCTTCACCCTACTTTTAATTTTTAATGAATTCTTTCCCTCTTTTCTGCCTTATTGGTTGCCCAGGTGACAGTACACTATATGAAACATTACATTTATCCAAATAATGATAAAATATATTTCTCGCACCCCCTGATAATGCACTGATTGGGATTTTGTTGTTATCATAAAATAACCCCAAAATTTGAAACCTTGTACTCTTCACTAATTATTGGTTATTTTTATTATAATATACAAAAAAAACTAAAATTATTATGATTATCCCAGCCAGAAAGAATATTCTTTTGATACTTAAATGAAATCATATCTGCTCTTGTTGCAGTTTTTCAAATTTAATTGATAAAATATGGCACAAAGGTAGCATTGATAATGAGCAAGTTCTCTGAAAAGGTCAAAGGTCACTGACCACTCAGCGCAGGGCACCACATTTAATATAACTCTATATTTGACACAGATAACTCCAGAAAAAATAACTTTTACCCATTCAAAATGGTTTTGTTATAAGCAAAGACCTATTTCTCAATTAATTTCATTTTGAAAATAATTCATCAATATCTTTTTTGCAATTATTCATGTTTTATTGCCCCTTATTGTGGAAAATTGGTAATTTTTGACACATTTTCACACCAAACCAACATTCGATCATTGGCAGTTATTATTAAATTGACAGTGCCTATATAGGAAAACAATATATCATTTTCTTGAATATACCATATACTATAATTTCTTAATTCAAAACTTTCTGAGAAAATCAAAATTTAACCCGTTTTTCCTTGATTTTCTGAAAAATTGTCAAAAATTTGCCACTTTTTTTAAAAATTGTAAGGTCACATGATCAGGGTCATGTGACCTTACAGGAAATTATGATTTCATAATTTCTATGTTAAATCTAGAATCTTGAGTTTATAAGCTTTCCATTGATATATGATATGTTAGTTTATGAATGGAATACAGGCAATTACAAGCATTATAATCTCCTAGGTCCATTAAAAATATGTAAAATAGGGCTTCCCCACTGTCTGGAAAGGGTTAAATTGGTATCCCACAAATTGTACTTACTTGCCAAAATTAGACCATTCAAAAGACATCCAGAAAAATGTCATCGGACATCAGCTGCAGTTCTCTGGCTTCACTAAAGCCCCATACCCACTAGGCGATTTTACCGTCACCGGGCGACGAGTGTTTGGGAGAGTCGGCAGTGAAGTCACCGGGCAATCACGATTGCCGGGCGATTCTCCTTGGGTATGGTGTACATTCTGGGCGACGGACGACGGACAACAGGATCGCCGGGATCGCCGGGAAAATCCCCGAGAAATTATCAAACTTGTCTGATATTCCAGTCGCCCAGCGACGGCGACGGCATTTCTCCCCATCGCCCGTCGCCCGTCAACTGTGAGATCGGCTAGTGGGTATGGGGCTTAATAATGCCAGAGAAGTCGCAACTTGTGCAGCTGGGCATGCTGTCCCGCCTGGATCCCTTAGAGGACGTGGAGATTGAGCGAGGGGGCGGGTTGCACATTGGGCATTGACAGTCAAACTTGCAGCCAACCTCAACAGAGTCTGTATACAAGGAGGCGAGAGACTGACAGTGGGGATGGCGCCAGAAGGTGCACTGTTCGCCCATCAAGGCTTGATGGCAGGGTCACACAATAAAATTGCAAACTACACAGGCAGGGGGATGGCCTAAATTGACCTTCGTGCAGCTGCGGATGGTCATGGTAAATGACTTGAACGGAGGAGAACCAGAGGACAGGTGACAGGTTCTGTAGTCACACGACCTGGATATAATGGCACTGTCTATTTTTTCTGCGCCTTATAAAGGTATCAGGCAAGCGACAAGGGAAGTGGAACTGGCATGAGATGCTCAACACATCCAACTGAACAAACTCAAAGCGAACCGCTCCGACCACCTACCTTACTGACGCACCCACGCGCCCTAAGTGCACAAAGTGAAGCCCCTCGTACAACCCAACCCCTCCCCCCTCCAGTGGTGACCAGTTATCTGAGGTACCATGCCATACACACCGGGTGAGAGTAACGGTTAGGGTATTATATTCTTTTACCTTGAGCATAAGGGGCTACCACAGATATGGTTCAGCGTTTATTTCACAGTATTTCACTGTCTGTTTTCTGTGTTATAACTTAGCTATACAACAAAGACTAAATCTATAATACACCTTCTTGCTGCTAGTATATAATTAAGATTAGTACATTTGTTTTCATTTGTTTCTGGCATAGGCTAAGGGGCTACTCCTGTCCATCATACCCAAGAGTCTACGTCAGGCATGCAGCCCAGTTTCTTGGCTGGGAGTAGTTCTTGGACAATGTGGTTCCTATTGTCTAGTAGGCAAACACTCGCTCTAGAAAGTCTGTGCCTGAAAACTTTGTTCAGGCGGACACACTCCGTATGAGGAATATTGACTTCTTGCGGGAGTTCAAACGTCAAGGGTTCGTCACTGCCATTCAGATGGACTGTGAGTGGGCCCGACCTGGCAACAGTCAGGGCCCTGGAAAGGATCATCAGCCTTTGGATGATCATTCGTGGGCAGGCAGCACTTCCTACGGCTTCTATTTCTGCGGGAATGGGAGCCAGTTGAAATAGGAGCGTTTCCCATGGACAGTAGATCCTCAGACAGCACTGCACTGTAGCCCTCCGACATTGACCCTGCGCCAACGAGCGGCAGCCTGCTGCCAATTTTGAGCAGATACCAATAAATTTCCAACCCAGGTATATTACTAACAAGAGAAGCAGCCACTGATGGTCGGATTGGTCGGCGGGCGGGAGGTGACTAGGTCTCCGCAGTGGCGGTTCCTCCCAAACAGTACGCATACGCAGACTTGCGTTTAACAGTCACTCTATGTCCATAGCCATCATCTGGCTGTTCTGAACCAGTGTCGAGTACAGGTACATACTTATACCCCTCCCCTCCCCCCCCAACCTCCCAACCCACAGGTGCACTGTAAGGGCTTCCTCTAGTCTTTAGCGAAAAGTTATCCACCCTACAACTTAAACAATACGTAAGGTATAACTAAAACGACTTCTTCTAGTCTGGGGCTTCACGGGTTCTTACACTGGGTAGCGCGTAGCACATCTATTGGCCGCTATTTTCTTCAAAGAGCCGATTGACAGGGGGTTCCTCTGAAACGACTTCTGTCGCGTTTGACATGGGGACACGCGTCGTTGATGAGCGCGTCCATGTGTTGGCCAGCTGAGGCGGCTCATGTCAACTAGCTTCAGTGTCAGGTCCCTCATAGGAGTACGGCGGCACGCGGGGTAGTCTTAACACTTCTTGACACATAACAGGCCTCAAAAGGGGCGAACTTTTTTTTCAAAATTTGACAGCTATATACAACTATATACAACCTAAACTAGTGCTGCAATTCTGGTGAACGCCATAATCTCTTTTACTAACCGAGATCATGGCGTTCACACCAGATTTAATTGCAGCACTAGTTTAGGTTGCAGAACTAGTTTAGCTTCAGGCCCCTAACTTAGGGGCCGGTGTCACATATTACTTAAGGGGTTGACCCTATCCCTAACCAGAATAAAAGCGCTCTCATCACTGTCGTACTGCTTTATCCAACACCCAAATTTGATTTAGCTACAAATTCAATTCATTACCATCACACTTGTATCGATTGCACACATGTTCGGCAGCATATTGCCAATAAAACACACAAATAAAACAGTTTTCACAGAAGACCAGGTGTGGGATGCTTGAAGTAGAAGTACTAATTGCAAGCTCGCCGGGCCGGTATTTCCCCAAAAGAACAGGCTCTCCTATGCCTACACCCATGGTAACCAACTGGTAGCATATACTGTCCTTAGTCATCAATCTTGTCAACATGATGTCCTTCAGTTTATTAACCTTTAAATGTGTGGGCAGTCATGTCGATGTGCCGGTGAAGCAGTCAGTCATTTGGATAACACAGTTAAAAGTGTATTGTGCGCCTAGGCATACATTTTCGGCTTTAGTCAGAGTAATCAGATCGTCTGTTTGAAAGATAAAATTGCCGAAATGTCCAGGGAACATGCCAATTTTGATCCATACACTGTGATTGCCCGAGACAAGCAAGCATACATGAAAACGAGCGTATGCAAACATGCCAGTAATTCCGCAGCAACCAAACAATATGCCAATAATTATGGCTATTGCGATGATGACAAGAAGTGTGTACGAAGAGAGAAGTACCACAGTTGGGAATTCTTCAATGTTTTCGTCTCCGGGGTTGGCTTCAGATCCAGCGTCAGTTACCATATGGTCCAACACGGCTTGAAGGGTGTCATGAAAGGTGAGGCCGGTTATGGAATCGTGTTTTGGTGGAGGATGACAGGCGGTCATTTGAGCAGTGAGGTTGACCAACCGGGTCCGGGTTCCTCCAGGCTTATTGTGAATGACCCTAGACCTGTATCCACCACTTGCAGCTCGACTCAATTCCACGCAAGATACAAGGACATCTCAACTTTAAACAAACACCTTCCTTCCAAATTACCATTCAATTTAAACAAAGAAAACAGAATTGACTATAACTGCTATGGCCCCACGCTAGCCATAGAAGTCAGAAAGTTGGCCATACTAATTAATCAGGAAGGGGGACCACCAGGTGGCCATGGACTTGTATTATAACCAAAGTAATTGAGAAGATTCTCACCAAGGGTGACAATCATGATATTGACGTATCCGTATACCAAACGCACTATCTCGAATTCAGGCGAGGTCCTAAGAAGTAGCGGGAAGGTTATACCCTCGGTTTTCAAGGCAGGTGAAATCCCCTCACCAGTCGACGTGACGGCTGACGATGCGTTTTGGAAGCTGAAGAAACTTCACGCGCCCTACAAATCGCGACAACGCGCTCCCATGACGGCCAGGCTGACGGCTGTAATCTGCTGGTAATACTGTGGCAGCTGTTCACGCATGTAGCTGGGGTTAGGGGTGCAGCTTCCTATGGGTCGGGGCTGTGGTATGTCGCGGCAATTCGCGGCTTTCAGCTGGTGGTGCCATAGCTGTCGGTCTGTACCATATATAAAGAATCGTGTCTGTGTAGGATCATCTCCCTTAAGTGCTGCTGTATAACTCAAGTTCGCCATGACCTCATGGGGTTTCAAGGGTCTGACCAAGGAGCAGGCAGAAGCCAGAAGAAATATGGACACTAGCGGAAATCGATGGTGCGACACATGTAAACTTGCATTTCCAAAAAGTACATTTACCGGGAATCATACTAAGGAGCATGGTGAGTACCAGATCACTAGTATAACTACAGTACCGGCACATGCACCTGAAATCGATGTCGTTCAAAACCTTTTTAGCTAGCTTGCGTGCATCCATATTAGTTTCCAATACATTTTATAGTCTTAATAATCAGTTTATATAGTGTTTATGAAATTATCGGCAGCCTAAATCTTTTCTTAACAATTAAACAATTGTTGAAATAATGAACTACTCAAAAATGGACGCTATATATGCACGTGCCGGCGTCTATAGCCACGTGGTTTCACAACAGATAAAGGGTCATGCCCTCGATATACCTCCCTCCATCTTTCTATCATAACTTCTCATTCAGAAAAAAAACATTGGGTGGGACATCGTTAGTACTCTGCAACCCTACTGTACATTTATTCTTGTACATGTGTCTTGCAGAACCACCGGACTTTGGTATACGTAATCACGTGGGCAATCAGGTAGAATTTGGCCTTGAGGCCGAAGCAGGTATTCAGGCTGTGGCAGGTAACCAGGCTGAAGCGGGTATTCAGGCTGAGGCAGGTAACCAGGCTGAAGCGGATATTCAGGCTGAGGCAGGTAACCAGGCTGAGGCAGGTATTCAGGCTGAGGCAGGTAACCAGCCTGAAGGTGGTAATCAGGTTGAAGCTGGTATTCAGGCTGAAGCTGCAGCTGCTAATTAGCTGCAGGCTGAATTTGGGAATCCGGCAGAAGCAGGCAATCAGGCTGTGGGTCGCAATCAGCCTGTTGAAGAGGCAGTACCCATGGAAGCCAATCAAGAGTCATCAGGTGATGATATCGATAACTATTTCCGTCGGATGGATAATTCCCAAGAATATGAGGAAAATGATAACCTTGATCCAGAGGCGGACAAGATTCACCGCAAGGCCATTCGTCATTTAAAAATGGTTTTCGGTGACAGGAACAGTCTTCCTAGCCCATTGGCAAGGGTTGTTCATGGTGCCACTAATAAGAATATCCAAAGCCTATTTTCATGGGTCCGTTCTTTCTTTTGCAGTGGCAGATCCACACCTTCACCAGTGATACGCAAATGGCTAAAGTCATGTGCTTCATTTGTGAATTATTGACGGTAGCAAGTAATGACCAGGTTTCACAAGCCACGGAGGCAGTATTCCCTAAAACGATGCTGATGATGTACAAATGGTTGGGTACAAACCTAACGTTGACTAATTACTATACGAGTGTATGCTGCCTGAAGTGTTATGCGATGTCCACCACAAGAGTGCGAGGCTTTTACACAGATGTTCATGGTAATCAGCAACCCAGTAGGTGCAGGACCATGGGTGATGATTTAAGACGTTGCAACTGGAAATTGTTTCATGAGGCCAGGATTGGTGGGAAAAATGAGTTCCTTCCAGTTAAGACATTCTGTTACCAGTCGCTCGAGAAGAGTTTGCAGGTTATGATGAAACATCCAGGTTTTGAGCCTAAATGTAGAGAGTGGAAGGGCAGGAGGATGCCTAAAGGAGTGTTTGCTGACATCTACGACGGTTCGGTATGGCAAGATTTTAACAGGGAGAATGATTGTTTTCTTGATAATGAAAACAACTTGGCTCTTCAGATGAATATCGATTGGTTTCAACCATTCTCTCGGAAATGTACGATATCAGTAGGGGGCATTTACCTAACGATTCTTAACCTACCCAGAAATGAGCAGTACAGACTTGAGAACGTCATACTATTCGGTATAATTCCAAACTTCAGTAAAGAACCTGCCGACCTTACCAGTATTCTGCGGCCCCTAGTCAAAGAACTCAAGGAATTCTGGAATAGGGGGAAAAGGCTCATAACCAACGATTACCCAAGGGGCAAGACCATTAAGTTGGCACTTTTGAATGCTGCTGCAGACCTCCTGGCAGTAAGGAAGACTTGCGGTTTCCTGCTACCTAATGCTATCATGGGTTGTTCAAAATGTCTGAAGGAATTCAAGAATTCAAACCATGGAGGATTCAACATGGAGGATTGGCAAATTGGACTCCTCGTACTCTGGACCAACACAAGGAGAGATTGAGTGAGATTAGAGCTGCACCCACTCCGAGAGAGAGAGGTGTACTTGAGAAACAGTATGGAGCTCGTTACTGTGTGCTCATGGAATTGCCCTACTTCAATCCCATCAAGTAGGTATAATCTCCAGGCCGAACAAATTTAAAGGCCAAACTTACACAGAATTATACCAAATTAATAAACATTTGAATTTGAAATTTGAATAAACATTAATAAAAATGTTTCCATTTTAGCAGTAACTATATTATATGTTTTTACTTAGACGCTTTACAGGTTTCTCTTGATCGATGTGCTGCATAATGTACTGTTGGGTAAGTGTTGAAGTAAGAACCAACGTTAAGTAATGTTATAGCACCGATAATGTGTTTGAAATTGAAACTTGCATTTGCCTTTGGTTTATTAATTAGTTCATTGGGGTTTCAAATACTGATTGTACATGTGCTTTTATCATTTGGAATTCAGGGATCGCCAAGCGAATGTGAAAGAGGTGGACCGACCCAGAGTCGAATAAGTCGAAGAAGAAATCGAAGAAGAAGAAGAAAACTCCGAATTAGGAAAGGTTGACAGATGAGGAAGGATTGACGTTGGGGGTTGTACTAAGCCCTAATCAGGTGGCGACTATTGATGCTTGTCTGAATGAGTTTGAAGAGGGACTACCGGATGACTGCGTGGTAACTAACATCAAATGGAACGCTGGGACGTGGACAGTAAAGGAGTGGAAGAATTGGGTTACAGTCTCATCTGGATACTGCCTCCAGGGCCTTTTGCCGGAGAATCAGCTTCAAACCTGGTAGCGTTTCGTAGAGGCCACTCGAATTCTGTGCAAGGCTTGTATTACATACCACGAGATAGAACAGGCACACAGGAAACTAATGTACTTTTGCAGGAGCACACAGGTCCAGTTCGGGTCGCTAATCATTACCCCAAACATACATCCACATCTCCATTTAAGGGAATGTCTCCTGGAGTATGGTCCAGCTCCCAGTACTTGGCTGTTCAGTTTTGAGTGGTATAATGGTTACTTGGGGGATGTGCCGACTAACAATCGTCAGATAGAGAAACAATTGTTTGAGAGGTTTCACCTGATGAGTCGTGTCAGTCAGGCACGTGACGAAATGCATCCCAAACATGAGGTGAGATTTGGCAAACACTGCCAGCTGGGAGAAGGAAAGAAGCAAGCAACAACAGTCCCGGAAACACTCTATGTCCCCAATGAGCGAGATTGGGTGCAGTGCGAGAACCTGTGGAGTATCCCCAACGGCTTCGAGACATTTGGAGAAAAAAGGAGTGGCTCGACTCTGCCCCTCATGGGCTGTTCATGAAAACATACCAAAGATTATCATTATTAAAGTTCGTATTAGTTCACTTCCTATATCGGTTCGTTCCATCGTTATTCGCCTGCGTGATGTTTCATCGTTTATCAATCATGTTTCACTTATTCAAAGATGTCAATAAAGTGTGTTATATTAAGATAAAGGGGAGTTCTTAGTGATTAATCATCGAATTAGCTAGCTTTGTCCAGACAGATGTTATCCTGGACCATCGTTCAGTTCTTAGTGGTAGAGATTCTAAGTAAAGGGGCTCAAACCTATAAAAAGAACACGCGCTTGGCAAGAGGTAGGTTTATTATATCCATGACAATATTCCGAAGGTACAAGTATACAGTTCTCCATCCATACAGTTCATTCCTTTCATTTCACAATTCTAACACATCAGTAACGATCCAACCAGGTATAGCTATGGTTAAGCTTCCCCTTTCATAAGGTATATACGCTCCAACACTGTTGAGAGAGTCACCTCTCGTCTACCGGTAACGGAGACCATTGGTAGGATCTCCGTTACGTCCAGTATGTAGTCCGTAAGGCTAAGCCCAAGCTGTCCCAATCCTTACTATCACCTAATCGTTGTGGTTACTACCATCTTATCACTACCCGTGTGATCCGTCTGTCAGACTATTGCTCCCATGTGTTCTGATCGAACTCTATCTTGGTCTGCTCGTCTGTCTCAAGTCTCATACCGCTTATATAGCGACAGCCAAAAGGCTTGTCGCTATACCCATTTACACTAATACTTAACGATGTCTTATTTATCTTTCATACTTCCCATTCTTACCTATATAAACTAATTCTACTTCTAACTATTATACAAACTAATGTTGATGGCGAAGCCTGCTATCCTCAGTATCTTTTAGCTAGATGTTTCGGTTCATAACGTACCCTTACAGGTTTCCTTCGTCATTAGTCGTACCTGTGCGTACCTGCAGGACGTGAGCTAGCCCCGCTGCAGTCCCTATGGCTGGGGACTTTGCCACTCTCCATATACTCTAACTAAGTCACTAAACGATGGCGCCGCCTGGCGCCGAGCACACATATCAGCGTTACACGTTTTACTATAATATTCTTGCCAATACAAACAAGTTTACAATATTTTATTAACTTCTACAGTCTATTCTAGTTCTTTTTGCACTGGACCTCAGTGCAATATGGCCCCGTGACTTATTCCAGCAAAACATCCAGCAGAGGTAAAAAGTTGTCTAGACTAATGGCCAAGTGGTACGAAGAGGAAGAGAATGACCCCCAGGAGCGCCCATGCATCGCCACACACTACATGAAACATTGCATGCAATGTCGGACAACCGGGAGAAAGAGGCAACATCTATTTGCAGTTGTGAAGTGGTAGCAAAACAGGACCGTCCTATCCAGATACATCAGTCCTTATCCAAAGTGGCACAAGGAACAGTTTGAGCACCTTTCATGGGCAACATTCCTGCCTGTCATGCGGATAAATGGACATTTTGGATATGTGAGTGAACAAGAAAATATGATCGTCTGTCCCATTTGGCGCACAACTTTTTGCAGATCTATAGCACCTATAGCTACTCGAACTCGCAGTGTCCAAAATTAAGCTGAAAACGTTTGCATAATTCCTGAGGTTGTGCACCCGAAATTTTGTCCATGCACACACTGATATATAGGAATGATAAAATCCATGAAAAGTATGCACATATATAAAACGGGTGCACAAATCGCGCACCTTGCCGTGAAAATGTGCACGCTGGGCGCAGGGCGCAGCAGCTTAATTTCGGACACTGATTTACTGGTCCGGTGTTGTATTCATTGTTAGGATTATGCGATTTAGAGGCTTTTGCCAACAAAAGAAAAAGTTTTTGAATACAAATTTGTCATGGAGTAGTGTATTCTTAGGAGGAATAATTATATATTACACCCTAAACCTTAGAATGTGAGTACATTAAAAATTAAAGTAGGAATTTACTTCACAAGGTTATGGTGAAAGGATGTGCGACTTTGAGGTTTGTTTTCTGAAGTTATTTCACAGGTTGGGGGTGTGAGGCTGTGTGCATTTAAGGGTGGTTTCTTGAGTCAGGTGTCAGAACACCTCCTGCCCTGGCTGCGCAAGCGACACCTTATGTAACACCTGACACCGGTCACTCAGACTGCTTGGCTGACCTAGATTGCCCCTCATTAACTGCCCCATGTATAGCGGTGGCAGACAGGGGCGGGCACCAGCTTTATAAGGCTGGGCCCACCAAGTGCACACACACCGTCCCGCACCAGCCTCAGGACCATAAAAGACATATGCAGCAGATTACTGACATTAAACCCAAGCGCTACATTTTGAACAGTGGCGACCGAGCAGAAAACCCCGTTGGTGAATAAGATAACTTGCTTATATTTTGATAAGATAACTTGCCTATAATGAAGTAGTGTTTTTTCAGGTTTTGCGGGCGAATGACTTGGGGGCAGGAATTACGCATCCATAAAGTGTTTGTCAACAATTCTATCAGGGTGTGGATAACGGCTGTTAGATACATATTTTCCATTTTTTCCATTTTCTAATAATAAAGATTAGGAATCGACTCAGCAATAAAAGACTACACATAGAATGGTAACTACAGTTTGTGTCAAATGACCTTTTATTTTATTCTTATATAGTAACACTCGTTAACCTCGGAAACATGTTAAGTTATAATTTACCTTAAATCAAAGCTTTATGCTAAACTACATATTATGTTTTGTGTATACCTGACAGTCTACGGCCGATTGTACAGAGTATTGAAAATAAAATATCAGTTAAAAATATATATCTTTCCACTAAACTTAGAAATATACATGGAGCACCAATCATTAGTCATCGAAAATTATATACTTTTAAATAAATCGTTGTCAGAGATTATAGGGGTAGCACCTTTGATTGTTTCAAAATTTATTTTCTTTGGTTTTGAACAATTTTCGTTTCAACTGGATAAGTAACAGATCAGAAATCAAGTACAATACTACAATTCTGTGAAACATGAGGGGTGGTAATGAGATGTGAGACAAAAAAACACCATTTAGCGATCATATTAGATAGTAGTAAACAGTCAAGATTCAATTGCTATTACAAAAGTTATATTAGCCTCAGTAATGACCAGGAGTAAGTCAACATACACAAACTAGAGACGGGGGTCTATATTTAGAGATCACAATGTGACGAAGTGAGTCCCTTTCCTCCAAATTAATGGTAAGGGATTAAGATGAATTGTTAGCATGATTGACAAGGAATACGATAGAAAAAGTACGGCTTGAACACAACTATTAATATATTAATAGTTGTGTTCAAGCCGTACTTTTTCTACGGCTAAGGAATACGATAGAAAAAGTACGGCTTGAACACAACTATTAATATTATATATAATATATTAATATAATATATTAATAGTTGTGTTCAAGCCGTACTTTTTCTATTGTATTCCTTGTCAATCATGCTAACAATTCATTCAAACTGGTTATTTTATAAGCCTTATTATATTATAATAAGGCTTATAAAATAACCAGTCAAATGTCTCAGATCCGCAGTTTGGTTATAAGTCAACTCATTTGGGATCAGCAATAGTACAAGTAAACTTCCAATAAAGTCTTCTAGTTTCATGCAGGACCTACTTCTTGATAACGGACAAATTACAAAGGGGTTTACAACATCAGGTAAATGGTAGATGACTATAACGGGTTTATACCTAGGGGTAGTTTTGCAAAATCACAAATTATATGAGTTACATAAATACGGTTGCTATTTTCATATCACACATGTACATCACGGGTTGCATCAAATAAGGTTGCTAAGGTTGCTAATCCAGACATTGGCCATTTACTGGAACTGTTTCAATTTACCCCTTGAGCGGAATCTCTCATTTCTAGTTACTTGGTTTGCCTGTCACAGTCTGTAACCCTCCAGTAGGTTAGTGCGGAAATTAGTGTCCTATGTGTCTGTCCAAAAGGAGTAGGGATGAATTCCCGAAATTACGAGGTGAAAAGATACATTTCCAATTAATAATTTGCCAATGTGCTAATAGAGCATCAACTATTTAGTAGAACTGTGGTAAAGCGCAGCCATTAAATTGGTGCCTCAATGGAGTGTAGGTACATTAACACGCCGCCAAGGTTGAGCATGTAAACAGTATTATGAGCTACCGGACTCTTGTGACACAATATAGTTAACACGCCCTGACTAACACTCATCTACAGGCCAGAAGGTGTAGGGAAACTTTGAGGTAGGAGCAATAATATTGGCAGAAATATATCTACCACGTCCTGTGCTATGAGTGACATTATGATACTGTGTTCTCACAGGGTTAACCACTTAACTGCCATGCTCCTGGCATGCCTGTGTACCCCTGTGGCTGGGCTCCTGGGGGGTGCACAAGGAATGAAGGGGTAACATTATAAGGAGGCATTTCCTAAAACTTATTCTTTCTATTTGGTTCAATTCATTTGATTTATTCATTTTATAGTAACTATAGCTTCTTATTTTTTTATTTTTTTTCATCAGTTTGTGAAATAATTTTTTGTTGCCATGGCAACCAAATCGGGAAAATCCTAAATTATGATGAAAAAAGAGAAAGTTCTTGGTTACCAAGGTAACAGAATAAAAAGATGTATCAAATACCAAGATATTTTGAAAAACATTATTCTCTTCTACAAATGTTTAAAAAATAAATAATCAAAATACTGACAATCAAAGACATTTTCACTATATTCATAGACCTCTGTCTTGAAAATCTAAGCATCTATAGGTTACTGGGGAAAGCCTAACTTCATGGTGTTTTAGTGGCATATGTGAAGAAACAATGGTTTAAGATTTTCATCTTGAAAACTTAATTTCTTTTGGTCTGCATTCAAAAGTTTTAGCAGAGCTTTACATAGGACTTCAGATATTTCAACCAAAACATCATCTCAATCTTTAGAATATGTTTAGGTTGCCATGGCAACCAAATCAAAATAAAAAACAATTGCCTGAAAACCCTCTTGCTCCACCGTCTACACAGTAAATAACTTTGGATGTGACAAATTAAAAATCTCAGGATTTGAAACACATTTTCAAAATACACACTTTGTGTACACACTTTATTCTAGATAAGTGCATAGCTTCATTCTACCAGGTTACATTTTGTTATGTTCTTTTAACCCTTTAGACCTAAATCCAGCCATGGCCGTCTGAGGATGTGGTCTCCAATCTGGCCATAGCAGCTTGGAAAAACAGCTGTCTTTCAAAAAAAAAAATCAATTTCCCAGGGAGAATATTCTTATATGAATAATGAACATACAAAGTTGGCTAACATATCATTTGAAAGCTTATCTAATTTTCTATCCAAAGTAACAAACCCCAATTCTATAACTTTCATTGGTAAGTGTTGGTTAGCCTTTGAACTTCTTCATTTATATATAATCTATGCAATTCCATAGGGAAATCCATGGAAATCCTGGAGAAATTCATGAATGCAAACTGTAGGGTCTAAAGGGTTAGATAACTATGAATTCAGTTTTTTTTCTAAATTGATAAAAGAAGTATGTTCAGCCACAAATTTATGGGTTGCCATTTACCAGGGATAAGTCTTCAAGGTTTATAATTATTTGTTTAATAACTGTATTATATCTCTTACATTCATAAGTATTTCAACAAACATTGCACTTTATCAAATACTGAAATCACAACTTCATCATTTTTTTCTATTCCATTGGTCATTTCGGATTAGTCTTAGATTTACTTTGTTCAAAAGACAATGTTTGATTCTTTTCATTTAGCATACAGCTGCATGACAATTATCTCAATTAAAGGGATAGATCATGTCTCATCTCTAAACTGCTAAAATGAGAATTGACAATTCATCAGTATCAGTCTTTCTATTTTGTTTAGTACAGAGAAGTAGGTATGTCTGACATTTTCAATCAAAATTTCCAAATTCATAATGCATAATAAGAGGGACTGCCTACACACTCAAGTAAGGTATATCACCATACTTTGTGTGACAAGTTTAGTTCATTCTTCTTGATGATCTCCAATCCAGTACTCCTTCAGGGTATGGTACCTCTTGAAGCACGGAAAGTCGCAGAGTGGAATGTTTCCACACTCAACACACATGTAGCGACTTTCCTTTCCACCAGCCTGTTTTTCACTTCCACTGCGACTTCTCTTGACACCTCGTCTCTTCAACTCCAAAGATGCCTTCTTGCTGCATACTTTACAAACCCTTGTTGGATGATCTTTTTTCTCTGTTGGTGGTATGGGACAGGGGAAGTGTCTTCCTGTCAGACGCAGTGGGGTGTCAATTGCAAGACATCTTCTTGCAGAGATTGGTCGTGGAGCTTGGTACTTGAAGACTATCTGGTCCCATAGTTTGATCAGGAAGTTCTTGTGTGTTATGCGAGGGTGCTCGGCCTTGGCAGAGATGATGTGAAGGAAGAGCTTCACATACCACCTCCTCTTTTTCCAGCACACGTTGTACGGCTTGATCATTTGATCAGAGCGATCAACTCCTCCCATGTTCATGTTGTACTCAATCACTGCATTTGGTTTGTCAGTTGCCACGCCATGTTTTACAGTGGAGTAGGTTTCGATGCCATGCACAGTGCTCAGCATGAGCACATCTCTCTTGTCCTTCCACTGTATGGCCCTCATCTTCTTTCCCTCTCTCTTCCAACCAATCACTTGACCTTTCTCGAGTTTCTGGGAGTGGTGCAAATCTTCGGGCATGTTCTTTCTGCGTGGCATCACAGTTCCACAGGAATCAGTCTTCCTTTCAAGTAAGTTTGAGAATAAGTCAGGTGAGCTGTAGAATCGGTCTACCCAAAGCATGTGACCCTTATCAAGATAGGGATCTAGCAAGTCCAGCACAATACTTGTTGATGCAGGTTGGCGAGAACTTCCCTCTTCTTTTCCTTTGTACACACGAAATGCATGAATATAACAACTAGTATCACACATCTGGTAAAGCTTTATGCCAAAGCGCGCCCTCTTAGAAGGAATGTACTGTTTGAAGGACAGTCGGCCTTTGTACATAACAAGGCTTTCGTCGATACAAACATCTCTTGGGGGGTTCTTCATTGCAGCATACCTATGGTTGATATGGTTGATGACAGGATCAATTTTCCGGGTCTTACTTTTCTTGTTGATGTCTTCATCTGTGTTATCAACAAAGTGGAGGTGACGCAAAATCAACTGGAACCTTATTCTCGACATCATGCTGGGAATTGTTGGCATGAAGAATATTGGATGAGTGGACCAGTAGTCTGCAATCTCATTCTTCCTTACTAATGCCATGTTGATTAGAATCGCGAGAAAGATGAAGAAAGTACTTCTGGTAAAATTTTCCCAGGACTTAATTCTAGCATGTGCAGCAGTGGCAGATGCAGTTGCTTGGCCTACATAGCGATTGGTTTCATTGAGAATGATGTTCATCAGGTGGTCATCAATGAATGATTCTAGAAGGTCGAGGGGTGACGTTTGACTGCGATCTTGTGCTGGTCCCGTGAAGGGGAATCTTGCTATGTTTTCTATACCCTCCAGTCTCTTCCAGTTAGCAGCTGCAGCTGGTGGGTGCTCTGTTGGCTCAGTTGACACTGCAAGCAGTTAATGAATAATATTACACAAGGCTATCAGACATAGCTTAAATCATATGACACGAAAAAGCCCGTATAAAAAGGGCTGTACTTGAAGAGAAAAGTCCCTGTGAGTTCAAGCACTTCAAGCGCCTACCACAACTCAGTCAATCTCAAGGGGTGAGAGAACAAGATAACAAAGTTGGTTGACCTCACAGTTGCATGAACTGATTAGGGTATGCCCAATATGGGATCATTGAATGTTATGACAGTCATTAACTTTAACCTGCCTGTACAAACTACCATAGTTACGTTACCCCATCATATCACTACTTTCCACCTAAGCTGTACCCACCACAGGGTCGTTTACATCTATATTAAGTTTAAATGGTTAAGAATGACAGGCTTAAGAAATGAAAAACACAGTCGGCATCTTGGAGCACTTACATTTTATCATTCCCATAAAAGGTCAAAATGCCCCAGAGGAAAACTATCCACAGACCATACACCAGTCATTGGCGATATAGCATATTCCATGTATATCAAAAAATAATCAAATGTTAAATATATAGATTTTTGTGTGGGAGATACATCAGCGTTTTGACAAAAAAGGATATTTCTAACTCTTAAAAAGCAGCATTTTCTGTTTCTTTTAAAACAGGGATGTTTCATGTCAAAAGTTTGTGAAAAGGGGTACTTTCTTAAGATAAAGAATGATGATGAGTTAGGGATTCTGTATCCAGGTCATTCTTTTGTTTAACCCCCTCGTTATCTAATAATCTTTAAACAGACTCATGTCTGCCCCTTGTAGGTAACATACACAACGAACAGGTCTGGTGTTAAAACCAATATGTACCTATACCAACACAGCCACAGATGTACATGTCTGACACAGAACAGCTGTGTGGGTGGTGCCACCATGCTAGTATAAACCAGGGATGTAAGTTGGGGACAGTGGAAAAGTCGGAAACAGCAGTAAGAAAATCTGATTGTATCTTGAAATATCCGAAAACATCCGAAAATAGTCGGAAAACTTACATCCCTGATAAACACCCACACAGCCACAGGTAAGGGGACCTGGCGCCCTGGGACTGGTGCCTTGTGTCGCCGATGCTTTGTCATGAAATTTGGGTCAAAGTGTTGAAAGTGGTACATGTATTTTTTTTTGAAAAATATGAACAAAATAAACTTTTTGAAAGTTTCATATTCCGCTATTCATTATGAAGATATTACTTTAGAGATGCAGAATGTGTATTGTCCTATTTTGATATATATAATTATTCTTAAAATCTTGGATATGGCTGGTAATGTAGTATTTTGGATCAAATTATTACAAATATATAAATTTGGCAAATGTACAACTGTTGAGACTTTATTTCGGCCTATATTAGGATGTTTGGTGATGTAAGATAGAAATTCCTGGCCCTGGAAATATTTACATAAAAGTGCCACTCCCCCTATTTTTCTGGTTTTATTGTTGAGAGGCTCACGATCTGTGACTGGAAACTACTAAGACGGTTCTGATTAGACAAAGCAACCATGAGCCTAGATCAGAATGGTGTATTTGGTTAGGCACAATGTTGAAGGGCTTGGGTGGGGGGGGGGGGGGGGGGTAAGGCCCTGTCAGATAAAAGAGGATAGGTGCAAGTGTATAGGCAGGGCTCGAAATTAACATTTTACCTTGACTGCCCGGTCCTTAAATTCACCTGCCCATCTTTACCTTATGATTATAATATAGTCAAAATTTTACCTGCCCTTTGGGCATGTGAGGTGGGTCAAAATGTACCTGTCCCACCTCAATTTAACCTGCCCACGCCAGGCGGGCAACGCTTAACGAGCCCCGATAGGGTATGTCATGTGGTGTATAGGGTTTTAATGGTTTAGGCCACTATACAAGTATCACAGGCCCATACCCAAGTTCTGTTGGGGGGGGGGACTTTTGCCTACATTTTCACTAATTTGAATCTGAAAACGGGGGTGGCAAGCAGTTAAAAGTGGAACTTTTCAATATTTTCCTATTTTTGCCAACCCCCCCCCCCCCCTTCTCTCTCAAAAAACCTGGCTACGGGCCTGAGATGGTGCTTTTGAAAAAACTTTCTGTTGTGGTGGGGGGGGGGGGGGGGCATGGTACGGGCCTGGACTATATCAGATGCTACAAGACAGATATTCCCGTGGGTTGAGGTTATATCTGCTGGCAAGCCGGTGTGATTCCTGCATGGACAGTATTTGCCTGCATGTGTAAGGTGCGTTATATACACAGGTTTTAACCCAAAGTAGCATATGTAACTGGTATTGTATTGGCCCTACGTGGCATTAGGGCTGTCTGCATGACTTTCACCCTTATCCTGAGCAGCCTGAACCCCTCCCTCCTCCAGTGGTCATACAATTAATAAAATGCATACTACTAGGAATGCCTTATTGTCTGCGAAACCTGAAGAAACAAATCATATGGTTATGGTATAAAATGCGTCTATTTTTGCAATTCTATCAATGGGCAAAACTATGAATTCATTTGAATAAGAAGATAAAGAAAACGTCTATACATTGCCTATTGGTTAGAGTAGAGCAGCCAGTTTTGATGCATCTCTAGTTCTGATGCATTTCATGCTTTTTATGAGCACTAAACAAAAATAATACCATGTTTGTGTTGCCTCTTTACTGAAAAAATAATGATATAGTGCTCCTAATCGGAAAATACTAATCTTTAGAGTCTAAGGCCCTCTTTGTGATATCAAATTTAAAACACTCTAAACCAGGGCTGCCAACTTTCCTGTATTTCACGGGTGAAATTTATTTTAGCCCTCCTCCTGTGTGTCCTGTCCTGGGTTGAAAATGTTCCTGTTTTGACACGATATTGAAGAAGATATTGCTTAGGAGGGGTGTAGATGGGGGAGGGGGGAGTCCTGATGTCGGATGTCGAAGTTAAGAAATGGTTATGTCGCATGTCACTATGTTTTTTATATTCGTGTTGATTTCAAAAAGCCCTCATGTCACATGTCGAATTTAAGGAATAACCTATGTCATGTTGTTTATTCTTTTCTTCATGTCACTAAGCCCCATGTCACATGTCAAATCTAAGAAATGGCCGTGTCACCCTCTCAATTTTAAGGGTCTACGCCCATCTTAGGCTAGAAGTCTCTAAATGCAGGAAATGTCGTTTTCAATGTCTTTTTTTCTCAGAATTTTCAAAATTATTTTTCTTGACAAATGATTATTAACTTCATAGTGAATTAATAGTGAATTATATGACAAGATAATTTCAATTTTCTTTAACAAGAAACGTGGGTAAGAGTTAAGAACAATGTTCTGTTTTGTAGGTAAACGTCCTGTTTTTCTAAGTATTTTTGTGGGCATGTCCCGGAGAGTGTTGAGGAAATGTTGGCAGGCCAGCCCAAATGCGTTTTTCCCTGTAAAAGGCACATTTCTAATAGGCCTAAATCACCTTTAAAACATCACATTTGCTCCATTTTACTATCCCCTTGGACGCAAAAATAAATGTGAACCTGTCAGATATATTATTGGAAAATGTGTTCATAAAAATGCGTGATGCCCCCAACACTGGCAGTTTTACTCTAACTTGAGAAACCACCCTAAAAGTCGCACAGCTTCTTACCTCCCCCAACCTTCAAACCTGTAAAGAGTGCCCAAGCCAATCCAACACGTAAGGTCAAGCCTAAAATTATATAAGTAACTTATATACTAGTTCTGTTCCCGTGGTTTAAGTGGAGGGTAGTGTAGCCCACAACACGGCGCCCAGTGTACTCCCCTCCCGGCCCTCGCAGTACCTGGCGGGAAAATGGGGAGAGGCCACTCAAACAATGACTGCTCCCTGCTAGGGGTCAAGCCCTACTTCCTAGGGTTCTACTGACTCACATGTTCAGCGAGCGTCGTGTTGCAGAGTGGCAGCCAAGTAACGGCTGCCGATAGTGATGTAAAATTAACTAAATATTGTTATATAATTCTGAAGAACGTTGCTTTATGAATAGGGGAATATAACTATAATATCATTTTGAGTCAATGTGGGGATAAAGAAACTTTGACCGAATCCAATCGGTATAAAATGAATGTTTGTCTGTTGCAGTAACTGATTCTTACCAAATGCCGCGTTGCTGTTTTCAGCATCCTCTTCCGAACTTGCATCACTCCGGCTGTAATCTGGATCACTGGAAGGGTAGTCATCATCTTCTGAGTCTAGGCTGCTCTCATCCCCTTCATGAGTATCATCTAGGACTAATGATACTGTTTCATCCAAAGAAAACCGTTTTTGGAGAGTTTTTTCGCCATTCTCAGGCTTCTCCTGAGCTGGTTCTGGCGAACTGGTTGCTACCGAGTTAACTCGGGAGCAGCCAGTAACATACAGGGCTGCTGCTCCCGAGTTAACTCGGGAGCAGCCATTAAGTGGTTAATGGTGGAGTAAGTCATACACTTATCGACACGGCATATAGCAAAGTGATTCAAACAGGGCCAAGTCTGCTTAGAGTATGAGATCAAAAGGGTCCCGTGTACGTTTTACTAGTAATTTAAAGTTTACTCTATTTGATTTCATTATTATATAGATTCTAGTCACTGAATAAATCTGGTGATCAAGCTAGACTTATTTGTCTTGTTAATTTGAATTTTACAATAATCATTGATTATAATCATCACAGAAACTCTCCCAATACTTTAACATTGATGAAATTGTACAGGGATGTGAGTTGGGCCTAACGAACCAATCTGAAACCCCAGTGAAATTTTAGAAGAAACTTTAAAAGGCCATAAAACGTCTTGAAATCAATTCAGTTTGATAATCTTTGTTGGAGTGATAATGTGAAACATTTGAAATAAAATGGTTAACTTACATCCCTGTATATTTTAACAAATCAGTTTTACATATGCATTTCAACAACCTTGTTTAGCAGGCAGGGCTCAATACTAAGATCGAAGTGAAAACAAAAAGTGCAAGTACTTTAGAGAACAGTTTATATAACGAGTTTAACAAATGATAACATGACAAAAATGGCTGAATGGCAGGGACAATCTCTGGGCAGCTGGGGTTTTTGGTATCGCCGCTGCCCAACCGATATGCGGGCTTCACCGCCCAGTCTGGGGCGCCGGGAGGAGGCTGTTGACATTTTGGTGATGTGTCGCACATCTGCGAGTGCACCACGTCTAATCGGACGGCCCGCTGACGTGAGGTGGTGACAGAGTTCTCGATGTCGTCGAGGTGGGCTTTGTACCCCCTCAGCTCATCGCTTTCCCACGCCAGGGGTTTGATGAGGCGGTGGTATCGCTCGTTATATTCGCCTGCTGTGTTGACCGTCCGATGCAGGCCATGCTCATCACTGGTGTAGTCCAGTGTGAGCACGGCCCTCATGGCCAACCTCCTATCCTTGTCCGACTCCAGAACAAGGTCTTCCAATGCGACTTGCCGTCTTAGTATCTTCTGCAAGGTTAAAAATGAGATTCAGTAATACATTTAAGACATACTTAGCCAACAACATCAAACACAAAGAAATGGTTTATCATAGGATATTGATGTTAGTTGCTGTACTTTAAATAGTGCCACGCAGTATTAACAAGCGTTGGTCACTGTAATAGTATGAGATGGTGACTATAAGAAAAGTACATGCTTATGAGGGGCCAAATACCAGCTGGTAACTGTATAGTAAACCATGTGCCTGCACAATCCTGCATTCTCTTTGGACCAAAATTGATTTACCTGGGTGACGGAGGGTGGCCTTTCTGTTTTCCTCCTTGATCTTCCCGCTCCGCTCTCGCCTCGCCCTGCTTTGCTGAGTGCGGAAATATGTCTGGGCACTGACTATAAATAATGATATGAAATATGCTTAAAAATTCGAGCCACAACTTCAAGTACTTGACCAAGGATATAAAGGGTTTCAATATTTTAAATGAGAGCACCATACCATTCATGAAATAGACCATGATTAAATAGGTATTTGATTTTTTTTACCGCTAACATGAATATAGTTATTAAGATGACTAGGAGGAGCGTGACCCATTAATGTACCTGTATGGGTAATTAGTTAACAGGGAAACTTGCTACAGATCGGACTTACCTAATACCTCGGGTCGGAGGGCATCTTCACCGGTGCTGACGTCGTCAACCAGATCCTCGATGATTGCAATGTTTTGTGGGTGGTTGATCCCAGACCTGAATGTAGGAATACAATGAGATGTATTCAAGTCAACGGCATCACGTCGGGTGCTCTATCTCTCTAATTAGATTAGAATGGCAAAGGTTATATTCTGGTTTCGATATTCAGGAATACATTATTTGTTAACGTTGCTTACTGAAAACAATATTAAGGTCTCTACTGTTCACGTCGTTATTACGTTATATGGTCTTTATGAACTTACCCAGGAGTAAGGTTTAAGCCCGCCTTCTCCCTGCATCTGCCCTTGTAAGCAGACGAACAAACGACTACAAACAATAAAACAAGCCAAGAATTAATCAGTGAATTGTAAATAAATTCCAGTGTGCGACGTGTTAAGATGAAATGGGATTACATACTAAATGATTTGTAGATAATTTCTAAACCAAGACTATCTTTAATATGTAAAGTTTTATAAGGAGAGGTTAAACATATGTCGA
The DNA here is from genome assembly GCA_936440205.1 of Lepidonotus clava. Taxonomy (NCBI): domain Eukaryota; kingdom Metazoa; phylum Annelida; class Polychaeta; order Phyllodocida; family Polynoidae; genus Lepidonotus; species Lepidonotus clava. The sequence goes on along the minus strand of OW387146.1, from coordinate 47,609,556 downwards.
AACTTACACCTATAGCTTTACGCGGCTTAGGTTTGTATGCTAATAATGCTCGGGCAGCTTTGTTTGTTGGCCCAACAGTTCCGCCCTTGCTCTTGCCGCAGACGCTTCACACTTGGCCTTTCGGCACTCCTCCTCCAGGCGCTCCATCTTAGCCAACACATCGGCCATAGACGGTTGGGAAATGGAGGAGGTGGACGAAGATCCAGACACATCTGCACACTGGCCTTGGGACGAACTCAGGTGGTGGCTGATGGTGGAGCCCTCCTCATTTTCATCCTCAGTCGCGTCCAGGTTCTCGTCACTAACATTGGTCATATGAGACACATCCATCGATTCAAGGTCGGCCATGGGTTGTGATTCGCTAAGTTTGGGGCTGCTGGTCATCATCCTGCATGAGCTCACACTCGGGTTGGTCATCACATAATAACAAAAATCAGTTGACGTGTTCATCGTGGCAGCAAGTTTTCAATTAATGTCAAGCCATATGCCACGCTGTATTTATACATCCCCAGCTGGCCCCCCTGCGGACACATGATCTGGTGAAAGCGATCTTTTATCGATGAGGCAAGACTTTTACCATAAGTTACGTCCTACACTTGACAGAGTGTACACGGGGTATCAGGGACACCATTACCACCGCCCCTTTTGAGGCCTGTTGCATGTCAAGAGGTGTTAAGCCTACCCCGCGTGCCGCAAGCCGCGCTACTCCTGTGAGGGACCTGATACAGAAGCGAGTTGACATGAGCCGCCTCAGCTGGCCAACACCTGGACGCGGTCATCATCGACGTGTGTCCCGGTGTGAAACGAGACAGAAGTTGTTTCAGAGGAACCCCCCGTCGGCTGTGGGCTCTCTGAAGAAATAGCGGCCTGCTAGAGGATTCGCCTCTGTGCGAGGCCCTTGTCCAAAGTATCCTGGATGCCCCATTTTTCAAGAAAACTCATCTGTTTGTATGACAGTATTCCAAAATTTTCTGTAATTTTCAACATCTTTTATTTACTGTACTCTTATAATATTCTTTGATCACATTTCATTGTCTTTACTTTTGGTGTGAAATGGTTCCTGCCTATGATATTTCTCTTTTACAAAATAGTGCATGCCCTTGCAAGCACTGATATTGAAAATTATGGATATGTCAAATGTGCATATAAAAAGAAACTCCTTAATTAATAAAGAGCACCCCTCCTGGATATAGGACCTAGAAAATTTGCCATATACAACTCAGAAATACAAATTAAGCTTTGATTTTCTTATGTGAAAAAACATTTTTCTTGTCATATTTATTTTCAATATGCATAGAAATACACTGAGGGGTACCATTAAGTACGTATAGGCACTAGATTTTTCCTGAACCAACACCACCCCACCCACCCTTCAGTCAAATTATTCATTATTGTATTGTCTTCAGAGTACATGTTTCTGATCTTCCAGACATATTTTTCATAATGTCGCAAGTTTGTCTCTAATGCAGGAGCCTTTCATTACATGTGCACATTTCTATGTAGGAAAGACATCCCCCCCACAAGCTTGGTAAAAAGAAAAAAGCTTTGAATTTTTATATATGATATAAGAGATAGAATTCAGATAGAATTCAGATATTTGTTGTCTTTTATAGGGAAATAAATCCTGATTTCTAATATATTGACTTAAATATCGTTGAGCCAGGTACGTGGCAAAATGTTTCACTGGGGGTGCCTTTTCCCGCCTTTTCCCCCATGAAAAATTTATCAAATTTTCAAAAAAGTTACAGTATAGTCAACTATGTTTTTCCTTTGCCTTATAGAATGATTAAAAATTCATGGCTAATCAATTATGAAGGTGGCGAATCCATGGCCATCCAGCAGCAAATTCGTCACAGTGGCTAGCATGACCCAAGGTCAATTCATGAGGGCGACAATGTTAAGAAAAATTTTATAACCTGATTCTGAATGGGGATCTGGTGCCTAAAACGTTTAACGCCCCAGCCTAGCATATTTCCTGATCAGGGCTGACAATTTGGAGCAGAAGCGGAAATTTCAAGTTATCAACAGGCAGTGATTCTGTCAGAGACAGAGTACAGACGGAAGCTTAACTTATAGATCGCATGAGAACCGGCTTGCCTGGCCAGCCCTTCCAGGTGGGTGGCAGAGTTCCCACCAGGTGACATACTGCTGTATGACTGATGACACCTCAAATTCCCAAGGCAGCAGCAGGATTCAAACCCAGAAAGGGAAAACCGTCAGATCCATAGTAAAGTGACTTATCCACTTGGCTACAGATCTGAGGTTGAAGTTGAGAGATTTTCAGATATGTTTGTCCCTCAATCGGTACCTACGGCCACCTCGGGGACCCTTGTTTCTGTGCACTGATGGCAAAAAACCTAACATTGAAGGCCTAGGGCTGGAAGATTCAGGGAAGGGGATGGTAAGGGCCCGGCCACACTTGCTCACTAATCATGTACATAGGATATAGTATAGGGTGCAGTGGAGGTGGTAGGGTATACCGATGTGGCAGCTAAGCTCACACGACCACAAATGACCTGTTGTGCTTTGTTTTTTGCACACAGCCCCTCTGATTTTGGCTCTCGCCCAATGAGATTGCTTGTTGTTTATTTTGTTTACTGGGGTCACTGTAAGGAGGTATCCCATTGGTTATTGTTTCCCTCCTCTCACTCAGGTGAGATTTGGTTTTAGAACTTGAAAGTATGTTAATAATCATAAGGGGGATACTAGTGCCCCTTCATTTGTGGTTTTGCTCACAGGATGCTCATCAGGTGTGTTAATAGGCTAGCTGCTGTGGTTTTATTTACTGGGACATGTTGTTGTTTTGAGACTACCCTTTAGGTGGCAGTCTGGTTTATGGTAGGAATAGTTACCTCAGTTTGTAATAATTATGCGGTTGTTTTATGGTCCCTCTCTATACAAGTTTTATTAGTGCAATCAGTCTGAAAGACGGAAAACGTTTAGTTTTAGGTCATTTTAGGCCGGTGTGGATAGCAGGCTATGGTTGTTTATAATGAGTTATTTTTTTCTTTCTCAGAATTTATGGGTATGGGGTACTATCCCCCTGTCCCAAATTATCCGAGAGTTGAAAAAAAAAATGTTGATGTGGCTTTTGTTTGCCTGGCCTATCCATACCCACCCCATACACCTAGTCTTTTTCTCTTTAAGAAGAGGAGAAAGGTTTCCCCTCATCCTCTTGAAGCACACCTTTCATTCCCTATGATACTTATGCTTGACTCATTTGGTGAGGGATTTTGCTTCAAGAAAAAGAGGACATACATGCACCCCATGGTGGTTTACATCAATACTAAACCTCTAGGTCTCAAGAAGAAAACCTCACCTTATAAGCCTCATGTGAGATATAACAGTGAGAATATTTTCTCTTAAAGTTGAAGAGGCTATACCTTCCTCTTCCTCTTAAATAAGCAGAAGGTAGGTGTATGGGGTGCCATACCTGTTGTCTAACGTATTTAAATCCAAAGGGGCCATACTTTTAAGGTTCTGGACACAGTTGAATTTTATTTTGTTTCTGAGAGTTATTGCTCTCCTAGATTCTGGGTGCACATAGATGAAATCCAATATATATACTTCCATGAAATCTATTTTACAGTCAGTGTTGTCGTGATGTGGTACATCTGATTTGTATATTTTATTTTTGGTCTGATATTGATGTTCTCTTATTCGCTCTTTTATTTTCCTTTTTGTTTGCCCTACATATTGTTTATTGCACTTTTTACATTGAATGCCATATATGACATTCGAACTGTTACATGTCACATTGTGTTTGGTATAATGTATCGATTTGTCTCCCGTTGCAGTATTTGCAGTTTACTTGTTTACATTCGTTTCGTTTTTTTTCTCTTTTGGTTTTATCTATTTCTGACTCCTTTTTTGAACCATTGGTTTGATACGATGTTCTAGCTCTTACCAGAATATCTCGAAGATTTTTTGGTATTTTGTAGCTTGACATGAGTTTTTTTCTGTATAAATCTTTTGTAGATTTTGATCTTCCTAGTATGTTCCAATTTTTCTGTATAGTAGCCGTTTACGCTGTCTTTGCACGGTCTGAATGTATTGACCATATAGAGGCAGTCATCAGTGGTATCTTTAGTTGTTTTTAGTTTCTTTTCTAACAGTGTATCTCTTGACTTTTTTCTGCTTTCAGTTAATGCTCTATTTAACAGTTTAATGGGGTAACCTCTCTTCAAGAAATGATTTTTTATTGTTTTTGCATGCATTTTCCTTTTTCTTTCAAACATATGCGTCTAATTCTCAGGAATTGACTATAGGGTAGGCTTTCTTTGGTCTTAGGTGGGTGTGCTGAGTCAAACCATAGATAGCTATGGCTATCTGTAGATTTGCAATATAGATCCGTGTATAGACGGTAGTTTTCATCTATTTTCACTAGCGTGTCTAGGAAACTCACTTCATTTGTGGAATATTCTGCAGTAAATTTTATTGATTGGTGGCAGTTGTTTAAATATGTTAGCCATTTAATTAGTTCCTCTTCTGTATGTTCCCAAATGAAGAAGATATCATCAATGAACCTTAACCATTGTTTTGGTTTTAAATCATAATTTTGAATGAGTTTTTCTTCTAATGTTGTCATAAAAAGGTTTGTATATGAGGGTGCGACTTTCGTACCCATTGCTGTACCACCTATTTGTAAATAACTATCTCCATTAAACTGGAAATTATTTTGTGTAAGAACCCTGCTTTACAGATTGATGAGAGATTTGTTGCTTGGATTCACAATACCTTGTCTTTCTTTATCTAAAATATTTTCAATATTTTCTATACCTTCATCGTTGGGGATGTTGGTGTAGAGGGAAGTTACATCCATAGTGCCTATAATTGATTTTTCTGACAAATTCATCTCTGATTCTATCTTTCTGATGAAATCTTATGTGTCTTTTACATGAGATTTAGATTTTGAGACCAATGGGTCTAGGAATATATTTACAAAGGCAGATATTTTTTCAGTTGCACTACCATTGCCTGATACTATGGGTCGACCTGGTAGGGGTCTTTGTTCCTTGTGTATTTTAGGCTGAAAATAGATTTGTGATGTGCGTGGTTTGTCGGTTTTTAATATGCCGGCAAACTTATTAATTATTTCACCTCTCTGTTGCATTGAGTCTATGTATTTGTTTATTTCTTCGTTATAGATGGCAGATGGATCATTTTTTAGTTTGACATATGTTTTGTCATCATTTAGTTGTCGTTCTGCTTTTAGTATGTAGTCTATTGTATCTAATACTACAACTGCTCCGCCTTTGTCTGCTGGTTTTATTGTAATGCTTTTATCTTTTGCAAGATTTTTCATAGCTCTACATTCATTTTCACTGATGTTTTGGTTCTTTATAGTACGTTCCATATTTTTCGTCAGATCTATTTCATTGATATTGATGAAGGTCTCCAGTGCAGGAGAGCCTGCAGGGGCTTTCCGATTGCTCTTATTTCGCAATTTCTTCAGACTGGATGTGTATGTGAATGTTTTGGTTGGGATATACAGTGCATTAGAATTTACGTTATTTTGATTTTTGTTAAAAAAATTGTATTGTCCTCAGTTTGTTGTGGAATTGATCCAATTCTATTCTTTTATCCCCTAGATTTTCTCTGCGGTTTGTGGGGCAGAATTTGAGACCTTTTTCTAGTATATTGGTTTCATCAGTGGTGAGTCTTCTACTAGACACATTGATAAGGACTTTTGAGCTTATTGTTTCTTTTTTGGACTCGCAACTTTTCTTTTTCGTAGGTTTTTCATCAGAAATCTCATTTGGTTCATTCGTCTCCATTGATTTATCAAAGGACAAGTCGTGAAGAACAGAATATCGATTAATAGTCTTTATTTCTTTGACAGCATTGTTTTGGTATATTGGATTTGATTTTCGGATTTCATTGGCCATGGGCGTTTTGTGAAATTTTTGTCTACAGTTGGGGACATTTTTAACAGGTTTTAGTAGTAACTCCCCCTGCGGGACCTGTACCCTCTGTACTGGTAGGGTTGATATGGCCTTCGTTGGCCTTGGCGCCTTCCTCTCATCCTCGGATCTCTGGGTCTGTCTTCCACCTGTACTAGGGGTTGTTCCCGAAAAGGGGTAGGGTTGGAAGTTGAGGGTTGGTTGTGTTTTTTATAGTTGATACGTACAACCATCGAACAGATGTCTAGGATATCACTATCCTGTACTTTTTTTTTGACTGCGCTCTCCCCTTTCTGATTTTCATTTCCTTCTGGGTTTCCCTTTCCACTATCTTATCTATCAAATCTTGTGCATTCTTTTTGAGGGTTGCCACCTCCTGAGGAGAGGTGGTCTCCTCATTGATCACTGCTTCTACAGTTATTTTACTTCTGGCTACTGATTTTTTGTGGACATTGTACTTGTCCATGAAGAATTGTCCCGCAAAACCCATGATTCTGCGGGCCGATTCTTTTCGTTCATTTTTCCCCATGAGTTTAAGACTCATGGAAAACATCTAGCAGGGTGGCTTTGGGTCATTTTAAGAGCTTTAATTTATTACCACACATATCCTTAGCACAACCAAAACGTTCTGATGTGTATAGAAAAAACGGCCCTCAAAACGCCAGCCCTTTGTGTGTAGTGCTAACCACAACGTTCTGATGTGTATAGAAAAATGGGGCCTCCAGAGTGCTGGCTAAAAGTAGTCTCAAATGCCAGATTTAACCGATATTTTCACTTTTTCAGCACTAATTTGTTAGGGCAAATGTTTATCACTAAAATAATTAATTTGTACATGTTATTTCAGAAACAAAAATAGCCTGTAATGCATAAGAGTGTTATGGATTGAGCATTACGATTATGAAGTAATAGTGGTGTAAATTAGGTAAATAATTGTAATTTGTCATTTAAGGTAATGCATCCATGAAATAAAAATACTACAAACATTATGAAATTCGGCACATTCATAGATTAAAATGTATGGAATCTGACTAAACCAAAAAAAACGATATGTCACCGAATCAGATTTTGCGCTAGAATTATTTTGATAATAAGAGTTTGTCAAAATTTAGGGATTTATTAGAAATCATAAATGCAATTGAAAAAATAAAAATTAACATAAAATATGCTATTGAGTACTTGTGTAAGATGATGCTTGAATTTACTAGCCACTTATTTCGTTGAGCAGATATCCTGAACTCTCCTTGTATTCATTTTCATTAGTGAGGGACTCAAGTTTAATGGTGAGAATGATAGAAAAAGTCTTCTAGAAAAAAAGTTTTCCCTAAAATTTTCTATTTTTTTCTGTAAATAAAATCAAAGTATGATGTAGAATACGTGTGTTAAATTTCAATATACCTTTCCAACCTACTATTTTTTGTAATAAGGCTTCAAAGATAGACAGATTGGGGGCCGTGGAGGGGTCAGCTACAGGCCGGGGAGGGCCTTGTCAGTGGCCCGGAGGAGTAGGGATGTATAGTGCATTTAATAAAAGTTCATGAAAACATATCTTTTATTCGCCCAATTATTGTATCCCTTCCACCACATGATCTTCACATGTATATGAGCACTCGCTGATAAGATGGAGGCTGTGGGTCAATGTTAACCTTGTGAACATGAACTTTAAAAAATGTAAACAATGTGCCCACAATCAGGGAGTAGGTTACTGCCCCGTAACCATCCTGTCAGTCTACTAAAACACGAGGAAAATGTATATTTTGATATCCCAATTTACCCTAAAGTTTCAACAAATAATTTATACATATATCTTAGTGTTCATGTACATTTTCCAATTTTTTTTTCATTATTTAACCCTTCGTCACTGCCTTTGAACTTTTCCTCAAAGTGCTGCCGAGTGTGCATACCAGAGAATGATGCGCAGCGTGATGCGCACTAAATCATGAATGCATTACCTTAAACTGTTTACATTTTAATCCCAAGTCATACAAGTATCGAATTATATTATGCTCAGTCGCCAAATAATAGTTGTTGCATAAGTAAAAACCTTTGAGTTAGTGTATGAAATGAAAAGAATTTCAAATTCATATGTTTATTAGGGTGCATGATGTTAATGATTAAGTTAATTGGAAACGTTTTAGACTGATCTGGATTCTTTGCACTGTTCATGGTTTTAAAACGTTTTGAAACGTTGTGGCATAGCTGATCACTACCAAAAGAATAGAACACATCAAAACGTTTTGGCATTTTTATAATACCATATCCTCGTAAGTATGTTTTGAAATAATGTTTGTGCTAACATAGGCCTACTAGTTTTCTAAACCAAAACGTTTTCTTATTTCAATTTTGTAGTACAACAACTAACCTATCCTCCCAATTAATCTTTTTAGTGTTAGATGTTGGGAAATAGGTTGCTCAGGATTTAACACAAGTATAGTAAGAGCCATCCATAAACATCCAATGGATAAACTGATGCGACCTGAATGAATGGAATCTTTGTTTCTGGTTGTGGGAGTGTTCACCATTCCAGATCTATCACCAGCATAGTAATGGCCATCCATAAAGGTCTTTGGTTTTAATTGATGTAGACCAAATGAAAGGGCTCTTTGTTTCTGATCTCTCTGTTTTTCACTTGGTATGTGACCATATTTAGTCTGTGTAAATTATATTGACAGAAAAACCAAATCGTTTCAAAACCTTTTTGGTGCTGATAGTGCCACAGCCAAGAAGTGCTAATGTGTATTGTAAATGAGAAATTAAACTAGAAATAGAGCAAAACTTGCAGTCCATTACACATTATTACCACTTGCCCCAGGTGGACTGAAAAAGTCAGTATACATAAAAACGTTTTGGTGACTCCCTTACTAAACATGCTGGCATCTGAGACCCCAGTTTTCCACAACGTTTTGGTACACTCTGGCTACTCCCCTACAAAAAGGTCTGGCTGTGCTAAGGATATATAGGGGACCGTTAATGCAGTTATTGGGTTGCAAAAAAATGATAAAAGGCACTAAATCAGGTGAATACTTTCTTTTATTACAATTAATTGTTTACACTATGACGTATGTTGACAGAGTTAATGTAGTACATGAAGTAAATCGTACCATGCAGAACTGATGATCAGGAGCCAAACCAAGAGGGGTGTGTGACTTGCCCCCCACCCTCTATATATTCCTGGATCCGCCCCTGGTACTGGTCCACCAGTTAGCAACCAAAGGAACAAAGCGATGTTGACAAGGATCATCCAGGTTCAGAAGAACTATGCTGATTCAAAAGCCCTGATCATGATGAGCTGGTTCGGCTGTATGATGCGTGCAAGGTGGAGGCGGTCACAACCTAATATCTCAGAAGACGGACGCCACTGAAATGATTAAATAGATGTAATTAGGATAAAAAGTTAGCAGCAGATCAATAAATAGTAGGTTATTGAAAATGGAATACCAGTCAAGGAAAGATGAAATGGTTTCTTAGATAATTAACGGAAACACGCTTTACAGGGATACTGCTGGAAAAAAATTAGTTTCTTTCTTACCTCACTTTGATGGAGGGGGGAAGGGTGGCCACTCCTATGGGTATGGGCTCCCAGCTGACTTGATAATGCTCGCAGCACGAGCGGGGAAAGTGATGCCCGGGCCAGGGGAACCGACCTCCTATGATCGTACGTGGTAGTGATGCTCATTCCGCGACAGTATGGATGAACAGTTACGCGATTTCTTACCAAAGGAGGCCTAGGGTCAGCTGTCTGATGGATGGGCAAAGATTATGATGAGGTTAATGAGACCCGTGACGCTTCTCGAACATTTTTTGGATCACAATCTGTAGTGAATGTAGCGGGAGGATCGACCTCCTGAGAGGGTCCCGGTGCCTGTCGACTTTCAAGGGTTTCCTGAGGAGGGGTAGACATGACTCAGATGTTTCTTCTGTAATTTTTATGTGTGAATGGGTGCTGGTTCGAATACACTCGGTTTGGAACTAACACAATGCGCCTGCTCCCTAGGCCTGTTGATAACACAATGCAACACATCATCCAAAACCACGTGGGTGGGGCAGGGTAACTCGTGATCATAGAGATATACAGTTGGTAGGTGGCTGTGACGAAGGGGATCAGTATAGGATTACACAGTCAGTGGCTCTTATATAAGTCGAGCCCAGGACCCAGAACACAATGGAAGAATCCTTCACCAATTTTTAATGTAAGGCCAGTTCCAAATTTCTGTTCTTGAAACGAATATGCCCAGATGGGAGGGGCAAGGAGAGGGTACAGTGAAATATGTCTGTCATAAATTTAAGTACAAGCGTGACTATTACCAAGACGGTGCGCTTCGAAAACCACAGAAGGTACACATAAGAGGCCGTACTTGCAGGTGATGTGGGGGTTATGTGGGGTGTGAATAGGTTAAGGCCGGCCATTAGTGGGCATTACCTCATACAGGATTCCAAACCCGGCCACAACCAAAGCCTGTATCCAAAACCACACTTTATCGACCATCAAAATGAAAACATTTTGAACGATTAAGAAGTTAATTTTAAATACAGAATTAGAGGGAATGTGGGTTGTATCGCGCATGTGGGTTATATCGCACACCTCCACTTAAAGGCCTATAAATGAATTTAGAATAATTTGATCATCATAATTTAAAAAGACACATTTGAAGTTCTGTCTACAGCACCCCTGAATACCGTAAAATGATATTTTTCATTGTGGTTACTAATATTATACACATTACATAATTATTCAATATTTTTACAATTCTACCATTATATTTTAGCTATTTTTCTGTTTTATATGTCTTGTTTTACCAAAATAATGAACATGATAAGGCACTATTGCTTTATTTATATAGAAAACTCGTGAAATTCTGAAAATAAATATTTTTTTCCGAAGACTGAAATACAAAATTCTTTTAATGATATTCAAAGGTGAAAATATCACAGGAAAAAGTGAGCCTTGTGTCTTTCTAGAGATTTGCTGCGCACCACCACGTTTTGTAAGTAGGGAAAAGTCTGTGTCAGCCTTCCTGCGCCAAAATGATTAAATAGTCATAGTATGTCTGAACATGGGTCAGTGCCTCTAACACTCATAGGTAGACGCTCTGTCCAAGCATAGGGTGTGTTTAATGATACTGTGTTGTACCACTGCACGCTTAAGGTATTAAGGTGTTTAAGGTAGTACTAGCGTCCATTGAATTGAAAGTGGATCTCACTGGTTATGATGTTAACGATTTTCCAAGACCCCCCGCCCGATCGTCCCCTCCCGGTGCATGGCACACCTGGCCATCGTCTATATAACAGCTTGCTTATGACAGACTCTTGGAATCAGCTGTTTTGTAATATTTAATAATACTTAATATTTGGAATGGAATACGTCGAGAACCCTGCAATAAGCAAATTAGCCTTCTTCCTATAGACCGAGGGCCCGGAAATTAATTGTACAGACCTTCTAGATTAAAGATCTTTCAAAGTCAGCCCTGCCCTTTTCCGTCTCCACTAGACATCTCATAGACGGCCCCAGTACAGACTACCGGGGATCACTACAAGATCGCACAGACGGCTATATTATTGGGTTGGGCATGTCGGGCCTCGCTATACATCACATGGATAGTGTTTTCAGATCAGCCGGTCCTCTTCCAGGGTATCGAAAATGAGGTCATGATAGAAGAGGTGTTTAGGCCCATGTTCCAACCTTCTCTCAATATCCCAAGTCCTTTAAAACTGATTATATTTAAGTCGGGCGTCGCCTCAATCCCATCTCACCGGTACCATAACCACGTAATTAAATAATAAGAAAGGCATATCAGATATTCCCAAACTGTCAAATAATTGTTACCAAGCATCAAAAAAGTAAACGATTTACCAGGGCGCATCCTTATGACAGCCATCTCAATTACTGAGAGTCCTCCACCACATGTCATGGACGGTATGGCGTGACCCCTAACGAAGAGTTGTATGAATTAAACAAAGATGCTCTCCAGTCTGATCTGGCCCAGCTCTTAGCAGAGGTACTGAATTTCCCTTGAACCGCGCCAACCCATTTTTGGAGTTTAACACGTTATTTTAGAACCCTGCAAGTTATTAAGGTTGATGTCACTGCACTGTATTTCTAGGATTAGAGCTGGTGTTCGTCTAGTGACTCTACACAAGTTACGTTTTGTTTTCATAGTAGGGTGTTTAGGCACCCTTGCAAAAATTAGCTGTCGGTATTCATCGCCCATGGACTATAGCCATCTATGCTATGTGTAGCGGGGACCTGCAGAATTGTCTCTGCCGTCACCCCCTAGAGTGAGTTATTTCAGGTGCTCGCCTTCCCTCATCTGACTAAAATGTCTTTCCGGTGGAAGAGGTGTCCATGACTGCTCCCTGACCTGTTTCTTGTACTTTCAAGTTCTTTTTCACCTCATCATAATAATATTATGATGAGGTGAAAAAGAACTTCTATGTAGAGGAAATGGCCACTGGAAGAGAACCCAAATTATCTTTACATAAAAAAACTGAGCAAAATATTATGTTTAGTTGGATAAAAAACCTTCTTACCTATATGAAACACCAACGTTTCACTCCTGCGCCACCTGGTGGACCCAATAGGTTTAATTTGCGTCACCCAGGTCTGTCTTTCACACCTAACTGGTTTAGGGTTCTTGCTGGAATATAACTAATCTACTCTTAGATACAAGTTTTTAAGGTTCAATTGTTCATAGTACAGGTGAGGTCTTTCATGAACGACCAAGGGCTTAATGTTTACAACATTGTCCTCTGTCGCATTTAGGCCATGTACATGTCAATTTGCACAGTTGCCATGCCCCCTGTCAAATTTAAGGAATGCCCATGTCGCCCTGTCGAATTGAAGAAATGGCCATATCACACCCCTAATGTTCAGGCATGCCAGTCAAAAAATGTCATTTAGCGGAAAATCATGAAATTAATTAAAAAACCCATTTAAAACTCATGTTTAGACAAGAAAAACACTTGCTCGGTTAAAAGGAGGATCAGCAACTGTTTCCTAACTGAACAGAGCATGAAGTCTCAAAAATATTTTCTTTTTTTTTTTCATTTTTGCAAAGAAAGTCTGTCAGGGTGCCCCCTACCCTCCCCCCCCTATATATATATATAATACAGATTTCTCTACGGACACACGGCAAACATAGGGGATTTTACATGAACTTTGCATGGTTATATTGATGCACTGGCCTAGCACAATTGCAGCACAGTAACACCGTGATTATCCTTTTGCACATCCCCGCAACTCTCCTGTGCCAGTGGCTGTGACTGGTATGACTGTGGTCATTGGCCCACATATGCCTTTTGCTCGGAAGAGGGTAGTATGCGGGAAAACTTGCGCACAAGCCGGATCTCCCGCAGGCTGGATTCAGGGTCCTTTTCGCGCACATCCTTACGCCCGACACCAGCAAAATATCAAAGGGGAGTTGACAGCGTGAGCAGGCAGGCTGTGCAAAGTTTTACTGCACTGTGCTATGCACCTGTTATCACAAGCAGATTGTGAAGATACTATACCAGAGACGCACAGACTGATTGCACTGTGCCCGACTTATAAAATGTGGTGCTGCGCAGCAAATCTCGGAAAAGACACAAGGCTCACTTTTTCCCGTGTGCTTTGTTATGCCTAAATTTGTGGTTGTTATGGCAACAGGAATAAAAGAGAAACTGAAATTATGGTAAATTTTGAGCTTATTTGGGGTTACCATGACAACTAATTTTATTCTTTTATCCTATAGAACTCTAGGAATGCTTCAATTTGACATGTCAGTGCTGCTTTTATCTTGGATATTAAGAGAGATATGACCCAAACAATGATCAGTTTTCGAATAACCTATTTGTTTGGCATTGATTGCTATGGAAACCATCAATTTCTCCTGGTTATTTGAATATTCTTTCAATAACATTGGGTTTTCTGAAAGAGGAAAACCTATACTACAGGAAAAGCAGGTTGTAGCATGATTTACTTGAAAACCTATATTGATGGTTGCCATGGAGACAGAGATTGAAGGGAAAATGAAATTATGATCCATTTTTAGGGTTCTTTTTGGTTACCATGTACAACTGTGTATCTAAGACAACCCATTTCAATCTTCTTATCCATAGAACTTGTAAAGGACATTATTTTGACATCTAACTTTATTTCTAACTTGTATATTAAGAAAGAGGTCAGCCAAAAACTGTCAAATTTGAAAAACACAAATTTTGATTGTTTCCATGGAAACACGTTATGTTTTACATTCCAAGTATATGTTCTTTAGGTAAACCACCTGATTTTATAAAGTACGGATATAATAATCTTCAGGTGAAATAGGTCTTGCTTTGTTATGCTTATATTTGTGGTTGCTATGGCAACAGAAATAGAAGAGAAACTGAAATTGTGGTCAATTTCGAGCTTGTTTTTGGTTAACATGGCAACATCGTTACCATGACAACCAGTTTTATTCTTTTATCCTATAGAACTCTAGGAGTGCTTCATTTTGACATGTCAGTGGGGCTTCTATCTTGAATATTAAGAGAGATATGACCCAAAGACTGCTCATTTTAGAATTGTCTGATTTTTGCATTGGTTGCCATGGTAACCAGTCATTTCTCCCAGCTGCTCAAATATTTTTACGAGAACATTGGATTTTCTGAAAGAGCAACATCTATACTACAAGGAAAGCATAACAAAATATGGTGGGAAAAAATGGTAACTTCTTCTCTGTTTCTAGGCCTTTTATATGAAGGTGTATTGTGGTCTAAGACTACATAGTTGCTGTTTGAAAGTATTGCGTCCATCAGTGGCAGAGGCCACGTTTTTCAGCCTTTCAAAGATATCAACAGATCAAGATCTTACAGGTAGGATAAAGTTGTTGGTAACAAGTGGCTGTGCAAGTTGGTTTCATATGAGGTGGGTGAATCTAGGAAGCTCTAGACTATTTGGCTAGCCTTTGAAAGTTATGTGTCCACTGATGGAGGAGGCCACTTTTTCTGCCCTTCGAAAGCTATGTCTGTTCAAGTTTAAGCTGGGGCAAAGTTGTCAATCCTGGGCACTAGTCAATGAGTTTGACACCCCATTGTCTTTGGGCACTGTTCTCATTGGGGCTATATCAGGTTTATGAATCTAGTAAGCTCTAGACTATATGGTTGCCTTTTCAAAGTGGTGAGTCCAATGGTGGCAGAGGGCCCTAATTCCGGCCTTCAAGGCTGTCACTTAAAGATCATTGAATCTGCATCAAAGTTATTTATCCTGAAGCTTTTTCCTTGAATGTGACACACCAACGTTTTGGGACACTGTGGTCATCTCTATGGTAATCTGATTTGTGAATCTAGGAAGCTCTAGCCTATTTGGTGGGCCTTTGAAAGTTGTGCACACACCCATGGCATGGGCCACCTTTTGAGCCCTGCCAGGCTCTCTCTTCAAGTGGAAGCTGCGACAAAAGTAGTTTTTTTCCTGAATGCCTGTCAATGAAGTTTGCACACCCATGTCTTTGGACACTGGGGTCATTGGGGTTATATCAGGTTTATGAATCTAGGAAGCTCTAGACTATTTGGTTGGCATTTGAAAGTAGTGTTTCTAGACTACTTGGTTGCTGTTTGAAAGTATTGTGCAATCTGTGGCAGAGGCCACTTTTTTTTAGCCTTCAAGGATAGCAGTTCAAGATCTTACAGTTGGCGCAAAGTTTTTTTATAACCTGCTAATTTCAATAAAAAGATGTTGAAGAGAATGGGAGAGAATGGATCACCTTGTTTGACTCCTCTCGTAATGGTGATGCTGCCAGTTTCTGATTTGCCAATGCTGATTCGATGCATGAGTGTGTACTTGCCTGCTAAGCCATCTATGCACAACGGATTGGCTCTCACTCATTTCAGGCTTTCAAAGAGGTGTCTATGTCCCACCGTATTAAATGCCTTCACAAGATCTACAAAAGTGATACTGATGGGCCTGTTCTCCTTTTTCGCTTGTCTCATGGCACCCAGTAACAGGTAGAGGTTCTCTCTGCAGCCTGGTGCTTGAATGAACCCACTATGTTATGGGTCTGTTTTGATAGCCTGTTCTAGTTGTTTGGCCCAAATCGCAGAAAACAACCTCAAGCGCGTGTTTGCTATCATTTTTTTTTATTAACTATTTTATTTAGACTTGGTGATACAATTTGGCCTACCACAGCCATTTTTCATTGGACCCCAGTAAGAGTTAAAAGACGCCAGTTCTTAATGACATCCAGTGGTGGGGCTTTCCGAAGCAGCATTGACCTACACATCTTCAGACACTCAGGCACCTTTTGGTAGATCTGGAATGCCATGAACAACATGGACAGGGTCTGACCTTTGTGCTCGAATTTGCTAAGTGCAGTGACCAAGATCTTATCAGGTCCAGCTGCTCACGTTTTCTTTATGTCCTTCATTGCAGTGTTTGTCACTTTCACTGGGATATGTGCTATTAAGATCTCATTGTCAGCAAAACCCTGTGGTGGTATGGGGTACAGCTCTTGGGCTGACAGGTTGTTAGGGGTGGAAAATATCTGCGTACAATGAGCTTCAACAATCGACCTTCTCTGTGCCATCTAGTATTTTCTTTGCCAGCCTTCCCATGTTGCCCTCATAGAACCTTTGCATCGTCTGTTTCTGAAAGCACCACCTTTTTTATCTGTTCCGAAATTTGAGCAGACTCCTTAATAATCATCTCCATCAATTCCCCTACTTTCTCCCAAACCAGATCTTACTGTGAAATAAAGATCTATCAACTCTTCATCTTGTCTGTTGGACCACTTGTGCTTGGCATCTTTGTTCTGGATGCATTTTGCTTCAAGCATCAAGCGATATTCCTCTATCCAAGCACCAGCTACCTGATCCTTCCGAACCAGCGTAGCATGTCCGGCCTTGAACATCAAAGGGCATCACAGACCTCTTATTGCTTAATCTCACATGTCTTAACGCCACTTGTCTCTCTAAGAAGTCAGCATTGACCGTAACAAATCTGTAAATCCTAACGGTGTCCAGGCAATGTAAGTTTTTCCCGTATTGAGTCAAAGTAAGCTGCAGGCTCCACTCCTGTTTGTGCCCTTTGATCAATTCCTTTGGTCAAGTTTCAGCTTTGCAAACATACTTTCCCCAGAACCACAAGACTCTGGTTTAAAGAAAGCTGCCCACCAGGTCATCTAAACAACTCTGGCGGATCACTAGTCGGTATTTTTTATGATCAGAACTAGGACGGTATCTGATCATCTTCGAAACTCTGACTTTCCTTCTTGATTAATGAAAACATTATTGGCACATATGCTTGTACAGTAGTTTGTTTTACGGCGATCCAAGAACCTCACCTGTAACACTACAACACAAACACTCCTGCCTGTCCCTTTTCATCATTACGTCCAGCTCTGAAAACCGATAAAATAGAACCAAAGTAATTTTCCATTATTCCATGCACCATTATTCGGGGTGAACACCCCTACTTGGAATACTCTAATATTTTCAAAGTAAACGTCCTGTCAAAAGCATCGACGGGCGTCCAGAGGGTGAGAGATTGGGAACAACGCCGGCCACCTAGAACCATTGAAAAAGCCGCAGCAGATTGACACCATCAAGCAGTAGACCACCGCAAGGCAGAACGCTTGCCTAGATCAGGGATCAAACTACAAGCTTTTTAACTGCAACAACTTTAATTTGTGCTCATGGACCTGGACCTACCACAGCTGCTGGCAGCAGACTTGCCCTCCAATAGATCCTTGTTAAAGGATTTAAAGTGTACTCATTCCAATTATGGGGCCTGGAAAGAGTGCTGTATTGTTATTTTTCTTCACTACCTCGTCAGTGGGTAACTTCTGTGCCTGCTGCATTACTTGGATGTGGTAGCCATTTCTCATGCTCCCTCTCCGGAGTCGAACCCTGATTCCCTGTTACCTGTTACAAACATGGTAAGCAGGGCACTTACAATCAACATTCGGTCAGTCATTTGAAAGATTCATTTCCGGCTCAAAGGCTGTGCCCCAGGCACAAACTTATCCAGAGTGACCAGAACGACGGGCAATCCCGAGGGACTGCACCCGATTGGTTTTGATATAATAAAAGCGGTCCTCCCACAAAGGTCAAAGATAACTGATCTATTGAGACATTTGCAGTTTTACCATTGTACAATCTGTACTTATACATGCATGGCTTAATCTTTGAGACAGGCATATGGCTACTGGCAGGATCAACCAGATAGCTTTCGGCCAGAGACAGGCAGGTCCAGCCCCTGCTCACAGGGGAAGACCCATAGTTCCGACTGAAATTTTTAAAGTTTACTGTCAGGGGACAAAGAAGAGGCGCGGTTCCTGGCCTCTCCTCACAGTCTCTGACGTCTCTGCACTTTTTTTTTTTTTTTTTAAATATTTTATTTATACTGGGTTAATTACAATTTAGCCAAATGAGGCCATTTTTCATTGTACCCCAGTTAGTCTGGCAGCCAAGCTCAAGAAAGTAGCTTATTTCAGGAGTTTGTTTGCACCGAAAGGTTTATACCTAAAACCATTTTAGGGTTGTAGAGGGGTCCTTTGGAGTCCATTTAAGCCTGGTTGTCACTCTGTAAAGGTGTGCATGGCCGTGACAACCGCAATGACAGAAATTTGACATGTCTACAAGATATCTATTCTTATAATAAACATGTCAATTTTGCATCAGGCTATTTCATATTGGAAATGCTAACAGTAATTAGTAAGGGTGATTGCCAGGTCAAGCAACTTTGACCTTGCTAAAGGTCAAGGTCAACAAAATTGACGTTGAAATCTTAAAAACATGAAAAATGATGTATTTACTTTCAAATACACCATCATGCTTTTCAAATTATGTTTTAATATAAAAGAATATCTAAATCTTACCATCTGAATACTCAAAGGAGCAGATAACTGCTCATATACAGCATTTGGTAACAAAAGTTAGATATTTTGTGATTACAATCACTAATTCTGAATTCATAAAATAATAAGTAAAATGGTTTTTTTCTCAATTGAGATGCTTGCTCAGCCTTCATTTTCTTTTTATTAAGTACATAGCTAGGGAGCATTATAATGATTATATAAGTGATGTATTTTGGCCTTTCCAAGGTCTAAAAATTGCCCTGATGAGTTTATCTAAAGAACTGACTATGATATTTAACAGTTCAATAGAACAATCTAGCTTCCCAAGGGATTGGGCTGTAAGTACAGTGACTCCTATACCCAAAACTGGTGATTTAAAACATGTCAATAACTGGCGCCCAATTGCAATTGTCCCACTTCCAGGGAAGATTATGGAGAGAGCCATCCACAAAAGATTACTAAATGTTCTTCACGATTTTGATATACTAGACAAACGTCAATTTGGGTTCATTCCGGGTGGTTCGACGTCAATGGCTACATTTCGGCTAACAAATGATTTATTATCAGTACTAAATCGAGGAGATATAATGGCCATAACTTATTTCGACCTATCAAAGGCTTTTGATAGTATACATCATAACCGTCTGTTACTTAAATTATGCAAACTGGGACTCAATCGCAATATAGTGGGCTGGATGGAAAGCTATTTGACTCGGAAACAACTTACAGTTTTTAATGATAAGACATCAATCAGACAATCGGTATCCTCTGGCGTACCACAGGGTTCTGTGTTAGGCCCTCTTTTATTCATTCTGTACATAAATGATTTATGTAGCACCATTGAGAATGTGAATTTAATACTTTATGCCGATGACTGCGTTATGTATACATCCCATCGTTCAATTACTATAGCTGAATCAAGGTTACAATCAGATGTAAATAAGTTTGTTCATTGGAGTAAACTTAACAGACTAAAAATAAATGTACTTAAAACAAAGTCTATGGTGGTGGGCACAAGGGAAAAGCTACGTAAATCTGGAAATCTTACAATAAGAATTGAAGACTGGACACTAGAGACTGTACAGTCTTATAATTATCTGGGAATTGTGATTGACTCAGAAATGTCATTAATTCTACATCTACAACAATTATACGACAGAATCAACCGTAAAGTTTTTCAGTTGACAAAAATACGAAAGTACTTAACGAAATCTTCTGCAATTCAGGTTTACAAACAAACTATTTTGCCTATAATAGATTATTGTGGGTACCTAGCAAAAACCGGCTCTCAAAAGGATTACAGTAGAATTCAAGTCCTTCAAAACTGGGCATTGAGAACCTGTGTTGGTTATCCGCGTAGTAACAATATGACACGAATTGAATTACATGACGAATTTAAATTACTTGGAGTTCTTCAAAGATGGGATCGACAACTTCTTGGTATCATGTATAACTTATCAAGGGAACCAGACTTTGTCCAGTTACCATCTAGGGAAACTCGTAGTGCTGATAGAATTCAGTTCAAAGTGGGGAGATTAAAGAATCGAAAGTATATCAAATCCCCATATATACGAGGTACAGTGCTGTGGAATAAACTGGAAAGTGATGTTCAACATTCCATTGGGAAATTCGAATTTGCACAAAAATTGAAAAGTCAGTTCAAAAAATATGATGAAAATTATTAATTAATTATTGACTGTCTGTATGAGTATATGTATAGCGACTGCCCAATGATTGTATGAATGGGACCAACACTTTATGACTGAAAACTAGTCATATTGTATTGTAATTGTATTGTATAATATTACACTGTATCGTATCATATTGTAATGAAATGAACCAGAATTACATTTCTAGCAAAATATTATTGTTAAATCATTATCCAATAACCCTCGTATCAATATCATCACAATTATATAAATTATAAGTTACCTTACTTAGTTTGCATGTTCACTACAGCTATGTAAAACTTTATGTGATTGGCCTATATTGTAAAAAGATCGGCCATCTTGGAAGATCAGGATTTTTCCTGAAAGATTTGCTAAGGAATAAAAAAAAAAAAAAAAAAAAAAAAAAGGTCATCTCATTTGATGATTCTACATAAATGTGAAAATAATATCATGGAGAAATCTTTACGTGAAATCTGTCTGCGAAGCCCAAATTATATAATATCAAGCATTAAAGCTTGATTCAAGAGTAGAGATTGGCCTTAACACAGAGGTACTTGTAACAGGTACTAGTGCAAATATCTCGGGGTTGGTGCAGAGTTTTCCCTGGTAGCTTAATGGGTAAATTTAATGCTGCTCAAGAAGGTGGCTTCAAATTTGATGATATGCCAAAACTGAGATTTAAATATTGTATGTTTATTCTGAATGATGAATTCTCATCCCATTCTATTTCGGACTAGAACATTTGAATTTGTGTAAATATCACTGGTGAATCACTAGCTTAGGGGTTAGGGGAAAACAACAGATAAATTATTTAGAAACTTACTAATACATTAATCCTTTTTATTCTACTCCAGCTATATCTATTAATGTATATCTTTTGCAATGTATCTGCATTTAAGGTCTTCATTTTTGGGGATGGAGGGGAGTGGGGAATTCTTAGGGAAATCAAGCAAATATTATAGAACTTATGCAGGATCAAAAAGATAGATATTACAAAAGATACCAAGTCCATTATAATTAAGCATCTGAATTCACCTAACCTTCAAAGATCCAGTATAACAACGTTAACATAGGGGTAATAATAACCAAATCATTTTGCTTCTAAGAATGTTTATGGTTATTTTCAATGTAGTAAAAATAAGCAGGACCGCTGGATACACTGTTGCATGTAACTACATACCCATGTGAATAGTGCATCCATACACAAAACATACATAATTATATTAAACCCTCCCATTACTGCATGAACCATTCAGAAGCATAACTCAAAGTTCTTCTAGGTTAGCTTTAAAGAAAGAAAGAAAGAAAGAAAGATGCAAATGTGACCTCCAATCACTAAATGAGGCATAAGTTACTCAAAACTATATTGAGTATATGGCAAAATAAAGATAAAAGTTGAGAACCAGAAATTGAGTTTTCCATAGAAATGAGAGGGAAAATAACTTAATTCGACATTTAGGTCACAATATCCATAAATGAATAATTATAAGTTATTAATAGATTACCCTGATGGTTGTTAATAAAGTCTGTTATAATTCTCAATTACCATCAAGATAGTTGCAATTGGTATCTATAAACAAGTTTTTCCTAAAACAGTGTCTGAACTGAAATACTTCAAACATTCATAAATTTGGTTCTCATACAGTTAGAAACATTATTCTTTCATTATTCTGAAGCTCACAGCATCATTTATTTCAATCTTTCAAACGCTCAATCCCAGCATCTGCCAATTGCCTCACTATTAATTTTGGTAGGGAATTACAAGTAGGTATGCTAAAGGAACATATTAGGCCTATATTTTTCCTTTGGTTCTCATTTAATCAAGAACTTCAAATGAACTACTAGTCTTCAAAGTAAATGAACTGTATTCCTGATTTGAGTAACCTTTTGAAATATGAATAATTAGAACATAGAATTAAGAAAAGAATTGATAACAGAATTTTGAACTGAATATGCAGTGAGGACACAACATATTATCTTGCATCCAATAATCAGAATAATGAAAGCAGTAAGAGCAGTACTGATATCTCCAGGAGATGTAGGAGGCTAACAACCTTGACATTACAAAGGAGAGGTGGGGGGGAACCCTATATGGATTTGCAATTGTTCTAATATAATGTATTAGAACAGAAGCAGGTCCAGGGGGACCCACCAACCTCTTTATCAACCATTTATCTGTAGTCAACAATTATACAGTTGTAGTATAACTATCTGAAGTTCATTCAGTACCAAGCATGTTATGTTGAATGACCTTCGTACATAAAATGCATCTTTGAAGCAAACTATTTAAGCTTATGGTATTTCTTTGAAAGTCTCAAGGTGTCCCCAAAAATCACTTTTGAATGTAACTTAGTCAGTTAGCCACCAAGACAAAGAGATTTTGATAAATTTCCACAAATTATTATGAGAAACATATGTTTAGGCTATCAAATCAAATGACCTTGACCTTTGAAGGGTCAAACTTCACCACTTATACAATAATTATAATGATTCCTAGCTATGTACACAATAGAAAGGAAATGAAGGATGGGCTAGTATCTCATTTAAGAAAAAGTCATTTTTTCTCATGGTTTTTGGAATTCAGAATATTATGACTGCTATCACAAAATACTTAACTTTTGCCACTGAATTCTATATTTAAGCCGTGTTCTAGATCTGCTTCTTTGAGTATTCAGAGGGTAAGATTTAGATATATTCTTTTATATTAAAACATAATTTGAAAAGCATGATGGTGTATTTGAAAGTAAATACATCATTTTTCATGTTTTTAAGATTTCAACGTCAATTTTGTTGACCTTGACCTTTAGCAAGATCAAAGTTGCTTGACCTGGCAATCACCCTTATTAATTACTGTTCCAATATGAAATAGCCTGATGCAAAATTGACATGTTTATCATAAGAATAGATATCTTGTAGACAAGTCAAATTTCTGTCACAATTGCCAAACAAAATGGTGGTTGTCACGGCCATGCACACCTTTACAGAGTGACAACTGGGCTTAAATGGTCTGCAAAGGACCCCTCTACAACCCTAAAATGGTTTTAGGTATAAACCTTTCGGTGCAAACGAAAGTGAAAATGTCATGCCTTGGCTGCCAGACTAAGTGATACATCTAGATTATGGGGATATATAAATATAATAGCAGGAAGAGTGCAATACGGTTTCTAATACATGGTAGTTGAATATGTTGTCATACTTTATAACCAATATTACAAATTTTAATATGGACAAAATTAATGTTAACACAATTTACATATATATGTACCATCGATTTGACAAGTTCCCTCAAAATAAATTTAGATAAAGTCAATTAAAGTTAAGAGGATTGTCTAAGGTAATGATAATACAAATTAGAGTAAGTACTATATAGAATATAGTACTTTCAAATTAAAAGTAAAATTACATAGAGATCAAAGAAAACATAAATTAAACAAAATAACAAAATTTACAACAGCAACACAAGCATAAACAAGTTGCATAATACAAAGTAATGAGAAAGAGTGAACACAAGCAAGTAAAGGTAAAAACCATTTTGAACATATCTATTATTCCGTGATGAGTACATATATGCACACACACCACCAACACAAAGAAAGGTCAGATTCAAATCAAATGCAAAGCATCAGGATTGTGATGTACCACATATCCATATCAAGATATCAAATTAAAACAATAATCAAATTCATGTCAATACAGTACAGTATGTTAGGATTGTGATGTACCACATATCCATATAAAAGTTTCAAAATAATACATTGTCAAATTTATGTCAATATAAAGTACTACGATTGTGATGTACCACATATCCACATCAAATTATCAAAATGATATATTATAAAGTTCATGTCAATATTTGCCACAATAATTGAGGACATTAGTTGTGGGATTTTTGCTATCATTTTCCTCTTCTGCGAGGCCTTGAAAGTGTCATATCCAATGATATTTCTTTCTTGTACAGGAAGATGGTTCCATAAGTGTGCACCATTATATAAGATGCTTCTTGTAAAAGTGATGGTATTTGGTTGTATTTCATACATTAATGGTGCAATGTTGTTTCTAAGTTCCCTGTTTGCGATAACAAAGCCGGAGAGCTCTATTTTGTATTTTCTGCATTTTATTTAAAGTTCTAACATACGTTTTGTGATAAAAAATGTCTCCATAATCAAAATATGGTAATAATTTGGTTTTGTATATATTTATTGATTGCTTAACAGAAAGCAATGATCTGACTTTTGACAACATAATAGATTTTATGGGATATTAACCTATGCATCTCGAGAGCATGCGATTCAAAGTTTAATCTATTATCTAGCTTCACCCCCAAGTAAGTAAAATTCTGTACATACATTAAGCTAGCATTGGCTAGCCGTAAATCATAATGTTTACATTTTATAAACATACCATTAGTGCCAAACAGCTGTATTTTAGTTTTCTTGACATTTATAGTTAGTTGATTTAAGTTGCACCAAGATAGCACTTTGATTAGGTTGTTTTGTACATGAAAGTGAGCCAGCGTTTCATCACTGTCAGTGTAGTAAACAACTGGATCGTCAGCATACAATTGAATACTGCACTGACTAATATTAGTACATAAATCATTTACATACAAGATGAATAACAGGGGGCCCAAAATAGACCCCTGTGGGACACCACAATTTATATTATTGATATTTGATGATAAACCATTAACTGTGCATTTTTGTGTACGATTTGTAAGGTAATTCTCTAACCAGAGCCAGGTTGAATTATGTAAGCCAAAAAAATTTAATTTCCTCAATAAAATGTTGTGATTCACGGTATCAAAGGCTTTTTTGAAATCAATATAGGTGGCTATTGTGTATTGACAATTATTTAAGCCTGTGAATACGTCATCTGTAAAATTGGCTATTGTTTCTATAGTAGACTTATTTTTACGAAAACCTGCTTGACAGCTTTGGA
This sequence comes from Lepidonotus clava, assembly GCA_936440205.1. Taxonomy (NCBI): domain Eukaryota; kingdom Metazoa; phylum Annelida; class Polychaeta; order Phyllodocida; family Polynoidae; genus Lepidonotus; species Lepidonotus clava. The sequence continues at coordinate 47,584,242 of OW387146.1, read as the reverse complement.
TAAGATTATTATTTTCACAATGATCTAGTATTTGCATGTGGACCAACCTTTCTAATATCTTACCAGGCAAAGGTAAAAGTAAAATTGGTCTCAGGTTGGCCACATTAGTTGGATCTCCTGGCTTTTGGAGAGGAATTACATTAGCTAATTTCCACGCATCAGGAAAAGTGCAAGTGTTAATACTACATTTATACATATGTACAAGTTGTGGTAACAATACAAGGAAAGCATCCTTCAACACTTTAGTAGATTGCACTGTAGTAGTGCAATAATATTAGTTATATTGTAATAAGTGTGTGTAAAGGTTTTCTAGGTAATATGTGGAGTGGTTGGATGGAATTAATGGGAAAGCTGTTTGTGCCGAGACTGGGGTATCAGAATACCCATTAACCGCCTGGATGCCATTAGTCTCCCGCTGATGCGGTAACCTGAGCTGCCTGTATCTGGGCCGGGCCGCTGTGCCTCCCGATCTAGACTGCCTGTTCTCTGGATCGATTCACATACAACTAAAGATGGCTTCCATTCATCAGGCCTGCAGTCCTGAACACACATAGTGAAACACTCACATAAAGGAATCTCAAACCGTAAGTAGGACTGATGTGTGGAGCAAACACAGAGCATGGGTCTTAACACCTTTTTATCGGTGGGGACTCGTGTAATGTGTATGCAAAGCACTCAGTATTTTAACATCTGTGTAACTGCCGATCAGAGCAGAAGCTGACTAATGTGCCCGCCCCACCACGGAGCCTCATGGCTAAGTGGTGGTCTCACACTATGCTGCTCAAGAGTGAGAGTTGCTGCATGTATGTTTCCATCGGATCTAATGTATTAAAAACAATAGCTTACCCTCAGCCAAGCGAAGTCTGTGTTTTGGTTTGAGCGCGCCAATTCATGGGCTTTCTCTACCACTTTAACATCATATTAAAGCAAAAGTAAGTTCCCCATATCAACATATATATATTAACCATAAGTTCCCCATTCATTAACCTCTATTAAGTAATAACACCTATCACACGACACTCAAACACTACATATAAATAATAACTACCACTAGCGTTCAAGATATCAAATCAATAGAAGATGCTTTGTAAACATCAATGTCCTTTATGATAGTGTGAAGGATTTCTTCATCAATGATCAATGTTGGCATATGGTTATTTATTTCCACTTTCAGCACATTATCCCATTCTACATCAAATTTACCAGCTAGCTGTTGGCCAATAGTTGAGAAATATTGATTTATATAATTTGGAATATTGTCATGATGTACCGGTGTTCCTGAATCCTGATCAATCAGATTTATCTTTGCTTCTTTGTTTTTTGTTGGAAGCAATAAATTTATTTTATGCCAAATTTTTTTGGGACATATTGCCCCATTATCCATGTAATCTTGTATAAAATTGGCCTTTGCTCTCCTGATAATTGCTTTACTCCTATTTCTAAGGGCTTTAGCTCTAACTAGTAGTTCAGGATTTTTAGTCTTTTTGGCATTTTTCCAAGCAAAATTCTTTTCTCTGATCATATCCAGGATTTCCGGGGTAATCCATGGTTCATTCCTATCTTTGATAATACTAGTTTTAACTGGACAAGTCACATCCAGTAGTTTATTAATTTGTCCAACTGCACAAAGGTAGAAGTTAACATTTGCTTTGTGCATGCCTACTGAATTAGTGTAAGAACCACCAGATGAATAGACATGATAGGAATTCTTCCAAATTACTTAGTTTATGAAAAAATATATATATAGTGGCCAGTGCCGCTGGTAAGTGTTGGTATACCTGACGACAATGATCATCGGGACACACTTCCCCGCAAGCACTGAGACCCTGGGAAAAATCGATATTAGACTGCTTTATAAGCGAGAGTGTAGGAGAGTCAAAGGGGAGAGAACAGTAGCACTTGGATCATACGAATCGGGAGATTCGGAAGGGGTTTAGATAGCCATACAATCACGGGACATCTGGTGACTTATACTACGTCATTACGAGACGGCGAGAGCAAGCGGACTCCACGGAGGAAGCTTACTTCCCTCAAACTGAACTGTAATACCTTGGATTCATTGCCTCCACAAGCAGCTGTACGCATCACTATAACCACCAATAAACTTACCGCACTGCCAGACGTTGTTCATGTTATGGATTGAGCGCCCATACCGTGGACTCGCTCACCACTCGACTAGCCCTCCCATTAAAGACAATACCAGCCGTACTAGTTATATCAGATAATGCACGGAAATGATAATCAACACCAAAACAACCAATAGCGTTCACAACAATAAAGTTCCAACAATCACTTGGGTGATTCATTTGCCAATAAAATGCCCAATCAATAGTGGATAAGTCAAGCTGAAAATTGTCGATGTTATAATTTCGATAAGACCTCCCAGTAAAGGTAATGTGGTTATACTTAGTTTTACCTTTTTTTTTTATTGCAAAAATTATTTCATGATCACTCAACGGAATATCAAGAACTCCATGTTGTGATATATAAGAGGAATTGGTGAATATTAAATCAATAATATTATCCCGTCTAGTTGGTACTTCAATAAGTTGCTTAAGGTTAGTCAGTTGTTCAAAATACTGAAGATGTTTATAATTGGCAAATTTTTTATCACAGTAGTTGATATTAAAATCTCCAAGTAGGAACATATCTTTGTTGTTAGTAGATAATAGTTCTTCTACTGTATCAGATAGTTCATCTAAAAATATTTTGGCATCACCATCAGGTGGTCTGTACACCGTTCCAATGATAATGTTTCTGGACTTTGCTTTTATTAGTTCAATCCATAAGCATTCAGCATTGACATTGTTCATATTATAATCTTTACTAAATTTGTTTAAAATAGTATATTGCTCTTTGTAGTATATACCAACACCACCTCCATGCTTAGGTCTTGCAGATGATCTATTACAGTGATTCCAAGACCTATCCTGTCTTAAGAGACAATAGTCATCAACATTAAGCATTCTACTTACATATAAACATAAAGGTGCCGGCTGTGAAAAGTCCCGCCGTAATCAAATTAATAATAAAACAGGATTATATTATTGTGACTCAACATTCCCCGAGATAGGATCATATAATTGTGTCTCAATATTTCCAAGCATGTGATTGACCACATAGCTGTGTAGGGAGACGTATTATGACCTGAAAGAAATTATTCATAATAGCAATGATTCATTCCTGAAATAGAAGATTTGTATAAGGTACAAAAGATTATACAATTACACACATACAAGGTTGGTTGTTCAATTGAGCCTATCGATACTATGACCATTTATGGCTCGACCTGAAAGAAAGTGAAAAAAAAAGAAAAAAAGATTATAGGCCTGTCTTTGCACCTCTATGAAGAGGGATTTAGTCCATAAATTAGTTTGCATGTGTTAATCACAAATATATCCAGGATTTGTTGTGAGATTATTGGTCTAAGATGTATGCCATCAGTTGTAACGCCATCGTACCTATGTGCTATATAGCCCGTATTTCTAGCTTTATGTACAAATTCAGCTAAGTGTGGGCTGTGCAGTCCTTCCTCTTGGTTCAAGTATCTGATATGGTCATTAAGTAGGATGATCCCTGAGTTGATTTCTTGCTGTTCGTTGGGATAGGCCTTATACTCATTAGTGTTATACATTATGTACGACAGGCCAATGAGCTCACATATGATAATGTGATTACCAAAACGTTGTAATTTCCTACGCGCCATACATAGTTCAGTTATCATGCTGCTGACCAGATAGTATCGATTTAAAAAGATTGGCCTGATATCTCTCGGTGCAATCTTGGTAGATAAATTGTTTACACCTAACATGACATATATACGATCAAAGTGCTGGTTACCAATGTCACGGATTGCACGAGAGACCCCATTACGAATGGTAGCCCCAGGGAAGCACAAGATGTATATCACAAAGCCCAGAAGTGTCCATTCCACAAAGTTAACAAAAACACATCAAATTCACGCTAAAGCACTGGCTACTATGTTGCCAAACTTTTACTGTAAATTTAACGGCTGACCGTAATTCCGAGTGAACGTATTTTATTTAAACAGTAATATAGCATAATATTGCACTGAAGTCCAGTGCAAAAGTATTATTATATTCTTTATAGTTAGAGTTAACTATTGTAATCTCTTATGTATTGGCATGAGTATGTTGTGAATCAGTTAAGCTAGTGTGTTGCAAATGCCAAGTGGCACTCTTGTTGTGGCTAGGCATAAGTATGGGGTTGTCGTAGATGGTGGCACCCCCTTGCGAAAAGGATAGTAACTGGGTTAGTTTATCTCTAGACAGATATGCACAGGTACGGATGGGACGTAGGTGTAATAGGGAAGACTGTCGGTGAACATTATGATCTCGATGTATAAAGTATCCAGCTTGGGAAACATCATGAGATCAAGGGTTTTACCATTTGCGAAAACTCCAGCGTAGAATTAGAAATAGGATTAGTTCTAAGTAGGTAATATACCAGCTAAGTCTCATACTGCTATATAAGCAGTATGAGACTTCGGATAGATGAGCAGACCAATTCAGACTTCGATCAGAACACTTGGGAGCAATAGTCTAACAATACAGATCATAACGGGTAGTGCTAAGACAGTAGTCACGACTACAATAGGTGGTACTGAGGATCAGAACAGTGTAGGCTTAGCCTTGCGGACAGAGTACTAGGAGTGATGGAGACTCTACCTATGGTCTCTGGCACAGGTAGTCCTCGAAAGGGGAAGCTTGACTATAGCTATACTTAGTTGGAACGCTACTGATGTTGTTAGCTTACAAGATGGGTGGCACATATTTTATGAATGGAACGACTATTAACTTGTATCTTTGAGATGTCTCAATGGATATAATAAACTCACCTCTTGCCAAGCATGTGTTCTTTGTATAGGAATGAGCCCCTTTACTTAGAATCTCTACCACCGAAGAATGACATTTAGCATTCGAAGCAAGATCTTATCGGATTAATAATGATGAACTCCCCTAACTCTTATTGTGATAGACTTTATTGAGTAAATCATCAAGTCACAGACCAGTAAATGACCTGCTATTAACATCACACAGTCAAATGAACGATTAGTCATATATACAGGCCAACAAAGTAAGAACTACCTTCATAAACATTATATATTTAATAAAGTAGAAATAAGATCAGTCTAGCTTAATATGTACAGTGGACTTTCATTTTTACGGATCAAAACCGTTTAAGTTCAACAGTAATATACTGTAAAACATATGGTGGACATTCATTCTTACGGATCAAAACCATTTAAGTTCAACAATAATATACTGTATTACACACTATGGTACTATACCATACAGTTAACACTGGATGTAATGTTAACAGCATTAAAAGTTGTATTTTTCCTGTAATCACACAACTGGATAATTTAGCCAATAACCAAGTACATCCTTCCTTCTTGGTTTAGCCTTGTATGGGTTGTTTGATTGTTGGAGATAAAACCTACAGGGTTATGGCTGATAAAGTTCTTGTACTGAAAAGGTGTCTGCATGTTAATACTACTGAAAAGGTGTTTAAAAACATCTTGTAAATGTTTCAGGGGTGTTCTGGTTGGTTGGCCATACAAAAATAGCACCTCAATGAGGTGATTATTTTAATAACGCTACAATAACCTAAAAATCTTGCATTTATAATCACAAAGTTCTAAATTCCTAAATGTATGAAAAAGATATTCTACTAATCATGGTCAAAAATTCAGATGGCATGCTGCAAAGCACTACTAGTAATTATTATCATTTCTATTTTCTCTTAATATTTCCTCTATATATTAAATCGTGATGGCCTGAAATTAGGACCTCTTATAGTAAATGCTTGGAAGGTCAAGTCATTCTTGAAAGCTTTTTGGAAATAAATAATTAAAAAAATTAAGTGCCACAACTGCATAGTAGTAATTTGATAACATGACTAGCCGAGAATTGAACCCTGGATCCCTCACATATGAAGCCTATGCTCTACCACTGAGCTATGGAGGCCTGTTGGTAGACAGTGCCGGGCTTTGCTACTTAACTGAATAAGTAGGGGTATGAGAGTATTGACCTAATGTCTGTGTAATATTGAACACCTGTATAGAAGTACTGATCCTACTCATTGGTACTGATCATGACTATTAGAATGTGCACTGCATGCAGTCAAAGTTAGCTCAGTTGGTCAGGCTTCTACCTTGAATGTGGAGAATGTGGGTTCTAATGCCAAAGTGTCCATTTTTCTTTTCCATACCAGTATACAATTCCCAAATACGGTATATTACTGTGATGCTAATATCAGTAATAAATACAGTTATATACTGTAAATTGCAATGATATTATGTAGATAGTTGTAAAATAAAATACAGTATATAACTGTCAAACTTACGGTTTTTTTGACAGTGAGAGGGGAGCATTGGGTTTTGGCATCTGGCTGGGAGAATGGACCTTCATCCATTCGCCAACTGTGTCCCCATCGTGGGGGAAGGCTCTTAAGTACCATCAAGGTGTCTTAACCAATGGGCTAGAGCAGCTGACAAGGTCTCGGGGCTGTGTTTCCATTTCAGGAAGTGGCCTGCATGCAGGAAGAGTGAGTCTCACAGCCGGGCAGGCACTCAGTTACCTTTCTAGCTGAGAGAGGATTTTCAAATTCCCAGCAATGACACAGAGTCAGGTGGAAGCCTTTGCAAGCCTCCCCGATGTTCTCTGCTCTCTGGCCGGCACCCTCTTCATAGTAGGGAGGCGCAGTGGGGTTCTCTGACCCGTGTCATTATCCCCTTACCATCCCCCCTCCAGATCCTAAGGGAGCAAGTCCACAGCCCACAGCTGCGGGCCCTGGTGAATTCTCATATAAGGGACACGCGGTAAGGTTTTCTGACCCGTGTCGCAACCCCACACCCTCCCCTGCTGCCGGCCAGAGGCCTACATCAAGCAAAGTTGTTGTTCTGTTGTTCTGGCCAGAATCCCACACGCCTGTGCTTTTTTCTTCACAACATTCCAAGATTCAGGCCAAAAGCCTGCATCCTGCACCTTTCCTTTGCAAGGTGGACGGATTTGGTCCAAGATTCTACATCCTGCACCTTTTCTTTGCAAAATGCAAGGATTCTGGCCACAAACCCTTCCCCGGCACCTTTCCTTTGGAAGATGCAAGCATTTGGGCTGAGGGCCTGCATCCTCTGCCTTTCCATTGCAGGATGCATGGATTTGGCCTGCATGACTGCGCCTAACGACTTTTGACTGTTGGCTCAGGCCAAATAGTCGACCCAGGCCTCTGGTGGACTCTGTTATTTTATGAAGTAGAGCATCCAAAAATGCATCTTGAGAATACACCGAAACCATGGGATCCTCAGCAATTCCAGTGATTTCGGCCATTTGAAATCTTTAATATCCAAAAGCGCCCCCAAGGAATGGTCATAGGCACTATCTTCAGCCCAACAAAAAGACAGCTGAGGGGAAAGGGTACTCCAAGGTTTCTATGTTTGCTGTCCTAAACCTAATATTTAAGGAGATATGAGTAGATTTATGGAAAGTATTGATAGTTTACTCTTAAACCAACTTTTTTGTAGAATTCATTTCCCATATCTAAAACATTCCATCACGATGGAATCTTCCCTTATTTGGAATGTCAATGGAATGTTTTAATAAGGGTTATTCACTGAATTCATTGTATTTGGTTCCCATGGAAACTAAAATTCATGAGATTTTAATAAAATTGTATTAACTATGAGAAAGTATCATTTTCTGGACTCTTCATTGAAAATAGAATACATTTATCATTTCTGGTTGAAAAATAATGGATGAAATAGTGTTTTTTAATATTTATGCATAATTATCATAATTTATGATAATTTATGGAAAATCTCAATAAATACAAGGAAATTAAGCTTTCCCTCATTTTCCGCTATATCCTGACAGTGTCAGGCTTAAAGATGATCGCTCCATTATAGTTCTAAAGTTGAAATTTTCTTTAAACTTTGGGAAATGGGAGATTAGGGTCAGATATGACCAAAAAACGCATTTTCCCCCATAGACCTCTATAGTTAAGCATTTCCACCCTTGTCATGCTCCACTGCACACCCACAGAGCCAGGCTGCGCAGTATGGGTGTGTAAAAACAAATGGCGGGATTGCCCTTAAGGGCCAATAACTTCCTAAATAATGGTCGGATTTGCACATGCTTGATATCATTTGAAAGCTCAGTACATGCTCTACAACATCAATTTAATATCAAATCCCGCACGGAGTACCCTTTCCCCTCAGCTGTCCACAGATGCCTTAGGTTTAGATGGCCCTCTGACTAGTGTTTTAGGCAGATCTGGTAAGCAATGGACACATAAAAGAAAACCAAATATTTAGGATTTTTCGGCCTCTGCAATATTCAAGGGTTTGGGGCAAAATGCTTCAATTTGCTTACTCTCTGTACATGCATGATTCAAGGATTTTGGCTAAAACCAGGCATATTGCACCTGTCCTTTGCAAGATGCAAGGGTTTGGGCCAAAATGCTGCAACCTGGGCACTTTATTCAAGTATTTTGTCCAAAACCATGCATCCTGTGCCATTCCTTAGAAAGATGCGAGGATTTGGGTCAAAATGCTGCAACATGCACACTTTCTGAGTATGCACAGAACCTTTGATGTGATTCAAGGATTTTGACCAAAACCGTGCATCCTGGGCCTTTCCTTTGCAAGATGCAAGGGTTTGGGTTAAAAATGCTGTAACCTGCACAGACAGAGCCCTTCACAAAAGATGAAACTCTGGGTTGTGGACACAGCCACAATGAGCGCTGCACCTTGCTGAACCACTTGTCCTACAGCGCTGATCTTGTACTCAAATCGAAGCCCAGGACCTGTCCTACCAGATGAAAGTCCATCTTTTTTCTTTTTTGTCACTAAAAGGAGAGCTGTCATCATAATTATTGAGCTGATATGATGAGTAGATCCAGAGATATAAGAGGATTGCTATTGGTATTCTCCACACTTTCTGGACATACACACAGGTGTGGACGGAGCCGCAATGAGTACTGCGCCTGAACCGCTTGTCCTACGAAGCTGATCTTGAACCCAAATCTAAGCACAGGACCTCTTCTACCAGACACACTTTGAATGGAATCCCTGGAGAAGTACGGGCCCTTTCCCAAAATGCAAGAGTTTATATATAGGCCCAAATCCTGCATCATTTGCAAGATGCAATGATTTGGGCCAAAACCCTGCATCTTGCTTTTTTTCTTCATAAGACTCAAGGATTTGGGCTAAAAGCGTGTATCTTGTGCCTTTTCTTCTCTTTATGCAACATCTTGTGAAGGTATGTGGTGTGGATGGAGCCCCAATGAGCACTGCACCTGAGCCTCTCATCCTACAAGGCTGATCTATGACTCAAATCAAAGCCCACAACCTGTGCTACATGATGCAATTCAAATGGAGTCCCTGGCATTGGTGATACAAGCTCCAGAACGCACATGCCCATAGTCACTACCTTGAACCAGACAAAATGTTGCAGCAGGTTAAGTCGGCCCCTGATGAACTTGTTCAGAGCACTTAAGCCAAGTCTGGGAGATGTGGTAGAATGAAAAACCAACACATTTTGACTATTCTTTGCAAGATGCCAGGGTTTGGACAAAAATCCTGCATCTTGGGCATTTCCTTTGCAAGATGCAAGGAGTGTCAAATTTATTTAACAGTATCCACGAAAGACAACTTTTCAACAGCTTCAGATTCACAAACCTGATTACTACAGTGTCCCAGACTGTTTGTGTGTAAGGAATGAACCATGTTAGTAGGGTTTATATGCCGATTTGAGCACTTTCAAAATTTGAAACATTTATGGCCCCCATAATGAGTCAATTATGGGTCAAAACTGACTCTGAGGTTGTATTCCCAAATGAGAATGTCCTTTAAAAACATGTCAGGAAATTCTGTGACAATTACAACACTTTCTAGAAAAATATAATTTTTATATTATTTTTTATACTGAAAAACTTAACCAATAGATTTTTGGGAAAAACTTGCATAAATGATAATTAGGCCAATCTAATGCCAAAAATATCACCTATTTGATAGAAATCATTTTACATATTTCCGACCGGAGCCTCACACAGCTCCTTAATCAAAGTGGGTGTCTGTTGGGGTCTATCCTAACGGGCACGGTATAAAGAACCTCCCCAAGTCTATAGGGCGGAGGGGAGCTCTTTTCTTCAACCACTTTCAGGAGCCAGGGCCATTCAACCTAGGGCTCTGGTGCTCCTTCGGGGCGCGGACCACAGAAAAAAAAAACATATTTCCAAGCCTTCATTCCGCACCCCTGGCCTCCCCTTTATAAATAGCCACCTATAGCCTCATAATAATCTTGGGATGCAAGGAGCAGATGACTTATGGAAGAAAAGAATCATTTATTAGGGTTTATTTGCCGATTTGAGAACTTTGGAAAATTTCCAAATATTGTTAATTTTAATGCAAGAAGTTTAGTAAATAAATGGGACTTAATAAATGCTACCTTTAAAGATAAGAATATACATATTTTGGGTATAACGGAAACTTGGTTACATAATCTTTTACTTGATAGTATGTATCAACTTAAGGAAACCTATACATTTATCAGACAAGATCGAAATTGGTATGATTGCACTGAGGCACAGTGCAAGAAGAACTAGAATAGTATATAATAAAAAATTGTAAACTTGTTTTGTATTGGCAAGAATATTATAGTGAAACTTGTAACACTGACGCATGTGCTAAACGCCAGGCGGCGACATCGTTTTGTGGCATAGTTAGAGTATATGGAGAGTGGCAAAGTCCCCAGGCGTAGGGACTGCAGCCGGGCTGACGCACGTCCTGCAGGTACGCACAGGTACGACGAATGACGATGGAGACCTGTAAGGGTACGTTATGAGTCGAAACATCTAGCTAAAAGATACTGAGGACAGCAGGCTTCGTCGTCAACATTAGTTATATGATAGCTAGAAGTAGAACTAGTTTATATAAGTAAGAATGGGTAGTATGAGAGATAAGTAAGACATCATTAAGTAATAGTGTAAATGAGTATAGCGACAAGCCTTTTGGCTGTCGCTATATAAGCGGTATGAGACTTGAGACAGACGAGCAGACCAAGATAGAGTTCGATCAGAACACATGGAGCAATAGTCTGACATACGGATTACACGGGTAGTGTTCAGATGGTAGTAACCACAACGATTAGGTGAGAGTAAGGATTGGGACAGCTTAGGCTTAGCCTTACGGACTGCGTACTGGATGTGACGGAGATCCTACCAATGGTCTCCGTTACCAGTAGACGAGAGGTGACTCTCTCAACAGTGTTGGAGCGTATATACCTTGTGAAAGGGGAAGCTTAACCATAGCTATACCTGGTTGGATTGTTACTGATGTGTTAGAATTGTGAAAGGAAAGGAATGAACTGTATGGATGGAGAACTGTATACTTGTACCTTCGGAATATTGTCATGGATATAATAAACTTACCTCTTGCCAAGCGCGTGTTCTTTGTATAGGATTGAGCCCCTTTACTTAGAATCTCTACCACTGGGGAAGAAAAGAAAGCCGTGGACTGCAACCAGGAAACAAGTCCCAGCCAGGCAACCACATGTCCCAAAGTTCAGTTCTCTGATGAGGAACCGATGGTCATCGAACCGATGGTCATCTTGGATGATAATGGTCCAATTGCCACCCATGTTCAGCCCCCCGCGGGAGCTCGAGATGAAAAGAAAGCCGAATGCAACCCGGAAACCAGTCCAAGGTGAGACCCTAAATCAGTTAAACTTTGAGCCAAATGTCCCATATGTATATATCTGTTTACTGCTGTATAACATTTGTTATAAATGCAAAAATTAATAACATTGATTAATTAATTTATTAACGTTTCTTAAAGTAAAAATTCTAATCCCTGAATGTGCGCCTCAATTCTTATAATTAAGTAGGCATCCCCCCCCTTCGTTCTTTTAAAAATCTCTGGATGCTTCTCCATTGTTCTACCCCTTCGGTTCGTCTTTTTTACCTTCAGTTGCAACCTTGGCAATCCGTTGAAGTCCCCATCCACCAATTGCAAGCGGCCGTATAAGACGTGCAATTTGATGGAGGACGAGGCAGAGAGTACCATTCTTGAGATTGAAGCCTTAGCTGAAAGACTTGTCCCTGGGAAGGGCAATTTTTTCGCTACAAATTTTCGGCGTTATTTTTTATTCAAGCAAAAATTCAAATCTGTTAATAATTCCTAATCTTGTAAATCTTATCGAACCACCAAACAATAATTATATCATATTCCTTTTATTTTATCGAGCGCATATAACTCATATTCTGTAATAAAAAAAGTTATCTACCCAAAACAAATTCCTATATGTTGTTCCGTCACCATATTTTCGTATCGTATCGGATACGCCCTCCAGTTTTAGTGGCCACGTGCAGAAACATATTATTCTATCTTAATCCTTTTTCTTATTCAAGTGTGTCTTAGTCACCTTCTGTAGTAAAACTGTCATTTAAAATGCATCTTTTATCCGTGCTCAATGGCTTCGCAATTTCCAATTTGAAGTGTCAACACCTAAAAATTAAACTTGTTTTTTTTTCCTATCCCAACTACTATTTCGAAATCAACCCGTCTGTCTGGGTTGGTTACATATATAAACATGCCAGAAACCAAATGATTTGTTGTACAACGGTTTATTTTCGCTGGAATATATACAAATTTATACAAAAAGCATAAACGTCAGTTGGCCATCACATCCATTCCGACTTATCCTAGTTCCATGCCCAATCATAAACATTTGTTTCCACCCCGACGCACCACTCACATAAGTAGTGACTCGCCAGTATCTGTTCTGGCGCAAAATCGGAGCAATCCGCGTGGCAGCAATTTCCGCAGTCATGGCATCTCAAGTAGATCCTGAAAATGTCAAGGCGGGATCTTGAGTAGGTGGATGTGTCCAACAAATACTTTACACAGTATGTCGGCCTCTTTTAATCAAATTGTTTTAAGTGATGCGTTTATCTGTACCTACATTTCACCCCTTTACAATAGAAAGTTATGCCCCTCCTAATTTCTCTCAGACAATTTTAAACAGCCTACCTGTACAATCGCCCCAAGAAAACCGACCCCTCTCCCTCTAAAATAACTGTTAGTAAATAACGATCACCACTTTCGAAAAAGCTGGCTACGGACCTGTAACCCATAAGTGTGTAACCCCCCTAAGGGGGAGGTCTTGTGCACGTGGGCCGGAGAGCGGGCGGCATTATATAACCTGTCCCTGAGTCGGCCGGGTTGAAGGTTACTCCCCACTGCCAAACTACCTTCCCCACTTTTCATGACTTACCGCTCCTGAATTTTAGTTGACCGGGGGCCACAGATCACCGCCCTCCAAAATAAGAGTGTGTCAATACCAGAAAATATACAGAATTAACCAAAATTGGTTAAGAAAACTTCTGATAATATTACAATAGCCATTTTTGGGTGAAATAAAGTAGTAATTAGGCTAATTACTAAATTATTGCCCCCATATTGTTCTATGGATGCTGGTCACGGCCACCCTATTTTGCCTCAAAAGTGGTTGACCGCCCATCAATTTTGATGTTCACCGCCCCCGTTTGGCAGGTCCGTTTGGCAGTGGGTACCTTTTCAAACCCAAGTGCCTCCCCCCACCCCCGGGCTCCTGCTCTGAGCCTGACCCATGAAGATGGGTTAGGGTAGACTAAGGGGTAGACTGACCCTGTCATGGGGCGGATCCAGGATTTAGAAAAAGGGGGTGCGTGCTATAGCAAAATTTTCGCCAGTACCCTCCAGGTGCAGGAGTTTTACATTAAAAAAAAATCTAAATTTGGCCCAAAAAAAAAGGGGGGGGGCGCACGCCCCCCCCCCTAAATCCGCGCCTGCCGTCCATTTCTAGTCCCACACATGTCTTCCAGTGGGAGTTGGCAAGGGTGGCCAAGCTACTTTGCCATTATATTAAAATAATATTTCTCAATGTCGGTCCCATCAAGGGGGGTGCGGAGCCGTGCAGCCAATAGGGAGTTTCATATCCCACAACGTATCTTGATACGTCAAGGTATCTCAAATCTACAGAATGATTTTTAAGGGTAAATGTGCAACATTCGGTGATTATAATTAAATCATGATGTATGATTGAGGCTTACTAGTACACGGATAAAAAAGATATTTTTGAAATACTTTATAACAGCTATCATAAAAGATACCAGTCGATGATACCAGTCGGTAGCTAGGACATTGAATCAACGTTGAGACAACATTTAATTTAGGTTGATTGGTTGTGTTAGGTTGCAACCTAAGTGCAACATGTTGCATCAATGTTGATTATCAACGTCACTTCAATTTACGAATTCAATGTTCAATAGACATAGAAGCAACGTTGATTGGTTGAATCAACGTCATTTCAATTTACAAATTAAATACAACCAAAACCTAACGTTGATTCATTTTGCCCAGTACTGCGTATAAGGGCGAATCCAGACCCTGGATCTGAAACTCCCTATACCCCCCCCCCACCCCCACTCCCCTTCCCAGGTGATTCCCCGTCAATTATTTTGGAACATGAAGTCGATAAAATGGCAGTTTAAGTAGTTATGCCTTTTAACTTATCTCTTTGGTCTGTGAACAAGATCTTTGAACAAGAGTTTATATGAAACCAGTGTATCTTTTGCATCAGCTGATTCCTTATCGTGTTTCGATAATATGTGTTTTAATAGCGCTATTTATAGCGTGTGAACGTACGTGTGTGAGATAAACAGCGTTGTTTTCCGCTAATTAACTAAGTTCTCACGCTCGCATCGCGCTAGCTTCTAGCTGACGTCGTACGACATGACGTTAGATATCAGAATACGTCGACGTCTTTGACAAACAGATAAGCGGAATTTCAACAGGGGCCCAGAAGGCACCAGACCACAGAGACGTAAAGACCTGGATTTACCGACCTCAGACCTTTAGGCTTATATTCCGCAGCTGTTCACACGGATCATGGCATATCCCGGGCATCAACAGTAAGTCTTTATTTCTTAGTTATGTTCCCTATTTTCCCAAGAACAATGGTTTATAATATATAGAAATCTGGAATAATTCTTCTTATCACCCGGGTGTTTTTGATGGTTTTTAGTGGGCTGTTTGGGCTGGGCCACGAGATTATCTGGCGTAGGCAGTGGCGGATTTAGAGGGGGGTGCGCGGGGGCCCTTTTTGGACCAATTTTACATTTTTTTTAAATGTAAAACTCGTCCAAAAGGTAATTAAGAAGAAAACAATTCCAATAGCGCACACCCCCCCTTTTTCAAAATCCTGGATCCACCACTTGTGGGCCTCGACAAAAAATGATTTACGGGCCTCGACAAATAATAATTTAATCCACACTTATTACAGACCTGTCCACTCTAGATCTCCCGGATTTTCCGTGAGTCTCCAGATCACTCGATCTCCCGACCTCCCCTAGCGCAAAATTAACCCCCGCCCCACCCCCCCTCCTCCTCCTCCACTCGATCCGCCCCTGGACAATGAAAGGACGGGAAGGTCGGAGAATGTCTCAGGCTGAATGGCCGGCCTAGGTGGCCCTGCCCCTTATATATACCCCTCCTTGCATGGTTTTATGACCATTAAACGACCATTTTAAATAATTTAGACGATAAAATTAATGTTTTGTCATTTAGCATCTCTTTGTAGCTTAGCATCATAAGAAGTCGCTCAGTGACAAATGTTTTGTCACTTAGCAACAATTTTGTGGCTTAGCAGCTTGTGCAACCGCTATCCCATAAAAAATTATGCTTCACTATTCAATTTTCAGAGGCCTGGTGTACAGCCAGCCGGTGGGGCCGGGGATTGTGTTTCTCGTCGTGAGCTCGAGGGGCGGTGCTGACGGGGCCGGCCGCGGGCAGCCCTGCGCGTACAGTGAGTATATATGATAGTTAGCACTCCATTATTTATCTAAATATAACTTCGAATTCCATAAATTATTATTAGAATCAATTCTGATCCATTCATTTCATATCTAACTTTTTTTCTTTGTAAAAAGGTAACGCCATGTTACCTCACCCTTATTATTCATACTCTGTCAGTGGAAAGCAAAGGCAATAGGGTTAGGGTTAGGGTTAGGGTTAGGGTTAGGGTTATATCCTTATTTCGAAGCAAAGCCAAGGCAATATGTTGTAATTTTGTCAATTTGTATTTTTTCTCATAGGTATGTACGACCGCCCGCAGGGGCCGAGGTGGTCATGCTGTTCCTGCCCCACCCCCAGCCCCAGCCCCAGCTGCAACCGCCACCGCCACCGCCACCGCCACCGCCACCGCCACCGCCACCGCCACCGCCACCGCCACCGCCACCGCCACCGCCACCGCCACCGCCAACGCCAACGCCAACGCCAACGCCAACGTTAACGCCACCTCCACCGCCACCGCCACCGCCACCGCCACCGCCACCTCCACCGCCACCGCCACCGCCACCGCCACCGCCCCAGACCCAGCCCCAGGTACCGTCACCACCACCTTCGCCACCACCACCGTCGCCACCACCACCACCACCGCCGCCGAGCCCTGCGTCCGTTTACTCTCTCTGGTCCGACTCAGGGTCTGACTCAAATTAGCTAGACCTGACGCCAGCACCACCACCACCGTCACCACCACCACCGCCGAGCCCTCCAACCAGTACTGTACAATTTGTAAATAGTTTAGTTTAAGTAGTATTTATGCCGTTTTTTTCGGGGGTGTGTGGGGGGGGGGGGGGGGGCAAGGGGGATAGGGAACGGGGGGCAAGGGCAAGAGGGGGAGAGAAGTTTGTTTTTTTTTTGTACATTTTGTAAATAGTTTAGTTTAGCTTAGTTTCTTAATTTATAGTATTATACATAGTTTGTTGTTTTTTTGTTTGAGTTGTTGTTTCTTATGGGTTTTTTTTCTGGGGGTGGGGGCAAGCGGGACAGGGAAGGGAGGGGGGGGCAAGAGGGGGAGAGAAGGGGATCGGGTGGAGGGGAGGGGAGGGGGGTGGGGGTATGGAACGGGTGGGGGGGGGAAAGGGGGGAGGGGGGCAATTAACCACATCCTCCTGTCCCCTGATGGGATGGGAGGGATGGGAGGGGACGGGGTTGAAGGGGTAAGGTCTGGGGTAAGGTGTGAGGTCAGGTGGTAAGTGGTGAAAAGGGTGACTGGGTGGGGCAGGTGGGAATGGGAATGGGAATGGGCATATCTGGCCATAGGTTCTAGTGGGGGTTAGGGTTAGGGTTAGGAGCGTTAATACTTGGGGGCTACCTTTGTACTAGTACTGGCGGGACCCGGACTGGACTGCTTCAGGAAGACTGGCCGTGCGGTGAACTACTCATCCCATGGCCCATAGCTATACACTTAACTTTCTTCAGGACACTCCAACATGCATCAATACCAACACCTACCTCCTGGTCTTCAAGGTTTTGAGAGCGATGCGGAACCAGTCCTCGTACATTTACCGATCCGACGAACCGCAGACGCAATTAGAGCCGGTCTGTGGCGTCGGGTCGGTAGCTGTGCGAGGTCTACCAACGGCAGCTGGAAATGACCGCTCGAATTCCCCAGACCGAATGGACCTATCCTAACAAGTAAATATCAGGGCTGTCAGAAAGCTCTCAGGACTGACAATATCTTGGCATAGTCGGCCCTGTTGGCCCACAGGCCAAAAGGTTAGTCGCCAACACTGTATACGTAACATGTCGCAGGGAGAAATGTGTTTAATCGGCAAAGTACAGTCTTGTACAGTGTCAGACCTAGTCCTATCATAAGTATGCACTGTGTTTTATTCGAAATTTTGGTTTTTCCTTATGTATTATTAGCTGGTGCATTTAGAGCTGATGTTTTTGTGCACGTGCACAGCACGTACGTGTATGGTGTGCAGGCCACTGGGCTATATCTATTACAATTTACATATATAGGTTGTCGTGTGCAGGTTGCAATTGAATTGTTGAGATGTTTACTAGTACTCAGTCTGTGGTACAGCTGGTACCTTCATGTCATGCTCTTTTACTTTTATGTAGCGCTGCTGACAATATATCTAATGACCGACAGATGATCCAATTGGAAGTTTATTCCTAAATCATGGTAGTCGGCTGGAGTGATGTGATATTTATATTTACAAACGTAGTCATCTTTTTATATAGAGGTTACTTTTTAATCGTAATTTAAAGTGTGCTCTATTCTATTTCATTATCATATACATTCTAGTCAAGGAATAAATCTTGTGATCAAGCTAGTCCTATTAGTTTTGTTAATTGTAGTTTTACAATAATAAGGGAGTGATGATGTGAAACATTTTAAATACAGATGGTTAACTTACATCCCTGTCGATTTTAACTATTTTTTGAACCTTTATATTTGTAACCTATAGATTGTACCTAGATTGTACCGATATATTTTTAACAAGTCAGTTTTACATTTAAACAACCCTGCTTAGCAGGCAGGGGTCAATAATAAGATCGAAGTCAAAACAAGAAGTGCCAAATACTTTGGAGAACAGTTCATATAACGAATTGAAAAAATTATGGCAAAATGGCTGAATCGCGGGGAGAATCTCTGAGCAGCTGGGGTGTTAGGCATCGCCGCCCCCAGACCGATACGCAGGCTTCACTGCCCAGTCTGGGGTGCGGGGAGGAGGCTGTTGGCGTTCTGGTGCTGGGTCGCAGGTCGGCGAGCGCTCCACAGTTAATCGGACGGCCTTCTGACGTGTGGTGCTAACAGAGTTCTCTTTGTCGTCTAGGTGCACTTTATAGGCTCTGAGGGCGTCACTTTCCCACACCAGGGGTTTGATGAGGCGGTGGTATCGCTGGGAGTGTTCATCAAGGACGCGCTCCTCATCACTTGTATAGTCTGGTGTGAGGACGGCCCTCATGGCCGACCTCCTATCCTCGTCCCACTCCTGATGAACAAGCTCGTCCAGTGTGACGTGCCGTCTTTGTATCTTCTGCAAAGTTATTAAATATATAATATAGTTAAGACATACTTGGCCAACAACTTCAAACACAAAGAAGTTGTTTATCATTGGATCTTACTTGCTGGAATTTAAATAGTGCCGCGCAGTATTAACAAGCATTGCAATTGGTCACTCTAATAGTAAGTGTAAGTTCAATTGTGAGATGGCAACTATAAGAAAAGTACATGCTTAATAGGATCGGGGCTTCACGAAATAATGCCTGCACGAGCGCGCATTCTCTTTGGACAAAAATTGATTTACCTGGGTTATATGGTGACGGAGGTTGGCCTTTCTGTTTTTCTCCTAGATCTCCCCGGTCCGCTCTCGCCTCGCCCTGGTTTGCTGAGTGCGGAAATACGTCTGGGTAGCGACTATAAATAATGATTTGAAATCTGCTTAAAATTCAAGCCACTACTTGAGAAAGGATATAAAGGGTTCTTATATGTTAAATCAAAGCACGGTACTATTTATGAAATAGACTAGGTTTATGTTATGTTTGAATTATATGAATTCAAAGGAGAAAAACGTTTTATAGGAATGGTATATGAAATATATATGAAATACTTTGACATTGTATGGAATTATTGTACAAAGTTTTTAATTAGTGTCAAAGTGTATTAGCCCTAAGCTTTCTTCTTTGTGATACACACTCAGAGGTGTGAAAACACTGTGATAGGACTTTTTATCAAGAGAGACTGCCACTGTCACATTTGTTGTGACCCTTTATATTTTGTAATACCTTATGTTGTCATACTTTACATTGTGACACTTTACATTTGTAACACTCAATGTATATGAAATTAGTTCTACAGTTGTCCTATTTGTATAACATTATCTCCTCCGGGAGTGAGCCTTTATTAATAAATTATTGATTATACCGGTATTACCTCTCCAAGTCATGTTTGATTTAATAGACAATTATGGACACGCATATGCCAAGCGAGTAGTACAGTTACATCATAATTATAACATTTACATAGGTATATCAACACTTTTTCCGATAACCTGAATTTAGGTATTAAGATGACTAGGAGGAGCGTGATCCACTCATGTACCTGTACAGGTAATTAGTTAACAGGGAAACTTGCTACCGATCAGACTTACCTAATACCTCGGGTCTGGGGGCATCTTCGCCGGTGCTGACATTATCAACCAAATCCTGGATAATTGCAGCGTTTTGAGGATGGTTCATCCCCGCCCTGAATGTAGGAATATAATGATATGTATTCAAGTCATGAACGGCATCACTTGGGGTGCACATGCTCTATCCCTCCAATTAGATTAGAATGTCAAAGATTCTAATCGGGATTCGATATTTTAAGACTACATCAATGGTTACCGTTCCTTACTGAAAACAATATTAAGGTCTCCACTGTTCACATCGTTATCACGTTATATGATCTTCGAATTCATGAACCTACCCAGGAGTAAGCCTGAAGCCCGCGTTTTCCCTGCACCTGGCCTTGTAAGCGGAACGAACAGAATACTAGAAACAACAAAAGAAACCAAGCATTGAGCAGTGAATTGTAAATATATTTAAGATGGAATTCGATTACTTACTAAATGATATGTCGATAATTGATAAACCAAGACTATGTTTAATATGTAAAGTTTTATAATATAAGGAGCCGTTGAAACATATTTCGCAACTTACAGCTATAGCATTACTCGGCTTCGGTTCGTATGCCAAGGATGTTTGGGCAGGCCCAGGCTTGGCTTGCTGGATCATGGCCAACTTTTCCGCCCTTGCTCTTACCGCAGACGCTTCACACTCGACCTTTCGGCACTTCTCCTCCAGGCGATCCATCTTAGCCAACACATCGGCCATATGCATGGATGGTTTGGAAATGGCGGAGGTGGATGAAGAGCCAGACGCTTCCAGGTTCTCGTCAACAATATTGGTCACCTGAGACACATCCATGGGGAACAGGGAATGATCCGGAGACAGATCAAGATCTGTTATTTGCGCGCCACCCAATTTTGGGCTGCTGGTGATCATCCTGCACGGGCTGATACTCGGGTTGGACAGGACAGAGTCAGGATAGTCAGTTGATGCGTTCATGGTGGCAGCAAGTTTTCAAGTGATCTATAGCCATATGCCACGCCGTATTTATACATCCCCGGCTGGCTCTCCTGTGGACACATGATCTGGCAAAAGCGATCTTTTATCGATGAGGCAAGACTTTTACCATAAGTTACGTATGTCCTAGGGGTTTCAGCGACACCATAAGTTACCATAAGTTATGTCCTAGGAGTATGAGCGACACCATGACCGCCGCCCCGTTTGAGGCCTGTTACGTCACGTGTCAAGAAGTGTTAAGAAACCACTTGGGCCGTGGTACTCCTATGAGGGACCTGACCAAAAGCTAGTTGACATGCGCTGCCTAAGATGGCCAACAGCTGGACGCGGTCATCATAGACGCGTGCAGCTTGTCCCGGTGTGAAACGCGACAGGTACTCCTATGAGGGACCTGACACAGAAGCTAGTTGAAATGCGCCGCCTAAGATGGCCAACAGCTGGACGAGGTCATCATAGACGTGTGTCCCTGTGTCAAACCTGTCATGTCCTGTCATGAGTTTCATTACTTATTCAACTGCCGATCCCTTGCCAAAGAGAGACCGATGTACATATCTCTGACTCACACATGCCTGCGACATCTAAATGCCCTAACCATGGAAGCGCTCTTCTGAACTGAAAACCATGCAACATTATACAATTTGACAGAATTCTGCAGCATTATGATGGCCAAATTCAGACAAGAACGTGGCCGAAAAGCTAGACCACAAAAAAAGAAAAAGTCTAAATCCTCTAAAAACAAAAGCATGCGGCTCCATGCCAGAGAAGAGCGCAGGCCCTAAGCCTAAGGGAAAAGCATCAAATATGCTAGCCTGCGATGCATCCCCTCCCCTGCTCCACCACCTCCACTGTGTAGGAATGGCAATATCCAGGGACGAATACTTTGTCTACAAATATGGGTAGTGCGGCAAGGTACACCTCTCGGGGCATAGAATCTCAGCTCTAAACAACTTAGTTGGCATGTTAACCCTTTAAGGGCTAAGGCCATATCTGCAAGGGCCATTTTTGGTGTATTTCATGTTTTTTCAGAGACATCCCACATTCAAAAATATTTTGAAATGGCAAAATAGTAAGTGTTGATGTCATTAAGATTGAGTTTCTGGTTTCTACAATACCATTGAATAGTTATTTGCTTGTTCCCTTAGGATTTCATGGGAATTGAAGGAAACCTATAATTCAATGAAATTGATAGTCTCTAATATCAATATTTTATGGGGAAAAAATAAGAAAAATAGAAAATATAAATAGATTATTTTGAAAACCCAACACTTATATAATTTTATCCTGATTCCAAAAAAAGCTTAGATTCAATAGAATTTTCATCGCAGAAAACATTCTAAATAGAATGTTAATGGAACGTTTTAAATGATAAAACCCTTTGCACCTGAATAGGAGGTTGCCATGGAAACATTGAATCAACATTTGCCAAATGCAATAGTGAGAATTAATAGCTAAAGACCCAAGCTATAATTAGCTGAAAACAGAAATAGAATAGCTTAATTAGATCCAGAGATATGAACTTTTATGTAATTTTCTTGATAATTGTCTAAATATTGAAATATGAATACAAATGGCTGTATTTCCGTTAATAGCGGTAGTAGCACGTTCCCAATTATGTTTATGAGAGAAGGGGTACATATGTGTATATGGTGATAACTTCAGTTCTAATCACTCTTTTATCAAGATTTTTTCACCTATGTAACCCAGAAGGCCTCTTCTATAGACAACTTTTCATTTATATTTATGTCCAAGATGCCATAAGGCATTCTCTAGTCCTGAAAGGGTTAAAAGTATTTTATTCACGGCAAATTTTTGAACTCATACATTAGACAGGCTCGGCCGTGTCTGAAACCACTTGCTCTAAAACGTGTCAAGGAGTGTAAGTCTTACTCCACCATTATCCCTGACACAGCAAAGTATCATTATACCACCAATAGCAGTGGGCGTGTTAGGTAATACTTTTGCGCCCACCTCAAAGTTTCCCTTGCCCTTCTGGCGTGTATATAAGTGTAAGTCAGGGGGTGTTAACTATATTGTGTCACAATAGTCCCGTCCGCTCATAGTTCTCTTCACACGCCCAACCTTCTCGGAGTCTTAACGTACCCACCCTCCATTCAGGCACCAATATAATTGCCAGCAGTGGCGTACCCAGTTCCCCCCCCCCCCCCCTCAGGGCGGGAGTGGGGGGGGGGTCCCCATGTTCGGTTGACCCCCCTCCGATTTCTCAAATTTTACGCAATTAAACTACCAATAAAGGGAATTATCAAAATTAGGGGGTCTCTGGAACCCCTCAGATTTAGCAAAGTTTCTATGCCTATAGACCTATAGGGGGAATGTGGGTTGTATTTGATGGCCGCGCTTTACCAGTGTTCTACTCTCACTGTACTTAGAAGTTAGTTAGACATTAAAAGACTGTGTTTCACTCTGATCTAGTATATTTGTAAATTTAGATGAAACATATATTATGACTCACATTATCTGTTCAATATACTCTGTACGATCGGCCGTAGACTGCCAGGTACACACAAAAACATAGTTTAGCGTGAAGCTGTGATTTAAGGTAAATTCTAACCTATAGCTATCATGCTCCCGAGGTTAACTAGTGTTACTATATAAAAACAAAAATAAAAGGACATTTGACACAAAGTGTAGTTAAAATCTAGTGTACTATTTTATTGCTGAATCGATTCTATTAATCTTTATCCTCGGCGCACCACTCGTACAACACCTCGGAGCACACGATGCTGGCAGGCTCGCCCCCCTCACAGTCAGTGTGGTAGCACCGGCCGCAGTAGTTGCAGACCAAGTACATTCTGAAATATTACGGAGGCATGTTTAAATACACATTTTTTAAAATTGTGTGCACGAACTAATCGGACCATCATCAATCACAATTTTTAGTAACCGTACGAAATTCGGCGTTCACTCCAACGTCAACATTAAGATTCTATGCCCTCGTTATTTTTTGCCTAGTAGCATCATCGAAAATCATTGTCGCTATATAATATTATTTATTATGAAAAAAAAAACCGGCGTACCTGTAGTTGCCATCCAAGAATATGGCCTGCGGTTGTGTGGCGTGTTGGTCTTCGGCAAACGTTTCCATCGCCTTCCACCTTTGGTCCGTTAAGTACTCCTCCTGCTCCTGAAAAAAATTGTGTGGTTATAGTTAAATGTGCAAAAGTCAATTTTGCACTTACTACATACCAGCGTGTCCCTCGTAATATTGGCAAATTTCAGAACAATTGTGAAATCGCCCCACTCATCATTTTGTTTTGTTTATACATATTTCCCTTCATACGCTTACATGTTTTATTTCCCACTTAGCTTCATCGTGTAAATACAAATGTACCAACCTGGGTCGGATCCTCCGAACAGTAGACGCACGTCCACTCTGATGGGCCGTCCGGGAGCTGTTGTCGGTCGTGCGTCCTGGAAAAAATTTCAAAAATCATCACACCGTCCATCATTTCAACATAGGTGGTCGAAACTACCAAATCATCGGCATCTCAATTTTTCTCATCCAATCTCTATTTCATGTTATTGTGCCAGTCTGACAAATTTGCAATTTTTAAATTGTCAAAAAAAGAGCCTGTTGTTTCAGCATGTTACATGAATTCGAGCGACCACAACTATGTCTGATCGCGAGTCCGTCGTCGGGTTTTAGACAGTGTGCATTATTTGGCATGAAGATAGTCATCCTACCAGATAGTAAGTTAATAATTTTCTTTCCATGCTTCTCTTCCATCCCTGTCCATCAACAGTGTTGAACAATTTAAACCTACTTAGGGGTGAACAGGGGCGCGCACTCGGTCCATTGGGGTTCCGTCCAGATCGTTTCCTCCTCTTCAATATTTTTCTCCTCACGCGGTGTCCATGCCTGGGATTCCTCTTCCTCCTCCGACCGCACATGGTTGCTTGAATGAGCCAAAAAAAACAACCTTTAAGTGTCTGGAATTGGTTATCTACGTGTATGGGGAGAAAACGAAAAAAAATGGAAAATATGTACCAAACGTAACAGCTATTATCCACACCCTTATACATTTGTTAACAAACACTCTATATATGGAAGTGTAACCCCCAAGTCATTCTCCCGCAAAGCCTGAAAAAACACTACTTCTCTATATAGGCATGTTATCTTATCAAATTATAGGCAAGTTATCTCATTCACCTACCGGGTTTTCTGCGCGGTCGCCATTGTTCACAATGTGGCGCTTGTGTTTAATATCAGCAAACTTCTGCGTACGTCTTTTATGGTCGTGAGGCTGGCGCGGGACTGTGTGTGTGCACGTGGTGGGCACCTCCTTATAAAGCTGGTGCCCCCCCCCCACCCCCCCGGGGGGCAGGGTAATGAGGGGCCATCTAGGTCAGCCGAGCAGCCTGAGCGACCGGTGTCAGGTGTTACATAAGGTGTCGCTCGCGCAGCGCAGCCCTGGCAGCTGGAGGTGCACGTCCTGACACCTGACTCAAGAAACCACCCGTAAATGCACACAGCCCCACACCCCCAGCCTGTGAAATAACTTCAGAAAACGTACCTCAAAGTCGCACATCCTGGCACCGTAACCTTGCGAAGTAATTTCCTACCTTTTATTTTAAATTTGAAAGTAGTCACATTATAAGGTTTAGGGCGTAATATAATTATTCCTAATAAAAAAATGTTGCTTTTGTTGGCAAAAGCGTCTAAATCACATAATCCTAACAATGCATATAAAACACCGGACAGTGTCCGAAATTAAGCTGCTGCACCCTATAGGCCGGGCCTATAGGCCTTCACCCGGGGATCACACTCACACTCGTGAGTCTAGATCTGCACACTCACACTCGTGATTCTGCACACTCACTGCCAGGTGCGCTATTTTTAAGTTTTGCACTTTTTTTTATACATGTGCACACTTCTCATGGAATTTTTTCATTCCCATATATCGGGGGGTGCATATCCAATATTTGTGGTGCACAATCTCATTAATGATGCATACGTTTTCAGCTTAATTTCGGACACTACGTGCACGAGTTCGATATATCTATAGGTCCTCTAGATCTACAAGAAGTCGTGGCGCCGAAGGGGACATACGATCATATTTTCTTGTTCAACCACATATCCAAAATGTCCACTTATCCGCATAACAGGCAGGAAAGATGCCCATGAAGGTTGCTCGAACTTTTCCTTGTGCCACATTGTATAAGGACTTATGTATCTGGATTCGACGGTGCTGTGTCGGTACCACTTCACAGCTGCAAACACATGTTGCCTCTTCTTCCCGGTTGCCTTACATTGTATGTAATGTTTCATGTAGTGGGTGGCGATGCACGGTCGCTCCCGGGGGTCACTCTGTCCGTCTTCGTACCAATTTGCCATTAGTCTAGACAACTTTTTACCACTGCTGGAATTTGTGCTGGAATAAGTCATGGGGCCATATTTTACGACTTTAGACTTCACGTAAACTGAAGGCAGAAATGACTTCTCTAGGATCTCCTGTTCTGTGGGGTACATCTTTTTGTATGTTTCTTTGAGCAGCTCAAGATCGTCCGAGTCGATCCACACATTTTCTTCTCTAAATGTCTCGAAGCCGTTGGGGAGACTCCATAGGCTCTCGCACTGCGCGAAATCTCGCTCATTGGGTACATCGAGTGTTTCCAGGACCGTTCTTGCTTTCTTCTCTCCTTCTCCCAGCTGGCAGTGTTTGCCAAATTTCCCCTCGTGTTTGGACGGCATTTCGGCGCGCGCCTGACTGACACGACTCATCCTGTGAAACCTCTCAAACAATTGTTTCTCTATCTGGCGATTGTTAGTCGGCACATCCCCCAAGTAACCATTATACCGCTCAAAACTGAACAGCCAAGTACTGGGAGCTGGACCATACTCCCGGAGACACTCCTTTAAATGGAGATGTAGATGCATGTTTGGGGTAATGAAATCAGAACCGAACTGGAGCTCTGTGCTCTTGCAAAAGTGCAATAGTTTCCTGTGTGCCTGTTCTATCTCGTGGTATGTAATACAAGGCTTGCACAGAAGTCGAGTGGCTTCTACGAAACGCTGCCAGCTATGAAGCATATTATCCGGCAAAAGGCCCTGGAGGCAGTATCCAGACGAGACTGTAACCCAATTCTTCCACTCCTTTGCCGTCCACATCCCAGCGTTCGATTTGATGTTAGTTACCACGCAGTCATCCGGTAGTCCCTCTTTAAACTGATTCAGACGAGCATCAATAGTCAACACCTGATTAGCGCTTAGTACAACGTCATCTGTTGAATTCTTCTTCTTCTTTGACAACTCTTTGTCGGTCCACCTCTTCCACATTCGCTTGGCAGTCCCTGAATCCCAATAATAAAAGCACATATGTGAAATCGGTATTGAAACCCCAATGAACTAATAGTCCAAATTAAAGGCAAATGCAAGTTCCATTTCAAACACATTATCAGTGCTAAACATTAATTAACGTTAGGTCAAGCTTCAACACTTACCCAACAGTACATTATGCATCACATCGATCGAGAGGAACCTGAAGAAATGAATGTCATATAATACAGTTACTGCTAATGGAAACATTTTTATTAATGTTTATTCAAATGTCAAATTAAAATTGTTAATATTTTGGTATAATTCTGTGTAAGATTGGCCTTTAAATTTGTTCGGCCTGGAGATTGAACTTACCTGATGGGATTGAAGTAGGGCAATTCTAGGAGGACACAGGAACGAGCTCCATACTGTTTCTCAAGTTTACTTTTCTCTCTCGGGGTGGATGCAGCTGTAATCTCACTCACTCTCTCCTTGTGTTGGTCCAGAGTACGAGGAGTCCAATTCGCCATGTTGAATCCTCCACGGTTTGAATTCTTGAATTCCTTCAGACATTTTGAACAACCCATGATAGCATTAGGTAGCAGGAAACCGCAGGTCTTCCTCCCTGCAGGCAGGTCGGCAGCAACGTTCAAAAGCGCCAACTTAACGGTCTTGCCATTTGGGCAATCGTTGGTTATAAGCCTTTTTCCCTGATGCCAGAATTCCTTGAGTTCGTTGACTAGGGGCCTCAGAAAACTGGTAAGGTCGGCAGGTTCTTTACTTAAGTTTGGAATGATACCGTATAGTATGACGTTCTCAAGTCTGTACCGCTCATTTCTGGGTAGGTTAAGTATTGTTAGGTAAATGCCCCCTACTGACATCGCTTTTAAGTGACGGATGGCCCTGTTGCGAATCTTGACTGCCTCTGGATCAAGCTTATCATTTTCTTCCGTTTCTTGGGAATCTTCCATGGTACCGTAATAGTCTTCCATATCATCACCTGACTCCTCATCGGCTTCCATGGATACCGCCTCTTCAACAGGCTGATTGCGACCCACAGGCTGACTGTCTGCTTCTCCCGGATTCCCGACTTCAGCCTGCCGCTGATTAGCAGCTGCAGCTTCTGCCCGAATACCAGCTCCAACCTGGATACCACCTTCAGCCCGAATACCCGCTTCAACCTGCATACCACCTTCAGCCTCAATACCCGCTTCAGCCTGGTTACCTGCCTCAGCCTCAACACCCGCTTCAGCCTTGTTACCTGCCTCAGCCTGAAAACCTGCTTCAGCCTGGTTACCTGCCTCAGCCTGAAAACCTGCTTCAGCCTGGTTACCTGCCTCAGCCTGAAAACCTGCTTCCGCCTGGTTACCTGCCTCAGCCTGAAAACCTGTTTCAGCCTGGTTAACTGCCTCAGCCTGAAAACCTGCTTCAGCCTGGTTAACTGCCTCAGCCTGAAAACCTGCTTCAGCCTGGTTACCTGCCTCAGCCTGAATATCTGCAGCTTCGGCCTCAAGACCCACTTCTGCCTGATTGCCAGCGCGTTGAGGTAAACCAAATGGAGTGGTTCTGCAAGACACATGTATAAGAATAAATTAAATGTACAGTAGGGTTTCAGAGTACAGACTTTCCCACCCAATGTTGTTTCTCTGACTCAAAAGCTATGATAGAAAGATGCATGGAGGGATACATATATATAACGTCCATTGTTTAAGTCATTCATTATTTGAACAATTGTTTAATTGTCAAGAAAAGATTTAGGCTGCCGATAATTTTCCAAACACTAACTGATCATTAAGAGTATAGTAGGTATTTGAAAATAATATCTATGCGCGCAAGCTAGCTAGGAAGGTTTTGAAGGATATCGATTTCAGGTGAAAGTGACTTTATCCTAGTTATACTATATATCTGGTACTCACCATGCTCCATAAGATGCTTCCTGTTATATGTACTTTTTGAAACTGCACATTTACATGTGTCGCACCATCGGTTTCGGCTAGTGTCCATATTTCTTCTGGTTTCTGCCTGGTCACTGGTCAGACCCTTGAAACACCACGATCGCGAGGCCATGGCGAACTTGAGTTAGACAGCAGCACTTCAGGGCGATGAACCCTCCCCATTTGCAACCGCGACCCAAGTATTTATATATGGTACAGACCGACGCCTATGGTCCCACCAGCTGAAAGCCGCGAATTGCCGCGACATGCCACAGCCCCGACCCAGGGGTAGTTGCACTCGAGCTCCTAACCTCAGACACCCGTGTGAAATTAAAGCCGAGAACAGCCTGCCACAGTATTACCAGGAGATTACTGTCGCCTCCAGCCTGGCCGTCACGGTAGCGCGTTGTCGTGATTTGTCGGGCGCGTGAAGTTTCTTCAGCTTTCGAAACGCATCGATCGTCCGCCGTCTGGACTGGTGAGGGCATGACACCTGCCATTAAAACCTAGGGTCTATCCATTAAAGGGCGGTGAAGTTTCCTCAGCTTCCGAAACGCATCGGCCGCCGTCAGGTCGACTGGTGATAGGATTTCATCTGCCTTGAAAACTGAGCTCGAAGTTTAGCTCGAAGGTCAAACCTTAAGCTTTCTGCTACTACTTAGGGCCAGCTTATTTCGTTATATAGTGCGTTTGGTGTACGGCTACGTGAATATCATGAGTGTCAAAATCCTGAGTGCCACCCTTGGTGAGAATCTTCTTAATTACTTTTGTTCTACAAGTGATACGAGTCGATGGCCGACTTTCCAAATTATTCAAAATAGGTAAAACATATGTATTCATTCTGGGGGTCGCCCTTCCTAATTAATTAATATGGCCAGTTTTCTGAATTCTAGGGTGTGGCCATATGGCAGTTATAGTTTATTCTGTCTGTTTGAATAGCCTGGCCATGGTAATTTGGAACGAAGGTGTTTGTTTAAAGTTGAGATGACAACCTTCATGTTCTCTTCTTTCTTTTTTTTCAATATATAGCTGCCGCGTACTTGGTTCTTGTATCATGCGTGGAATTTGTTCGAGCTGCCAGTGGCGGACACTGGCCTAGGGTCGTTCACAATAAGCCTGGAGTAACCCGTACCCGGTTGGTCAACCTCACTGCTCCATTTACCGGTCACCCTCCACCAAAACACGATGCGATGACCGGCCTCACCTTTCATGACACCCTGCAAGCCTTGTTGGACCAGGACCATACCGTAACTGACACTGGATCTGAAGCCAACCCAGGAGACGGAAACATTAAAGAATTCCCAACTGTGGTACTTCTCTCTTCGTACACTCTTCTTCTTATCCTCGCCGTAGCCATAATTATTAGCATATTCTTTGTTTCCTCCGGAATTAATCGCATCTTCGCAGATGCTCGTTTTCGTGTATACTTGCTTGTCTCGGGCAATCACAGTGTATGGCTTAAAATAGGCACGTTCCCTGGACATTTTGGAGATTATATCTTTCAAACAGACGATCCTATCACACTGACTAAAGCCGAAAATATATGCCTAGGCGCACGATACACATTTAACTGTGTCATCCAAATGACCGACTGCTATACCGGCACATCGACACGACTGCCCACACATTTAAAGGTTAATAAACTGAAGGACATCATGTTGACAAGATTGATGACTAAGGACATTATACGCTACCAGTTGGTTACCATGGGTATAGGCATAGGAGAGCCTGTTCTTTTGGGGAAATACCGGCCCGGTGAGCTTGCAATTAATACTAATACTTCAGTCGACTTAAGCCGTGTTGACCTTGATTAAGTCTTGTGTGAAAAATGTTGTATTTTTGTGTGTTTACTACCAATATGCTGCCGAACGTGCGTCAATCGATACAAGTGTTATGGTTATAAATTGAATTTGTAGCTAAATAAAATTTCGGTTTTGGAAAGAGCAGTATGACGCTGACAAGAGCGCTTTTACTCTGGCTCGGGCTAGGGTCAACCCCTTATGTAATCTGTGAGACAGGCCCCTAAGTTAGGGGCCTGAGGCTAAACTAGGTCTGCAACCAAAACTAGTAGTGGAATTAAATGTGGTTAACGCCACAATCTGGCAATCGGGCTCCAACCGAAATTATGGCTATAGCTAATTAAGCTATCGTCCCTTAATAAATCTCGACACCTAAATCGACTTGTTCGTTTTTTAAATTATTAATTTTGCAATGTCACAGAAGCTCCAAGTTACCTATACATAACTCCCGGAGAACTCCCACTTTAAAGGGTTACACTATATGCATGAGGTTTTTTTATTCTCTCACAAAAAGAATATAGGTCACCGTGTCATACAAATCCTAGAAAGTATTTCGGGTTCATCAGGAGACTACATGGTCACTTGTAAATTTTGATAGGTCCTACTGGCAGCGATGTATTTGATCATAATAAAATTTCTGAAAAATTACTTTTGCAACTTACTGCATGGAATCTAACTAAAAAGGATCCACTAGAAAAGAAGTAACAGTTCTTAATTAAAACCGGCTTCATGCAACATTATTTTTTCATGACTGCGAAATAAGTACGAAGAGATGATTCATGTCGCATCATTTTAAAAATCGTATATCGAGCTTATGTTTGTTTAAAATACACTTTTTATGATTGATTTATGCTATTATTGATAACAGGCCTAGGTGTCATTCCATTGCTCTTCTAATGGTAGAGACCTTGTACCATAACACTCATCAAAAAAGTGTTGTATTGTAATCGATTTCAAGTTCGTGGTCTATCTTCAAGAAATAGCACATTCGGGTTTTCAACAAAATGACAGGTCATTATAGTTAAATGCGTTTCGTATCGTAAATAAAAAGTATTCATAAATTTAAGATTCACTTATGAGAAGGACCTGGATAACGCGTACGGTTTTAGACTAATATAAGGCGAGTCTTAGGCAACCAACATATCTATAGAAATACTTCCCTGCTTATCGAGCATGCCACAATCAAAACAAGAAGCGCAAAGTTCTTTGATAAAAGTTTATAAAACGACTATACAATTGAAGAAAGTACAAAGACCTAACATACAGCGTGACACAGACCATACAATTAAACGTAGTGTAAAGAAAACATAAAGATGATAAACATAAACATCACATAAAATAGAGCTTTAAACAGACCCTTTAGAAATAAGTTAAATTGGCTGTGCATCGGCAATACCCGACCGATACGCGGGCTTCACCGCCCAGTCTGGGGTGTTGGGAGGAGGCTGTTGGCGTTTTGGATTATCGTCGGGGACATTGTTCCGCTTCTTTTCCAATCTAACGCCCCGCTGACGGCGGCTAAGTTCTTTTTTCTCAGTTTCGTCCAGGTGGGCTTTGTAGGCACTCAGCTCATCGCTCTCCCACACGAGCGGTTTGACGCAGCGGTGGAATCGCTCGGTGGTCTTCCCGTCTTTGTCGACCGGAAAATAAAGTCCGCGCTCCTCGTCGCTCGTGTAGTCGGGGGTGAGGAGGCGCCTCACGGAATTCTTACGCGCTTCGTCCCACGTTGTGACGAAATTTTCCAACCCCACTATCCGTCTTTTGAGCTTCTGCAAAGTTAAAAAGACACTTTTTTATTTTAATACAGTTACGACATACTTGGTCAAGAACATCAAATAAACACAAACAAGTTTTTCAATATTTCAGTTGCCTTAATTTAAAAGCTGGTCACTGCAGTTAATTTCAAAAGCGTTGCTTTATCCTTGGTCTCTATAACATACAGGCACTTTTTATTAATTGTGTCATATCCATTCTAATTGTATGTCAAGATTATTGTCCAAGGAAGCAAGTAAGGTTACAGTGCTCTATAAAAATTCATAATGTAAAAAAATTATAATTGTTTCCCAAGTTTCAGTGTTACAACCATAAGATCATTTCACCGGGCCCCCTGTTTTAAGCCAAATTGCCGATTCACAGCTACAGCCCCCGGTATAGTTCCGACCGCAGTTCGTACGTATACCCCTTTTTGAACCGAGTGGGTCCCCGGGAAGTCACACCCCCTATACCATAGACCCCCAGTCTGTCTACTCAGATATAAAAGTAGGACATATCATCGTTCTTCAAAATAGAAAACAACCCCTTTCCACTGACATTTATACCAAAAAATCGACCCCTTATTCTTCAAAACGCAGACATTTTGTGGCCAAGAAATACCCTTTTTTCGTGAAATTTCATATTTCCCAGGAAAAAAAGACCCTTATTTTCATATCATGGATATTTGGGATGAAAAAGTAACCTTTTTTCTAGAAACAAGGACATGTGAATTTTGTCAAAATAGACCCTTTCTTCGCGTTTTTTAGAACAATGATGCGTATCCTTCCACCCAAGGAGTGGACAGACTGGGCATAGACCATAGACATTACTCTTTCTCCTCGGCTTTGCACTTTTCCAGAAAAAAAAAAATTAACGGAATATGTTTGAAAAGTGTAAAATTTCGGCCTGCCTGATTCGAACTACGTCAAACAATGTTGAGAACAATAGTCCGCAAAAGCCATGACGTCAGGCGGGCCCCTAACGGTCACTGCACGCTGCTCCCGTGCCTAAACATGGGCCGGGCTGGGCCGGGGGTCCCCTCTATGAACTTTAGTAGGACCCAGCTGTCAGATTTGCTATTTCCACTAATAATGCTCGCAAACTTATGAAAACATGTATTTTCATAGGGGAACTATCAATGTGCATTATGATATACTTGAAAAGAAAAAGAGTTAATAAATAGCAAAGTTATAGGCAATGTTATTGTCTGTGTGTACGGGTGACCGCGGTCCAGCCGGGTGTTATCGGTGCCCCCTCCAGGGCGGGCCGGGCCGGTGACCGGGGGTGTAGGGTTACCGAGGCCGGTCGTAAAAGGTTTAGGCCCAACACGTGTTGCGGGAGGGGTCCGTGACGTCAGACTTTTGTGGTCTATAGAGGAAGTCTGTAACAAAAATTTATTTACCTCGTTCACGTGGTGACGGATGATAGCCTTTTCATTGTCAGCCTTCAT
The DNA here is from genome assembly GCA_936440205.1 of Lepidonotus clava. Lineage (NCBI taxonomy): Eukaryota > Metazoa > Annelida > Polychaeta > Phyllodocida > Polynoidae > Lepidonotus > Lepidonotus clava. The sequence goes on along the minus strand of OW387146.1, from coordinate 47,550,050 downwards.
TCGGTTCTTCCGGATTCTGTTGGCCCTGCTTTGGAGGGTCTTGAAGTAGGTGTTGGCAGCAGCTAGAAAAAGAGGAAGGACATGAAGTATGCTTAAAACTGGAGCCATTAATTAGACAAAGGCAATATAAAGGCAATAAATCAAGGGAATACATGTTAAAAATGCAAAGTGAGGGTCAACATATCATTCAGGAATTAAAACCATCATTACACCGGTATTATATTTCTTTGTCCAGATAATAGAACTTACGTTTTTTTCAGATGACTGGGAGGATAACTTAAATTATAAAAGTAACAATTTCCAATGTAAGTGGAGCCTATTTAGACACTAAAAACAGATTTCCAGCATTTCAAGCATGTTAAAATTTGTGTTAATTGAAGGACCAATACTTTGGAATCATGGACATTAGATGCATGAAATGTACAGCTGCAGGTTAGTTAACAAAGAAACTTGCTACCTATGGGACTTACCTAACACCTCTTCTCTGGGGGTATCTGGCCCCAGGCACACGTTGTCAACAACGGCCTTGATGATCGCAACGTTATCTGGGTGTTTGATCCCCGCCCTGAATGTTGGAATATATTTATATTGTTCAATTCATCGGCATCACGTCAAGTGCTCTATGACTCTATTAACATGAAAAAAAAACAGCAAAACTTATATTCAGCTGCAGCTTCTGGTGTTCAGGAACACATTACCCATTGCTTACTTAAAAACAATATTTTTTTCTGTACTATTCATGTTGTTATGACGTAATCAACTTACCCACGGTTCAGGTTGAATCCCCAATCAGGGTCACCTCTCTTGGCCTTGTAGGCCGAACGAACGAGTTCCTACAAACAATATAATAAGCCAATAATTAATAGTGGACTTCTAACTATATGTCAGTGTACGAAATCATTACGGATTTTCGTTGTTTTCCGGGATGTTCCCTGGCGGCGCGGCAAAAGAGAAGAACATCAGGGCTATACTAGGAATACTAGGAATGAGATCATTTCTAAACAAACCGAGAACTATATTAAACGGTAACGTTTTCAAGGTGAGATTATTAGTTAATTATAAGCTGTAAAAACAAACTTTAGAACTTACACATATTTCATTGCGTGGTTTGGGTGGTTTGTCAGCTGCAGCTGGCTTCGCTTGGTTCACGAGCACCTCCACCTGGGCCTTTGCCCTTCGGCACTTCTTCTCCAGCTCCTCCATCCTGGCCAGCAAATGGGCCATGGACGGTTCAGCTGTAGACGTGGAGGGGCCAGACGAGGACGAGTATTCGGGCGTGAACGACCTTTGGGACGTTGTCGACGAGAACGACCCTTGCGATGTCAAGGGCCCGGGCGTGAACGACCTTTGGGACGTCGTCGACGAGAACGACCCTTGCGATGTCAAGGGTCCGGGCGTGGACGACGTTCTGGACGTGGAGGTGGGGAACCATGGATGGGATTGAGACGTGGAGGGCGTCATCCCCCAGGGCGTGGATCCGGAGGGCGTGGAGGGCGTGGAGGGCGTGGACGACGATGCGGATGCAGTACCGCCTTGGGAACCACCAAGGCTAAGCTCAACGTCGTTGAGGGTGGATCCCTCTTCCGCGTACAGGGAGTGATCCGCAGAGAGATCCGCAGAGAGATCCGGAAACCCATTCTGAGACCCATACTGACGCGCATCCTCAGACATATCCAACAGCAGAGTACCTACGCCTGCTGATGAATCATGATCGGTTATTTTCTCGCCACCCGATTTGGGGCTGCTGGTCAAGATCCTGCATGAGCTCGTAGACGGGTTTGACAGAACAGAGTCACTATAATCAGTTGACCCGTTCATGGTGGCAGCAAGTTTTCAAGTGATCTATATAGCCATATGCCACGCCGTATTTATACATGCCGGGCAGGCCCCCCTGTGGATACATGATCTGGTGAAAGCGATCTTTTATCGATGAGGCAAGACTTTGAACATAAGTTACGTGGTAGACGTGACGGGGTGTGGACGGGGTAAGAGAGACTTTTACCATAAGTTACGTGCTAGCCGTGACGGGGAGTACATGGGGTATCAGCTGATCAGCGACACCCTCACCGCCGCCCCTTGTGAGGCCTGTTACGTGTCAAGAAGTGTTAAGACTACCCCGCGGGCCGCGTGCCGCGGTACTCCTGTGAGGGACCTGACACAGAAGCTAGTTGACATGCGCCGCCTCAGATGGCCAACAGGTGGACGCGGTCATCATAGACGCGTGTCCCGGTGTCAAACGCGACAGAAGTCATTTCAGATGAACCCCCTGTCGATCGGCTCTCTGAAGAAAATAGCGGCCTATTAGACGTGCTTCGCACTACCCAGTGTAAAAACTTGTGAAGCCCCCGGCTAGAAGAAGTCGTTTTAGTTGTACCTTACCTAGCGTTTAAGTTGTCGACCGAGGGTTAACTTTTCGCTAAAGACTAGACGAAGCCCTTACAGTACCTGGGGGGTTGTGATGTCGTGTGGGGTGGGGGGTATAAGTATGTGCCTGTACTATACACTGGTTCAGAACAGCCACTTGATGGCCATGGACATCGAGCGACTGTTAAACGCAAGTCTGCGTCTGCGTCTTGTTCGGGAGGAAAGGCCAGTGGTGAGACCTAGTCACCTCCAACCCGCGGACCAATCCGACCATCAGTGGCTGCTTCTCTTGTTAGTGATATACCTGGGGTGGAAATTTATCGGTATCTTCTGGAAATTGGCAGCAGGCTGTCGCTCGTTGGCGCAGGGTCAACGTCGGAGGGCTACAGTGCAGTGCTGTCTGAGAATCTACTGCCGATGGGAAACGCTCCTATTTCCACTGGCTCCCATTCCCGCCGAAATGGAAGCCGTAGGAAGTGCTGCCTGCCCACGAATGATCATCCAAAGACCGAGCATCCTGTCCAAGGCCCTGACCGTCGCCTGGTCGGGCCCACTCACGGTCCATCTGAATGGCAGTGACGAACCCTTGACGTTGGAACTCCCGCAAGAAGTCAAGATTCCTCGTACGGAGCGCGTGCGCCTGAACAAATTTTTCAGGCACAGACTTTGTAGAGCGAGCGTTTGCCTGATAAACAACAGGAACAACATGGCCCAAGAACTACTCCCAGCCGAAAAACTGGGCTGCATGCCTGACGTAGACTTTTGGGTGTGATGAACAGTTATATAAAAGTGTACGATATGTTTGAAGTAGATATGGGAAAATTTTAATTGTGAAATGCATATGTTCACGAAGCTTTCGAGTTACATATGTACATTAGTGTATGTTCAGTAAATACAATTATGGGAAAATAGGCGAAACGTTGACACGTGGACATCCTAAAACCTTTTCCGCATGCATAACAATAAAACATTTTGATATCATGAACGTGTGTAGTCTTATGTGGCTGTGACTAATTATAAATGGGAATTCATGAGGATAATGTGAATGAATTGCAGCTGTGTGACGAAATTATGAGGGCGAGTATATATTCTAAACAACAAAAATCGAACATGAATGAGAACTGATAACTTTTGAGCTGCAATAAAAGGAAGAGTTAATAGCTAATGTATATATAACCAACTCAATTTAAAGTCAAGCGTCTGCATGCGCTTTGAATCCTACGTTGTCTGAAATACAGAATTGAGATGAAAACAAAAAGTGCTGGTACCATTATAAAAGTAAGTCCAATGTTCAACAGGTAAACAGTACCATGCACACTGGGGGGGAGGAATGGTACGTGGGGAAGATGCAAGTCACCACGAAGTTTCTTGTATTCGACCTCATTCAGTCGAATCTCTTTCATGTATGTACGGAGGGAAAGGAAATTGTCTTTTGCTCGCTTAAAAATATCCTCTTGGCGGACTCGCATTTGCGGGCTAAGAGGTAAAATTGGGAATGGTTTATCGTACGAAAAATCCGGGTTCACAAGTCGGCTAAGTGACAGGTTGAGGTGTTGAAGACTAGCAAGGTTGACGGGGAAAACTGTTCTTAAGGGGCCTGCTGTAGAAGGCAAACAGTTAACACTTGAGACTGGAATTTCCCATTCTTTGGCGGACACAGAACAACCACATTCAAAGGCACGAACGCACGATTCACATCCAGGATGGGTTGTTGTTCGGTTGGGGCAGCGCACAACGACCTCGTCTACGTGAGAGAACAAATAGGTCCCTGTTGCAATGACTTGGATGTTCGACCTTCTGAAATTAGACTGAATGAGTATTTTGAAATCACAATAAAGTTTGACAGACTCATGATCACGTAGATAGATAGAAATGAGGCACGACGAGGGAGAAAGCCTGCGAATTGGTAGGTCATAATGACAAAACAGAGAATGGCAATTATCCAGATCTGGGTTGGAGGATACCGTGTATTGGGTTGCGGACACCAATAAATAAGCCGGTGTGTTGGAGAGGTGAGTATAATGCCCATGGAAGGCTAGAGGGAAGGTGTTCACTTTTAGAACCTTGAATATTTTGTCTAAGGAAATAACGGGAATCTTCAAAATAGTTTTCAGAACATTTCGCTGTAAAACCGGGGGGACTAAAACAGTTACACTTCTATACATGTCGCGAGTGTTTGGAATATAAATGTTTGAACGATTGGACTTGGAAAGGAAAAGGTACCGAATCTTCCTCATATCAGTCTCCGATATCAAAGAGTTACTCAGCCTGTTCTCCGTTAGGTCGCGAATAGCCTGTAGCAAGACATCAAGGGAATAGTCCAGTTTAAAATCCAGTAGACGCAATTCTTGCATCAACCTGACCATCAATTCCCGGTTACTAATGTAAGCCTGGAGTCCTCGGGACAAATTGTATATGGAATGAGTGTTCTCTATGATGGCCTGGAGTTGGATTTCCAAAGTGGAGTCAACTACCTTTAGGACTGCATTTATTTTGCCATCGAGGAAGCCAATTTCATCGGCATTTACCTGGTCAGCACGAGTCTGTTGCTTCAAGTCATCGAGTGTGGCCGTTTCAAATAAAGTCTCGGAGAACTTGCCGATTTCTGGAATCAGAGCCCGCTGCTTCCTGGATTTGGCTGATGGAGGTGTTGGCTGGGCCGTCGATTCCAAAATTGATTGCACTTCCCGGAGTCCGTTGGTGACCTTCGCTGCTATAGTCTTCCCAATAGATGTTATGTTATTCAACATAAGTTGGATTTTTCGACACTGTTCCATTGAACCGGCTGCCAGGGTAGCGCCGTGTCTACAATTTAGTGCGGCTGCCTGTTTGGGAGAAGGAGGAAGTGGTAAAATGATATTGACTTCGGTAGTGAAGTACTCATTACCTATGTGGATGGACGGTTTACTCTCGAATACTACACCATAGTTGGTACGAAAACGGTTTACCGTACTGGTGCATAGGCATGGCTTAGCTGAGACAGTGCCCAGGATAAAGAGTCCACGAAGGAGGAGTATGGATACTGTTGGAGCCATGTCTGATGCAGGCTAGAGACCGCTCTAGTCTTTTATTACTTTTTCCCAGTCACGGGAAGGAGTAGACAGCCAGTGGCCACGTGCACCTGGGATCTAAAGGTTTTGACCTCCGTGCAGAAACCTTACGTTAATGCCAAAAGAAAAGCCGTGCGAAGAGTATAAGCTTAGGCGTATGCTTGCTAGTAAGCTTTCGTTGGTTAGGGTGTCGGCTTGTTCTAATTGAATTGGAAGGCAGACTTCAAAATGAATTGTTGGCATGGGGTTCCTTAACTTGTGGATGAGAAGTGAGAAAGCCTGTAAATGCCATTACTGCCTGATATTTATAGGTTTTATTTGCAGGTGGTTTATATGGAGTTCAGGCCGATTTAAGTCTGGACTGGCTGAAATTAGTCTCAAACCTTAAGGTCGGCTTTATATCTAACCAGCTTAGACCCAGTTTAAGGTGAATTATTTAGGGCAGTTATATAGGCCGGGAGGTACCTTTTATCCATACAGAAAATGTTTAATGAATTTTTAATGAATCTCATCTCTCACGGATGACTTCAAAAGAAGTTAATTTCAAACACTTTTAATACTCCATCTATGGATGGTAAGGGTAAATGGTTTTCCGGGTGGGAGGGGCGATGGATGGTAGGGTGAAATAGGCCTGTCAAAGATTTAGCTACATGTGCTTTGCAGGCGAACGTAGGTTGGGTATGGAAGTGCCCGACCCAGCAGGTTCCCTGGGGCAACTCTGGCCCGTGTTAACTCGATAACTAACCCCTGATTAATGGCGGGGAGTCCGTCAGATGACACCCAGCATGATACCTGTGTCGCTCTTGAGTGGGTTTGGTGTGAGTTATGTGATTACGAAGACTGTGCCCCTGCCCTTGTCAGATGTCAGAGGGGGGTACAGATTAGATGGGGTGCTTCCGGGGACTTATGGGTGTTAATGGATTAAGGCCGGCCATGATGGACGCTTCCAAACTTTGCCGCCGTTAGGAATGGACCTGGTTTATTAGGAAATGTTACAAGGGAACAGGAGAGCGAGGGATAGCTGCAGAATCGCGAAAATGCTTTCTGTCATGTTACTTAAAAAGTACATGGAACTTGTTAACTAATGGTCATATTTAACTGAGACAATTAATTTAAATGAAGTGTGATGCCCAGTGTCTCCTGTTTATTCAGATGCTAAGATCGGGAAAGAAGGTTATTTAGAATGTTTGCAAGAAGTATATATAATATATTTATAATATTCGGAATTTCAGCCGGATCAGTCTCATTACCATTAAGACTATCATGTTTAAAAGTAGTAGTTGAGGAGAGGGCGGGTTCGAGCAGGTTTTTTTTTTTTTTTTATAATTTTCCAATTTTTTTTAGGGTCTTTTTGATTTAACAACTTTTCGATTACAAATGGAGAGTTCTCCTTTAAAAAGCGTAACGTCCCGATCCTGTTTAAAATAAGTTAACAATCAACCTCCTCTCTTGACATGACGATTAGGGTTCAGAGTAGTCCTATCCTTATCATTAATTTGATAATACAAGTCTGATGGATGAACGAAAAACGTAAGGCATGAAGGGGATTCGAACCCGGGGCCGGGAGAGATAGCTGGTAGCCAAAAATCCACCGGGTTCAATAATACGATGACGTCGGAAACCAGCGAAAGCCGTCTAGAGGTCCTTCCGGTCGCAGGACCAAATACGTCGAAACTACGTTGGGGAACACGATGACGGGCAATGTAAATTGAAGTTGATAAACTTGCCTTTCCGCCGACAGAGACACATCAGTGACAATTGAGGGCGATCAAAATTAATAACTTGTGGTATTGCTTGTTTTCCAAATCGGAAAACCCACTGAAACACAGGGACCGAAGCTACAAAGTGTCTGTTTTTGGTAAACACCTTTCTGGTTGCCCCGATTACACCCACGGTATATATATGTTGCAAACTCTGTAGGTTAGTGGGTCTGGTTGTGCAACCAACGAATGAAATGCAATGAACTGAATATGGCACAGATGAGTTCGCCAGACCTGGGTGGTAGGATCTAATCGAACTTGATGCACTCGATTAGCTCCTACCACTCTAAATTTTCATTTTTTTCGGAAGTTTTATTTGTAATAATGGTGTTAAAATGACCAGATGGCCCACGGGCCGGTCAGGGGGGTTGCAGGGGTGGACCCAGGAATTTATAGAGGGGGGGGGGCAATGCATTAATCTATGTGGAAGGGGCCCCTTTTTAAACGACGTGATTTAACAGGGGAGGGGGGGGGGGGGGCATGGCCCGTCAGGCTAATATAGCGCATTTATCATTTCTTATGTCGAGAGTTAAATAAGGGTAAAAACTTGAAATCACACAAAATAATAGTTTTATGTGTAGTCAAGGTTATTTAATATTATCATTTTCAGTGAAAACCATTTGCGCTTTCAGCCCTTTCACCCTGTATTTCCAAGAAGTTTAAGAATCTGGTTTAGGCAGCCTGGTTTAACTCCTAAATAATGTGTTTCAAGAAAATCTGTTTTAAAAATGCTATATTTCTACCTGTTTTAGTTAAACTAGTACTGTATCTAAGGGACAGGGGTGGACGGTCCCAGGAATTTGTAGAGGGGGGGGGGAGGGGGCCCAAAAACAGGAATGTACGGGGGGGTGGGCCCCCCCCATCAAACATGATTTAACAGGGGAGGGGGCGGGGGGGGGTGGGGGCAAAGCCCGTCTGCCCCCCCCCCCCCCCCCCCCCGGATCTGCCCATGAAGGACCTTAAAACAAAGTTAAGGTGGAGAGTTCTAGTTGAAATGGTAAACAATAAATAGGGCGAAATATACAAATTTAGAATAGGTTTATGAGGCTATAACTTGTGAATTGTATTAGTTAGCGTGTTTTATTCTGTTACTGAGTTCAGTAGCTAGGTTGGGAAAGGTTAACGTTGGGACCAAATTATTTTTGCCTTATAATGCTTACACGAGTCTCACAAGCGAGTTTAAGAAATCTGGTTTAAAACAGGCTTAAACCATATTTGCTTTTTGGAAATACGCTCTTAAAACTTTTAGCTACAAGTTTGGTTGAACTAACCCTATTTTTTTTTAGAAATAGGCCTATTGGACATCACTTTCATGGGATGGAAAACCATTATTGATATGATATATGTGATAAGATTTCTCAAAAATATTACTTTCATTTCATGATAAGGGTTGTACCCAACATCATGGGAGACAATTGTTTCATTATTGATTAATCATAGAGGTTATAAAGTTAAATCACGCTTTATCGCTGTTTTTACGCATTTGATTAATTATTATGAATTATTTTGATTTTATATAACTTTTGTTTCTATATGTAAGGGCTATTAAAACTAAATGCGCTAATGATATACCAATGTGAGCGATACAACCCTGTTTTACCCTAGTTGTGTGCACACTATAGGCTACTCCTTCTGCGCTTCAGCCTCATCTATTCTTATTAGGTCAGGAAACTGAGTATTATTTTTGTTGAGCTTGGAAACCAATATCAACCTGCGTTTATAGATTATATGCACAAATGTGGGAAGGCCAGTGTAGATAAATAATAGTGTAGCCCTGAAGTTGCCCTTTTTAAAGGTAAATGAATAAGAATGAACGGTCGGTGGTTATGTCGCGCATTTAAACTTTGTATGGCGGATTTTTATAGGCTCATTTTTGATAGAACACGAGAAGTAATCTAATAAGAAATTCCAAACGAAATTTTCAGATTGTGGAGCCAAATTGCTTAATCCAATCGTGAGTGGGGGGGACTGGGTACGCCACTGCTGGCAATTATATTGGTGCCTGAATGGAGGGTAGGTACGTTAAGACGCCGAGAAGGTTGGGCGTGTGAAGAGTACTATGAGCGGACGGGACTATTGTGACACAATATAATTAACACCCCCTGACTTACACTTATATACACGCCAGAAGGGGAAGGGAAAATTTGAGGTGGGCGCAAAAGTATTACCTAACACGCCCACTGCTATGGGTGGTATAATGATACTTTGATTTTTCAGGGATAATGGTGGAGTAAGACTTACACTCCTTGACACGTTTTAGAGCAAGTGGTTTCAGACACGGCCGAGCCTGTCTAATGTATGAGATCAAATTCTTCCCGTGATTCTCAAGGTGCTACCTCAAAATACCTACCATGGCCAAGCCATGTCACTATTCAATCCCTATCAAAGGGGATACTCTGGATAACCATTACACTTAATTATTTTATGGTGCAGGAGGAAATTTTCAAAATAGCACGCCCCCCCTTTTGAAAATTTATCTGTTTCATAGTCGTTAACGTTTGGTATAAGTAGGAACCCCCCGTCTGCTTTGGGCTCGATGAAGAAATAGCATATAGGACCTAAATAATCCGCCATCGCCATAGACAAGTCAGAAATACCTTTTTTTTATAGGAAAATAAATCCTGATTTCTAATATATTGAATAAAATATTGTTGAGCCCGGCAGGTGCTTTGTCTTATAGAATGAGTCAAAATTCATGGCTAATCAATAGTTGTGAACAAATTTCAAGTTATCAACAGGCAGTGATTCTGTTATAGAAAGTACAATAATTTTGATTTTATATTTTTGCATTTTATATTTTGTCAACCAGAGTTGGAGGCCTGTGGACGGAGTTGCTTATATTAATGTATAGACCGGCAGATGTCCCCGGTACATATTAGGATATTAAGTATACGCTAGCTGGCTTTTGATTTACTCACTAGATGGCTCTGACTTCAAGTATTTGAAAGATAACGCCAATTTGGGTCACGTAATTAAGGTTAACGCTATCGGCAAAGTTCACACAAGATGGCACTATTTACTGCAAATGACAACGTTGATGAAGTCGAAAGGCATATGGAATGGAATATGTATATTGTTCTTAAAACTTTTAGTCTACAGTAATGCGTAAAGACTCTTATTGTTTAATAATATGATTTAATATATCAGGATGTAAGCATAATATTCGGAATCTTTGTAATCAAAATTGAACTTAGATAAACACCTTTTCCATAAAGTTAGTATTTCACTTGAATTCCTTGATGATAAGACAATTCCTTTAACAATCAATTACACTCGATTACCTCTCTTTAGCCAACCGAGTTTCATTTTTGTAGGCTTATCATGCTGGAAGTGTTGCAGGACTCCACTTGGTTGCCCTTTACACAACCCATGAGCCGATAATTAATCAAAGATAATTTAAAATAACACTGTGATTACTAGGTAAACACTTCACAGTATTATGCACAAATCGAATCTAGTTTATTCAGCTCACCTTACTCGATATCGAATCTAGTTTTATTCAAATCTATCAATTACACTACTATCAATAAGGACTAGACCGACTTGCTTAACAACAAAGGACTAGATGTCCCCATTATATTAGTAGGTAAAATAATTATAAGTTGGGGACCCTGGTTTCTGGGCACTGATGGCTAAAAACCTAACATGGAAGATTAAGGGAAGAGGCTGGGAAGGGCCCGGCCCTACTCATTTTTACAGTCTAAATGCCTCAATTCTAAATATTTATAGTTCTTTGATAAACATCTAGATGGCCATGGGTCATTTTAAGGGCTTTTATTTATTACCACACATGTATAGGGGACCGTTAATGCAGTGATTGATGAGAAAAAAATGATAAAAGGCACTAAATCGCGTGAATACTTTCTTTTATTACGATTAATTGTTTACAATAGTACTATGACGTACGTTGACAGAGTTCATGAGGTAAATGAATTCAAATGTACCACACAGAACTGATGATCAAGGGCCGATCACAGGGGAGGGGGGGGGAGGGGGAACTTCACCCCCCCCCCCGCCTGTACATATTCCTGGATGCGCCCTTGGCCCTGGTCCACCAGGTAGCGACCAAAGGAAAAATTGCAAAGCGATGTCAACGAGGACCAGCCAGGTTCAGAAGAACTATATTCTGATCAATTCGGAAGCCATGACTATGAAGAGCTATCTCAGAAGACGGGCGCCACTGAAATGATTAAATAGAAAGTGATTAGCACTAGATGGAGAAGGAAAGTAAATTCTGGCACAGACTGCTAGGTACCGGGAAAAGATGTAATTAGGATCAAAAGTTAGCAGCAGATCAATAAGTAGTAGGTTATTGAAAATGCAATTATACCAGAAAAGGAAAGATGAAATGGTTTCTTAGATAATTAACCGAAACATGTACACGCTTTACAGGGATGTTGCTGGAAAAAAAGAGTTTGAAAAAAAGAGTTTCTTTCTTACCTCACTTGGATGGAGGGGGGGATGGGTGGCCACTCCTATGGGTATGGGCTCCCAGCTGACTTGATAATGCTCGCAGCACGAGCGGAGAGAGTGAAGCCCAGGTCAGGGGAACAGACCTCCTACGATCATACGTGGTGGTGGTGCTCATTGCGCGACAGTATGGATGAACGGTTATGCGATGTCTTTTCAAAGTAGGCCTAGTGTCAGCTGCATGTTGGATGGGCAAGGATTGTGATGAGGTTGATGAAACCCGGGACACTTCTGGAACATTTTTTGTCTCACAATCTTTAGTGATTGTCGCGGGAGGATTGACCTCCTGAGAGGGTCCCGGTGAATGTGGACTTTCCAGGGTTTCCAGAGGAGGGGTCGACATGACTCAGATGTTTCTTCTCTAAGTTTTATGTGTGGATGGGCGCTGGTTCGAGTACATTCAATTTGAAACTAACGCAATGTTCCTGCACCCTAGGCCTGTTGATAACAAAATGCAACACATGCTCCGAAACTGAGGGTCACATTGTCGGTTACGTGAAAAAATGTGCCCTGGTGGGTGGAGCAGGGTTGCGATGTAACTCATGATCATAGAGATATACAGTTGGTAGCTAGGCGGCTGTACATGTTGAGGATGAAGAGCTCGAGGATAAGTATTTTAATTTATTCTTTACCAACTTCATAGCGCCTAAACCTTCATCACTGTCCTTCCCCGCTAGCAAATTTGGGGTAATGCATATGGTCAGCGTTATTTCCCTGCAGGGACATAATCCAAAATTATTTCCCCGCTTTAATCCCCTCTTCATGGGTTTATAGGTTATTTTCCAGGGTTATTGTATAGAATAAAACAAGAACAGACCTCGGGGATGACTCAGCCAAAGCCGAAGTCCTGAAGGCATAGATGCGCACCTACTCGGGGGAATAATTTGGCTTCGTACCCCGGGGCGGGGGGCACTTGGCACTTGGGTTTGAAAAGGTACCCACTGCCAAACGGACCCACCAAGCGGGGGCGGCGAACGTAAAAATTGAGGGGCAGTCAGCCACTTTTACGGGAAAATAAGGGGGCGGTGAACAATATTCATAGAACAGTATAGGGGCAATAACTTAGTAATTAGCCTTATTGCTACTTTATTTCACCCAAAAAAAAATACAGTTATTTTATAAGAAGTTTTGTTGAGCAATTTTGGTGTTTTCTGTATATTTTCTGGTATTGACACACTTTCATTTTGTGGAGCGGTGACGGTAGTTTGGCAGTGGGGAGTACCCTCCAACAAGTCAGTGCCCGCCCGCGCCCCCCCCCCCCCCAAGGCTTCGTATCTCCTCGGTCTGATCTGTTTATAGGCAGTATAGGGTTACATGATGTGGGGCTGATGTGGGGTGTGAATAGGTGGCCGTTAGTGGGCATTACATCATGTAGGATTGGTAAAGTTAGAGTGAAGGCCTTGAATTGATTTCATATTAAATATAATTTCCGGGTTTCAAATACATGCAGGCCTAACCCAACCTTTATAACTTATAAATTATAAGTTATCCAAACCATTATAAATAAAAAGAGGCATTTTGTTCCAAGCTGTAGATAGTTTACTACTTTAATTTTGAGAAATTGTATTTTTCTAACGAGCTGGCGCTAGTGAGCATAGACCAATATACCTTTAAATTTGATGTTTTACTGCTACATCTATTTGTTTTAAAATTGATATAAGTTCTAATTTAACCAATGTTCATGCTTAAAAAATTATTTTGAAAATTTAAGGAATTGAAATTTTCACACCAGGGGGCGCTTGTGCAGTCACCTCTTAATCCCTTTAATGCCAATGTTTTAGCACCATTTATTTTAGTGTTTTCCTCTGAGCACAAAATTAATTATTAGAGGACTAAAATATTGACCTGTTTTGAATCGCACAGATTTATGTCTCAAACTTACCAACATATATATATCTGGTTTCAATACATATGATAGTAAAAACTCATAAAAGTGGTGAGTGTCATGGTGACACTGGGGATACGACAAACGTGTGCTAGGCCGGGCCTAACAAATCTAGTGGGTTTTGAACCCACGAGGGGCTCAGTTCAATTCATTACAGCGACAGTGTCGCGGCTCACCGATAGGAACTTGCCGAGAGGGGCCTTTTATATGAGAACCACAAGGGCTGATGCAATACACGGCATACTACTTCTAGTATAGTGTAGACTGATCTTTCCTCCAGCGACACCTGGTTGATTAAATTGAAACATGGACGACCATGAACGAAAATAATGTATAACTTATAGATTAGTGTAATTGACAAGAATTCAGGAGGGATCGGTGAGAAAAAGAAGGGGCGGGCGGTAGTTTGGCAGTGGGTAGTAACCTTGAAAGAGATCCCTTCCCAGTAAAAAGTGGAAAAGGAGAAAGTGGTGGATGGGTCTTCATATGGGGAGTCCCATTGGAATTGCACACATAAATTTATACAACATTTTGTTCACACTTTTTTGTCAGAAACAAATTTCACATCAGAATGTACTGAGCATTTGTATCTATTTTTCATTCTTAGTCTTAACATCAAGGAAAATGTATGTATTATGTGTTTTTCCATATGAAATATTTATAGTTTTACATTCTGAATTTGTAGTCTTATCCCCGTCATGGGTAGCCCTGTGGTCAGGGGTGTCTGGTGACCAGCTGCAGATGGTTATGTGATCTTGGGGAAGGACAGGGGTTGGGCGATAGACACAGCATGTTCTTGTGGAGCATTAAATTATTCCTACAGTGATGATAGAAAAGTCTTGAAATGATAAATGAAAGTTGGATTTTTTCTATGGAAAACATTCTTTAACATAATTGTGAACAAATTGATATGTTAAAAGTCAAAAATGAGCAATAATTAAGATAAATACAAAATTCGGAGAATTAAACAAATAATAATATTTTAATACTCGACCCTCCCTTTATGCATGCAATTCTTCGCGCATGAATTTACAGTTTTTTTCTCATGGACCACTTTCATCTTTGGAAGTCACGTTAGCTTATTACAGGGGTGCTAAACACTGGGTTTCCTTACCAGGACATATTCGTGAATTAGATAATATTTATATAAAATAGTACTGACGATGACAATTAAAAATTATGAAAAGAAAAAAGGCGCCACCACGTGGCGAACTGCCGTATGACGGACGATACGTCAAGTTTACCAAGGCATTTACAGGATTCGAACCCGCGCAGAGAAAACGCATCAGGTCGTCAATGAAATGACTTATCCATTTCACCGCCGACCTGATGCTGCAGGTGATTGATTTTCAGACGGGTAGGTTCCTCCACGGGCCTTACAATGGGGTCAAACATTGCCATTTCTCCACGTCTTCACAAATCAAGGCTCCTGCGCCGCTAAAACTAGTAATCTGTCAGGATAGACTGGGAGGGAGGGAGAGAGAGAGCCCTGCGTGATGGAGGATTAATCTCCAGGGCCCGACCCGGGGGCCCAACCCAGAGACCGCCTGATGGTCTAACCCTTACCGGGCCACGCCCCACCACGCCCCGATGCACTGCGTATGTCAACCCCGGTCTCAACCGGTGATTCGGACGGAATCTGAGCTGTGTTGTAGTTTGTCCCCTAAGTTAGCCCCAGTCTGAGAGGCGGTCTCTGTGGGTCGTTACAGGGGTGTGCACCTGCCGTCCGGCTTAAAGCCTGCAGTCTGTTGCAGCAATGTATTGAAGGGGGGGGGGGGGTGTTGACACTCAATCCGGGGCGGATCCAAGTGGTGGGGGGGGCAGGCCGGGCATTGCCCCCCCCCCCTCAAATATTAAATGATGTTTGTTGGGGGGGCCCCCTCCCACATACATTCATGTTTTTGCCCCCCTCTCCCCCCCCCCCACTTTCCTCCATTAATTACACTTACCAGAATGTTGGCATCTCTGTAATCATGTACATGTGTCGCTGGCCGGGGGGGTCCCAAAGCTGCCCAGATTTGTGTGTAGATTAAAATTGACAGGAATTAATGTGGTTTAATGAATAATTCTATATATCGCTAGTGGGGGTACCAGGGTACCGGGGTAGCATACCTTTGGATACAGGTTGTCAGATTAACTGTGAGAGGTAGGCGCATTAATGGAATTAACACGTTGAAGCTGGAAAGGGGGGATTGTTTTGTTAAAGCCGCACCTACTGCAATGCAATAGGGTGAAACTATACTTTGTGCTAGGACGGTGTTAATAATACTATTCCTGCAGGAGGGCTTGTAACATGAACGCACATCAAGGAATAAATTGGTGCAGTAAAACTTACGCGCCCGTTTAAAAAGTTTAGGATAGTCGTTTTAAACCGGGCGGGAGTATAATGATACTTTACTGTTGGAGGGTTAGTGGTGGAGTAAGACATACACTCCTTGACACAGTTTGGAGCAAATTGATTCAGACATGGCCAAGTCTACTTACTGTATGAGTTCAAAAATTTGCCGTGTAAATGTACGAGGACTGGTTCCGCATTGCTCTCAAAACCTTGAAGACCAGGAGGTAGGTGTTGGTATTGATGCATGTTGGAGTGTCCTGAAGAACGTTAAGTGTATAGCTATGGGCCATGGGATGAGTAGTTCACCGCACGGCCAGTCTTCCTGAAGCAGTCCAGTCCGGGTCCCGCCAGTACTAGTACAAAGGTAGCCCCCAAGTATTAACGCTCCTAACCCTAACCCTAACCCCCACTAGAACCCATGGCCAGATATATCCCCATTCCCATTCCCATTCCACCTGCCCCACCCAGTCACCCTTTTCACCACTTACCACCTGACCTCACACCTTACCCCAGACCTTACCCCTTCAACCCCGTCCCCTCCCATCCCTCCCATCCCATCAGGGGACAGGAGGATGTGGTTAATTGCCCCCCTCCCCCTTATCCCCCCCCCCCCACCCGTTGCATACCCCCACCCCCCTCCCCTCCACCCGATCCCCTTCTCTCCCCCTCTTGTCCCCCCCCTTCCCTGTCCCGCTTCCCCCCACCCCCAGAAAAAAAACCCATAAGAAACAACAACTCAAACAAAAAAACAACAAACTATGTATAATACTATACATTGAGAAACTAAGCTAAACTAAACTAAACTATTTACAAAATGTACAAAAAAAAACAACTTCTCTCCCCCTCTTGCCCTTGCCCCCCATTCCCTGTCCCCCTTGCCCCCCCCCCCCCCCCCCCACACACACCCCCGAAAAAAACGGCATAAATACTACTTAAACTAAACTATTTACAAATTGTACAGTACTGGTTGGATGGCTCTGCGGTGGTGGTGGTGACGTAGGTGGTGGTGCTGGCGTCAGGTCTAGCTAATTTGAGTCGGACCCTGAGTCGGACCAGAGAGAGTAAACAGACACAGGGCTCTGCGGCGGTGGTGGTGGTGGTGGCGACGGTGGTGGTGACGGTGGCGACGGTAGTGGTGACAGTACCTGGGGCTGGGGCTGGGGCGGTGGCGGTGGCGGTGGCGGTGGCGGTGGCGGTGGCGGTGGCGGTGGCGGTGGCGGTGGCGGTGGCGGTGGCGGTGGCGGTGGCGGTGGCGGTGGCGGTGGCGGTGGCGGTGGCAGCTGGGGCTGGGGGTGGCGGTGGCGGTGGCAGCTGGGGCTGGGGGTGGGGCAGGAACAGCTTGACCACCTCGGCCCCTGCGGGCGGTCGTACATACCTATGAGAAAAAATACAAAATTACAACATATTGCCTTGGCTTTGCTTCGAAATAAGGATATAACCCTAACCCTAACCCTAACCCTATTGCCTTTGCTTTCCACTGACTTTTAATTCTGCAGAGTATGTATAATAAGGGTGAGGTAACATGGCGTTACCTTTTTACAAGGAAAAAAAGTTACACATGAAATGAATGGATCAGAACTGATTCTAATAATAATTTATGGAATTCGAAGTTATATTTAGATAAATAATGGAGTGCTAACTATTATATATACTCACTGTACGCGCAGGGCTGCCCCGCGGCCGGCCCTGTCAGCACCGCCCCTAGAGCTCACGACGAGAAACACAATCCCCGGCCCCACCCGCTGGCTGTACACCAGGCCTCTGAAAATTGAATAGTGAAGCATAATTTTTTATGGGATAGCGGTTGCACAAGCTGCTAAGCCACAAAATTATTGCTAAGTGACAAAACATTTGTCACTTAGCGAATTCTTATGATGCTAAGCTACAAAGAGATGCTAAATGACAAAACATTAATTTTATCGTCTAAATTATTTAAAATGGTCGTTTAATGGTCATAAAACCATGCAAGGAGGGGTATATATAAGGGGCAGGGCCACCTAGGCCGGCCATTCAGCCTGAGACATTCTCCCACCTTCCCGTCCTTGCATTGTCCAGGGGCGGATCGAGTGGAGGAGGAGGGGGGGGTGGGCGGGGGGTAAATTTTGCGCTAGGGGAGGTCGGGAGATCGAGTGATCGGGAGACTCACGGAAAATCCGGGAGATCTAGAGTGGACAGGTCTGTAATAAGTGTGGATTAAATTATTATTTGTCGATGCCCGTAAATCATTTTTTGTCGAGGCCCACGAGTGGTGGATCCAGGATTTTGAAAAAGGGGGGGTGCGCGCTATTGGAATTGTTTTCTTCTTGATTACCTTTTGGACGAGTTTTACATTTAAAAAAATTGGTCCAAAAAAGGCCCCCCGCGCATCCCCTCTAAATCCGCCACTGCCTACGCCAGATAATCTCGTTGCCCAGCCCAAACAGCCCACTAAAAACCATCGAAAACACCCAGGTGATAAGAAGAATTATTCCAGACTTCTATATATTATAAACCATTGTTCTTGGGAAAATAGGGAACATAACTAAGAAATAAAGACTTACTGTTGATGCCCGGGATATGCCATGATCCGTGTGAACAGCTGCGGTATATAAGGCTACAGGTCTGAGGTCGGTAAATCCAGGTCTTTACGTCTCTGTGGTCTGGTGCCTTCTGGGCCCCTGTTGAAATTCCGCTTATCTGTTTGTCAAAGACGTCGACGTATTCTGATATCTAACGTCATGTTGTACGACGTCAGCTAGAAGCTAGCGCGATGCGAGCGTGAGAACTTAGTTAATTAGCGGAAAACAACGCTGTTTATCTCACACACGTACGTTCACACGCTATAAATAGTGCTATTAAAACACATATTATCGAAACACAATAAGGAATCAGCTGATGCAAAAGATACACTGGTTTCATATAAACTCTTGTTAAAAGATCTTGTTCACAGACCAAAGAGATAAGTTAAAAGGCATAACTACTTAAACTGCCATTTTATCGACTTCATGTTCCAAAATAATTGACGGGGAATCACCTGGGAAGGGGAGAGGGGGTTGGGGGGGAGTATAGGGAGTTTCAGATCCAGGGTCTGGATCCGCCCTTATACGCAGTACTGGGCAAAATGAATCAACGTTAGGTTTTGGTTGTATTTAATTTGTAAATTGAAATGACGTTGATTCAACCAATCAACGTTGCTTCTATGTCTATTGAACATTGAATTTGTAAATTGAAGTGACGTTGATAATCAACATTGATGCAACATGTTGCACTTAGGTTGCAACCTAACACAACCAATCAACCTAAATTAAACGTTGTCTCAACGTTGATTCAATGTCCTAGCTACCGACTGGTATCATCGACTGATATCTTTTATGATATATCTTTTTTATCCATGTACTAGTAAGCCTCAATCATACATCATGATTTAATTATAATCACCAAATGTTGCACATTTACCCTTAAAAATCATTCTGTAGATTTGAGATACCTTGAAGTATCAATATACGTTGTGGGATATGAAACTCCCTATTGGCTGCACGGCTCCCCACCCCCCTTGATGGGACCGCCATTGAGAAATATTATTTTAATATAATGGCAAAGTAGCTTGGCCACCCTCGCCAACTCCCACTGGAAGACATGTGTGGGACTTGAAACAGACTTTTTTTTTTTTTTTTGCCAAATTTAGATTTTTTTAATGTAAAACTCCTGCACCTGGAGGGTACTGGCAAAAATTTTGCTATAGCACGCACCCCCTTTTTCTAAATCCTGGATCCGCCCCTGGACGGGGTCAGTCTACCCCTTAGTCTACCCTAACCCATCTTCACGGGTCAGGCTCAGAGCAGGAGCCCGGGGGGGGGGGGTGGGGGGGGGAGGCACTTGGGTTTGAAAAGGTACCCACTGCCAAACGGACCTGCCAAACGGGGGCGGTGAACATCAAAATTGATGGGCGGTCAACCACTTTTGAGGCAAAATAGGGTGGCCGTGACCAGCATCGATAGAACAATATAGGGGCAATAATTTAGTAATTAGCCTAATTACTACTTTATTTCACCCAAAAATGGCTATTGTAATATTATCAGAAGTTTTCTTAACCAATTTTGGTTATTTCTGTATATTTTCTGGTATTGACACACTCTTATTTTCGAGGGGGTGATCTATGGTCCCCGGTCAACTAAAATTCAGGAGCGGTAAGTCATGAAAAGTTGGGAAGATAGTTTGGCAGTGGGGAGTAACCTTCAACCCGGCCGACTCAGGGACAGGTTATATAATGCCGCCCGCTCTCCGGCCCACATGCACAAGACCTCCCCCTTAGGGGGGTTACACACTTATGGGTTACAGGTCCGCAGCCAGCTTTTTCGAAAGTGGTGATCGTTTATTTACTAACAGTTATTTTAGAGGGAGAGGGGGGTATGATTGTTAATTTTTGGCTAAACCTTATATTTGTATTAATTTTTTAGGATAGCATATTAACTGAAGACTTAACATTTGCGCATGCAGTGTCGCAGTGTGGCATTGTTGAGTTTTAGGGTCTACACCCCCTAGGTTGGGCCCACATGCGGATAGTGAAATGTGATTGGGCCGCGAGTCCATTCTACAGGCCTAGGACTGCAAGAGACAGTGGATCATCGACGCTGCAACGTATAATCTTCCCTTTCTTCTTCCCGATCTTCCCGATCTTCCAGAAGATGTCACAAGATCATCAAACCAGGTGGGTCAGTGCGTTGCGTCGGTAAAATAACTGTTGTTCAGGTTTTGGGGGCGAATGAGTTGGATGAGTTGGAGGCGGGGATTACCCCTCCAGGGACTAGAGGTGGAGCGTTTGTAAACAGGTCGGTCATGGTCATGAACCCAGCTGCTTTATGCGGAACAAGTGATCCATGTTATCCCTTTTCTAAACGGACCCGCGTGTAAACAATTGGGAACCTTTTAATTTATAGTGTTTTTTTTTCGCTCATTCCAGCGCTCAAGTGCTGCAGGAGGAGGAAGAGGAGACCCACCCCTCCACACCACATGGTGAGGACGGGGAAACCAATTCCACGGAAACGACGCTGTGCACGCCGAAGTAGGTTTCAAATGTTAATACTGTTCATGAACATATTACAAAATAGTGACATCCGATGGTAAAGTATATGACGGTAATAAAAACTGCATGTATAATAGTTGAATGTAGTAACCCAAATCATGCCCGGCTAATTTACACTTAAGAAAAGGACTTTACTTTACCATGGTAGAATTTAGTTATTTTAGAAGGCATAACCAGTTATTTTGGGAAAAATTATGGAGATCGCCGATGATTCTCTATGTTCACTAATATATAGCTGGCAAAGAGAATGTCCACATCCGGAGTGTCATCCACACATTTATTCGATTTTTTCAGATGGACGTATAATATACAGAGATGATTGGCCCAGTTCTGATAATTGTTTTTTTTTTGCAGGGCGGACTACGACGAGGAGGACCACGAAGACGAGGACGACGAGGACGAGGAAATCGACATCGCGACCATACACCCGAACTGCATCTCAGACACAGAGTGGATGTGTTGCTACTGTAATGGGCACCCATCACAGGTTCGTAAACGTTAATTGACCCGGTGAAGCTCAGGAGAAAAAAATAATGTATATAGGAGCAAAATATTAGCAAGAATACAATAAACGTTTCCTGTGCAATAAGTCACATTATGATACTGTGCACTTTCAGTGTTAATGGTGGGGGAAAACTTACACTTATTGAGGCGGTATATAGCAAAGATATTCAACCAGGCCCAAGTCTGCTTAATGTATGAGATCAAAAATTTCCCGTGAAAGGTAAGAAATAAAACCTGTAGTGCAACTTCATCTTTGTAAATACATGGCTCAAAAGACTAACATTGAGTGCAACGTTTTTTGGAAACTGTATAGGTATATCTCGGTTGTCTTTTTATAATTCTTATGAGGAACAAAATATGTATTAAGAGGCCAATGAGCAGTACACTCTTCACCATATACATCTTCTTTTACTGCTGATTGAATAAAGAACCAAGTTGTGCTATACCGGATCACTAACTTTGAATACCTGAAAACAAACTTGCAAAACTGAGTACATATTTTTAGATTCTATACAGTATTTCCCAGTTCCATAGCATCATTTCAAATCCTGTGTCCCATTCATCAGGTGAGGGGACAATGTGTTATCAAGTGATAATCAAAACAACCTTAATTCCATGAAATTTGTTCACAAACAAAAGTAATCAAAAGACATGCCAAGACTTTCCAAAGATTTGAACTTTGAAAGCAGCAAGTATCATCAAGCATTGTTACACTCCACGAGGGCAACAATATTCAGGAGCTTTTTCATGAGTTTATGAAATTTTGAAATATATGTTATTGAATGCATGTTGTTGTTATGGTATTACTTAACTTCTTAGTTAGCTTCCTTTATGATTGCTAGTCAAGTAGAAGACTGTTTCACAAGATGGGCATTCATATCCCTGACGTGAACAATGCTAGGCTGAAAGTCAGGTTTATTGGTGGATATCTCAATTGGGTACAATTGCCAGTGTTTCCTCCTTGAAGTCTGCCTGGCATCACGTGTCAATGCAACAATGTAGTTTTCCTACTAGTCACTAAATGTCCTAGTAAGTATGGCTATTCAAACCCCCGAATCTTCAAGAGTCGTATTGTCCAAACGGTATGTAATAGTGTTCTCTGCTTTAACCATAGGTTCCCACCTTTATATATCAGTCTGGTTATTGATTTTATCCCGAGACTTGGTACTCACTAGGAGATACACCCTGTCTGCTACAGCCGAACAGGTATATTTACACCTACCAGAAGTGTAGGCTATATTTACACTATCACTGTGCGAAAATAGGCTTTTACAAGATATTAATTCTCTTGGAAAGATACATAAATGGCTACATTTCCATTGGATATAAGGGCATTTCCAAATCATGAGGGATGAGCTTGAACAAACAGTAAAAGTTGTAATTTCTGTGATATTTACATTTTGTAATGGCTCTTTTTCCAAAGGTCCTTTTTGGTCCTGTCAGATGACCTTTATTGTTCTTTAGTGAACATTGTAAATTTCATCAAAGATCACACATCATGAAAGATTAAATGTCAAAAGAATGGTCTTTAGTAAACCTTAACAAAATATGGAAAGATGGCCATTCTCCTTATCCTTACTGAATGTAATGGCTCTTTTTACAAAACATTTACATTGCTATAATGGCCACCTTGTCCAAATTCAATGATCCTTGTAAACTGCATTAAAGATTGTCCCTGATGGAATTTGGAAAAGTACTAAAGACCATATTTACTGAAAAAGTAAAGGGTGTCGATGTGACATTTCAAGTTCTTTTATAGTATCTGGAAATGCCTTAAAACAATCTTTATAAAGATTAAAACAAATTAAAGGTTTGGAAATATAAGGCCTCTGTGATAGTGCAGGGGCCCTGAGAGGCCATATTTAATGAGTTTGGAGATAACTCAATGGTCATCTTTCCAATACCTCTGAGATGTTTGTCTCAATAATGAGTTAGAGTACACAATACTGAGCCTCTTTTCATTATATCTGAGGTTTATACCTGAGTGATGAGTTTGGAGATTACCAAAATGGTCATCTTTCCAATCACTGTGAGATCTATCTCTCAGTTTGTCTCATTTCAAGTTTGATATAGAGAAAGAGGAAGAGCGACTAGTCACTCCAGTGGCTTTGAACAGAAAAGGTGTCTATCAAAAGGATCATTACTTAGAGGCATTATAAAAACTATTACAAATATTTTGGTTTCAAATCTCTAACCCCCCATGTAATGAAAGTAGTTCGTGGTATGTTGATCTGATTTCCAAGGATTAGACATAAGGCAAAAATCGTTTTTAATAAATATGACATTGCAATGAAACTGATGATGATTTACTCATGTCCCCTCTAGTGGTTAGTTTAGAAGAACTAAATACTTAAAGATAACCTTTACAAGCAAAGTAAATTTGATGGAAATGTCATAATTACAAGGTATTTACATCCTGTAAAGGTCATATTTGCTAAATATGCTATCTTTATACACTAGGTGGCAGCAGCAATGGACTCAGAAATAGTCCAAATCCAGTATCCTGAATTGAAACAACCAATAAAACAATATTTTTTTGGAATAATGTCATGTGATCTCTCCTTAGCCAATAATCAACAGTTTCAATTTATGTGGTTTTAAAAAAGTGACTTGTTGCCTGTTGTTGACTTATCCTAGCAGAAATATAGCATTATGATAATTTTTTGTTATTTTTGTTTTTGTTTTTGTTATTTTTTGTTGACATTATTTGTCTAAGCATGGATCTTAGACAAAATTCAAAGATTTTCTGCCACTTGAGTCTGTCTACGCTAACCAAATGAGGGCCCCTAGAAGGTGCGTCAAGTGTGTCCCAGAAGTGGAACCATTTCTCCATTCCCTATCACAAACATGTAACACTAAGTAACCAACCAATCAATGCGGTGATCCCCATCACCCCTTCCATTATTTTGACTTTGTCTCCTTGAGCTCCTAACACAAAGACCCTAAGGCCTAAATGAGAACCCTCAAGACCCTAAAATATCTTGAGGCCCCTGAGTCCCATCCACTTTTTTTCGGAGTGAACCTAGACAGCAGGCTATGCATTTACAATATGGCATGGTTTATTTTCAGATTGGCATGAGACTATAAAATTTAACAATATCTATTCTAAAGGTTGATTCATCAAGATCAAAAATGCTTTTATTAACACACAAAGATGTCAGTCAAAGTCTGTTATGCAATCAATACTAAATTCATGCTACTTGAAGAAGAAAAGGAGGGTGACATTGAAATAAATGTGCTCTGCATTCTGTTTCCAGAATAGTCCAGAGGCTTGTGTCAGAATTTGAGCAGATGCACTTTTGGATTCAGAATGCTTCCAATCATACATAAATATGTTCCTGCTGTTTTAGAAACGTTTTGGTGGCATTTTTTATTTTAGATATTAAGGTCATTTTTTCACCTGTCAAGGTCACAAAGTAGGAAATTGATTGTTTTGCTATATTTACATGGTGCAGCCTCAATAAAGTGTTGCGAAACACAACATTGTATTTTATAAATGTCTATCGATATTTTCTCTACATATTGTACAGAACACTCTTTCTTAACGCGTCTCATTATTAGAAACCGTCGAACAAAACAAAGTAATTACATTGACGGACGGTTTGCCCAGGACGCCACATAAAAACGTCAGACCGCCCTTAAGGCAATCCCGTTAGGTGTGTTTTATGATCATGGCGCCCGCCCCCTGCTCAGGTTGCGGGTGCTTGGAGGTCGCCTGAGGTGAGCCCACGTGCACCCCACGCGCACCGGAGTGACTGACGTCACAGCCTCCCATTTATATTGTTGGCTTAGGCCCGCAACCGTCAGTCGTTGGCGCGTGGCATTGAGCGGTGGACCTCTCGGAGCTGAGCGGCAAGCTGGGCTTATAGGACCAACCAAATTATATTGTATTTGTTGTGTGTGACTTGGACTAAAACCAGGAGCTGGACTTGGAAACATTCTAGGAGCACTTTGGACTCAATTCTAGGACTTGGAAACCCCTCTACAGGCATTGTGTTACAAATTAGAATCATTCATATTACAGGACTCAATTAGGCAAAGGAACATTTAGGACAGTTTAGGACTTCTAGTTTAGAATTATTGAAAGGTTTGTACGAAAGGTTCTCTGGAAATTATTTATTACTTTGTGCCACTGGTTCAATATCAATAAAGGACGTACCTAATTAATTCACTGCTAAGCAGCTCTACCCCGCGAGTTAGTTTTCATCTCATTCCAATCATTCTCCCCAACGCGTTGCTCAATATAACCATTTACCCCTAGGTTTACCATTCGTAGTTCTGGTTAGGACTTCTCCCCTTCTTTATTAGACCAAACTTTATTCCATGTGAGGAGCCTGTGTTTGGGAACATTCTAAACCCCGGGCATAAGGTTTCCTCACAAAAGCTTCAATCATCAAGAAAACTTGTACAATGCAGCATTTTATGACTATACATTTTTCCAAATCACTTTTACCCATAATTGTGAAGGTCAAGGTCATTTGATTCATGTTTAGTAGATGAAAATAGGTAGAAAAATGAAAGGTATTATGTCAAATCTTTTTTATTCCAATTCTTTACATAGAATAAGGCAAATTTTCAATTGAGATGATAGATATGAAAGTTGACTATGAATTTCAACAATAGTACTTGGTGCAATAAGTTTAATATAATATCAAACAACCAATGATTAAAAAAAGAAATAAACCATAAATTACTGAAAATACTCAAGTCTTGTGTATCTTTCCATATAAAGTTCAGGAAATGATCCAATTGCATAATTTTTAAAAATTTATGACCTTATTCTAGGTCAAGGTCATTTACATAATATAAAATGCTCAATTTAATCAATAGAAAGAGAATAACAATGACATCTTGTAATATGAGTTCAGTGCATGTAAGAATTATGAAGTGATTGAGAGTGATATAGAATTATTTGACCATATACAAGTTGCATGTATGATATTTAATGTTTCTGGATATATTCTCAAAGTTTGAGACATAATTTACGTCATTATGAATACAACAATCCAAGGTAATAAAGTTTAAACACAAACGCTAAGTACGCACAGTATCAATAAAACTATCAATGTGTAATATTCCTTAATGGCCTCCATCCATGGCATATTCTATGGCATTGTTTACATCATCCTTGGTGACATCATGGCTATGATGTTATCATCATTAATGTCATCCTAAGTATTATTGTCAGTTTGCCTTGCCATTGATTTCATTATCAGTTATAAAATCATACATCAGCACAAGTGTACCTCTCTGTGTGATCTGATTTTTTTGTTGCTATTTATATCAGCCTCATTGACATCATACACAGTGATGTAATCCTGATTATGTCATCCTTGGTGATGTAATTCCTTGTTATGTTGTGTCTGGTAACAACATCCTTGATAATGTGGCCCTCAATGGAGATATTGCTAGTTATATTAGTTTTGGTGATGTCATTGTTCATAACATCATAATCATTATTCAATGAGGTTATGTATCATGACATCATGTTCAATGAGGTTATACTCAGTGCTGTTAGGCCCAATGATACCTTTTGTCTTTGATGTAATTCTAGGTCACATAATTTTTTGTGACATAATAGGAAATGGCCTTATTGCTTGTTATGCCATCCCTCATTGACATCATCCATTTACGATGTTATCCTAGATGATGTCATTACTGATAATGTTGTACTTGCAAACATAATGCCATATGAGATCAAGGCAGACAACATCATCTCTGCAGTAAAATCTTTGTGACATGGTTCTTAGTGATATCATGCTCAGTTATGTTATGTCTGTGAACTCTGTTTCATTTATGATGTGATCTTCAGTGATGTCTTCCACATTGGTGAATATATGTAGCTACTAATCTCACATTAAATATCAGATCACCCATACTTCTAATACTACCAATCCTCGCCATTTGTAGTGAAGGCAAAACTTCTGCAGTTTTAACAACAGGAAAATTGTATTCTTTTAACTTTGCTTTCTAACACCTGTGTAGCACACCTGTGTAGCACAATACGTTAAAATTTGTTTTAAAGGATGCAATGACTTCTGGGTTAATCATTTAAGTGCCATAGAACTGTTTTAGTGTTTCAGTCAACTGCACATCATTTAGTACCAAAACATACCCCATGTCAAGTTTAACTGAGAAAAATGGTATTTTGCATCAGGCATTACTATATAGACATGTTTAACTAGCAATTTAAAATGCCTCCAGAGAGCAAATGGTTCAATGAAATCCAATGAACAGTGGTGTCTTTTAAATCTAACATGGTAATCTTTAAATAATAAGAAAAATGAATTTTACCTTTATGACCTTGAAATTGACCTTAAAGGTCACAACTTTGAGGAATATCTGATATGGTCTTTTTCTGCATTCAATACTCTGAATTCTTGATTTGAATTAACATGAAATATTTTATCGTAGACAATGGCTGATGACTGGAGACATTAGCTTATGCATTCTGAGGTGAACTGAGGAAACAGCAAATACAATTCAGATTTCCTGTTCATTTATTTTTATTTTGAAAATCTATGTGCCTGTAGATGAAGAATGGTTAATCACAATGTCATATATATTATTTTTCCTGAAAGGCATTTGACATTAGAAGTGAAATTTAAAATAAAATATTCTTGACCTTTGTGACCTTTAAAGTGACCTTGAAGGTCAAATTTTAGTTCGATATCTACCACAATCTTTTACTTAAGGATATACTCTTTACTACTAGCCACCACACTTAACAGGTACATAACATGTTTATGAATGTCTTATTATCTGGGACATAAGCTGCCTAACTACTATGTAGAATACAAAGACAATGGAGAGTTGACCTTTGAATGACCTTTTGAATTTTCTTATATGTGTGTTCTTTTGTACAATATTAGTGCATGCTCAAGTCATTTAAAGTGCATCTTATTTCTATATTATTTCGAAAGACATTCTTGAAATTAATCTTTAAAGTAATTTCATACTTTTTTTCTTCAATGACCTTGAAATCATCTTTAAGGTCAAAAGAAAAAATGCCACTAACCTTTTTCTTATTCACAGCATTCCATAGAACAGGATTTTCTTTGGTAGAGAGCTTTCATTTGAAAAAAGTAAAAAATTACACAAGCCTCTGGACTAAGTTCCATCACTGAAACATTCTTGAGTACGAAGAACAAAATGTTCTCTTCAATCGTAGGATATTTGAAATTCCATAAGCCTCATCAAAATGATTTTGCAGCTAGAAGGTTATTAGGCACATTAGTATGTTATGTTGGTGCCTACAAAGTAACTTATGGTCGACCTAAGGATATGAAGCACGTTTGCATGCAATACAGAGTATTAATTATTGAACATTTTTAATCCGTACATGGAGAGATTTAGATATGTAGCCATTTGATACTTTTCTCTAACACATAATTTTCCATTGAATTCATGCAGAAATTCATTTGCATACTATTGCTGCTAAAAATCGTATCAAATTGGCCTGGGAAAATCATTTGCCATTTACATTTATAGTGCACTCTAATTCTTACTCAAGCTGGGCATATTTTGTTGATGATAAAAGAATCAATAGCTCCTCCAACACTTACTTTATTTCTATAACGCATGGCATTTTCTTCAAGTATTTCATGGAAATGAACTCCATCTATAGAATGTGATAACATAGGTAAGGATATGTCAAATGTAGGGACTATTATGTTCATGTAATGATTCACCCAATCATTTAGAGCGGCCATTATTACATTATGTCTCCACCTTTCATGAAGCTTTTGATGTGGACGACCAACAGTCTCTAACCAAATAATTTGCAATGTAGGTTCTCTCTTTTTCATGAGTCCTAGCAGTCTGGAAACCTCTTTCATATTTGATAAATAGGTTGCCACATCCAGGAACGTTACAGACTGTCCACTGTTTAAAATGATTACTTTTGGGGATGCATGGTTGTTTAAGGTTTTCAGGCACCTGTCTATCTCATTGGCTAAATTTGAGGGGAAAGTTGTCCAAATGAATCGAGCTTTCACAATATTCATTTTTGATAAAGCGCTATGTCTATTATGCATATGTGAATCACCAAGCATGAGAATATTTTTATTGCTCAAACAATGCCTTACATGATCATTGAAGCTAAATGAATAGTAACATTCTAATGTAGACCAGTGCCATATGCCATTGATGACAGCCCAAAAGCCTCGGCCTTTAGGAGGAACAGCTAGAGAACATTTTGATACGTTTTTCAGGGATGAAAAGTACAAATTTAAAGCGTTGGTTTTCATCGAAGGAAAATCAGTGTAGTTGAATGTTTTTAAGATATAATAGTCTTCCTTAGGGCAAATATACTTATAGGGTGAAGGAGGAAGAAATGTACCTTGCACTTTGACAGTAAAGTTTGCTTCTAAAACTGGACATTCAATGTAATATATCAGGGTTCTCCCTAGAATTTTTTTCTGAGTATCAAATGGCCCATCTTGGCAAATTTCAAGGGTCATTTTCGGAACCTATGGGCCATAACACAATACATATAAAAAACATCATTATAAAGTAAAATGTATCTAATTGATCATATTAACAAGCACTCATGCTGGAAAATAGCAGGGGCCATGTTTTCATAACTAATCATGTATCAGGGAATCGGGTGGATTTTGATTAGTGTCTCATTTTTAGTAAAAAAAGAATATCTCCCAAAATATGAGGCCCTGTAAAGGATATGATAAGATATGGCCCCTGGTGACTTTAGATAAACATTTATCTATTTCCGTGCATGTGTTGCCCATTCTCACACATTTCAGGTTTCCCCCAAATGTTTGAAGTATTCAGTGGTGTATCCAAGGCAGGCCCCCCTAGACCCAAGGATGATGACAGTCCTCGCCACCACCCCCTTTTAAGTAGAAAATATTGAAATTATAAGTAAAAGTACCACTTAAAGAACGCCATCCCGCCCCCCACAGCAGACCCTGTATACATTATTTTCACATAAATTCTTGAACATCTCTGGTTCTATGTAAGATAAAAATAGTTGGTGAAATGTATGAAGTTATTACAGATTTGCTCTTCTCAAATCAGTATAGTTAGCAATACCACAACCTCTGAAGAATCTTAAGACAAACCATAAAATTCAATATTTTACCAGGTCGTTGACAGGAATTTGATTATAACTTTTATGATTCTGACAACAGGGCCAAACCAATACTACCATACGAAATAGGAGAGTCTTGAGTATAAAAACCCGGATTTTTTTTTATTAAGAATAGACTTGATTTAATCATTTTTCTTGTATGATTATTGCAACTGCAAGAGATGATTTTGGTTCTTTGTAATTCTCCTAACATAGGCCGTTTTTTTTCAGAATTTTGATTTAAAGTCTTAAAGCAATAATCCAAGTTTATTACCAATAATTTTGATCTGAGGAAATTAAGCAATTAAAGGAGAGATCCGTGCTAGTAATGATCTTTCTAATGATATATGGGAATACAATCTTGGAAAGATCTGCGGATTATAGTCTAAAATTGGCAGTATATAGAGAAAGTATGTGAAAATAAGGCCAATAGGGGGTCCATATCGCGGCTACTGTTTTAATGTAAACTTTATGCCAAAAAATACTACTTTTATAATGATAGTTTTGGCCATATCTTAAGTTTGATAAGTCCAATTTTAAATCTGCTTGAAATTATAAAAAGCACTGATTCCTGTGCATCTTACAGGCATTGGCAACCAATAAAACTTGTATTTCTAGTATAGTTCAATGTAAAAGTAGCATTATAATTTTTATCGTGGTAGTACCTATATTCAGCAGGAGGTCTGAGGCGCCATATTCTAAGTTGTTTTGAACATAACTTTGAACCATCCTTGAACCCATTTTCTGTTCAACTAGGATAAAACCTGGAAAGGGTTCAAATCCCATTTCTAAAACAAAGGGTAAGTAGGCTTCAAAGTTAAACTACCTATGGGAAGCGGTTCAACGTACCAAAATGTGGTTCAAGGTGGCCCAAATAGGTCCAACGTGGTTCAAGGCAAAAAGGTTAAAATCTGCCTTAGAATTATGATTTGAACCAAAATTTCAACTGATCCTTTCTTGAACAAGACTGAGCAAAGGTTCAAGTTTGGCCCTGGTATGGCAGGTGCGGGAATGGCCCACTCTACAGGAGCTTAGTGCGGGAATAAAAATTATGATGCGGGAATCCCGCATCCCGCACGCATAGGGAGAACCCTGTATATTCCTTCTGAGTAGTCTTTTGTATCACAAATGGATCTAGTCTGAGGTGTAGCAATACCTGCATATATATTAGGAATATATGAGTTCATTATTTTAGGATGACTAGTCTCCTCCTTCACAGCAAATGTTACTCGAGCTGGTCGATGATTTACACTTCTAAAGTTTATAAAAGAGTATCTAACATGTTCTAATGGTCTCGAAGAGCATATGGATGCAATTTCCTTGATTGCTAATTTGCCTGATCTTAAGTTCTTTGCCAAATACTTGTTGTTGTATTCCTTAATGAAGGACTTTCGAAGTGAATTTATTTCCTTCAGTCTCATTTTCTTAGTAACTTGAGATGTGTGCGGCAGAAATTTATAAAACTCTGTTGGATAGTTCTCTAATATTGAGAAATTGTAAATGTCATCAGAGGAAAAATGATTCCTACCATATAATGTATTTTGTTCAAAATATTTTCTTACCAAGCAGAGATGGAAATGATAACAAATAGATGTATGTTTTTCATTAAAAGAGTAGTTCCATGACAGGATAAATTGAAAACACACTGTAGCTATTCCAATCAAAATTATACATTTTTTATCAAAAGCCATTTTGTCAAGTGTCGCTCCAGTCAGTTATAATTGATCATTTATTTTAAATATATTCCCTTGTTAACAGGATCATATAATTCCAATAAAAATTTTTGAATTGTTTTAAGGATAGACACAAGTAGTTTTGATGTAAATAGTGCTGCTCCCTTTCATTTATGTAGAAATAGCTACAGACCAATGCCTGTGTAGGAAGGCCATGAACCCAAATTTCTTAATATTTGAATGCATCCTTTTAACTTTCATATCTCATTTGATATTGAACCTGAAGGTCAAAAGTTTCTGGTTAATATTCTTGCAATATAAATAGCAGGGAAGAATATTCAGGTTTTTTATGTAGGTCTTTGTTTTGTTTTAATTTCTTTTTCTTATTTTGAATTTTAACGCGGGCTGAGTGTTCGGTTTTCATGAGAGTACCTAGCTTTACATATGTGTTCTTTCACAGGTATATATGACCAAGTTGGGGAAACAGCCACATTTTCAATGTGTTTCTATATTCTAATCCACGATAGAACATGGCCCCAGTGGCGACATAGAATAGTAATACAACTTTCTTTACAACAAACATCATAATATGATATATTATAGAAAGGATTCTCCTAAAGGTTCTGCAAATGTCATTTGACATTTAAAAGCTATAAATATAATATCAGCTCAAACACTTTAACTTTTGGCATAATTCTACCACACAGATAACAATTTAATGGTACACAAAGTTCCTCTTTACAGTGTTACCACTGGTTGTATACCATGTCCTAATTATTCATCCAGGGCACGCAGACCGCTCTCTCAACACTGTGGTGGTTATACACATAGCGAGAAAATACCATTGATCAGCCAGGAGAGTGACGCTTGACCACGCCGGGTTAGAATTGTTTCACCTACATTTCCCCAACCTGATGACAATTTACATGGGGATCGAAGTTGTTTAGAAATTTTTATGATACATTTGTTGAATGCATTAATGTCAATGATGTTATATAATATGAAAAGCCATGTACAGTCATTTTATACCAATATGTATAAATTGACACAGATACTCAGCAAGAAAACTAGTATTTACAATAAGAGACTATCCTAGTTTAGGCACCCCATACACCTAGACTCTCTCTCTTTAAGGAGAAGAGAAAGGTTTCCTCTCTTCCTCGTTAAGAGCAAAGGTTCTCCCTGTTATATCTCACATGAGGCTTATACGGTGAGGTTTTCTTCTTGAGACATAGAGGGTTAGTATTGATGTATACAACCAGGGGGTGCATGTATTCTCTTTTTCTTGAAGTGAAATCCCTCACCAATTTAGCCAAACATAAGTATAATAGGGAGTGAAAAGTGATCCTTTAAAAATAATACTATTGCCAAAATATTTCAGATTCATTTGAGGTACCTTGAATTAAATAGCCTGATGAGCTCTAGTTGGCTATTCTCTTAGGTTCATATATGTTGTCTCTGTTTTCCTTTTTGAACATGAAATTTACCATAAATATAAACCTCTCTTCTATTATTTAATAAAGATATATTAGCAGCTATATGAATTTGACGTTCATTACATTCACCTTAGACAATTAGACATACTTTTAAAAATCTAGGTACATAGGAATAAGGACATGAGTTGTCGTGATATGCATCTGGAATTGAAACTGTTGAGTTTAAAACAGAGATGGGACTTACAATTATTACGGTAATGTATTGGTGGGCAAATTATGATAGCACTTATATTAAATCATAAAATAGATTGACAAGACAACAGTTAAAAATCAAATTTAAATTATCACCCCTTAAAACAACCAAATATATCAATTCACCAATAAATAGGGGTAGTATTAGAGAAGAGTAGCCAGTTTTCGCGCACTGAGGGCCGTAATCTGAATAATAATAAATTACTTTTAGTACAAGACGTATATTTCCATCTTTTAACACTTGTGCTAAGGGAAATAAGGTTCATGAACGTGATTATGGAAACAATTATTTCAATAAAGAAATATATTTATGATAACATGCTACATTACCTTTAGAGGTTTTGTAGCAAATTTTCGCGCACTGGAACAAATTGCTGTACCTAATACAGAGTTTAAGAGCATTGTTAAGAAGAAATTTAAAGGCTATGAGTAGTAGTTTTATTATTGTATTACTATGATGCTATGATGCCTGAACTTAGACGGACCACCAATGATGGTCTACTACATGTGAAATGTTTTTGGTCTACAAATGTCCTCACAATCATACCATATCATATAATTTTTAGTTATTACTTTTCTATATATTTCTATATTCTTAAAAACCTGTGAATCCTGAAATTATTATCTAAAATAATAAAAACTTAGAAAATCAAGCTTGCTTGAAAGTCTTATAATAAGAATAAAGAAATTTAAAAAAAAGGCCTAAGCTGCTCCTAACACAGGAAAAAGTGAGCCTTGTGTCTTTTTCGAGATTTGCTGCGCACCACCACATTTTGTAAGTCGGACACAGTCCGTGTCTGCCTTCCTGCGCCAAAATGATTGAATAGTTAAAGTATGACTAACGCACCAAGTGGTCATAACCCTACTTTGTCCCCCTGTCCCGTATTGCATAAACATAATTCACGCCCCAAATGCAGAGTCCCATTAACACCAATAAAGCATAGTGCTCCTTACGCTCAACATGTGCAAAGTTTTAGCCAAGCTCAGCTATGTTTTTTGGGCATTTATGTAACTTTTCCTACTGTGCGCAGCGGTTAGCGCAAGTTAGACTGGTGCGCCTTTACTCATGCTCAGTGGGTGCAAAGTGTCTGCATAGGAGCACTGTGCCTCTTATATGTCTTTAAATGATAAGCAGCCTATACCTCCTGCCTTCTGATCATGGGTCAGTGCCTCTAACGCTCATAGGTAGACGCTCTGTCCAAGCATAGGGTGTGTTTAATGATACTGTACATGTGTTGTTCCACTGCGCGCTTAAGGGCAATCGCGCCATTTGTTATTGCGCATGCACACTGCGCAGCCTGGGTGTGTGGGTGTGCAATGGACCATGACCAAGGTGAAAATGCTTAACTATAGGAGTCTATGGAGGGAAAGTGCGTTTTTGCTCATATCTCTGTCAGTGTCCATCCAATTGTAATACAGTAAGTGACAAAGTTGTAGTCCAAAATGTTATCAATTCATATATTTTATCAGATCTCAGAAACTCCTGATTGTAAATTAATTATGAATTTATTTGTAATAAAAGTATTATTTTCGACCAAACCCTGTTTTTTGGCCTAAAATAGGCCCCTCTTTAAGATGATATGGCAGGATTTCTCTCCATCCTATCTATATAAAATTGATTAATCAAGAGAAAGATACACATGATTAAGTGGTGGTAGGTCCCATAAGTCTTAGAAATATCATATGAGTATAAATTACTATCAATACATTTTCTAAAAATCTTCAAAATTTTGTCTAAAATCATGAAGTAAAAAATCAAGTTTCCTGAAAAAGTTAGATTGGTGACCCCCTATTTTTTTCCCATCAAATGATAGCTAACACTTACCCCAATATAATTTAGGAATTTCAAGAAATTTTCAACTTTGAAATTTTCGTTATTACCACTTTTCTGAAAAAATAAACTTTTCTATGACAATATTTCAATAATTAAAAGTTTCTAAAATTTCTTTATTTCCTTATTCTTGCGGATTTTTGTGGATTTATGGATACATTCACATATTGGCTTCATATCTAAGAAGATTAAGAATGTATTTGGTGAGTTTTGTCACTGTTTTTAGAAAATATGTAAATATAGTTTAAGTTCATGAAAATACTGAATTTTGAGTAATTAATCACATTTTGTGATACATTTTATTCAAAAGTTAGCATGGTGACCCCCTATTTTTTCATCATTTCTGGTATGTGCAGACCCTAACCTCCCATTTCCCAAAGTTTAAAGAAAATTTCAACTTTAGAACTATAATGGTGCGATTGTCTTTAAGGTAGTAAGTTGTTTAAGGTAGTACTAGCATCCATGGAACTGAAAGTGGATTTTACTGGTTATGATGTTAGGGTTAGGGTTAGGGTTATGTTAGGGTGATGTTAATGATTTTCCAAGACCACCCACACTGGCGGATTCAGACTTTTGAAAAGGGGGGGGGGGGCGCACAATTAGAATTGTTTTTCACTAATTGCTTTTTGGAAGAGTTTTACATAAGAAAAATGCAAAATTTTCCAGGAAAACAGAGAGGCGCGCACCTCCGCGCCCCCCCTCTGGATCCGCCACTGGCCCGTCCGATCGTTCCCTCTCGGTGCATGGCGCACCTGGCCATCATCTATATAACAGCTTGCTTATGATGGACTCTTGAAATCAGCTGTTTTGTAATATTTAATAATACTTAATACTTGGTATTAGGTACAATGGAATTCGTCGAGAACCCTGCAATAAACAAATTAGCCTTCTTCCTATAGACCAAGGGACCAAGGGACCAAGGGCCCAGAAATTAATTGTACAGACCTTCTAGATTTAATGCCCGTCTCCACTACACATCTCATAGACGGCCCCAGTACAGATTACCTGGGATCGCTACAAGATCACACAGACGGCTATATTATTGGGCCGAGCTTGTCCCACGACAAGCCCGTAGGGCCTCGCTACACATCACATGGATAGCGTTTTCAGTTCAGCTGGTCCTCTTCCAGTGTATTGAAAAAGAGGTCATGATAGAAGATGTGTTTAGGCCCAAGTTCCAAGTCCTTTAAAACTGATTATATTTAAGTCGGGCGTCGCCTCAATCCCATCTCACCATAACCACGCAATTAAATAATAAGAAAGGCATATCAGATATTTAAAAACTGTAAAATAATTGTTACTAAGCCTCAAAAAAGTAAACGATTTACAATGGTGCCCCCTGATGACAGCCATCTCAATTACTGAGAGTCCTCCAACCCATGTCATTGACGCTATGGCGTGACCCCTAACGATGAGTTATGTGAATTAAACAAAGACGCTCTCCAGTCTGAGGTACTAAATTGCCCTTGAACCCCCGGTCTCGCCACTTGAATATAAATGGAGGACATATCATCGTTCTGCCAAATTAAAATTGAACCCTTTCCACTGACTTTTTTGCACCAAACAAAGAGTTTCTTTTGTTTCTTTTTCTTTTTTTTCTTTTTATTTGCAAAACGCTGACTTCAAGGGCCTAAACGATACCCCTTTTTCTTCAAAGTATGGTCAGTTTGGGAAAATATATACTGACATTTGTCTGAAAAGGGTATCCTTTTTTTAAAAAATGAGGACATAGCAACTTGATAAAAATAGACACTTTCTTCGCGTTTTTTAGGACTATGATGCGCATCCTTTTGTGTTGAGAGTGGTGGGACCGGGCTTGAACCGCGCCCACCCATTTTGGAGTTTAACACATTATTTTGGAACCCTGCAATTAGTTATTAAGGTCGACGTCACTGCACTATATTTTTAGGATTAGAGCTGGTGCTCGTCTAGTGACTCTACACAAGTTACTTTTTGTTTTCATAATAGGCTGCTCAGGCACCCTTGCAAAAATTAGGTGTCGGTATTCATTGCCCATGGACTAACTATAGCCATCTATGTGATGTGTAGCGGGGACCTGCAGAATTGTCTCTGCCGTCACCCCCTAGAGTGAGTTATTTCAGGTGCTCGCCTTCCCGCGTCTGACTAAAAGGTCTTTCCGGTAGAAGAGGTGTCCATGACTGCTCCCTGACCTGTTTCTTGTACTTTCAAGATATTTTTCACCTCATCATAACATGTATGAGGAAATGGCAACTTGAAGAGAAACCCACATTATCTTTACATAAAAAACTGAGCAAAATATTATGTTTAGTTGGATCAAAAGCCTTGTTACCTATTTGAAATGTTTCGCTCCTGTGCCACCTGGTGTGGTCAGGTTTGCCTGAAAAATGTGCCACCTATATCCTAGAAATTAAATACAGGATTTTTTACCGACAGGTACTCATTTAATTTGTGTCACCCAGATCAGTCTTTCAAACCTAACTGGTTTAGGGTTCTTGCTGGAAAATAACTAATCCAGTAGCATATTTAGGGCGCCGAGGGTGTGCGTCCCCCCTACTTTTGGCAAAATATTGATTTTTTTAATGTAAATTTACCAGACCCAGGGGGTCGTCGGAAAATTTTATAATAGGGCGCTCCCCCTTTTAAAAATTTCTGGATCTACCCCTGCTAATCTACTCATAGATACAAGTTTTTAAGATTCAGTTGTTCATAGTACAGGTGAGGTCTTTCATGAATGGCCAAGGGCTTAATGTTTACAACATTGTCCTCTGTCGAATTTGGGCCATGTACGTGTCAATTGGCACAGGTGCTATGTCCCCTGTAGAATTTAAGGAATGCCCATGTTGCCCTGTGGATTTGAAGAAATGGCTACATCACACCCCTAATGTTCAGGCATGGCAGTCAAAAAATGTCATTTCCGCAGAAAATCATGAAATTAATCAAAAAACCCATTTAAAACTCATGTTTAGACAAGAAAAACACTTGCTAGGTTAAAAGGAGGACCAGCAACTAAACAGAGCATGAAGTCTCAAAAATATTTTCATTTTTGGCAAGAAAATCTGTCAGGGTGCCCCTACCCCCCTAAATCTGCAGATCCGCGGATGTCTGGCATGCCTGATTATGCATCTTGGGACAGATCCCTTGTATATAGTACTTTTAACCATAGATTATTTTCATGATATAGCTATAAGTAGTTGTGGATCCAGAATTGGAAGAAGGTTTTATATATAGTCAGGGCATAAATATCTAATTCTGAATAACAACACATAATGAAATTAAAACGGCCGTACTGAGATAGGATACCGAAATTTTCGACAATAAGAAAAATCTTTCAGTCAACGGAAAACCAAACTCAGGATGGTTCTTGACATATGCATGATTTATTTTTCAGACAATAAATAGGTCTTAGTTCAGTTTAACACCGTTATTTTGTAATTTATTGAATGGGCACTTAAAGGAAAATACGTCAATAAACTCACAATTACAATTAGATAATTTTTGGTTGGTACTGAATTATGGAACAAGAAATCGTTTACTGTACATGTATGTTGTGCTAAATTTATATTTGCATGTTCGAATCTCTTTCCAGATTCATGTGAAATAAACAATGCCCAACTAATAAACTATACAACACTTTGGAAAAAACTCCTAAATGTATTTCAATAGTCTTAAACGCACAAGATATTGCTGGCCCTTAGTCCTTGTGCATCAGGTATATCTGCCCTGCAGAATCTCCCAAACAGAACACCATAATAGACTCTTCTCCAAACAAATTAATGTCTGCAGTCGCTCTGGACAAAAACACATGTTTGACAAGGCTCATTGTTGGAGGGTTATTACAAAATGCTGATAAGGCCTCTGCAGATGCTTCGTGGTCGGTGATAGTTCTTTCAACAACAGGCTCTGTGGGCAGGGCACAGAGGTGCATTCTTATAAGAGTAGCCAGTCGTTTGTATTTACTTTGGTTTAAGAAACTTTAGTACTCAAAATGGTAAAATAACATGCTCCTAAATGCTTGTTCATAATGTTTTCTGCAGGCTTTGTTGGCTGGGCCCCGGTGGCCAATATTACAATATTAGTCTGTCGCCTAAAGTTGAATCTCTACGTATACCCAAACAATAATTGCAATATAACAATGTTCTAAGTGATAAACTTAAACCTTACAATCCTTTTCATACATCTTACTTCCATATAAGTATATACGCACCAAAACTTAAATAAAGCCGGGTTGGAAAGTCTACATGCAGATCGTCCCATACACGATGGAGACACCTTATTAGTCTGGACTCTATGAAACAAACAATCACCAAAGAGTTCGCAAAACCTATCAACAAACGCTTCGACTCAATGGTCGAAACAGCCAATTGGTCAGTGCAGGATTATTATGGACAAGTTAAGTCGTGCACACGTGAATAAAAGGTTGGGAAAATTCTGTCTTTGGTGATTGTATCTATGAGATGAAGGTGACAGGGTGCGCAGGGGATCAAAACCTGGGAAAGAGAAGAAAGTTCACTACACGTCCATCAACTTTTCTGAAGAGGATGATGACAACACCAAAGGTGACTTTCTGGCGGGGTCTAGTGGAGAGATTTTTCAGTGTAGTGCACGTGTGGCGCCATTCTGAACATTGTAGCTTGCCCTGGCAACTGTCTTGACAATTGACACCCCTATGACACTGTTGGTAGCACCAACCTCTGAGATTGTCAACATTACCCCAATGACTCAGCCAGTCTCTGTACTGGAGGAGAGGACACCCTTGAGGAAGTGAGTGAGGAAGACGCTGCCTCCATCCGGATGAAAATGGACCACCATGATGACGACCCCAAAGGTGACTTTCTGGCCGGGTTTGATGGAGACTGTCTTAGTGTAAGGGAGGCTCTACGGGTGAAGTGGAGAGATTTTTCAGATTTTTCACGTGTTGCGCCATTCTGGACATTGTAGCTCGCCCCAGCAACTGTCTTGACAATTGACATCCCAGTTCGGGATGAGGAACGAGGACCAGAACATGCTGCTCACAGTGATCAACCCTATTGTTGGTTCACCTCAAACAACCAAGCCATGTTGGAGTGATGACCAGGGCGATGTGGCTAGTCTCTGTACTGGAGGAGAGGACACCCTTGAGGAGGTGAGTGAGCAAGATGCTGCTGCCATCCGGGGTGAGGAGCGAGGACCAGAACAAAGTGACTTTCTGGCCTGATGGAGACTCTACTGGTGTGGTTCCGACTTTTTTCGGAATGGCCAAGTAACCTATACTCCAGCCTCAAGGAAGTTGAGGTCCTCTGTGGCCCGGTGACCCAAGAAACACGAGGCGTTGCCTGAGACAACCAGACTTAGATAACAACAACTTGTTCAAGGAAAGACCCCAGTGATGGATGTCTGATTCAGTAAACCATTAATGCATTCCTTACTAGCTCTCTGATTCTGATGTACTATATATCATTTTGAAGCTCTTATGTTTCTCTATCTAATGATGAACATGAAGTTAAATTGTATTTGGATGTGTAGATTTTATAAAATAAAAATTGAATGTTTCACTTTTATTTTTTGAACATAGATATTTTGCTTGAAGTCTATCCTTAATCCAGGAGGACCTTGGGGACAAGGAGAAGGAAGGTGCTCTAAGCCAATCTTTTGAAGAGACTGGAGAGTTTGTGGCAAATGAGATCGCGACCTACACATTTGCTGTGTCCTTCATTGAGCAGAGTCTTGTAGAGATATTCAATTTTTTAATTTTTAATTTTTGATGTAGTTTTAGAATGTGATAATTCATGCAAACTCTATGCCTATCTGATTTTTTACGATAAACAAACACATTCCGTAGGAGGAACAATGATACCAGATACACACACCGCTCAGTGATGGCAGTAAAGGGAAAATGTGAGAAGGACAGTGTTATGATATAAAAATCAATCATTCAGATATATTCATATGGAAATTTGTTAGACACACAGGGCCATCTGGGGCAGAAGGTTATCCAGCTGACGGTCAGACTGCACAAGGTAATGCTTTTCAGCTTATGGGTGATCGTATCTATGATATGGTTTAGCTAACGAGGGCCTATGAGTGAGTGAGTGTTGGGTGTTTTATGCCATACCGACAGCCAATTCAACCTGAAGGTAAAATTCAACCTGAACCTGAACCTAGAAATTGGCACCACAGTTAAGTAACCGAATTTACTGGACTTTCCAATCACGTTCTATTTTCACTGCTCATATAAGACTGTTACCTTAGCAGAGTTGGACTGACACCAATAAGTACATACATAGGTTGAGAGTAATGCTATACAATACTCTGTACAATGCTGAAGTATATAACTTAAACACCATACTAGAAGGGTATTAATTCAGACTAACATTATAACAATAGACTGTAAAGAATAAGTGTTAGGAAGAAAAGGATTTATCTTAAGAACATAACTAATCACTACAATAAACAAGTTTTTATGTCCAACAATTGTGAGTCTTTTTTGTGTGTTTTACTCGAGCTCACTACTCATTACTCTTTAACACACACACACAGACACACACATATATATATATATATAGTGGTTTGTGACAGGACTTGTGTAGACTCTAGTGTGAACAATATAATATATATATATATATATATATATATAGATCTGCAGGTACATGCACGCTTTGGAGCTTGCTGTAAAAAAATATGGGAAATAGTGATTTCTGTAAAACCCCAGTTATAAGACGCATCTTATAAATAAAACTTGGGTAGGTTTGTAACCTAAAAGTAGGGGTACATCTTATAATCAGGTTATCTTTGAAATATCTAAATCTTATATAAGGGTATTCAATAGTAATACCATGTATTATTCATTTATTGATAGTGATGCTTAATCTTTAAGACCCGAAAAGATTAAATATCAAAACATCACAGGGTCTTGTATTCAAGACTCTGTGATGTTTTGACATTTCTTCAATAAAGTGATGATGGAAAAACAATGATGTACTGCAGGGTAACCGAAACTCCATTTTCAAATTCCCTGTGTTTTCCCCTGAGATTTCCCTGCACATGTACCATGGCGATTTTTCCCTGTCTCAAATCCAGCAAGTTCTTCAAAATTAAAACCCTCTGCATGCAGAAAAAAATTGAACAACCCACCAAAAAAAGTCGAATCCCTAATATCTTGAGAATCAGGAATTTCAGAACCTAGCCAAATGATATTGCCTCTGTTTTGGCACCTTGTGGGTGCACACCATAAAAAATCACACATCTAGCCACTAAATTGTGCGCGCCGGGTGCAGGGCACACCTTAATTTCCGACACTGCATCTATAATACAATCTTGCGGTTCAGTTACTTGTAGCTGTGCAACTCACCTTCTGAGTGTAGCGGAATTGCTGCGTGAAGTGCAGATTTTTCTCAGTGGAGTCAAGGTCAATCACCTTTCCTGA
Source organism: Lepidonotus clava (assembly GCA_936440205.1). NCBI lineage: Eukaryota > Metazoa > Annelida > Polychaeta > Phyllodocida > Polynoidae > Lepidonotus > Lepidonotus clava. The sequence goes on along the minus strand of OW387146.1, from coordinate 47,506,953 downwards.
AGAGGAGGCCTATGATGACAACACAAAAGATGACTTTCTGGCTTTGTAGCTCGCCTTGGCAAATGTACTTTCTGGCAATCTTGTGAGGACTCAGACCGGCAGCCAGTCGGGCTTCCTCGGAGCACCCCTCCGATCGCGCGGAGAATGAAGAAGGTGTTGACCATCGACTACACGAGCGACTAGGACCATGACCCAACCGACAAGAACAGACTTGCATCATACTGCCGTTGGTCTGGGACAGCTAGGAACTGACTGATGATTTTGTGGAGACTTTCTGTGTGGTGGAGAATCTCTGAGGAAGAGAATAATTTGAAGGGAAGAACAGGACCAGTGTGATGGCGGGTGGCGGGAAAGTGTCAGGTCTACGTCATCAAATTCAGGTACAGGGGCGACAATTTTTTTTGTATCTTCTTCTTCCGGTAAATATAAATTATTAGCGCAGTGCTTTGCCCCTATGCCACCACAGTTCCATTTAGTTTCCAGATCCCTTCGTAATTGATGTTTAGAATGTAATTAAGTTGGCCCTTGGATTTGATTTTAACAAAAAGACAATGTTTTACTAGGGCAGGACCTCAGCCACCATCAGGTCACATGATCAAAAGAAGACAAAATGGCACAGGCGATTGTGTCAGTATGAAACCTCTTTATTTCAATAACACATTTCAAACATTTGTAGGCATGTTTACCCCCATGTTTGTACACCTCAGGATGGAATAGGATACAGACCACCACTAGGATCATTAATTCCACCTCGGACCGTAATCCAATACTAATTTTGCTCGTAAGAAAGGTGACATTTGTTATAGATTGGTCGTCAGTGGTTCATGCAAAACCGACGCCAACCAGTATAACTCCGCGTATCCTCTGGAGCTGCTGGGCCGTTCGGCCGATAAGATATCAACTGTGTGTCGTCAGGCGGCAGCGGCCTACAACCCCCCGACTGTAATTTAGCTAGGTCAGCCCTCCTCCCGGTGACCCTCCCCGGCCAGGGGAGAGTGACCACCCGACAACAGGGCCAGTGTATGGGTCCTCCTAACTCTGAGTGAGGTCACTACTGTTCATGTCTGCAGAGAACTGAGAAGTTGGCCACCCTAAACTACATGACATTGTTTTTTTTTTCCCCAGCCAAGCTGTTACTTTCCAAGTGCTCACCGGCATGATTACTTTGTTCATGTGGCGGGCCAGGAGGAGGCGCCCGTACAGTAAGTAATATAATCTCAGTTTGTATATACTGGGATAACATTATGGCATTTATGCCTGGTACCATATCCTCCAACAGGTCACCTAACTTTCCTAAGTTGGAGTGAAGTAAAGGTTAACTACAGTTATTAGTCTGGATATCGTGGAATTATTGAAGGGGCATGTGATACTCATGTAACACGGACAGCTGATTACAAGGATACTCCAAATAGGCCTATTGAATGTATGTAACATACAAGCCTAGGCACTTATGAATCCTAGAATAATATTGAATATATAGTTGTGTGTTTTTAGTTGCTCATTAATGACATCGATATAATAATTGTTGTTGCTATTAATTTACCACCACCCAGCTTCATCGATCCCCCGCAGGGTGTCCCGGCTATCATTTTGGTGCTTCCGCCGGAGCAGGGCCAAATTTTTGTTCTGTCCCCTGCTGGCCTGCCACCGTCACCGGAGGGCTCGGAGTCCCACAGTTCAGGGGCTTCGTCTGAGGCGGGGGCTGATGCCCCACAGGACGGCCAAGGGAATGGTGATGTTCCCCTAGTCCAACCCTGGTTAACGGGGATGTTGGTCAAGGGGAACTTGACCATCCGGCTGTCGGTGGGGATGAGGCCCCGGCTTAGGCGGGGTCCCTGAACTCAAACGGCCATTCCTGACACCTAGCCTGACACCTGACACCTCTGTCTTTTTTCTTTCTTTTTGTGGTTTTTGTTTTTTAAAGTTTGTTTGTTTGTATAAATTAAAAAAAAAAAATTAGTTGGAAGTTATTTACAAGTAATTTACCCAAATTGAAATAATAATTCATTGAAATTTTTTTTTTTACTCCAATAACAAATAATCATTTTGTCAATCACAAATAATCTAATTTCATTTAAATATTCCAGAAGTTTTTTAGAGTGTTTATATTTGAAAGGATGTTTGTTTTTTGCTGTTTTTTACATATATTATCCCAGAGGCTTTTAAGATTGTTTAGATTTTTAACAACGTTTTATTTCTATTTATCCAAAATTGTTATTATTTTTTGGTTGTTTTTTTTTTGGAGTGGGGGGTGGGGAGGGTGACATTGGCCAGAGGACTTCGACCCCTTAATTACTTTGTACGCGACATACTAGTCGCTAAGATCCATTGTGAAGACAGTGGTGGCTTTAAGCTAGAATGGGAGAATGGGTGTGGGTCCTTCGTATTTTGTGGGAGCCCCACAAGCCGGATACACGTCAGCTTACACAAGTTTGTTAAAGTAAAACATATCTAGAGCCGCTAAGGGGTTAATGACCCAGACTGTTCTTTTCTGTAATAGGTTATGCCCTACCATCCTCGGTACATTCCGGACGCTGTCAGGGCATAGAGTTTTAAGTTGTTTGCTTTGTCAGGCCTATGCTTGGCAAATGGGCATGATTTTTTGTCATCTGCACTTTGGCGATTTTTGGGTTCTGCCCAGGATACGGCGATAAAACCACTTGATAAACCACATTGGTTGTCATGAATAGAACAGTGATGCACATTTCCCCAGCCTGGCTTGCTTTTGTTTAACTACGCCATACAGTGGCACTTTTCAGCAGGAAGTTGTATGTCTAAGAAAATGAAGCTGCTGTATACTAAACAGTGTTGAAAAACAGGACTAACCCCGCAAACCTGTATCTAAGTACCCCTTGCAAGTTGAGCCCTCATATGAATTATACAACGTTTGAAATATCTGGTACTGGTCAGCCATGTTATCATTGGAAGTGTAATTTGGGTTTTATGAATTAATGCACCTTTGTGTTCTCTAGGTTATCCTGAAACAATTACATGATTTATAATATAGGCTCTCTCTCTCTCTCTCTCTCTCTCTCTCTCTCTCTCTCTCTCTCTCTCTCTCTCTCTCTCTCTCTCTCTCTCTCTCTCTCTCTCTCTCCGGGCTGACCACTTCACCAGTTTTGTGTCTGTGTGTTGGGGGGGGGAGGTGGGTTGGTCGGCTGGCAGAATTTGGAATTGTGTAGTTAGTGAGACGGGCTCTGGGCGTCTGGGTCCGGTCGGGCTTCACTCTATGATCAGAAAAAGTCATGTGTATGTAGATTACAAAGAACAGTAAAAACTTAATCTGGAACACATATTTACCGCATCGTCAAAGTATAAATTTATTCTAATCCTGTTTGCCACAGCTATCTGCTGAAAATGAGCGGAAGGACTGTCATTTTATCGAACTCGAGACAGCCAAGCTGGTCCACAACTCCCCAAAATCAGGTGAGGGTTAGGAAATTAAATTTTTCTCCTCGCATTCACACTAACTATTATTAGTCTGATGGGCCTATGCATTAGGGCAGATTATTACTCTATTATTATCGAAAGTATTACTTAGGACAAAAAATCAATTACATGAAAATGACAAAATCTGGAATGCATATTGATGGCATCTTCATCTTGTTAGTTTGTTCTAATCCTGTTTTCGACAGCTGTGCCTAGAAGAAGCGGATCTGGACAGACCGACCTTTTGCCAAGACTGCCCAGCTGATCCACAACTCCCCTGCTGATTCCAAAATAAAGGCATGCTGTAGGCTACTGCTGTGGGCTACCCCACCCTAGCAGGACTGGACTGCGACCCTAGGCCTTGACCCGAAGCACTGCACCAACGTCAGGGACATCATTTCTCCATGAGAGTAAGGAACTGAACTTTTTCTCCTTGCATTCGCACTAACCATATGCATGATTAGTACAACTAATTCAGGGCTACCCCGTTTACTGAGGTGTTTAATCTAACCATACCATGGTTTTGGACGCATCAAAGAAGCCTGTTGAGGGGAAGGAAGGAGGAGTGTTCAAGGCCTCATGGACGGGAAGTCGAGACAGGAAGTTGAGGGAGAGTGTCCTTATCTGGTGTCAAGTCCCACATGTACACTGTCAACAGGGTTCTCCCCAGCGCATAATTATAGCCGGATCTTTCTGTCCCAATCATATGATAGCTGGTCATTAATTTAATTCATAATTACTTTTTCTGAATATTTCAATAAGTTTGACCACCTTTAGCAGTTCACAGCCAGTCGATCAGAATTACAGCTGGTCATTACAGCCGGCTGTAAGGGCCACCAAACCATGAATACCAGACTTAAGATGTGTACTTAAGCATGCCTAAGACTATGTACTAATACATTAACTCGAAAATGGTGCATATTAGACTTAGACTGTGTTCTTTAAAAAGGTTAGAACATCGGGAGTAGTCAGCAAAGAATGTGTGACCTATGGGAAACACAGCATGAAGGGTAGAGCATGTAGCTCACAATATTTAACTAGTACCATAAGGTAGATTTGCTAGCCATGCATGGTTAGAGTTGCTAGCCGTGCATGGTTAGGTATACATATCAATAACTATTCATCCAATTTAAAAATGTGATACATCAAATGAAAGCATGGATTTTTCTCTATTTACTGTTAGGTTCAACTTTATTTTCTGACTGAGATAAAATGTAGGAAAACGTAAAGAGCAAGTATTTTTTAAACAATGATATTTCCCTTAATATGATAGGTGACAGCCTAAAATTTTAAGTACATGATATCGATTAGAACATACTAATGCATGGAGGGAACGTTTATCGTGTTGAAGGTACACCAAAGCAAACTCGGGAGTGTTGTTGTTCATATGATTTATTAAGCCAACATGACATATATATATATATTTCAAACTTAAATAATATAAAATCGAAAGTTGGTTAATGCTATTACAACTCTTCTAGTTCCGCGACTACAGGGTTGGCCGGGGGAGGCTCGCGCACGGTCCATTTGGCTGCGCCGGCTGGGGGGTTTAAGTTTTTGGGGTCCGTGGTCTCCGACCGCTTGGTGCGCATCCGTACTCCCAGTCCCCGGTCCTTGGCTTCCTTTTTGTCGAGGCGGTCCAGCTCGGCTTTCACCTCCGTCAGCTCTGGGCTCTCCCACACGAAAGGCACTATGAGGCGGGTCCTTTCCACGTCGGTGGGATCGCGGTCCTCCCCACTGGTGTAATCCACCGTCAAAACCTTCTTGACCCGTTCGTGCTTTTCCTCGTTCCAGTCTGTTAGCTCAAGGGCGGCCACTCATCATTTAATTTTCTGAAAACGAATAATTTACCGGCGTTAATGGCTTGTAAATCACAAATTTTCCGGTAATTTTACATAGTATATTCGACCCTTTAACTTTCTACTCGCCAGAAGGACATGTACTACTGCTCTATGTGTATTGAAAATAACAACCAATTCCATTTCCACGTGGGACATTTTTAACCAGTCTTAAACAAAACCAACCTCACTGCAATGATGGCGCATAAGAGTCTTCTTATCCTTGGTACGAGTCAATCCCTTGCGCTCGGTGCGTGCCTTCGTATACTGGGTGCAATGGTGTGCCTTGCACGAGACTGAAAAGAAGATAAAAATTCAACACTGTTTTAACATGACAAGAAGGCTTTAAGTGTTCAGGGAAAGGTTCAATTGCTTTGATAGTCTAAACTCGTGAAACTACTTGGACATGAAAAATACACTAATAATAAAATGTAGCTTTGTTAGCGGCTTCAATTCTTACTCATGATGTCCACCAGGCTGAAATTGGGATAACCCACCTGCACATCAGTGACTATGCGTTCAGCCACTGCCTGGTTGTGGGGGTCGGTAAACCTCGCACTGAAAAGGGCACGATATGTGGAAATTAATTTCAACACGCAATATAAATCTGAATTGTGATTGACTCTATCTGACCTTAGCATGTTCACACAGATGTAAAATTAGTGCTTATTGGAATATATATATTGACATAGGTCCGTCAGTGCTGGACTCCTAAATATATACATAACCTCAATTCAATATATAAGGCCATGAGACTGGCAGAGCATGTCACAATTAGTGAGTTCATATATATTGCCACCTGGTTCGGGGCGTTTAGGGCCGGGGGACGAGTTAGTTGGTCTGTATTTGACCCCCCAAAAAAAAGAAGAAAATTTAAGTTCATATTGAGGTGAAAAATAAACTATCGAACCACCACAGAAAATAAAACCCACCCATCTGAGAGGTCGAACTTCATGGTGGGGTCTTCAGACGAGTGCGCCTTGTAGTTAGCACGGACCTCACGCTGCAATAAATATCTAGTGTTACCCAGTATTTCCACTTGCAAAGTATCTAAACAAGGTGGGCATGCACGGACAGATTACATAAAACTCTTTGATTGTACTCATGACCCTTCATTAGTTTACCTTTGTTGGTGTAAATTATTACAGATCAAATAGTATCAGATCGTATTTTTTTAACATGAATATACACTCTTCAACTGTACTACTTCAATTATGCTAACTTGAAAACCTTGAAACATGGAGGGTTTTTTTAATAGGCGACCAACTAAATTCAAAGTAGAAGGAGACAGGGCCGACTGTATACTCACGCTGACTTCATAAATCGTCCGGGGCGGCAGGGTACGGTGCTGGTGCGGGGACGTTGGCTAGCTGAGCCACGGCAAGAGCCACTGTACCAGCCACAGAATTGTCGATCACCCCCTGCATGGCCTCTCTGGTCCTCTCTTCTGCTTCCTTTGTTGGCGTTGTTGATCATTGCTTGAACAGTCGCCCTACTAAAGACTTGGGGTCTGCTGGTGGAAGGAACAGTTGGCTGGCTGCTGGAGGCCCTGGTCGGCTGACCGCTGCCCGTAGATCCGCCGGTCGGCTGGCAGCTGGTGAAAGGGGCCTGCTGGTATGATACATCGGTACCAGTCTCAGAAGCAACAGAGTTTTCCAGCTGCAGCCGCAAGTTGATATCGGATGTGCTGGCCATCGTCATGGCCCTTGAAGTACCGGGCATGGGGCTGTTGGTCAGGTTTGGTGGCGGCGGAGTAGAATTAAGGAACGACCCATCCAATTGCATGTCCTGGTCGGTCATCATCCCCTGGTATAGAGCAGAACTAAGGTCCGCGGTGGAATTGAAAAAGTCTTGCTGCGACATGTTGCTAGATCTGGTTGGTTATGTTCTCTTTGCTGGTAGTGCCGAGAGTGACATTAGGCCAGTTCTTACTGGGTATTTGTACCCACGGGCGACCGGCCAACCGTGGTGGGCACGTGCCTTAGAGACAAAAGGAAATCACCATGCATTCGACTAAGGGAAGCCCCGACGATGGGGAGATGGGGCGCGCCTACAGGGACTGTGTGAAGGAGCACGAAACGAGAGGGCTGGTGAAGGTGAAGAGAACACTTTATAGAACGGGCTGGTGACGGGCTGGCCACCTAGGGAAGTAAACACATAGGAATACTGCGGTACTTTGAAGGTGTGTTTCGCGCTCTTTGACGCCAACATAACCGAGGGAAGGTGCGACCTTGGAGTCGTTAAGAGGAAACCACCACAGTCACCAACACAACCTTTTGGATGGAAGCCCCGTGCCCATCTCTCGACTACAGCTGAGAGTGCTCGAGTCTTGAAACCTTTGCCGGAGAAGCTAACAAAGAGAAAGTGACTAGCGCCCCAAAGCCAGTTGTCCTTCATCACTGGATGAAGCCCTCTACCCAGGTCGTACAGGTGGGGTCGCCCGGCAGTCAAGGGGTACAAATTAGCCTGCTTACACTGGTCTCAGACACAACCCCAGTCACCATGAACATGGATGCACTTCTCAATACTAGTCTGGACACCTGGCGTGCAGAGCGGTCCCGGCCTATGGCGAAACCATTCCCAACCAAACCCATCGAGACTACTACTCGCCCTAATGAGTTGTTGGTTATGTCCTTGACCGTGTGGCTCGAGTGGCAATTTTGTAGGAGCTGCTCAAAACTTGTCAAGTCGGTCCGCAGTCTGCTGTGCAGTAGTCGACAGTCGGCCCCCGTGGAGTTCTGCTTAAGGATCTGCTGTCGTTGGAAGTCCATCACTGTACCACTAGCCCCCATTCCGGCTAACATCCACGTCATGGACAGGGTGGTGAGCCCCAAGATGCTGCTCCAACGACCAGGCCTCCTCTCCCGACGAATTACGGTAGCTTGGTCGGGCCCAGTGATAATTTGTTTCACTGGAGAATGTCAGCCCTTGTCTCTCGAGCTGCCCACTGATTTTGGAATTCCTCCCACCGAGCGCCTCCGCTTAAATAAGTTGTTTCGCAAAAGACTTTCTACAGCTGCACTATGCCTCCAAGACAACACGGGTACCAACCCCATCACGAGGCAGTTGATGAGAGCTCAAAAACTGGACTATATAACCGACATAGACTCTTGGGTTTGATACCAAAAAAAAGAGCACTGGCGTAATATTATGGTTAACTTTAATTTACGAAATAACAAGCCTAAATGCTGCTTTAATTTTGTTTTCATTTCGAAAACAAAGTCTGTTACATATATATATATAGATCAATAAACTTGTCAGGAAAAAAAACTCCTTCTTTCGTATTTTATTGGATTCGTTTTTGTTCTGTTTAAATCTTAGTTTTTTTAATAAAGATTTATTTATACTGGTTAATAATTAATCGGTACAGGTCCGGTTTTCATTATTCTTCAAGTGGATAGAAATCTCATCATTGAAAATTAGACCACAATAAATTGAAATACTTAAAACTAAGTAGGAAACTTCTAATCTTCAACTATCATATTTACATGTACATTCACATATATGTAGTTAATCCAAATATACATTTCAATACATTTTCACTTCACAGTAATGTCAGAACAGTTACTACTAGTTAGTGAAAAAGTAAGGTCGATCAGGCACACAATATTATGTATTCTGGGTTTGTGAGAGTCGCGCCACTAGCCGGCAGGCTATAGGTTAACACTGCCCACTATCATTCCGATAAGATAAGTAAAATTGTGCGCGCATGAACTGTGGGCGGGGCTTAGCATTTCAAATCCTGTTAGACATTTTTGAACGACATCTACAATTTCAGTAACACTGTGCTTTGGTTGATGTAACCCGTGCCGATAGTATCACATCTTCATGTTTCTTAAATGTTATTACGAATTCAATTTCCAGTAGTGTCAGCCCTCCAGCCCACCAGACTGCTGTGGCTTTCCGGAGGCACACATTTCCAGCTCACTCATCTTCTAGTGCCCAGCCATGCCACTACACACAGCTTCATTCCTGACTGGACGGTCCCTGGGGTGTGGACCTGAAGCTGCGGCTGACCTGTGGCTGACTTAACCATTCTGATGGTCTGACGGGTTTAAATACTACCTTCGTGCAATAAATGCGTTGACAGCAATTAAGGTGTGGCTGACCCGGAGATGTGCAGCTGCACATCCAGAGACTAGCTATAGTGTACATGTCTGGACTCAAACCGTACCCCCTCTACACGAGCCAACAAGCTTAAGGGCCACGTAAACCGTCAAATTGCCTTCTGCAACCTGCAATTGTCTATATTGAATCTTCTATTGATAATGTTGGTATATGAAGATATATTGGCTTGAACACTAGGACGGAAGTTGGATAACGCACAACTTATAAGACACTAGCACTTTTAACTCACTGATATACTGGAGTCGTAAATATTCTAGCCGGTATTATCTATTTGTTGCCTGATTTGTATCAACTTGATTTTGTACTCGATAATACTGGAATGTTCTATGAGTTTAACCCGTTTAAGCCTAATGGACCACATGGAGTCCTAGCAGATATTCTGCCTGACGGGTTTATAAATGTATATAACATTTTAACAGTCTCCCGTGGATTTAGTGTGCTCTAGGGTTAGCAGCTGGTCTGCAACTGACGGCCGTTTTTTTTTTTGTTTTTTTTTGTTTTTTATTGTTGATGCGCGACAATCCGCGTAGTGGTTGATATATATATATATATATATATATTTGTTTTTGTACTCGATAATACGCGTAGGGGAATGTTCTACGAGTTGTAAACCGTTTAAGCCTAATGGACCACATGGAGCTCGAGTCCTAGCAGATATTCTGCCTGACGGGTTTATTAATGTATGTAACATTTTAACGGTCTATGGTGGATTTATTGTACTCTAGGGTTAGCAGGTGGTCTGCAACTGAAGGCCGTGTTTTTTTTGTTTTTTTTTTTGATGCGCGACAAACCTCTTACGGGTTGAAATATATATAGTTGGTGCTAGAATTGTCCCTGTGATTGTCCTACAATAAATTATTTTTAATCTGTAGAAATTGCGTTCTTTTTACATAGCAATATTGTTGGTTTTTTTCGGCCTGTGGGTCTGGAATAAAGTCATTTGCGATTCTCCTAACTGAATTAACATCGCCGTTACCCTGGGTTTTGATGCTGTTATATATGGGAATAAATCTAATCTTTACTTGGTATCATAATATCAAAATTTATATTTAATTTTTTTTTTATAGTTTTCCCAAATCTGAGTATGTAAATTTGGTTTATATCTGACCCTTCATACCTAGTACCTGCAAAGCCTTTACTACTCTTTATATAAGTTAAATAAACCTCACAACACTTTAGTGCAGGTGTCGGATAAACCAACTAACCTATTGCATAACTTTTCGCGCAAGAATCTATTACATAACTTATAACCACGACTGCGTGGGCAGGTGTGTTTACAGAAGAAGGTGTATGGCTAAAGCTACGGGTGGCTAACTAGAAGCGACAAGTAAGGGATGGAAGAGACAGACACTGTCTAGTAGTTATTAATTTATACAAAGTGTTCCGTTAAATAAAATATCATATAAGATAGAAAAAAAACACAAAAAAAAAACCTTATGAGTACACTCCATTGTTGAGATAGCTGAGGATAGCTGCGTGATATTTGCATGTCAGATGGGTTAAGATGTGACAGAGTGAGAGGATTCCCTTGCCACTACAAAAGTAGCAGGTCGGGGCTCTCAAGGATAGGCACTTGAGAGCACCCCCGCCTATAGCGGAGACCCCTGCCCGACTACTTAGCGTCGTTCATAGTACGTGCGAAGGTCAGCGGGTGGGGTGAAGAATGGCTGCAATTTCTGTATGACACTCTTTTTTTCGATCAAAGGACTTCCACACTATTAATTATAAAGCTTCATGAGTCCAACTGCTTGCCTGTTTGATGTGTGGTTGGGAAATTGATTCAACTTTACACTTACATCAGTCGATTGTATATGCTTCAGACAAAAACAGAACGCAAAATCGGACAAACAACCACATTCTCGCCCTCGTCAACAGCTCCGAAGCGACCAGTGATTCGCATCACTGGCAGGAAGCACGGCCAAGTGGGTTCCTCATACTTTGAGTGTCTCCAGATGGTTAACGGACGAATGAAGGGGTTTGGATCTCTACTCTCACTGAACCACTTCACCACAGCAAAGAAGTGTTCTCTCCTCAGGCCAGTCACATCACACGTCATGGCATGTCTCATGAAGTACCTGATAACATAGGGACGCTCTTCGCATTCGCCACCTTCATCTACATACCAGTTGGCCATGAACCAACAGAACTTGACCTTTCGACCGGACATCGTGCTGACATAGCTATTTGGTCCGTACTGTACTGTGCTGTAAGTATTACAGTTTTTGGAGAACGTGTGTGTCTCAAGCAGGCAGGGTTCAGTGGGGTACATTTTCCCGTATGCTTGTAGGAGGAGAGCGTAATCGTCTGCATCCAGCCCTTTTGTCTTTCCTGTCTCGTTGGTCTCGAAGCCGTCCATGTTACTCCAGAGGTGTTGGCACTCTGCCACCTCTGATTCCGGGACTTGCATTGTAGCGATGACGGTGGGAATTGAGGTCTGTATCTTGTGGCAGAGAGGTAATAATTCCTTCTTGTACTCGGGCGGCATTTCACTTCGCATATGATTAACGGTCTTTGTGAGAAGAAATCTCTTCATAAACTGTTTGTGAATTTGACGTTTGTTGGTTTGGAGGTCTCCTACAAAACCATTGTACCTTCTATAACTGAAAAGCCATGTACTGGGCGCAGGGCCGTACTCACGCAGATAGTCCTTCAGATGACAATGAAGGTGCATGTTGGGTGTAACCACCTCCTTCCCAAACTGTACCTGGGTCTCTTGGCAGTACTGGAGATAGTGTTTATGTGCTAAATCAATCTCATGGTCTGCTATGCACGGCTGACATAATAATCTAGTGGCCATAACGAACCGCTGCCATGTTTTCAGGTGTTTCTTTGCCAAGAGACCTTGGAGACAATATCCGGAAGAGACGGTAACCCAGTTTTTCCACTCTTTGGCCGTCCACGTACCAGCATTGGATTTTATGTTGGTTACGACCAGGTCATCTGGTAGTCCTTTCTTGAACTTTTCCAGGCGTTCATCAATAATGAGTATCTTCTGTTTGGTCAGTGCTCCAAGCTTTTCCCACATTTTCCAGGTTTTCTTGGCTGTACCTGAAATAGATTGAGCAAAACATTTGGGCATTAGTCTAGTAAACGCTGACTAGAGTGTTCTAATTAAAATAAAGACAGTTGAATTCCTCAATAACAAACATAAGTGTATATGAAATGATTATTCCTTGAAGACTCACCAAGTAGGACGTTGTGCATCACATCGATGGAGAGGAATCTGTAAATACAGTAACAGGATAGGGACGCTATTAGCAGACGATGGTGCAAAACAACCGGCCCTATACAGGACGATGCCACCTCTACAACCAGGGGCGGATCCAGGATTTTGAAAAAAAGGGGGCATGCTATTGGAAAATTTTCACCTGGACCCCTTTGGGGCAGGAGTTTTACATTAAAAAAAAATCTATATTTGGGCAAGAGTGGGGGGGGGAGGATATAAATGCACTAATGGCTAAAAAATTCGGCATACGTAATAAATGATGAAAGTCGAGGTTTTTTTTGTTTTTTTTATTAAGAATCATCTTCAGAGTTACCCCTGATCTTCCAGGTGATAATATGTTGGACAACAAAACAATTTATCAAATTACAAAAAGCAACATATATCAAAAAAATGAAGAAGGCAAACATCATAAGAGTAAGAAAAAAAGTCATCTAAATAAACAACATCACATTATATAAGTACACACAATCATCCAATCATAATAAATCTACATACTGTCTATTTAATTGTCTAATATACCTTTTGAAAAGATGTATATCATCTTCAAACTGTACAGTAGAAGGTAAATCATTCCACAGAGTGGTACCAATAAAGAAAGGACTACTATCATACTTTGGTACTCTGTTTGATTCAGTTTTGAAAACAAATTTCAGTCCTCCCCTGGTCGTTCTAACCTGTGTCTTACGCACATTAGGCAATTTACTGTGTATGTACATCAATGATAAAAGTTGGATCCTTCTACGCTGTTCCAAACTAATTAAGGATACACCAGAATGCATTTCACTTATACGCACATAATCATCCCAAGAAATGTTTTTACACACACGTAAACAATCATTTTGTAAAACTTGTAATTCCCTTTTATATTTGTTCAGTAAAGTTAATAAAATAAAGCCAGCATAATCAAACAAAGGCATAATAGTTTGTTTATATACTTTGACTGCTGCTTTATCATTAATATACCGGCGTATTTTACTAAGACAGAACAATTTGTTAGTTACTAAACGCTTTACCTTATTAAACAAAGGAATGAAACATAAATCTTGATCAATTAGGATACCCAGATAATTATACTTACTTACAAAATCAATTCTAAAATTATCAATATACAATGGGGTGGGATTTTCTAATCTTTTTAACTTACATGTCGTACCAACAATCATAACTTTAGTTTTTGATTTATTCTTCAGAAAATTATTAAATTTAATCACCGAAGGAGAATTTGATTTAAGCAAGTCTACATTGAAATCTCCAAGTAACCATTTTTCATATTTCCTAAAACAATTTTGATTTAATAAATCTGTAATTATTCAAATACAATTTTCCAACTTCCCTTTTGGAGTTCTGTAGACCACCATTAAAACACACTTTTTAAAACCTGGTTTGTCTAGTAATACAGTTAATATTTCAACATCAAAGGTTGTTATAGAACCAAGATTATATCGTGTAATATAAGGGCTGAACTTATTAGAGATATAAATACAAACGCCACCACCCTTACTAAACAATTTGTAATTATCTAAAGTTTTGGTTCAATCTTGGCGAAACAATACCATAGAGCTTATTGTCAAAATTTGATCAAGATAACGATTGTCTAACCAGGTTTCAGTGCAACAAATGAAATCATATGAACCATATATAGTTGAAATTTGAGATAATTTTCTATATAAACTACGCACATTAATATGAACAAGTTTTACACCTTTTACTCTCTGTTGATAGGACATATATTATGTACAATATATAGTGGTAGGGTTTTTAATACTAAACCCTAAACCGCAGAAGTTGAAATGCTGACGTAAACGTCCTAATTATCAGCTTCAGCAATAACATAAATTATGCAATGAGGAAAATATGTAATACAAATACAACAAAAAATGGAAAGAAAAGAATATGAATATGAGCTCCACAGGCACCAATTAAGACAAAACCTGACCATCTACTTGATCTGAAGAACGGATTTCTTGAATTTTCCTGTCTCGAAACCTTGTTAAAGTTTCACCAAATTTGTTGTCCCCGGGGAACACGCCCTCGTCATATTCCTTGGCTCCATATGGGAGACCACCACCCTAACGACCATCACGGCTTGCCTCGATCAGTGGTAGGGGGGCAGTGTCCATCAGCTTGTTTAATAACTCGGGATTCTGTCCAAATTTATCCTCGAGGAGGTGCCAGATTTTTCCCCCACTGACAAGATTCCATTCAGGTGACACTTGGATTCTTTTTGCGAACTCCTTAATGGCAAAAGGATCACTCAGCTCAAGAATCTGCTTTGCTATTTCAGTACAGTTATGAAAAATAGCTTTCAAATATTGAAAGCCCTGTTCGAGGCAACAGAAGTTGATTCCCTCAAAAATGAAGAAAATAAGGAACATGTTCGATAGATAGCTAGTAGGTCCAGAAAAACAAATCCCAGACTTGGTTCTTTTGGTTTTTTCATGTGTCGAAGGTGATCCCACAGTCTTGTCAGAGCCTGCTGTCGAAACAGGCTTGTTCTGTGCTGGTACATCATCCTGTCAGTTCAGTTGGGTTAGATTTGCAGGCGCTCGATTTTCCAAGACAGGTATGCCTTTTTGAGATACATCCACGGGACGTAGATCTGGTGGTAGTTGGTGAACTTCGTCAGGGCCGTATTCCTTGCCCTCGATAATAACCTTGTCATGTCGGTAGCTAGCATCAATCCCAGTCATCTTGGCCTTCCTTACAATCTGTCTGAACAATGATTTACGCCGTCTGACTTTGATGGGCTCGTCAGCATTTACAAACACCTTTTCGAAGCCAGGAATGTCCTTAAGATGTCGTTTTTTCCGTAGAAGTGAGTCTCGAATGTAATAGTGAGTGAAAGACACTATTACTGGGCCTGGTGTTGAGTCCTTACGAATTATCCTTCGGATTTGGACAATATCTCCTCGATAAATGATAACACCCAGACAAGATGCCATGCTTATCAGTGACGTTACCATTTCCTCCTCAGTAGTTCCCTCGAGACCCTCTATTACAATATTAGGTTGCTGTTGTACTGTACCTCGATCAGCTGACAAGGGCACAGGTCCACGTTCTTGGTTTACTTCGTCACGGCCCAAGCGCTCACTGAGTGTGTTGATTTCCGATTGTTGTTTCTCGAAACCAGAACGTAACTCCTGGAATTGTGCACCAATATGTTTCTGGTAGTCCTCAAAGGTGGTTTTCATAACCAACTTGTTTAAATCCTGTAGTGTCGCATGGGATTTCAACTGGAGGTTTATACTCTCAATGCCCGCCTTGATATCTGCCAAGGCAGCGTGAACGGGCGATAATGGAGGATCCATGGGTGAAGACGCATCAAATCTCAATTTTTTACCAAGTTGTCCCTCTTGAGACTCGGGTGAATTCAGCGAGAGGTCTCGTTTTTGTCCTTGTTCAAGTACAGGCATCGGTATATATTGTGGAGAGCACGTATAGAAAGGTATTTGCCCCGGGACAGGGGAGAACGCTTGCATTGGGTACATAGCCATGGTGGCGATCGTTATTTCAGAGTTAGACAAGTCAGTAATATTCACCAATTTAATGTCATAGCCAATATTTGCCCGGAAGCTCAATCCTCTCACAACATCATGCTAGTTCCATCTCTCTTGGAAGTTAACTTTTCCCGGAGGCTGTTTTGTCTTAGCTCCGCACTCCCGCCCTAACGCTCAATTCTCGTATTATCGCCCAAAAGTTCAAAGGTTCAGTGTTCATTTTCACCCAGAAAGAAAAAGTTTATCAGCAAATCCTTCGCTACAGTGGTTCACAAGGACGTAACCTACCTGTAGGTAGTCAAATGATGCTGATATTTACGCTGGAAGGGTGTTTTTCGGCCCATAACGTGATGCGTGATTTTGTCACAGGTGACGGCCGTCGGGGGCGTTCGGGAGCTTTTTCCAAAAATCAGGTTTGGTGTAGGTTACGAGGATCATTTTAATTTTAACTTACTCGATGGGATTGAAGTAGGACAGTTCCAGGAATGGGGTGTAGCGAACTCCATATTTCTTCTCCAGAGCCTTCATCTCCTTGTGTGTACCGGCTGCTCTGATGTTCTCAATTTGCTTCCTATGACGGCCCCACGTGCGCATCGGCCATAAATGCATTTCGAAACCAGAATAGTTTCGCTTGGGTTTGCCCTTGAAATTCTTCCGACACTTGGAGCGTTCCTTATTGGCTGCGTGCGACAGAAACCCACATACCTTTCTGGCGGCGGGCAGGTCAGCGGCCACGTTCATCAGTGCAACCTTCACGCGTTTGCCCAGGGGCCATTCAAATGATCTTAAGACCATTCCGCGTCTCCAAAACACCTTCAGTTCCTCCACCAGAGGCTGCAAAAACGTCGATAGGTCCGCAGGTTCCTTTGGGAGGTTTGGAATCATGCCAAACAGTATGACGTTCTCGATTTTGTAGCGCTCTTCCCTAGGTAAATTAAGAACCGTTAGATATATACCGCCAACAGAACAGGAGCTCTTCCTAGAGAATGGTTGGAACCAATCAACATTAATCTGCAGAACCAAATTGTCATTATCTCCTAAAAACCCGTAATCTACAAACCTTTGCCATACAGACCCATCATAAATGTCACCGTAGAGATCTTCTGGAACTTTCCTGTGTCTCCACTGCTTACATTTCCTCTCGAATCCCGGGCGCTGAAGCATTTCTTCAAGACTACAAGCCAAGGGTTTGTAGCAGTAGGTGACAATACCCACATATTGGATTTTCCCACCTACCTTGACTCGTTTGAAGAGTTCTGTGCCACATGGTTTATCTTCATTGAAAACCTTCTTTGAGCATCGCCAGATTCTCTGAGTGCCATTTGGGCCTGTGTACAGCACCTGGCGAACATCGTGATAAAAGGTGTAACACTTGGAGCAAATAGTAGTCTCTTGGAACGAACTTTCTCCTACTCCCAGCCACTTGTATACCTTGTACATGGTTGTAGGGAAGACATTACGAATCACACGTGCATATTCTTCCTTTCCACCTAGGGACATACAAACGCAAGTAATGTCGTGAGGGCCGTGTCACTTGTGAAGTTAGCAATCTGCCACTGCAAAGTGAAAAAAACAGTCCATGTAATGATACTTTGAATTTCTTAAACGTGTCGACCAACCACTGGCCGTTTGCATGGACATACCTCGCCTGTGTCGTTGAGTTGAGCGATTACCACCTGGTCTAGGGAAGATAAATCAACCTTGGACGATGAAGATCTGTTCAGGGGGGGGACTTGATGTATGGCAGGTGGTCCAGAAGACCCCGTAGCTTGGGTGGGTACATCCTCTGCCGGGCGAATTTGCTTTCCTTGACGCTTCTTGTCCCGCGGGCTCCTCAGAAACAGCTGTCGCTTGAGTGGGAACTACAGATAAATCCTTGGTTGGGCGAACTCCCTTGCCGGACATGATGGCATGGGATCTTTTTCTTGAAGCTACCTGTCCAGGGGACCCCTCAGAAACAGCTTTCTCTTTACTAGATTCCGCCAACGTAGGGTAGGTAGCAGTGGACTGGTTGTCGTTTCTGTCAGATCCAAACGATGCAGCTTCATTCGGGATGTGTTGATATGGAGGAGCATCTGCAGATCCTGTGAAACAAATGTACGTTTACAAGTATCACACTAGAACAGACCAGAAAAAAAAAGAGTAGCAACACAAGGCATGTATTCGCCCCTTCAGTTATGAAAAAAAAAACAACTTATAATCAAACGGTTTACACCACTTACTTTTTTTTGCTTTCCATTCTCTTTCGAATGAGACATTTGTTGCCTCTGTCTTCTTTGTAGCACTGAGTACTAGGTATGGCTTGCGAGCAGGACCAACACCATTTATGGGTACCCCTATTCATGGCTTTGTAGGCGCGTAGCTGCTCCATGGAAAGGCTTGCGAGCCCTATCATAATGCTGATGATCTAGTAACTGCGCAAATAAGGTAATAGTTAGATAGTCTTATACGTCATATGCGGACGCAGAAAGGTAACATATAGGATTGGTGTTGAGGTCGGAAGTTGCTACCAACCGCGAATGCAAGACCAGGGCGACCTAGATCCCTTGTTGGAGCCGTGGGAAATTCCAAACTGAGAACGCAGCATTCACGGGGAATTCTCAGTGGCTGATGTACAACGGTTCACAAGCCACACATGGGTGTGAGAAATGTGTTGAATTTACCAAACATTATTCCAAAGTGAGCACTATACATAACCCACTGCCTTGATCAGAAAGACAGTGACATCCAACCGGTCATAGGGATGCCTATGCCTAATACGGCTTGCTGTATGTGGTTGTATTCTGTGGGAGTATTTGATTTACACGGTTGATGTACACAGTTGAAGGTGATGCATCCATGATTCACTGCGCATCCCTGTTGCGCATCTAAGCAAGGACGAGTTGGCTGGTGTTCATAACTTTGTTTACAAAATTCAGGGCGATTTATTATTAGTTATAATGACCATATAGATCTACAAACTTCAGCGAGTGTTCACATATATGTAAACATTAATTCATGAAAAGGAAAAAATAATGGGGACCTGACAACATACTTTTTCATCATGCTTTTGTAGACTGACAAACACGGCACTGCACTGACCGCCATAGGCAGGTTGCCATACCTTTGATTACAAAGTTTAGGACGATCTAAATGAATGTTATAATAATCACACAAATTTACAAACTTCAGCGAGTGTTCATATGTATACATGTAAACTATAATTGGTGAAAAGGACGTCCTGATTGGGCAGATAGAACACATCTTTTCATTATGTTTTTGTGGATTGACAGAAATGGTCCCCCACCCCCGGGGGTCACCCCGGCCTGCCCCTGGTGCCTCCCCGGCCTGTCCCTGCCCTCTCCCCGGCCTGTCCCTGGTGACCCCCCGGCCTCCCTAAATTTCATACTTAAAAGCTGAATCCTGAAAAAAAGTAGGTCGGAAAGGCATACTGAAATTTTGCATACTTCTTCTACATAATATAAGGATTGTATTTCCTGAAAAAAATTTAATTTCTTTGGGTAAACATTTTTTCTGGATCACTTTGAAGATTCATTTTGCCAAAAGACAACACATTCTGACCGAGGAAAATGGTTACCAAGTTGTAGATGAATAATTGTATATAAATGTTTGTGCATAAAACAATCAAGCACGATCCTGCCAAACCAAGTAACATCCCACATCATGTTTAATTTTGATTTTTATTACCATTTTCGATTTTTCATATTTTCGAAAATTTTGACAAACTTTTATTTTTCAAAAATTGCTAGCAAAAAATCTGACCTGGTGACATGCATTTTTTGGGTCATATTTCAATTCTTTATATTTCAAACTATAGCTGTGCTGATTTTCATACATATCTGAGCATTTTGATTTCATGGATGCGTCACCTTAATGGTACGGACACACAGCGACGCATAGCAGACATAGGGGATTTAACTCGAAATTTGCACGGTTACATTGATGCACTGCCTAGCAGAATTGCAGCACAGTAACACCGTGATTATCCTTTTACACTGGCGCGCAACTCTACTGTGCCTCTCCTGTGCCAGTGGCTGTGACTGGTATGGCTGTGGTCATTGGCCGTGATATACCTTTTGCTCCAGGGGGGATAGTATGCGGGATAGTACGTGTGCACAAGACGGCTTTCCCGCAGGCTGGGGGTCAGGGTCCTTTTCGCGCACGTCCTGCCGCCCGATGCCAGCAAAATATCAAAGGGGAGTTGGGAGCGTGAGCGGACAGCCTGTACAAAGTTTTACTGCGCTGTGCTATGCACCTGTTATCACAAGCAGATTGTGAATATACTATACCAGAGACGAACTGACTGATTGCACTAACTGTGCCCGACTTACATAATGTGCTGTTGCGCAGCAAATCTCGAAAAAGACACAAAGCTCACTTTTTCCCGTGCTCAATATCCGAAAGAATAACATGTGGCATCCGAAACATGGATGTTTATATATGTACAGTGTTTCATTAGGGAACTAATAAATGTTATTTATCCTATGTAACTTCTAAGTTCTTCTCGTCTTGTCTTCTGACTGCTAGTTTTATGTTTAGTTCTATTACCTGAAGTCTGGTGACCATTCTCCTTTCTTAAAGTTACTCATCTTTTACAGTAAGTACATACATAATACTCTGCTAATAGATGACATACCACTGAACATTGTGAAGAAGTATAGATACTTAGGTGTGTATTTGGATAGCCATATGACTTTTAATAAACACCTTGACTGTTGTATCAATATCACATGAAATATCACTGCCTTGGAAAATATGACGGTTTATTACTTTTAAGCCTGCCCTCAATACATAAAGATCTTAGGGAAGCATAATTTATGAGTTTTATGTTGATATTATGAATAAATTACAGTGTTTACAAAATAATGCTCTATGCACCTGAATCGGAGATAATATACTGATATCGATTATACAAATACATCATCTACGTGAAGATTTGCAATGTAGGGTTAAAAAAAATCTTGTTATATATTTACAAGCAACAACATGATATTGAATTTATAAATACTAAAAACTTATGAGCAAGAGCTCATAATGCTGTAGTGTATGTTACCATTACGTCAAATTTAAAAAGAAATATATATATGTATATATATATATATATATATATATATATATATATAGTATCTGGGTGTTCTGTTGTGGAACTCATTGACTGCTGAAAAAAAATGGAATATTGATACATATAATTCAAAAGAAATCTATTCGAGCCTATATAGATTTTGATACTGATTTTGATCCCGGGCATATAAAGAAGGTATGGTCGATGAATGTATTTTTATCTGTCACACATCAAATTACCTAAAAGATGATGATACTTAATTCTCTTCACATCCCCAAGACAAAAACGGTAACACTAGTTCATATTTTAACATGTCTGCTATAATAGCAGGTATGTACAATATTTAGATTGTAGCAAAATGTACGTTATTAATATGAGTATGTACAAAATCCACTGTATTATAATTTTTAAGTATTGTGCATATTGTATTCATTTTTTCCTTGAGGCTAGACAATACTAGCACCCTGTACTGGTATATTGTCTTTATGTAGAATAAAATAATTTAGAATAAGAAATAATGATAAAGATATTTAGGCTTTGAATCAAACATGAACATGAACTTAACAAGAATATGAAATGGAGCTCTTGTTCTGATGGCATAATCCATGGAAAATCAGCCCAGTAACCTACTGCTACCTCATATGCATAATGCATCCTGTGAATCTGTTAAAAGTTTCTAATCCTTTTATCTATATTTCCCATTTCACAAGTTTCCGGAATGATGCACTATCCTGGAATACAATCCCAAGTATTTATATATCTGACCATTTTTGGTTTTATCGTTTTCATCTGGAGCATCTCAAGTAACATAAGATATGAAATATTACTACTTGACCATCATACCAAGGTAAGTAATCCTGTAAATAAGTGTCTTGTCATTTTAGATATGATTTGCTGGAACCATATGCAATGATTTGGTCAAGAATATAATATAGATCAAAATTAATATTAATTGACTAAAAGTCTCCAATCGTTTCTTCCACTTAGAACTCACCCTATATATTACACAAAGAAGCATGAACAAGGATCAACGTAACATCGTATAATATGTTTGATCCTATTTTTGTTTTTTTACGAAAATGTATTCATATTTTTATACTGTATGAATTCGATTGATTGTGATTTGTATCAATGAAAATTTGAAGGTATAGAGAATTTTCTCTATATAACTCAGATGTAAAAAGGATACAAGTTGTACAACTTATTTTACGTCTGATTAAATAAACTAATTGAAAAAAACCACACAAAAAAAACAATCTAATAATGTTTTGTTTCATTCAGCAATATTATGAACACGTTTTGTGACATCACATTGACTGGAATTTGTACATCACAGTCTCATAGTATCTGAGAAATTTCATAATAAGAAAGAAATCACATAGGAAATCAACTCTAACTTTTCATCATAATATATGAATACATATAATTTTATTATCGTTTGTGTGATTGACATAAACTTTTCTAGTCCATTTTGAGTTTGCGTTTGTCTTTCACCTAATGCTCATTTCAGTTCATAACAAAAATCAATAGGAAAGTCAACTCAGGCACTAAAGCCTTCAATGTGTCCTTTAAGACTCTTTAATTTACATCTTCAATAGCTGACGATTTGTATATATTTATCAACTACACTTGTTCATAAACTTCAACTTGAGTGAAAGCTTTAGGATAGAAATCAGACATTTCGTTTTTAGTTTCACAAAGCCAATTTAGGCGCTGACATTGTGTGTATTTCTTTGCCTTCTTTTTTACATACAATTTCTCATTTTATTCTTATTCCTGCCATTGCCTCTCTTTCCTTTTTTGCCTGCAGTTTTCTTAGGCCCTATCTTGTACAATCTGACCTATGTTTATGAAGTAACCATTAATAAAATCAGCTGTTTCTTCACAAGGGACTTGGCGACCTTTAGAGACAAGTTTTATTTGCTCTGTACATTTAGTGCTATTTTCAGGAAAAATCTCTTTGATATTCTTCCAGAATTTCTTGTGATCACTCTTACAATTATCCAGTTCCCTCGCAACAAAATCAGCCTTTACATTCTTAATATTTTTGTTGGTCAGGATACGCAGGTGTGTCGCTATGTTCCAGCCATCCTCTGAGCTAGTTTTTTAAAGTTTTTTTTATAAAAAAAGTCTCTGTCCTGGATCTGCTCAATTAGTTCATCAGTGACCCATTCTGGTCTATAGTTTTTGATTTTAAAGACCCTTTTCGGGCAGACCACGTCCAATTTTTTTCTGATTATATCTATCAAAGTTTCCCGGATTTTTTTTTTTGTGTGTGTGTTCACATTTTATTTCTGAAGAAAGGATCGCACAAACAAGGCACGGTTTTCACCTTGGTCCAGCACTAAATATGATGATATACAAATTCACTGTGTTATCGCCGGACATTCAATGCATATCAAATACATACATTGACTTATATTAAATCATAATAACGTTCATGGATTTCCACTAAAGACCGTCATTCATGGTTTAGGTCCAAACTAAACAAAATAAGACATTCAGCATTCTCACTTAGGGATATCTCATACACGATCATACCCTATTATTTCTTTTACAAATTTTCTATTCAGTTAATATTGAATCAAAAGGGATCACCTCATATAATCACTCAGAACATAGTTAATAAAATAGAACAACATGTATAATATCTCTAAACCAGTTGTTGTTTAAGTAATGATTTAAGATGTAATTTATAATTTGAGAACTCACCTATGCTTCTATCTATTGAGGGGTTTGATTGAGTTAACATCCTTGTCTCGATAAAGCCAATCCCAATCGCAGTTTGATAGGTATTCCATAAATTATTGAAGTTTATAATTTTGATATGATCTGCCCACTAAATCTACCTTAGGCCTGTGTTCTTTTGTTTTTTCTTAATTATGAAGGTAGATGGTCGCTGAGAAACATATCAATTCTGCCTGACTGTGCTATGTGTTCAGAATCAGTCATGATTAAGTCAACCAAGGACTTAGAAATTTGTGTTACTCTGGTAGCAGTGGATACAGTTTGTTTTAGATGATTTGACTTTTCGAAGAAGGATAGTTTCTTATAATCAGAGGATAAGCTGTTCTTATAGTTTACATTCCAGTCCCCTAACAAATACAATTCGGCCTTATGTACCAATGGACTTTTTAAGCAGTTGTTCAGATAATCAATTGCATCGTTCAGTTTTCAGTAGGCAGTCTATACAGGTTACAGAATACCATATCCTTAGAGTAAGGTCTGTTTATTCTAAACCATTAACAAAGTTCAAGTGTGAGAGTGATTTCAGATCTGGCTTAAGTTGGGAGTTCACTTAAGTTAGTAGTCCGCCTCCAACTTTTTTTCCAGTAATTTGAATGTATAAATTAAGTAAATTAAGTAATTTGAAAGTATAAATTCGCTCCATAACAAAGAACACACAACAGACAAGTAATTGGACTTGGATGACGGTGGCGATAATTATCTGCCCTCTTTTTTTTTCATTTATTGAAATAAAAGATGTGTGTGTATGGAGCCAGTGTTGGGCAGGTACTGGTTGAGAACACCTACATGAGAATAGCCTACCACCTGTGGACACTAGGTGGCAGCACACAAGTACCTGTCCTAATTTATATCACCAGTAATAATTAATTAATGGTTACACATTGATTTCTAGCTCAAATGATATAGAACAAATGAGGTTAGATTTACAATCTCATCTCACAACCGTCTTTAATTGGTGTGTTAAAAACAAATTGTCAATCAATACCAAGAAAACAAAATGTTGAGTTCATAGCAAATGCTACAAATTAGGTCACTAGGCCAGTACGAGTGAGCATTGGTCGAAAATAGGTTCAATAGAGAGTTTGAATAAGTAAGTGTCCTTGTACCAGTTCTGGCCGCCTTGGAGACATGTCTTTATGGCACCCGCCTCCGTAATCAAGAGGTCGATGACATAAGACTTGTAGGAGTACTCTTCATTGTTCAAAGTGACTTTCTCACCGTTGATGAGAAGCTGCACGCTGCTGAAAAGTGAATGCAGCAAGTTGTTCACTGGGACTACGTCATGTGGTACAGTTAGGGCTACTTCATCGTTTCCGTGTACTACATACTCTAAGTACAGTTCAGCTTCACTGATGTCAGTGAAAAGATTGGGGGGTTCAAAGGTGAAGCCAAAACACATGGAGGTGTCAGTGAAAACGTTTGTTATTTTTTTAACAAATTGACTTTGAAGAATCTATTTGCGATATGGCACAAGTCGAGGCACAGGGGTGAATGAGACTAATGATGATAACCTTAGAAGAGGGTGGACATTCATCTACCTACACTCTTCTTCTTCCCGTTGGCACGTCTTGTACCTTGAGTTGCTCCCCATCATTTGGCAGGAAGTCAGTGCTTAAGTACCTTCTGTCTGCACAGAAGGCAGTGTCCATTAGGTCAATTCCTGCCCACTTAGAGTGTTTTACAATACTCTTCCCAATGTTTTCACTGCCACCACATCATTAAAAACACATTTTCCAGTTTTCACAATGGTGGGGATGGCTGCTTTAAATGCCTACACACAAAGCTTCTTTTTCATTTGAAGGGCTGATCTAATTATACTTCCGAATATTCCATGGCCGCATTGTATTTTCGCTCCATCGAAAGGAGGTAATTGTTCACCTCCAAAGTGCGAGCACTTATAATATTGATCATAATCACCTCTTGGTACTGTGTACCAGGGTGAGGCATTCATATAGTAACTTAATTACCATTTGCCACTCTTTTCCTTGTTACACTCATGTACTATAGGGTGGGAGAGAGCCCTAACGGTGAGTAATACCGATACTTCCTCGTTCTCAAATGGTATAGGTTGACTCGCACTGTCTCTTAAGGACACTGACACCTCTCTGAACACCCCATACACCTAGACTCTTTAATGAGAGGAGAAAGGTTTCCCCTCATCTTCTTGAAGCACACCTTTCACTCTCTATTATACTTATGTTTGGCTCATTTGGTGATGGATTTCCCTTCAAGAAAAAGAGGACATACATGCACCCCCTGGTGGTATACATCAATACTAAACTTCTATGTCTCAAGAAGAAAACCCACCTTATAAGCCTCATGTGAGATATAACAGGGAGAATCTTTGCTCTTAAAGAGGCTATACCTTCCTCTTCCTCTTAAAAGAGCAGCAAGTAGGTGTATGGGGTGCTCTGAAATGCGTGATTCGCAAAGGGTGGTAAATCAAATTGGGAAAGTTTAGTTGTTGTTAACAGCCATACATCAAAGAAGTGGTGCTTCAACCCCATTGTGGATAATGTCAGAGTACACGTAGGGATGTAGGCGGACTAATAACAGCATTCATTGTGAATTCGTTATAAGAGAAATTTCATCTGGACCATTTCCATTATTTTTTATTTTTTCAGGTTTCAGTTTTTGCACAACTTTTGGAATGTTTTTCTTCATTATTTTATTATGAAGTTTGATTAGGTCTTTCTGGGGAAGTGTTTCTTTGATATTGAATCAATGTAATACAATGAGGGAGGAAGTGTTTTTGTTGGATGATCATCATCAGCACTATGGAGCGCTCTGTCTCATGATCACTGTCTTTTTCTTCTTCTTCTTTTTCTTCTTCTTCTTCTTTATCATCATCCTCAATTCCCTCCATTTCCACCTCTAACTTTCTTTTTGGTGTTTCGTGCATATAGGTGACCAAATCATTATCAAACATTCCTGTTAGGAACGGTTCCCTGTCACGTTTTTTCCTACTTCTCTCTATTTCTTGTTTAATTTGAGTTATAGCTTCTACTCTTTTTTTGGAGGTGTATGTAATGGAGTAACTCTTTCTCTAGGTTTCTTAGGAGGACTAGGTCCATCTGAAGTGTCAGGACTTGGGGTAGGAACAGATGGTGAAGTAGAAACCTCGGAAGTAGAGGTAGCAGCAGGTGGGGCAATTGAAGCAGCTGCAATTGCAATTGCAATTCCACTAGAGGTGGTGGGAGGAAATCCGGGAGGTGATGCAATTGCAGCAGCTGCAGTAGGGGGAGGAGGCAGAGGTGAACCGTGGGAAGCTTTGATCTTAGTTGGTAAGTTGTTTTGCTTCTTCTATGTTTTTGATTCATCTGCTCTCCACTGTGTACTGCTTCGTTGGAGCAACTTTCACCTTCTGAACCTCTTGAGGGTAGAACCATCCCTTTATTTCTTCTTCCAGGGCATCTTCAATTCCATATCCTTTAATGTAGTTGTGTCTCTTCACAATAAATATTTCTTCACTCCCGTTGGGATCATATATATATATATATATATATATATATTTAATCAGTTTTATTATGCTGGAAAGGTTTCAGTTTGTACAACTGGTTTCCGGCTCTGCCCAGTCAGTTGGTTTTACAAAACGGCGGTTGTAAACGGCGGTTGTAAAGGGAATAGATTTTCAATTTGTATATCTTTGTGTTTAAACATGAAGGATAATGGGACGAAATGATGATACAATTGTGTAGTTTCCTAGATGTCAAAATTAAGGTATACGTATAGTGAAGTATCTACTGACATCAAAGTCTTCGCCTAGTACTTGGCAAACAATACCAAAATCAGTTTGGAATGTACCATCTAATCGCATCTGTTCAATTTTGGTTTTAAAATACCTTGAGAATTGATTTTACATACAGGCAAAGGAAGGCCATTCCACATTTGTGATCCTGTAAAGAGGTGATAATTGTACAGTGCATGTTTTAGGTATAGGTAGTTGAATTCTTAAACCATCGTTATGCCTTGTTACTCTACCATGATCAACCAAGTCCACCCTGTTATTATAAACACAAATTTGTACCATCAGCATCCCTTGGATCCTCAACGTCTAGACAAAGCCTAATGACATAGTTTTGCAGTGTTTGTAATTGATCAAGGCAGTTTGTAGGCACTGGGGTCAAAAATATTGAGCCATAATCTATTACCCCAGTAAACATTGTTTTAAGGATTTCCTAGTGGTAGCTTTTGTAATGATTTGAGGTCTCAATAATTTCAACAATGAGTATTTATGGTTACTTAACTTCCAAACATTATCAAAATGTGCTTTCATTCTCAGGCCATTGTCCAACTCAATCCCAAGATAATTATGTTAAAGACTTTTTGAATATCAAAGGTAACCCTTTTATAAACAAAGTTATATCATCCAGCCATACAATACCACAATTGAGATTAGTTGGTTGGAAAACCTGTACCTTGCCTTTTTGATATTGATAGTGAGTTCTCTCCACCTTGATATATGGCCCAGGTCATTTTTAATTGCACGACATGAGTTGACAAGGTGGTCATATGTAATGCGTTTAAACAGGACAAGATCATCAGCATACATGTAAGCCTTAGAGTTGACAATGCCCGTCGTTATATCATTCACAAATAGAAGGAAATATAGTGGACCAAGCACGCTACCCTGTGGAACACTACAAAGAAGCCTTTTTAACTGTACCTTTGAAAATTGCTGACTTATTTAATTTGTCTTTTACAACTTCAATGATACCGAAAACATGGAAATGTGCTAAGGTTACTCCATTGCAAAAACCAGGCGATAAAACTAAAGTATCAAATTTAAGACCTGTTTCTAACTTACCTATTATATCTAAATTGATTGAAAAAATCTACCATAAAAGATTATATAAACATTTACAAGACTGGAATTTACTTGATAAAAAACAAGGAGGATTTAGACTTGAGCACTCGACAGTTTATACAGCAGCAACTTTCTTACATGATATTTACACTGCATTCAATAGAAATAATGTAAATATAGCTGTTTACCTGGATATAATGAAAGCTTTCGATACTGTAAATCACGAAATTTTACTTAAGAAATTAAAACATATTGGTATATCTGAAAAGGCTTTTAGTTGGATTAAAAATTATTTAAGTGATCGTAAACAATTGACTTTTGCTAACATCAATGTATCAAGCTTATTGTCTATTACATGTCGTGTTCCTCAAGGCAGTGTCCTAGGTCCCCTATTATTTTTGGTTTATATTGATGATTTATCTAAGGTAGTACAAAGTTGAAGGGTTTCTTTATATGCTGATGACTTGGTTTTATATATTGAGAGTGATAATATGCAAGTGGCATTTAATTTAATACAGGATGACTTAACCTCTATTTACAATTGGTGTACGAAGAATAAGTTATCTCTGAATATTAAAAAAAGAAAATACTGTGTTTATGGAACAAGATTGAATGTGGAAAAGATTAAACATCTAGATGAAGATTTATCCCTGAATGACATTGTGTTGAATAGAGTATGTTCATATAAATACTTAGGCTTTACTCTGGATGAGCATTTGAACTTTAATAAACAGATTGCTGAATTAATGAATATTGTATCACATAAATTATATACTTTTTCTAAGATTAGGAAATATATAACAGTTGATGCTAGTATTTTAGTTTTTAAATCTACAATTTTACCACTTTTAGAATATGGTGATATTATCTACTGTGGTACAACGATACATAATTTACATAGTTTAGACAAATTATTCTACAGAGGATTACAAATTTGTACTAATTCAAATAATTATGTTTCTAAGGCAAATTTATGTCAAGTATGTAGTATTGCTAAATTATACGATAGAAGAAATTCTCATGCTAATAATTTTATGTATAAGCTCTCAAAAGATGTGCAATATATACAAATCAGTGTTAGAGAAACAAGATTACACACTGCTCCAGTTGTTAAAGTTCATAAACCAAATATTGAGAAAGTTAAATTAAATTTATTTTACCGAGGAGCTATTCTATGAAATGGTCTCCTTGCAAAAATAAGAAACATTGATTCGTTTACAGAATTTAAGAATGTTCAAAAAAGGAATTTGATAAAACTGATTACTAACTGGATAGGTGAACCTTGCTTCCTCCTCTTCATGATGTTTTAATCAATGTATAATATATTATGTAATTTGTGAATTTGATCTATACATTAGAGTATAATGTTTACTAGATATTATTCTCAAACTTTATTTTACGTCTTTTTTTTTTTTTAAAGTGATTCGGTGCTAATATATTTGTTTTTTATGGTATACTTGAATCATTTCTTCATATTACTAAATAATATTGTTATTATATCACTGTATTAGAAGAAGTGATTACCATCTAAAAATGTTATTGGTATGGGTTTGCCCATGCAACTCAGACATTTAATGAAAACAAGTTGTATAACTTTTTATTTGTCTGAATAAAGAAATGAATTCAAAAAAAAAAGTGTAATAGCTCAGACATAGTATTATTCACATACAATCTCTGCATACAGTTTGACAAGTAGTTAGCGGCCCACCTCACAGCTTTCACCCCAAAATTCATTTTTTGTAATTTATTTAATAATATATTATGATTTACAGTGTCAAAAGCTTTCTTTAAATTTATATACACTGTTTCAACATAATTTCCTTCGTTTAATATTTTGTAAACGTCAGTAGTGTAATAGTATATAGCATCAATAGTCGAAAATCCTTTTCTAAAGCCAAACTGTTGAGGGTTATAAGAATTTCTTTCAGTTAAATGTTGTGTAATTTGGTTATAAGCCAGATGTTTGAAGATTTTGCCAGGTACTGGAAGCAGTGAGATGGGATGAAATTCACCAGGTTCGCTCTGACAAGTGATTGGTATTACAGTGGCATGCTTCCACTTGTCAGGGTATTCACAAGTATCTATTGATTTATTAGATAAATATAAGAAACAATCTGGGATAGACTTGAAGACAAGCAGCCAGATGCGTGTCGATAAAAGATGTAGGCCAGATTTAACTCCTCCAATGTCATCATATTGAAATTAAAAGAGTCTGCATTGTCCACATAGACAAATAAATTGTTACCAAGCACTGCATCTGTACAGGAGACAATTTCACTCGCTAGTTTAGTACCTATATTAGCGATTGATATCCAGGGTGGAAGGTTCTTTTTCTCAGAATTCACACTTTACCACCATTTTTCATTTATGGTTTCTTCTTCTTCTTTTTCTTCAAGTCTTTATCTGTGATTCTTTCATACAAATGATTGGCATTATCTTTATTCACATCTACTGGTCGACTGCCTATGGTGGAGTGAAAGGTGTAATTATAAGAATACAGATCTTGTAGTACATCTATGAAAGTGTAGGTTTTCATGTGAGAGAGGTAGCGCTACATTTTTAGTTGTAAGGTACAATCAAACCTTTCGGCATTTTGATGTTTTCATTTTAACAAGTGAAAAAGGACACACCCCTTTCTTTCAAGCAGTACTGAAAAGTTTTGTTTAGGAACTCGTTTTTTTGATCTGTTTGTATGAATTTAGGACATCTTTCCTGGCTACCAGAAGGTCTGCAGCAATGTTCAAAAGTGCTACCTTTACCGTCTTGCCCTCTGGCCACTAGTTGGATACAAGCTTTTGCCCCTCGTTCCCGAATTCCAGGAATTCATATAATACAGGCCATAGAAATGTTGTCAGGTCGGCCGGTTCCTTCCGCATGTTTAGAATTATCCCAAATAGGATGACTATATAAAGTTTATAGCAGTCATTTCTTGGTAGGCTCAGAATGGTCAGGTAAATACCTCACCAAAAATGTCCATCATCAATGTTCCTGCCCTTCCAGTCTTTACATTTCAGCTTGAAACCTTGATGCTTCAGCATCTCCTACAAACTGGGTGCGAGTGACTGAAAGCAGAAGGTGTTTGATTTCCGCACCATCTTGGCTTGAACTTTTTACCATCAAGGATGCATCATCGGGTGCATTCATTTCGGGTAAAGCAAAGGTCTCACATCATCATACATGGAATAACAAACCAGCAGCATTGTTTCTGTTTATAAAAGTCTCTGTCTACCGCCAACCATTTGAACACCGTGTATAGGCTGGTTGGGAATATAGCAAGCATGGCATTAGATTGTCCTGCAAATTATTCACATACTGCCAATTATTCGCATACGAATCCCCAGATGGTCCCGAGGGCAGTATCAATGGTGAAGGATTGGATCTGCCACTGCAAAAGGAAAAAAAAAACCTTGAAATTAGGCTTTGTAAATCCTTATGATTGGCACCAGAAACTTCCCTCAACATCTGGTATGGAATATCTGGTGAAGGCCTAAAAACAATGGACAACATCTTGACAAAGTCGGAACACGAGGCAGAGTGAGATCGTTTCCTTAATGGTTGCTTAACCCCAGAACCTTCAGCATCATCCGACACATTACCATCCATTGGGGCGTCCTCAGATTGTTGGGAAAATGACAGTTCACTTTCAGATACAAGGCTGTCCAACCTGTACATCGACGGCTGGGTAGATGCCTGGCTGCATGACACAAAAGCTGACACCTGGGTAGATGCTTAGCTACCCAACGCGTTCATCAACAGCTGCCTGGCTGTCATACACAAAGGCCAATGTCTTGATAGATGCTCGGCTCCCCGACGCAAAACCCACTGACTCAGGGGTGACAGGAACCGCATTAAAATTGTCACCCACCGTCTCAGGAACTACCTTCTCCCCCACTGCCTGACCAATGTCAATGTTAACCACTTTCTCAGCAACCCCCCCCCCCCTCACCCATCACTTCACAAACCGTATTCTCACCCTCTTTTTCTTCTAGGTTTGGAACTCAACCGTTGGAAGGGAAGTCTACCTTGTAACCTTGCAATTATGCTTAAATGCTTCCTGATGTGGTCATGCTTAGGATACACAGCATTACATTTAAAGCACCAACTGTGTGTCCTCTTGTCCATTCCTCTTCTAACCTCAGCCTCAGCCTCATCGAAAGTTGCATATCCAAATATGGCGAGCTCAAGGTTCACAGCACATTGGCCTGAGCCAAAGAGCACACCAAGTTTTATACAGTAGACGCATACGGCAACTTAGTGGAAGCATGTGGCCCCTGAGTTTGTTGCAATTGCCTCGCACCATGTATGCCACAAACTGCCATAAACTAGCGATGTGTGAGCGGGGCAGTTTAAAAAGGTATGGTGGCATCAACAATACAGGGTCCCCAATCACTACCGGAGCATTCACACATGTACATTTGCCACATGTGATCTATGGAAGCAGCTGGATTAATAAGGAATTAAAACGCTACTGAATGTTGCTCAAAACTGCTCCAAAGCTCTAATCAGACTATCAAAGACAAATTAGGGTAAGTCACTTACAGTAGTTTTTAAATATAGGGTGGCATTTGTAGTTTTTTCATTACTTATCCAATGCACACCACATACACCCTTGCCCTTAAGCCCTTCCCGGGCCAGAAAGTCAGGCTTTCAACAGTAACCCTTGTATATTTTGCGGGAATAACTCAGGGGCAGTCTCCAATTGAAGTTCATCAATATACACTTGTTTATTAGTGTCCTAGTTTATTAGCCTAAAATAGCCACGAGTGGCGAGATGTCTGACCGGCTAACAGAGTTGGGTCTTCCTGCTATAATAAAACATACACAGGAAAAACTGAGCCTTGTGTCGTTTTCGATATTTGCTGCGCAACAGCACATTATGTAAGTCGGGCACAGTCCATGCCAGTCTTTCTTCGCCAAAATCATGAAATAGTCATAGTATGACCAACGCACTATTTGGTAATAACCTTATTTTGTACCCCTGTCCCGTATTGCATAAACCTAATTCACGCCCCAAATGCACAGTCCCATCATGCCAATAAAGCACAGTGCTCCCTTTTCTCAACACATGCAAAGTTTTAGCCAAGCTCAGCTATGTTTTTTGGGCATTTATGTAACTTTTCCTACTGTGCGCAGCGGTTAGCGCAAGTTAGACTGGTGCGCCTTTACTCACGCTCAGTGTGTGCAAAGTGCTTTCATGGGAGCACTGTGCCTCTTATAAAACTTTAAATGGTAAGCAGTCTATACCTCCTGCCCTCTGATCATGGACCAGTGCCTCTTATGCTCATAGGTAATCGCTCTTTCCAAGCATAGGGCACCTGCTCTTCCAAAATGTTATGTAGAACTCCCTCAATTTGTAGGAAAGTATGGAAAAGTTCCACATTTTACTTTTATTTTCTAATAATGTCCACCTCCCTTTCCAAAATGTCATGTAGACACCCCTAAAGTTAGCAAGAAAAAATGGAAAGGTCCACACTTTACTGCTTCCCAACCCCCCCTTTCCTTTACAAGTTCTGACAAAAAGTGTGAACAAAATGTTTTGGAAATCCATCTGTGCAATGGGACTCCTCATATGAAGTCCCACCCTCGGCTTTCTCCTTTTCCAGTTTCTACTTGAAAGGGGTATAGTACTGTAGAGTATGGCGCATGTTCCTGTAACAACTGCAAAGTCTGAATGGCTATCACATGAAGGACAACGTCTTTTCAACGGAAAATCATGACATCCCTTTTGTTTAAAAAACAAAAGTCTACTTCACCAAAGTGTTACTTCAAAAACGGGAGTCTTTAGGCCTAATTCGCGTTGGGGCCGTTTCATACGCGTATTTGCCGACTGGAATAGCAAACGCGAATCTGGATGCCCAACGTGAAGTGTAATATAGTAAAAAATATTCAAATTAGCATTTGCGTACCAACGCGACCCCAACTTGGGAGAAAACGTGTAGTATAATATGCTTTGCGCTGGGTTGCATTGGGATGCAACGCTACCCAACGCGAAGTGTAATATGGCCATAATACTGCCCCAACACGAGTCAGGCAACGCGACCCAACGCGACCAGGCACCCGACGCATAGTATAATTAGGGCTTTTATATCTTACTTTACCTAAACATGGTGGCTTATCACCACTGGCAGGGATGAATGAAAGAGCTGCCAAAGGCCATTTATTTCCATATTTGTATTTCTTATAAGGAATGACCTTTGCCAAAGGAAGGGCACATGTAGGCCTACTGTTTTTTATTTGGACCCATTGGAATCACAGTACTAGTGGCGCCAAAACCGCTGGCGGCTGACTCACATCTACAACTATGTTACTATGATTTACAGATTTACAGGAAAACAAAGTACCATTTACAACATGCTTTGCATGGATTGCAAATTGAATACTCTATTACACATGAGATAGTAAGCATAAATTGATTTTTACACATGCACTCTGGTTTGGAGCCTCAAAGCCGCAGTGACTTGGACACCAGTGAGGAGCAAAGGGCACTAACAAGAAAATGGGGTAATCACCCCAGGAAAAAAACTTTAATCACCCCAGGAATTTTATATGTCTGTGTTCCTCTTGATCAGATACCAAAATTTGCATTATTAAATCATTCTGGCTCAAACTTCAAAACGTCACTTGTGATTGGGACAACGGGCATTGTTACCATGACGAGCATCGTCATGGTAACAAACGTGATGATGTAACAAACGTGACGACGCCTCTTATTGTGATGGATGCAAAGTGTAATCATGATCAGGCGATGAAATGCACTATTCGCCTGGGTTTATTTGCTTTGTTTGGACGTGACTTTAACACGGCAACTTTCATGGCGAAACGTCACGAAATGTAATTGGTGCCCTACCGAAATTCGCTGTTGCCAACATTCGGACCTTTGTTTTCCAGCATAGGAATACAATAAATCCGTGACAGGATGCAAATACCTTCGAATTTGATGATAAAAAACAAAAATTATTTCAATGTTGTAAAAGTATGATCAGGACTTACTAGTTATCATTCTTTTTCGGAAGAATTCTGTAGGACCCTCGTAATCAATTATGTGAAGTGACTACGGCATAACCACCCCCGGCACCTGGCCTGACGGCCAGGCGGCCGCTGCGCGGCGGGGGTGATTAAAAAACACACTTTGTTACTCATGGCAATGAATTGGTAGGCACATAAATTGATTT
The DNA here is from genome assembly GCA_936440205.1 of Lepidonotus clava. NCBI lineage: Eukaryota > Metazoa > Annelida > Polychaeta > Phyllodocida > Polynoidae > Lepidonotus > Lepidonotus clava. The sequence goes on along the minus strand of OW387146.1, from coordinate 47,471,046 downwards.
GACTGGGCAACATCACGAGGAGCGTAGTGTTATATTGATATCCATGACAAAGGTAGAGAAAGTCGGGTTCCTCCATACTTTGTGATGGTTCTGTGTCAATAATATTTTCACACAAAAGCGCTAGTTTGGTGAATGTTGATGAGGGGTTGAATTGGTGTAGTTGGCTCGATGCACAGTTGAAAGTAAATTAAAAAAGATTTAGACCACACCGGTGTCTGATGCATTTATGCATCACCACAAATAGATGCCAGATGCATTTATTCATAACTATAGAAAAGACACCAGATCCATTAATGCATCAAATGTTCTTTAAAATTCCCCATAAATACCCTAAAAAACGTGTAAATTTACAGACTTTTTTTGTTTATGAGAAAAAACATTAAAATTTGATTTGGATTTTGGATTTTTGTTGATTTTGACCAGTATTTATTCTTTTGTCAGGAACATACTGTGTAAATGTGCATTGGATAATTCCCCCTGAAGTCCTATGGGAGAACCTTGTAGACAGAAATGGCCCCAATAGGCACAATTCAACATTATGCCTGATGTAAGAAAAGGGTTATGGTGTATAATAATTAGCAATTTAGAGTAATACCCCCATTTGGAAACTTTTTCTATGAAAATATATAACATTTTAGTTTCTTAATGTTCACATCATGGGGTACTAACGGAAGTTGGAGCATTATATAATCACAATTGTATAATAAGTCTTACATGCCATGAGCTCCCAAGCAGGGGTTTGAACTTGTGTACACGGTCTGCTTCTTCATAGACCCCTCAGTTACTTGGTTTTAAAAGGGACTTACAACAATCAAATACAGGGTATAATCATATTTGTATGTTTAGCCTTATGTGTAATGTGGGCCCAAGCACCTTACACAAAACTCTGCTCATTGATCCCTGATTGTTTAATTTGTATAAGGTAATAAGGCATATTAAGGCTTTGTTGTACTTAAAATTAGGAATCTCAATAGGTGCTGAGAAAATTTTCTGTAAATGCATTAGATATTTTCTTTCTTTTACTAATATATTAGTCCAAGTGATGAGGCACTTTAGGAGATAAGATACAAGCCTATTTCCAACATGGCAGCCGTGTTGTTTTCTGACAGCTGCCTGGCTTTTTTCAATTTGTCTATGTAATTCCTGTTACAGAATTAGTAATTAAGCACCTGTGGTGCTATTATATGGTCTTGAACCATCATTTTGTCAATGTATTCCAATGTTGTAATTTTCATGGAATTGGCAGATTACATCAGATGGAACAGCAGATTACATCAATTTAGACCAAATTTATGCAATAAAGATCATCATTTTTGTGATATTCATTTAGATTTGGATGGTATTGAATGTACCAAAGAAGATTTATACTGATAACATGCATTTGGTGGTCACCATAGATAATGGAAAAAAAGATTTAATCATTTTTTGACTATTTTCCACAAAAACTGTTCTTTGTTACCTTGGTAACCAACCAAGTATTTAATTTATACTTGTTCTCTTTGTTCACTAGGTCCTACCCTTCAATTTGATCGCTTACACAAGTTTCTAACATTATTTTTAGGGTAGCTGGGGAGTAAATACCGGGTTTATCTTTTTGCATGGGATTTCTTTTTTTTTTAATCAGGAAACGTCATTTTTCACCCAAAACCCAGAGGCTTTGACAACCAAGAAATGGATTTTTGAATTCTATGGACAATTTGGGTTAGGAAACCACCTTCAAACCTTTCAGCCTCAGTCACATAAATAAAATTGCCCAATCTCTTGGACTATAATTATGAACACCTATCAAATAATTATGAAGACATAGTCTTGGATATTTTTAGAGGGACCAACAGAAACATGTAGTTTTCATTCTAAGGGCTCTCTCTCAGAGCATGGTCCCCCTGGGGAAAGTGGAGTTAGTACCTTTTAATTCTAGGGCATCGATATGATATAAAGAAAATATTCTCATAGAAATAACTTTTTCATGGTAAATAGGTTTTAACATAATATTATGCACAACAGTATACAACATTTTCTATAAACATATATTTGCCCCTGTATATAAATAAATATAATTACAATTTCTTTAATTTGTGACAAAGTGTCTTTCGTGATTTAATGTTTCAGACAGTCACACATGCTTTTGTGACATAAAAGTGTCTTGACAGTGGCTCCAAGTCACACAAATATTTTCTTTTGTGAGCTAGCGTCTTTGTGAGAGTTAGTGCCTTAACAGCCATCTGCAATATGTACCTTTTTTGAAAAGGAAGTGAATAATCTCAGGGAGAGTGTGACATATACCAACCAAATATATTTGAGCTCTTTGACAATGAACACTCCTTATGTTGCACAGACTTTATTTTGTTTCTAATGCATTGTTGGTTCATTCTACCATTTTTAAGGAAACATAATTCCTTTACAATCTGAAATTAAGCATACATGATTCTAGATAGACCCATTGAGCCATCCAACGGGAGGCAAGTAATTACTTTTTCAACAAAGAAACAAAGGTTAAAGAAAACACAAAACCACATGTCTAACACACAGCGATGCAGGAAGGTTAATGTTCCCCACATAAAATCTTATATGAAAAAAATAAATCTAGATGATTTCACCCCATAAAACCAGACTGGGGACAAATTGGGGACAGATCTACAGTTGAGAGATAGAATGCTCCTCACACGACTATTTTCTAACTGTATTCTATCTGTTCTGGTGTCAAATTAAGAAATTCATTTTGAAAAAGTATTCGAGTTTCCATAATATTACTTCCTTTATTGATTTTGAAAACTGTACCTTTTTCTCCAGCAAGATGAGCCATGTTTGGTCACCCCTCCAGCAAAAGGCAGTTTGGAGAAGTTGGTCCATCTACTCAAACGGTGGGACAGCTCTAAACAGCCTGCTTGCAGGTTTGTAGCATTTTCTATGTAATGGCTGGTGGAGGAGAGGTCAGTAAAAAGGGATTTTGAATGATTGATTCACCTCTGTAGGGTTAATAGATATGATCTTATACTAACCTCTACGATATTCCAAGACAAAAGACGACCCCCTGACCACTGTTGCCATGGTTTTGGCCAATGATAATCGCTCATTAGGTAAACAAAGATGTCGACATCGCCATTGCTGTGATGACATCGCCATCGGCTTGATGACATCACCGTTTTTGACAATAGATTGATGATATTTCAAGTACTTAGCAAAGACTTATTTATGCCATTTTGGTCTGTTAGAATGTCGTGGCGTGGAAGTTAAGAAGGTAAACAACATTGCAGGTGACGTTATAACGGCATGAAACGGCACATAGTGTAGTTACGTTAGTTCCGTTAATTTTTAAACAAATTGATCTTTAATCAACCTTAAATCCATTACATGATAAAGAAGACACTTTTATGTTGTATATATCGGTCCATTTTATTAACCGCAGCCGTCATGTCAGGGTTCTAAAAGAGCAGTGGTTAATAAAACAGACCTCATACTCCATAATAATGTCTTTTTACTATAATACTCCTCCCACCCAAGGCCTCTATTGTGTATCTCGGAGGTTTCTGGGCATAAACTTCTATGTTTGATCATCTAGGATGTTTATACCAGGTAAACCTCCGCTGGAGCTTTATTTGATAATATACTACTCCCGATCCGTACCTCTATTGTTCTCAAAGGAGGATTCTGAGCGTAACCTACAGTTCTGGCTGGTTTTAACCTCCATTGGAGGTTTATGGAGTTAATTTATTGTGAAGGGCTTGAAGCAAATCATTTTTATATGTAATTTTTTGCATTTATGAAAAGTTTTAGTATTCAGCTTGTACAGCCTAGACTCGAACCATGGACCTGCATATTACTAGTCCTACAGCTTATCCACTACCCTAATGAGGCAGCTGGTGGATGGACAGTAATGATTTATTTTATTTTTTATTCATCATCACATACATTTATGTGTTTTTCATGACGAAATAATTTACTTATATAGAACAGTTACAAATACATCAATGATGTCTCATCTACACCACAGTCACTTGTTCATGCCTATTATATAAATGTTTCAAAAATTCTGTAGTTAAACATTTAGAAAACATGTCCTTTTGTTCTATACATTACACTTTATGAGGAAGCAATTTCCGAATGAATACGCCCAATATTTTATAATTCTTTTAAAAACTTCAATATTTGGTTCATCAATTTTTAACTTTTTACCTAAGTCACTTCATAATAACTTTGGTGGTTCCTCACCCACAACAGTATTCTCATCTCTTATAATCTCACAAAATATTAATAGCAACCTCCTCAACCTTCTTATTTACAGTCTCTCAACCTTACAATATGCATAGACCTTTTCCTCATCCCTTTGGTGAATAGGGTTCCCATCAGACATATAAGTCATCACAAATTTTGAACCCCGAAATTGTAAAATCTGTAATCTGTCAACTAATAATTTCCCGCCATTATCTATTAATACATCGAGATAATTAAAAAAAGGCAATATCATTTGTGTATATACCAAAAGGGTCATGCATACATTTAACATATGTCGAAAATTACTAAGGGTATATACTTTATACGAGACCTTTTTAATTATTGTATTCAGAAAACAATCATATCATAAACAAGAATACTATACAACACCAAAGTAACAATATTTTCGGACCAAACCAACTTGTTCACCATTTGGTAATATTACCTTATTATCATTTTGATATACAGACTGTTTTGGTTGTGTGGTAAAATACATTTGTTTGGTTTTCTCTATATCTATATCCAGCATATTCGTATTACACCAATATAAATATTCATTCATCCCTCCAATCAATGTGTCATTCACTTCATATGAACATTTACCCTTTGATAACAGCACCGCATAGCATCTGATCAAAACAATCATCACGGGAAAAAGTAAGCCTTGTGTCTTTTTCGAAATTTGCTCCGCAACACCACATTTTGTAAGTCGGGAACAGTCTGTGTCAGTCTTCCTGCGCCAAAATGATTAAATAGTCATAGTATGACTAACGCACCGTTTGGTAATAACCCTACTTTGTCCCCCTGTCCCGTATTGCATAAACCTAATTCACGCCCCAAATGCAGAGTCCCATTAACATCAATAAAGCACAGTGCTCCCTACCCTCAACACGTGCAAAGTTGAAGCACAGCTCAGCTATGTTTTATGGGCTTTATGTAACTTTCCCTACTGTGCGCAGTGGTTAGCGCAAGTTAGACTGGTGCGCCTTTACTCACGCTCAGTGGGTGCAAAGTGTTTGCATAGGAGCACTGTGCCTCTTATATGACTTTCAATGATAAGCAGTCTATACCTCCTGCCCTCTGATCATGGATCAGTGCCTCTTATGCTCATAGGTAGTCGCTCTTTCCAAGCATAGGGTGTGTTTAATATTAATGATACTATGTTGTTCCACTGCACGCTTAAGGTAGTAAGGTGTTTAAGGTCACCCCCCCTCCCCCCTCCACAAAAGGAAATTTTTCAAAATGTTATGTAGAAACCCCTAAATTTGTAGGAACATATTGAAAAGTTCCACATTTTTATACCGACAGCTACTCATTTAATTTGTGTCACCCAGGTCTGTCTTTCACACCTTACTGGTTTAGGGTTATTGCTGGAAAATAACTAATCTACTCATAGATACAAGATTTTAAGGTTAAATTGTTCATAGTACAGGTGAGGTCTTTCCAGGGAAGAAAGTGGTCCACCAGAAAAAGACTGGAATAAAGGGATGATCATTGACCAAAATATAATTATTCGGTAATTTCTCATAATTTTGTATTTCCCTTAGTTATTGGTTGTTTTTTACTTTTAACATATCATTTTGCTCACAATGATGTAAAATAATGTTTTTCATAGAAATATCCAACTTGTGAAAATGTGGAAAAAATTTCAGACAAAAAGTGTGAACAAAATATTTTAGAAATCAATCTGTCCTGGAAGAGTCAAAAAACGTCATTTCCGCGGAAAATCATGAAATTAATGTTTAAAAAACCATTTAAAACTCACTTTTAGACAAGAAAAACAGGACCGTACTGAGATAGGATACCGACATTTTTGACGATCAGAAAAAAGCTTTCAGTCAACTGAAAACCAAACTCGGGATTGTTCTTGACATATGCATGATTTATTTTTCAGACAATAAATAACCTTTTTTCAAATCGGGTCAACTGGGTCTTAGTTCAGTTTAACACCGTTAATTTATAATTTATTTCATTGGCACTTGAAGGAAAATACATCAATAAACTCACAATTACAACATTTGGATATGTATTTGCTTGGTTCTGAGTTATGGAACACAAAATCTTTTACTGTACATGTATAGTCTGCTTAATTTATACATCCATGTTCGAATCTCTTTCCAGATTCATGCAAAATAAACAATGCCCAACTAATAAACTATACAACACTTTTGAAAAAACTCCTACATGTTTTTCAATAGTCTTAAACGCACTAGATATTTCTGGCCCTTTGTCCTTGTGCATCAGGTATATGTATATGTGCCCCGCATAATCTCCTCAAACAGAAGACTATAATAGAGTCTTCTCCAACAAAATAAAGTCAGCAGTCACGCTCCAGTGGAGGCTGGACAAAGAAACGTGTTAGAGCAGGTGCAGTGTTGGAGGGTTATTACATAATGCTGATAAGTTAAGGCCTCTGCAGACGCTTCGTGGTCAGGAATGGTTCTTTCAATAACAGGCTCTGTGGGCGGGGCACAGTGGGGCATTCTTATAAGAGTAGCCACTCGCTTGTATTTACTTTTGTTTAAGAAACTTTAGTACTCGAAATTGTACTATAACATGCTACTAAATACTTGTGCATAATGTTTTCTGCAGGCTTTGTGGGGGGGGGGGGGGCGGTGGCCAATATGGCAATATAAGTCTGACGCCTAACGTTGAATCTCTACGTATACCCAAATAATAATTGCAATATAACAATGTTCTAAGTGATAAATTTAAACCATACAATCCTTTTCATACATCTTACTTCCATATAAGTATTCTTATATGCACCAAGAACTTGAATAAAGCCGGGTTGGAAATTGTACATGCAGACATACATGTCTTTTTTTTTTAATTAACATTTGTTTACAACAATGCTGGTCAAATTTTAGAATGTGATAATTCATGCAAACTCTATGCCTATATGATTTTTTACGATAAACAAACACTTTCAGTAGGAGAAACAATGATACCAGATACACACACTGCTCGGTGCTGGCAGTAAAAGGAAAATGTGAGAAGGACAGCGTTATTATATTAAAATGTATATATAGTCGGTTGTGACAGGGCTTGTGTAGACTCTGTGTGAACAAAATATATATATATATATATATATATATATATAGAGAGAGAGAGAGAGAGAGAGAGAGAGAGAGAGAGAGAGAGAGAGAGAGAGAGAGAGAGAGAGAGAGAGAGAGAGAGAGAGAGAGCTCCGCAGGTACATGCATGCTTTGGAGCTGCTGTAAAAAAAGATGGGTTGAAATCACAATACAACACTACACTGAGTTTTACTTTGCAAATCCTGTAGGGAAGCCCGTCCTCATGACTTACATCAACACCCTTTAATCATACAATCAAAACATGCCTATCATGAGGCCACGATTTACAAATTCTATTTTTAGTTTTGCTGACAACCACAGCTGTACATATTTTGAAAGTGTCAACGTTGGCCAGCTTGGCACTCGCGGGTTGGAACTTGTAGCTTGTAGCTGGCTTGTAGCTGGTCTTGGCTGGTCTTGGCTTGGAGAACTTGTAGCTCTGGGTTCTGTCGAACAGGATGGTGGTCTATACCTCACGGGTCACGGGTGTAGCGGAGGACCCCCGTGGCCAGTGGCATTGTAGCTGTGTGGACGGGGCACAGTTGGTGCAAGGCAGTGGTCCTGGAGGATATGAAAAAAAAAATCAACATGGCTTAAGTCTGCAAAATTTCAATTTGCATGACTTTATTATGTGGTTTAAATGGTATCAATATCAACTGTTTTGCTTTTTTTTTTTGTGTGTGTATATGTTTACAAAATTCGTAGTAATTTTTAAAGTCACTCCATCATACAAAATTAGCCCTAACTAACCTGCACGTGCTTAAATATTGTAAATCAGCTATCCGTGGTAGGGAGAATTCATAACATGACATTCAGTGATGGAAATTAATCCTATATTTCGTGCACCCAACGGGCACACAATTCCTTAAGCTATGCGCCTGAAATTTGGTCAATGAGCCCTAGGCCTCCTAATACATAGTAATTATACAAGCCATTAAAACCGTGCACATTGTTGGCGCACACCTCGAAAAATCATGCACCCGGCCACAAAATTGTTCGCGCCGAGAGAAGGGCGCACCTTAATTTCCGACATTGATCATGTACAATACAATCTTGTAGCTGTGCAACTCACCTTCTGAGTGTAGCAGACTTGCTGTGTGAAGTGGAGACTTTTCTTGGTGGAGTGGAGACTTTCAACCTTCGATGAGCAGTGAAGCACCACCAGAAAAGCAAGTCAATCACCTGTCCTGAAGAGGAGGCCTACGATGAGGACCCCAAAAATGACTGGCAATCTGGTGAGGAAGGTGCACGTGTTGACCATCAACTACACGAGCGACGAGGGAGAACCGTGACCCCAATGACAAGGAGACGACAAGGACAGACTTGCATCATACTGCCATTGGTCTGGGAGAGCTAGGAACTGACCTATGGTGTAGTGGAGATTTCTGTCTGTGTAGTGGAGACTTTCTGAGGAAGAGAAGGGAAGAACAGGACGGCGGGCCGGTGTCCGAACACCAAAAGAACAAGGTCTGTTGCGATGCATATGGCCGCTGAGCGTACCACGTCTATGTCATCAAATTCAGGTACGCGGGCAACAATTTTTTTATATATCTTCCTCTTTTGGTAAATCTAAATTATTAGCGCAGTGCTTTGCCCCTACAGCACCACAGTTCCATTTAGTTTCCAGATCCCTTCGTAATTGATGTTTAGAATGTAATTAAGTTCGCCCTTGGATTTGTTTTTAACAAAAAGACAATGTTTTTACTAGGGTGGGACCTCAGCCACCGTCAGGTCACATGATCAGAACAACACAAAAATGGCGGAGGCGATGGTGTGAGTATGAAACCTCTCTATTTCAATAACACATTTCAAACATTTGTAGGCATGTTTACCCCCATGTTTGTACATCTCAGGATGGAATAGGATACAGACCACCACTAGGATCACTAATTCCACCTCGGAACATGATCAAATACTAATTTTGATCGTAAGAAATGTGACATTTTTTATAGATTGGACGCCGGTGGTTCGGGCGAAACCGACGCCAACCAGTTTAACTCCGCGTCCCCTCCTGGGGCTGCTGGGCCATTCGGCCAATGTGATACTCATGTAACATGGACAGATTACAATGATACTCCAACTAGGCCTATTGAATGTATGTAATGTAACAGGCCTAGGCACTCATGAATCCTAAATTAATATTGAATATATAGTTGTGTGTCTTTATGTTGCTCATTAATGACATCGATATAATAATTGTTGTTGCTAATTTACCACCACACAGCGTCATCAATCCCCCGCCGGGTTTCCCTGTCATCATTTTGGTGCTCCCGGCGGGGCAGGGTTAGAACATCTATTTTTGTCCAAAAATAGGGGGGGCTCACGCCTGCTGCTGAATCGACCCCCCCCCTCTAAATCCGCTACTGATACATGTGTCCACCTTGTGTTTTCTGCACACCAGACTACAGCTGCTGATCGAAGCGCAGGCCGGCACCAGACTGGTGCTGGTCCCCCCTGGGTTGGGGCCACTGTGGTAAGTAAACCGACTTTTTACTTCACGTAAGTTTAAAAAAATTTAAAAAATCTGAATAATCTAGATTTAGTAATCTACCTTTTACATTAGACTACCGGATGCTTGCTTACCACCCCATGTTGGCACTAGGTATGCATGCATCCAAGCCCTTTTACATGTTACCGTTATAATGCTTCACATTATAATTAGATGTTTCCTGCACAGCCTAGTGTTGTTCCCCCCGGGACACTCAAGCGCCCTGGTGAGGTGGTCGGGGGCCGGGGTACCTCTGCAACAACCCCAGCAGCTACTGATCGAAGCGCTGGCCGGCACCAGACTGGTGCTGGTCCCCCCTGGGTTGGGGCCACTGTGGTAAGTAAACCGACTTTTTACTTCACGTAAGTTTAAAAAAATTTAAAAAATCTGAATAATCTAGATTTAGTAATCTACCTTTTACATTAGACTACCGGATGCTTGCTTACCACCCCATGTTGGCACTAGGTATGCATGCATCCAAGCCCTTTTACATGTTACCGTTATAATGCTTCACATTATAATTAGATGTTTCCTGCACAGCCTAGTGTTCGTCCCCCCGGGACACTCAAGCGCCCTGGTGAGGTGGTCGGGGGCCGGGGTACCTCTGCAACAACCCCAGCAGCTACTGATCGAAGCGCTGGCCGGCACCAGACTGGTGCTGGTCCCCCCTGGGTTGGGGCCACTGTAGTAAGTAAACCAACTTTCTACTTCACTTATGTTTAAAAAAAATTGAATAGTCTAGATCTATTAATCGACCTTTTACACTAGACCAACAGACGCTTGCTTGTCACCCCATGTTGGCACTAGGCAGCATCATTCATGTCCTTGCCAATTCTCCTTATTACGATATCCCAGAATCCTTTGCACACGGGGCAGGTTCTGGTAGCATATTCTGCCATTTTGAGTCATGTTCAAATTATCATTACAAAGAAATTATGCAAAACAATTACTATTCCTTTTGATATGATAAAATAGATGGGATCTATTTTCACTTTCCACCATTTTAGTGACTTAAAGGAAAGCTTGCACATTGGACAAATATGGAGTTCATGGTTAATTTTTAAAGGTACCGGAAACTGCTTGGCGAGATCGCAAGATTGGAACCGTAATAAGGAGAATATCAGCCTATCACAAACATGTTCTCCGTTTATCACGCATGCATTCCAGCCTTTTTACATGTTACTGTTCCTATGAATACACGTTACATGTTGATTACGAGTTACCTCTGTTTCCCGCACAGCCTAGTGTCCGTCCCCCCAGGCCATGATAGCACCCTGGTGAGGTGGTCCGGGGCCGGGGTGAACGGGGTGGTGACACCTCTGCAACCACCCCAGCAGCCACCACAGCAACCACCAAAGCAACCCCCACAAAATGAACCCTGCATTCCGAACTGAACTAATTGATCATGATCAATATGTGATTTTACCTCTTGATTAGGTATCAATTTCTTGTTGATTATGTATAAATTCTCTGAAATTATTATAAATCTTTAGATAATTATATCTCTAGTCTTAATTACTTTTAATCAATGGTGAATCATTCTCCATATACACAGTCAATGAATATTTTAATCATGTAGAATTGTCGAATATTTCAAAATCTGTACATAGTGGAATTAGTTATTTATGTATATATATCATTGTAATGTATCCGTGTTTTAGTATATTGTTAGTGTTCGTTTATAACTGGGGTTGGGAATTCGTACCTTAGCAGGGAGTTCAGCCGATTTTATGCCTTCTTTCTTGCAAAACTGGGTTATTCCGAATTCATTGAATTTATATTTCCTCGGGAGTCATTTTATGTTCCAAAAATTAAAACAATATTTCCTTGTAGTTCAATTTTTTTTCAAAACTCCTTGACTATTTCGGCCCCAAATTTCATCGTCATTCAATGAATATTTCCTCAGAAATCATTTTATATTCAAAACATTGGTTGAATATTTTCTCGTAATTTATTTTATATTCAAAACTTCTTTACTATTTCAGCCCAAAATGTCATTCTCTTCTCCTCACTTGGAAACCAATTCCCATCCCCAGGGCCTATATTTCTTATCCTTAATTGACAAAAACCACCCAAAAAAACAAATGCCAATCAGTTTGTTATATATCCAAGGGATTTCATACAGATTGTTACTTTTACGGTGTGGATAGGTACGGCTACAAGGGGTGAAGGGAGGCCGTTATTATTAATGTGTATTATGTACAGGCTTATTTTAGAAATGTACATACACATTTATCTTTTTTGTAACATTCAGATAGAGAGTCCTCTACTTTTGAAAAAGACTATATACTTATATTTTACCATTTTAGGTTTCTTATACCAGCATTTATATTGTACATGTTGTAATCATCGGATTTGTGTGGGGGTTATGTGTGGAGGTTTTGGGTAAATAGTTTGTTTCATAGGGCTGGAAGCCAGGTTAATGATTCTAGGAAGGTTACATACAGGCACTTGATTGGCATTGAGTCATAATAATGTTACCAGTGTATATACTTTTCTATATACTGAAGTGTCAAATATGTATGTGGGCCAATACTTCTGTAGTTCTGAAAAGGGACGTCATACAATGTCAGCACCTGCATACAATGTCAGGCAGAAAGAATCAATTCGACGCTCTCTTGTATATCCAGCTCTCATAGTATGTTGTCATTTGAAGACGATATGTCAGATCTCAGAAGCAAAATCAGAGCAAAGTTGTCAGCCAACGTGTGTTCAACTCTCAGTGATCTGTGTATTTCCACCCGTATCAACTAAAGGTCTGACTAAATTGTCCAAACACGCATCGAAGTAAAGGTGTTCAACCGTCTGTGATATTTTCATATGTCATACAAAAGTCGGTAATCTATTGTTTTAAGCATTTGGTGCAACAGGTTACAAGTGTCTGTGATATATCTAGAACTGTCTGTACACGTGATACAAAAGATAGTGTGTTTGCAGATCAAAAAGCAATATGTATTTATAAGGGTTTGGGGGAAATCAGTTGGGTCTTACCAGTACATATGGGGTCGCTAGTCAAAATATTAACAACAAAAACACCCGGCCCCCCGAGCCGCCCACATCTACAGAAGTCGGCCATCGAACATCTAGTAGTACTACTTCCTCTGCTCGGCTGCATCTACTGCACCTAGTACTCTATCCTCACGGTAACTGAACCTATATCCTTATAAGGAGTTCCGTTACCCAGATGGTCTAATTTTTCTCTTTTTGTTGTTGTTGCAGAACCTGATCTTTTTTGCATTCACGTTACATTTTCAACTGGCCTTACACTGTCTATGTGTAGGGAGCTTTGGGAATATAAGCAAGAATCTCAGCACTAAATCCCACACTTCATGCCCAGGGATTCTGAAAAATTGTAATCAGACATCCACTCGGTAGCCACACATAGAAACCCTGGGCCAAGTACCAAGGCTCCCCGAGCATAGGCTGTAAGCTAACTGTTTATTTGCAGAGCATGCTCCACGTTGATTTCACCTCATGTAACTTGAATTGTGTAGGTAGATATGATTAACCGGGCTGGGATGATTCTAAACAAATTGTGTGTGATAAACGCCATATTATGAGGGCCAGGGCTGAATTGTAGAACGATTTTGAAAAAAGGCTATGAATTTTTCGGACCTTGTCAGTCAACAAAATTCATCGGTCTGACATAGGACATACAGGTATACAGGTCAGTTATCACCAGTAGTGGGCGGGCCTGGCAGATTTTGAACTGAGTAGTTAGATACATTGACGGGGCTGGGCTCTGGGCGTCTGGGCTGGGCTTTATGATCAGAAAATGTCCTGTGTATGTAGATAGATTTAAAATAAAGGAAAAAGTTAAATCTGGAATGCATATTTACCGCATCTTCAAAGTATTAATTTATTCTAATCCTGTTTGCCACAGCTGTGTGCCTAAGAGGAGCGGAAGGACTGTCGTTTTACCGAGACTGCCAAGCTGATCCACAACTCCCCTGTTGATTCCAATGCGGTACCCTAAGAAGACTGCTCCTCGCGACCCCAACACTGCACCAACATCAGGGACATCAATTACAGGTGAGGGTAACTTCTCGACTACTTAGATTGAAGGCAAAGAACAACAAGAGACCTCCGATGAGATCTAGCAAGTAGATACAATTTTGCTTTACGGTGTAAAGTCTCTGTACAATAACAATATCTGGAATGCATATTGATGGCATCTTCTAGTTTTTAGTTTGTTCTAATCCTGTTTTCGACAGGTGTGCCTAGGAGAAGCGGATCCGGACAGACCGACCTTTTGCCAAGACTGCCCAGCTGATCCACGACCCCCTTGCAGATTCCAAAAGGCATGCTGTAGGCTACCGCTGTAGGCTACCCCACCCCAGCAGGACTGGACTGCGACCCTAGGCCTTGACCTAAAGCACTGCACCAACGTCAGGGACATCACTTCTCCATGAGAGTAAGGAACTGAACTTTTTCTCCTTGCATTCACACTAACCATATGCATGATTAGTACAACTAATTCTGGGCTACCCCGTTTACTGAGGTGTTTAATTTAACCATACCATGGTTTCGGACATATCAAAGAAGCCTGTTGACAGGAAGGAAGGAGGAGTGTTCAAGGCCTCATGGACGGGAAGTCGAGACGGTAAGTCAAGACGGGAAGTCGAGGGAGAGTCTCCTTATCTGGTGTCAAGTCCCACATGAACACTGTCAACAGGGTTCTCCCCATCGCATAATTATAGCCAGCTCTTTCTGTCCCAATGATATGATAGCTGGTCAGTAATTTAATTCATAATTACTTTTTCTGTATATTTCAATATAAGTTTGACCACCTTAAGCAGCTCAGTTCACAGCTGGTCGATCAGAATTACAGCTGCAGCTGGTCATTACAGCCGGCTGTAAGGGCCTGGGAAAAACCCTGTGATAGACTTCCCGTCGAGTCAAAGCCTACCACCAAACCATGAATACCAGAGTTAAGACTCGTACTAAAGCATGCCTAAGACTGTGTACTAATATATTAACCTGAAAATGATGCATATTAGACTTAGACTGTGTTCTTTAAAAAGGTTAGAACATTGGGAGTAGTCAGCAAAGAATGTGTGACCTATGGGAAACACAGCATGAAGGGTAGAGCATGTAGCTCACAATATTAGACTGGTACCATAAGGTAGATGTCGGGTATGGATAAGTTCAGTTAGGTTAAGGATTTCGAGATAACACCACAACAGTTGCTAGCAGTGCATTGTTAGGTATCAATAACTATTCATCCAATTTAAAAATGTGATACATCAAATGAAAGCATGGATTTAGGTACAACATTATTCTTACTGAGATAAAATGTAGGAAAAAGTAAAGAGCAAGTATTTTTTAGACAATGATATTTCCCTTAATATGATTGGTGAAAGCCTAAGATTTTAAGTACATGATATCGATTAGAACGTTCTAATGCATGGAGGGAACATTTACCGTGTTGAAGGTACACCAAAGCAAACTCGGGAGTGTTGTTGATATGATTTATTGAGCCAACATGACATTATATATGTAAAGATTGATAATATCAATGTTCATATCAACACTTTTGGGAGCAGGTAAATGCTGCCACCTGGTGTCAATTTATTTAATTAATTAGTGGCAGTTAGGTTCCCCATACTCATTATATTTGAACCACCAACCAAGGTGGAGTTTACCTGTCCACTCCTGTTCACATTGGATTATGTTTACTAGTAATAAAAAAAAAATCTTTATTCTTTAAGGGCGGTCTACTGACGCCGGCATCAGCCAAATTTGCTAGTTGTGTTCTCCTTATTACGATGCGTACACTAGGGTTTATACATTACAAATGCATGGAGGGAACATTTACCGTGTTGAAGGTACACCAAAGCAAACTCGGGAGTGTTGTTGATATGATTTATTAAGCCAACATGACATTATATATATTACAAACTTAAATAATCCAAAATCCAAAGTTGCTTAATGCTATTACAACTCATCTAGTTCCGCGACTACAGGGTTGGCCGGGGGAGGCTGGCACACGGTCCATTTGGCTGCGCCGGCTGGGGGACTCTCCGACCGCTTGGTGAGCATCCGGACTCCCAGCCCCCGGTCCTTGGCCTCCTTTTTTTCAAGGAGGTCCAGCTCGGCTTTGACCTCCGTCAGCTCTGGGCTCTCCCACACCAAAGGCACTATGACGCGGGTCCTTTCCTTGTCGGTGGGGTCGAGGTCCTCCCCACTGGTGTAATCTACCGTCAAGACCTTCTTGACCCGTTTGCGCTTTTCCTTGTTCCAGTCTGTTAGCTCAAGGGCAGCCACTCGTCGTTTCATTTTCTGAAAATGAATAATTTACCGGCGTTAATGGCTTGTAAATCATAAATTTGCGGGTAATTTTACATAGTATATTCAACCCTTTAAGTGTCCCCACTTTCTACTCGCCAGAAGGACATGTACTACGGCTCTACATGTATTGAAAAGAACAACCAATTCCATTTCCACATGGGACATTTTTAACCAGTCTTAAACAAAACCAACGTCACTGCGATGATGGCGCATAAGAGTCTGCTTATTCTTGGTACGAATCAGTCCCTTGCGCTGGGCGCGTGCCCTTGTATACTGGGTGCGATGGTATGCCTTGCACGAGACTGGAAAGAAGACAAAAATTCAACACTGTTAGAACATGACAAGAAGGGTTTATATATTCAAGGAAAGTTTGAATGGCTTTGTATAGTCTAAACTCGTGTAACTACTTAGACATGAAAAATACACTAATAATAAAATGAGACTGGCAGAGCATGTAACAAATAGTGAGTTCATATATATTGCCACCTGGTTCGGGGCGTTTAGGGTCTAGGGACGAGTTAGTTGGTCTGTATTTTACAAAAAAAAAACAAAGAAAATTTAAGTTCATATAAAATAAACTATTAAACCACCACAGAAAATAAAACCCACCCGTCTGAGAGGTCGAACTTCATGGTGGGGTCTTGAGACAACTGCGCCTTGTAGTTACCCCGGACCTCATGCTGGAATAAATATCTAGTGTTACCCAGTATTTCCACTTGCAAAAGTACTATCTAAACAAAGTGGGCATGCACAGACAGATTACATAATACTCTTTGATTGTACTCACGACCCTTCATTAGTTTACCTTTGTTGGTGTAAATTATTACAGATCAAATAGTACCAGATCGTATTGTTTGAATATACACTCTTTCACTGTACTACTTCAATTATGCTAACTTGAAAACCTTGAAACTTGGAAGTTTTTTTTTATAGGCGACCAGCTAAATTCAAAGTAGAAGTAGAAAGGGCCGACTGTATACTCACGCTGACTTCATAAATCGTCCGGGGCGGCGGGGTACGGGTGGGTGCTGGTGCAGGGACGTTGGCCAGCGCTTGAGCCACGGCAAGAGCCACTGCACCAGCCATGGAACTGTCGATCACCCCCTGCATGGCCTCTCTGGTCTTCTCTTCAGCTTCCTTGGCGGCGCTGTTGAGCATTGCTTGAACAGTCGCCCTCTCAAAGACTTGAGGTCTGCTGGTGGAAGGAACAGTGGGCTGGCTGCTGCAGACCCTGGTTGGCTGACCGCTGCCCTTAAATCCGCCGGTCGGCTGGCTGCTGGTGAAAGGGGCCTGCTGGTATGATACATCAGTACCAGTCCCAGAAGCAACGGAGTTTTCCAGCCGCAAGTTGAAATCGGATGTGCTGGCCATCGACATGGCCCTTGAAGTACCGGGCATGGGGCTGCTTGTCAGGTTTGGTGGTGGCGGAGTAGAGTTAAGGAACGACCCATCCAATTGCATGTCCTGCTCGGTCATCATCCCCTGGTGTAAAGCAGAACTAAGGTCCAGGGTGGAATCGAAAAAGTCTTGCTGCGACATGTTGCTAGATCTGGTTGGTTATGTTCTCTTTGCTGGTAGTGCCGAGAGTGACACCGTGCCAGTTCTTCCTGGGTATTTGTACCCACGGGCGACCGGCCAACCGTGGTGGGCACGTGCCTTGGAGACAAAAGGAAATCACCACGCAATCGACTTAGGGAAGCCCCGTTGGTGGGGAGATCGGGCGCGCCTACAGGGACTGTGTAAACGAGAGGGCTGGTGAAGGTGAAGAGAACACTTTAAAGAACGGGCTGGTGCGCGACCTAGGGAAGTCAACTCCTAGGAATACTGCGGTACTTTGAATGTGTGTTACGCGCTCTTTGACGCCAACACAACTGAGGGAAGGTGTGACCTTGGAGTCGTTAACAGGAAACCACCACAGTCACCAACACAACCTTTTGTATCGAAGCCCCGTGCCCATCTCTCCACTACAGCTGAGAGTGCTCACGTCTTGAACCTTTGCCAGAGAAGCCAACACAGAGAGAGTGACTAGATCCCCAAAGCCAGTTGTGCTTCGTGACTGGATGAAGCCCCCTACCCAGGTCGTACAGGTGGGATCGCCCGGCAGTCAAGGGGTACAAATAAGCCTGCTTACACTACTACTCACTCTAATGAGTTGTTCGTTATGGCCTTGACCGTGTGGCTCGGGTGGCAATTTTGTAGGAGCTGTTCCAAACTAGTCAAGTCGGTCCGCAGTCTGCTGTGCGGTAGTCGACAGTCGGCCCTCGTTGAGTTCTGCTTAAGGATCTGCTGCCGTTGGGAGTCCATCACTGTACCACTAGCCCCCATTCCGGCTGACATCCACGTCATTGACAGGGTGGTGAGCCCCAAGATGCTGCTCCAACGACCAGGCCTCCTCTCCCGACGAATTACGGTAGCTTGGTCGGGCCCAGTGATAATTTGTTTTCACATGCACAAAGCAGATGTTTTAATCTCTACCTTTGTGCAACATATATATAGATCAATAAACTTGTCAGAAAATAAAACTGCTTCTTTCGTATTTTATTGGATAGGTTTTTTTTCCTGTTTAAATCTTTTTTTCTTTTAATAAACCTTTATTTATACTGGTTAATAATCAGTACAGGTCTGGTATTCATTATTCTTCAAGCGGATAGAATTCTCATTGAAAATTAGATCACAATAAATTGAAATACTTAAAACTAAGTAGGAAACTTCTAACCTTAAACTAACATATTTACATTCACATATATGTAGTTAATTCAAATACACATTTCATTACATTTTCACTTGACAGTAATAGGTCAGAACAGTTACTACTAGTTAGTGAAAAAGTAAGGTCGATCAGGCACACAATATTATGTATTCTGGGTTTGTGAGAGTTGCGCCACTGGCTGGTAGGTTATAGGTTAACACTGCCCACTGTCATGAACGCTATTGTATTGTTTATGGTTAATTATAATTATAGTGCATTGTCCGAGTTAATTACTGTCGTTGATATTGTTTCTGATGGGTGCTAGTCGAGTGGTAAATAAGTCCACGAGATGGGCGCTCAATCCATAACATGAACAACGCTTGGCAGTACTGTAATTTATTGATGGATATGGTGATGTGTACAGTTGCTCGTGATGGTAATAAGTTCCAAGGTATAACAGTTCCAGTTTAGGGTAGAGTAAGTTTCCTCCTTAGAGTCTGCCTAGTCTCACCTCCAGCCGTAGTGCGATAGTACCGTGTAAGTCACCAGATGTCCCTGCAGTTGCGTAGCTATCTAAACCCATCCGAATCTCCCGATCCGTATGATCCAAATGCTATTGATCTCTCTCTCCCTCTTACACTGCGCTCTTGCTTTTAAAGCAGTCTGATATTGATTTTACCCCAGGCGTCGGCGCTTGCTGGGAGGTGTACCCTGGCGAGCATTGTTGTCAGGTATATTTACACCTACCAG
Source organism: Lepidonotus clava (assembly GCA_936440205.1). Classification (NCBI taxonomy): domain Eukaryota; kingdom Metazoa; phylum Annelida; class Polychaeta; order Phyllodocida; family Polynoidae; genus Lepidonotus; species Lepidonotus clava. The sequence goes on along the minus strand of OW387146.1, from coordinate 47,451,539 downwards.
CGGTACCTGCCATATTTATAGTAGGTATTCTCATAAACTAAGTAATATGGAGGAATTCTTTTTATCTTGTATTCAGCTGGTGACCTTTACACTATCTCAATGATCATGCACAAAGTAAATGATTTAATCTCTACCTTTGTGCAGTCATTCCGATGGGATAAGTAAAATTGTGCATGCATGAACTGTGGGCGGGGCTTAGCATTTTAAATCCTGTTAGAAATTTTCGAACGACATTACAATTTCAGTAACACTGTGCTTTGGTTGATGTAACCCATGCCGATAGTATCACAATCTTCATATTTCTTAAATGTTATTACAAATTCAATTTCCAGTGTCAGCCCTCCAGCCAACCAGACTGCTGCGGCTTTCCTGAGGCACACATTTCCAGCTCACTCGTCTTCTAGTGCCCAGCCATGCCACTACACATAGCTTCATTCAGACTGGATGGTGCCTTGGGGCGTGGACCTGAAGCTGCGGCTGACCTGTGGCTGACTTGACCAGTCTGATGGTCTGACGGGTTTAAATACTACCTCAGTGCGGTAAATGCGTTGACAGCAATTAATGTGTGGCTGACCCGGAGATGTGCAGCTGCACATCCAGAGACTAGTGTCTGGACTCAAACCGTACCCCCTCTGCACAAGCCAACAAGGGCCACGTACACCGTCAAAGTCTACTGCAACCTGCAATTGTCTATATTGAATCTTCTAATGTTAATGTTGGTATATGAAGATATATTAGCTTTAACACTAGGACGGAACTGGAATAACGCACAACTTATAAGACACTAGTACCTTTAATTCACTGATATACTGGAGTCGTAAAGTCGGTATTATTTATTTGTTGCCTGATTTGTATCAACTTGACTTTGTACTCGATAATACTGGAATGTTCTATGAGTTTTAGCCCGTTTAAGCCTAATGGACCACATGGAGTCCTAGCAGATATTTTGCCTGACGGGTTTATAAATGTATATAACATTTTAACGGTCTATCATAGATTTAGTGTGCTCTAGGGTTAGCAGCTGGTCTGCAACTGACGGCCGTGGTTTTTTTTTGCGCCAACCCCTTGAAAAATCATGGATCCACCACTGTTCTATAAGTATGTGTTCTAGACGTTGCCTTCCATTTCTCTCCGGCTCATTCTGTTGGGCACATGGTAATGGATTATACCTCTTTATTCTTTAGGACATTGAAATATGTCTTTGAACATGCCTGAACGTAAAAACGCATTGAATTATTATTTTTTAGGTGGGCTCCGATGATATTGGGTCGGGCTCCCAGTTTGTTAGAGTTGGGAGCCCAATGGGCTCCCGGGTCATTTTGAAATTCTGTGAGGCCTGACAGAAATCTCCACTACACCATAGGTCAGTTCCTAGCTCTATCGGATCTCTCTTTATATATATATATATATATATATATATATTGTTCACACAGAGTCTACACAAGCCCTGTCACGACCCACTATATATAGATTTTAATATCATAACGCTGTCCTTCTCACATTTTTCTTTTACTGCCAGCACTGAGCAGTGTGTGTATCTGGTATCATTGTTCCTCCTACAGCAAGTGTTTGTTTATCGTAAAAATCAGATAGGCATAGAGTTTGCATGAATTATCACATTCTAAAATTTGGGAAGCATTGTTGTAAACAAATGTTAGTTAAAAAAAAAATCATGTATGTCTGCATGTACAATTTACAACCCGGCTTTATTTAAGTTCTTGGTGCATATAAGAATACTTTTTTTTTTTTTAATTTCATTTGTTTATTCAGACATAAGAATAAGCGCAAAAGCACTTGTTTACATTCAATGCCTGAGTTGCATATTTTAATGCATTCTCAAGGTTTTATAAAAGATGTAAGTACATAAATAAGTCCCTATATGATAGTACATTCACTCTAGACAAATAAAACATATAAGTTATACAACTGGTCTAATCAAATGTGTTTCAATATATCAGTATGTTTCACAGCCAATATTTTCATGGTAGGGGTACATTTTTAAAAGTATCACTATAGAAGATTTTAGTTCCTTTTTTTCTTAGAATTATTTATACCTGATTTATATTCATCAAAGTTCTTATTACGCTCATCAGGTAATTGAGCATTCCATAATGTAGCACCACGATAGAAAACATTGCATTTACATTTCTCATTGTTTGGTTTGTAATAATCAAAGACCGGAGCATCATGTAAGCGAGTATTTACTCTCTTAGGCTTCAACAATTTTCCATTATTTTTCAATTTATGCATAAAAAATAGTAAATGCATCTCACTTCTGTCTTCTATGGATATTAGATTACATTCTGAGCACAATTCCTGTTTACTGCGTGTCACACCATCACTCATGCATACTCTTATACCTCTATAAAATAGTCTGTATAATTTATCAAGGTTTTTCTTTGATGTTCCAGAAAAGATAACATCTCCATATTCAAATAAAGATAAAATCATCGTCTTAAAAATCAGAATACTTGCATGCTTAGTCAAATATTTCCTAAGATAGGACAACAGGTAGAGTTTATGATTTATTATCCGACATAATTCTGAAATATGTTTATTAAGATTTAAGTGTTCATCCAAGACAAAACCCAAAAATGTATATGAGCAAACTCTTTCTAGCCTTCTATTGCTCAGGGATAATATACAATTTGAATTTCTACTTTTCCGAACTAAAGATCTCATTCCATAAATGCAAAATTTTGTCTTTTTACAATCTATAAATATCTTATTTTGTGAACACCATATATCTAGGTAATTCAGGTCGGATTGCATAAAGTCTAACGCAGTCTGTAAGTTTCCATGTCTAATATACAAAACCGTATTGTCAGCATAAAGTGATAATTTAACATTTTGCATAATATTACACAGATCGTTTATATATATAATGAAAAGCAGTGGACTGCACACACTACCTTGTGGGACTCCACATTGTATTAATTTATTGTCTGAAACAATATTGTTTGCTTTAATTTAACACATTGGTATCTATTAGTTAAACAATTTTTAAACCAGTTCCATGCATCACCCCTGATTCCTATTTTTAGTAATTTGTTCATTAATATCTCATGGTTTATAGAATCAAAAGCTTTCATGGCATTGATATAAGTAGCCACCATGTACTCATTATTATTAAACGCAGTATAAATTTCATTTGTGAACCATGCTGTAGTAGTGCAAGTCGAATGGCCAGGTCTAAACCCACCCTGGTTTTCTGTTAAAATATTATTATCATTACAATATGAATATGTTATTCGGTGAACTATTTTCTCAATCATTTTTGATATCATAGGTAGGAGTGAGACAGGTCGTAGGTTATTTACATCATGAACATTTCCTCCTTTCCTTAGAGGTGTAACTTTAGCAATTTTCCATGCATCTGGAATCATACCACTGGTAAAAGACAGATTAAAAAGATTGCATATCTTCTCAGGTATGACTAAAAACGCATCTCTTAAGATCTCAGCAGATAAATGCTCAATACAAGAGGCTTTGTTTATATTTACATTTTTACAAATACTAATTATTTCTTCTACATCAGTACTAAAATTATCTAAGAAAGTATCCCTATGTATATCATAATATTTCCAGATTGCAGTATGTTTCTCAGCAAGAGTGGGGCCTATATTTACAAAGAAATCATTTATATAGTCTGCAGTCTTCTCTGCATCCACGTAGGAGATTTCATCCGTATCAAACAAGATAAAATCATTATCATTATGGCTTTTGGATGAAGATATCAACTTTTGTATATTTTGCCAGAATTTTTTGGAGTCATTTTGATGAATTTCAAGAGTTTCTTTAATAAAAGTACAGCGTGCTTGTTTTAATATATTTGTACATCTATTTCTCAAAATTCTTGCATGTTTCCATCGATCAGGATCACCAGATAATTTTGCTGTTTTTAATGCTTCATCTTTATCTCGAATTAGTAAAATTACATTTGGTTCTTTTCTTAGTAATCTTTTTCCGTGTTAGCACCACCAATTCATGATCACTAATATTCATGTTACAAACTTTAGACGTTTTAATTTTATTTGAATTTGTAATCATGAGATCTATGCAACTATTTTTAGTCGCAGAATATCGAGTTGGTTCATTTATCAATTGGCGTAAGCCATATGTTTTAATAATTTCCTTTAATTTCATTGTATCAGGATTTTTTTTGTCCAGCATATCTACGTTAAAATCTCCCATCAATATAAGTTCCTTGTTTCCAATTTGATAATACGTACAAAATTCTTCCAAAGTATCTAAAAATTCATTTATGTTACCCTGGGGGGTCTATACAAATTACCAATAATAATATCCTTTGAGTTTGGATATTTTAGAGAAATCCATTGGCTTTCAATATTCTTAGTGCTACGAATACAATTTTCATCGTCGAATATTGTATAATTAAGTGTTTTCTTGATATATAAGGCTATGCCCCCTCCTTTTTTTTCAATTGTATTGTTGGGTTCACACCATTTTCTATCGTTTCTAATAAAATTATAATCATCCGATAAATGGAATAAAGTATCTGGTAGTTTATTATTCAGCCAAGTTTCGGATATACCTATTATATCCAAAGTATTCTTAGCAAACTGTGCCTTAAATACTTCCCATTTATTTGGTAAACTCCTAACATTGAGGTGTCCTATATGTACTCCCCTCCCATGAGTTATTTCATCTACGTTATCCATTCAATTTTAAAAGGAAACATCACACAAAATAAAAGTACAAATGACCAGTTTTTAATACTATCGTTTCGCTTTACAATTAAATCAATCTGGAAACGGCTTCTCATGCCTCCAGGTATTGTCGAGAGCATTATTGTTACTTGAGTAAACATTACATTACGGCATAGCTCGTTCCATATACATAGTATTATTTATAATCCGTTGATCGAGTAATAAAAGGTCATATAATACACATTCAGTAGGGCAATGGGTCAAGCCAGTTTAGTTATATAATCAATTCTGTTACCTACTCTTATTATTTCAATTGAGTTCACACCAATACATTCTAATACACATACAATGTCTACCACTCAACAGCAATCCGTCTGTTCAATACGTTCAAAAGGCACTTGTAGTGTTAACACCCACGCCTCAATGCAGTCAAAATGGTATACATATATATATAGATTGCCACTTCAGGAAAACTCAACGCCTCAATACACACAAATAGGCACTTATGTTATGTGGCTGTTTCTATTTCCAATCTCAGAATTAACCATGTCGCGCGTCCCTATATTCACACAATAACATTCCCAAAATATTTTTGCCTGGGATACTCTCTTCTTTATGAATTTTGCCTGTGACAATGACATTCCACACACAAAATCCTTGTCACGGGTGGCTTCATACAGGAATCCAGTGGTTTCCAGCAGTTTTTCACGTAGACTATCATTTTGGTCAAATTTGAGAGTTATGATTGTCCTCATTATCTTACTTTACGCTTCATGCCATCCTGGTTTTGCCTTGATTCCTCGTATTAATGCTTTCGCCTCATAGCCGTTTTCTACTGCCAGCACATCCTTGAGTAAGTCCTGCCTGTCATGATATCGCACAAATTCTGCGGTATAAAAAGGCTCTGCAGATTTATATTCTATCCCATTGTCTTTTATTAAGCAAGGGTACATGTTACTGAGGTATGAGAAAGATGACTGAAAAGCTATTCCATCTTCTACTGGTACAGTTTTAATTTCCTCCATGTTTAAGCCATGGGGCAGCCTACCAATGTCTTGGTGTGTATATCTAATTTCATCTATGACAATTGCCTTGCCCCTGGTTTTTACATTTAACCCTTTTGCCTTTGCGAAAGCAAAAATACTTCTAAGGTCTGCCTGTTCCCTTAGTTCCCTTGGTGATAAGCTATCTGATAATCTCACACCTCTCCACGAATCTATCTTTCCTAATTTATCAATGTTCTTGAAAATATTTCCCTTAACATTGCCTGAGGAAAAAAAAACTTTAATCGATCTTGGCCTGGATATCCCATCCTTTAACGGTCCAATCCTATAGGCTGCGTGGATATCAGCGTCCTGGTATTCGATTTCCAGATCCTTGAGTAGGTTCCCTACCACCTGTCTAGGCCTCTTGTAGTCCCTCTCACCTACACCGTCTATGATCAGCGTTTTCTTGTTTTCTTCATTTTCATCCTTGATATATTTATCATCCAGTTTATTTATTATTTTTGACTTGGTACGCAGTTCATCACTCATGGTTAACAGTTCATCATTTAATTTTTGGGCCCATGTGTTACTTTTTTCCAGTTCCTCGGCTAGCTTATCCATCCGCTTTTTCATATCTTCAAGTTCTGATTCGTTGGCCTGGATATCAGAATTTAGTTTACCTAAAGATTCTTCACTATCCACTGTAAGTTTTTTGAACGAAGCTTGTGTGATCTTCAGGGATTTTTCAATTTTGTTAAATTTTTTGTTTGAAGTTTTGGCAGCGCTCTTTTGATTTAGCAAGATCTGAAGTAGTAGTTTGCGATCTGGTAGATCTTCTACAGTATCTTCATTTTCACCAACCTCATTTTCTGTATCACCCTCTGATTCGGAGTCTTGCTCAGGTCGCACAGTGTCAATCGATATGGACGGTTTGTTTACGGTAGCGTCCGACCTTGAACTTGACCCTCCCCGTCGTGAGCCTTTTGGTGGCATATTATCGTCCTTTTCAACGCAATATATGCGAAAAACCACGTAATACCACGTAAATATCACAGTTTGTGGGGTTAAAGGAGCTTCTGCAACGTCACAACTGATTCACTCGCAAGCATTCAAAGGTTATTTGTTCGTATTGCCAGTGCAGTCCATACTTTGCGAAGAAACCCTCGGAGCGGTTAGCCGGTGCGTATTTACTCAGCAGCATGCCATCTTATACATGATGCATACTTATATGGAAGTAAGATGTATGAAAAGGATTGTATGGTTTAAATTTATCACTTAGAACATTGTTATATTGCAATTATTGTTTGGGTATACATAGAGATTCAACGTTAGGCAACAGACTTATATTGCCACATTGGCCACCGGGGCCCAACCCACAATGCCTGTAGAAAACATTATGCACAAGTATTTAGTAGCATGTTATAGTACAATTTCGAGTACTAAAGTTTCTTAAACAAAAGTAAATACAAGCGAGTGGCTACTCTTATAAGAATGCCCAACTGTGCCCAGCCCGCAGAGCCTGTTATTGAAAGAACCATCCCCGACCACGAAGCGTCTGCAGAGGCCTTATCAGCATTATGTAATAACCCTCCAACACTGCGCCTGCTCCAACAGGTTTCTTTGTCCAACCTCCACTAGAGCGTGACTGCTGACCTTATTTTGTTGGAGAAGACTCCATTATAGTCTTCTGTTTGAGGAGATTATGTGGGGCACATATACATATACCTGATGCACAAGGACAAAGGGCCAGAAATATCTAGTGCGTTTAAGACTATTGAAAAACATGTAGGAGTGTTGTATAGGTTATTAGTTGGGCATTGTTTATTTTGCATGAATCTGGAAAGAGATTCGAACATGGATGTATAAATTCACCAGACTATACATGTACAGTAAAATATTTTGTGTTGCATAATTCAGTACCAAGCAAATAAATATCCAAATGTTGTAATTGTCAGTTTATTGACGTATTTTCCTTTAAGTGCTGATGAAATAAATGACAAATTAACGGTGTTAAACTGAACTAACACCCAGTTGACCCGATTTGAAAAAAGGTTATTTATTGTCTGAAAAAGAAATCATGCATGTGTCAAGAACAATCCTGAGTTTGGTTTTCCGTCGACTGAAAGCTTTTTTCTGATCGTCGAAAATGTTGGTATCCTATCTCAGTACGATCCTGTTTTTCTTGTCTAAAAGTGAGTTTTAAATGGGTTTTTAAAAATCAATTTCATGATTTTCCGCGGAAATGACGTTTTTTGACTCTTCCAAGGCAGATGGATTTCTAAATTATTTAAAGTCATATAAGAGGCACAGTGCCAGCTATGCAAACACTTTGCACCCACTGAGCGTGAGTAAAGGCGCACCAGTCTAACTTGCACTAACCACTGCGTACAGTAGGGAAAGTTACATAAAGCCCATAAAACATAGCTGAGCTGTGCTTCAACTTTGCACGTGTTGAGGGTAGGGAGCACTGTGCTTTAGAGGGAGTAAAGGCGCACCAGTCTAACTTTCGCTAACCACTGCATACAGTAGGGAAAGTTAATTGGATGCCCATAAAACATAGCTAAGCTATGAGCGTAAGGAGCGTAATGATCACTGCACTTTATTGGCGTACATGTGATTCTGGATTGGGGGCGTGAATTAGGTTTATGCAATACCAGACAGGGGGACAAAGTAGGGTTATTACCAAACGGTGCCTTAGTCATACTATGACTATCTAATCATTTTGGCGCAGGAAGACTGACACGGACTGTGCCCGACTTACATAATGTGGTGTTGCACAGCAAATCTCGAAAAAGACACAAGGCTCACTTTATCCCATGAAAACTATTAACTGTGTAGAAAATCTAACTGAAAATATCAATAAATTGAGAAGAACCATTAAACTTCTAGAAGCCCAATTGGAAGAACTCAAAGAAAATAAGTTTCACACTCCGAAATGAGAATAGTAGTTTAGTAAATAGTGCTAAGTATGTAACCTGCTTCTGCTATACTATAAATAACACCCACACATAGTGGTTTTAGTCAAAAGTTTAAATAAAAGATCAAATATGATCCGAGATATGTTATTGTATCTTATTTAATCCAGATTATGCTAATGTCCTACTAGTAGGACGCCTAAATTATGGTTTTTTTGTTACTTGGTAAAGTAAGTCGAAATATGAATACAATCTAAAATATTGTAGTATATATTACCTCAACACCTATAGATCATGAAACATTCAAAATAAGAACATTTACCATGCAACATCATGTTGCCATGACAACAAACAATTAGGTAATTTGACAACTGGTATATACATGTTAGCATATATAACTATAAATTAGGGAGCTGGAATCCAGAGGTCCCCACCACTGCTTTCAGGTGGACCCAACAGGTGGCACCTCACACTACCACCCTTACCTGACTGGTAGGACCCCTTGGCATACTAGTGCCAGCTCCCAAACTGTGTGGAGCCCCTGAACTTCCAATGGAATTTTTTCTTTAATAAAGGGCGGTCTCAAGACGCCGTCGTCTAGCGCACCTCCCCTCGATTGTTATAATTTAATACATGTAAGTTACAGGGTTTATACAGGTGATAGAGAATTTGAAAAATCAATGTATATTTTTACTATGATATAAAAAATATTTTAAGACAAAATTGGAATTACAGATAGGCCTTATGGAGTTACATATGCATGCTAATTTTTATTTAAATCAAATAATAATGTCCAGAGATATTAAGGATTTTCCATTGCCCTACTACATGTAGGTCAATAGCATAATCCACTACCTTAATTTTGTGCCCTGCATCAATGTGGATACTACATGATATGGGATTATTTTGAAGTTTTGTCATAATTTGCCCACACATTTTGCATATGAAATATGTAGTAGATGCCCATAAAAGTCCAGTATTTCAAAGCTCTTTCTGAATTTTAGATCAAATTATTATTTTGCCATAACTCTTTCATGATGGATAAAGGCATGTAATCATAGATAACCAATAAATTGGGTTGTTGGTTACCATGGTAACCCAAAAAATAAATAAGAAATCTTTATTTGTTGGCATCCTTCGAAAGTGAATTTTATGATTATGAGTTGCTTTCCATTAAATAGATTGCTATGATACTTATTTTAAAAATTAATAGTATGATTTATTTGTTATTATATATTTGCTAATAAGGCTCTTTTAAGCATCAGTAAAGAGTTAATACTATAGAAATTGAGGCAGTGGATTATGTATTGTCCTACATGTAGGACGCCCCATATCTCAACTTCTACTATAGATAGAGACCTAAAATTGTGTATGTGCACAAGCAATTAGTTAATGTCTTCTACTATACAATATTTGTAGATTTCAGATTCTCTAAAACTCAGGCCACTTTGATATTTATCACAGAAGTCATATCTGGGGGTACCTGAAAGACATTTTCCAGTATGCTTCTGACAGTTTCAGAGTCATTCTCTGTTTTCAAACGAGCTTACGAGGATCTGTTTGTCAAATTAAATGATGCTTTGGACGCATTGATGTTGTCACTGAGAGGATTTAATGAACCAATGAAATACACTGTATAATCAAGGTTTATTGCAAGAATGTTTTGGAACGTTTCAGGGGTATTGTTTTTGTATTTAATTGATAAATTTGATGCATGATAAAAGCAAAACTAGATTCGGATGATAACATGATGCAGAATACTGACTTGCAGCAAAATATTTTAGTATATTCACCTTTTGAGGTTATGCAGGGGACTGGCTATACGCGCGATAGTCGCGCACGCGGAGGTAGTGGAGGTAGCGTATATATAATTTCTTACACACGCGGACACGATGTCCGCGCATACACCTCTGCTTACATACGCGGACATAAAGTAATGTGGAGTGTATTGGATTTTAAAATCTTTTATACGCAGAAATTAGATAAAATATAGAAATAATAAAAGAAAAAAGGGGGTACGGGGGCTTTGCCCCCGACTTACAAATGATATTTTGAAGAAAAAGTTAAGTACGTCCGCGTATGTTAGAGCACTTGTATACGCGGCCACAACGTCCACGTATATAAGTAGATCAGTTTTCGCGGACTTTACATCCGCGTATACAAGAAATTCTCTGTGTGCGGCCTTCTGCTGCTATGCCCGCGCGTATAATCCCAGCCGTTATGCAGTACTATAGGAAAACTACATGAGGATGTGGTATGCTCCAGAATACGAGCTGGGAATTAAAATTTATCCCCAGTGAGTATTCTGGTGCATACTATCATCCGAGTGTAGTTTTCCTTTTATTATACGTCAAATTTGATTGATAAATCGAGAAAATAGCCCAAAATATATAGATATTCAAAGTCTGCTGTTATCATAAAATACTCACCGGTCTTCTTGTACTGCTCAACATATGGTTAGCTATATAGGAAAACATCATGAGGATGTGGGATGCACCAGAATACGAGCTGGTAGTAAGTAATTTGCCTGCACGAGCTCAAAGGGTGAGTTGAGGCAAATTACTTACTACCAGTGAGATAATAGATCGTGAACTGTATCAAACTCAAACTTCAATTTGGGTGGACATTGGTTTTGTTTATTAACGATTTAAAAGTGTGTAGTAATCAACATGTTTCGGTTTTTCAACCTTCATCAGTGAGTATTCTGGTGCATCCCACCATCCGAATGTAGTTTTCCTTTTATTATATGTCGAATTTATTCATTAAACAACAATCATAACTCAAATCTGACAGAATTTCAAATTATGCTGGGATCACAATATTCACAGGCTTAGTGTCTACTGAATATGTAAAGTAATTCCTCTCAATCTCCCTTAAAATTGGCTCAATCTAAAATTTGTAAAGGGTGTCTTCAAGCTTAGATCATTAGGAATAACTTTCTCGCTTACTGTTTGGTATTTTAGTTAATACTGACAGAAATACAAGCAAAAACGTACAAGTTATCAATGTACAGACCCACTGGTGCTTAGCTCCTTGCGGTCCCACACAATACTCAACAGGCCTGTGTGTACATGAATGTGTACACTAATTGTTCTCTATCTTCTCGACTCTAGCTCAATTTAAGATATGAAAATTGTTTATTCAAGCTTAGAACATTAGGAACAACTTTCTCGCTTACTGTATGGGGCTATGGTCAATAATGAGAAGATACAGGCCAAAACATAATGTTGTCTGCTGCAATGGGGCACAGTCAGTGCTAAGCGTGGGACCATTCTTTCCCCGCTCACAGGCGGTGCCCCGCTCTACAGGAGGCCTCAGGGAGGATGACTTTACAGCAGCCCAATCAGCCCGGGTTAGTAATCTATCAGGGCATGTGGTACACTCGGACATACCAAAACCTTAGTACACTGTGGTAGTCACGTGGGATGTGTGATGGAATGAATCTATTGAATATCTGTAAACGGTGTCTTCCTCCTTAGATCAATACAGACAACTTTCTGGCTTACTGTATGGACTATGATCAGTATTAGGAGAGATACAGGTCAAAAAGTTATGTCGTCTGCTGCAGTGGTGGCCGTCAGTTGCCTATTGCAGGACCACTCTATCACAGCTCCCGGGCGGTGTGCGCACAATGGGAGGCCTAAGGGAGAATGATCAGTTAGCTCCCTGTGGAACACACTCACATCCCAAATCAAGCGTAACAAGGTATGGTCACCTAGTACACATACACCGACGTATAATACAATCCTTTACTGCCAGCTCGTATTCTGCATCATACCACATCCTCTTGTATTTTTCCTATAATAACCTGTTCTTTTGTAACAGACAAATAATTATTGTAGGATTTTATCTTTTTCATAAAATCTGTTATAATATTATACTTTTGTGATGATTTCTATGTAAGAATTATTTCTCTAGTCATTATCATGTTCATGAAGATTGTCATACAAAATGCTGAACAACTATAACCCTGAAGACTGGTACACCATATAAAGTGACATTCGGTTACAAGTCAAATTATCAAATATAATTACAATTATAATTACAATGTGCATTCTCCACATTCTGAAACAATAGTGGCCTTCAACATTCCTAAATTTCAAGTGAACAGTGGCAATGCACAATCAAAAACTTAAACCATTAAGTTAACCGATCTCTATTTAAAAGAAAATTAATTATGTGGCTAGCTATAGATTGTGAGACCTGAATCTTTTCTTTTATATTTATGACATCATGCAACACTTAACGTAATATTTTTCCTATTTTGCAGGAAGAAAAGGCAGTCATTGAGATTAATCTTTTACTTCAACCAACGGGACATCTTTCTCAAATTAACAGAAACAATGAAGGGCAAGATGAAGATGTGGTTAGGGGTCAATAATCGTACATTGTCACTTGCGTACAATCAGGTATTTACAATATTTCAGATTAAACTATTTCTTACAAGTCATTCTCGCAAGAAAAATGTACTACTTTGGCAGACCTCTTTAAAAGCATGAAATATATATTTGAGAATAGTACTATTTCATGTTTTTTCCCTATGCATAAAAGGTTTAAAGCATCAAACCCTAAATCTGAAGCATTAAAATTCGTAAGTCTATTGTGATTTCAAAATTACCATTTTGATGAGTATTTAATTTATTACTGTCATATCATTTACAGTAGTATCTAAAAATATGATTTCCTCTCAATACCCTTTTATAATTTCAACAGCACATACACAGAATGGATGACCAACTGCATTTCTCATGTTTGGTGCTCTGCATGAGTAATGAAATGCAAATATTTGTATTATTCACTGTCATTAGTATTGGTTCTCTTGTGCATCATGTGCATCAGTATGACTGGTAGCTGCAGGGATGCATTACTATTGATGCCCTGCAGCAGGAAAAGCTTAGCTATGCCCTGGCCCACTGCATCAGTACTAGTGTGAGTGGTACCTGCAGCGTGCACTACTACTGACGCGCAAAAGTAGGAGCAGCTACCTCCACCCCCCCTCCACCTCCACTATATTGGCAGTTGCCTATCCCTCTATTGACTAGAGGTGTTAATAGAGGCCTGGGCAGGCAAGCATGCCTCAGGGGGCAAGAGAACTGACCAGAGCTTTAGTAGAGGCCTAGGCCAGCCATCACACCTTGGGGTGAGTAAAGTAGCAGTTACCTGGCCCTCTACTGACCAGAGGTGTTGGTGAAGGCGTGGGCCAGCCAGCACGCCTCAGGGGGCAACAGGGGATTCCCTGGGGACCCTGTGATTCCCCTGCCAGTCCTTGCTTAACCCTCCAAGCCCTTTCTTTCCCCTCTTGGCTCTTTCTTCCCCCTCATGTCAGTAAGAATGTCCATTTTATACATGTCTGGGAATCGTGTGATATTCTACAAATGTACAAAGGTTTTTACTCTCTTTTTTATACTAATTACTGAACAAACGTTGTTGAAATGTTCCATAAATGATATCTATAGGCCAATCTAATGCGAAAAACATTGTTGTATTTATGGGCATCAAATAATCAGGTGCTCACCTCAGGGGCCAAGGATAGATGGAGATACCAAGCCCAATACATTATAATGGGGGTTAAGGTGTCCTTCCAGTAGAGGCGTGAGTGGGGCAGAGGTACCCATCCCCCTTTGCACCACCTTTGTGGCCGCCAGTTTACTGGAGGCCTGACCCAGCCCCGCGCCCCTCCTGTTATTACCTCCCCAGCCCTTCCTTCACCTCCAAGCCCATTTTCCTTTACTGGCCATGTGCTTCCCTTCTCAGCCCTTTCTTTCCTTCCTGACCCTGTGCTTCTCCTCCCTGCCCTTTTGTTTCCCTCTTACCTACCCGCAGCTGTAACTACCGATCCTCACCTGCCTCTATTCACCCTCACCTGTAGCTACCTACCCTCACCTGTCACTATCCATCATAACCTGTCACTATGTACCCTCACCGGTCACTACCTATATTCACCTCTCACTATATACCCTAGCCTGTTACCACCCATCCTAACCTCAATCTACCTACATTCACCTGTCAACTGTCATTATGAACCCTAATTCATACCACCCACTATCACCTGGACCTACAAATCATCACCTGTAAGTACTAATCCTCACCTGTCATTATGTACCCTAACCTGTAACTAATCACCATCACCCAGAAATACCTACCCTCACCTGTAACTAACTACCTTACCTGTCATTATGTACCCTCACCTGTAGCTTCATACACTCACCTGTCATTATCTTCCTCACCCATTAATATATACCCTTATCTGTTACTACCTAGCTTCATCTGTAACTACTTACCCTCATCTGTCACTGCCCACTCTCACCTGTCACTATATACCCTCATGTGTTACATACATATAACCAACTGAGAAGGGAGTACGAGGGTGGTTATCACCCCGAGCCGGGACCCCGATATCAGCCTGAGGCCAGGGCCCGAAGGGCCGGCCGAGGGCTGACATCGGGGTCTCGGCGAGGGGTGATAACTGCCCGAGTACTCCCTTCGAGGTTGGTTATGGATTTATTATACCTTTTCTGTTAGATTTGAGCTGCCAAGGAAGGATGCACAGCAATCAGTGATGGTGGGATTGTGATGTTGCACATTCTTTTATGTTTTTTCATATAACTCGTTTGATATCCATCAAATCCACAAACAGTAAACAGTAAAATGTAGCTAGGAACATTGTGCAGATAATGCATGTGTTAGATTCTTTATTCCTTAATGATTTCATTTTTTCATGAATTTTAGAAAAATAAAAGGTTTCTGTATCACACTGCAGTGTGATACAAGGCTGGTTATCACCCAGGTTTGTATCACCCTGTGTTAAACTCTTAACTACTAAACTTGTATCACCCTAAGGTATAATAATACTAAATCTCACTTGTAACCATCTACCCTCACATTTACTACCAATCTATACCTGTTGCTAAATACCTTCATCTGTCACTACCAATCCTAATTTATAACTACCTACCCTCACCTGTAACTACCCACTGTCACCTGCCACTATTCGCCCTGACATTTCACTACCCATGCTCCCCTGTCTCTATACCCTCACCTATATCTACCTACAATCACCTGTAACTGCCCATCCTCACTTGACAACTTGTACCCTCACCTGTTACTACCTATCCTTACCTGCTACGACCTACCCTCAGCTGTAACTACCCATCCTCACCTGTCAGTATGTATTCTCACTTGTAAGTACCTACCCTTACCGGTCATTACCAATTCTGACCTTTCAATATGTACCCTCACCTCTCACTACCGACCCTCAACAGTAACTACCCATCCTGACCTGTCAGTATGTACCCTCACCTGTTTCTACCCATTCTCATCTGTAACTACCTAACCTCCTACAAGTCCTTACCTGCAACTATTTACCATCACCTCTGCCTACCAACCCTGACCTGTAATCATCAATCCTCATCTGATACAGCCTACCTTCAGCTCTCACCGGCAAAGAGTAGATATAGGTAAGGATGGGTAGTGAAAGATAAGGGTTGATGATAAAAGATGAGGTAGGGTAGTGGAAGGTGAGAGTGAGTACTGACAATTGAGGGTGAGTAATGATAGGTGAAGAGGATGAGGAAGGGTAGTCACAAGTGAAGATAAGTAGTTACAGGTAAGGGTAGGTATTAACAGATGAGGGTCGATAGTGGCAGGTGAGGATCGGTAGTGATATATGAGGATCGGTAGTTAGA
Organism: Lepidonotus clava; assembly: GCA_936440205.1. Lineage (NCBI taxonomy): Eukaryota > Metazoa > Annelida > Polychaeta > Phyllodocida > Polynoidae > Lepidonotus > Lepidonotus clava. The sequence continues at coordinate 47,435,283 of OW387146.1, read as the reverse complement.
GGTGATGGTGGGTAGTGACAGGCAATGGTGAATAGTGGCAGGTAAGGATGGGGACATATGAGGTAGTGACATATGAGGATTGGCAGTTGCAGATGAGGGTGGGTAGAGACAGGTGAGGGTGGATAGTGGCAGGCCAGGATGGGTAGTGACAGGTTAGGATATGTAGTGACATATAAGGATTTATGTTATATATCAATGCCAAAATACATTACAAATACCAACCGAACAAAGCCAGGCCATATTTTCGTCATATCGGCACACTAGGCAGTATGTCTTTGTACAGCCCACCCTTCTCCGCCGTCTGCGGTCGCCGTCTTGGATTTTTGGCTGAAGCTTGTTACCGACGAGACGAGCAAGGAGGCCTTGGGGCATTCCGGTTGCCATCGTCACAAATCGGCGAGCTTCGGCGACACATTTGGAATATTTTAGGCGGTTATTTTACTATATCGATATCTAATTATTTCATTTTAAGCCTAATCTACACATATTTGATCAAGAAGAGACCGATTTAAGCAGTTAGGTAGAAGATGAAAAAAAAAAGCATCCGGCGGCCAGTCTGATTGAAATGCTCGGAGGAGGAGGATGTCGCTCACCGATCACGGTAAGAATGCAATTTTGATCAATTATATTGAAAATATTTGTGACCCGATCTGACATAATGAGTCGCAAGTCGTGGAGATACGAATTTGAGTTAGTAAGATATGTTCCTCACCTCAAAAAGAGCTTCATTTTGATACCAAGATTGTGTTTGTACGATGATTAGGGCCAAAGTTAGGTTTTTCCCTATACGCGGTAGGCTGGAAACTTGATTCTGAGAAAAACGTGTTTGAAGTTTTTATGTGCGGTTTTGGTTACACTTGGTCGGAATTCCTTGGATACCACTAAAAGTCTATCTCCCACCAACTTGAGACTTGGAATATACATTCTAGACTAGTTGAACTACAAAATACTCTGAAATCATGCTTTAGAAATGGAAACTTTAATCATGCCGGCCTTGTAAAGATAGAGTACAATTCCTGTAAATCTGCACCTGAAAATGAAAAACTGAAGCAAGAGGGCAAGCTCAAACAGTCACAATACCTGTTCTAGAAGGCTGAATTGAAGTCACAACGACTTGTAAAGAGTCTATGGGAATGTTCATGTGTATTTCAGCCTGTTTTGCCATAAATAATAAGTATCATAGTTCCAGGTAAGTTGGATAAAAGTTCCATAAAGTTGAAAGATCACAAAACGTCTTTGTCAGTAAACTGTGAGTCTAAAACAACTCAGAAGGCACAAAAGTACCAATAAAATATTAAAATTTGAACTATATACAGGTATTCTAGTCTATGATTTTAGTTGCTAGAGGATGTAGACCGACCACGCCCCCGCCCCCGACTTTGGCTGCATTTACGTTTGGGTGGGGGAGTGATCTCTGGGGAAGTGTCTGAGTCTGAGTCTGTTTCCATTTCACGTTGCATTTGGGCTGCTGTCTCTGTGTCTGAGTCATCAGAGCCAGAGTCAGGGGTTTTTCCTCGACCCCGACCGCAACCTCGACCCCGACCTCGACCCCGACCTCGCCCCCGACCTCGGCCTCGCCCCCGACCTCGCCCCCTTCCTCTACCACGTCCCTGTCCTCGTGCCTCCTCCTCCTCCTCCTCCTCCTCCTCCCCTGCATCTCCACCTCCACCTGCTCCTGAGGGCCCTGGACCTTGATCTGGCGATGGGTCCCGCCGCCTTGGTGCCTCTGCTGCAGGCTCAGGTTCCGTGGGCTTGGGGCACGTAATGTCTTTGGTTTCCTCTGTGCAGAAGTCTCTGATGTTTTTGAAGAGGTACCACTGCTGACGAAGGGGAAGCCCAGGGGAAGGTGTGACCGGTGGTAGGACCTTTGGGACGGCTCCAGGGTCCACAGTGAGCACATCCACTTCCTCCGGCTCAGAGTCAATGTACTGTCGGACGGTTACCTTCCCGGGGCATTTTGATGAGAAGATAAAGTGGTGATACTGCTTGATCCCTTTTCTTGGCCGGGTGAACGGGGTCAGGAAGGCTTGCCAGTTATAGGTTGGGACAAAGACGGCCCCATCTTCTGACCCACACAGCTGAGGGATGTTGACTTCTTTTTGGGTGCTGTCCCGGACCGTCTGAGCCAGATCAGCAAGGCAGGACACCTCGGCACGGCGGAACCGCTGCTTGAGGAGACCGAAGCACCAGTCGGGGGCAAACTTGGTGTGGCTGGTTATGAGAAAGTTCAAAGTGATCTGCTTATGCAGACCATTCAGGACCCGCCACATGAGATAGCCAATCACGTACTTGTTCTTGTTTTGCCCACTGCAGTTGTCACAGTGGAGGTCAAGGAGGCGTTCACCGAGGGAGTAGGTGGCAAAGTAGTGGTGGAGGTAGGAGATGACAGCGTTTAAACCCTTACTGCGGCAGTGGGACTCATCAATAAGATAGTTTACTTGACGGGGAATGGCTTCAGCACACACGCCAAAGATGCCTACTTTGCGTGGGACGAGGAAGTAGAGGGGCCCTGGCTGCATGGGGGAGGAGGGGAGGTGGACCTGCTGTGCGTAGTCGAAAGATACATGCACCCAGATGTCAGAGGAACAGGGAGTGTGTGGCCTGAGTGCCGGGCGGCCTGCCTCGGCATACGCCTGCTTGGCAGTGGTAGTCAGTTCCTGGTAGAACTCCCATTCCTTGGCCACCACATCCAGGTGCTTCTGCTGCTTCTTTAACTTTGCCTGCTTAACTACTTCGGGGAGGTTAGAGGAGTAGGAGATGTCACGGTTGTTCCTCTGACACTCCCAGCACAGGTCAGTCATGGGGCGAGAAAACACAATACGGGGTAGCAACTGGCACCAGAGGTTACGGAAGGTGGTGACGGCAACCTGACGGTGGGCGTCCCCGATGGCCTGTAGATAAAGTTTATGCACATCTACCTTCCTTGTGCTGGAGGGGAGGAGGAGGATGTCGTCGCGTTTGTGCGTGGAGACTCGGCCGGGGAGGACGAGGGCATAGGTTTCGGCGTAGGAGTTGATGAAGTCGACCACACGGCAGATGTCTGCGAGGTCGAGGGAGTGGGTGTTGGCCTTGCGTCCGCCTGACTTCTTAGTACGGGGTACGACCCCGTTCTCCCGATACCACTGGCTGAGGGCGGTCATCTTGTCGATACTGCAGCGGAAAAACAAGAACACACAACTTACAATTGGAAATGGAATAATGTTGGACATGGCAGGTTCAGTTACATAAAAATAATGTTTGGTTACATAAAATATTATGCACATGTTAATAAGTTACAGCAGGACACAGGTTTAGGAACTACTTAGACAGAGAATGTTAGCTGCAGAGATGAATAATTACCTGTAGAGAAAGAGCAGGGTGTCCCGGCAGACCTTCCTGACCCCGACGGTGAAGTGGCTCCGTTGGTGCTGCCTGGCACCCTTGCCCTTTTTCCCCTTCTTCCAGGTCGTGTGCCGAGGTGTCAGTACAGGCACTTGTAACGCCCAACAGGAGCATGTCCTTCTCCCCTGGAATGGAAATCCGACACAGAACTTTAGTGATGTACGAGCGACCGACTTTGTGAAAAAAAAAAAGTTTAAGAAAGTTTAAGAACATTACTCTCGGCCGGGTCTACCCCAAGTTCACTGAGGTTACTTGGCCTAAAATCTTATGTCAATGCCACAGAGGAAAAGTTACAGCCTCCAGGTGGTCATACAGGTATTATAGATGACAAACTATCTTTAAAGCAGTCAAGCGAAACAAAACAAAAGCACGTGGGGAGGCCGATCAAGATCTTCTGTGCTACACGATTACAAAAAGGAGAAATATTTCGTAGTTTAGAGAAGATTCGGAAGATCCCTAAATTTGCAAATGTAACTCTGTCCAATGATCTGGATGACGATAAGATGATGGTCCGTAAAGAAGTACATGCAATTTATGTAGCTTCAAAGAAATTGGAGGGTGTGCAACCAAGGATGATGGGTGATCGTATACAAATAGATGGCAAAATATACGAGAGAGAAGACTTTGAAGGTAACCTTCCACATAACCTGAAGCTTGAGGCGGCTAGTACCGTGGTGACAAAAGCAGGTGTTGCTTTTCAGGGACATGGCTCTCCCCTTAGTAGCCTATACAAATGTAAAATTGAGCAGGATAACAAAGTTTTTAACTGCGTGGAACAGATGGGGGTGGACATGAAAGCTATTCACTGCGGAGACTTTGTTGCCTCGGCAAGAGTGCTGTGTGAAACAAATCCATATAGGATAATGGCCATAAGTAGAGCCATTACGGCCACTGAGGAATGGAAAGAAATCGAGGTGAACATTTTCAAGGACTGTCACAGGAAAAAATTCGAGCAAAACACAAAACTTAAACAAAATCTGTTAAACTGTAAGGCCAAGAGATTTTACGAGGCTACTTTCAACGTGACATACGGCACCGGTTTCAACCTGGAACATGCAGCAGAAAATGCAGGGAAAGAACGGAAAGGATATCGGAATGAACTGGGACATATAATCGAGGAGCTGAAGGAGGAATTCCTACAGGAACAAGCCAACTCAAATCAATAATTCACAAGTGAGACTGTTCTTATTAATACTACGTGGTGAACTTTGGTCTTGACCGACTTGTGGGGATATAGTCTGCACCGCCATATATTGTATAGCTATTTTATGGAAATCACAATACTGAACTAACATTGAAGGCCTATGCAGGTAGTGTGATAGAACGAGTGGTATCAAAAGGGAATATTGAACTATGGCTGGACAGACGTAAACAATTTTACTAGTGGGCGTTAACGACCTAATTATTTATATAGGACAATGAAAGGTTATACCTAGACTTGCTGATTAGGATAGTTTGGTTGTTGATATGGTGCGCCAGTTCCATATGGCCTATGACAAACGATTAGTTTTAAGCAAGAATGTAATTATTGTTTATTTTAAAGTTCTGGATGTAGAACTTTGACAAAGATAGGACGTATCTAGAATGAACAAAAATGTGTTGAACAGCTGAAGTTGATAATGAAATATGTACGTGATATGCATTATGTTCTAGCTGAGGGTGCAGTGGTATACACGTCACTAATGTCAATAGTGGCCTTAGGTACTATTCTCATCCTACTTACTATTAATTTAGCAATTTGAAAAAAAAGGGATGTTACCATTTCTTTACCTGATACCAAAAATCATGACCGTTATAAATTTAGGATGGGTAGGGGCGTTCTTTTCAGAATTTTTTTTTTTCATTATTCTTTAGACAAATTTTCGTCATGTCCTTTTCAGACAGGGTAGCAGTTACTGCATGATGTCTTTGTATATGTATATATTTATGTGTACGGATTTATGTTGGTGTCATCATCTTCTAATATTCTTGTCTATTATGCTTCTCCACGCAAAGTTATCATGTGATTCGACCTATACAGGTGAGGAATATGGATGATAATACTAAAATGTTTAATCCCACAAAAAATAGAGGTATTCATATTGGTCATCTAAATTTACAGAGTTATAACAAAAAAATGATTTTGTTAAAATACAGATACGGGAGATGAAATTTGATGTGTTTACATTCAGTGAATCTTGGCTGAATAATTATATTCCGAATTCATTGATTGATATTGATGGTTATAATTTACTAAGGATGGGTAGATCATGGGGACACAATGGAGCAGGAGAATATAAACGAGGTGGAGGTGTAGGTCTATATATACATGAAAATTATAATTTCACAAATGAAACTTTTCAGCATTTATCAATGAGTACAGAAAATATTGAATGTTTATGGACTAAAATAATTATGGAGAATGCAAAGTATATTGTAATAGGCGTGTTATATTGACCCCCAAATGGTAACATTTCCCAATTTTGTGATACTTTGGTCAATATGTATGAAGAAATCAAAAGTATTTCAAATAGTGATGTTTTTATTACAGGAGATTTTAACATCAACTACTTAGATAAGAAATGTAACTCTACGAGAAAACTACTTGATTTTGAATTATTAACAAGGTTAAAGCAATATATAAATGAACCTACCCGAGGTCAAAATTGTATTGACTTGATGTTCTCTGACTCAGACCAGGTTAGTGAATCAGGAGTACTGAATATAAATATCAGTGACCATGATATGATTTATATAACTAAAAAGAAAGAAAAGACCAAAAAAGAATTTATACCGTTTTTTGGAAGATCTTATAGATATTATGATAAAGAAGCATTTCAGAACGACTTGATTGAGGTGAGAAATAATGTTAAGAATACAATAAGAAATGCAAAGAGAAATTTTATACAAGAGGAAATTGAAAATAACCGGGACCATACCAAGAAATTTTGGGAAAAAATAAATACTTTATTACCAAATAAACAAAAAGGAAATACAATACAACTTATTGATAAAAGGACTCATGAAATAATTGAACCAGATATGGTACCAGATTTTATCAATGACTTCTTTGCCTCAGTAGGACCCAGGTTAGTTAAGGATTTTACTGAGAGATGGGTTGACGAACTACCAGAGCAAATAGGTTATAACATGGATGAAATTCATGTTCATGAAGAAATAATGGAAAAATTTGTTAAGGATATAGATATAAACAAAGCATCATCTGTTGAAAATTTGTCATCCAGAATTTTGAAGGATGCTTTCATTGTTATGATTCCACAACTTGCACACTTATATACTTTATCATTTGATTAATGTAAATTTCCTGACAGCTGGAAGATTGCAAATGTGGTTCCCTTAAAAAAAGGAGGTGATCAATCAGAGGTTAACAACTTGAGACCTGTCTCGCTGCTGCCTCTTTCTGGTAAGATTGCAGAAAGAATCGCACACACCCAGATCGTGAAATACTTAGAGGATCATCAACCATTAAATTCTAAACAAGGGGTCTTTAGAAAAGGAAGATCTACTACAACGACAGTTGCAGACTTCACAGATGAAATACTAATGGGAATAAATGAAAATAAGCTGACAATGGGATGTTTTATAGATTTACGGAAGGCTTTTGATACCATTAACCATGAAATACTTTTTAAAAAGTTAGGACATTTTGGCCTACATCAAAAAACAATAAATTGGACCCAAAATCATATAGCAAACAGAAAACAGAAATGTACGGTGAATGGCAGAACCTCTAAAGTGTCTTATATTAGTTGTGGCGTTCCACAGGGGTCCATTATGGGTCCTTTATTATTTCTGCTATATATAAATGACATTGATAGAAGCTTGGGCGGTTCTGGTGTTTACCTGTATGCAGATGATATGGTGGTCTTCTCAACAAACAGGAAGGAGGAAATAGCGCATGGACATGTCTCTAGGGATCTGAATGTATTATACAGATGGTGTAATATGAATCAGATGACTATTGATACTTGTAAAACTAAAATGATGTGCTTTGGCAGTAGAAATATGCTCAAAAAATGTGAAAAACCAGATGTTATCATTGGGGCTGATAAGCTACAGTATGTGAATACTTTTAATTATCTAGGAATAAGCCTTGAGGGAAATTTGTCATTTGAGTCTCATGCAGCTGAGACAATAAGAATGGTCACTCACAAAATTTATTTGCTATCAAAAATAAGACAATATGTTTCCACAAATCAGGCAATAATGATATACAAGAGTAAGATTGTACCTTACTTTTGACTATGGTGATATTTTTCATATGAATATTGTGTCAATGACAACTAGGTTATGTTGTAGCAGGTCTTTTATTAGATTAACATACCCAGGTGGCCACCTGGAACATACATAAAGGTATACATTAGAAGGTAATATATATATAAATCTCAGACATCTTCCCCGTCAACGGACAATCAAAAGATAGACGTCTATAGAAGACCTGACAAAGCACATCTTTATATACCTAGTCTTACTACTGGTTTTGACACTCTTGAAGACCTTCTAGGTATGAATGGAGATGAGACTATTAGTTGAGGAGATCTTTCAGGAACAGAAAGAGAAGTGACAGAAGCCTTTTCTACATTCATGGCCTCACCATTCTTGACATTTTCAGCATTTGAGTCAATCACCCCATCTATATCATCTGCATCATCCATTTGGTCATCAGACCTTACAAACTGTTCTGATGTTCTCAGTAGATCCCGCCTGTTTCTTCTCAACACTGCTCCATTTTCAGTTCTTACTTTGTATGACCTTGGGGCCACTTCTTTTAACACCTGAGCATGCTTGCTCCATGTACCCTTTTCATCTTGCAGTCTTACTGTGTCATTTACTTGTAGTCTAGGCAAATCTCTGGCATGTTCATTGTATGCTACTTCTTGACGTAACCGACTCTCGTTAATAGCTTTGTTCCCTGAGTCTACCATTTTGTGAACATGCGGAAGTCTACTACGCAACTTTCTACCCATAAGCTTCTCTGCTGGAGAGGAACCATCAGACTTTGGCGCCTGTCTATAAGCTAGTAGTGCTAAGTATGGATCATCACCTGACTCTTTTGCCTTATTGAGAAGACTTTTTACAATTCCAACACCTCTTTCTGCTTTTCCATTACTTTGGGGATAATATGGGCTTGAAGTTCTATGTTGGAACCCATATTCACTCGCAAACCTTTTGAAAGCTTCTGAACTATATTGAGGACCATTGTCACTGATTACAACTTTAGGCACACCATGTCTGGAAAAGATACTTTTCATGTTTAAGATTACATTCTCAGCTGACGTGCTTGGTAGTATGGCAATCTCTGGATAATTCGAGTGATAATCTATAACCAACAAGTAGTCATGGTTGTTCCAATGGAACAGATCTGTCCCCACATACTCCCATGGTCCTGCATTCAACTTCTCTGCCTCTACATACATTTTTTCTTTGCTCTGGGAAACTTTATACTTTAGACATGCTTGACAATTTTGTGTCTTAACCTCAATGTCTCTATTCATGTTAGGCCAAAACATAACATCTCTTGCCAACCTTTTCTGTTTGTCTACTCCTAGATGTCCTGCATGAACATACTCCAGCATTTCTTTACGCATGCTACTAGGGATAACAGTCCTGTTTCCTCTCACTAGAAGTCTATTTATCAAACAGATCTAGAGCTCATCTTTAAATGTGCTATATGCTGGACATTCTCCATTTTTCCAGCCATTAGCGATACACCTTTTAACTGCTTCTAGGACTCCGTCCCTTTCAGTTTCTTTAGCTATTCGCTCTAAGTACTCTTCTGATACTGGGAAAGACTGATAGACCATGTTTACCTGTGCATTTATTTCTGCACCCAGTACATTATCAACCTTTTCTGTGACCTTGGCTCTAGACAGTGTGTCTGCAAATTACAGGAATTTACCTGGAGTCCAAGTGAGTTGTACACTATATCTCTGCAACTTTAGCATTAACCTTTGGATTCTGGGAGACATATCATTGAGAGAATTGTTTGACAGTGCAATCAGGGGTTTATGATCAGTTTCTAGCTCTACATTGGGTAACCCATAAATGAAGTGGTGAAACTTTGTACAACCATACACTAAGCCGAGACACTCTTTTTCAATTTGTGCGTACCTTTTTTCACTATCTGTCAGTGACCTTGCAGCATATGCTACTGGCCTCCATTCTCCATTTTCTTTTTGAAGCAACACAGCTCCAAGACCATCTTTTGAAGAATCAGTGGACACTTTGGTTGGAAGGGCTGGGTTGTAGAACCTAAGCACTGGTGATGAGGTTAAAATACCTTTCATGTTTTCCCACTCACAATCATGTTCAGGGCCCCACACCCATGTATTCTTACTGCTAAGCAGTGATCTGATATGGGCACATTTACTTGCAAGGTTTGGGATAAATTTGCCAACATAATTTATACAACCCAAGGCTCTTTGCACGTCTTCTTTACACTCTGGTTTTTTCATCCCCAGTATTGCTTCTACCTTGTCCTCTGCCGGACTGATTCCTTCACATGACAGCTTGTCTCCTATAAAGCTAATCTCAGACTTTTTGATTTAACATTTTGACCAGTTCATGTGCAAATTGTACTTTTCTATTCTCTCTCTGACCTCTTGCAGACGGCTGTCATGTTCCTTTTCTGTTGTGCCCCACACGAGTATGTCATCCATGTACACACGTGATCCTTCTATATCACCAAACATTACCTCCATGTATTTGTGGAACACTTCAGGGGCTGAACAAAGGCCATAAGGTAGCCTGTCATATGAGTACCTACCAAATGGTGTGTTAAAACAGGTCAATTTCTTTGACTCTTCACTGAGCTTAACCTGCCAAAATGCCTGAGATGCATCAAGTTTGGAAAAGTACTTTGCCCCTTGTATATATGAAAAGATTTCTTGTCTAGTAGGTAGTTGTTGACGCTCTCTTTTGATTGCCTTATTAAGGTCTTTAGGATCAATGCACAATCTAATATCACCATTTGGTTTGTTCACAACAACTATTTCATTTACCCATTCACATGGTTCATCTTGTTTGTGAATAACCCCTAGGTTTTCCATTCTCTCTAGCTCTTTTTTCAGAGGTTCTCTTACTGCCACTGGAACCCTTCTAGCTGCTCTAATTACTGGCACAGCATCTTCTTTCACTTCAATATTGTACACAAACGGTAAAGACGATAGCTCACTTCTTTCCTCTGGCAGAGTACACTGCCCTACATCTTTTACAGTTACTTCTTCGTTATCTTCTTTCACAGCAAGTATTCTTTTAACTAGACCAAGATTTTCACATGACGTGGCGCCAAGAAGGCTTGAACCATTCTCTACAACAACAAATCTAATGACTGAGCATTTTCCTTCAACCTCAACTTTTAACATACATGCACCTTTGACCTGAATCTCATCATTTGTATATCCAGTGAGGCGAACATTCGTTGAATTTAACTTTGGTCTGGGGGTCAGTCCATAGTAATCCTTTTCATTGAGTAGGTTAGCACCTGCTTCAGTGTCCAGCTAGACATGTACAGTTGAATTTCCTGCTTTAAGAGGGTAAATCCAGCGACAACCTTTGCTGATCTTGACCTCTTTGACCTCTTGAGTCTTTACTTGCCCAATGAAGATATCAGTCTCTTGGTTTTCTGCTGGTGCTTCTTCATTTACAACATTTACTCTTGTTTTGCACAGGTGGGTGTAATGGCCTCTGAAGGAGCACTTGGCACATCGAAACCTATAGGCTGGGCAGCGCCTAGGCAAGTGCTTATTTCCACACCTCCCACAGTCAAATTCACCACCTGTGTCACTTGTGTTTGGCTTGGCAGAGTCTCTGGAGGCATCTCTAGGTGCTTGTACTCTGTTTGCCATCCAGTCTTTGTACTGTTGTACTGCTTCGATTTGTTGACAAAGTTTACAGTTTCTGTTTCCACCGAGTTTAGTACCTTTATCTGTTTCTGAGCCGTTTCAGCAGCTTTACACATCGCTATGGCAGTATCCAGAGTGAGGCCAGGATCCCTTAACATCTTTTCTTTTAGGCGACGGTCTCTTATACCGACTACTAATCGGTCCCTGATCATTGAGTTCAACAGTGCTCCAAACTCACACGTGGCTGCTTTTAGGCGAAGTGATGTCACAAAACTGTCTATACTTTCACCTTCTCCTTGTTCAAGGATATTAAACGTGTATCGTTCATAAACTGTATCTTTCCTTGGAACACAGTATGCCTCGAACTTGCGTAGAACCACATCATAATTATCTGGCGATTCTGCTGGCACATTCCCAACAGCTGGTGCATATGTGAATGTGTTGTAGACATCTTGGGCTTCTTGGCCTGCAACTGTTAGTAGGATGGCTACTTTCCTCGCACTCGCATCATCTGGTACATTGATAGCCAGCAGATACCACTTCATTTGTTTCTTGAACCTTTCCCAGTTGTCTGCAACATTTCCTTCCTTCAGTCTCAGGGGCTCGGGCGCCTTGATCGAATCCATTTTTTGCTTTTAATCCGCACGATTCGTAATTACTCCTGGTACCATGTGTCAATGACATCTAGGTTATGTTGTAGCAGGTCTTTTATTAGAGTAACATACCCAGGTGGCCACCTGGAACATACATAAAGGTATACATTAGAAGGTAATATATATATAAATCTCAGACAAATATCACTACTAAAACGAGGGATAAACTGCAGAAGATGCAAAATAGGGCATTACGAATCTGTCTTAAAGAAAATAATAGATGTAATGTGCTAAGAATGCATCATGACTGTGATACTAATCTTTTAGTAGACAGAAGAGAGTCGCATCTTGTAAAATTTGCATACAATAGAACAAGGTCGGAATTTTATGAACATATTGCAAACAGAGAATTACGTAGATATAATGCACCTATATTACAAGAATACATATCAAATAATAAAACATTTGAGAGAAGTATCATTTATCAAAGTGCCTTATACTGGAATGTGCTGACTGTAGCAGAGAGAGGTATTCCAACATATGATAGTTTTAAAAGTGCTGAAAAAAGAAAATTGAAAATGAAGATTCAAAATCTAATTTGAACTGAATCTTTTATTTGTGATCCTGTAGTATGTGATTGTTGGAAACTGTTTGTGAGGATTTCTTAATTTAAATTTATGTCTGGTATATATTGATAATATGATTTATGTAAACCATCTATCTTCCTCCGAAACTAATGGTCGATATACTGTCACTTGTATATGAGGACTACTGGCGTTGGATTTAACTATATGTAAATATTATTTAGTAATTGTTCATATTTGTATCACCACTGTCTGTGTTGCTTGTATAACATAGGGTTGATTATAAATTGATATGCTGGATGTCAACGAGAACAGGCTGTCTAGCCTAATTGTATAAAATCCAGGGTAAATAAAAGATCTAAAAAAAAAAAATTTAAGACGCTTAATAGCATGGTTATTGGCCCCACCTGGAGTCAGCTTGGTGACCTCCTGCCGTTTGTCCAGACGCTCCGCCATTGAGAACTGGACAGAACATGGGCCGTTGTTGTGGTAGTTACACGAGCACCTAAACATGACGAAAGTCGACATTAATGTCAAAGATATGTGAGGGCACCCCTATAGATTGAATTAGGTTCATTAGATGGCCGCTATGAACTTTTAATTAGGCCTGAGAGAGCAGAACGGTCAAGGCCGTCAATCGTTCAAGTGCGAGACGCCATTAAGTAGGTCACGGCGGCATACTTTCAGTAATTGTCCATTTTGAACATAAAGACAGATAGAAACATGAAAATAATTACGGTATATCTTAGAAAACATGTTTGGGCAACTTCTGATGGCTGGACAGGTCTAACGGTTTGGTATTTATAGGAATTTTCAAACGACACAACTTGGGCAATTTTGATCGCAAGTCGCAAACAAGCATGGCCTACCTAAATTTCTGGCAACTGTCAGTCTCCTCCTGCAGCAGTTGGTCCGTCGGATCAGTGATAACCAGGGGCTCATCCTCATCCTCCAGTGGATCCTCAGGCCCCTCCAAATCCTCTATGTCCTTTTCAGACAGGGTAGCATCCTCCTCCCCCTCCAATAAGTCCCCATCGTCCTCAGCAAAGACGAAGTAATCCTCCACGAGTTCTCGCCATTGATTGTCGTTGGCGCTGCCATGAAGATTAGTCTGAACAATTGTATTTAGCACTGCTGCCACAGCCTCCTCACGCTCCTTGGGGGTAGCCATCGAATCCTAACAATCTTGGGATCCAAACTGCACTTGCAGTTCAAACAATAACACGCTAATTAACACGTTAGGCCTCATTGAACGCCCACCTGCTTCTGTCGGTCGGACCTTTAAATTTCACAAACAGTGGCGCTTCCAGCACACCGAGGGCGTCTCAGCCAATCAGAGCGCTCGGATCGCAACACGTGACCTCCTTGACGACGATTGTTTAGGGCGACGGCTTTCACGATCCGCCTTCTGATTGGTCCATCCCCGTCCCTATTCAAAATCCGATGATGCGATTGGCTAGAGGAGGTCCCGCGCATTTCAGCGGTACCAAAAGTTCTCGGGTTGTCGACTCCTAAAAGCGGCTCGCAAGACGGCAAAGTTGATAAAAAACTCACAGAAGCAGAAGAACGTCTTTGGGGGCCATTATAGCACACTTAGAATATTAATTTCATCAAAATATTTTGGGAAATGATAGTCCTGATATAAAAGATTAAGAAAATGCAAAAAGTCATTTTCGATGGTAGGGCCGATTTCCGACTTCAGAGGCCCATATCTCAGTTTGACCACGCGCGACTTGCGACTCATTTTGTCGGATCGGGTCACATTTTGTATCTGATGGCATCTAGACCTAATCTATTTTATTGCCGGAATCTTAGGGAACACTTAGATATACATTTTTTGTGGAAGAAAGGCATATTTGTCGAGAATTCTTAAGTTTTAATTTCAGAAATTTCAAATCTTTTTGAATCTTCGCTTTGTCTTTGCGGGGCAAATTCGCCAGTGAAAAAGGAGTCTGTAAGGTTCCAATTGGACAGTAGTAAGGCTCCATATGAACTGTAAGGTTACCAACGTTTAAATACAACTTTAATTCAAAAAGTCCATGGATTTTCTGCCAAGTCTTCATCCTTATATCTTGATCTTTACGTTGAATGTGCATCCACTGATATTAGTTCCAGAAAAAAGGCCTCTCAACTTATTTTCTGCTCTTTGGGCTGCTGGAGGGGCGACGGGGGTGACGGGGGCGGCGGTGGGCGGTCGGGGTACAGGAAGGGCGGTCTCCCCTTCCATAGGTTCATCCCTGTCCTCCTCCTGTATGGCAATGGCCTGGAAAATACAATTAATATTATTTTTATTATTTTGAAATATTATTTATTCACTTATTTCTACAGTTTACTGCTTAAAAATTATTTTCTTACCATTCCATGGTCTTTGACTGGCTCCTGCACCTGATACGGACGTTTGGGCGATGGAGGGGCAGCACCCAGGACAGCGGCCGGTCTTTTGCGGGCAGCTGATGGAGGAGCACCCAGGGGGGCCGAGGGCGGTGGCCAGGCGGCTGAGGGTGGTGGCCGTGCTGACCCAGGGCATCCGAGGGCGGTGACCGGGCAGCTGAGGCGGCTGCAGGCAGCGACTGCAAGGCGGCTAAGGGCGGCTGGATGTTCTCCCACTGCTGTCCAGGCAGGCAGCACTGCAATCATGGATTAATATGATTATTCAACGCTGGATGTGCTTGATTACCATGGATTATATTGTGGAAGCTGTTCTTTTTCCTGCTTTTTATTTTTTTACATTTTTATATTTCCATTGGAGACTGGAATTTATTTTTGTATCTGCTTCTCATTTTTTTTAGTTCTCCTCTGGAGAGGGGACAGTCACACATAATATGGATTAGCCCCATGGACTAGGAGAAGGCTGCCTGCCTTACGAACTGTACTCAACTGTGAAAGGGCAATGTTGGCAGAAGGTAGGTATGTTGTTATATCCTGGTTACTTGTGATATTGTACATTGCCTTCTGCTGGGTGGCTGAGGCAGTGCTGTACCCAAACACACTCTGTATGTTAGTATGCCCTGACAGCTGGGCAACTATGACTGGGGGGACGTTTGCCTGCATGAGCTTGATAATACAGGTCCTCCTGGTGGGATGGTTTGTGTAATTGCCTTCCATACCTGCCTTGTTAGCCAGTTCTTTCAATATTTTGCCCAGTTCATTCTTTCCCATGGCCTGGCGCTGATACCAGCATTGGGAATGGGGGGCCCATTTTTCATTTACTACCAAATAAAAAGGGGCGTCCTCCTCCAACATATCATATGGCCTGTGTTTTTTGTTCTCTCTGTACAAATGGATGGGGCACCTTTCTGGCCTGGATAGGTTGGGCCACAGCTTAGGCAAGAATTTCCTGGCCTTCCCCCCAAGTTGCCTTGTCTTGGTTGTCCTTTCATAGAACTCCATATACTCCCCATGTACGTTGGACTTCAGCTGGAGGTCCCCTAACCTCATCTGTCTGGCCTCCTGCCTTCCCCTGCAGCCCAGGGACTTGTTGCAGAGGAACCACAGTGTGTTCCTGAGGGTCCTGGGGGAGTGGGAGCCAAGTATGCCCTTGTCCCAGAGGTGCTCCTCGTCCTCAGGTTCCAATCCTTCAGCCTGAAAGTAAAAAGAAATATATTTATTTATGACATAAGGCAGTTTGGGAGGGGGGCGTGGCATTTTTTTCATGTTTTAGCTTCACATTAGGCAGTCTGGGAGGGGGGCGTGGCATTTTTTCCATGTTTTAGCTTCACATTAGGCAGTTTGTGAGGGGGGCGTGGCAGTTTTTCCATATATTAGCTTCACTGTAGGCAGTTCAGTACATGGGGAAGGGGGCGTGGCACTTTTGTTTACATTCTGACTTTCTGACATCTCAGGAGGGTGGGGATGGGACATTCAATACTGGGGGGCCCTGGCACTTGAACTTACTTGAATATTAAATGGGGATGTATCGTACGACCCGTACGACCCTCGGGTCGTACGGCAGAATTATTAACGTCGAAAACACTTGAAATACTCACTCTGTTTGGAAAGTTTCCTATTCCCTCTGCCTTGAGTTCCTTTTTCCTACCAGCCAGGGTGTCCCTGGCATTTTTGAAAAGCTCAGAGGTGACTATGTTGTGGCCGTATTTCTGATATTCCAAGGACCTTTTAATTGAGCCGAACATGGAGCTCAATGAGCCAGGCTCGTAGCTCGTACTGTCCTGCTTACGTACATTAATCATGTACAGGCCTATGTACAGGTTCAGCCTGGCTGGTATATGCTTTCAAGTACAGTACAGTCATCGTGGGTGTCCTGAATCCACTTCTGGAAGGCCACGGCCTCCCTTTTTTTTTTTCTGTCTCGGGATTCCGTTTAGACGCAATATAGTCGTCGAGAACGCCCTCAGGGTCGTCCGGGAGTCCCTCAGGGTCGTCCTTGGGTCGTACGTCCACTTCTTGCACATTATTTGGCTGTTGTGGGACGTTTTCCGCGTTAAATAGGTCTGAAATGTCAACTTCAAAAACGGCGCCGTCCGTGTGACTGTCCATTTTGTGGTCGTCTGCTGAGATGCCCAGTGTGACGTCATACGGTCACTTTGTAAGCCAATGAAAAGGGGGGTTACATGCTGCGGGCGGTCCGAACGGGCGTGTGACGTCATACGGTCACTTTGTAAGCCAATGAAAAGGGGGGTTACATGCTTGAGGCAGTCCTTAGGACAGGTACGTTAGCCAATGACTATGGACGTTACTAACGTCCGTAGGCAGACACGTGTACGGGCCACTCTGCTCCGCTCGGGAAAACGGCGTTATTTCTTGAATTACTCAATAATTATGATATATAATATAAGGAAAACATCCCTCGGTCGATCGTACGACCCTGAATACTCGGTGGGACGTCAGGAAAAGTACTGCTCTCGGCCTCGAGCAGTACTTTTCTGACGCCCACCTTGTATTCAGGGTCGTACGATCAACCTCTGTAAGTTTTCCTATAATAATGCATTAGTCCAGATACCTGCACCTTTACCTGGCCCCTGAGGTGGGCGCCTCATTATTTAACGTCCATAAATTCAGCAATGTTTTTGTCATTAGATGGGCCTAATTATTATTTATGGAAGGTTTAAACAAATTCTATTTGTTCAGTTATTCAGTGTAAAAACATGTTTAAAATGTTCTAGAATATGTTGAATTTGTCCCACATTTTCCTGGATTGCCTACCAAAGAAATTTCATGAATCGTCAAATTTAGTACAAAATATTTGTGAAATCTTAATGAATCTTTTGTAAAGGAGCTCCCAAAGAATGAGGGTGAGCAAAATCACATGCCAATATCATTTAATTGTTGACAAATTTCATACTTTCGTGTTGAAAAGTGTGGTCAAACTTCGCTAGCTGCTGACCTAGTTATTTCTGTCTAATTTGTCTGCAGATGTTGAGTCTGGAAATGGTGAACTCGGATTCTGACGAGGAGATTGCCAAGTGTA
This sequence comes from Lepidonotus clava, assembly GCA_936440205.1. Lineage (NCBI taxonomy): Eukaryota > Metazoa > Annelida > Polychaeta > Phyllodocida > Polynoidae > Lepidonotus > Lepidonotus clava. Next base: position 47,417,453 of record OW387146.1, on the reverse strand, counting down.
CAGAGACCATCAACAACTGCCTGAAAATCCTAGGGCAAGGAGTAATTGGTGCTGACAGCCCTTTGGTCAACATGATGTTGAAGGACTCACGTTGCAGGAAGAGGGCAGCCGAGCCCAAGATAACTGGACAAAATGATGAATTTGTACAAACTTAAGCCTTCGGAGGGACATGGCAAATCAGCAGTAATTGTGGTCGACCAAAACACCGCTCAAAAGGACAAACCTAGTACGACTGGTGAGAACTCTAATGCGGATACGGGGTCGCCAGCTTCGTCCAAATTCCGGAGTGGGCATCCCCCTATAAAAATTCCTGGGAAGAAATGTCCACAGGATGCTGCTGTCGAACAAAAGGCCAAGAAAAAAAGAGAGTGACGAAGTTCCACAGGATAACGAACAATGTGATCAAACTAACTCCACTAAAGAAGCTGCATCCAACGAATCTAGCTCCCCTTTACCTAAACTACAGAAGAAGGGGCGTGGACAGGGGAAACCTACAGGATAGGCCAGCACGTCAACACCAACTCATCAACATACCAAAGCCCAACATGAAATACCCACAGAAAAGAAGATGACATGCAGCGCCACCAAGTCCGCCCTACAGGCACCAACATGTAAGAGTTTGAAGCCGGTCTCTTGGTGTAGCTCCAACACTGAAGATGAAGGTCCCCTACTCATGCCATTTTCTCTGCCGAAGAACTGCCTGTCTTCTATGATTCTGGCAGTGAAGACAGGTATGACAAAATAACTACAAATACAAACTAAATTATTTAATCTTATGTTAGTTTAGAACTCACCTAATTATGTAATAACATTTGTATAATTATGTAAAAAAAATATCACTGGCTATAAAGTGTTTAAACAATAAATATATAAATGGCCAAATAACCATATAATTATTATCTGTCAACGCAAAATATCTGCATAAAACACATAAACAAAAAAAAAGGACCACAAATAATTAATTTTCTGTATCCATTTTCAGAAATGCTGTTCTGGTTATTTTTGGAGAGAACACCACTCCTGAGCAGCGTAAAAGCCGAAAGAAGATCTTCAAAAGAATTCAGCTAAATGCTGAATCATGCACCAGCATACATCGTCGCACAAAATATATCTGGAAGGAGATGTGCGACCAAAAGTCAATTACCAAAGATAAGGTGAGTAAGTATCCTTCTATGTCATAATTAATTCAAAACAAGTAAATAAATTATTAATGATAAATCATGAAAAATAACCTATAATTTCTGCTGCTTACTTTGGCCCAATATGATTCATAGATTACTAATTCAGAAAACAAATATCAAATGCTATTGTTCTGCATATGAGAAAAAGTAATTAGTTTTTTAACAGAAACATAAACTTGAGCAGAAGTATGGTGGGACCTCAGCACCGCCAATGCCGGTGGATCAGGGCCTAACAGAGATCGAGGTCTTGTGCTCAGAGTTCTTTCAGAGTAAATGCTCTGGCTATAAGTATAATCTTTTTCTACCAAACAAAAATTTGCATAAAGCATCGTACGCATAAAAGAAAATACTTAGAATGTAAAAGTGACATTGCCATTTTCTTTAAATACATCCATAGACGTACGCCTAATATTTTCTAAACCAAATAATCCTAGGTATGTCCACATACAAGACAGAATTCTTCTCTGAATAAAGAAATCTAATTAAATAAAAGTAAAGTGTCGAAATAATTTTAGGTTAACACTTACGCATTACTTTCAGAAAATAATACTTGAAGGAACAATGTTACGTGCAAAACATACATTAATTGATGTTTTGAATCAATATTGAAGATCAAAGTCTATGAATTGTCATAGTAACACATTCTAAGTAAAAAAAAAATTGTAAAAAGCACCTAATTTCTTATTGTACAAAATTTTGGGAACATACTTTCAATTTTCATTGGGTTTATGTTATTAGATTTGTTAAAGATAATTCTCTTCAAAATTTTGTTAATTCTCACTGTGAATTTGAGAGTCGATGGAAAAAATACAATACACTAGGTCCATTTTTAGGTAAATGTTTATTTATCTCAAACAAGTGGTTAACTAGTATAATGTGAATTGTAATTACATCGTAGGCATAAAATATTTTCACACAAATCATGTTGATTTTAATGTAATTGCAGGTCTAACTTTGTCAGCGACACACATAACTGTCCCCACTGTTACTGCTGAGGAGGCAGAGAGAAATGTAAGAAATTAAAGCATTTGATTAATGAATAAGAAAAAAAACAATAACTCACATGATTAACAATTGTATCTGTGTCTAAATTTTGTATCAATTTGGATGTACAAGCTGAAAATATTAAAATTACTTTTAATAAATCTTTGTGGTACACACATTATTATGTTTTTCAGTATGTGATAGCTGTGTCTTATTTACTAAAAAGCAGTACTGAAATTAGATTCATACATTCTTTGATGCATGAAAACTTTACTGAACACTTGTTGTTGTTATGGGTGTTTACTTATTACTACTACTTTATTATCTGAATAGTCTTGGTTAATCTTCCTTCATCCTTGCTAGCCAAGTGGAAGACTGATCCGCAAGATGGGCGCTCATATCCATAACGTAGGGTGCGACACACCTGAAAGCAGGTTGAGAGTAAAGTTTATAAGTGGATGTATCAATCGCGCTACAATTGCCAGTGTAGTCATATCCTATCTTAATCCTATGTCCGCAAATAACACCGCCTGAAGATCAGTAAATTCCACTCGACTTCATGCGGTCATGCAACAGTATAGTTCCGTTACTAGTCACCAAATGTCACCTATATGGCTATCCAAACCCCCCGAATCCCTAATAGTGCTGCAGCAGAATGCTAAAAAGGGGCTTATTTCTGAGACCACCGATGACCCCAAATTAATGAAGGTTGGCATATATCATCGCGTTCGAGAGGTCCTAAGCTTTTCAAAACTGCCTGATGCCAGACGGAACACGAATTACAAACTTCAAGGTCACAGGTCAAAGGTCACCAAAAAAAGTAAAAATCTAAAAAATATAGCTTTTTTCTTATAACTTCACACTCATGATAGATGGAGCTTCGTTATTTGGAAGATATTTAGCCAATTATGGGGCCTAACTGTGATTTTAATATGCTCAATCTCAAGGTCAAAGTTCATAATGAGCATGAAATGAGGATCTAACCTTTTATCAACTCTTATGAATGTTTTAATATAGCCAATATCAAGCGTTATTATCGAACTGTTTGACAGGGGAGATCATGAGCTTTCTTTTGATACCTCATTTGATATGATGGGGCTTAGGTTTCCATGGTAGCAGAGCTATCATTTGTTACAACTGTAAGGACACAGGTGTATTGAACCCTCTTTTCAGGGCCACCCTGCTCCTACTTATCTAATGCATATGGGAAGCTATACTCGCTTGGCTATGTTTTACTTAGTGATTACATTGGCTGAGGGTCATTGCGACAGACCCTCTTATTTAGCCTTAATGAAATGAACATAAGAATTAAAACAATTAAAACAGGTTTATTACTGAGAGGTTGGGAAGGCCAGTAGAAGACCTTTATCTGTGGTATATGTTACATGAATGGTCACACACAATGATCTCCATAGATTCATATCATCAATTCACTCCATTATTGTATCTGTTATCAATTTTACTCAGAACTTATCATGCTAATAACTATGAACACTGTGGGCTCTCCAACCCACCAGGCCCTCTCACATGCCTACACTTGGTATTCATGATTATACCAATTTTGAGACCTAATATTGCCTAAATGTATAAAAGGGAAAAGAGAGCCCCATCACCAATGGTGTGGGTCTCCTTACCTACCTCATAAAGGGAAAGCCTAGTGAAAGCCTAGCATTGATGACCAACCAATCATTCCTGATATTCAACCAGAAGACACAGAGCCTGATCCTATAGACTGGGTGAACACAGCACTACCAGCTCTGACCAACTCCAGTCCCGGAGTTCCCACTCACCGCTTTCTCAGCCTAAGCCCCAGCAGTGAGTGGTTCCTCCGTACTGAGCCCCGTGCCTCCTGGCTGACCAGTCACCAAGGCCAAGCCCATTAGCCCCCTGTTTCTAATTACATTACTATGGCAGTGAGGGTTACTCCCCTGCCTGGGTGTGGGTACTCCACCTCTTTCCTGTTTTCTATAAGGCCAAACCAATGAATTTATGTTGCATGTGAGCAGACCTGATATGCCAGGCATGTCCCCCTGACATGCCTCTCCAACACAACCAGTTTCGTGGAAAGACATTAAAATAGGTGAAACATACCCAGAAAACCACAATTCTCTTCATAGTAGAGTGGTCATTCTCAAAAAGAGCCTTTATTAAGGAAAAATCCAAACAGAGATATAACAAAGAGATATAACATAAATGTCTCGAATTCAAAGGATGATAGTTTGTCCTGAAAAATGCATTATAGTAAATGGCTGGTTTCCATGGCAACCACCCGAGATAAGGTATTCCGAAATCAATAGTTTTTTTTGACATATCTTCCTTAATATTCAATATAGAAGCACAAATGAGATATCAAAATTAAGCATTCCTAGAGTTCTAAGGGATATAAAGCTGAAATGGGTTGTCTTGGTTACTGTGCTGCCATGGTTACCAAAAATATCTTAGAAATTGACCATAATTTCATTTTATCTTCTGTTCCTGTCATCATAGCAGCCACAAATATGAGTCTAACAAAGCACAACCTATCTATCTCATGAGGACATATATACATGGAATCTTGTGTTGTTGTCCAAACAATAATATGGAATGCAATAAATGAGTGGTTTCCATGGAAACCACTCAAAATTCATGTCTTTTTCCCCAAATTTAACAGTATTTGGGATGTATCTCTCTTAATATACATGATAGAAACACAAATGATACATCATATTGCTGCATTCTGAGAGTTCTATTGGATAAGAAACTAACATTGGTTGTTCCTCTTACTTAGTTGCCATGATAACCAAAAACAACTTCAAAATTGACAATTATTTCAGTTTCCTATGAACATGGCTTTTAAGGTATAACAGAGTAAAATATCTTTCCCAAGTTTACTATAGGTCAGGTTGCAAGGGGATTCTCAGGGATACTTAATTTCTTTTGGTAAAACAGATAGTGTTTACAGGTAGCTTAGTTCGTACTAGTACATTTTCCTTCAAGAACTTCATTTATGATCTTCTTGTCGGACAAGAGATTAAAGTGTGCCTTGCACATAGATTTACAGATTGGTAATTTATATGTTTTTGAAATTACTTAAAGTATACTAAGTACATTTCTTAAGAACATATGAACAAGAAAAGAAAATTGTGAGAATGTTGAGGAGTTACTGATTTATTCAGGAAAGAAATTGATTTTAGGGATCCCCTGATCTCTGAGATTTTCAGTACGCCCCTTGCTATGTCACAACTATGAGAATTCTCACTTGAGATGAGAACTCCCAGATTAATGAATGATTGTAGATGTGTATATTTTACCATTAATAATGGGTCTCATAGGGCCAATAAACATAATCTTTTTTCAGAGGCTATATATTTTTGCTCAATACAAAGGTGTGGGGATTACCTACTAACAGGAGATGGGCTTCCCCAATTACTGTCCATGTGACGTCACATAATTGGGAATTCCAATTAAAAAACAAATAAAATACAAAATCGAATGGCCCCATGCTTACAGTTAAACCTATAGATTTTTCTTGACATGTCCCTTACATTGTCAGAGCATGATTCGGATACCATGTCAAACTAGTTCCATTGAGAAATAGTTATATCTGAATTATGCGGAAATTTCCCTTTTATTTACCTTCAGCAGTTATCAAGGAAATCCTATACTGGTATTCAAATGCAGCTATGATGCACCCAAATTGTGCTAAAGAAACACTTAAGATTACACAAAGATGCCACAAAGATCTCCCTTAGATGTGGCTAATGCCCCTCATATTCCCTGAACATGCCCCTAAAATACCCTCTATCCCTTTACTCCTTTTTTACCATTACCACTATGCACATGAACCATCCCTATAGCCAGCAGAAACTTGTCTGGCTTTTATCAAAACTATGCCACAACATGACTCTCTTTAGCCCCAACCGCCTGTGCAAAAAGTATGTTAATGACAATTTAACCTTTTAGGTCTCAGGGTTTTTATAGCACATAATTGATTTCCATGGAAACTTCCTCAAAATGCATGTTTTTTTTTGCATTTCAAGGTGTCCTGTGTTCCCTAAGATAAAATGATAAAGACATCAGGTCCGTTGCTTTTTGTAAAGGCTATATTACATTACAAGTCGGGTCATGTTCGCGTTGGGTCCCGTTGCCGAAGGTGTCTGACTCACGTTTGTAAAATAAACGCAACACAACGCATGCTAATGCGACCCAACATATGCCAACACCAGCCCCCAATGCTTGCTAAACACGTAGTATAATATAATACACGTTTGGTAGCATTTGGTCCCAATGTAGTGTGATATGCTGTTAAAATGGCCCTAATGCAAATCCTTCGTGTTGGGCAACATTACCCAAGTCGACCAGACACCCAACACGTAGTAAAATTAGGGCTTAAGTGTTTGAACCAGCTTGTATTTGCCTCATTCAGTGAAACGCTGACATTTCTATTGGATTTGTTGTCATAAGAAAAATGTGGAAAAATATGGAAAAATTAACTATTTTTCCAGACAGCTATGGTTAGTATGAGAAGTAATCCCTCAGGCAGGTATGGCCAGATTGGGGTCTACAGGGTCTTTTGGGCCAGATTTGGGTCTACAGGGTCTACAGGGTTAAAATATGAAGTGGAGAACACATTTAATTTAATATTTTATGAGGATTCGAATATCCTTTCATTATCAAGATCTTGAAAAAAAGGATCTTGATCTGCATTAAATTGAGTGGTATAATTAAAAATGAAATGAATTTCCTCCAAAGTTTTAGACCTCTTAGCCTATGTGTTATGCAGTACTGTCTTATTGTGGATCTTTGAGGGATCTGAGGTACATCTTAGATGCATCTATTGGGCATTTTAAGAGATCATTATATAATCCTATGAGGACTGCATCTTATTGACACTTTAGGCACCTCTTAGGTGCATCATTGAGGTGTCTTAGGTACATCTTAGGCAAACACTAGGGGGACATTAGGCACATATTAGATACATGGTTGTGGCATATTAAGCACTTCATAGTTGCTTTTAGGAGGATCTTTGGGGCATTAACGCTTTAGACCCCAAACTTTCTATACATAAATTACAAGATTTCTCCAGGATTTCCATGGATTTCCCTCCAGAATTCCTTAATTTACTTGTACTTAAGCAGACTCAAAACCTAACCAACCGCTATGAATGAATGTTATGGAACTGAGGTTTGAAGCATTAGATAGGAAATTAAATCAGCTTTTAAATGATATATTGGCCAACTTTGTATGTTGAATATTCATTCAAGTGTTCATCTTGGAAAAGTATGGAAAAATAATGGAAAATTTTACATTTTTCCAGGTGGCTACGGCCAGATTAGGGTTAACCCTTTAGACCCCGATCCGGCCACAACTGCCCGAGGGTGTACTCCCCAATCCAGCGGTAGCCATCCAGAAAAATAGGCATTTTTCTGTACTTTTTCCTTATTTTCCCAAAGGGAACACTCTAAAGATTATTCAACATACAAAAATGGCAAATATATTGAAGCTTATTTAAGTCCCTTGCAAATACTCCAAATTAGGTATCAATAATTTTCATTGATAGGGATGGGTCATCCTTTGAAGTTTCTCAGTGACAAGAAATTTAAGGAATTTCCTAGGGAAATCTTGGGGAAATCCAGCAATAAAGGATCTCAATTAGTGGGGTCTAAACGTTAAGGCACATCTTTTGGTCATCTTTGGGACATCTTATGAGCATGATAGGCACATCTTAGAAGCTCCTCAAGTTATCATAGGTGCATCTAAGGTGAATCTTAAGAGTAGTGTACGAGGGTTTTAGGTTCATCTTTGAGGGACCATAGGCTCATCTTATGGAAAGTACTTATGGGAAAGAAACAAAAGGAAAACATAAATTCTAAGAAATTTTGAGGTCACCTTTAGTTTCTATGCCAGCTTGGTAATGAAAACAATCACTTTCAGTCTTCTATGCCATAGAATATTTTGAGCAAATCAATTTGACATGTTATTTGTCTTTCTATCTTCTACATTAAGAAAGTTACAGCCCTAATATTGATGAATTTGAGATAACCTGATTTCGGTTTCCATGGAGTATGCAGGACTATCCAATAGAACATTCAAAGTGCATCAATTTGATGTTTCACTTGTACTTCAATTTTGAAAATTAGGGAAGATATAACAATTTTAGAGTTTATTTTATGAAACACTTATTTTCTAAGGTGGTTGCCAGGGAAGCTAGTCTTTTACTTTATTCCATACTCAAGATATTTCAGTACAAACCCTACATCTACACAATAGAGACTATAGGTCAGTTGGACAAATTACTTAAAACTAGTTTTTCTGGACCATCCTTATTGATCTTAGAATAATTTTTCACATAATGTGCCTACAATATTGAATAATATATTCATTTAAAGCTAAAGTTTTAGGGGTGCAATAGATGATAAGCCTAAATGGAATGTTTTCCTTTTATCAAAGTAAATGGAATCTACTATTCTATAAAAGGTTGCTGAAAATATTGGAAAGTTATGGGTTATAGAAGTATTTCTTAATCATTCCAATTGTTAGTTAAACTTTTTTTTTCAAGAAGGATATGTCATAAGGATTATTTTGACATATTATATACTTTTATAATCAGGGCCAGTATAAAGTTATTCAGTTTTGAATGCTAACAATAAAAGTTCGGAAAACCACCTTTTCTGCCTATTTGCCAGCCATATTGTACCTGTAAATTACACTCCAAAATGCAATTGGGGTTCTATTTTACACATAAAAGTTATATTTTTATATCAAGAAAATTAAATAACTATGATAATCAGATACAAAAAGATGACTTATTTACCTTGTAAAGCTGAAATAAAGAATAAGAAAATATGAATATGAGGTCTGTGAAACAACATCTTTTAGCAAAATGAGTCTAGAAATGCTCTTACAAATTGTTAAAGTAGTCTTCTTTTGAGCATGGAATACCTTTATGTATATATTTTTCTATTTTATTTTAAAGGAAATTTTTACTTTAGCACATCTTCTAAGTGAATTTGATGTGTTATGAGACATTTTACTCTGTTTTACCTTAAAAGCCATGTTCATAGTTGATATGGTAACCGAAATAGAAGGGATTGAAATAATTGTCAATTTTGAAGTTGTTTTTGGTTATCATGGCATCTAAGTAAGAGGAACTACCGATGTTAGTATCTTATCCAATAGAACTCTGAGAATGCATCAATATGATGTATCATTAGTGTTTCTATTATGTATATTAAGAGAGAATTTTGAGTGGTTTCCATGGAAACCACTCATTTATTGCATTCAATATGACAGTTTAGACAAAAACACAAGATTCCATGTATATATATATATATACTCATGATATAGATAGGTTGTGCCTTGTTAGACCTGTATTTGTGGCTGCCATGGTGACAGGAACAGAAGAGAAAATGAAATTACGGTCAATTTCTAAGATATCTTTGGCAACCATGGGAACACAGTAACCAAGACAACCCATTTCAGCTTTCTATCCCTTAGAACTCTAGGCATGCTTAATTTTGATGTCTCATTTGTGCTTCTATCTGAGGGAGATATGTCAGAAAAGCTATTGATTTCGGTATACCTTATCTTGGGTGGTTGCCATGGAAACCAGCCATTTACTATAATGCATTTTTCAGTACAAACTATCATCCTTTGAATTTGAGACATTTATGTTATATCTCTTTGTTATATCTCTATTTGGATTTTTCCTTAATAAAGGCTCTTTTTGAGAATGACCACTCTACTATGAAGAGAATTGTGGTTTTTCTGGGTATGTTTCACCTATTTTAATGTCTTTCAACGAAACTGGTTGTGACAAATGATAGCTCTGTTACCATGGAAACCTAAGCCCCATCATATCAAATGAGGTATCAAAAGAAAGCTCATGATCTTCTCTGTCAAACAGTTCAATAATAACGCTTGATATTAGCTATATTAAAACATTTATAAGAGTTGATTAAAGGTTAGATCCTCATTTCATGCTCATTTTGAACTTTGACCTTGAGATTTATGACCTTGACCTTGGGCAAGGTCACCAATATTAAAATCACAGTTAGGCCCCATAAGTCGCAAAATATTTGCCAAATAACTAAGCTCCATCTATTATGAGTGTGAAGCTATAAAATAAAAGCTATATTTTTCAGATTTTTACTTTTTTTGGTGACCTTTGACCTTCGACCTGTGACCTTGAAGTTTGTAATTCGTGTTCGGTCTGGCATCAGGCAGTTTTGAAAAGCTTAGGACCTCCCAAACACGATGATATATGTCATCCTCTATTAATATTGGGTCAGCGGTGGTCCTGTTTTTAGACTGGTTTGCTGCAGCACTATAAGACTTGTATTGTTCCAAACGTGTATCCACTTGCTCTGCTCTTAACCCTAGATTCCCACCTTTATATATTAGTTTAATTATATATTAATATTTTCTCCAAAGCAGTGCTGCTTACTAGGAGACATAGCCTGTCTGCCATGGCTGAATAGGTATATTACATCTACCAGAAGTCCCCGCCATGTTTACATTACATAGCACGATAATTTTTATAATTTCGAATACCCTTTATAATATATCTTCTACAATCTGGTGACTGTTCCTTCATTTTGTTTACACACTACTTATTACATGCACAAGGTGTTTTACGAACTACCTTTCTGCCTTACTATTTTAACTAAATTGTATAAATAAAAGAAAAAAATATTATTTATTATTTTCAGACACATATGATTTTCTACTACAGTTGTCAACACCACACCACAGTCTTCGGGTGATAAGTTGGACAATGGAAGTGTGCAAAAACTAGGGTCTGACTGGGTACAGAAGAGCGTGACTGTAGAAACACCTACCAATGAAGCGACACAACAGTCCATGTCCTCATCTCTTGCCAAATGTCAACTTAAGTACATGGCGTCGGTGGCTGCAAAAAAGGCGTTCAAGGGTAAGTATGATATTTAAAAAGCTAACGTTCCAAAATATTTTTACATCATTCTAATGTTCATAAAGAAAGACAAAAGGAGTCATTCAAGCAATAATAACTCTAATTGTATTGTAAAAATTGGTGAAGTTCTTTACTGACTTAACTATAAAATAATCAATATAAGTCCATTACTTTGCAAAAGTATTACGGTATAAAAATATATCCCAACATGATTTTTATTTCTTATTCCAACTAACACTGTAAAAAACTTTCATGCTTTCAGATACAAGCACTACCAACGACCATTTGTCATCCATTCTCCAGCTGCCTATTGAATGATGACCTAAACATCAGCTTTGATTACACCCTGGCCGACGTTCCACATGCTAGTTACTACATGAAGGATTCTCAGCCACCTCATGGTCAAGCTAAGAGGCCAGTGTCGGTGGCATTAGGAAGGCCTCAGACTGACAAAAAAGATGAGGAACAGAAAAAACAGCCAGTTTCTGCTGTGGTATGCAAAGATATTGTGCAGGGGACCATGTCAAGCAACGCACCATCTCGTGAGGAGATGGAATCATTGTTGGCGAGCAAAGTAAAGAAACAAAGACAGAAGATGTGTGGCCTTCAAAATGAGTTGACTGGTTGGTAGAGGGAAATGAATAGAAACACAAATGTACCCAATAACCTACAAGAAATAAAAATTGTGATGGAGGTATATTTCAGTCTGATATTAGTAGCATTAATCAAGATGTTCAGGAGATAAAGACTGACGTTGCATCTATGAGAGAAAGTCTGAGTACATGTGAGGGAGAGATAAAGGCAGTGAAAGCTACAATTCTCAACATGCATGTGGACACAACAGCCTTGAAAGCTGAGCAGCACCAGGTTAAATTGCACCACACGAACATAAATAATGCAAACCAATCGTTACATGATGATTTATGGTGTGTGAGGATTGACCTACAAACCATGTACTCAGACATAAATTTAATCAAGAATGACCAGCAGACGTCTGAGGCTATGTTATTTGCTGTCAAGGGCAACATTGTGAATGCTAGTAGTTGTTCCTTGGTTAATTGATAATTGGGGAACTGTTCTTATGATGTTCAATGATATTTATCACTTCTTCTATAAGTGCTAGTCAAGTGGCAGGTAAGTTCACAATATGGGTGCTCATTTCCATAACGCGAACAACGCTTGGCTGAAAGTCAGGTTTATTTCGTGGATCACATAGATGCATACAAAGGCCGATACAATGATGGTTTGATATTCTGAGGTTCACAGTTCCAATTGATGAGGGGCAAGCTTTCTCCTAAGAGTCCACCTGATCTTACTTCCAATCCGCAACACAGTAGTTCTTTCAACAGTCACTAGATGTCGTTTCTACTTGTAGCTATCTAAACCACTTGAATCCTTAAGACTCGTGTTTTCCAAACGGTAATAGTGTTCTCCTATGTACCCTGGTATTGATTTTCCCCGAGCATTGACGCTCGCTGGGAGATGTCTGCTATTGCTCAACAGGTATATTTACACCTACCAGTAGCTCATGTTATATTTATACGATATGGTAATTCATATAATTTGGAATACTTTCTGCTATTCCCTTTCTGTCTCTATACAATTAGTTATATGCGCAAAGTGAATTACTCTCTACCTTTGTGCAATTGAGGCACTTCGAAATGAAGTTTTGGGTGTAAAATCCCAGGTCGACCAAGTCCACAGTCAGATGGTTGGACTACGCACCACTGCTAAGTGCATCAAAAATAGTGTAGAAACCATAAAAGCAGCGATGCTAGTTACTCAGGGGTAGAGGGGAACAGCAACGGTTGAAATAAAAAGTGATGTTGACGATCCTCCAAGTGACGCAGAACTTGTACCTGCAGCAAGCACTACCCAAAGGGAGGAAACAAACCAGAATGTCGAATCTCAGAACACTACAGTTGTGACTTTTAAACCTAGACCCATTGCTTCTAACTACAGTAGGGAGGACAGTGATGATACACGCCCAACAGAAGTTTTAGTAGTAAGCCCACAAGATCAGAGAAGCGGCAATTTATTTGAAGATAATTCAGAGAGGAGGTATTCACCTCCTCCGAATCAAGAACCTGTTGTAACCGATGGGCTTTACTCTTGTCCCCAACCTGCCAGACCAAACATTTCCCATTCAGCCGACCAATCTCAGGACCTACAAGAGCCATCTCTTGATGACCACAACCTGGCACCAGTGACAAATTTTAATACTTAACTGTTCCATGATTTGTTAGATCTTTACCTCTGTTAATTTATCGTTAAAAATAATGAACAGCTGATGTGTTACTATGTTATACAGGTGCGGCACATCGGAAATTTTCCTATTTCCCCTTGTAAGAATGTTTAATTTGAACTGTGTATAATTTATCTTTTAAATACACAACAGGCAGTCTGATACAAAAGATAGGCAACTACATTTCTGGTATATTATGATGTGTACTGATATGAATGGGAGGGTGAAACAGCATTTGTACAATAGAGAACTCTTTATTGTCTTTCACATATTTTATTAGTGGCACGTATAATATCGCAGGTTAAAATTATTTACAGAAGTGAAGCAAGTTCACATGTCTATTCACAAACACGACCACGTCCACTACAGCTACGTCCCCGTCCTCTCTGTGTCTACAGCATAGCTGTACATTAACCTCCATACCGGTGGTAGATGTCGGTGTTCCTTCGCAGTTGACCAGCGTGGTGAGGCCCGTATGTCTCGCTGACCTCTTCAAATGCATTGGGGACATTCTCCGCCTCCATTCTATCATTGTTCTCACAGAAGCATTTAGCTGCTACCTCCTGGATCTTTGTCTCAAAGGCAGGGTTGCGATTCTGGCTGGGTTTCAACCACCCGAGTGAGACAGTCATCTGTAAAAGACAATTTTTAATATTTTTTAAAAATATTTTCAACATGAAAGAGCTTCGGTACGTCTTGGTGATTCCATTATACTCTTCATACAATTTTTTTCACCTATTATATATGGTCGAAAGTAGGTACTTAGTGGGTTACTTAAATATTTCGGCATGAGTAGAATTTGGTTACTGGACGTACCTCCAGCATCCCTTCAGTTGGCCAATGCACCGCTCAATTGAACTTCTTATGGTAACATGTGCGACTTGATACTTTTGTTGGGGTACTTCTAGGTAGCGACAACATGTCACAATGGAAAGGGGTGAGCACTTGTGGGGTCAAAGTGTACCTGTAATAAATGATTGTAGATCGATATACTAATTTCACTTTTTCTAAAAGGAGAAAATGCATGTGTAATAAACAGTACGAACGAATCGAAGATGACATTTTCCTTTTTTAATTTAACAATGTGAAATGTGTTGGTTTGGTCTAAATCTATCTAAAGACAACCAGTCTTGATATTCTTTGCATTTAATGTGAATTACTTACCTGGAGTCACCAAGAAGGAAATAATTCCCAAGGCGATTCCGGTACTTGAGGTGATGACCCAAGTCAGTCTGTTTGAGGACAGATTGGTTGTGGTGACTTTCAGCCATCCCATTCTCTACAAACGCTATGCGCTCATCATGGTCACACGCAAGCTAAAAAAACCAACAGAGTTTGAGGTGGTTTATTTATTACTGGAATGTGTCAAAGGTTTTCATAGTATAACATAGATTCGTGATGACAAAAATAACATGTTGTACAAATACAGTTATATATCATACTACTTTGAATTTTTATTTTTGTAAAGGTAGGGCAGATAGAGAATTGAAGTGATTTGCATGTGAATATAACATGTTAGAGTCGCCTATTATAAAAGTAATCATACACAACTCGACATTTTAGTACAACTTGAAGGTTTGTTCAAAGGGATGTAATGTTACAACTATTTCATGTTTGTACACACCAAGAAGGTCAGGGCATGATAGCCTTTATGGCTAACATAAGCGTGTTTGTTGTGCACTGCCGCTTCACTGGAACTTCCGTGCCATCTATACATGTGACACACTAATGAACATTGTGTTTCTCTGAAATTTGGAAGGCCGCCTCGTGAAGTGCCTGCCCCTAAAAGTAAAACAGTTGTTTAATAAATAAAATGTTTTCCTTAAAGAATTTCACATGTACATATTGTTTGAGTGTGTAAACCTTCAATGTTGTTGTTCGACAAATAATGTCTATGATCTGAAAATAAATGTCACAAATATTTATTATTTTATTATCTAGTGACATAAACAAGTACACTAAATGGGATTAGATGTCAACATTAGTATACCTTAGAGAACTTGACAAATCTATGATAACATGAAACTTGGAATTTTATAAGGGGCCTTCCATTAAGTATGTACGCACCAAGGGGGGGTGGGGGAGTCTGAAAGTTTTGGAATTTTGTGTACGTTCCTATACATATTCAATGCGTATTTTGGCCTAAGGGGGGGTGGGGGGTCTAAAATTTGTGACTTTTTGCGTACGTACTAAATGGAAGGCCCCTAATAGGCGACTCTAACGGGTTATATTCACATCCAAATCACTTCACCTCGAACGTGTCCACAGCTCTTCCAATGCTGGCGTATGTAAAAAAAGAAAGAATTAATTTTTGTTCTAATTTTTATACCATGAATTTTAATCCATGAAATCTTTTAGTTACTATTTTTTTTCAAAAAAACATATTCTTTTAGATTAATTTATTTTCATCAGTGTATATTTCTACATTAAATCATAAACAAAAACTACAAAAATTAATTATTATAGGCTGTATGCAACTTATTTCATTTATTTATGTATTACCTTGCTGAAGAGTGGTATGGGTGAACCACGCTTTTCACGCTCTCCTAAACCGGGACAAAAAATGGCTTGCCTCAAACTCCATAGTCAGTTCTTCGACACACGCAGGAAGAAGCCTGAAGCAACTGACAAAATCTTGGATGCCAGGCCACTCATCTCTCGGGTCGATTTGTATCTTTATGATGCATTGGCCCTCACATCTCTTCAAGCCCAGTGGCATGGCAGTTTTTCACATTGAGAGCTGAGGCTAAGGAGAAGTGTTGAAAGGGGAGGCAACGTGTTGTTCTAGGCTGTTTCTTGGCAGGTGCTAAATGAATACAAGAAGATTAAATTATAGTTAAAATGTGTATGTATGATAACCTACTAAAATGTTTCCATACACAATTCAACTTACACAGATGTTTGACTAGAGTCAACAGGAACACTAATTATCTATATGTATTAAACTCAAGTATTGGTATAGGACCTTATGCAAGGATATCAATTCATGACCTTTTCCTACAGCAAATACATCTATTTTCGCTGATTTAAACAATAATTGAATAATATAGATTTCAGTGTTCTTTAGGTATCACGATTATACTAACCTTTTAGTTCATTAATGAATGGTGTACTTTATTGAGATTACATAAGAATTAGTAGGGAAAATGAGATATGGCTTAGAATTGGGCTGTAAACAGGTTTGCATGCTTACCCATTTTGAGAAAGTGTTGTTGACCCTAATGGCCATGTCGGGAATTAATTTAGAGATGATGGGATGCATTTTTCACTGTTTTCTAAATATCACAATCCTAGAAAACAGCTTCTTGAAAACGGCTTTCTGAACGATCAGTGCAGCTTCGTGGAGGACAAAAAGAGATGCGTGAAATTTTGTGGGAACTTGACGCACCAAATTTTTGATGTGTGAAATTTCTCTGGGGGCAAATTTCATGCGTGGATGCTCACGAACTTCATGAAATTTCTTTGGTTGGCACCCCTGACCTGTATATAAAGGACATTCCTACTTGTGGCTATAACCTCAGAGTCAGTTTTAACTCATAGTTGGCTCATAAATGGAGTCATAAATGTTTCACTTTTGAATTTTTTTCAAATTGCTCAAATCAGCATATAAACCCTAATAAGCAATTCTTACATAACCTGCCCCTCTATGTGTGGTACTCCAGTAAGAGGGCTAATTGTAGATACCCCTGATCTTCTTTGATAAGGGCCAGGAAGGTTGTGGAGGGGACAGCAGGTGACTTACATGACTTAAGCTTCTCTTGTTGATGAGGAGCGGGAAGGGAGTGGAGGGCACGCGGTAACTTACATGATTTCTCTTATTGATGGGAGGCCGGGAAGGCTGTGGAGGGGACAGGGGGAGACTTACATGACTTTTCTTATTGATAAGGGGCAGGAAGGGTAATGTACATGACTTCTGTTTTTGATGAGGGGCGTGACGAGTGTGGAGGGCACAGAGGGCAACTCACAAAACATTTTGGCTTGACCATTAGCCATGCAATTTTTTAGCGAAGTCTATTTGTTGGGAGTTTCAATGTAAGAAACAGTAAAAATCTTTGTAAATTTCTAGAAAACGATGTATTTGTCACACATTTTCATGACAAGTAAAATTAGGTCATTCTTACTCAGGTCTACAATGTCAAAGTCAGTTTTGTCCCATAGTTGACTCATAATGGGAGCCACAAATGCTTCAATTTTTATTGTTTTTTAAATATCTTCCCACCAAATGCCGCAGTGATCAATTATAGGGATCAACATGGATATGCAGACCAAAGACCCTATGAAGTTGCGCAGCCATATCCCCAGCCTGGCACCACAGGATCCGGTCAAGCAACCTACAACCACCAATGTATTCAACTTGATAAAATCATCAAAAACAGACAATGAACGCAACTTTGCAAAGATGGATAAAATTTTGAAGATATTGCCATTGCCCTGACCACTCTGAAAACTGACACGAGTAACAATTCTGCAAAAATTGAAAAGAATGCTGCAGACATAACGAGTAGTAAAGTGGACATACACAAGCTGCAAACAGACCACATAGACTTGCAACTGGCCTTCTCAAATGAGTGTGAAAAAAATGATTGTCACTCGTGTGAACTTTATTCTATCAAACAACCTATTGCCCCTCTGCAGGACAAGTGTGAAGTGCAACCAGAAAAGAAACGTCTCAATCTTATTGTCCATGGGTTAGAGAAGAAGCCGATTGTAAATGTCAAGGTCAGTGTCAGTGAATTATTTGATGAATTGCAAACACTGGTAAAGGTTGGGCACTGTAAGGCAGTGTTTAGGCATGGTCAAACAGACAACTAACGGAAAATGCCACTGCCTGTTATGATTACTTGAGCTCATGGTTGCAATCTGTCATATGTAATAACTCATGTTCACCACCATTGTTAATACAGAATGGGGTCCCTCAGGGCAGTATGATCGGCCCACTGGCATTCCTAATATATATTAACGATCTAATAGATTACCTTAAAGGAATAGACGTCTGCCTGTATACTGATGACACTGTCCTGGTTTGTTAAAAAACGATCATCCATGATACCCGGAAATGTATGCAGAAAAATCTCAACACTATGGGAGTAACATTGGACTCAAACCTCACTTATGATCTCTATCTATCAAACACTATTCACAAGATTACCTATAAAACATACATACTAAGGAAAGTCAGGAAGTATATGTACGTTAACCATTTAACTGCCGCGCTCCGGGGGGCAATTTAAGGCAAAATGTATGCTTTTTTGATCAATTATATTCCTTATACTTTTCCACTGATGGGCATATTATCATATATCATTTTTTAGCTTATGACCTGAAAATTTAATAAATTGCCCAAAAATGATGTTTTGGTTGCAATGGCAACCGTTTTGCTGATTTTGCTTCATATAACATAACATTATGAAAGTGATCATCTAATGTTTGGCCAAACTTTCAAAAGTACAATAAAAGCATCATGAATACTAAAAACAAAAGCTCCATGCAATTCTCTAAATTTTGATATTGCACAAAGGTAGTTAGTAAAACAACTTGTGCATGTAATAAGTAGTGTATAAACAAAATGAAAGAAAAGTCACCAGATTGTAGAAGACATATTATATAGGGTATTTAAAATTATGTAAATTACTGCGCTATGTAATGTAAACATGTCAAAAGCTTCTGGTAGATGTAATATACCTGTTCAGCTTTGGCAGACAGGCTACGTCTCCTAGTAAGCAGCACTGCTTGGGAGAAAATCAATAACTAAACTAATATATAAATGTGGGAATCTGCGGTTAAGAGCAGAGCAAGTCGATACACGTTTGGAACAATACGAGTCTTAGGGATACAGGGGTTTGGATAACCATATATGTGACATCTGATGACTAGTAATGGAACTATACTGTTGCATGGCCGCACCATGTTGGGTGGACTTTATTGAGGAAGCTTGCCTTCAAGCGGTGTGGTTGGTGAACATAGGATTAAGATAGGTGATGACTACACTGGCAATTGTAACGCGATGGATACATCTACTAATAAACTTGACTCTCAACCAAGCGTTGTCTGCGTTATGGATATGAGCGCCCATCTCATGGATCAGTCTACCAATTGGCTAGCAAGGATGAAGGAAGATTAACTTAGACTATTCGGACAATAAAGTAGTAGCAGTTCCCCAGTTAATAAGTAAATACCCATAACAACAACTAGCGTTCAATATATTAGCTGGCTCAATAGCAGTTTTATGTCAAAAGATATAACATATCAAAAATGCATGTATTTTTCATGAATAATGCATACAAATGCACAAAATTTGGGAATTTGACCATACAACCAAACAGTTCCCATAGCAACAAGTATTTCTTAATATTTAGCTATATTTCTATACATTTGAGTTTCTTATTGGTTGTTCTATAATTTTAAGCAAAAACAAAGTTTTTAGAACACGGTTACCATGATAACCATGTCATTTTGTACTTTTCTTCAATTTAATTGAATTTTTCCCCTAAAATAAGGCATATTTATCTAAGTTTCCATGGCAACCAACAGTTTCAGTTGACCAAATGTTTTCTTTGGCAGAATAAAAATGGAAACTGATCTAGAATTTGTTCATTCAATTATTTTTGCCAAGTATGGCCAATTTTGCCCAATTTTAGACATTTTTTGGAATTTTGAAAATGTGTTGCTAAGGAAAGTGTCGCCATGGTTACCATATAGAATGGGTGGTTTCTAATCAAAACCAAGATAAGAATTGTGAAGCTGAAGGAATGAGCTTTCCAATGATACCTTACATTCATATATTCTAGCAATGTGTCAGTATTCAATATTATCATGAATATTGGCCTATTTTTTTATCAAAAAACCTTTAGAATACAGCCTGCACCCGAGTATACTCGGGAGCAGCAATTAAGTGGTAACACCAGTTTGACTACATACAAATCTATGGTACTCCCTTATATTGAAATTGGTAATTTTTTTTCTATTACAGGGCAGCTGTGGTGAAACTGAATAAGATACAAGTAATACAGAATCAGAATTTGAAAACCTGTTTGAATTTAAATCCCCGCTCTGATAACATTGAAATGCATGGGATGGCAGGACTCAACATGCTTATTGACCGAAGAAATATACATTAATTTTACCGAATTTAATGTATTTTAACTTCCATTCGCTTAGTGTGGAACAAATAACAGTGAGGCGCGTATGGGCGAATAATATAACAAACCAGCCTTTAATTCTTAGACGGTACAGTAAAAACAGACTGTGCTAGCCACAGTTACATCGAGAAAACCACACTAAAAGTCAAAAGCAGGTCTATCCTCCGTGGGGAGCGGGGTGGAAGTGAGCCGGGCGAACGCAACCGTCGCCGATGACGTCACCGATGACGTCGCCGATGACGTCATAGGTACCTACTCCATGGAAACTCACTAAGCAACGGTGGCGTCGCTGGTGTTATAGTTAGATAAGCCCCGTTATCTCCCCTTAACTTCCGCTCGCTTAGTGTGGAACAAATAACAGTGAGGCGCGTATGGGCGAATAATATAACAAACCAGCCAAAACCGCCCAAAGCGCCTAGCACGGCAGGCTACCACTAAAAATGAGGTCCTTCCTCTCAAGGTCGGCACTGCCAGGCAAGATGTACTTAAATGCACATGCCGATTCCCATAGGCCTCTGGCCTTGATGGCCTGGATGCCGAGCCCAAGCGAAGACATATGTGTCGCGCCGCCCCGTCTCAAACTATGGGACGAGTAGGAGTCACCTGCAATGCCAGCCGCGAGTACACTTTCTGTGATCCTCCCGTTGAACGAGTAGGCCGTTATGGGCTCCAGCCCTGCTTTGGTAGGGAGGCAGAAAAGATTCTCATCGGGGTCATTGTGCAGTAGTCTGATGACTTCCCCCACCCAATACACTGGGCATAGTGGGGAACTAGGGTTAGAGACCACGGGCAGTTCTGCTGGTGGCTTGTCGCTGCGACGTGTCTTGGTCGAGTTGATGCGAATGCAGAAGCCCCAATCCTTCCAGATAATGTCCCTGGTCTTGATGGCGTGACGAGAGGAGCAATAGTTCAAGACCCTCAGAAGGGTCCTAAAAGCTAGGGTGAGGGCGGCCCAGAAAACTACGTCTCTAACACACAGCAGATCTAGGTTAACATAAATTTTCATAAGGGTAGGTACATCGAAAGGTTTTGCTGGGCCTTTACCTGGTTTCGCCAGGTTCCGGGCACCCTTGAGGGCTTCTTTCACAACAAAGACATTCAGGTTAATGCCCTCCTGGCCGGTCGACTTCAAAAAATGCGACAGCCCAGATAAATTAAAAACAATCAAACTATAGGACATAAAGAACGACAGGTAAGCAATATACTCAACAACCATATTAACATCACAATCCCATGGGCTATAATTAAATTCATCACAGAATTTTTTGAAGCAATCACGCTGGCAAGACCTTGCTTT
This sequence comes from Lepidonotus clava, assembly GCA_936440205.1. Taxonomy (NCBI): domain Eukaryota; kingdom Metazoa; phylum Annelida; class Polychaeta; order Phyllodocida; family Polynoidae; genus Lepidonotus; species Lepidonotus clava. The sequence goes on along the minus strand of OW387146.1, from coordinate 47,395,696 downwards.
AATAGTTGAAGGGGCCGCGGCCTTCGATAGGAGGGCAGTAACCCTCTCCCTCAGCTTCCCCTGCGGCATCCCTGAAAAATTCACAACAGCACATTCCATTACAATTAATTATACGAATTGATTTGTCAATTTCATCGGTACTAGACAGGCGAGAGAGAGAGTCGGCCAGGTGATTGTCCCTTGACCTAACATATTCTGCATGGATGTCGACATTCAGGATGAAACATAACCAAAAAAGTTCACGCAACCATCTCATGCACGCCTTGTTCCTGCTCCTACCAGTATTGATGATGTGGAGGACCGGAGTGTTGTCAGTGACCAGCACGATCAAGGAGTCCCTATTATTCGGGGCCCACCTCTTGAAACCAACCACGACTGGCCAAAGCTCTAGGACATTATTGTGTCAATCGAAATGATCGAAGGAAGGAGGTGAAACCTGGTGATCGTCGACATCCAGAATGCTGGTGTTACTCTCATCCCAGGTACCATACAGCCAGTCGTAACCAGACCAAGCTCCAAAACCGTAGAGGGAGGAGTCTGTGACGATCTCCACTGATTTTTCCTTTTTAATTATTTTGGCCGAGCCCTGATACATGTAGTGCTAAGGTCAAAAATCCTTCTGCTGAAAGTTCTCCCTCCCCGCACCACCGTTGCGCAGTGGGAAACTAAACCTCCAAGGCTTTCCAACTCTTTCTTCGTAGCTCTACCCTTGCCCTCCAGAGCGCATATCAACGAAAACAGCTTATCTATTTTCCCCTCGGGTAAGGAGAGCGTCATAGACTCCGAGTTAATAATGATTCCCAAAAAGGTACAACATCTTGTGGGGGAGGTTACCTTCTTCCAAGAGATAGAAAAACCCACCCTTTTTATGACACTGATCAGACAGCGAAGAGCCCTTTCGCATTCCTCCTCGTTACTGCCCAGCACAATGAAGTCATCGAGATAGTTAATCACTCTCTCCACACCCTCCCCTCTACATATGTCGATTATCAAGTTTAATATACTATTGAAAATGTAGGGGGTGCATTTGAGGCCAAAGCAGAGCCTATGGTCTAACAACACCTCCTCACCCGCGCCAAAGTCCCAACGGATACCCTGGAATTTAATGTCATCTGGATGAATACAGACTGAGCGGTAGGCGCTTTCAATGTCGACGACTGCCATGTAGTCACCTGGGCGGAGAACCTGCGACACAGTTTCCACTGAGTTATAGGTAAAAGGTTTACATGTATCAGACATGAAGTTATTAATATTGACATGTTCAGGCCTACTACAATCAGTGATCGGGCAGAGCTTACCATTTGACTTCTCAACTGCCCCTAGTGAGTGGACACATTGTGGGTCTGAAACAGCCCGGAGTACCTTCCCCTCTGCCAGCTCCTTTAAGAGCAGATCAGACATCTCATCCCTGAATTTGTCATTGGTAATTGAAAGATAGTTGTCACATTCATAGGTACTTTCACAATTACTGTCAACAATGTGGAAACCGTCACACAACCCGTTCCATACAAAGTATTTTTCGTCTACAGACAGGGTGCAGTACTCCCCGAAAATGTGCGAAGCTACTCTGCACGGGCGTAACTGGGATGCTACCCCAGCAACCTCGTGCCTGCAACTGCAGGACCCTTTAACACAGCTTTGTTTAACATCGAAAATCAAACCATCCTTGCTAAAGACATAGTCCCCACCGACATACACATAATCTGCTACCCCCTCAAACATTTTGTCAACGCCAGAAACACACAATGGGACATGAACATTAACATTGTTGGAAACATCAAACGGTGCACCAACATCTACTTGCGCTGGACAATTCTGAATAGGATTGCCTTGACAAGAAACATTAGAATAACAAGTTTCCACTGGGATCTCCCCAATCTGGCTAACAGCATCGGCCTGATTTATGACTTCGCGTCCTCATTTCTGAGTTGAGCCCCCCTGGGGGCGACTGTCCCCCGACTTCTTCTTCGGGCAAGATACCACGCTGTGTGTGTCAGAACACTGAGAGCACACGTGCTCGTACTTACATTTGGTGTTGGAGCAACCCACCCTGGTGTTGAAATTGAAGCAATACTTCCTTTTCTTACCACCACTTGCTGACTTCGACGGGACGGATGCTACTGCGCTATCAAAGCTAAAGAACTTCATTATGTCACAAGGATCTACTTTACCAAAGGCGCTAAGACCTTTCTTCCCTGCCTGTCTTCTAACCTCGGCATCGTAATCCCTTAAGGCCTCGACCTTAAACACTTTGGTCTCGGCTTTCTCTGCTAACATTTTGACGTGAGAAACTAGGCCCCTAACATCCTTCTTCTTCCCTAAACAACTTGATATGGTAGCTAGAGACACGACCATAAGCTTCTCGAAAGAGCTGACCACCTCACCCTTTGCCATGTATTTACTATGAGCATATTTCTTCTCCGCCCTCCTCTCGTCTCTGCTGTCGTCCCTGTGTTTCTTGTGGCGACTCTTGGAGCGACTGTTGCTCCTTGAAGCGCGACGGTGAGAAGAGCTGTCACTTGTACGGCGTGAGGACCTCCTGTGCCTGCTCCTCCCCCTGCGCCCAGGGTAAGCAGATGTTGACTGGCTGCTGGTAGAGGTTTCCCCGTCACCTGAAGAGTCGTCGACGCTCGATGAGCTGGACGGGTCACTGCTTGTCATGCTGGCCCGGCGGTGTTTACGTTCCGACTGCTTGGTACGGGTGCCCTTGGTGGCCTCGTTAAGTAGGACAGATTTCGTGACGCGAGGCTTCTCCGATGAATTTGTCACGTCGGCCCGGGCGGACTTAGCCCGTTCAGCCTCCTCCAACTGACGGATCCTACGTTGCATATCCTGCACCGCCGACATGTCGACCATTTCCCCGTCAGCCTTGGAGTTAGGAGGAGCTTGGTGTTTTGGGGACTTCCCCGGTGTCCCAGGAGTGTCGATTGGCGAAACGGCTGGCCTCCCCGACGGCGGCCCCGTCTTTTTGCGCTCCTTCTTCGGGAGGGTTGCCTGGTAAGCATCCCAGAAGAACTCATCATCCCTCGCCCGTTTACATTTACCTCCCCACGGGTGACCGTGCGCGGTGAGACAATTCTTGCAATTCTTCACCTTCCCTCCGTTCATGGTAATGGTAGATCACGCCCACAACGCGTTAGAATAAAGTCAAAAGCAGGTCTATCCTCCGTGGGGAGCGGGGTGGAAGTGAGCCGGGCGAATGCAACCGTCGCCGATGACGTCACCGATGACGTCGCCGATGACGTCATAGGTACCTACTCCATGGAAACTCACTAAGCAACGGTGGCGTCGCTGGTGTTATAGTTAGATAAGCCCCGTTATCTCCCCTTAACTTCCGCTCGCTTAGTGTGGAACAAATAACAGTGAGGCGCGTATGGGCGAATAATATAACAAACCAGCCAAAACCGCCCAAAGCGCCTAGCACGGCAGGCTACCACTAAAAATGAGGCCCGTTATCTCCCCATTAATCCCATGATGTAAGGTATTGTGATAGGAGAATATTGCCTTTGAGGAGATAGGATGGTCCATCACTTACCGTGCCTAACTATCTCTTAAGTCAGTGTTATACAGAGGTGCGACGCTTTGGAATAGCTTACCTACTAAGCTAAGGCTAATTGATTCCTATGATAAGTTTAAAGCAAAACAAAAATAATTAGCCAAGGGATTATTGTTGTAGTTTTGTTAGGTTTGTATAGTTCCGTATATCTAATCGTCTGGTTGTGTTTAATACCCATTAAATGTGCATGGGTGACAAGGAAGATAGGTAACAATCATTGAGGATACATGTTACTGGAGCATAAGATTCTAAATCTGCATTGTATTGTCATATTCATGTTTGTATACACAATGTCATAACGAATTGTCAAGCTATGTTGGTATCTGATGAAAACCGATTGTATCAAGAAGATCCAGGATAAATAAAGTGAAAAAAAGAGGCCAAGGCCGCCCTTGACAACTTAGGAGTCAAGTATAGGGGTAGTTATCTGATCTACTACTGACCAGCCCATCGCCTCTCCATCCCTTGAGTATTGTGAGCCCACTGCGCTCAGGCCTTGAGGGTGACTCTTCCTTAGTAGGGCTAATTATAGACACCTCCTGGGCCATGTAAATACCTTGTAAATGTAACATTTCCTTTAAATCTACTTTGCTTGTAAAGGTTTTCTTCAAGTATTCAGTTCTATACTAACCACCATAGGTGACATGAGTAAATAATCATCAGCAACATTATGATATTATATCCAAAAACAATCTTTGCCTTATGTTTAATCCAAGGAAATCAGATCAAAATGTCATGAACTACTTTCATTACATGGGGGTTAAATATCTAAAACCAAAATAATTGTAATAGTTTTTATAATGCCTCTTAGTAAAGATTCTTTTGATAAACACCTTTTTCTGTTCAAAGCCACTAGAATGACTATGTGCCCTTCCTCTAGCTCTATATCAAACTTGAAATGAGACAAACTGAGTGATTCATCTCACAGTGATTGGACAGATGACCATTTTGGTAATCTCCAAACTCATCACTCAGGTATATACCTCAGATATAATGGAAAGAGGCTCATTAACTCGTTATTGAGACAAACATCTCAGAGGTATTGGAAAGATGACCATTGAGTCTTCTCTAAACTCATCAAATATGGCCTCTCAGTACCTTTACAATATCACAGAAGCCTAGCCTTTCCAAACACATCTACACATTTCACTGATCATGAGACAGGCTGCTCAGGGGTATTGGAAAGTAGTCCCAAAATGATTAGTGTGCAGAACTATTGAGTAGAAGAATTGGAAATAACAAGTTTGGTCAAGCCATTGGGATTTTCAATTTGTTCTAAACCCTCAACAAAGTTTCTTGAACTTTAACCATTGTTGGCAATGTTGATGTTCAATGACCACAACGTATCTAAAAGCAATTTCAATACAGATTCTGAAACTATGGACAGGTCAATCTGACCCACAAGCTTTATAAGGCATGTGGTAGAATGTATAGATAACCAATTAGATAATTGAAAATTGATGTAAATACCATAGTGAACAATTAGATTAAAAGGTGACTTAAAAATTGTAAATACTACGTTTCTAATATAAATGTGCTAGACATTTACCTTGACCCATGGGCTTTAAGTTCATTTCATAACCAAAGAAATAGACCTTTCCAACATAAAACTAAACATAATGCAAATATCACTTTTGCTGTGTACCTTCCCAAGATCTTTACTGATATTGTGATGAATTGTCCATTCATCTGTTTTAGAGGTACGAACTAGAATGGTGCAACAAATGTTAAAACAATAGTAGAGATGTAAGGTACGAATGAGGTACGAAAGTATATCGAGCCTTGCATGAAAGCATAAAAGTACGAAACCATATTGTAACCGGATGCAATGTCAGAAGAGTCACGTGATTGAAGTGACCAATCAGAATCGAGTAATAGAGTATCAACAGGGGCGGGAAGGCCCAAAATAAACAGTCCCTTCTTGTTACTTACTGTGTTCACACATCTCTTCTTTAAGTAACTTTGCCCTTGAATTGGCCTAAGTTGAAGATATGCCTTATAAGAAGTAAATAAGCCAGCCGAACTCAAGTAAATGACATAAGTTATCAGTAAATTGAGTAGTGGTCTGGAAGCTCAAAGATGGTATGGAAGCCCGAATCAGCCAGAGGACTTTCCCGAGACCAAAAGACCGGCCAGGTAGGAAAACCCGAAATAGTGAGCTGCCAGCCCATCACCGCTGGGAAGAAGGTGCGACCCGCTTGCCCACATGCTACCACCCTCTAGGCAAGCAACGAGCCAGTCGGGCAGCATTCTCCTCCATTTTACTCCCGCCAATGTCCGGAACACGCCAGGCCCGACAACCCCTCATCCCTCGATCTCCAAGAATCCCAATTCCCCAACTGTCCCGCTCGTTCCCCCTCGTGGGTGAGGCACGACTCGTAATCTTACACCTCGGTTTCTTGCTCAAACTCTTCATTTGGCTCGGGACCAAAACAATCCCAACATCCCTTTGTCGTAGAGAAACCCCGACTCACCGAGGAACATCACAATATCAAAGGTGTTCTTTCTTAGACTAATGGAAAGCTGGTGGAAATGTCATCTTAATGCATGACCTAGAGTACATATTTGTTGTCACTAAAGTTTATGCTGATCTTTAATGAACTGTTACTAAGGATTTACAAATTGTAAATATATATATATATATATATATATATCAATTCCAACTTCAGTGAATGGAAAGCTAAGGTTATTTGAAACAAAGTGAAAGTTCACAATTACCTGTATCCACCTTTACAATACCTAATCTTTGGAAAGCTCTATTTTTGCGCACTGTATCAAATATTCATCCAACATAGCCAATATCGGGATGTTGTGTAGGTATGATGACTCAAATAGATATAGGATCTTACTGCATATAGAAAAAAGTATAATTCTATCAATTTGCTTCCATGAGGAGTCTTTATTGTGATATGTTCATTATTCAATGTAATAATTATTATTGGATATCCAATTATTACAAAGAACTGCCTCGTAATTAAGAGATTAAAAATAGTAAACTACAACATTTGAATGTGTCTTTTGTTGGAGACGACACTTTGACTTTATTTCTGTTTAAAAAAAAGAAAGGAATGAATTCTACAATGAAATGGAGTTTAATCTACCGAAATAGTAGCTATGCAAATGGTGTATTTATAATATACAACTCATTGTCATCATCATAATCATAATCATATTATCATGTACTATGATTTTCTTTCTCTTTTAGAGTGTCATCTATGTAATGAATAAATGGACCTACTCCAGTACAATCTTTAATCCCTTGCGTGCAATGCGTCCAACTTCTGCAAATGTTAGGAACAGCAAAACAGATCGGCAATAGTAAGTATTTTTTAGAGTTTTTTTAAATGTTATTCAAGATGCTAATCATTCATAGGTTGAGAGTTTTGGCTGTATGGCCTCCCATCTCAATCTCATCCCACACCCTCTTCCAATAACCCTTTTTTCAGACCAACCCCTAAGTTGGTTAAAAAATGATTGTGACGGTGACATGTACTCAAGTCGCTTCGCACATATCTCAATGGTGACAGTGCTACATAGCAGCGTTACATAGCCAATTATATCACGGGTCACGTTAAGAATGCAGTTGCTGCACTTTACTGGCCTCCATCATCATTTCCTTGTCCCATGAAAAAATGTTTTAGTAAATAACCCAATGAAATGGGAAGAAGGGAACTGAGGAACTGCTTGAATTCCGGGGTGAGACACGATGCACCAACAGGTAAAAGTTGCACGAGTTTGGAACAACTTTTCAAGGAGAAAAATGAAGAAATTGGTGATTGTAACGTAACAGACCTGTCCACTTTGCCAGCTAGCCCACCCCTTATTTCTATGATATCAACAATTTTAGAAAAATGTTCATCATACTTGACTCACAGTAATTTTTCTAGTACTATTACCCAAAACTAATAAGCTTTTACTTTCAATACAATGTTAAATATGTAGCTGTAGGACTGGAAAGCAAAAATGGCATTTTCCCATATAGAACAGTGTTAAAGCCCTTCAGCTTTGCTCACAATGTCCAACTCTAAAATCACAAAAAAACATTCCTTATTTTAGTTCGTCTAAAATGGAGGTAAAATCACCTAAATGAAAGAAAATAATAATTTGCACAAAGGTAGAGATTAACTCATTCACTTTGCGAATGATAATTGAAATAGTGTAAAGGTCACCAGTTGAATACAAGAGGATAATAAGAATTCTTCCAAATTACTTAGCTTATGACAATACCTAGTATAAAAATGGCAGGTGCAGCTGGTAGGTGTAAATATACCTGATGACAATGCTCAGCAGGGTACACCTCCCAACATGCGTCATTGCCTGGGGTAAAAATCAATACCAGACTGCTATAAGAAGCGGGAATGCAGTGTAAGAGAGAGAGAGAGAAATCATTAACGTTTGGACAATACGGATCGAGAGATTCAAGGGGTTTTAGATAGCTACTCAACCATAGGGACATCTGGTGACTTACACGGTACTACCGCACTACGGCTGGAGGTGAGACTAGGCAGACTCCGAGGAGGAAGCTTACTCTACCCTGAATTGGAATTGTAACACCTAGGAACTTATCATCTCTTCACTGGCAATTGTATGCATCACTGTATCCACCAATAAACTTACCCTACTGCCAAGCGTTGTTCATGTTATGGATTGAGCGCCCATCTCGTGGACTTATTTACCACTCGGCTAGCACCCATTAGGAATAATATTAATGACAGTGATTATCTCGGACAATGCACTATAACTATAATTAACCATAAACAATACAATAGCATTCAAATTCATCCTCATTTATCAACACCTTATTGACTTAGAAAACACAAATACAAACTCATTCTCTCAGATTTGTGTCATGGCCTGACTTTGCAAAAAAACTGCAATTATGTCCGACCTCTGTATCATGCCAGCAATACATTCCAAAGTGGACAGGTCTAATGACTGATCAGATGATTGATAGGCTGAGGAAGGTAATTGTTGTGAGCCTCAAGGACTGCTTGATGGACAAGTTGAGAGTGACTGGGGGTTTCCAGAGTAGCCATAAGCCAAGGGGCATGGATTAAACAGGAATTAAGTAAACAACATCCTGGGTAGGTACCAGAAGGCCAGTATGGGTACCCAAGTGAGCGCAGCTCATCCGTCACAGGACGAACCTGTGGGGAGGGCCCGACAACAAAGGCAGCATGTCCAGACACCCTTCGAGAGAGATTGACAAGGATGGAGAACTTGATGGGAAGAGTTGCAAGGGTTGCATAGCACATCGCAGTTTACCTATGCCCTGCCTGCCCGCTCACAAAGTCAACTCCCCTTTGACACTTTGCAGGCGTTGGGCGTCAGTAGGTGTGCGTCAAGGGACCTGACCCTCCGCTTGTAGGAGAGGCCTCTTATTCACATGTTTTCCCGCGTGGCGTCAGTCTTTATCCCCCCCTCCGAGCATCAAGTCATATGATGCCTAATCACCACAGTCATACCAGTCCCACCCATTGGCACAGGAGAGTTCCGCGCAAGTGTAAAAGCACAAGTACAGTGTTACTGTGCTGCAATTGCGCTTGACCAGTGCATCAATATAACTGTGCAAACTTAGTGTTTATTCCCCTATGACCGTCCATGTGTCAAGTAGTGTCCAGACCATTAAACCCAGTGCCAAAGATAAGAGCATAAAAAGGCTAATCATAGTCAGCATCAACATTACTGATGTACAGACTGGGCAAAATTTTGTGTTCCCTTACAATTGTTATAATCCTATGTGTGAACTTAAGTCATGTTCACCAACTTTCTCAAACAAAGACGCTTCACCGTAATGTTAAAATGTTGATGGCAATGACTCTGGGCTGTCAATGAATGATCCCACTAAACCTTGTGCACTCCATGGATTGGAATATCCCGCTTGTTGGTTTGCAACAATTTTTGGTACCGACCCAAACAATTGTAAACACTAAAAAAACGACCCGGTGACACGATTCCTAACCCACCAGCTTTAATTCCTGTCTCCAGGGCCGAAGAAAGGAGTGAGGCACCTTAAATTGTTGGTTAACATGTAAATCAACTACTGCCACAAAATACAACCCATACAGCTAGCGGTACTAGGCATGCATACAACAGGCACACTCTGGATATTTTCTTCAGACTTTTCTTTAGACTAGCCTAAGTTAGTCTATAAGTTAAGAGCTATTATGTCTATAAGGCCTGTTATTTCAATTTCATATCTTGTTATTTGCAACCCTTTTTTAGCTTTTAGCATAAATTGTACGTTACTTTAGAGTTATCTAGTTTTTCTCATTTCAGGGCACACTCTCCCAACAAGACCAGCTAGGTTCCTACAGACAGAATCAGGCTTATCATTTACCAGGTTATCTAATTATAAACCGTCTCCTATTTATGTGTCCAGACCGAACAAAAATCTCAACAAAGTCAATCTCTCAAATGTACATTTTTTATTGAAACTAACACATTTTCCATATATAACTTTATTTTGTACAAGCACTGTTTATAATAGCACGTCATGGCAATAAGTAATATAGATGTATACACGTATTAAGTAAACAACAGTAGGTAAACATATACAAGCATTTTATTCTTAATATTCTATGTCGTAGTTTAATCATCGGCAGTCCGCCAACTTTCCGCATCTAGCGTTGTGCATTCGCTCCCTCCCCCCCACCTCTCCAGGCTTGTTCATCGTGAATGATTCAGGCATCTTAGGTTGCGGTTCTGGAATATAAACAACATAGCAGTCACTCAATTAATCATTAACATCTTAAACCACATTAACTTTCTTAGACAAATAGGCAATAATTTAACCATCCCCAACTTAGACCACAACATTTCCTTTACTTCATGTGGAACGGATATTCACCATTCTGTAATATAAATGTTATAAACATAATTATTGTCTGGATACAGATCCAACTGTATGGTCAACGAAATAATACTATAACAACCGTCGTCGGCGTATAGGGTCCAAATCTTGAACTTTACCTAAATGACATTGGATTCTAAAAGTCATTTTCCGCTTGTAACCCCCCTGGACTATTGGTTATGATAATCAAAACTGCGGAATTTAACATACACTTACCTATTCATTTGCACACTTGTCACATATGATCTCCGATGCCATGATCTGAGCTGGCTCATACTGTGCACAAGCCAGGTGAAATACTGCTTGGCTGTAGGTGCACATCAGGTAAACTCTGTAAAGGCAATGTGGGATGGTCTTAATAAACAGTGTTTATCTCAAAACAGGTTACATGTGGAACATGGAATAAATCCGGGGCCCGTCTGCCCCCTACTGCACTCCGTACCCTGTTGGAGCTGTAAACTGTGTAAACCCTGCAAAGTCTAATTAGGATAAACACCCCTTAACGGCCAATGTGCTTCACTCCCTTTATTTTTTGAATTAATTCTTTCAAGTCTGTGATTTAGGTCTGAGTTTTGTTTTTTTATGAAATGTATTTAAAAAAATGTGACCAACATTTACAATAAAGAGGGTGCCGTATGTTGGGGAATTATTCAATAAGTAAATAAAAGCCCCTTGTAATACATACCTATATTTGTCGTGAAGAATATTCCACGCGGAGCAATCACACTGGTGTCTTCGTCGTAGGCATCCATGTCAACGTCCCGCTCGTTTATCAGGTATTCCTGGTCTAACTAAAGGAATGATAAAAATATAAGTATTGAGTAAAACCGCAGGCAATAGTGGCCTAGCATCGACTGATCCAATCTTTTGTAGTCAAGTTAAATGCAGACTATTAAACAGACAATAATTCCTCCTCCTTGTCTATGCATAATTTTTCGCAAGAACCCACACAGGGACAGCTCTTATAATTAATTTTTCTAACTGGCAATCATTACAACATTTACCTTTGAGGGTTGCTCCCCACACAGGCAGCACTCCCAGTCTCGCTGTCTCGACTTTAAAGGGGCCGTGGGTGTCTCCGGCATCCTCGGCCGCTTCGGTGTGTCGGGGTATGGTCTGAAACAACAGTAATAGCATTTCAATAAAACTTATGCTCAATAGGCATATCACATTTACTCCACCTAATATCGGGGTCGTCAAAGGTAATGGTAAGAATTAAGTTCCTCCTCTGTCAACAAGACAGTTTATAGGTGTCGCAAATAGCAAGCCTAAGCCCATGTCTGCTTTGTGGGCCATGTTGTAAACATGGATCAGCTGTTCCATTCAGCTGTGACCTAGATACTTTTGTTTACAAAGAAGGTGACTTTCCCCCAAGCCCATAAAGGAGCTATAAAGACTAGTAAATCTTTTATAATCAATGGTATCCATTACCGATGTACTCACCTTACTCCTGATGTAGAGGCTCTGTCGTTGAATGCCATTTCTGGATGTCCGCACTGATAGTTGAATGTAATGTTCTTCTGCTCGTCCGGTCATGTTAGTCAGGAATTATTTAGGTCAAGCATGGGCAGAGCCCTACAACCACACGCCTACCGACCTGGGTCAACGGAAGGTGCCGCTCAAAGAAGAAGTCCCGTGTTTAATATGGGGATTATTTCGGCTTATGAATTCTTGTAGTTACATTATCTATACCAATCATCTCTTCGAAGGTTTTGCAGGAGCATTCGACGTTACAAATACATAGTTACACGTAGTGTGTGTGCAAGAAGTAGTCTTCTTCCATTTAAAGCGTAATCCTTTCTCGCTTTCTTGCAAGATTCTTAACCAGAATTAGCGCCCCACCGTGCTTGACCCTCCGCCAATGCAACACATCCATTCCTCCAAGTCCACCCATCCGCCCAGTATCCAAATCAATGTTTCATGTACATTCCTGTACATCTGTTGCTGGTGGAGCTTTTGAAGAAATTATTAAATTGTACTTCCCCAATAAATCTAACAATTTTTATTCCAAAGTTCTGCACCCACCCATTAGGCTTAGTAGGAAGCTGGAGCCTGCGCTGACCTACCTAGGTTCCCATAGGTAAATAGATATTTTATGTTACAGTTTTTAAACATTTAGTTTCTGTATACATATATATTGTTCTTATCAAGCCGCAACCAAACAATAAAAGGTAAATACAATACAGTATATAATTATACAGTAAATACCAATACAGCAAACGGTAAGTAAGATATGGTGCACTCTGTAGTGCTCATTGAATCGTACAGTTACCATTTAATCGAAACGATAATTCTTAAAAAGACAAAGAACTTGAAAGACGGAGTCAAAATCAAGTATCAGTTGTCAATTTACAATGTGGGGTATTTAGGGTAATAATGTTATCTTAAAGGACACATTATGTAGACAAGTTATTTGTATCCAGATCATAGGTAAGTGTCACCAGTATACCTGGCTCACCTGCTGCAACCGTAACCAAGTTGTAGCGCAGAATCAGTTGCTTTAGTAGTCTTTTCAAGAAAAGATTTTTCAACAGATTCACTTTGACCATCCTTCCCAGTGTCAACTCTCCGTCTGTTCTGCTGTCTATGGTATTAATGTCTGTACTCAGTGTGTGTGTTTTTTTTTTTGTTTTTTTTAATTCATTTATTTATTCAGACGTAAAATAAGTTTTACAACTTGTATACTTCTTACATCTGAGTTATATAGAGATAATTCTCCATACCTTCAAATTTTGTAGTAACATCAGTTCAGCTTTCATAAAATTCATACAGTATAGACATAAACTTACATAATTTATAATAACTCAAAATCATAACATTTAGTAAATAATCATATAATTATTGACATGATCAGTAATCAACAGATTAAAATGACAATTAAAAACTCGAGTGTACACCACTCTAAATACCTATCTTAGTAGTATAATTTGGATAACATAAGGGAAATATTGCACATGTTCACACTGAGTCAACCCAAGCCACGTCACACCCACCCAAATATTGCACATGTCATTATCAATATTCAAGTAATCTATCTGACAACATTTTTTTAGTTTTACTCTTAAAAATATCAAGTTCTATTGTATTCCTCAATACAACATCTTGTTCATTCCATATAATAGCACCTTCATATAGACAATTCTGCTTTGTTTTTTTTCCAATAAGGGCCTATAGGTTTTAAAAGTTATTGCTTGATTTCTTCTTGTATTAACATTGACAGGGTTGAGTAATTCAGTATAACAACTAGTGTTAAACATAAAATTTAATTTAATGTATATTACGTCTATCAGTCAGACTTTCTGAATATTCTTCCAAAATTTCTTTTGATCGTTCTGATTTTGATTTAATTTCTCTTTTATAAAGTCAGCCTTTGCCTTCCTATAAGTCTATTTGTACAAAGATTTCTCAACCTTTTTGCATCGGCCCATAAGAATTGATTTGTACTTTTTTTTGGCATTTTTTAATGCCACATCCTTGTCATGTATACGTTCCAATAGTGGAGCTGTTATCCATTCCTCCTTTACCCTTTTAATATAAAACTTCCTCATTGGACATTGTTTTTCAATACGATATAAAATATTGTTGTATAGAATTTCCCATTTTTCATTGATAGTGAGGGCAGAATCAAAATCATCCCAGTTTATATCACGTAGACATTCCTGAAATTCCTCTCTGTTATAATTTCTATAACTCCTCCCTTTAAATTCACATTTAGTTTTTGTAGATTTGACTTTTTTCCTAGTGACATACACCAACAAGTGGTCACTAACATTAACATCAACTACACTAGTTTGTGAGATAATATTAGAGTTTGTTAAAATCAAATCAATCAACGATGATTTAACGGGAGATATCCCAGTTGGGTCCTTCACTAATTGTCTTATTTCAAATTTTTTAATTAATTCCTTAAATTCCTTCATTTTAGCACCGTTATTATCAGACCAATCAATATTAAAATCATTCATCAGGAATATTTTAATCTTACTAAGGTCTAAATCATTAAAAATCGTTTCCAATTTATCAATAAAATTTTGTAAGTTACCCTGAGGTGGTCTGTATAAGTTACATATAAGAATAGTCTTATTTGGCTTTTGATTTATACTGATCCATTGCATTTCACAGTCGATTGAACTTTCATTTAAATGACCATAGGCCATATCTTAGCAATCAAATTTATTATTAATATACATACATACGTAAACTCTCACAGGACAGGCACGTCTCCTAATATTAGAATAACTCGTCATGATGGACATTTGATCGTCTAATTATAAAGTAAACGAAAACATTGTACACGATTGATACGTTCCTGAAATGGCAACCTGCCCAACGATACAATCCATACATATACATTGATTTCACATCTTTGAGTAAATCAAAATCAAATAATCAGACAATGTTAAATTACATGTCCAACCAAGGCAATTAATTCTTAACAATAGAATCTCTGTATTCACATAGTATTTTCCCCAGCCAGTTGTCGTCGTCTGTGACAATGTTTTTGTTGATTTTATCACCTTGGGCTAATGAGAACCCACAAGAGAAGCTATCCCCCTTTGTAGCCTCGTATTGTAGTCCTTGAGTGTTTAGTAGCTTATCCCTCAGCACATCGTTTAGATCAAACTTTAGTTTTATGACCAATCTCATAATTTTAATTTTGTCCTTTTCCCAGTTGTCACCTTTTTTAAATTTTTTTTGCTGATCCTTTTCGCTGTGTATCCATCACTCGCATCAAGAATGTCTTGTACTAAATCCATTTGTCCATGATATTTCGCCATCTCAACGAAGAAAAGATGCTCTGCAGACCTATGTATTTTACCGTCATATTTAATATCACAAGGATACATATTTGAAAGATATGCATGGTGTGACTGGAATGCCATACCGTCTTCAACCCATACAACCTTCACCGATTCTAGTGTTATACCATACGGTAGACTATCAATATCTTTGTATATATACTTTTTCCCATCTATAGCCAGAGTGGTCCCTCTCATTTTTACATTAACTTTTTGACTTTTCAGCACTGCATAAATACAACAAATGTCACTCCTTTGTTTTTGTTCCACCTGGGTTATCACATCCGATACAAACACCCCCTATCCAGTTCTCCTTGGCTTTCATTTTCCCTATATTTTTCAAAAATTTCAGGCTTGAACTTCGCACTAGAGAACTTGATTCTGATGGAGCGAGGTCTTGTCATGTTATCCCGTACCGTTCCTTGTCG
This sequence comes from Lepidonotus clava, assembly GCA_936440205.1. NCBI lineage: Eukaryota > Metazoa > Annelida > Polychaeta > Phyllodocida > Polynoidae > Lepidonotus > Lepidonotus clava. The sequence goes on along the minus strand of OW387146.1, from coordinate 47,380,060 downwards.
AAAGGCTTCAACCACATCTCCTTCTGTATGTTCAATGCCTAAGTCCCTAAGCAAATCGGAGGCAATTTGTTTTGTTTTTTTTGTCGAATTTTCACTCACCCCATTGATTATCAGCAGGCATTTCTTTAGCTCTTCCTCATCGTATACATATTTTCTATCCAATTTGTTCAACAGTTCGGTTTTGGATTTGAGATCAGCCATCACAGCATCTAGCTTTTCATTTACTGAGCGTAATTCAACGCTGGATTTCTCTAAATTTATTTGTAATTCGGGTACCTGTGCTGAGAGTGTTTCAACATCGTCTACCACGGTGGTCAGCGTTGAATCCATCGTATCAAGTTTCGCGTCAGTTTTCTCCGTATATAAAGTGAGATCCACCTTAGTTTTATCCAACGCATTATCTATTTTGGTTAACTTGGCATCGAACTTGGTATCCGAGGTCTTCTGATTATGCAGAATTTCCTTTAACATATCATCAGTTGATTTCACTTCGGCACCTTCATTTGTGTCAGCATTGTTTGTTGTTATTGTTGATGTTTTGCAGTCTGGGGTCACTTCCGGGTCAGGAGATCGGCTTCCGTTTCTAGTAATCGAGCCACTTCGTGTTTTTGGAGGCATTTCATGCACAAAATACCCAATAATTGCGATATTTGCTGATATCTATGCGATCACAAAGTTCAAACGTGCAAAGTATGCGAAAATTGCGACTATGACTACCAGATTTCAACAGTTATCAAACAAAACGCCTGTCCGCTCGTTCACCGCCGTCCTACCCTCTTCGCGCCATTCTTCCTCCGATGTGTAGTGTCCTCTTAGGAACAAGTCGTGTTCCCTGGTAAGAAAAAGATCACCCTCTGTGATAAACATGTTGTCAGTGTAATGTCCCGGGAACGTAGCAAGTTGAATCCACACATTATGGGTGCCAGACACAAGCAGGAAAACCCTAAAGTTATCAGGTTTGGTAATCCCAACTAATTGTGCGCAACCCCAAATCATGGCCACTAGTCCGAATAGAGAGACGATTACCATAAGCAAGTAGAATTGGATTCGAATAAGGGCGTTGCAATTACCACAGAAACTCTCTTGTTCTTCTATTGCAGCTCTTGGTACTACGGTAGACCCATATTGGTTTAGCATGGACTCCAATCGGTTGTGGTAAGGCAACGGGGTCACCAAAGGTAATGTTTCTCCATTGTTAGGTCGTCCATCGTCATAGACAACCACCATTCTTGCTGACCTGGTGTTGTTGACCTTGATTATGTCTTTTAACTGCTCCATAAACCGGCTGCCTCGCAGGGGCCTAATATTTCCAGCTCCGGTCAAGTCCCCTTCCAGCAAGAGCAGGACCATTGGGCCATAGATACAGACTAGCAATAATAAAAAACAAAAGGCGGGAAACCAATAAATTTCAAGTAAATGTACACCAATCGAAGGGGCAGTTTTAAACTAATAAAAAACTACAACTTCCTCATTACATTGAAGTAAAAGACCGGCTTAGGCCAACAAAGGTAAACCAATGTTGGGTTCACATTCATTATATCCTTTAAAGGGTACGGTTGTACCGTCTGTAATGCATTTGTCCAGCTCACCTGAAAAGAGTTTCATCTTGTCCCGCGGTCTTTGTGTCGGCAAGGAATCCAATCAACAGATAAAGTGGGATGTCAATGTCTTTCTGTTAAAGCTGGTGATTTATATAGTGCTCACTTTGGAATGATGTTTGGTAAATGCAACGGCATCTATCTATATATATATAAATATATACATGGACAAGTTGTTGGCGCGCAGTGACACCTTTCCTAGTGCACGTGATTTTGCGCGTTTCTCTCACCCATGTGTGGCTTGTGTACTGTTGTACGTCATCACTTGAGACTTTACCGGGAAGGCGCATCCGCTGCGTTCTCAGTTTGGAAATTCTGATGCCCCCAACAAGAGACCTAGGTCCCCCTAGACCTGAGTTCTCGGTTGGTAACAACTGCCGACCTAAACACCAAGCCTATATGGCACCTTGCAGCATCTGGGTATAGCGTATAAAACTATGTAACTATTATGCTATTTGCACAGTTCATCGGCGTTATGGGAGGACTCACAAGTCTTTCCAAGGAGCAGCTCCGCGCTCACAAAGCCATGGATAAGGGTACCCATAAATGGTGTTGGTACTGCTCCGAATCTATACCTAATAGTCGGTACTACAAACAACATTCAGGGAACAAATGCCTCATCCGAAAGAGAAAGGACATCAGGAAAAGTAAGTGGTGTATACCATTTTATGACGTTGTTTTCTTTTGGTTTTTTTTATTCTACCTGAATGGACCTATCCATGCTTCGTGTTGCTGCTTGCTTTTTGTCTCGTCTTTTTTCCTGGTCTGTTCATGTGTAATACTGAAACGTAATTTTATTTCACAGGCACTACAAATGCTCCTCCAAATCAAGACGTCCACAATGAATCTGAATCGTCCGGTCAAGACAGAAACGATGACCAGTCCACTGCGACCCACCCTACGGTGGCAGAACCTATGAAAGAGGTAGAGCCTTCTATGGGGCAACCCAGGTCAGCTGGGAAAACATTACCTTCCACCATGCCAAGACAGCCAGGACAGTTGGCTGAGAAGGTACATGCAGATCCCATCCGAGAGACAGCGGTTTCTGAGGGCCCGCAGGACAGGAAGCATCAAGGAAAACATCCCACTCCACCATGTCTGGAAAGCCAATTCGGCCGGCCGAGGATTTATCTGCAGTTCCCAGCCAAGCGATGGGGTCTTCTGAGCGACCCGCCATGCAGCAAGTCCCCCCCCTGAAAAGATCTTCATCGTCCAAGGTTGGGTTATCTTCCCGAGATCAGGTGATAATCGCTCAACTCAACGACACAGGCGTGGTATGTCCGCGCCTACGGCAAGTGGATGGTTGACATGGTAAGGATATTCAAAGTATCGTTACATGGACTGTTTTTTTTCATTTTGCATTACATTACTTGCTTTTGTACGTGAAGTACTAGCCACAGCTGATTGTATTTAACATCATCCTGACGTTGTTTTAACGTTGTGTGTGTTGGTTTTGCATTTTGGTTGAAATCCTGACATCCTCTCACCTCACCTCATGCTTTATTGTATAAATGATTTTAATGTTGTAATTTTCAATTTTGGCCCAGCTCGAAGAATGCGCTATTCCCAGGTCTACGTAAGTCGCTGTCGCTATGTTACCATCACTGTAGCTGTAGTGACGGTGACGTCATGATGACGTCGTGGCTTTGCCGCAGATAGTGACGGCTGGAGAGTGTAAACACAGATCGCAGGTCCATGGACGTGCGAAGTGACGGTAGGTTTCGCAGTAAAATCTGTAAAAAAATACGGACCTTAATGGAGCCTAGGTGTGGGGGGGGGCTAAGTCCCTGTCAACCAGTTTTCACTATCGGTGCTGCTTACCTCTAGTCACCTCTGGCGGCAGAAAACCTAATAATAATTAAAAAAATGCTCTCGCTGTTGCCGTTGCTATGTCGCGGTCACTGTTGCTTTCTACAGAGAGTGAAAGAGAGAATGAAAGGGTGAATGTTAGATGTTATTATGAGTATTAAATTTTACTTATTAACTGGGGAACTGCTATTACTTATTGTCCGAATCGTCTTGGTTAAACTTCCTTTATCCTTGCTAGCTGAGTGGCAAACTGATCCACGAAATGGGCGCTCATATCCATGACGCAGACAACGCTTGGTTGAGAGTCAAGTTTATTAATATATCAATTGTGTTACAATTGCCAGTGTTGTCACAGCCTGTCTTAATCCTAGGTTCACAAATAACACCACTTGAAGGCAAGCTTTGTCCGTAGAGTCCGCCCGGCTTCATGCGGTCATGCAACAGTATAGTTCCTTTACTAGTCACCAGAGGTCTGTATATGTGGCTATGCAAACCCCCCGAATCCTTTAATTAAGACTTGTATTGTCCCAAACGTGTATCGAATAGTTATCTCCCCTTAACCGCAGATTCCCACCTATATATATTAATCTGATTATTGATTTTCTCCCAAGCAGTGCTGCTCACTAGGAGATGTGGCCTGTCTGCCATGGCTGAGCAGGTATATCACACCTACCAGAAGCTCCTGCCGTGTTTACATTATGTACCACAGTAAATTGTATAATTTCTAATACCTTTTATAATATATCTTCTACAATCTGGTGACTGTATCTTGATTGTGTTCATACATTACTAATTATATGCACAAGGTGTTTTGCTAACTACCTTTGTGCAAGGGAGAGTGAAGGGAGGGTGAAATGATGTCATATTTCAACATGGCAGCGCCCAGGCTCAAAGTGGAACATAAATAGTTTTTTCTCTGATTAGCGCTGCGCACCACCAGCCGCCTCCGGCAGGGGAAAACCTAAAAAATGGGAAGAAAGGGGTAACTACAAGAAAAAATGGTACATCTGATTGCAAATAAAACAGTAACAGGAGTGAAAGGTATTACAAATTTTGTGTGATTGCTGATCTAAAATCTTTAAAATTCAAGTTTCTTATACCATGGTCAGTGGTATTCCATACCTTTGCTCCTCTATACATAACATTCAGCCTAGCTTTCTCATTATTTGGTTCATAAAATTTAAAAACAGGAGCTTGATGGAGTCTAATAGCATAATTTGATTTTTTAAGCATAAAATCATAATACGGTCATTTTATGCATAAATAGTAATAAATGAGTATGTAATCGGTCAGTAAACTCTTGATTTTACAGTCCACCAATAAATCCATTTTAGAGACATGCTGATTCGAATTTACCCATCTTCTCAGACCTCTATAAAACAATCTAGAGATTTTATTTAAGTTTGTAGTAGAAGTACCACTACAAATGATACCTCCATATTCAAAGAGTGTTAAAATCATTGTTTTAAAAATATCAATACAGGCTCCTTTTGTAAGATATCCGCATATCTTAGATAATAAATATAGTTTATGATTTACTTATTTACATAGTTCTTCGATATGTCTATTGAAATTAAGGTTTTCATACAGAGTAAGGCCCAAATCTATACTGCACAAAGGTAGAGAATAAAACACTTTGCGCATATAACTAATTGTATAGAAACAGAATGAAGAGAACGTCACCAGTTGCACAAAGGGAATAGTAGAAAGTATCAAAATTATATGAACTACCATATTATATAGCATAAATACTGCATGGGCTGCTGGTAGGTGTAAATATACCTGTTGACCAATATCAGACAGGGTGAATCTCCCAGTGAGCGCCAATGCTCAGGAAAATCAACAAACCAGACTGCTATATATTGGGTAGCACCTATGGGTACGGCGGAGAACACCATTTACAGTTTGGACAATGCGAGTCTTCGAGGGGTTTGAATAGCTATGCATAGAAAGGACATCTGGTGACTGTTGCAAGAACTACTGTGTTGCGGATTGAATGTGAGATCAGGCGGACTCTCAAGGGAAAGCTTACTCTCCATCGATTGGAATTGTGAACCTAGGAATCTTAAACCATCATCGCACCGGCCATTGTATGCATCTATGTGATCCACGAATGAAACCTGACTTTCAGCCAAGCCTTGTTCACGTTGTGAATCTGAACGCCCATCTCATGAACTTATCTGCCACTTGACTAGCATTCATAGAAGAAGTGATAAAGGCAATCTCGTTGAACATCATAAGAACAGTTCCCCAATTATCAATTAACCACATAATAACAACTAGCGTTCAATACTTATATGAACTAACGCGATCAAGCACATTATTATTCAGGGATAAGATAAAATCTTTTTCTTTACTTTTTTTCTTTTTACAATTTAAAGTTTGTTAATTTTACACCATTTAGTAGGTAAACTCAAATCATGATTAATGTATTCATCACATACGGCTAAGTTTTTGTTTTTTTTAAATTAATTAATCCCATCAATTCCATTTTATTATTTAAGCTACAAATATTAATATGGGCAAAATACAATCCTCTCTCCTTGCATTGCAAGTCTATATCACCTAATAAATGAGCTATTACAACATTTATTGAGAACAGAGACTTCGCCTAACAAAATCAATTTACCATCCTCATGGCTATGCAACTAATATCTCCAGTTTCTGAGTAATTATTTTACTACTAGATAATATAATCTCCAAATTAAAAAGCATGTATAGGAATTCTTTTTAGAGGGCTAATGCTCACTTTATTTTCCTTACGTTATAATTATAGTCTATCATCCTCGCATATTGTATTCAACAATTAAATAGCAATGATCATAAATGAGATCCAATACGTCTCAGAATAGCATAGGAACAAGAATAGTTGACCCAGTGCGCCGCGTGTAATATGTTACATAATACAACAGCTGATTTCTGGGGTGCTTTCACATTGTATTATTCTTTGTATTTCAACTAGAATATTACTGTAATAAACAGATTTACATTCCGATATTTAGAGGTATTTCACCCCCGATACAAAGTCTCCTATCTTTTAACACTGAGGAACACCTGAGAGCCGGCCCGGGCAATACAACTCTTGTATTGCCCTGACATGACGTCACTCCAGGGCAATCCAGGTCCCGCCAGGGCAAGGTAAACAAGACGTAAACAGCTACGCAGAAAAACGCATAATAAACGCATAATTTCTGTCAAAAACGCATAATTAGTGAACAAATAATTATGTAAGAGGAGGTGAAATAGATAGTTTACAAACAGATTGAATCGTAATTTCGTTGGTTACACTCTCCGTAACCAAACATTTCGTCAGTTTCCATACATTTACGCTAGGTGGCGCCACACATCGTAACCAAACATGTAAACAAACTCGTAATATGCGTATAATACCCATCAAAAATGCAAAATAAAGGCACACTAATGTATTAGGGGGTGAAATAAATACGATACTAACCTTGTCTGGGACCCTGAGCCTTGTATTTCGTCTCGGGGTCTGGTTTCACCAGGGTCCGCTCTCGGGCCTGACGACCCTCTAGCGGACCCTGGTGAAACCAGACCCCTCAACTGAAATACGGCGGCCAGGATCCCAGCCCGGTTAGTATCTACTTAGTATTACAGATATGTTAACTTAACTGGCTAGAATTGTTCATTCAATTGACTCATCCCAAATTTCTTCAAGAATTAGGCCCATATGGTTTAGGCCTGGCATTTGTCCCTTTCCGATCAGTTTGTATTGGGCCAAGGTGTATCCACATGCGAAGTAGTAGTCTTTTGTAGCTTTGTATAGCCTTCCCCTCAGTTTGCAGAGTTTGTCTTTAAGATGTGGATATTTGTCCATTTTGAAATTTACACCTTTTTTAACCACATCTCGTTTCATATTGTCCCAGTTTTCTAATCTTTTTATATTTTTTTGCCCAGTTTTTTAGCTTCATATCCGTCTTTTGCAGCCATTATTTTACTTTTAATGTCTTTTTCCCCATACATTTCTGCACACTCGGCCAAGATGTATTGTTCGACTGTAAGGTAGGTTTGACCTTTGTCGTCCTGGAACTCAGCTTTGTACATATTGCTAACAAAGGCGTGATGGCTTTGAAAAGCCCATCCTCCCTCAACTTCTACGATTTTGGCATGTTCCATAGATAAGTTATATCATGGCAAATCATTTAATCCCCCATATTTGTACTCTTTTCCATCTACTACAATTTTTTCACCTTTTGCCTTTGCATTGATACCTTTTGATTTTGCCGAGGCAGCCAAACATCTTATATCTCTTCTAATTTCCTGTTGTTCGTGAGTTAATATATCAATGATTGCTATACTTCCCATTTTTTTCTGTTCCTTCAATTTTGAGATATTTCCAACAATTTCCTGCTTAAAATTGGTTACTGAGAAACGCACCAAAATTGCCCTTGGCCTTTTTCTGTCCTTATTGAGTGGCCCCAGTCTATATGAAGTATGTATGTCACTATCAACAAAGGATATTCCTAGGTCCGTCAATAGTTCACTTGCAACCATTCTTGGTCTTATTTTTGCGTTTTCGGGTACACCTTCAATGACGATGGTAGATCTCTTAGTTTCCTCTTCATCAGCGGCTATGTTAGAGTCCATTTGTTCAAATGATTTCTTCTTTTTCTGCCATTCATCATTTAAATCCTTTGTCATATTTTCAGCAAACGTAACACTTGCCTGTATTGTTGTCACATTGTCCCGTATTTTCTGTATTTCACCCCTAGCTTCTTGAAGGTTAGTTTCAAGAGTTGTTATTTTGGTAGTAAGGGTGGTAATCAACTTATCCATATCACTGACTCGTTTATCATTTAATAGCAGCCACATATGATTTGAAATCGTCACTGTTGCGCTTGATAGAGTCCTCTATACTGGTTAATTGTATTTTAAGGTCTAGGTTACCTTGAACTGCTGTTTCCTTGGCTTCCTTTTGGTTTTGTTGTATACTTTTTAATAGTTTTTCATTTGTGTTGTCAGTCGGCAGTATTGGTTCATTGGCGCCAGTTATACCAACTTGTTTGTTGTCACTGGAATATCGCCCACTCCCGGCACTGGAGCGTCGACTTTATCCATATTTTCGTCACTCTGTGAGAATTTATTCTTACTGTGAGTACTAAAATACAGTATAATACGGTATCATCTGCATACAGGGAAACCTTGCATTTGGTTATGGCACATTCAATGTCATTGATATATAATATAAAGAAGAGTGGCCCACATATGCTACCTTGCGGAATACAGCTGCATAAAGGGCCATACCCACTAGGCGATTATGACCAAGTCGGAGGACTGGTTGTTGCTAAAATCGGCTGACTATACCCAAATAATCGGCCGATTTCAGTGCCGATTCAGATCAAACAAGGACATTCCAATATACCATACTAACACGCTGACGCCGATTCTCCTAGTCGCCCGTTGTCCAGCGACAGTAAAATCAGCTAGTGGGTATGGGGCTTAAAGGTAGTATATTTGATATCATATGATTTGCCTCAGTACATTGCTGCCTTCCACTTAGGAAGTGTTTAATCCATAGCCACATGGGAACAGTAATACCATAATATTTTAGCTTTTTTAAAAGAATTTCATGGTTTATTGTATCGAAAGTTTCGTTGCATCGACGTATACTGAAGTAGCATATGAATATTCATTAATATCGCCATAAAATTAATATCATTTATATACCTCTCCGTTGTACTATGAGTTGAAAAACCAGGCCGAAAACCACCTTGATTTTCGCTCAGGATTTTGTTTTTCGTGCAGTGAGCATGAATTCTTTTGTTGATTAGTTTTTCAATTAATTTTGAAATAATTATTAAAGGTAATAAGGTTATGGGTCTTGAATATCCCACATCGGTAGTATTATTAAATTTAGGAAGTGGAGTTACTTTCCCTGATTTCCAAACGGCAGGTACTTCTGTTGAATCAAATGATAGATTTGTTAAATCTACAATTTTATTCAGAATAGCAAGAAAAGCATCACATATAATTTCTGATAATAAGTTGTAATACCGGTAATGCATGATGACTTGTTAATATTAATGTCTTTGCATAATGTGACTACCTCTTCAACAGTGGTTCTTATATGCATTAACCTATCATTACATATTTCACCCTGGAAGAACCATTCATCAGTCTGTTTGATTTTAGCTGCTAAATTTGGGCCTTAGTTGACAAAAAAAATCATTAATAAAATCAGCAGTATTGTCAGAAGGTATAGGTCCTGAGGTGTTACTGCCAATCAACCTGATGTTATTTTAGTATCAGTTTTGCAAGGGGCAACTAATTTTTGTGTATTCTTCCAATATTTTGTTTGGTTATTCTGATTTCGATCTAAGTTTTCTTTAATATAATCAGCATGTGATAATCTAAGTCTAGCCGTACAGGAATTCCCAATACATTTGGCTTCATTCCATAGTTCATCATTATCAGGTGTTCTTTTTTTTTTGCATATTTAAAAGCAATGTCTTTGTCCTTTATCAACTCGATTAGTTGAGGACTCAGCCAAGGCTCCTTGATTTGTTTAATTTTAAATTTTCTAAGTGGGCACATCAGGTTAATTTCACAGGTTATACTTTCTAAAAGTAAGTTCCATTTATCATTTATAATCCAAACATCATCATAAGCAGACCAGTTTATCTTTCTTAACCTCTTTTGGAAAATATCTTTAATACAATTCCAATAACTACACCCAGTAAACTCACATTTGTTTTTTGGAGGACATTGTTTTTTAATAGTTAAAAGAATTAACTGATGATCACTAATATTCATATTTGCAACACCAGATCTAAGAATTTTTTCTGAGTTGGTAATAAATAAATCCAGACAGCAATCCTTAGTATTTGATAATCTAGGAGGAACTTTTATTAGTTGTCTCATTCCAAATGGTTTAATAAGATCCTTTAGTCTGCATGTGTCTGGGCTGTTTGATTTAAAATCAATATTGAAATCCCCCATCAATATAACTTCAATTTTATCCAGGGCCAAGATAGACAATATGTCATCGAGAGTTTGTATAAAATATTCAATATTACCCTGTGGGGCTCAGTATAGTGAACTAAAGTAGTGCAATATAGTTAATATAGGTAAAGGTTTTCTGGATTATATGTGGAATGGCTATCTAAGGGTTGTTTGTGTCGAGACGGGGATTTGGAATACACATTAACCACCTGGAGCCATTCGTCTTCCACCGATACTGTTACCTAAGCCTATTGGCTTACTCATTAGCTCCCTGAAAGCCATTTGTCTCTGGGTAGGATTGTCAGGCTCCCTGGTCCGGACTGGCTGGTGTGTTGTGGGTCCGTTCACACACAGCTGCTCATGGCTTCTGTTTGCCAAACCAGCAGCTCTGAAGGCATGTAGTGAAATACTCACATAAAAGGGCTGCTGGTGTACAGGCACACATTACCTGTTAATGGGGGTGTCATTTGAGCTGGTTGATGAAGGACATGAACATTGATTATCCTTTTGTGGCGGCCCGCTGCACGGATTAAGCTGTCTTGGTCCGAGAAGAATTATAGACTTGTTTGTTTCGCCTGCTCCGTATATAAGGGAGCAGGAACATAGCCCAGCTCAGAGGCAGATTGAGAGGCTTGGGGACCGATTGTCCCTCCGACACACGGTGGAAGGTGTGGGGCTGGGGTGACATGGCAGAAGATGGGGAACCCATGGCAGGGTGTTGGTTCTGATAATCTCAGGAATTCAGTGGATCATGTGAATCTGGACACAATGGGAATTTTGGACATAACATGGACAATAGAGGTCATAGGAGCTGGGACACTGGATGGAGTCCTTGAAAATGTAAGTAGATCTAATGTTAGGTTGTGTGGAGCATACATGAAGCATGGTGTATACACCCTTCCATGGGTAAGGACTCATGTGAAGTATATGTGAAACACTGGAAGCAGGGGCAGACCTGAATACTCTAGTTGGTGACGGCCCTAGCGCTGCCATGAGCTGCCATGGTGAAGTGGCAGCACTCACGCTGTGCTAGTTGTGGGTGAGACTTGTGCTATGTATGATCAGACATATATAAACCAATATTTGTACCTCAGCCAAGCGGTATCCACATTTTGGATTTGAACGCACCATTTCGTGGGATTTTTCTACCACTTAATTAGCAAAACTAAAATGATTAATTAACAATATATCAAAAGGTAAAGAAAGTTAAGTTCCCCTTATCTATAAGTAATAACCCCTATAAACACCACCACTACTACTATATAAAATAAACACCAGCATTCACTAGGTTCCAAATTAGAATTTTTGTTTAGTTTGGTTTTGAAATTGATAGCCATTGCATTTTAATGTTCCTATTACTTGTATTCAAATGCTCAAATTCAGAATTAGAATATGAATTTTTATTTAGAATAAACAACCCTATATCGCCTCCTTTTTTAGTAATACCATTTTCAGTCTGAGACCAATTTCTATCATTACAAAAATAAATCATATTGATTACTAAGTCCATAGTAGGAAGATGGCATTTTATTATCAAGCCACGTTTCACAGACCCCAATTACATCCAGATCATTTGTAGAAAATTACGCTTTAAATGTCCCATTTGTTGTGCAGACTTCTAACATTTATATGTGCAATGTGTAAACCCCTTTTTCCCATTATATCAGTTAAGTTATAATTATCACCAAAAAAGAGCCATGTATGAGAATTAATATTTCTATAGGCACACAATGCAAACAATCGTATTCAAATTGATATAGTCCATATCGAGAACAGCTCAAATAGCCAACAACACTTACATTACTAAACATCATAGGTCAACTACAAGCGGTTATTATGCATGGAAGTGGCTATTCTCTCTTTCAAAATGTAATCAAAATAAGTTAGAAAAGGCCACTGCAAAATACATATCCCAGTTTACATGCAATATTCAAGCATTCATAATAGTAAGGTCCTGCCTTAGCATTGTGGTCTCATTGGTAGCTTTGGCAATATCTGTTTTGTTTACATCAATATCGGACTTGTTTAACTCAGTTTTGTCCAGAGGGGTAGTATGGGTACTGTCAATAGATTTTGACAGTTTGGTGTAAAGTGCTTTGGATTTGGTCTCAGCTGTTTTGTGGATTTTTTAAGATTTACAACAGCACAGGTTTCTGTCCACGCTCTCACCTGTCACTGTTGTTGACGTCTGAATCAGAGTCCGACACTATTTTTAGCTCCTCGGTCACCCTGTGAACACTATACTTGCACTCTGTGGTTTCTTTGTCCCTTTCGGCGGCATATTCAACATTAGTATGTCGATATACCATGTAACAGCACGTCAGAACAACGTAAATCCACAGCAGTTTGAGTCTCTGTGTGGTTATAAAGTTTTATGGCAAAAACGGCAGTTCTACTAGGGCCAGTAATGCTATAACCCAACGTTGTTATCAGGAGTACCTTTACACACTGTCTAGCTGCTGTGCACCATGTTGTTCCACATTGAATATGTCTTGGTGATGAGTTATAGGTAAAGGGCATTTGAGCTGAGGAGAAACTTTGTGTCAGACAACACTAGAAGAACTAGAGAGTCCCAATTTGAGGGTTTGTGGGAACTTCGGTTTGAAGGCTTTGCCTTGTGGAGTAACTTAGGCCTGTCATCATGTAGTCTATTTGTCTGATTAAGGGCAATTGCGCCATTTGTTAATGCGCAAGCATACTGCACACCCTAGCTGTAAAAGTTTGCAATGGGGTGTGGCCAAGGGTGAAAATGCTGAACTATAGAAGTCTATGTAGAGAAAATGCGTTTTTACTCATAGCTCTGTTAATAATCATCCAATTGTTATACAGTAAGCAACAAAGTTGTATTCCATAATGTTATTAATTAATATATTTCATCAGATTTAATAAATTCTTGATTCTTTATTTATTATGAATTTCTTTGTAATAAAAGTATTATTTTCGACCCTTCCCTCCCATTTTGGCAGTCATATTGCCCTTTATTTAGTTTGTGTAGCACACAGTGAAGTACACAGTGAAACAAACTGATGTACATGAAAAGTTCAATATTTAGGTAAATAAAGAAAGGGAATAATGGATAAGCATAATGGATAAACAATTAATTTTTCTAATTTTCACAAATGTGTGTCTAAATCTATCAGTGGATATGTGGATTTTCTGAAAAAAAGTTAGAACGGTGACCCCTAATTTCTTTTTATTAAGTGATAGCCAATGCTCATTTTAATCAAATGTAGGAATTCCAAGTAATTTTAAACGTTGATAAACTTTTTATTACCAATTTCATAAGAGTGATTTCTTTTTTATCACTACATTCATCTAATTAAACTCCCCCCAAAGTACTTTATTTTAGTGTTTTGGGGAAATAATGCATTATCTATTAAGATAATTATATTGACTTCATATCCAAGTGAATTAAAAATGTTTAACTTTAATTTTTGAAAATAATCAAATTTTCAAATTTTGCTTATTTTGTGATATCTTTATTTCAAAAGACACCACGGTGACCCCCTATTTTTTCATCATTTCTGGTATGTACAGACCCTAATCTTTAATTTCCCAAAGTTTAAAGAAAATTTCAATGTTAAAACTATAATCGAGTGATTGTCTTTAAATTAAGTATTTGTTGATTATTACCTATAATCAAGCTTATAGGAAAACTACATGAGGATGTGGGATGATGCAGAATACGAGCTGGAAGTAACTAAATTTGGTGCGTGAACCCTTTGAGTTTCGTTTTCCTTTTATTATATATCAGATTTGTAGCAAAAATAACAAATCCCAACTAGAATACTCACTGGGCTGCTTGTACTGCTGCAGGATCACATAGTGAAATATTCTCTTCATTGTAACTTACTAATGAATGTCTATAAACACTCCTGTTGAAGCAGAACATAATAACATGACACAGGTGTTGGGCCAGTTCCCAGTTGATGTTTTATTAACATATCGTAGTAGCAACTGGGGATAACTCGCCAACGCCCAACACAAAGAAAGCTTAATTAGTTTGCATGGAACAAAGCCTGTACCACGCGCATGTCAAAGTTAAGGTGAGAAAGGGGAGTCTTAGTTAAATATTGGAGGACTGACAAACTCTGCCAGTCACCCAAGTCCTTGAAGCCTAAGCTCCATATCAATACTGTCAAGTTCGATACCTAAGTAAGTCACACGCTTAGTCAGGGGAACAACTTTCTTCCAGGAAATCATAAACCCCAGCTCTTGCAACAAATCAATCAGGGCAGACATGGTTCTCTTACACTCGTACTGGGAAGGGGCCACAACGATAAAATCGTCCAAGTAACCAAATACATGAGCAAATCCTTGCCTGTTCAGGCAGCGGACAATAAATTCCGTCAGCTGGGTATAAATAAAGGGGGCACAACGTAGACCAAAACACAGACAATTATCTAAGTAAAATTGGTCACCGGACCCATCCTCCAAATCCCATACGAAGCCTTGAAAAGGTGATGAGTTGGAAGAACATTAACCGACCTATAGGCTGATTTAATGTCTAAAATGGAAAAATAACATCCTGGGACAATAGAAGCTGACACCTGATCAATAGTAATGTAAGAAAAATCATGACAAATATCCAACATATAATTGTTAATGCTAGATCCCAAAGGCCTACGACAATCTGTAATAAGGCGCAAAGAACCATCAGATTTCCTAACTGCCCCTAAGGCATGGACACATGAAGGACGAAAATCCACTCAACTAATCTTGTCCGAAGTTAATTATTTGGTTACAATGTCAGACATTTCTCGCTTAGCATCAGGTAGCAGGATCGAATTGTAATTCTCACAAAAATGTGAACCTTCATAAGAATCATATACAATGCGAAAACCATTGAAAATACCATCCAGAATAAATCGGGTGTTAGGATCGATCGTGCCATCTTGAAAACATTTGTCAAAAAGACGCATGGGTTTAACTGTAAAGCATTACCAGCTAAATGATGTACACCTGAACACCTAGATCCACACGGTCGAGACCACGTAGAACCTGACAAGTCAGAAGCTTCTACCACCGTATTCAAAAACTCCATGCTGTCTGGACTCGTATAACACCCTAATGGACTAGTGCGACAAAAGACAGATACTTCTTTGAAAAAGTAAGTAACCGGGGGCACAGCATGTAAAACAGGAGGGCTACTCGACTGATCTACAATATGAGAGTCAAAACCAATATCCGGAACTATGACGAATCCATCATAAACAGAACATCTAGGTCGAGAGTTCGTGGATAAATACAATTGTTCTTCACAAATCAAATCTGAGTCTGATTCACCGACAGGAGCCAACTCCGTGTCATCTGGTTCAACACAACACGCAGAAGGAAAACCAGAAAGAACTAAAAAAGGTGAATTAATCACCACCCCCTCTGTGCTGGAAAGGTGCATGCCACCAGGCTCCGAAGAGACCCCCGCAAAAACGGAATAAAAAAATGAACCAGGATGAAAATCAGAAACTGAACAATGCAAATCATCACCGGAATGGGGAATGTCTAACTCTGATGTAGTAACGTCCACATCTGGAATATACCCTGTGATAGAACTAGAAATATAATTTCTAACCTCAACCAGAGATGTAGTGTAACCATGAGGAATAACGTCAATCTTATCGGGAATACAGACCAAGTGAGAACTAGAAAAATCATAGTCAACTCCAACTTGACCCGACAAAGCAGTGCAAGAATCTGTAACACATGAAAATAGAGAATTACCAATTCAGAAACAATTTCCGTCTGTAAAGTAACATCACATAACACTTTTGTTACACCACAATCCTCACCAGAAACAGTATCAACCAGGAGAGAATTACTAGAAACGTCGACATCAGACTGTAAGGTAACTTCAACTAAACCTTGTGTTACACTACAACTTCCCCCGTTAGTAAAACCGACAGGGGGTGCATCATCCTATTTAGATTTGCATTCGGGAAATCCATGGGAACCAGCGCATTCTTTGCACTCATGTTTGAAGGGGCAAGATTCCCGCTTACAACCCTTGGACTTGTTGAAGTCCCAACAAAGATTCTTGATTTTCTTTGATTTGCCTGAACTGGGGCTAGCATGAGAACCTATCTGTTTTGCCTTAGGTTGGAGATTTTCTACCCCCAAAAGGGAATGATAGAGTTCATGATCCCCATATACAAATGCTTGTTGACCCAACAACTCTGCTTTCTCTCTCATGGCTGTGTCATACTTAACCAATGCGGAACTCTGATACATCTTAGACTTATCACTGATAAACCGAATATGTTTGGCTAAGTTCTGAACTGGCAAACCAATGGAAATTAAGCTATCTAACAAAGACATCTCTGTGGAAATCACATATTCAATGGTTGCGTTCTTTACATTGTCTATGTACATTTGGGGTTCCAGATCACAAAGCACACACTTGCGCTTTTTGCTTGCTGCCCGTATCCCCGATGCATCCACCATCACGTCACAGGATCTCGAGGTCCACCAGTAGGATCTTGTAGTACGGCCTGCTGGGGGTTGGCTAGTTGAGGGGCGACCTGTTGAAGGGCGGCCTGCTGAGGGGAGGCCTGATGAGAGGGGGAGACGACCGGCCACTCGGAGCCCTTGGAGGCAACCTGACCCAGGCACGCCGATAGGCCTGGGGCAGGCAACCCGAATGTAGTAGCCGACGATGAAGAGACCATTGCTGGCGGTGGAATACCGCCTGCAGCCTATAGAGAAGCCCATGTTGTATCGACAGGAGAAGCATGTATTGACTGCGACATAGCACCTGCCGAGGTCACGGTTGTTGTGGCTGTCCTAAGAACACCTGCACTGGTATAAAGCACTCGAGTGGCGGCAGTAGTGGCCGTAGCCGCAGGGTGCGACACAGGTGTGTACAAGATGCCAACTGCACACTACAAGGTGTTACAGTTGAAACATGCGTACTGGACAAAGACATGTCCTGAATTTGCTTCGTTAGTACAGAAAGCTGGCACTGAGTCTCTGCCATCATACGCTTACACTGTGCATTGTCCCGTATCAAAGCAACCATATCTCCCAGCGATGTGAATACTGCCCCCTCCACTGAACCTCCCAATACCAGGGCCAACCCTTATTCCGGTAAATACAAATGCCACTCTTCAGAAGTAACTCCTAATTCTACACACCTATCTAGGGCATATTTGAAGTACTTACATCGAGAGTTCCTATTGTGTTTCCTGTCACAGGCATTGCACTGTACAGCCACCATTTTAAAACAAAAAGAAATGTCCAGTCGTAACTCTGTGTGTGGTCCATGCAGTGGTCAGTGGGGCAGTGATCGGTAGTACCTGGTGTTTACAGTCTCCAAGGTGACCATCAATTCTGACTCCAGGTGGCACCAACTGTCACAAGCCCCAGGTGTCAGCAATGCATTCCTAGCTAGAGATTATACTCCAATAACCTGAGGGCAGTCTATTTGGACCATAATCGATTTCTGATTCAATATGGAGGAAGAATAAACCAAACTGAACATTTGCATCGCTTACTGTATGGGGATATGATCAAGGTGAATCAAGTCTTAATCAGTGCAAATGATGAAGACTCACCCATCATCTGGTATTGTAAAGGGGTGCACAAATGCAAAGGAAATGGCAAATGGGCCCATCAATACAAGCACCTAGCTGACGGGTGCCACTTCTCTGATAAAATCAAGAAGAAATGTATGGACGAAATCTGCCTGGCTTTATCCAAGTTGAAATGAGACAAAAAGTACGTCTAGCATAATCTACAATGAACACTTGCTCTAATGAATCTGTTCGATGAGTAGATCATTGTATAGCATCTGATGATAAAATCTACAATGAATACTTACTCTAATGAATCTGTTCGATGAGTAGATCATTATATAGCACTTGATGATAGAATCAAAAGAAATACACGGATGAACTGTCTGCCTTAGGCTAAAATGAAATAACTGACTCAGAAGGACACTTGCATCTAAAAATACAACAGACACTAGTGCTTTAATGAATCTGTTCGATGAGTAGATCATTACATAGCATTTGGTGAAAGTTTATTGAATGTTTTTTGGGGGATATGTAACGTGGTTATGTATATATTTGTTCGATGAGCAGATATAACTGACTGATAGATATATATGTAATGTTTGATTAGGTAGACAATAAGAACTTGGTTGGATGAGGTATGTTAAATATTTAACCTGAATTGGTTCTAGTTGCCCTTATATTTATTCGATGAGTAGATGGTGGGCCATTAGTAATAAACTATTAATAATGTATATGTTTTTGGGTACTTAATCATGACCCTACATACCTAATTGGTGTGGTTTGAGCGTTTATCTTGTCTAGACCCATCGTTCGATGAGCTTTGGGATTAAGAGGTTGGTAACCACTATGCTTAGACTATATGAACGCTCCAATCAGAGCCGCTTACTTAATATGTGTTTTCCACCGTTGTTCTTATCATATGTTTATCACCTGTTTCATCTCCATTCATCCATCAAACTCATGGGTATAGTCATCATATTTCACATAAATTATGGGTGAGTTTCAATTATCAAAAATCATTGAACACAAAGGCATTAAAATCGTACATCTTAATGCTAGAAGTGTGTTACATAAAATTGATCAAATTGCGTTGGATTTCAAAGGCTTTGACGTTATTGCAGTTACTGAAACCTGGTTAACACAATGTATTAATAACACTATATTAGATATTCCGAAATTTAATCTTATTAGACAAGATAGATATTTGGATAACATGAGTAAAGGAGGAGGTATCTGTATGTATATACGAGAGGATATACATTATGACTTAACATCCAATAATGTAGTAGATAAAGATATAGAGTTGCTTCATGTATCGCTGAAGATTAGTCTACAAAAACTTATAAACTTTATCAATATATACAGACCTCCACAAGGTTCGATTAATAATTTTATTAAGACCTTAAACAAACTAATCAGTACATTAGATAGAGACAGACACCATTTGATTCTGACTGGCGATTTCAATATGGATTATTTAAAAGGTTCTGATAAAACCAAATTAAAAAATCTAGAGAGAAAGTTTAGTTTAAAACAGATTATTAAAACACCGACCAGGGTAACACAATCGTCGTCAAAGCTGATTGATTTAATGTTCACTGATATCGAATACTTGACAGTAGCAGGTACGATAAATTATAATATCAGTGACCATTTACCTATTTTTTGTGTGAAGAAGAAGCTGCGCAATTGTATTAAAAAATCATATGCACGTGGGCGTTCCTATCTGAGATTTGATCAGGCTGTTTTCATACGATTATTGGAAAATTCTGATTGGTCTTTCTATGATCTCTCTGATGATCCAATGAAATGTTGGGACACATTTCTAAATAATATTATGAAAATACTTGACAAAATATGCCCTATCAAAAATTTGACTGTCGTTGAACATAAACCAAAATGGCTAACCAATGAGTTACTAGTGCAAATGAGAGCCAGGGACAAATTGTACAAGAAGGCAAGACATAGTGGAGCTCTTCATGACTGGGATGTGGCACACAGAATCAGAAATGAACTTCAAATGCAGATTAAAACAGCAAAAAGAAACTGTGTTCGCCAATATCTAGAAAATAATAAGAATAATCCTAAAAAGTTTTGGAGTAAAATTAAAGAATTTTTACCTGGCAAATCATCTTGCATGGTGAATCGATTGGTAAATGAGGATACAGGGGAGGTTTACCTTGGCAATGATATAAATGATTATATCAATAGCTACTTTGCTAGTATAGGAGCTACTTTAGCAGCGAATTGTAATCCTTTCCTGAATAATCAACATAATAATTATGTTGGTGAACCACATGACATTATGCAACACGACATCACTATAAAGGAACTACAGTCCGCACTGAAGACTATAGATGTAACTAAATCATCTGCGATAGATAACATTAAGTCGTTGGTTCTGAAAGTTGCTTTCTATTCTCAACAAGATAGACTCTTAAAATTATTTAACAATTGTCTTAGAAATACCTGCTTCCCGAATCAATGGAAACTTAGTACAATTGTCCCATTGCCTAAGGTAGACAATCCAACTACTGCATCCGAATTGAGGCCAATAGCATTGACTCCATTACCAGGGAAACTACTGGAGAGAATTGTTTGTGTAAGACTGCAAAACTATTTGGAAAACAATAGTATATTATCTAAATATCAACACGGTTTCAGGAAGAACCATTCAACAATTACTGCTGTAACTTCGCTTCTTCACAATGTTTATTCGGATATCAATAGAGGATTGGACCCATATATTATTTTCCTGGACTTAAAAAAGGCTTTTGACACTGTTCCACATTCTAACCTAACTAAAAAACTTCATGACATAGGATTGCATATCAATAGTATCAAATGGTTTGAAAGTTACCTGACAAATCGTGAACAATGTGTTAAGCTAAATAATAACATATCATCTAGATTACCAATAACTTTTGGAGTTCCTCAGGGAAGTATACTCGGTCCAATCCTCTTTTCAATCTATATCAATGATATACCAAATGTAGTTGACTGTGGCATTCAACTGTATGCTGACGATACAGTTCTCTATCATTCAGATCCACTTCACCTGCAACAAAACCTTGACAATGTGGTTGGCTGGTGTAATAACAATCTTTTAACAATAAACATAAAGAAATCACAATGGCTACAAACTGCTGTCATTACAAATAATATGTTGGGTAATAATCAATTTACAATAAGGACTAAATCACTAGATAGGGTAGACTATTACAAGTATCTAGGTGTAGTAGTAGACAAAGCTTTAAATTTTTCACAACACCTGGCCACATTGACAAGAAATGTTCAATTGAAATTAAATTATTTTAAAATAATTAGAAAGTTCTTTACAGAATTTGCTGCACGAATGTTGTACATGACTACTATCTTGCCTGTGTTAGAGTATGCAGATTTTGTCTATGATCAGAACCTCAATTATGTTAATATGAAGCTACAGAAAATGCAAAATCAAGGTCTGTATATAGTGATGAATCAACATCGTTATCGTTATGACCAGAGGGACTCAACAGATGTAATACATCGAAGTTGTTCTATACATAGACTTTACCATAGAAGAAGATGTCATCTGTTGCACTATGCTCATAATTTATTAGGAGACAAAGATCTACGCGATAACAGGAATTTATTAACAAGGAGGCATAGAGGCCCTCTTTTTAAGATTCCTAAGCATAATCATTACAAATATCTAAAGGATCCGAAATATAGAGCAGTAGTTGAATGGAACAGATTACCTGTACATTTAAGACTATTAGATGACAAAAATGTTTTTAAAAGGAGTTTGAAAGCCTCCATTGAAAACCCATATGTAAAAATTTTGACTTAGGTTTGTTAAGCATTGTATATATTCTTCTCATCTCATTTCATCTCATTTCATCCTAAATGCCGTTTTCATGGCAGTGAAATGTATTTTTTGACCTGAGATTGACATACCCACTCCCCAGTTTTGAGAATTGTATATTTGAAGTGGGAGTGGGTGGAAGATCAGCTATGCTGAACCCTTTTTGACCCAATAAAAAATAATTTAAAAAAAAAAAAAAAAAAATATTGACAAAGATACAGGCCAAAAAGTAATGTCGTCTGCTGCAGTGGAGCACAGTTGGTGTCTAGTGTGAACATTCTGTCCCCGCTCCTGGCTTCAAGCAACGGGAGGCCTCAGGGAGAATGATCAGGCAGCAACACCAGCAGCCCATATAGTATTCTATGAGGGCGTGCGGTATGCAATCACATACCAAAACACGCGTAACATGGGATGCTGGCCTAGTATAATAAATTGTATTTCAACATGTAAGTGCTTGTATTGAGCCAGCAAGGCTCACTAATTTGGTGTTGCACTCGACAATGAACCACATTAAAAGGCTTGGTCCTTCAGTTTCTGAGGGCAAAGAGCCCTTGCTTCCCTGTCACTTAGAGAGAGTGTAAGCTGTTGTGATGTGGGAGTTAAATTACTGTTTTTTGTTGCAATATTAGTGGTGTTCTGATCTTTACTGCATGGTGATGCTCCCTGACCATATTCATTAATTTTGAGATCTGACATCAAATTTAACAATGCTGGTTGTATTCTAATGATCTGTTCCACTAAGACTGTTAAGGTGGTACAGGGAATTTTCTACATTCCAATAGGTAAATGTGATAATGTGTGGCAAAAATGTTAAAGAAGCTGCTCAGATCCTTCACCATGCCGGATAGTGCCCCTTGTTTTCAATTGGTGGAATTCCAAGTCTGTCAGAGAGAGTGTTTTCTCAAAGACCTCAAACAAATTGTTATTTAGAGCAGGGATTTAAGGTGACTCACTTGTTGAGAAGAGGTGGGGCCACTTTCATGTCCATGTTTGGGTATAGTGTCCCCGAAATAAAGTCAAGGGGTAGATGGGCTTCAGATTGTGTTAACAAAACACCCTTTGTCCCACATGTTGTATGTGGATAAGGTTGTTTTTTTGTAATTCTTGGAGTCTTGGAGTATAGTAAATACTGATTGAACTCCAATTCACTATTACTTGTCTGTTCTTGGGATGATATGTGACTCAAGTCGCTGTGCATATCTCCATGGCAACAGTACTACTTAGCAACGTTACATAACTGATTACGTCATGGGTGATATCATGAAAGTGAAAACTAGGTTTTGACCTAGTTTTCCTCCTATAAGTTATAAAATATCAAATATAGTTCAGTTTAAGCACTTGGTTACCATGGCAAACAAAATCCAAGGCCTGTCTTTAGCAATGAGTCATAGGTTAGGTATGCGCTATTGTTATTTTTCTGAGATGACCAACCCCTTTGGTTACCATGGCAACCCCAATCCAAGGCCTATTCATAGTGTCTAGGGACCGAGAAATAGCAGTAGCAGATAGGAGGGGGGAGGATCAAATGAGTTATAGCGTTAGTATGTCAAATGTGAAGTCTGACGCAAATGACTTCATATCTAGGTTCATAGCTCATCTATGAAATGGAAACTAGGTCATGATGACCTACTTTCTCTGTATAAATTAGCATAAATTAACATATCAGATAGGAACAGTAGACCAATCAGAGGACAAGGTTATATCATGGTGACCTAGTTAACTAGTTTATCACTTGACTCCATTAACCAATCAGATGATGCGCCCCATTAATATAGGAGAAACAATGTATTTGACATGAGTGTTGAATAGGTACACATCTTTGAATATGAGATCATTCCAAACTTTCAACCTTCTAATTTGAGGTCAAACAAGTTTAGATTATAACCAAAACAGGTCCCCACCATTCTTTTATGGGTTTCTAATGAATTGGAAAGGTAAATTCAAACCAAAATGACATATTAACAGTGTCCCCACCATTCGCTACTATCATGAATTGATGTTACAGGCATATTCTGGTGGCAGAGGTCTATTACTAAAGTATTGCACCACAGTGATGACCCTTGTAACACAGGGTCGTGCAGGTTCGAATCCATCCACATCCAACATTTCCCTTTTTTCTTCTTTGAATATTCCCTAAACAACACTATGCATTGAGTTACCATGTATAACCTCACTCCTTTGAAGGGCTCTATCAGAGAGTTCATGCACAGAGTGATAGCACCCACCTGCTTCTTGTTGGCGAACAGCTTTTTTTATTGTTTATTCGCTAGTTCTCATACATAGTCAAATGGAAGTGCATGACGCAAGTGACGTCATAACTAGGTTCATAGCTTAAAGGAGGGGTGTCACCCGTGAGTTCCTTGTATTTGTGGGCCCAAAGATTTGCCTTCTTCTCCCGTTAATTGTGGGTGCGCTGCAGTCTGCTGTATAACTTTATAGGCTGGTCATTCTTTGGCTCCCCAACCCCTCCATTGCTGTGGTTGGTAATACATTCACAATTAACATGGGTCATTATCATCACAGGGACAAGTGGTCAGGGCTCTAGGGTGGTCTAGATCTGTGGCTGATTCATAGGGAAGATTACAAGCTGATGCCATGATAAGTGGTACAGTAGGTGTATTCTAACCCCCCGCCCTCCCCTCCCCCCCACCCTGTTTTAGATGACGACCCATGTGGTTCATCTACGCCCTGACTAGGAAGTGGGGGGGGGAGGGGTCAGGAGGGGGGTGGCGCTCTTCTCAAGTCAAGGCCCATCACCGCTGCTGCTCTACCAGTGCCTTGACCCAACGAGAGTAGAAGGGACAGATATGTGGCTCTGCGAGGGCCCTGCGAGGGCACCAGGAGGGCTGTCCAGAAAGTTTTCACAAAACGCACAAAATCATTCACGAAACATGTTACATTCTACAAAACAAAATAAAAAGTTTGTCCAGAAAGTGTATCTTGAGCCATTTATATTGTAGACTTTCTATATCGTAGTGCACTTCACGTAACAGAAATGTAATGGGAAATGTGCCACGAAAATCTCATGGAAAGTACGTCATCGAGATAGGTCATTCGTGTCCCGCATAAAAGTCGCCGGCTGTAATTTTCTGTTTTCGTTGGTTACCAGCATATAAGTATGTTAATAGTACCAATATCACAGGAAACTGTCGTCAACCACTGCCCAGCAAAGAAGATGGTCACTTTTGGGTCTGTCATGACCTCCCATAAATGTTACGTCATAGTCACGTAAAATTTTGGTGAGATTTGTGACTCACATAGAAATTACGTAGCTATGACGTCTTCTGTATGTGTGGTCTGGAATTCACCATAGTGGGATGTCACGGTGACATCCTGTTTAGGTGAGGTAATGACTACACCATCATGTGATGTCACAGCAACATCCCATTTAGGTCAGGTTATGACTACACCACAGTGGGATGTCACAGCGATATCCCATTTAGATGAGGTTATGACTACACCATAGTGTTTCTCCGCTGTTCCTCCACGTTACCTATAGTCTAACGTCTATGTATCTGAGGACCAGCGAGTCGGACATGTTGACATCTTATGGCGAACATCAAGCGGATTATTCTCTTTGTTTTCTTCCTCATCTTTCCTCCTGCACTGCATTTCGCAAGGTAATTATCGGTCAAAATGACACGTAGTGTACTAGAGAATCCAAATATGATGTTTAGAACTTGAAATCTCGTCGTATTTACCGAAATTTGATCGTCTAATTTCGTCAAAAATACTGAATGTTGTTTTCAATCGTTACTTGTAGAATAGACTTTGACCACAATGACGACTTGGGTATGTTGGACGAACAAATCGAGAGCATGGAGGATTTATTGCTCGAAGAGGTCAGTGAGCAGGACAAACAGGAGCTCAACAAAATGCTGGAAGCGGCCAGAAAAGAGAAGATGAGAAAGGCAGCAAAGAACTTGCGATTGATGAAAGCCCGCTACAAGCAGCAGAGGAAGACATCCCAGCAGCAGGCCGGCACAGTTAAGGATCAAGACGTGGATGTTATAAAAATTGAGGACAGCCCTCTTCCTAGCTCCTCTGTCGTGGAACCTACGAAAATGAAGAAAACATTACAGTCTGAGGACAGCCCTCCTCCTAGCTCCTCTGTCGTTGATCCTACAAAACAGAAGAAAACATTACAGTCTGGCACATCTAAGTCTGATAGTGTTGCCGGGACGTCGTCCGAAGGTGCGAAAAAAAGGAAAAACCTTCCCACTTTTGATGATGATGAGGACCTACAACAAAGCCCCTTCCTAAGAAAGGAAAACTCTCTCTTGGCAAGGCCCCTACTGTGATAAACATTACGGAGCAGCCAGAGGAGTCTGTGAAACAAACTGTACCCCAAAAGAGTTTCAAAGTGCCTGGTGTCCGCCCGGTAAAGGAACTCCCAACCCTAAACAAAAGAAAAAAGTCTCCAAAAAGAAGGTTGACGAACAGCAGCCCTCGACATCAACCGCTCCAGTTGATCCCCCTAAGCAGCCCTCCACACCCTCCACATCCACTCCCATCCAAGAAAGCAAGCATTGTATGAGAGACATTGGGTGGTGTTCATCCTGCACAGACAACGAAGGTCCGATCCCTAAATGGCTCTACAGGCCAGAGGAACTTAAGATTATGTATGACACTATGAGTAAAGACAAGTAAGTTTACATGTTCATTTCTAGCAGAAAACCCCAAAAGAGTTATCATTATTAGCTAACTAAAGAAACTGTAATATACCTTCATTATGAAAGAATTAGAAACCCCAAAATTTATACTAGTGAACTAAATAGACCCTACCTTAAAATGCAAAATAAAAAGGCAAGATTAAATTAAAACTCAATCTACCAAAGCCACTGTAAGATACAAAGCGTGTTCACGCAATTTTAGCCTAAAATAAATAGACGAAAGATTAACTGAATACCTTGATAGCTGAAGCATGTAACAGAAAGACTATATTTAATTACTTTTGACCAGAGAAATAATATCTCTACGTATTCAGTGAGATTTAAAGCAAAAATCTATAAGTGTGCAAAAACATTTTATTCACAGAGATGTGATAATGGGCAAATGGAAAGAGGGTGAGGTGAGCAAGGAACAATGACTGAAAAGGACGCACGACATCTACTGCCTAATAAAGAGGAATATCAACGCCCACACCGGCTACCATCAGCGAAAGAAGTACATTTACAAAAAGATCCACGACCATAAAAGTTAGGCACTACAGAAGGTAAGTAATATAAAAGAAACTTATAGAATAATTAAAAATAAATACAAGTTATCTAATCCCTAGGTTCGACAAAAAACAACTCTGGCAAATGACATAAACAATGGTTTATTGAAGTAAACTTAGAATTTGAACCTACTATATCATTACAAAACAAAGTTGCCATATCGAACGTTGTATCGTTATTCAGAAAGTACACACAAACTTGAATGTCTATGTATTGTGTATATTGTCAACAATTTAAATTTTTAAAAAAATATTTCATAGTTATTTAACGTGAATTTTTTCATAGCACGTTTCCAAATATAACTTGTATCCCTTAATTCATACAGAAAAGGAAGCTGGAGCTAAAATATGGTGGAACGGGTACCCCACCAATTCCTCAGAAGGAAAAGTTCACAGAGATGGAGATACGTTGCCTTCAGTATTGGGGAGTGGAATGTGGAGGACATAAGTATATATCATATATGATTTAACTTATACCAAAATAATAAAAAAATACTGGCAATTGAATGCCGTACTTAACTATATATATGCAATGTTCAAGATAAGTCATCATTGGTTACTTGAAGTATGAAACCTCTGAATGTATCCTGTGTAGTAAAAAAAGGGGGGAAAAAAGTCACAATTACTTTTAGTAAGGTACGATCATTTAGTTTACATTTATATCACAAGGATATTTCATATTAGTAAAATGTCTCTTGCAGTACTTCCCAATGCAATCAAAACCTCCTTGGACGTTGAGGAGGTACAGTATTCTGACGTAGATGAGGGGAAAGCTGTTGCATCGATGGCAGCTCAGGAGGAGGAACAACGCAAAATGACGAAAGAGTACAAGGCCTCCACCTCGAGAACACTAAAAGGCAAGTAAACTTTTATTATATTAATATATACAGGTAGAGAGGTGATGTGAAAATGTTCCTATATAACATAATAAATATGTTAAGATGGTAATATCTTAAACTGAAATAATAATGACATTGGTAATATATCTTAACTCAATATCCTGTACTTAATGCACCATGAAACAACTACCTATGAAACAACGTGTAATGAACGTGAAGGGCTTCGAAACAAAAGAATAATTGTTTCTTTCTATCATGTAATAATATCAAATAACTTTAATTCTTCAATCATCTAATACATAGACATAAAGGCCTTAACCAAACTGAAACCAGTCGAACCTGATGCAGAAGAAGTGCCGAAGGCTGCTACTCGGGTGCCCGCACGTCCCGTCCGGATGAAGAAGAAGAAGGTGGCCTTCAAATATACAGCTTACGAAAGTGATTCTGATGACACTGTACCGTCAAGTGAGTTAGTCAAAGATTTATTCCAAGTCAGCGAAACATAAACACCAACTGGTTATATGGATTAAAGACATGACTTATCAAAATTATTCAGAATTCTGTAATATAGAATGGTGCATTAATCTTCAATATATATAAGTATTATAACTTTCTAACGTAATCTCATTGATTGAACATTTACTGAAGCCATTTTTGAAGCGTGTTTTGGTATGTGATTTTTTTATTATATTAAGAAATAAATAATTTGTTAATCTTTAAAGCATAATATACTTTGACTTAGGAATTAATACAGACCTATCTTTTCACCACAGGCATTACTTCAACTCCTGGGGATGCTGGTATCACAGGTAGCGAGCAGTACAACAATGTTCCAGCAAGACGATCTTCCGAGCGTTTAAGCACACATAGTCAAATGGCTGCCAAGGAAGACAGCATAATAGAATCGTTGCAGTCATTGTTCAGCAAAGAGGATTCCATGGCATGAAAGGAACTTCATTATGAGCCTCCCAGCGACCAAGACTCTGACCTCAGTAAATAAATTCTATAAATCTTTAAAAATGAAAGGAACACGAACATAAGATTTATCGTTTGCTGCTCAGGAAAAGACGTTTTATTTTGGTAAAAGCTTTAACATATGATATTTACGTGTCAACAATAATGAAAAGAACATTAGATATACATTGTTAATGTTTTCTTTCTATGAAATGAAATATAATCATTCTGTGATCTAAATGCTATTATTTTATAATTATTACAGAGGAAGGTACAGTCCCCACGCAGCCTTACATTGAGGAGGTGGACGCCGACAACTACTCGCTGAATCTCCAGTCTAGTCTAGTCTGACTCTGCCCGATCTGTCTGACGGATCACAGCTACAGTTTGAAGTAGTGAAACATGTCAGGCCGACGACTGAGACAGCTGAAATACATATGAAACAGCAGGAGGTCACGACACAAAGTAATCCTCCTAAGAAGGTTACTGAGGAAACGAAGGCGCCGGAATCTAACAACACTGAACGCACCCCCAGCAGTGCACAAGAAGTCATTTCAGCCAATCTTGCAAAAACTGGCGAATACCTTGACATATGTGTCAAAGAGTGTGTAGATATGGCATTCGAGAACTTCATGACCAAAATGGATGGATAAAAAAAAATCGACCAAGTAAACCAAATAGTTGTGAAAATCAGGGAAGACGTCCACAAGTGTATTCCTTCACCTGCCACACAAGTTCAGCAGCCTCCAGCCGATCATCTAAACCAAGTATCAGCTTTGAGTGATAGCTTTTCAGAACTGCGGTTAGAGATCAAAAATCTTAACACCTCTGCACAAACACAAGAAATAGATCTTAAGCCTATCAAGGCCTCGTGAGGACACATATCTTCTGAAGAGACGACAGACTGGTATGCAAGTCACAGTGGAGGGGGTTAAAGAAGTAACAAATGCGACCAGTCAAGTAGTAACAAACATTGCATTGGACATGGTCATTATAAAGAATGACACTGAATCTTCTGAGGCCTCTCTATCCAGTGTAAAAGCAGCTTGCAATTTTCTGAAGTGTGAAATGATACGAGTGAAAACAGATTTGGTCACTTTAAAGTCCGATGTTACTACTATAAAACATTCTACGCGTAAAAGGGAGGAGTCCCTGTCCACTATCAAGGAGCCTTTACAAGGCCGACGTTCCATACAGAGCCTAGCACTTCTACCCCTACAAGGCCTACCAGACAGCAGATTGATCTGACAGATTCCCAGCGCAAAGGAAGTGATAACCTACCACAAGGATCTAGTATATCCGCTGGCCTTAGTGAAATAGAATCCTCTGCCAATGACACAAGCCATGAGTTTTTTTTCAAAGTGTCGCGTAACGTAGCCCACTATGGACGCCTTTTTGACATGTCTTCATCACAAGAGACTCAACCTATTGATAAACAACAAGGAGAAATGGCTTGGCCACGTTCAAGCTCACCCTCCTTACTCAGTTCTAAGTTCACCTCCCCACCCCAACAGAGGACCGCACGTGTGGATGTTTCTGGCTATAAAGTAGTGGAGACTGAAACTGACGGAACAACACATACTGTTGGTTTTGTGCTGAGGGATGTGATTAAATCCTTGGTTACATCACATAATGTCCCTGCCGAAGATGAGGAATCGCTGGCCCACACGTTAGAAACACAAGAAACTCAGGAAACCCAGGATCAGTGTTAATACATTCATGACTTAGATTTTTATTTGTAAACCTCAATATACATGTGATAACTGGTTGTGACGAATGTTTGGTATTCTGTAAAAGAGGACATATATTTTGCATAAAACTATTTCGCACATCCTGCATTGACCAAAAAGAAGGTATGTAATATTGTAGAAGCCTTTAAAGTAGAAAATTCTTTCTATAAGAAATACAAACAATTCTGAGATGATTGAATCCCCCGATAGGTAAAAAGATGTATCGTCGATATCTATACTTTACGTGGACGAAATGCTACAACTTATTTTGTTGGTACTCCCACTTTTTTGGTACTCCCACAAAACTAAAGTAAGCACTTCTTGGTTGTATGACTAATGTGGATAGGTGAAGAGAGGTACTACATTGAATCATAAGAAATATTTCGATCACTGAAATAAATCCAATGACGAGGGATAAACAGTTAGAGATACTTGTCACTTTGGTTTGGAAATTGCCGTTTTTTCTATGAATATTTATTCAAAAAAAAAAAATGCTCGATCTATCTGTTTGCATGAAAGAAATACATGTCAAATCTGAAAGTCTAGTGTATATATAAAGTGTATAACTTTTTCTCTTTGCGACATAAATAAGTTCTTGACAGAAATTTAAGGTGCATTCACACCACCACGTCCACAACCACATCTCCTACCATGACATGGCACTTGTGGTCTCAGGCCGCCGTGTTTCCTGTGGATGTATTCCTGTCCGTGAATGATCCCGGAGTGGTTAATACCATAGTCCTCATGCGACAGATTGTGGTTTCGGGGATTTGTTCAGGTTGGATGTGTCGGTTGTTCCTCAGGTAACGCATCCGCGCTTCCACTCTTATTTTCATCTCTTGTGTTGGGTCTCTGCTCTCATTCTGCGCAAACCCCAGTCAATGCACTGATTGTGTAAGACACAACATGCCTTGACCAACCAAGAGGCCTGAAGGGGTTCCATGCAGACGGACCCAGAACCAGACTGGCATAATTTCTGAAAATTAATGTTCTTCTATTTCATATCTCGCACACCCTACATGTTGATTAATACCTTTACATAATTTTTTTTCAAATTTAATTACACCATTTCATAATATCCCACACAGCCCAATGTTTAATACCTTTATATCATTTTTTCCAATTTCTCTTTTATTATTTCATGATATCCCTACATGTTGTTTAATACATTTACATTACTTTTCCAAATTTCTCTTTTACCATTTCATAATATCCCGTTGACCCTACATGGTGTTAATTAACATAACATGATTTGACATTCTTGACTTTATATCATTTCATAATATCTCACACACCCTACATGTTTATTAATACCTTTACATAATTTTTTTCAACTTTATTTATACCATTTCATAATATCCCACACAGCCTACATGTAGTTTAATACCTTTATATCATTTTTTCCAATTTCTCTTTTATTATTTCATAATATCCCATACACCATACATGTTTTTTAATACATTTACATTACTTTTCCAAATTTCTCTTTTACCATTTCTAATATCCCGTTGACCCTGCATGGTGTTAATTAACAGAATATGACTTTACATTCTTGACTTTATATTATTTCATAATATCCCACACACCCTATATGTTTATTAATACCTTTACATAATTTTTTTCAATTCATTTTTACCATTTCATAATATCCCACACACCCTACATGTTGTTTAATACCTTTATGTAATTTTTCCAAACTTTTCTTTTACTATTTCATAATATCCTGTACACCCTACATGTTGTTTAATACATTTACATAATTTTTAAAAATTCATCTTTTACCATTTCATAATATTCCTCACACCCTACATGTTGTTTAATAACTTTAGATAATTTTTCCAAAATTCTTTTTTACCATTTCATACTATCCCGTTGACCCTGCATGGTGTTAATTAACAGAATATGATTTTACATTCTTGACTTTATATTATTTCATAATATCCCACACAGCCTATATGTTTATTAATACCTTTACATAATTTTTTTCAATTTATTTTTACCATTTCATAATATCCCACACACCCTACATGTTGTTTATTACCTTTATGTAATTTTTTCAAACTTCTCTTTTACTATTTCATAATATCCTGTACACCCTACATGTTGTTTAATACATTTACATAATTTTTAAAAAATTATCTTTTACCATTTCATAATATCCCACACACCCTACATGTTGTTTATTACCTTTACATAATATTTTCAAATTTCTTTATTACCATTTCATAATATCCCACCCACCCACAATTGATTTCAAATATTGTGCCTTTTTTTATTCCATTTCATAACCCCGCTAGGATGTTCTGTTTGTTAGATGTTCCCATGACAATCATGATGTCAAGGACATGGGCCAATCAGAGTGGGGCTTACAACCAGCTTTGGTTCACCAGCCTCACTCTGGTTTTTCTAAGAGGAGCCAAAACTCCAACAAACTGGAACATTTTGCAACATGAAGAGGAAGATTATTGATGGAATCCTTTAACCAAAAGTCACAATATGACTTAATCTGAACATTGAATGAACCCATATGTTGAATGTTTGGGAGAGTGACATGGGAGGGTGAGGTTGTTTCAAAGGATTTGTGGTTGTAAAGGTTGGGACAGAACCAGTCAGAACATTACCCATGGATTTTGAACAGGGGGCAAAGCGATCATTTGGATATCATGCTCCATTGCGCCTATGTCACGGATCGCTTTAAATAAATTACCCAGTTATTGTCCTGAAATGTATTCATGTAAGGTATCATTGAGTCTTTTCCCCGCTAAAAGTGGACCAAATTGAGCCTAGGACGGATATTTTAGGACCGAGTGTTTAATATTACCAGCTGCTGGGAGAAAACCATTCTGACTGACAACATACTAAAAATACTATAACTGCGGCCCTCATTTTTAGGGTGAAATATTCTTTCCTTACAATTTGCTTTGATTAGATAGTTGTATTTCTGAGTTAGTGGGTCCATTCCCTACTAAAATTGGACCAAATTGAGCCCGAGATAAACATTGTAACACTGAGAGTTTAAAGGTTACCAGCTATTGGAAGGGGGGACATAATCATGTCAAACGACAGGTGTCAGTGATGTAGGTCCAGGCCAGGGGGGTAGCCCATGGCAACCCTAGTGAGTGTGTAGGTAGTGAGGCTGGCCCTACTACCTCACCACCGACTCCGACCCTATCCCACTAACAGACTTACTCACAATACAACCCTCCCTAATGAGCCCCCTGTTTACTACGAGGCAAGCAGTTGTGCATAAATTAAGTCTTATGCAACAGGACTGTTATATAACGAAGGCTGACGCAATACACTACAGGGATTGCACAAGCCAGCTCTGAGCTAAATAAGGCTTTGTTTACTATAGCACAAGGAGTTGTACACAAATTATCTATTGCATAAGAAGGTGTCTGATGCAAGACCCAAACATCATTTTGCAGTATGATGAAATCCACTCTGTTACGCAACTCTGTCTGATGCAAGACACCAATAGGATGATGAAATACACCTCCCAGAGACAGTATATAAGGGCTCCAGATCTGAGCCTCTGGGAGAACCTCTCCAGCCTCCAAGGAGGTTACATCAACCAGGAGCTCGGGGGCAATCAGAGGAGCCACAGTCAGGTTCCTTCCTTACCCAAGTATTACCTCATCACTAACAGTGGACTCTAACCCTTGAAGAGGGGACCACCTAGGACTTATTCTAAAAGGACTTGGTATATATTTGTACTCAAGTAGGCAACACACTTGGCTGATTGTGACGCCTCTTAGTTGTGCCCCTTTCTTGGAGCCTTGTTGCTATTTATGTCTATGTGTAATAAAAGAAGTTTGATACTGTACTGGATAGTGTGTCTTGTAGGTGTATTCCCCAGATGCCATAATTGCTTAACTTTGGCGTTGTTAAGGGTTGATAAGTATATTAACCCTTAACACCACCATGGTTAATTCTCAGCTTAACCGCCCCAGCACATGAGTGTGAAAGCCATTTGACATGTCCAAGGGCCTAATGGCGCACAATCAATCATTGGATTTATTCCTGTCCAATTCACTTCTGCTGGAATGCATAAAAAGTGCACACAGAAAGCCAATTAAGTGATTACATTGTAGACCAAAAGTTACACTTAACCATTAAATATTTTTCGAAAGCTACTTTATTTTATGAACACTGTTACATAGTTTGCTACATAGTATGTTATAGAGTATGTTTATACAATCCTCTTACTCAAGCTTTTTGTATAAATAACATTTCTTATTATGCACTAATACATTATAAATTTCATTTCAGCATTGATATTCTTGCAAATAAACAGAAAGCCAAATGTGATTTTTGTACTTATGAAAGGTAAGAATAACCATACAGTAAATTTAAAGACATAGAAACAGTCTAAAACATGGGGGCCAATGATTACATTTCTGGCAACATTGGACAACAGGGGAACACCAGTTATTAAATACAATAAAAGTGTTAATAAACTTTACTCTTCAGATGTCTTTAGTCAAAAAGGCATTCAAATCATATAAGTGGTTCAAAAGTTATTTAAGAAATAAGGTTGTGTTTAGCTTCCCACTCGAGCTCGCCTTCCAAAAATTCAATTATTTGAACAAAAAGGCTAATTTTATTCAATTTATATGAAATAAAGTCCTTACCAATGTGATCAGGTAATAACTGCATTTAGATAATGATTGTCACATCTAATTAAAAAAGAGCTTTTTTCATAATTTTATTTTCTTTGGTTTTGATCCCAACGAAGTTGAATGATGTTCTATACTCTCATATATATGAATATACATTGTTTCTTTATATCCATTTTATTATCAAATCATCTAATTAATCATCAAAGAATCTCGGCTCCTCTCATCAAGAATTCTCATAATTTTCCCATTAGTATGCACATTTTAAGATAGACGTCAGTGGTTGGGGTGTGGCCAGCTCCACACCCTTTCAATGGAGTTGACATGATTTATCTCCTATAGTATGACTAAATAAAAGGTATCATTGAATAACCAAATCTATTGAAATAACTTATATAAAGATTGTTAAAAGAATGGCTGGGTAGGGTGGCCATGAATGTGTAAAATCATTCAAATTAATTTTTGAACATCAATATCTCACTTATTATATAAACCTTTGAAAAATTTAGGATATCCTTTTGACACGTATATGGAGGGAAGGTTGTCTCAAGTTTTTTTTATATGTCTAACAATAAGTAGGAAGTGTTTATTGTGGTATAAATTACGTATGATTGGAAGTAGCTGTGTAGGTTTTGTCACATAGTGTTTGTTTCCCTACCTCAGGGTTACATAGTAACCACCATTCATTCATACACTATATACCTGGGCAGGTGTCTGCTCCATTTTCAATCATGATAAACAGTCTTAAAAAAAAAGAAAACAAAGGGCAGACTACTTTCGTCGGCTTCAGGCTAACTGTAAAAATTAATGTTCCTTGTCTCTGTAGATCATTTATTATCTATGGGGCTTAGTTATGTTTTTATGATATGTAGAAAATTATATTGCAAGAAGTTTGCAGGAAGTTTCCCTTTTTGTGAGATTTTTGATAGTAAAATAACATCTAGGACCTTAATTAAAGATTCGAGGCTCATTGTGTGATAAATACAACAAGCTCATTGACGTCAGTTGAATTTTAACAGAGATCTTGATGTCAAAAAAAATAGAAAATAAAAATAAAAATTGATAAATTCGTCATTACTAATTCTATAGTAACTCTATAAACATAGATAGATAGAAAAAAGTATGAGATTTTAAATTATGTAAAGCATGTACGAATTAGAGTGAAATGAAGGATTGTACTGAAGCTTTCCTGAAGTGGCATCTGACTATCCTTATAAAAGGTACATGCGACTGTTCAATATGATTTGGAATGACCAATAATATATCTTTGATATCTTTCCTTGGCTTCTCTCATGGCTTTAGAAGTATATATCAAAATAGAAAATTCAATATTCACTGTTTGTGATAGCATTATTATTATTATTGAAAAATTTAGGCTTAACCATTGCATTTAATGGGAAAATCAAGAAAAATGATATGGAGAAAAACTACCAATGCTTTACTTTTGAAACTTGTGACGTATCTTATATTCATATGAAAGCAGATATTGAACACTAAAGAACTAACGTTAACCATTTTACCACATAATGCTTGATTACCTGATTCAAGATTTATCAAATCATGGAAAATCATGATAAAAAGTATGTACTTAATACTAAGATGCTTCTAAGAAATCTGAATCAGAAGAAATATATATATATTCTTTTTAGTTTATAATTCATCATCCAGGTGGCGCCCTGAACAGTTTTGTGTAACTTTGAGATGACTATTCACAAACTTGTTTGAAATACACTAACAAATCATGTGCACTGAGGTAGCAATCAAATACCTGTGCATATGAGTAGTAGGAATGGAATGGTAAATTAATAGAAGGTCACCAGACTGCAGAAAGTATATCATTAAACATTTCAAAATTATAAGAGGAATTTTACATAGTAAAGCTATTATGGGTAATGCCTCTGATGGGTATAGTAAATCAGCAGCACTACCTGAGGGGGAAAATCAATAATCAAAGGGATTTAAAGAATGATGACGACTGGTTAGGGGCAGAATTAATAAATATACGTTTGGATCAACACAGATCTTGTGGATCCAGGGGTTTGGATAGTATTTGCGTCTGGTGACATCTGGTGACAAACATTGGAACTGCTTCAGTCTGTGAGGCCATATGGAGATAGGTGGACTTAACTAAGGAAGCTTACCTCCTGGTCAATGTACAATCTTTTGTACTTAAGACTGTACCTTATGACTACTGCACTGGCCTCGTGAAGCTTTTGATATTCCACAATAAAACTAACCCTCTGCAAAGTGTTGTTCTCGTTTTGGATTTGAATGCCCGATGACATCATTAACACCAATATCAGGGGTAATAGAAAAGAAATCAGTTTTTTAATTTTTATTTGACATGTTGTTGTTTTTATTTAATTTATTTTCTAATTAATGTATTTTAACTGACTTCATCATGGAACATGAAGCTAAAATAACACAATTCGAATATAATTCAATTAAATCTGCCCTTCCACTTGGTGATCCTGGATTTAGTGCTGTTAGCAAAGGGTTAATGTCTTACGTTAATTTGCAGAAATACTGCATCAGATGTGTTCGGCAGAATACATGGAAATTATTGCTATACTGCAGCAAATGTCTTTAAGGTAGGTTTCCTGGTAATATATTCTTTAAATACATATGAAGAAGTGAATTATGAGAAGTTCAGTACACTACTATCTGCAGGAGTAAATGACAATGAGACAAAGAGTGGATCTATGTTATTTTGTAGCAGCCTCTCTCTTCATAACACAAGAAAATGAAATTATATTACATAAGAAGTGAGACAATTACCTGGCTGGCCAATAAGGTGTATATGAAAAGGAGCATATTTCCACTTCAGTAACATCATAAATCCTACAGCATCACGATAAAGTTCTGAGAATGTATTACAGGTAGAGTCTATTGATTGTTGGTAGACCTTTCTATGACTTTCGACTGTGACTTGTATATGCTTTGTCTTGTTAGGTAACAACCTTTTCAGGTTAGGTTAGGATACAACTTTTTTTGTGTAAAGCCATATTGGCCATATGCATGTGCTCTCACAAGAATACAAATGATCACTATCAACTGTTACTGTGAGGTACAGGTGAAAGTACATAATGACAAGTGAGGGTAGGTAGTGGCATATGAGGGTAGGTGGTGACAATTAAGGGTGAATAGTGATAGGTTAGGACAAGTAGTGGCAGAAGAGAATGGGTAATGATAGATAAGAATATGCAATTACAGGTGAGGGTCGGTAGTGCTTGATGAGGATTGTAAAGGCCCATACCCACTAAGCGACTGTGGCAGCGACGGGCAACGGGCAACTGGAAGAATTTTTGTTGTTGTCACCGGGTGACTGTAATATCAAGCAAGTTGATATTTTATGGGCGATTCTATTGGTGATTTTACCAGTGATCCTGCTCTACGTCGCCCATAGCCCAGAAAGGACACCATACACATGGAAAATCGCCCACTGATTGTTATCACCTGCTGATGGTAATTTGAATCCTGTGTCGTCATCGGGTGACGGTAAAATCGGCTAGTGGGTATGGGGCTTAAGTTACAGATAAGGGTTCAAGTCTTTTTGCAACCTGAGAAAATCAAGGGGATAGGGGCAGCTATTTTAAGAGGGATGAGGATGCCCATTAGATGGGCCTAATTCTCCCCACCACAGATAGCTGATTTTCACTACTTTTGGCACCTGCAGGCTAATTTGGCCTGATTTTGTCGACAAAAATATAGAAAATACTATAGAAAATACACAAATATTTGGCACATTTCTATTTGTAATGATTGAATATTCAAACCAACTTGAAAAATATCAAACTTAAACAGATATGAAATGAAAAAATACTCTGTGGTGGTTTTCCATTATGATAAACCACAAATTATGCCAAAAATACTGAAAATGTCTATACTTAAGCACTAAGGCTTGTCGACATATTTCCCAGCATGCACCTTGTTCTAGGCTAGCCTGCAGGTAATATGTAGAAAATAGGCTATCCGTGGTAGCAAGAATTATCATTTATGGAAGGTTTTAGTACAATTTGTTTGTTCAGTTTTTCAGTATAAAAAAAGTAAAACTCTTTATCAATTTTCTAGAAAATGTTGTATCCATCACTCAATTTTCTGACTCGTTATGGGAGCCATAAATGGTTTAATTTAGAAAATTCTGAAAGTTGCTCAAATCAGCATATTAACCCATCAGGCTGGTGGTCAACTTCATAAACTCTTACACCAAGACCAGTGCCCTTGTCCTACTTGGCTCTTTGTTCTCCCACAAATTGATCCTATTCCGCCCTCCTCTTCCACTATGGCCAAAATCTACAGGCTTTACAGTGTAGCCATGGTGAAGTCTAACTTGAAGTGTTTGGTTGACTCAACTTGGAGAAACCTCTGGATAAAACTCCTCCCTGTGTTCCTGCTTTATGACTGATCTCTGCTGGGAATGCCAGTGCAATAACAAGGATATCTCTGGATCAAGTGACCTACTGGACATTGTTAAACAGGCCTAGCTGAAAAAGCAAATGCTTCATCTTGAGATGGTTGCCTGGGGGAGGGATTTTTATCAAGACATGGTCAAGTCCACCAATGCATCATATAGGGATGCAGAGTGCCCTCCCCTTGGCCACCCCCACCAGCCCCCCCCCCTTGTTCTTCTGACATGAAAGACCACATCAGTTCCGATTATGCCCAGCAGGTCCACCTGCCCTCCTTCATGCAGCCTGGCTCACTGTATTTCATTGTCCCCTGCAAGGTTGGTATTTTCATCTTCAGTGAGAAGGAAATCCTCCAACAGGGGGAGTTGCATAACTTTTCCACTAAAATTTTTGTTAGAGATTCTCCGTTACTGAGCCACAGTGAATGGATTGCACAGGGTTGCATATATCGTTATTCTAAGTAACAGATCCATTAAAGAATATGTGACCCGTTTCGGCGAATTGGGTCGGATGTCGTACGGTAAAGAATTTTAGTTAAGTATACCATCAGAAAATACTAACTCTTAGCTTTAAAACGAGGTATATCATGTCTAGATCCAATATCTAGGGCCTGAGATAAGTTGCGGCGAAAATAAAAAGAACTGTGCCTATGCGGGTATAAGAAATTGAGATAAATGAGTTTTAAGTTTTTCTTACCACATGCTACCGTGGTCCTCCGATAACGCCCTAGCAACATACACTTCTAATCTATGTTTGGTCCTGAAACTTTACATAACAAATACCAGAAATCCATACGTTTAGAGACGTAACTTTTATTCATGCCGGTGCTATAAAAAGTGACAAAAATCCGGATCTGAAACAACAACTTAACCTAGAACGGCAAGCATAAAGGATCACAATACCTCATCTTGGCAGCTTAAAAACAACTCTGTGATGACCCTATGTACCCTGGGTATCCATAATGTGTCTATAAAAGTTCTTAGAATGTTCATGATTGTCTTTGGTCATTAAAATAGTGAAAAGCCACTGAGGTAAAATCATAAAATCACAAAAAGTCTTAACAAGTGAAAAAAGTTAACAATATTCAAAATAGATTTCTCAAGTAGTCTTGGGCCTGCCACGACCACGTTTAGCACATTTACTAGGATGGCCCCTGCCCCTAGCTGGGGGTGGGGGGCCTTCCTCCTCTGAGTCAGAAGAATTTGATTGTCTCTCCAGCTGTCTGACCAACTCCTCCTCCTCCCCCTCAGATCCTGATGATGTGTCTGGGGTCTGTCCTCTGCCTCTGCCTCTGCCTCTGCCTCTGCCCCTGCCCCTGCCCCTGCCCCTGCCCCTGCCCCTGCCCCTGCCCCTGCCCCTGCCTCTGCCCCTGCCTCTGCCCCTGCCTGGCCCATCCCCCTTGCCAGCCTCTGGATCTGATTCTGCATCTGGTTCTGGCGGAGGTACGTCACGGGGGCCTGGGCCAGGTGCTGGTACGGGTACAGAGGGCTTAGGGCACATGATGTCCTTTATGTCATCAGTAAAAAAATCCTGAATGTTCTTGAAGAGATACCACTGTCTTTTGGCAGGGAGGCCAGGGGATGGGGTGGGCTGAGGGCCTTCCTGGGGGTCAGCTTCAGGGGCGACAGTCAGCATCTTGAAGGTCTCGGGGGCCGAGTCGGCATACTGCCGGAAGGTGACGTGGCCCTTGATCTGGTGAGAGAATACAAAGTGATGATACTGCTTAATGCCCTTGACTGGTTTGATGAAAGGGGTCAAAAAAGATTGCCAGTCATATGACCAAACAAACACCTTCCCATTCTCGTCCCCCACAAGTTGGGCAAGGTTGACACATTCTTGGGTACTCTTCATCACAGTCTCCTCGATCTCCGTGAGGCTCGAGACCGGCTCACGACGAAACTTTTGTTTAAGCAAACCAAAGTACCAGTCTAGGGCAAACTTGGTGTGCCATGTGATCAAAAAGTTTAAGGAAATGGACTGGTGCCGCCCAGTCAGGACCCGCCAGAGAAGATACGTTAGCACAATCTTGTTCTTGTTCTGACCACTACAGTTGTCACAGTACATGTCCACTGCTTTCTCCCCAAGGGAATATATTTCAAAATAGTGGTGCAGGTATGAAATAACTGCATTTGACCCCTTACTACCGCAATGGCTTTCGTCGATCTTGCCGACCTTGCGGGGGACAAGGAAATACAGTGGGCCAGGCTGCATAGGAAAGGAGGGAAGGTGGACCTGCTGGGCATAATCAAAACTGATGTGGACCTTCATGTCAGAAGACCAAGGGGGGTGGGGGCCAAGGGGAGGGGACTCTGCTTCCTTATAGACAGCCTTGGCAGACTTGACCATGTCCTGATAAAAGGCCCTCTCCCTAGACACCACCTCGAGGTGAAGTTGTTGTTTTTTCAGCTTGGCCTGTTTCACAATGTCAGGAAGGTTACTAGAGGCAGAGATATCCCTGTTGTTGCGCTGGCATTCCCAGCAGAGGTCAGTCATAGGGCAGGAACACACTACGCGAGGGAGGAGTTGGAGCCACAGGTTTCTAAAAGTTGAGTCAGCCACACACCTGAAGTTAGCCTCCTCCATGGCATTTCTGTACAACCTGTAGATGTCGGCCTTTGTGGAAGAGGAGGGGAGGAGGAGGATGTCATCCCGTTTGTGGGAAGACACACGGCCAGGCAGGACGAGGGCGTAGGTCTCGGCATAGGAGTTGATGAAGTCCACGACCCGCCTGATGTCCTCCAGTTGGAGGATCCTTGTAGTTGCATGCCACCCGCCAGCCTTCTTTTGCCTGGTCACCACCCTGTGGGACTTGTACCACTTTATGAAGGACATCAGCTTGTTCTGGCTGATGCTGGAAAGGTCACCAGGTAAGAGTTACATTAGGCCCATAATTATTGGAGATAGACAACAAGTACAGGTAAGTATGGTAATATTAATATGGACGATTTGTGCAGGTAAGTGCCATGATATGTTATAATTCATTACAGTTCATTTTGTAATTTACCTCAAGTAGTACAATAATAGGAGGGATATCTTGGTACACCTTAGTTGAGCAAAGAAGTTGAATATCAAAGCTACTCACACGTACATGAACTTGAAAGTGTCCCTGCAGACTGGCCGAGAACCGACGTAGTAGTGGCTTTGTTGGTGCTGCCTCTCCCCTCTTCCCTTAATCCCCTCCTTCCAGGTGGACAGCCTGCTGCTATTGTCTGTGCAGGCACTGATGATGCCCAGTAGCAACATGTCCTTCTCGGCTAGAAAACAAAGTCGATTAGGATATTAATACTCTGTACATGATATGAATGTGACTCAAGGAATGAGGTTTCTGGTTTGACCCATGAACTAGGTTAACGCGCCCTAAATACTAACTTAAAAACGGTCTGGTTGAGTGTCAATAGTTGTCTGTTATACTTCAAGACGTTGGCCTGGATTATTGGGTAGTTTTGAGTGAAAACGACATAGCTACATAGTCGCATGAAAAATGTACCTGAGGACAGCTGATAGACCTCCTGCTGACGCTCGACCAGCTCATTCATCGTGAACTGTTTACTGCACTCCGCATCTCTGCATGTAGTGCTTGCAGGAACATCTAAAGACAACAACATACATGATATTAGACTTAGTTCACCTTCCTGAGGGCCACAATAGCATGGGACATGATTGACGACTGTTACAGATCGGCCAGATCAGCTGACGCCATTAAGTAGGTCACCGGGCAACCCCGACGGATCAACCCTATCTATGACATGTTATCAACTTTGAAACTTGATAAAAACAAGTTAGGCAGTTACAATACATACTAGGGCACAATCGTAGGCAGTTTCATCAACATTGAAAGGGATTTAGGCAATTTGTGTACTTGTTTTCGGGATACGGAGACCGACCGCATGTCTGCCATTTTAACCCTTTCATGACGCCAGTTGCATAAATGCATCACCATGCCCTTGACGCCAGTTGCATAAATGCAACACCACAGTAAAGACGCCAGTTGCATAAATGCAACAACAACAAAATTCTTAAAAATTTCCATAAAACCCGAAATATTTTACAAAATTTAAAAATGTCTTGTTTTATTTGCATGAAAATATGTGTATTTGGATTTGCCTTATGAGCTTTGCTCATGTTGTCATGATTTCTTG
Organism: Lepidonotus clava; assembly: GCA_936440205.1. Lineage (NCBI taxonomy): Eukaryota > Metazoa > Annelida > Polychaeta > Phyllodocida > Polynoidae > Lepidonotus > Lepidonotus clava. Next base: position 47,336,424 of record OW387146.1, on the reverse strand, counting down.
TGTATCAGATCATAAAGTATATCAAATTTTCGCTCCTGGCGTCATACAGGGCAACACGTGACAAAATTTGGCGCCATAAATGACAACTCATCAGTATACATGGCGTCATTAAAGGGTTAATGTATTTCAAAACTCACTTGAAGTTTTCACAGTCGTCCCACTCCGCCTTGTAGAAGGTCCTCTGTGGGGTCAGGGATAACCAGTGGCTCATCCTCATCGTCCTCCAGTTCCCCTAGATCCTCCTGAACATCTTCTTCTTGTGGGCCTCGTCTTTCTCCTTCTCCTCCCCCTCGGCAAAGAGAAAGTACTTGTCCACCAAAGTCCGCCATTACTGTGGCTCGGCTATACCACATAAATTCGCCTGATTTATGGTATTCAGGGCATCCGCGACAGGCTCCTCACGATCCATGTCCTTCCAGACAGTGATCCAGGATTAAACAGCTGAAATCGATGGAGAAGTGATGTCACTCGTCCGTCCTGCTCACCATGCGTCCCTTTTAATTTCGTCAACAACCGAAACCGGAAGGCACGCGAGGCCTCTCAGCCAATTAGCGCGCCCCATTCCGCACATGTGACCCCCTTGACAACGATTGTTTACGGGACGATGATCGGGAAAACAGGTTCTGATTGGTCCCAGCAGGTGCAAATTCAAAATCTGGGGCTGTGATTGGCCAGTTCAGTTCGCGCCCTTTCAGCAGGTACCCGGAACCTAGGGCTGGGATGGGATCCAGACCGACCGTTGAGCAGTGAAGTTAGGGGAAAATGGTGTCAAGCGAGGGTCTTTTGTTTCAGATCACTGAGGCGTTGCCCGTCTTTGAGGCTTAGTTAGAGGGACTTAGAGATGGCTTTGGAGGCTAAAAAAAAATTTGGAAGACTTCTGATATAGGAGATTTGAATAAAAGAAGAAACCCATTTTCGATAAAAAATGCGAAATCCGACTTCGGAGGCCCATATCTCAGTTTGACATTCTGCGACATTTGACTCATTTCGCCAAAACGGGTCACATATCTTCTATTTATCCTATGATATTAGCAGAAATTAAAGTGGAAAATCCGCTAAAATTCACCCCTAGCGGAAATTTCTTCATGGATTTTGCAATGCCTTGGTCTCTGTTATTCTCTTTGCAAAACTTGGTCTTCGTTACAGATCTTTTATATATCCGTTAAAGTTATGCAACCCCCTCCTGGTGATCAATTTGAGCAATTAAAGCATATGTGGCAATAACAGATCAAATACAGCCTTATCATAGCACCACTAATTTTAAACTTATTCCCGGGGGGGGGGGGGAGGCTGTTGACATGCACTGTGACAATTGTAGTGGACAGAACAAAAAAAAATTGTACTAGCTTATCTTCTGTGGCATGTCTTGACTGGCTGGGACAAGTCCATTTCCCTTAAATTTTGTTCACAGTTAGAAAGACTACTTCAAAGTGGATTTGTTAATTTTCTAATCTGCGTGTTTGCACATTTCTTTAAAAATTTGATGAAATTTAACTCAGCAACTAAATATCAGAGAAATACATTTCATACCTCATTAGAAAGGTAAAAACTAGTCTTTTATCATGAAAAACCTAACTTAGATTAATCCTACTGCAGCCTCCGACTCAATATGTCAAAAGAGGTCACATATGTATACACACATATGGTTATACTTATAATCTATATTCCACTACCCACAAAGATTCTGACTGCCTATAAATGTATATCCAAAGGTTATAGCACATAGTATAAGCTTGCAAATCACCTTAAAGGCAGAGGTTATGCCATATAACCTCCTTATCAACGGCGATTTACCTTCAATTATCCAGCCTATTACTGACTAAATATTTAGATCTAGGCGAGCTCTAGGCGAACTCATCTCACATCCTCGGGATTGAGTAGGCTATAGGCACTGTTACCAAATCCCCCTCCACCCCTAACCTCACATCCAGGCCTGGTATTTTAAGTGCTGATTTGAACCTTGTCTCAGTTTGTTTTAAAAAAGGTTCAGATGAACTTTTGGATCAAATCATCATTCTAGGACTAATTTGAACCTTTTTCATTCGAACCAAATTTAACCTTTTTGCGCCACCCTGAATCATTTTTAGGTTAGGTTCAAAACTCACAATTTAGGTTTTATTGAATCAAATTGTTTTACATTTATTCATAACCCAACTTGAACCACTCCCTATAGGTAGTTTGCCTGTGAAACATATTTGAACCATATTTGGGCCTATTTGTCTTAGAAATGGAATTTGAACCATTTCCATTGTTTCATCCCTCTTGAATCGAAATTGCATTCGAGGAAGGTTCAAAGTTGGTTCAAGCTATGTTCAAAACGACTTTGAATACGGTGCCAGGGCTTTCACTGTGGGTATGGTTGCCCCACGCACAATGCCAGAGATTGGTAACCAGGGCCGGTAAAGTGATACCCAGCAGGTGAAACGAATATGAATCAGCTATCCTTGGTAGATTGAATTGCTTTGCTCTCCCATGGTAAATTCTAGTTTTCAGGTTGACTTAACCCTAACACCAGTACGCAAAATAATGTTAACCCCAAACAGTGACCATGACCCGACAACTGGTGTGTGTCCACAAAGCATTGAGACAAGTTGGTTACCAACAAGCCCATCCCACATTGGGTACATACCAGGGTTGCACAAGGGTTGGACAAAATGACCACATAAGCCATTCTGGTCTTCTAGAGGTCCTGCTAAACCATTATGATTTCTTAAATGTTATCAATTATTGTATCTGGAAGGTTTGGCAGCCAATCAAAGTGATGTGTTTTAGACCGAAATAGGTTGGACATCATAGGTTGGGCTGAAAGGCTTTAACATTGGTTCCTATAGGAAAAAGGCAATGAAGCTGTATTTTACTTATTTTAGGGGCAATCTGTCAACCACATTACTTTAGTTAATTTTGTTTAATATAACTCTCCTCAAGGAATGAGCATGGAGGAAATTTTGTAAATATTTCCTGGTATTTGCTGTAAACTTGGATGGGCTTACTGGCACTAGGTGCAATATAGTTGTCTTGTGCAAAAGCCTGTTAACGCAGAATCTGATGTGCATATTGTATTTCAGCTTGAGCAATGGCATAGTCTAGTAATATTCAAGTCTCATCATCCTATAAATTGGACATACAACGAATTTTATGAAAGTTTCGTGACTGCAGAAACATGGTGAGAATTATGGCGGCATGACACTATTTGTTATGAAATTTCAACTAATAATCTTTTATTCATAGTTAGATGTATATTACGGGTATAAACAATACATTGGCTTAGCTTCATTAACATATAGTTGTTAATAATGTTGCGTATTAGGGGACAAACTTGTATAGGCTATATGCAGTATTGAATCTTTTGCATCATTTGTGTTTCCAAAAGTTCTACTCAGGTATGAAATTGATGTCATATTCTTCATTGAAAAAAAGGTTTCACAAAGTCCACCACATAAGTCCACAAAACGTTTATCCAATGATCTTCTGGGATCTCATGGAGCATGCTGGAGGCAGTCAAATACATCCACATCTCCAGACCTTCTTATCCAGGGATGGGTACTACGGTAAGAACATTACATCTTTTATAGTATGAATCATGCAATTTCTGGTGCATATATATCACAGTTCATGCAACAACGCAGACGTTTCAGGATTTCAGGATTTGCAATGTATAATGGGTTTTAAATCATAATCTCCATCTCCAAAGCGGTTTACAATAAGTCAATAAGTCCACAAATATTTTATAGTTCTATGTCCACTTGACTCTCACTAGGATTCCATATTTCGAAATTTGAAAGGTAAAAATAATTGTGTTGTAATAATTTATGATCATAGGTTAAAGAAAAAGGTGTCAGTAGTATCTAATGATCATACCCCTTATTATGGAGCATATAAAAGAATACAACAGAATTTTGAAATGATGCCAATTGAATTTAGTAAAATGTGAATTTAGCACTATGGTGCAACCAAAACCCAACCATGAGTCCCCATTGCGGAGTGATTATAGTCCTTGGTTTCCATACAATGCTTTCTTGTTCGAATCTCTGCTGGCTCTTGTTTTTTCAAGAAAAATTGTCTACTTAATTATGTATAGCACCAAAATGTAACCAGCTTAATAGGTGCCTGTTCAATATTTGCTTCAATAGGGTATTGGATAAAGTGTGAATGACAAGATCTTGGTGTATGAAACTGGCATGTAATGTGTAAAATGGTGGAAATACCTTTCATGAATTGCGGAACCTCCTACATTTCCGATGCAAATGAAGTCAAAACTAGGTTTATAGCTTAATCTAAGGAATGGGAAACTAGGTCATCATGACCTAGTTTCTTCAACCTTGACCTTGAAGTACTTCAAGTTTTGGGATAGTACTTTCTGATTAGGATTGTTGTTCAGGGACTTATGAAGAGTTTAGGACAGGAGTAGTTGTTGATGATGTTTATGATTATTTTGTAATGTAGCCTGAAGTTTGGGGTTTAGGATGTTATCAAACAACAGAACTATCCCATGAAATAAAACTTGCCTGGTAAGTTGGGTAACTTCTGACCAGAACTAAGAATAGCAAACCTTGGCAAAATGGTTAAGTCCATATACCATGTCGGGGAGAATGGTTGGAATAATGGGGAGAGAATTAGTAGCAAGGAAAGGTAGAAGGTCAGTGTAGGATAATGGACGAGTAGTAGTGCATGGGGTGGAATAATGCACGAGCCCGTAGGGCGAGTGCATTATTCCACCCCATGCACTACTACGAGTCCATTATCTGACATAAACCACGAGAGAAAGTATCTTATGCCCCTTGGTACCTTATGAACTTCTGAATTCACTACTTAATTCATGTTCATTGATATAAAAGTTCACTGTATGACCCTAGTGGATGGCCCTAGACCACTAAATGCGCAATGGGCATTTTCTTAAATTCAACAGAGTTACACATGCCCTAATAATAATGAAATAGGCTTTATAAATAAAATGAAAAGGGTCATAAGTATTTTTCAAATTCCAATGCAACATAAGAAAAAGGTAAGTGACAATGATATGTGACATTAGTATTTCTTAAATTTGACATGCAACGTTCGGATCCCCCCATCAAGAGCCCCCACCTGTGCTCTGACCAGCGCTCCTCCACTCTGCAGCGAGTCACCCTCCCCACTAGAAGAAAAACCCTGTGATCACTCTAGTACCTGATGTGTCAAAGTGGCAGAGTGAAGCTCCTTGCCAGCAGAGGGGGAGGAGAGGGGTGGAGGGGGAGAGGAGAGGGGTGAAAGGGGTGTTGGTTGCCTACTGAGTGTACAGTCATAGACTGTAATTACATCCCACCTCACTAGTCACCCAAACTCAATGAAAGGGTAAATCTGGGTCAGAACAGACTAATTGAATCAACAATGGATAAAAGGTAAAACTGACTGGACTTCTAACAGCTGCCTTGGTAGGGTAGTGGTTAGGCTGTGGCACTATGAATCCAAAGGTCTATGGTTCAATCCTGGGCTCTGCACATCATGTTAAACTTTCCATAAATTCAAAATTGGGTGTTCTTGGCAGTAAATTTGAACAACAAATCAGCAACTGTGCATTATTTCAGAGAACCAGTGCATTATCTGAGGCCACCAGTGCATTATCACAGTAGCAGTGCATTATCACCTGAGAATGCACTGCTAGAACAAAGGAAATCCGAGTGAGAGTGGTTTATTGTCAATGAATAGAACCTGACAATGGTTTTGAACTAAAGAGGTACTCCATTTATTTAGCATGAACAATGGCATAACAATTACACTTCCCAGGTTAATTTCTGTACAAACCTTTGATAAATTCCTAGCTCAAAAGCTCCAAAATAAGGTAAATGTCCTTTGGTTGAAATATGTCCAAATAGTTCCTGATACATGAATCCTATTACTATCACAATGTCCTAAGTAACTCCAAAGAATCTGTAATTCATTCATTACTCATCAATCATATAAAATTCATCTTATGTTACTGCACAAAGGTAGCTAGCAAAACACCTTGTGCATACAATTAGCAGTGTATAAACAAAATGAAGGAACAGTCACTAGATTGTAGAAGACATTATTATAAAGGGTATTCGAAATTATACAAATTACTGTGTTATGTAATGTAAACATGGCAGGTGTTTCTGGTAGGTGTAATATACCTGTTCAGTTATGGCAGACAGGCTAAGTATCCTATTAAGCAGCACTACTTGGAAGAAAATCAATGACTAAACTAATATATAAATGTGGGAATCTGCGGTTAAGGGCAGAGCAAGTCAATACACGTTTGAAACAATACCAGTCTTAGGGATTCGGGGGTTTGGATAGCTATATACGTGACATTTGGTGACTAGTAACAGAACTGTACTGTTGCATGGCCGCATGAAGTCAGGTGACTTTATCAAGGAAGATTGCCTTCAGGCGGTGTTGTTTGTGAACATAGGATTAAGATAGGCTATGACTACACTGGCAATTGTAACACAATTGATACATCCACTAATAAACTTGACTCTCCACCAAGCATTGTCTGTGTTATGGATATGAGTGCCTAAATCGCGGATCAGTCTACCACTTGGCTAGTGAGGATAAAGGAAGATTAACTAAGACTATCCGGATGATAAAATAATAGCAATTCCCCAGTTAATAAGTAAATACCCATAACAACAACTAGCATTCATTACTCTACCACATTATTGTATTATCATTCATCTAACCTCTGGAAGATCATGTGTTACGCATGAAGAAGTTAATACAATTTAAAAAAAAAGAGAAGTCCAGAATGTACTCTAAATGGTTCTCTGAAGTCCAAGGTTTTCTGAGATCCTGCTCACACACACACACACAAAATATGAATTGTATTGGATTGGCCGCCTCTGGTTGCCAAGAGCACCTAAGGTTTGTACCTCTCTGTGTCTCGGCCAGCTCTGGTGCTTGGGGGCCATGCAGTGCATTATACAGTTTGGGCAGGTTGCCGCGAGCAGCAAGGTCACATGAGGTGAACTCATCAGGATGCAGACCTGCCAGGTTTTGTCTTCTCTTCAATCACATAATTATAATGGCAGCATCCCGGACATTTTAAATGGTGTCTTAGGTATTAGGTTGTAATTTGTCAAAGTAATGGTTTTGTTTACTACAAATCTGGCGAGTGGGCTGTATGAGAAGAAGCATTTCTTATAGCTACACTCAGAGAATATTTTCCGTAGACATTTACACAAAAGAGACAGACTTGTGTCTCTCAATAATTATCATTTCTTCAGTCACAGGTTACTAACCATAAGCCTAAGCCTTAGCTCTTACACAAAGAACATGCATATGTCTCCTCCTTGGTATCCAGACTCCCTGTCCTAGAGTGGAGCATTCAAATTTAAAGTTCCCTCTAGAGGCTATTGGGCTCTGAATGGTTGGTTAGACTCTAGGTGGTAGGTGGCTCCTGATTGACCTTTTGAGGATACTAAAGCCCGTATTCCATATACCGAAACTGAGCGGCGCCGATAAAGACCATCGCCATGGCAACATTCCAAACCGGTGGCCCGTACTTTCGGTGCACTTTCGGCCGCCAATAACGCACTTTTGGCGGCCGAAAGTGCGTAATAGGCGGCCAAAAGTGCGTTATCGGTGGCCAGTATATAATCGGCCAGAAATATTTACCAACATGTTAGTAAATTTTATCGGCAATGCTGCCGATTGTGTACCAGCAGTGCCGAAATTGTATCGGTTGCAAATCGGTACCGCACTTTCTGTACATGGAATACGGCCTTTAAACACTACTTTAAAGACAATCGCTCCATTATAGTTTTAAAGTGAGATTTTCTTTAAATTTTTGGATGTAAAAGATAAGTGTATGTGCATACCAGAAAATGCAATACAATTAGGGGGTCACCATGGAAACCTATAGTAAAATGTATTTCAAAATGTGTTAAATTTTGAAATTTTGCTATTTTCCCAATTTTAAACTATCATTAGGGTAACACCCGGTTATAAGGAATAAATAGGAAGCAGGAGTTGGCGAAATAAAATTTTATTTCATTTATGATAAAAAGGAATATGATTTTCAATAGTTGTAGTATTAAAATGAATGTTGAATAGTAAATAGTAATATGAAATGAGAATGAAGATAAAATTGAATGATAAAATAGGTGCGGGTGGGTGGGTGAAGAGAAGTGGCCGGGCGGCTGGCAGGGGCTCAACTGACCACAGAGGGCCAGACAGGGGAGAGTGTGAGGAAGGGCCATTCCATTATGGCACTGGGGGGTGTTGTGTAGTTTTAGGCCTGAACCGCCAGGTGGCCCCAATGACCCCCAATCCTCTAGTAATAGGATGAGGAACTATTTTTACATTTTCTTAATAATTTTGATAAAAACAATCATATATGTTCTAACCTGTTTAAATGTGAAACCAACATAACAATCTTTGTAATAAATGCATTTTTTTGAACGCTAGTTTTTGGATTAATAATTGGGGAACTGTTTATGATGTTTACTGTTTCTGCCTTTACTACTCCTTCAGCCGTTCCTAGTCAAATGGTAGGTAAGTTTACGAGATGGGCGCTCATTTCCATAACGCAAGCAACGCTTGGCTGTAAGTCAGGTTTATTCGGTGGATCACTTATATGCATACATAGCCAGTGCAATGATGGTCAGTATTCCTAGAGTCACAAGTCCATTTGATGAAGAGTAAGCTTTCCCCTAAGAGTCCCCCTGATGTTCCATCCGCTCTCAACACAGTAATTCCTTCAACAGTCACCAGATGTCCCTTTCTACGTATAGCTATCTAAACCCCTTTGAATCCTTAAGACTAGTGCCTGTCCAAATGTAATAGTACTCTCCACCGTACTCAGAGGTTTTACCCTATATATAGCAGTCTGATATTGATTTTTCCCCGAGCATCAACACTCACTGGGAGATGCACCCTGTCGGCTATTGTGCAGCAGGTATATTTACACCTACCAGCAGCTCATGCTACCTTTATACTATGTGATATAACAATTCCTATAATTTGGAATACTTTCTTTACTTCCCTTATTTACAACTGGTGACACTCTCTTCATTATATCTCTATACAACTAATTTCATGCGCAAAGTTTATTACGCTCTACCTTTGTGCATTTTTGCAAAAATAAGAAAATGAGGCTATTTGAGTGGATTTAAATCAGAAATCTGTTCTAATACATAAATGAAAAATCTCACAAACATTATGATAGAAATTTTTTCAAAGTTGAAAATTTCTTTAGATTTCTACATTTGATTGGGACATGTGTCAGCTATCATTTCCTGAATAAAAATTAGGGGGTCACTGACCTAACTTTTTCAGGAAACTCAATTACACACTTTTTCAAGATTTGGATATTTTTTTCTGAAATTTTGAGAAAAGTATTAATTTCACTGTATCCACACAACATCACAATTGCACATGATACCTACCTTGACGATTGTACATGCTATTTTCGTTATATATACCAATTTTTGTCAAGATACATCAGGCAGAACCACTTCTAAAACCTTCAAAAAAGGGGCACTAATAATTTTATTATTGCTAAAATACCAAGGTGGAGTCGAAATTACACTTTTTTTACAAAAAAAATCATAATTGATTTATAAATGAAGATATGTTAAATCTGAGGAAATATATGCATTCTTGAGATTCTGGACTACAACTTTCTTGCTTATTGTATGGCAATTGGATGGGAATCAAGAGAGATATGGGCAGAAACGCATTTTTCCTCCATAGACTTCTTTAGCTAAGCATATTAACCCTTATGGTCATGCTTTACTGCACACCCATAGTCAGGCTGCGCAGTGTGCATGCGCAATAACAAATGGCGCGATTGCCCTTAAGGGTATATTTCAGTTTTTGTTATACAATCGTTTTATAATCTTGATACTAAATATCTATGTTACATATATAAACAAAACCCTACTCATATGTGAATCTGTATGGCAGGATCAGACTGGTGGAAAGGATATATCTGGACTTGCCTTTGTCCGGACTCATCCAGATATCCTTACCACCAGTCCAATCTTGCCATAAGGATCCACATATGAGTAAGAGTTTTTATTTATTATACTTTTCCAGAATTGTGCAAGAGACAAATTTTCAAGTCTGTGTTGCCATGCACTACCACACAAAGTGTCAGTTACACTTGGAAGTTGCCAAAAGTAACCTGCATAACAACCCTGGTTTATGTAGCAACAGGGTGATGACATCATCAGAAATTGATGTGACTCAGGTGATGTTGTGCCTTTGGGATAAACAATAAAGTGTAGTTTCCCTGGCAATCCAAAATGATGGAGTTAGCACAGAATTTAAATCATATTGTTTGTACTTAGTGGTTTCACCAGAAAAGGTTCACCAGGTGCAAATTTGTAGGAGATTTTATATAATTAATTTCAGGGAAAATTCCTAATAATATTAAATGTTAAGAAAATGGAGATTATGAAGATTTTTTCTCAAATGTGCAGGTCCATTCCCATATTGAAAGAACATTGGTAAAATTCCCTAAATCCAAACATGCTAAATGAAAGGTAGTCAATGGGAAGGGAAGATGGATGTTGGTCAAAAGTGGCAGGACTATGTCCGTACACTGAAAAGTCAGTTTGTAATGTCACTGGTAATACGATATGGTCAGTGGAGAAATTTATTTGGACGGATTGAAACCATACAGTATTTTCCTGGATTTAATCCATTAAATTTAGACCCAGTTGGACAACGGATGACAGTTGTTGCATCCATTGTCTTTCTTCGACATCTCTCTCACGTTGAGCTTTATTCGAATCAGGCGGAGAGGAGATGAAGGAGAGGACCGAAATGCTGAAGTGTGTGGCTATCAGTTGGTTTACAGTAAAGCCTGGTGATGATGGTACCAGAAGGTAGTCTTTTCACAGTTAAGTCCAGAAAATTCACCTCAGTTAATGAGCTTTCGACTGTGAATTTGATTGTGGGGTATTGTGAATTTAAATGGTCTACAAACTCTGTTAGGGTTTCAGCACCATAAGTCCAGATGAAGAAAATGCCATCAATGAACCTTATTAAAGGTTTGAGTCTATAAGAACATATTAATTTCTCTTCGAATGTGCCCATGAATAGATTGGAGAAAGATGGGGCTAATTTGGTGCCCATTGCAGTACCTCCTACTTGTAAAAAATGCTTATTGTCAAACTCAAAATTGTTCAGTGTAAGTACTAATTCTAAGAGATTGCAAAGGGATGCATTAGTAGGATTTTCCGAAGGATCGTGTTCTTTAAATAGATACGCGGCCACAGCATCAATTCCTTCGGAGTTGGGGATGTTGATGTAAAGACTCGTGACATCTAGAGTGGCCAGAACGGCACCCTCGGGTAAGTTGAGGTCTTTAATTATGTTGATGAAATATCCACTGTCCCTAATGTACGATGGTAGCTTAGGTACTATCGGTTGTATGAAGTGATCTACAAATTGAAAGATTCTTTCAGTCGGGGAATCATTGGCAGAGATTATAGGTCTGCCTGGTGGTGGGACCTTGTTTTTGTGAATTTTAAGGAGAAGGTAAAGTTTAGAAGTTCCCGGTTGTTCTACGACTAAGTAATTAGAAGTTTTTTCCAAGATCTCTTTGCGTAGCTCCATTCCTTTAACCGCCTTAGCTACTGAACGATTATGTTGATCAGTTAAATCGGTATCAACCTGCTTATAAAAAGCTTCATCAGACAATTGTTTCAGACCCTCTCTAATGTAGTCTTCTCTGTTCCGGATTACCACTGCTGAGCCCTTATCGGCTTTCTTAATAACTATTGTGAGATCTTTGCTTAGTGATAGTTTGGCCTCGACTTCAGCCCTTGTTAAGTTGTGCTTAGTAGGTTTCCCGGGACATTTATAGTTTTGAATACTGCTTTCATTAAGGAGAGCCATGTGTTCTAAAATGGGTGGACCCGGAGGATTCCATTTAGATTTGTTCTTGAACTTAGGGTTCTCGAACGGTATGTTTGATTTATCTGGCCGAGGGTCAGGACAAACGAGTGGTGTGTTAGTGAAAAACTTAGGGATAGCCAAATTCTGTCTAAGACTCAAATGAAATTTCAAATATCTTTGGATAGAATACCTTTATCGGGAAATGGAGGGGTGTCCACAAAAGTGAGACCCTTAGATAATAGGGTATGTTCAGCATCAGTGAGAGTGCGATCGGATAAATTAACAACACCTTGGAAACTGTTGATTTCTTTACTGCTGGTATTAATGTTGTTGACATCATCTGTTTAGTACAAGAGTGGTAAGTAGTTAAAGTGAATGTCAAAAAGGACGGATGTAAAGTCCGGATTAATCCACCAGCAGTCTGAAGCCAGTTGTTGGCTGTTCGGAAAGTCTAATTCCGACCGTCTCCCCTGTCCAGAAGACGCTGTAGAAGATTCCTCTCTCGGTTGGAAAGGAGCGGTTGGGCACCAGAGCTTGGCTCTTGGTCCCGGCGGTTTTGACGGCGATTGCCTCTCCCTTGTGACTGGCGACCATTTTGCGTGGTCTGGGGGTGATTCCCTGGTTCCCACTAAGGTCCCCGGCGGCCTTGGTTGGGTAGGTGTTGGGGGGGGCGATGATTGCCCGGGGGGGGGGCAGGAAGAAGGGGGGGGGTAACACTGACCTATTCCAGGCTCTGAGGATCCCGTTGAAAGGTCGCTTCGGTTGTCTGAGAAAAGGGCTGACTGAAAACGCTGATTTGGAATGTTAGGTCTCAGATGGCTTGGCTGGTCAGAGACCCCTGGGACGTTTGGAGGGATCAGGTGGTAAGGGATCCCTTTCCACAAGGCAGCTTCAGGGTGCAATTTGAGCTGCGCTGATTCACGATTCAGTTTCGAATTGAGAGTTGCCATGTCCCTCTCAACTAAACAACGGAACAGGGCGATGGCTGTTTCTACTGTGTACTGGTAACCGCCAGGTGCATTCTGGTGATGGTCGTACAGTTTCTTCAGGCCCTCAGTATTAGTCTCCACCAAGATATGATCTAAGGCGGCCTTGTTCTCCAATAGGGATGCCACTAAGTTCATGGTATTTCGGGTCTGGTCCCGACGGAGGTTTACAACCTGTAACCAGCCAAGGGTGTAGTGATTAGTCCTGCTGGAGGGAGAGTGCCTGCAGCCCAGTCAGGAAACCGACCGACACGGACAAGATAGCGGGTGAACGAGGCCCACAGGCTCGAATTGTGTTTGCGTTGTAGAGCTGCACCGAGAGCTCGCCAGGTATCGGCGGCCTCCGGCAGTACCTCAGCACAGGTTGACCCGTGTTAAAGAGGTTGTTAGAGCTTGTGTATCTAGTCGCAGCTGGGCCAGTGGGTGTATGGTTCGGGCTGGCTGTCGTCCCAGCAGGTGGAGAGACTGGTGAGTCTTGAAGACCAGCAGTCACGCCAGGATTGTTGTTGATTGAAAGGGTCTCCGGGTAGGTCACGCCACTCTGTCGGTCCTGTAAAGAAACAGCACGTTTAAAATCAACAGAATGAATGTCCACGTCGGTGGGGAAAGTAACCCTGAATGTGGCGGGACAATTTGTGACAATCTTAGGGGGTTGATTATTGAACAGACTTCTCATGTCAGGTGTCTTTTGGGCATCAGACCTGACCAAGGCAATGAAGCTTGATAAGATCAGGTCAGGAGGCCCTTGCTCGGTTGGTGAGGCCCTAGGGATTTCCAATGGAATTTGAAGGGAGGGCGGTGTAGACTTTAGGCTGGGGACATTTTCCTCAGAGAGGTCCAGGGTTTTCACGATACAATTAGCAGAGTTTGGGGGAGTTGGGCCGTCTAAGGAGATAGGTTGGTTCGACTCGTTAGTGGGTGGCACAAACGAACCATCGCTGGCCCATTCTGCAAATGGATGGAACAAAGTCTGAGAACTGTTCCAGAAATTTGTTGATTCATTTGACTACCTAGTGTCAATATTAGAGATCGCATCGTCAGGGACTCTAGTGATTCCCAATGGTGTGGAGCTTAAATTGAGATCTAAGTCCATAGTAGAGTCTAGTTCTTGGCTATAAAGCCTTTTATGTGGATTAAGGATGTTTCTCTGTGGTTTAGGGGTGCTGGCATTAGTGTTGCTAGGAAGGTTGCTAGGTAGTTTGTAAGGGTTCAGATCAGAATCTACCAGTAAAGTGCTAGACTGAGTTATGGGGTCTTTTGAGGGAGGCCTCTGTTCGTGGAACAGTGATCCACGAACAGGGAATGCGTCATTAATGCATTCACGTGAGGAATCAGGCATAATAAAACAACAATTCTCCTCTGAGGACAGTGAAACACTCACTGAACAGCACCCTCCCTCAGTGTGAAAAACACTATGGGGGCAGTTTTGATTCAGGATTGTCAAAGGTGTTAAAGCTGTCAAAGCAGTGACAACTCTGGCCCTTCAGAGAAACCTTCGCATAAACAAGGCCATTACATTCACAGACAGGTTACCCAAGATGCTACATAAAACTGTCAAACCTCCCTTAAGGCAATCTCGTTGAGTGCGATTTATGGTGATGACGCCCGCCGCTGCTCGGGTCGCAGGCATTCTGAGGTCACCTGATGTGACCCCGCCGCGCGTGTGCTGGGGTGTCTGACTGATGTCACTGCCCCTGCTCAGCACAAGCACGACCCTCCTTACTTGAAACTGCCAGTTTGCAGTACTGACGCACATACAGTAGTGGAGAGGTCGGACGTTCGGAGGCTGAGCGGCAGAGCTAGGCATCCGAGGCCAACCCAATATACTTTATTTGTTGTGTGTGTGATCTGCACTTTCAAAAACCTGGACTTTGTACATCTCAAGGACTCCTGGAACATTTCTCAACTTGGAAATCATACTTCAGGCATTGTGTTAGAAACTGGTTTCATTTAATTATATCACAGGACTTTAAGGATTTGATTCAATTAAGCCAAGGAACATTTATGACGTTTAGGACATTTAGGACTTTTAGTTTAGAAATTTATTGAAAGGTTTCTATGAAACATTACCTGGGAATTACAGATTAATTTGTGCCACAGGGTTTAATGTTAATAAAGATAGTACCTCATTAATCACAGCCACAGACGTCGCTTTCTACTTTTCGAGCTAAATATTTTCTCCCCTTACGTATTCAAATCAGTCTCCCCAACATGTTATTTGACATAAACATTTACCCCTAAGTTTACTATTCTTAGTTCTGGTCAGGACTTCTCCCCAATTTATCAGGTGAGTTTATTTCATGTGACTGGTCTTTGTTTGGGAACATATTAAACCCCAGATTCAAGGCTTCGTCACGTCTGGTGATGGAACTTAAAAGATATCATTGACCCAGTGGCACTTATTTGGCTTTTTATCATGACTTTAGGGTTTCTATTCACTTAATTGGTGCCCATTAGTGAGGCTTTGCAGGCTTGGCTGCACACTTAAATTACCTCCCCCAACCCACGGGCCCATTCCCCACAAAGGCCCCACATAGCTAATGAGAGGGGCAGCTGCAATTCAATTCTTAATCTCACTCTCTCCCCCACCACCTCTTTTATATTGGGCAGTGTGTAAACTTGCTTTTTCAGGACATTTTTGCAGGTAAGAATATATTGTGCTTGGAAAATCACAAAAGGTACAGATTTCGATAAGGTACCTGGATTACCACCAGAAATCATCGCAGAGGGACACTTGGGTCAAACTCCTTGACATTCTGGTGGGATATATAGAGTACATTTCTTTATAAAAATACATTTTATCGAAAGGTGTGCATTTTTATTTAGGCATTTTGTTCTGGTGGCCTGGCAGTGGCGCAGAGGGACCCCAATAACGTATAGTTGGACTCGCATTGCCTAGGGTGTCAGGACATTGCCTTACAAAATTACTGAGAGTATATTTCATCCGAGTTTATGGTTTGTGCTAGTGGCCTCACTGTGTCGCAGAGGGACTCTTATGACTAATGTCATAATACAGTTGGACTCGTTCAGCGTAGGTTAGTGGTACAATTTCCAACAAAGTTATTAGGATCTTGACCATTGCATTTTTTATGCATTACAAAGAAACAACTGTTTGCTTTTCCGTTCTGCCTATGGAGCGCTTTGGTGGTCGACTCAGTCGTGTTGTACCTCACTCAGAAATTTTTCTGAGGTCAAAGGCTAATTATATAAGTCAATTCTGGTCGTACCATCTGAGAAGTACCATAAGGTATACCTGGTCAATTAAATAATTCAAAACATTCCTATATTTATTGAAAATCAGTTGTCATTATTGAAATTTCTATAGGGGTTGTTAAACCTAAGCCGCCCCTTATAGTATCACTGGGTGACACACCATTATTACTTATTGGTAACAACTTGTCAATTTTACTAAACTGGAGACTAACATTTGACTACACATACCACCCTATATTCCCTGCCTGCCTGCCCTCCATGCCAGCCAGCCCCGGCCCATCCCCCATCGCCTGCCCGCCAACAATACGGCCTCCGTCAATCCCGAACCCCGACCAAATAACCCCCAAACCCTATATCACGCATCAATGTGAGTCTAATTTTCTAGATAGTGTGGAGATCTGTTCGCACTGATTGGTGAATAGTGGCCAACTTTTCCTTATTCCCCTAGCTAGTCCTAATATTCTGAGGAGGTATAGAGAGTTTTTGCTCGATAGGTACTAAAAGAGTTGATTCTTAGGTATTTGCCCTTGGATTTGGATACTGCTTTGCGACAGGGGATTAGGCCATACAGGTGCATTGTTACAAAGTAGCACACAACACTGATAGTTCACAGTTGTAGGTTTATTCCAATCAAGCTAGGTCTGTAAACAGGGGTACAGAGCCTAGCCACCGTAATCCACTGCCCGGAAACAAGTTGGTCTGCCGTCTCTCTGCCGTCTCTCTATCTCGCTGACTACCCCGGCCCGTTCTGCCACTGGGGAGACGTGTCAATGGTTTTGTTACGCTATTGTTTGTCTGCTGACGTCAAAGACTGGGATCGGACCATAGTTTCTTAGAACTTGACGTCAGCAGACCAAACCTCACGCCATCCCCAGGGTTGCCGACGATCACACCACCCCTTCTACTAGGGATCATGTGTTCAGCCAGTTTCCGGTCAGTGGCACAAACAGTGGCATAGCTCTCATTAATTACATACTCATAGTAAAAATGACACACTGTGTTACAGCATTGTACTAAGTGAGCAATTTCCTGATCTGTGTTTTAGAGGTAGGGATAGGTTTATTGGGACGCCAATTTATTTTTCCTATCTGCACTCCATACACCTAGACTCTGCTTATTCAAGAGGATGAGGAAGGTATAACCTCTTCCTCTTAAGGAGCAAAGATTCTCCCTGTTATATCTCACATGAGGCTTGTAAGGCGAGGTTTCTTCTTGAGGCATAGAGGTTTAGTATTGATGTTTATTATACGTCTGTGTGAGCATCCCGCGCAATCATCTCAGTGTACTAAGGTTTTGGTGAGAGTATACCGCACGGCCCTGATGAATACTAAACGGGCTGCTAGGGCTACTGCAGGACCATTCTCCCTGAGGTCTCTCGTACCGCGCGGACTGGCCGAGAGCCGTGACAGAATGCCTAGCAACGTCCGTCACTAGGGGACCAAGGTGAAGGCCGCGCAGCGACCGGCGAACATCGGAGGAACATCAGACGTTGTTTACTTTATAATTTTGGCAATTTACAACGGATTTACATGATATTTTTTTTCAATCTATGACAAAAAAAGCTATTATAGGAAAACATACAGAGGTTGACAGTACAACCCTGAATATGAGGTGGGTGTCGAAAAATTACTGCCCGAGGCCGTTAGGCTGAGGGCAGTAATTTTTCTGACATCCCACCGAGTATACAGGGTTGTACTGTCAACCGAGGTAAGTTTTCCTTATATTATATACCATATTTTGTAAGTTATAAGCAAAAACGAAAGGAAATTACCAGTGGAGCAAAGTGGGCAGTATTCCAATGTATTGATTATGCACACACTTTGACTGGTGTCAAGCGGTTTTCCCTAATATTCATTATTTTCTCTAAAATTAGGACTCTGTCACTGTCTCCATTTAATTAGACTGCATTATTTTACCTGAAATTAAAAAAATAATCATGCAAATCCATTCAGAATTCACAAAATAAGGAGAAAAACATTTTACACAGTAAAGCAAGGTGGGCAGTATACACAAATACTGCCCACTGTGCCAATACACCAAAAATACTGAATGGCAGTGTCCAGTTAGTATTCATAATGTATTTCGGCATTGGTATATAATATTCCTATGTCCCATGCACACTAGATTCACAAGAATTCACATTATTTTTCCATTTTGCATGTTTTACTACGACCTGAAGCAGATCAAGAAGCTCAGTGAGTATTTTTCATACCACACGGTGCTGTGCAGCCGTGCAAGCAGCCCGTTGAGTATTCTGTGATACCACACACTTTGAATATCTGTATATTTTAGGGAATTTTGGGGCTTTATTGATCAAATTTGACGTATAATAAAAGGAAAACTACATTCGGATGATGGGATGCCCCAGAATACTCACTGGGAATAAAGATTTATCCTGCACTCACCCTTCGGGCTCGTGCAGGATAAATTTTTATCCCCAGCTCGTATTCTTGGGCATCCCACATCCTCATGTAGTTTTCCTATAATACTACCAGGGGGTGCATGTATGTCCTCTTTTTCTTGAAGCGAAATCCCTCACCAAATGAGCCAAACATAAGTATAATAGGGAGTGAAAGGTGTGCTTCAAGAGGATGAGGGGAAACCTTTCTCCTCTCCTTAAAGAGAAAGAGTCTAGGTGTATGGGGTGCTATCTGAGACTGTGAGAGGTTACAGCTGAACGGCGTTGCATTCTGTTGATCCATACAGCAATTGAACATTATAAATTTATCTATACAGAATTCTCTGTAACTTTTTATATATAAACACAGCTCCTTCAAAATGACTTTTATGATGTCCAGTCGGTCAGATTCTGAGGAAGACATCTATCACAGTCCCTCCACACACACACAGTTTATTTCGGAAGAAGAGCCAGTTGATAACCCGTCTGGGACGGTTCCCCCCTTCTATATTAAGGACTCACAGGGACCACAGGGATCCAATTGGAATCTGCACGTTTAAAAACTTTCTCTATTCATAGAAAAGCATTCACAGCTGAAGAAGTAGCTGAGAGGACTGGTTGGCCTCCTGAGGTAGAACATACCTTGCCTGGTTTTCGCTCAGCTTGTCCCCCTGCTCAGCATTGAGACAGCCGAACAGTTCAGTTTGACTCCCCTTTTGCTTCTTGCACTAGTGTCTCGGTCCTAGAAGTGAGACAGTTACTATCACCGGAAGGTAGGACACTTGGTCCTATTTTTCAAGCTGCAAGTCCTGTTGCCGGAAGGCTTCCTCCATGGCCCAGAAAAGCCGGAACTTCAGGTCAGCAAGGGGCCGAGGATCTCTTTCCGACAGATGATTCTCGGCTAGCCTCTGATAATTAACTGTTTTGCGAATCCTCTTCCCACATTCAAAAGGGGAGCCCTCGGCAAAGGGCAATGCTGGGACCTTAATTAAGTGGTCTAGGTATCCTTCATCATCGCCATTATCTTTACGGCTTCAGGGACAACAGGGTCAGGGAGCTGATCCTGCAATTCTTAGAAACGAAAGTGGCTCGTCTATACATATAGCTGCAAAGTCTGTGGAAACACCTGCAGACAATCTGAACGATTTAATCGAACAGGATCCGTTCTCACCACAATGACAGGACAATCCTCTACCTGACCAGCTCGTACCAGCTGGGCAGATTCCCCAGGATATACCTATCCCCCCAAAAATACCAGTTAATCAACAAAATTTAAACATGGCAGCAAAATAACCAGCTCTAAAACTACCCACTTTTTCTGGAGAAAGTAATGAATTTATTAATGCTTATTTTGACAAAATTGATTCGTTGGCAGTCCTTCGTGAAAGGTCTGCAGCGAATAAGCTTGCGATGGCCAAACACCAACTCAAGGCCCAAGCTCGCGACTGGGTTTCTTCATTAGATCCCACTGATGTAGACACTTATGCTAAATTAAAAGCTTGTCTTACAGACATTTATGGAGATGTTAGGGCAGCCTGGCAAAAGCACCAAGATCTATTTAATTATAAACAAGGTAAGGATCAGACTGACAGTCAGTTTGCTGGAATTTTGCGACAGGCGCAGGCTCGTTCTGGGGTGGACGCAGGTGTCCTCCTTGCCACCTATATTTGGGGTCTAAAGGCTCCTATGTCAATAGAGGTGGCAATTCAAAACCCTGCAAACTTCGAGCAGGCAGTTAGCATTGTGTCAAAGATGGAATTAGTGGACAGGCACCAAAGGGCCCTGGCCGCTTTGCAACCATCTGAGCCTGAAAGCATGTTGAAACCCCCAGCAGCGGCCGGAGGGGACAGCACTCCAGATAATGTTTGTGAACTAAGAAAAATGACTGATACAATTCTGGCTGCGATTGCAACTCAGAATTCCCGCCAACAATGGATGCCTCCAAGGGGAAACAGTAGACCTTTCAACAACAGCGCTAATTATAACAACTGTTCTGGCTTTAGTCGTGGTCAGGCAGTGCGTGCAACACCTGGCCGGGAAACATGCTTTCCGGGGCTGAACACCTGGACCCACGCACGACAGACCAGAGCCAAGAACGAAACACCGTGGTGTGTAGCCCACCAACGGTACGGCCATGACACAAATTCACGCAGATTCTTACAAATTATTTTGCATACTAATAGACCATCATCTTTCAGTCAAGCTCAACAAAAATATTTCCCAAATAGAAACCCACTCTAAAGTTGATCCAATATCAATTGATCTCTTATTTAATAATGTCCAAATTAATTCAATTATCAATAGTGGAGCTAGTCACTGTTTTATGAGACAAGATATTTTGGAACGAATTCCCAAAGAAAATATATTACATACACCATTCCCAACCTCAAGTTCTATAACATTGGGAGACTCTTCTGAAAATAAAGTTGTTGCAGACGTGTGAATTAGATTTACACTCGCTAACGTTGAAGTTGATTTCAACTTTCAAATTCTATCGGACCTTTTCTATGACATAGTTATTGGCCTGACTTTCTAGCGGCAACTCAAGCTCATATTAAAGTCCAGGATAATACAATAACATTATTTCAGAATAACACTGTTACACCCATGGGATCAGAGGAAATTATGCCCATTAGTGAGGTTATAATCCCCGGCAATGTTAAGGATGTGACGGATGGTCAACCACGGATCCTGGAACCGGCTGTGACAACACCACTCTTGGCGGAGTGCTGCACGTTCGCTGGAAAAGGTTTGGCATGGCTGAAATTAAAATCATGAATCCTACATATTCTCCTGTTAAGCTTTCAAGATCAACTGTGTTAGCATTTGCTACTGATGATTATTATATACCCCCTATTCAAAATTCTGAAGTGTCTGCAGTTTTCAACCAAAACAATACTCCTCAACCAATATTGACAAAATTTGCCCAGAAACAACGCGTTCTGCTAATTAAAATTATGACACTAAAGTTAAAGATAGAGAGCTGATTGACTCAATTAATCTGTCAAAATCTTCCTTGACTGAGGTTCAAAAGGAACAACTTCGTAGACTGTTATAGAAAAACAAAGCAGCTTTGGCTTTTTCTATGGAAGAAATGGGAAAGTGTAGGTATTCACCACAAAAAATGGACATAACTGAGGAACAAATCAAACAACTTTTAGACCTTGGTATTATAGAGCCTTCTTCATTGGCATGGAGAAGCCCATTAGTTGTTGTTCAAAAGAAGAACGGAAAGCCATGTTTATGCACTGACTTGAGGCTATTGAATGCAATAACCTATAAGGATAATTTCCCAATGCCTACAGCGCGTTCTTTGTTTCTGTATATGGCATCTAAAAAACCAACAATTTGGTCTGCTTTGGATCTCTTAATTGGTTATCACCAATGCAGTATTGATGAACAATCAAGACATTACATAGCTTTTGAGTCACCAATGGGTCTACTTCATTATGCGAAGATACCGTTTGGCACATTGGCAATTCACCCGAATCTTAGCACTTGCTCTAAGGGGGCTTGTGCCGAGAGTTTGTTTGGCATACCTTGATGAAATTATTATCTATGATTCTACATTTGAGGAACATTTGGCTAGCTTGCAATTGGTGCTACATGCTCTTATTAAAGCAAACTTGAAACTTAAACCTGAAAAGTGTGATTGGTGCAAGGATGAGATCGATTTCCTGGGCCATACAATTAATGCAGAAGGACTTAAAACACAACCTCATATTATCACTAAAATTCACCACTTTGGAAAACCACATAATGTGAAAACAACTCAAGCCATTCTTGGACTCTGTAACTATTACAGGACTTTTATCAGTAAGGGAAGGAAATTTCAGTGGACTAAAGAAGCTGACGATGCATTGTTTACATTGAAAAGATCTTTTACGACAGATCAAATTTTGATTCATCCAAATTTTAGCATGGACTTTTACTTGTTGACAGACTCTTCTGATGTAGCTGGTGGCGCAGCTTTGTGCCACAAGATTGATGAACTCTATCGCCCTATATCATTCTGGGGTTCAGTGTTGAACGATCTCAAACGTAATTATACTGTCTCTGAGAAAGAAGCTTTAGCAGTGATACAAGCACTACACAGTTTTGAAGACATAGTACAAGGATATAAAATAATTGTTGTGACTGACCATAAACCACTTTTGACACTCTTGACAAAATGCTAATAAGAGCCCGACTCCGAGAATCAGGAGATGGGGCCTTTATCTATTGGCTTTTGACATTGACATTATTTACAAGGCAGGTAAGACACACTTTCTAGCGGATTACTTATCACGCACCCAAACAGGTGATCCAAATGTAGAGGAGTTTCTCCCTTCAGTAGGTGGCGAACCAATGCCACTGGCACTTGAGGGCGATACCAATGACCCACTCTCATTGGAAAGTATCTGCAAACATCAGAAGAAAGACGCTGAGTGTGTTACTTTGTACCAGTACCTGAAAAACCAAATTGTACCAGAAGACCTAGACCAAGTTGGGCTGTGGTTGCTGAAGCAAATTTTCTTGACATCATGAAACCAGGAATTATTTTTCATTTTGAAAACATTAAGTCTAAGAAGACATCTAATGATATTTATTGCCCAAAACCACAAATTCTAATACTAGTTACATTAGTGTATCATGTGTTATCACGCTTACATGACGACTTTCTCTCAGGAGGTCATGTCGGACCAAACGCTCTAGAGGCTAAAGTGACAGACAGATATTACTGGAAAAATATGCATCGCGACATTGTTAACTATGTGAGATCTTGTGATAGTTGTTCACTAAGGAAGCGTGTGCCCCATCCTAAAGCGTTAGCAAGGTCATGGGATGAGCCTACTCGTCCTTGGGAGGTAGTAGCCTGTGACTTTATAGGACCTCTGACACCTAAGGATGGTTCGCGCTATATTATGACGTTCATCGACCTGGCCATGGGATGGCCAGAAGCATTTACAACTAAAGACTCAACTGGGTCAACAGCTGCATTTGCCTTCCTAACTGGTATAGTTGCCAGGTATGGAAGGGTTTCTAGAATACCTTCAGATAGAGGACAGTCGTTCTATCAAAATTCTTGAAGGCTGTCACTCAGATGTTAAACTGTCATCATACTTTCACTTCTGGTAGGATGCCTACAGGCAATGCCAGGGTGGAAAGGTTACATCATACCCTGGAGGATGTGATCGCATGTTATGTTACTCGGGACCTCAAGGACTGGCCACAGCTGCTGCCAATTGCCTTGTGGGCAGTCCGTTCAACTATTTCTGCATGTACAGGTTTTTTCCCCTATCAATTACTTTTTGGCCTTGAACCTGTTTCTATGGGACTTTCTGATATATCCATCAATGTTGCAACACCTGAAACAGACAATGAAAAGTATGCTTTAGCAATGAAATTAGTTAACATGTTTACCAAATCAGCAAAGCGTGTCACCAAACGATATAATAAAGACATGCATGAACACCTGGACAAAAAGGCTAAACCATTGGACCTACAGGTAGGCGATTTGGTGCATATTTATGATCCTACATGTGCCGATAACCGACGATCCAAATTTTCTGCTAAATATAAGGGTCCATTTAGAGTGATTGAAACAAAAGGTGATCATTTAGTGAGATTACTTTCTATACATAACCAAAAAGAAAATCCCCATTTAGTTAATGTTTCTAAACTTAAAAGAGCTTATGATTCTTGGAGTCCGGTCAATGCTCCTATACAGGATCTTAATCAATCTGATGCTGACCATGAACATGATAATGAACCTGTGACTAAAACTATCACTGAAGTAAAGGCACCTGCAGGTCTAGAGGATGCATTACCCTCCCATACTCAGCCTGACCAAAGAGTCAAAGCTTTGGCTCAGGGCCCTCGTGGACATTGTCACACGGGGAATGTGTCCCGACGGATTAACAAAAGTAAAAAGGTACAGTTTGATATTCCTAGGGTCACCCCAGAGGGGCGCGCACCATTGCCTATCTCATCAAAACCCTCTTCTGAGGCACATATACCAGTAGTAAAATTCACCAAAAAGGTGGCAAATTTCCCTGCTGACCATGCCACTATGGATCAGGGAGCCGCTAAGGTGCAAGCAGTACAGGTTGGTAAATCCGACCCAACCAGTGACTTAAGCCACAGGATGTCGGATCATGTGCATTCCTCTAATAATTCATGCAGGAAAGTTGGATCCCAAGATGCTACACCGGACATTAACATTACACATAAGGAGAGGTGTGGATCAACCGAAGGTGGCAGATTACGGCCTGCTGCCGATGTGCCCACATCTTCTTCTATAACTACACCTGATGCTGACACTGGAGATTACTACAGCATTAGGTTCATCTCAGGGAAAAGGACTTTGCCATCTGGAGAGGTGAGATACCTCACCAAATGGGTTGGTGTCAAAAGGAAGAGTTGAGTTCCTGCATCTGACTTCTACCCATCAATTGACCCTGAGGACTTATACTTACGATACAAGAACCGGAACAATTAATAGTTGATGCTTTCCAACTATTGTAGCATAAAGGACTATTGATACCTTCCGATAGTCCTACACAATTGATAGTTGATGTTTTCCGACTACTTTAGCATTAAAGACAGTTGATGCCTTCCGACAGTTCGACCCAAACATTTAAGGACAATGGCGCCATTTCCCAAATATCCAAAAAATGAAAATGCCTCAATGTAATATATATTTTGCAGAAATACTCAATAATATATGTAGAATTCATAAATAGTATAGAAAATTGGCTAAAAGGTATAGTTTTCAGGGGAGAAATTGGGAAACATGACCAATTTTAAGAAAACTTTGCAAATACTGAAAAATAAGATTTGCAACAAAAATTACATTTTGTTTTGTCATTCTTTTAATATAGGGTGTACAAAGGCATATTATACATCCAAATTATTGTAAGGGTCTCAGCAATAACATAGAATTGTCAAAATACTTTTAAAATAAACATTTCATTGAATTTATGGAAAAACAAATAAATAGCTTTTTAAAGCCATTTTTTGGTTTTTTAATGGATATTCATCTCTGCTGGCCAAATTAGTACGGTGACCCCCTGTTTTTTTGGCTGGATATGATAGCCTACATCCATATGCATGTCATATTAACTTTTAGAGCAATTTTCAATGTTCAATTTTTTTGTATGACACTTTATTTTATAATTTCCCTATTTTTTAAATAGTTTATTTTGCATATTCTCCTATTAAAACTATATATTACACCATCAAATTTTACAAAAGTCGTTCTTTCTCACTTGAGTACACATGAACACATTTAAATAAAACCTTAGACTGATTGTCATATCAGTTCTATCAAAATAGTAAGCAAATAAAATAAAATTTCAAAATTCATTTTCTGAAGCATTTTTTGAATAATTATCATATGAATAAACTGCTGTAGCTGAAAATTTTCTGTGGTGACCTATCAATATTTTTTCATTTTTGATACCTATATAGGTGTAACTTTCACTGTGTAAAGTTTTAAACAAATCTCAATGGTAGTTCTATAATGGCCCGATTGTCCTTAAGAGACCTACTTGAAGCGGATCAAACATTAACTCTCTCCATATTATGAATCCCTTACATTTGCTGACACCTCTTTGCAAGAGATACTTACTATGTTGACTGAGTCAGTTGCCCTGGACTTCCTTCTATTAAGGGGGAGGACCTATGTCCATCTCTCTACATAGGTTACGCCATACGTCATCATGGTTTGTGGCGAGACTCAGTGACACTGGATCAGGTGACAATGGATCAGTTAACGCCTTGAACAGTATCGGATGTTACAACACAGGGTCAGCGCACCTTGACACCTCTGTGTCCATCGTCTCGACTACGTGCTGTGGAGTTGCAGTTTTGTCACCTATCTCATCCATTAAGGGTGTGTTGTGTCCGTGACAATCAACGCTGGATGGATCTCTAAAATTGCCACCAGTAAAGTTGTTGGTGTTTCCGGAAGGACTGGAGACATCTCTGCGCTCCATGCTGGTGGCCAGACTTGGTGATTTCTGACAGTCATCTGCATAATGGTGTGTTTCCTGTCTATCTTGAGGTAAAGCGAGTGTAGGAATCTCTTCATGCTTGTGACCAGTGGAGTTGCTGGTGGACAGCGAATGGCTGGTCGCAGGACTAATCGGGGATAATACGACCATTTCCTGCTTGTTAGAGGAACAATCATCTTTACACAGGACAGTGGTGACAGCCTCCCCGCAGGGCTCAGTAGACCTGGCCCCATGGACATCGGCTGGGGAAAGCCCCGACACACCTGGAGACTTGGCCAGCTTGGTGTGGACCAGCCCTCCATGTCGACGGCCCCCTGGCCAGATTGGCCGTTAGTAACAGCAAAAAAGCAGACATAATATGTAAAAATAGAAAACCTGAAACACTTTACATACATCACTTTGCAGTGGTAAAATTGGGTTGGCAGTGCTCGCTTCAATCATCAGATCTGTGATTCCCATATCAACTGAAGGGATGCGCACGGACGATGACAGATATAACTGTTAGATTTCCTGTTAATGATGCTTTCTTAATGGCATTTAATCTTTCAAGTAAACTTAAAGCAGCAATAGGTATGGAACCATGGCGAGTTCCGAATCCGATTCCAGACACGAACAAATTTTACAAAATTTGGGAACTAATCAACCTTTGATCGACCTGAAGTCTTTGGCAGGAAAGATTCAGGAAGACGCATTCAAACCCAAAAGTCCAGTCATGAACCAGTGGCTTAGTGACATTGTTCAGTGGGGAAAACAAACTTGGACAGTTTGTATTTCATTTTTGGCTGTACTTGCATTTCTGTTCATCCTATACGTAATCTGGCCTAAATACATATCAGCATTGATTGCTCTGGCATTACCAAATCCACAACCTGCTTCGGCAGCGGAAATCTCGAATCCATTAGTACTTGAAGCACATAACAATATCTCTGGTTTGATTTTGATGCTAATGTTTGCTATAATGGCAATAACTTTTGCCACTTTAATCATTTGTAAAATTTACAGGGAAGAACTTAAAGATGGATTGTATCTACAGGTGGTCATGCCAAATGACCACTACTCTGCAGCTGTTTTCCTAACAAGAATTGATTTTACTGGGGATTGTACATTTACACATATGGGACCCATCATTTCATCTTGTGAACTAAAGACTAAACTGACAAAAGCCATATTAAGAATTCATTGGGGTATCCAAATGATGGTTATTACACCGGGTGACACAGAAATTAAGATTCACTTGTTATACCTTTAGCCTTAGGTAGGGAAAAGATCTCCACTACTAAAAGAATCAAGGTTAGGGTCGTTTGCATGGCCCATGGCTTCCCAGTACCCATTAGGAAGTATATGAACCCACCCTCTGACTTTGGGTAGTCATTCATCAGACAGACTCAGCCCACTTCACATAGTAGGCTGGAGTTGCTACCAATCGAGTCCTGATATAGATAGTGGCTACAACACGTCTCATACACAACCACATCCCATAATACACTCATCCCAAGATAACGTTTCGAATTTGCCCTTAAGTCCTAACCCTGATCAGACTGTGGTTGTATGCCACACTTCGTTGTAGAGCTACGATGACATCTCTACTCATGAATGAACATTCATCCCATAACTCGGCCTCACCTTCTTTGAATTCTACAACTGCTGGAGATGCAGACGTGTCAATCTGTGCCCTACTTGGTGCCCCACTCCATCCTGTGGGGCAGACTATTCAACCAACTGAGGTGCAGAGGGAGGCCACTGCAACTCCCTACCCAGCTGTACCCTCCCTGAGTACAAGCGCTGCCTGCGGCACGATGCCAACGAATCCTGTTCTGCCTGCATTTACCAGGACCGTTTTCCAAAATGTTAATCCAGTGAGACAGAACCAGTGGGCAACTTCAACACCTTTACATCAGGGTGTCCAGAGGGGGTCGCCTAGCTCCTTCACAGCGACCCCGCCACAGAACACAATTCCATCACGGTACCGCCAGGGCCCGATGACCACTCAGGCGACGACGGCTAATCGGACAGCCTTCCGGGCACCGCGGCCCATGCCCCCCACAACAACCATCCCTCGTGCAACCATTCCTCGTGCAGGACGAGCAAGGGAGTCCTTGGGCTGCAGCCGTCGCCAACTCCACCACCGCCGGGCATGATATGCGCAGTTCCCATTGGAGATACGCTGTCACCAGCAGAAACCTGGAGGATGAACCATAGAATTGCCTGTACAGTGTGTCATCGGCGTTACAGGTATGGCGCCAGATTGGTGCACCACATGGATATGTGCCATACAATTAGTGTGTTTAAGTGTATGCCCTGCTGCACAGTCTTTCCGACTGTGCAACTTTTCTTGTTACATAGGGCTCATTTCCACCCATGGCCACTTACACCTGATTAAGAACAACGATGCCCGTAACATGTCACCTGACTGTCTGATCACTGGGTGACCTTTATCTTACCCTTGGTCTTGTGTCCTAGTCAGTATATAACCTAGTACCCCTGTTCCCTACGAGACAGGATAGCACCCTCTAAATCACAGGATCCTCCTATCGAGGGTTGGGTGCTCAAGATGCTGAAAGAACAGACTAATGAGGAACGGACGCGAAGTGATGAGGTGCTGGAACTTGCCCTCAGAGACTGTAAAGAACATCATGGACCTGACTTTTCTTTATCAGATTTCGTATATCTAGTTGCTAAGAGACGATATACTCTGTCTTGGTTTTCTTCAATTTAGAGTACCCACTTTTACATTGTAACTAATCTTTGAGGGGATCAATAGATTTCCCTGGGCAAAAAATTACACACGCATATGTACAACGTAACTCTTTTGGAAAAAGTAATGCATGTGAGACTGAAGTTTAGAACTAGCAAACGAAAAGACACTTAAACAGAAATTATGAGAAGAAATTGTAAGAAATTCTATGCTAAGTGACGGTGTCACTTGTCAAAGAAAACCCCAGCAAGTGTTGTGAAACACATCCTTGTATTTTTGTAAATGTCTATCGATATTTTCTCTACATATTGTACAGAACACTCCTTCTCAATGAGTCTTATTATTAGAAACCTTTGCATAAACAAGGCCATTACATTCACAGACAGGTTACCCAAGACGCTACATAAAACTGTCAAACCTCTCTTAAGGCAATCTTGTTGAGTGCGATTTATGGTGATGACGCCCGTCGCTGCTCGGGTCGCAGGCATTCTGAGGTCACCTGATGTGACCCCACCGTGCGCTCTGGGGTGACCGACTGACGTCATGGCCCCTGCTCAGCCCAAGCACGACCCTCCTTACTAGAAACTGCAAGTTTGCGCCCGCAACGGACAGACGCACATACGGTAGTGGAGAGGTTGGACGTTCCGAGGCTGAGCAGCAGAGCTAGGCGTACGGGGCCAACCCAATATATTCTATTTGTTGTGTGTGTGATCTGCACCTTCAAAAACCTGGACTTAGTACATCTCAAGGACTCCTGGAACATTTCTTGACTTGGAAATCATACTTCAGGCATTGTGTTAGAAACTGGTTTCATTTATATCACAGGACTTTAAGGATTTGACTCAATTAAGCCAAGGAAAATTTAGGACATTTAGTTTAGAAATTTATTGAAAGGTTTCTATGAAACATTACCTGTGAATTACAGATTAATTTGTATCACAGGTTTTAATGTTAATAAAGATAGTACCTCATTAATCACAGCCGCGGACATCGCTTTCTACTTTTCGAGCTAGAAATTTCCCTTGCGTATTCAAATTAGTCTCCCCAACATGTTATTTGACAAGACCATTTACCCCCAAGTTTACTATTCTGAGTTCTGGTCAGGACTTCTCCCCAATTTATCAGGGGGGCATTCCATAAAACATCGGCGATACTTGTTTTTGGGTTACCGCGTATCGCGAGGCCAAAATGCCTTCCATAAAAAATCGACGATATATCGCCACGATATTTGCGCTTCCATAAAACTTTGGCGATATATCGCCAGCACCCCGCGATAGTCCAAAACCGCTAAAATCGGCGATACCAAATTTTGGTATCGTGGTGTTTTACAACCCCTTTTAAACCTATTCTCTAACGTTGAAATCGATTTCAAGGGAAACCGCAAGTCATTCTGGGATACTTCCAACTTGGGTGAGTACACAAATAAGCCACATGAGCTTTTTCTTGACTTTTTAATATTTTGTGTCTTACTGCGCTTCAGCGTTTTTACCTCTATATACTATAATCACTGTAGAAGTGTTTGGTCTGAATATAAAGGCCCCTACAGTATTGTAGAGTTACTAAACAATGATTTGAGGTCAAAGTGAGCGATAATAGATGAATTTAGACGAATTTTAATAAAATTTATTAAAATTTTATATAACTTTGACTGTAGGTTAAGAATTTGAGACTACAAAATTAGAGTGGTTGACACATTACGTGCAAGAAGTTAGAAATATCACTTGAAATAGACAGAATTACAAAATATCACCATTAATATTAATGAAGTTAGAAATATCACTTGAAATTCTATTTCAAGTGATATTTCTAACTTCTTGCACGTAATGTGTCAACCACTCTAATTTTGTAGTCTCAAATTCTTAACCTACAGTCAAAGTTATATAAAAGTGAAGTAATAATTATCATTTATTTTTTATTTCAGCACCCAGGAGGAGGACCAGGTCACCTCAGACCAGCAGGTGTCTGCGTTTTCAACATTTTGCGCTGGCTACCTACTTGAAAAGGAAAAGCTACAGCCGTATGTGGGGGCAAAAACGGTGCAAGTCAAAGAAGGTCTACCGCGAACGCATTGACCCAAGGGTGAGGTGGCCGAGGATCAAAGACTTCCAGGCAAGGTTTCGCCTTCCCCCTAGCTGCGTGGAGGAACTCACCCGAGAGTTCGAGGCCAGCCGTTTTCGCCCTGGGAAGGGTGAACATGAGAAGAGAGGAAAGCCCATCCCCCTCTTCCACAAGGTAAATGAGAAGAATGTCGCTATATTATTATGGAAGGCCTACATGAAAGAAAATAACCCACAGCAAAATAACGAAAATTCAGAGTATCGCCAATAATTTATGGAAGTAGGCCTAGAAAAATTATCACCATTAAAATAAAATAACCCCAGTGTATCCTAACTGTACTTGCAAATTAATGCTATTCATTCTTTATAATTTTTCTGATTTATAGGTGTGCTACTGTCTACGGTATTTGGCCACTGGCTCCTACTATGGTGTTGTGTCCGACACCCAGGGGGGCTGCTCCACCTCCAGCATCGGTAGGGCCATACTACCCTTCATCAAGTTCCTCGTTTCGCGCAGGAAGAAATACATCAAGTTCCCCAAGGTAAATGATAAAAATCATTACCCTCATTGATTTAGCAGTCCATAAAAAAAAAGGAAAATATGCGGTCAAAAATATTCAGAAGGTGACCCCTAATGTAATCTGTTAACTGCATTCGCTATAAATATGGCAATAATCCTCACTAAATTATTCAGTCATAATGATCGATATTATTGTCAACGTTAAAGTCTTATTATCTTTTTTTAGGGTGAGGCGCTACACGAGTCAGCTCTCCGCTTCGCAGAACGACACAAGATGCCGCAGTGTGTGGGGTGTATCGACGGCACCTACATCCCTATAAAGAGGCCTCTCCGGAATGAGCATGTGTACGTCTGCCGCAAGGGATACCATGCTCTGAACGTTCTTGTGAGTATAATTATATAGAAATGATGACAAATAGAATTCAGCAAATAGTGTACAGACAATTACATTTTTATTCTCTTTAACCCTTCATAACCTTGATCTCTTATAAACGTCTTTTGTCAAGAACCACAATGCATAAAAAACACTAAATAACATACAAGTTTAAAATATATTCACAATTATATGTTAACAGATAGCCAGTGACCATGATGAGAGAATAACGTTTGTGGAGAGTGGTATGACTGGCTGCCACCACGATCAGGCTGTCCTGGATTATTCAGATTTGGGACAGCAGATCGCCAACCATGGTCGACTAGGACCATACTTTCTCTTAGGAGACGGCGGGTAGGTTAAACGTCAGTAAACGGCGATAAAAAATATACAGAACATAAAAGCCAAATATCACACGTCATTTTTTTACCCTACCGTCACAATATTGTTGACCACATTTCAACAGACGGGGTAAATTTGTGAAATATGTCTCTATATTAGACATGACACTAGCACTGGCAGTATTACTTTTACAAATTCAATTTTCTAACTTCTAACACATATATCTCTCTTTCTCTAAGTCTCTCTATATTATATACACAATGCAAAATATTTTCTAAGTAATATTAACGTTGTATTATTATTTCTTTCGACAGCTATGCTCTCACCCCCCAAGTCTTCACGCCCTTCCGTACCCAAAACCTGGAAGAACTAGAACCCTGGCAGAGAGACTACCAGTTCGCCCAGACAAGCGCGCGTTCTTCAGTTGAGCGTACAATCGGACAGCTCAAGTCGCGTTGGAGGTATGCATCTTAATTAAAGATATCGCCAATATTTACAACACAAAATAATAACTCTAACTGTCGGATCCAAAGAGTAGTCATTCATCCATTGTCTTGTATGCGCCACTTTATAATCTTGCTTTCCGGTTACATAACTTTCCCAGAAATGAAAATACTATGTTTTCTATTTTATTCTAAGATGCCTCTCCAAATCGGGTGGAGGGGTTATCGAGATGCATCCCCTTCAGGCCTCCTGGGTCGTGAAAGCCTGCTGTGTGCTGCACAATCGGTGTATCGATTGGGGCCTTCGCAAACTCAAGCCTGGTCAGAACCGCAACCCCGACCTGGAAATGACGCTCCAGGTGAACGCCCGATACCGCTTCCTCCTCAACAACCGTAACATCGACTGCGAGGAAGTTGCTGACCACGACCAAGGCCCCAATACCAGGGACAACCCTTCCCTCGAGGGAGTCCAGAGGCGTGATAACTACATCTACGCCCAGTACGGGGGGCCAATGCCTCAAGCACTCCGCCAGCCAGGAGGAAGGGGTAGGGGTCGCAGGGGACGAGGTCCTCGTGGTGCGAGGTATGTCAGAGGACGATAAATCAGAACGTTTAAATTGTCGAGTTTTACACGAACACTTATCGAGACTATTTAAGAAACATACCCTCAGTAGTAAACTTGGAACTTCTGGCGAAATGCGTGATGTCATCTTATTGTATAAGACAAGACACTCTGTAATATTCTTCTAACTGAATCTTATTTGCTGTCGCAGCAGAATTTAAACTTTGACAAATCAGAGATGTCATCTTATTGTCTCAGACAAAACACTCTGTAACATTCTTGTAACTGAATCTTACTTGCCGTCGCAGCAGAATTTAAACTTTGAAAAATATCGTCACAACAACGTTTTCTTTACTCGAGTAACCTAACACTTTAAACTGGTTTTCAAAGTGTAATGACTTAATTTCTTTATACAAATTTAAACTCGTCCTTTCCAGAAATACAGTTGCTGGTTCAAATACTTATACCTCCGAATTATTTCAGAATACCGTTGAATAAATTGTCTTTTTCAACATCAATTGTTATATCTCTGTCCATTATCTCTACATGACACAACCTTAACTCTGTATGCAGGCAAAAACAATATTAATTAGAATCATAAAAGCCAGTGTCAATTTAATAGTGATAAAAAACGTTGTATACAATTGACGCATGTTCAGTCTTTGGGGTGAGTAGGCTTTTTCATACGAGAACCTCGCCTGGGCTCTGGGCTAACTACAGGACTCTTTGCTCTTGGTCTTAATGTGGGTGTTTCTGCCGCTTTGCTAGAAGAAGGTTGAGGTGAAGCTGCTGACTACTTCTCAAAGAAGACACTTCTTTCTTTACCGTGGCGATATCGCCCCTAAGGATACCCACTTCCCTGATTAACAGTGCAGTGTCGACACGCATACTTAAAACATTATTATCTACGCTTTGTACATCCTCCTTTACTAGGGTTGAGTCTGTTGCGACATTACGGATGTCTTCTCTAGCAGCACCCATCTCCTGCACAAGAGTCTGCTGTTGGCTGGCTAGTCCCAACGACTTCGACTTGAGGGTGTGTGCGTCACTTCTCACAGCGGAGATATCGCCCTTCATGCCCAGCATGTTAGCTTTCATTTCATGACAAGCTTTC
Organism: Lepidonotus clava; assembly: GCA_936440205.1. NCBI lineage: Eukaryota > Metazoa > Annelida > Polychaeta > Phyllodocida > Polynoidae > Lepidonotus > Lepidonotus clava. The sequence goes on along the minus strand of OW387146.1, from coordinate 47,301,877 downwards.
CCTGCAGTAATAGACTCATTTGCAATATCAATTAGGCCAGTCTTGACTTGGAAAAATTCGCCCCCAAGAGTGTTGACGTCATTCCGTATCGTCTTAAGTTCTTCTGCGATATGCTGGTCAGTCGGTTGTTTTGCCGGTCCCTGGACGTCACACCTCAGTAACACCAACTCCTGCTTGATCGCACCCATGTCAGTATGGAAATTTATGAGTCCCGATTCCACCACATCAAATCTGTTTGACATGGTTTCAATAATACGGCCCTCTGCTGCCGAACTTGTGGTGAAAGCACTAGTAGCAGTAGACTTTGGCGGAGACCTAGGTGGTTTTGTTGATGCGTTGTCCTTCACATCAGTACGGGCCTCAGTCTCCTGGGTTTTCTCTGGCGGATCCTCTGTAACGTTGGTACGTTGGCCCAGTTGAATGTCCGGTGTGCGCACATGCACGGAGTAATTTATGTCGGCATCCTCGTCAAAGTTCATCGCGTCAAGGGGGTCTGTAAGGTAAGTAAATACCAAAATAACTGCACAGAATAATTTTTTTTTTAGAATTTCTTTGATATATAAATCACATTTGTCATGAGATACAATACATACTATAATATAAGAGACTGTAACATATATGTTTCAAGAGTAACGCTATGTTTTGTATGAAGGTGTGATAAGTATCATGACGGCAAGAATGTGAAGATCGACTCTTGGGCTAACATTACGACTTGTCGCCTGATGAAAGTTGACCCTATTATTTCTTCAAAATATGAACAATTATCACTATATTTAACAGGGATAAATGACGCGACGATAATACCTCCTGCTGTAGGGTCCTGGGTCTCTGCTTCCTCCTCCTCGGCAAACGACAGCTCACGGCCGGCAGGGGCTGGACTCCAGTCGAGTTCTTGTAGAGAAACAGATATTGATGGAGTCTTCAGTTGACGTTCAATTGAACGAGTTACCAAATGAAAGGTCCTGCCTCGGACGCACATTCTAGGGGTTCTTTTCTTCACTAAAATTTTTAAAATGTTCGCTTTTTCTTGCTGATAATATATTTTGTGTGTGATTATTTAGTTCTGAGGTTAACGTTTCAAATCATTTTAATTTTAAAGTTACTTTCACAAGGTATAGGATCAAGTTATTTTTTAAGTTTTATTTTCTAAGACACATTGATTCTCCGAAATAGATAATCACCTTTGTTGGGTGTATCTAAGCCCTCGTCCTCTTCACTGACGGCCGCGGGAGAGGCAGCGGCGGAGGCAGCGGCGGAGGCAGCAGCAGCAGCAGCAGCAGCTGTACGGACTTGCCGCGCTGGTCGACGGGAACTGGCTTTCTTCATTTCCTCTGGGTTGGGTGATGCTGCGGTAATCGTCCCGATGGCAGGACCCTTCAATTCTAAAATATAAACAAGTTTTATCAGTAATAAAGATATGTTTTTGTTATCGAGAGCTGAAAATAACGACAGAAAAGTAGTACAATCAATGCAATATTATTTAGCTTTTCATATCGCGCAACATACACTGAGCAAGCGACATTCATTGTTTAAAATAAAACAACTATTCCATATTACACTTACTGTATTTCTCTAGGATATCCTCCTCGTCCGTCTTCTTCTTCCCCCGGGTTGGCTTCGACTTGTCGTGCAGTCTCTTCTGATCAGCCAAGCACTCATCCATGGCGATGGCTTCTGCTTCTGATGAGGAATCGTCGTCGTCATCGGAGGAGGAGGAGGGGTCTAATTTTGTCTTGCGAGCCCCTGCAATGACTGATTTGTATCAAAACTTTGACCTTATGATTTAATATATAATGGAGGAATTATTTCATTTACTAAAATTGTCGTTATGTTTAGATGTTGCTTGACATTATTTTTAAAAATATCGTGACGATAAGTATCAAGCTCAATAAGATATATTAACGTTAAGTGTTTTTTCTAAATAGATGTAAATAATCTACTAGATATGTCAGGTTCAATGCATTACATGTTAAGGCGATAATAGATATCTAAATACTTACAGCCTGAAGCCTCTACCCCCCAAAATTCCAGGCACCGGAGCTGTGTCGTCGTGAGGCCGACGTTGTCTGGCACGGCAGGGGCGCCACTGTAGCCGTATGCCTTCTCCAGTCGACGTTTCTATTATAAAAGAAATGTCAATAATATCAACTTCAATTTATTTTTTGTTGTACCGTCGTTTAGGTGGTGGTGATATAATTTAATATTACAATACTGGTATGCCTTCTCCAGTCGACGTTTCTATGATAAAAGAAATTTAAATAGCATGAACTTCAATTTATTTTGGGTTATAACGTCTTTTAAGTGTTGGTGATATAAATTACTATTACAATACTGGTAGCATAATGAAACCAAACAGAGGGAAAAAGATGACTTTTTGGGAAATACCATAACACTAGGAGCTTGTTTCTTTATTAGATAAAATTATTATTACAAGTCCTGCAAATAAAGCACCTCTACACTAACAGTTACTTACTTTAAATAGGGTTTTACTCTTATGATCGATTATCTTGTAGTAGAGGTATTTCTTCCGGCGTTTCTTTCCAAACTGCGCGTTGAGGTTGTCTTTTATCTTTTTGTAGATGGCCCTCCTTCTTTTCATCTTGTGGTCATGGGTTGCTGTCTCTGCCCACCTCCCGAGGACAGCGTCTCTGAATAATGAAAAAAAAAATATATTAGTTTACCGCGACGTCAACATTTTGATATTCTGATTCAGTGATATTTTGATACTTATTGATGATTACTATGTACGGCGTTTAGATTACTTGATATTTTAAATAAAACTTCTTCCTAACAATACAGACTGTTCTCTAAAAGTATTGTGATATTTTTTACTTTTCATCCAATGCTCAGACATTTCCTTGCTGTTACTACTGCGATACATATATATTTGTGTCTTTTAGTTTTTTTTTTATTTCAGTTTTACTCACTCATCCTGTTTGGCGGTGTTGTAAAGCAGCTCCAGTTCCTCGTCTTCATAGCACGAGTGCGTCAGTGGACCCTCGTCATCGGTGTCCGAGGAACACCAGCCCAGGTCTTTTTTCTTGCCTTTACCTGCAGCAGACTTCCTCTTCTTCTTGGCCTTCTTGGGTGTTCTCCCGGAGGCGGGACCAGTTGGTGAAGGGGTTTCAAGGGCTGGCGTTTTAGGAGCGGCTGCTGCTTTACCACGTCCTCGTCCTTTTTTCTTCTCTGGAACTGCAGGAGTCACAACCTTCTTTGTAACTGCCGGTTTCTTTTTCTTCTTGGGAGCTGGGCTTGATTCTGGAGAAGGGTCTGGCTCGACTACCTTGGTTGCCTTTACTTTCTTAGGAGGAGGTTTGACTTTCACAGGGATATCGTCGTCATCGGATTCATCTAGCTCGGCGGCAGGTCGGCTTTTCTTTAATGGCTGTCCGGAGGTAGACGCGACAGGTTCTTTTGTTTTCTTCTTGGGCAGAGTCATTTCTGGTAGTGGCGAGTCCTCACCATCGACGACGATAACGGTATCTGTTTCAGGTTCATTTTTCGTGGCTTTGGTGTATTTGCCCATGTAATAGGCAAAGTTGAGCTCCTCTTGTCGACGATACTGCTCCCGTGCATCTTGTAACATCGCCTCCAGCTTCTTCTTGTCCTTCGCGTCTACACCTCTGGACAGCACGTCCATGATCGAGCTAATCCTATGTTTGTAGTCCGTCTGGGACGGGTCCTGAGACTCGCCACCCACTGAGGACGACATCTGAAAAAAGGAAATATATATATATATTATTTTACATGATGCACGTTACCGCCATTTGGAGAATTCATACAGTGTGGTACTGACGCCTATATATTACTATTTATGTGAGGCGGTATTCTATTTACAATTGCGGAGAATTACGTCAGCTTAAGTTCATTATTTCACATGGTGACAAACCCTTTTTCTTATTTTGAGAGGGGGACGGAGCCATTTCATAGCTTATAAAGTCAAACACGATTCCTGTAGATACACGTACGGATTCACCTTATACTGAAACCCTAGTAAGTTAGCTTGGATTGAAAAATAGTATTCTAAACCCGTCCCGAAACATAGGGTACTACGGGGCGGGTGGGGGGGGGGGCAGTCGGGAAAAGACCGACAGATACGATACTATTTTTTCGTTCATAAATGATTTAAACTACACGACGTGTTTATCTCACACGTCTTACAATATGCACTGACACCTTAGAAATGTTAATACGTACCGTGGCAACTTGTAGAAGGACAAGAGGAGAACGATGGGCAGGAAATCGGCGGGTTTCATCTATGATGCTTCTTCTCTCGGTGACTGTGACTGTGATGGCGTCAAAACAACGTCCCGCACTTGTTGGCGGGATGAGCACATAGCTTAAAACTTGCCTTTTGCGGAGAACCAGCGTATGAGCTTGTACCCAGCAATGGCAGTAGTATTACATACGAACGCGGTCAAGAACCAGCGAAACGCCGGCAAAAGAGACGGTGACTTCCGGTAAAATGCACAGGTGGCCGCCATGACCTAATTAAGTTTCCCGCGCTCTTGCGTCAGTCGAACCGCGATATATCGCGGCGGTAATGCAGGATGGCGGCAACTTTTTATGACGGTAAAATATAGTGGCAATATTTTTTATGGACACGCTTTTTTAAAAATATCGCGACATGACATAGCTGCGTCATCAAAATTATCGTATATCGCCGTTTTTTTTATGGAATGCATACCAGGTTAGTTTATTTCATGTGACTGGTCTGCGTTTGGGAACATATTAAACCCCAGATTCAAGGCTTCGTCACAATACTATTCATGTCATTTACATATATGATATAAAGTAGAGGGCCCAATAGGTTACCCTGGGGTACCCAAGAGGTTATTATTTGCTTAGAAGATGTAGTATTGTTTACTGTAGTATGTTGTTTCCTATTGTGAAGATAATCTTTTAACCAATCAATAATGTGTCCATCAAAACCAACTCATTTTAGTTTTTTAAGTAAGATTTCATGGTTAACAGTGTCAAAAGCTTTTGACATATCAATGAAACTAGCTAATGTAAATTGTTTGTCATTAATGGATTCATAAATCTCTTTAGTAAAATAACTAACAGTTTTTATTGTAGAATGATCTTTATGAAAGCGACCCTTTCTGTCATCTAGTAAATGGTTATTTTCTAGAAAATTTGACATATTATTTTGAACTATACACTCGCTAATTTAGAAGGTAGGGGTAACAATGAAATCGGCCCTAGATTCGATACATTACTAGCATCTCCACCTTTGGGTTTTGGTTTAACAATTCCAATTCAGATGGTACAATTCGAGAGGTAAAACTATGTGTTATGATAAGGTACAAAAGATCAGTACTTGCTAAAAGGGCATCCTTCAATATTCTTTTTGATATATATGACACAGATGATGCTTTACAAATATTAATATCGCAACAAATTTCATGCAATTCAATTTCAGTCACGACAAAATCATTTAGGGAGACATTTGACATAGTCCCCTTAAAAAAACCAGGGAGTATGAAATTTTTCAGTCAACTTTTTACCAATATTTGTAAAGAAATTGTTGATGAAATCTGTTGCTACATCATCATTGATTGTTTCGTTTGAGACTTGGTTAACTTATTTAATTTTAGAAGCTGCAGGGCATTTTTAAGGGAGTACATCATGAATATTTTTTCAAAATCTTTTGGGATCTCTATTATTATCAGTGAGTTCATTCTTAATAAAATAAATTTTGGCTTTATGTGTAAGAGACAAACATCTATTTCTTAGGGTACTTGCAGTTTCCCAATTGTCCCATGCCAAAGGTATCTGCAGCACTGGATCATTACTTTGATAATTTTGACAGAGTTAAGCACTGAGACAGTCAGACAGTTTGAGGTGAAAAGCCCAGAGTAACTTTAATCATGATCTTAAATACAAAATAGCATGAGAGCAGGCCCTGCTCACCCAAACAATTGTCAATAATTGTCATTCATGGAATAATTGTCTAGGAATTACAGCCCTCTAGACAATACACTTTCCATTAATTATGACAATAATAAAATAATGACATTAGACCAATTTGATGTAATCCCATAACAAATTGAGTGTCTACATAATTGTCCAAATAACAAGAGTGGTATTTTATATGCTTATACTAAGGATAATAAGCTTAAGTCTAACCTTAATGCGATGTTCACTGCATGCAGTCCCATATTATATATAGAATGTGGGGTAGCGAACCAACATACTAATTAAGTACATAAAGCATCACAATAGTCAGTTATAAGTAAATACAGTTATAACCACTAGCTACATAATGACATTATAAGATATAATTGTACTATAATATGAAGTGTTTCTAATTTTGCAGGATATATTTAATGCTTTACTCCCCCTCAGAATACATAATGCCGCGAGGAACAAAGTTATACTCATTGGTCATAACAATCCCGCTGTGTCCCACTTCCCATGCCATACATATCAAAACAGTATCTGATAACTCAGCGCTCTATAGTGATACACATTCCTAATGAAATGATACAATCAAAACATAACAGTAGATGGAATAGCTCATTAACTCACCATTTAGAATGTCCCAAAATATATTCAAAATGCCCAGCAATATACCCCAATGTTACACAATGTATTTGTAATTTGGATGTTTTGGCTATTTCCATGGCAATGTCTTTATCCTTGATCAATTCAAGTAGTTCTGGTGTCAACCAAGCCTCTTTTAATTTTTTAATTTTGAAATTCTTCAACTGACAAAGTACCTTTAAAATTGTTCACATAAATTCTCCCCAACTCATTGGGTTCAGTTTCTAAAAAGAACGCATTCCAATCAAAAGCATTTAATCTAGCTCTTAATTGATCAAAACAATTATTTCTATAGGAGCGATCCATGATGTTCGCTTTAGTTTTGATACAAGGTTTTTGTTTTCCTGTTTGCAAATATCATTTGATGGTCACTAATATCTAAATCAGTAGTTCCACTGTCAATAATATTAGCACAATTTGTAGCTATCTGGTCAATACAGCTATTCTTGTGGGTTCATTTATGAGCAGTCTCAGACCAAATTGTATAAAGAGTTCTCGTATCTTCAAGGTGTCACTTCCATTTTGCTGGCAAAATTGTATATCAAAACCACCCATGACAAGTACATCATTGTGCTTTAAATTAATTTCGGCTAAGCATGTTTCAAAATAATCAACAAAATTATCCACATTAACCTGTGGGGGTCTATACATATAAGCAATAATCATATTTCTTTTTTCATAACAATGGACTTCTAACCATCGACATTCAATATCCATATTACTAGTATTTAAAACATTATGAGTATTACAAGATACATTCAGATCTGTATTAACATATAGGCAAATACAACCACCTTTTTTAACAACATTGTTTGTTTTCATCCAGGATCTGTCTAGTCGGAAGAGGTTATAATTAGGTTTGTTAACTAAGTTATCAGGTAGGTCAGAGTGTAGCCAGGTTTCAGAAATACCCACAATATCAAGATAATTTTGTAGAAGTGTATCACAAAAAATTTAAATTTTACTCCATAAACTACGTATATTCAGATGTGTTATATTTTGTCCTCTCTGTTTAGAGAGTTGATCTAGTTTAACCATTATCACACTCTAGTAATTCGTGGATGTAGTACAATTGGTGTACCTCAAAAACATAGTACATTTGAGTTGAATGCATATTAAATGCAGAAAAAATAACTATAAATTCAAATGATACAAAATTGATATACGACTCAGGATTCAGCATTTTAGCCATCCGAGTAAATAAAGACAACAGCATTACACTAGAAAAAGAGAAACAAAAAAAGAAAATCAGAACAATTTGAATGTGTTTAAGAAATAGATAAATTTGGGCTAGACAGCAATAACAGTAAGGGGCCTTCCATTTAGTATGTACACAAAAAGTCACAAATTCTAGACCCCCCCACCCCCCGTCACCCCCAAAATACGCATTGAATATGTATAGGAACGTACACAAAATTCCAAAACTTTCAGACTCCCCCACCCCCCCTTGGTGCGTACATACTTAATGGAAGGCCCCTAATCATAGGGTTCTGGTGATAATTATGTGATCAAAATTTAAACAACATTATTTACAATTTATGGATTCATGAACATTGACTAACCATTAAATCACAAAGTTCCACTTTGGGAGGACTAAGTAATATCAATGGGTAGTTGTAGAAAGAATATTATAGCAGGAATAGCTGACGCTATTCCGGTATAATCACCAGGCCAGTCCGTTGCCCGGCGCGTTGCTAGGTTTCCACGCGCTATGACGTAATTGTGACATCACCGTAACCCACTTCTGGGGTCGCAGGCCGCCATTGTGGCAAAATAATTTTTTCTTTGTGATTGTTCTTACATTGTTGTTGAATTGTTGGTTTGTTAATACTGTTGTACCTTATTGTATTAGCTATTACTTTTAACTTGTATTGTACTGTACTATACTGTATTGTCTGTGTTGGCAGTTTTTTAATACACCTCATGTTAGCCCAAACCCGCCTCCTAGTTCTCCTTTCACGACGCCACCAAATTATAGATTGTAAAAAACAATTTAGAAAATAATTCGGGCCACTTACAGGTTAGGTCAAGTGAAGGGTGTAGCTATTTACCATAACGGTTGTATACCCAATATTTGACTTTGTCCTGTACAGTAGCCATTAACCATGGCACAACATAGCCAGAAGATTGATTTATACAATTAATGGTATTATACATGATTAAAATGGTTGCATTTAGAATATTTTGCTGATTTTCCTGGAAATTATCTAATTTATTGTATGTAGCCAGGTCAGTGCCAACGATCTGGGAAATTCTAACCAGTGCTTCAAGGATTCGGGGGTTTGGTTAGCTACGAATAGCATCTGGTGACATCTGGTGACTAAAGGAAGAACAAACACTGTTTGTGAAGCTGTAATGAGATAGGCAGACTTTATTGAGGAAGCTTACTTCTGGGTCAATGACCGACTATTGTACATAGGAGTAGAACATCTCACTGATACACCGACGATTGTGACGCAAATGTTATCCATAATAAACTAACTCTCAACCAAGCATTGTCTGTGTTTCGAATATGAACGCCCAGCTCGACGTACCTCAAGACAGAGTGATTCCAGTTCCCCATTCTCATAGTTAATACCCTAAACAAACACTAGCATTCAACGTCCTTGTGGATCGGATGTTTACACATCCTCCTGTCAATTTCAGTTTTGAAGGTATTCTCGAGTCCGAGATGACAAAGAACCTCAAGTTCAAGTTTAAGCAGATTCACTAGAATGTCCCGAAGTATGTTTTTCCCTTTTTGTTGTTCAGTTCCAATCAGTTTTTTGTGTGAAATCACAAGGCTGGTCCCAAAGTGTTCATACATGGTTGCCTCGCATAGATGTCCTTGTAATTTTGAGAGCCGGGTTTTGGATAAATTTCTTTTCACTAAATTCCTGCTTGAGGGGATCTTTTTTTCCCGTCCCATTCTTTTGTTGATTTGAGATGTCTAGTAACACGTTTAGCTGCGTAACCATCTGTTGTTTTTAATACTAACTCCGCGATTCGTTGGTCTCCGCCCAAAAGGGCTCATTCATGATTAAAAGCTTGTTCGACACAGTGGTACACAACTCCGTTATGAACCATGGGACAGTTGGAGGTGGTTCCTCCATCGGGACAGGGTTAGACCCATACCAGCACTTGGGAAAACGGTGCTCATAAACAAGTGGGTAAAGAACTGCCAGAGGTATGACCAACTAAGGACGATCGCCCTTATTCCAACCGAGGACTGATTGACATGCCTAGTAAGGGCTTCTGCAAAGCCTATAACGGCGTCATATCTGAGATCAGCATGGGCCGAGGCTTTGCGACAGATGGACATTCCCCCCACCAAGTACGAACTACACAGTATATGCAATGCCGCCACGATGGAGACAGTGTGGCAGGGCTGTTCGGAACTGCAGGTCCAGACCCACAGGGGGTGGAGGTCCCAGGCTTACATAAATTCAAAAGACTCAGTAAAAGTCGAGAAAGCTCTCAAAACTGCTTTAAAGGTGCCGCCCACCACACCCTTCTTCAAGATTTTCCCTTGTGGAGTTTGGCATTATATATATCATATATCTACATTCATTATTTATATATTTTACAAGCGCCTTTGGCGTTTGCAGTGTGAAAACAACTCATAAATTGAAAGATATAGATGACTAAAGCCCCATACCCACACTGACTGACTGGCCGACGTTGGCGCCGACGTCAGCACGGCCGTCGGCACGGCCGTCGGCACGGCCGTCGGTGTCGACGGACGGCGTCGGCATAAAATTATTAAACATGTTTAATAAATACCTACTAGGACATTTTTACCTAGTTGGCTAACAGATCGGCACTAAAATCAGCCAAATGGCCAGGTATGGGGCTTTAGAGTTTGAAAAAGGCCCAGCCCCACTGTCACTCCCGTGAAGATGCTGGGTTTGTTCCCGGGTTACCCCCGTCCTCCAGACAGCCTGGTCCTCCTCCAGGGCCGACCCAGCACCACCGTCAGTGCCGGGAAGATGTTGGGCTTTCCTCCGTCCTCTGGGCGGTCCGTCCCGTCCCCTCCAGGGCCGGCACAGCACCACTGTCAGTGCCGGGAAGATGGGCTTGTTCCCACATTTCCCCCATCCTCCGGGCGGCCTGCCCCTACCTGCATTGGTCTTGTAATATGTAGCGTAGCGGAATACCCAATAGCGTAGCAGAAGACCATAAACAGTGTAGCCTGTCCCTTCCTCCAGGGCTGGCCCAGCACCACTGTCACTCCTGGGATGATCCTCAGTTTGTTCCCACTTTTCCTGGCGGGCCAACTTCACCGCTATTTTTAGCTCGAGTGACTCCCTGTCTCCAGTGGAAGGCCCGTCCCACTGACCCCTCACCCGACCCTCACCGACGCCGTGGGGGCTATTTTTAACCTAAGTGACTCTCGTCTCCAGGTGCGACCTCTCTGACCTCGTAAAATCAAGCAAAAAGATTCTTCTTCTACCCAGTTTAATAGAGAATGATAAATTCAAAGAAAAACATGGGACTGCTTAGTGTTGCATTACATTATTTTATGTCAACCCTAATGTGATCTTATATACAGAAATGATTGGCTCAGTGTACTCTATTTTATGCCCATTCAAGCATGTGTTCATGTTAGGCAGTTTTGGTCGGTTTTTAGGGACCACAGACAATCTCCCCCACTGACCTCTGTGACCAGAATAACTCCAGATGGCAATGGTGTTGGGCTGGAGAGTGCTCGCAGGCCGACCCTTCTTTATATAAGGGAGAATCAAATAAATCATAATATTTCAAATAGAATATTATAATACAATTTTGTATGCAAACTCCTGCATTACATTGTTCCTTATATAGACACCAGAGGGGTTTCAGTAATGTGTCCCTATCTGAAGTAAACTTCTCTTTTTAGGCATCATAGAATCGTCTAGACTCACATAATCACACAGTCCTGTAAGTCGTGTAGATCTATGTATTTACATAAGAATTTGTAGTAAGAAGACAATATTTTAAGTTTAGCATACTGATCAACCATCATTAGCGGACGACATAAGCTGTGAAATAAGGACACAATGTGATGCAGGAATGGCCTGATTTATTTTATTCAAAATATCCCTCAATATACACTGATGTTGCAAAATGCCTTTTCCTAAGAGCTGTTTCCTAGAAGTTTGTAAAGACCAGATGGAATTTTAGAGTCAGGGTTTATATCACCTTCTCTACGAGCTTCCATAACTTGATCTACAAATTAGAAAATCATATGACCATATGCATTCAACCAAAACATGAACTCTTGTCATAACCAAAACCTTTTGAAGTTACCATCTTAAAAGTGGTGAACCTAACCAAATGTTTTTTCATAAATAACTTACTATAAGCTGTCGCTGTGCACATGTCACTTCGTCTGTCCTAAGTAGATAAGTCTGCACGTGCTCACCTGCATCTTCCCTAGAGACCATAGCATTCTTGAAAATAGGTGTCATATCTACAAATTCATCTTTCAATTCGTTGGGTGTGTGAATATATACACAAACCAGGCCGAAAATAACCCTGTCTTTTACTTCTTGATTTATATCACTTTCATAACAGTGCTCAGAGGTGTTGAGTGTTGGTATTTCGCATAGAGCTTTCAGATTTTTTACTCATAGACTATTTCTCTTTTTGTTGTCCCACTGACATTCATATTGATCTTTGAATGTGAAACCTAGTAGATGTAAATAGTCCATTGTATATCAAAAGTTTGTTGAGAGCGTTCTCTCATCACCTCATGCCCTTTCTCTGTGGTGAAACTCTTGGTGGTCAGGTAACACATGTGCCCATGCCAATCATTGCTGTGAAACTTGTAAATCAGTTTCATAGCTGGAACTATACCATCTACTCTGATATGTTTTTAAGCTATGCTGACTTCACTGTTATTATAGTAGTGGAGGATGTTCTCTCTGTCTATTTTGGATCAATATCTTAACCATTATGATGCCGAATGACTGGTCTATTTGTTTTTTTCAGGTTTATAACCATATTTTCTTAAACATACAATGAAGTACCCTGTGGAGTGTTCTTCGCCCATTCGTTTAGACTGTGGGTGTCTACACAAACAACGTGTATGCACACTTTACTTTTTTCAAACCATATTTCCTTTCCTTATTCTAGAGGAACCACTCATATGATGTCTGTTGACAATGATAGAAGGGCCTGCTACCAGATTCTTTCTGACCAAGTGATTGATATCTTTTTCTGACTCAGAAAATAGAACATATGGCAGTGCATCTTGCTTTATGTAGTTGAAAAGAAATTCCAGTATCAGACCTGGTAAACTTTAACCATCCTAGAACATTTCTATTCCCTTCTCTGTGAAGAATTTCCTATGTTCGTTTTTAGCTTTAATGAAAGGTGCCATATCTTTATTATCGTAGTAAATGAGATAATCTCTGAAAGTTTTCATATTCTCCTTTTTCCAAATTAACACACATTCAGCATATTCTTCTTCTGAGATGCTTTTATCATCAAGTGAACTATAGGAAGCTTTCCTAGGTGGAAGAGACAGGTTCTCTAACTTTTTGGTAGATGTCATCCATTTGTGTGGAAAACAACCTTTACACTCCCCTTTGGTGAAAGCTTGGAGAAAACTTGTATAAGAGTACCCTGACTGGTGCTAGGTAGTTGAGCATATCTAGGAAAAGAGACTCAGCCGTGTAAACAGCTATATATTGATTAGCTCTTTTTATCGTTTTATCCCACAGACACAGGAAGAACTGAGCCTTGTGTCGTTTTCGATATTTGCTGCGCAACAGCACATTATGTAAGTCGGGCACAGTCCGTGCCAGTCTTTCTGCGCCAAATTGATGAAATAGTCATAGTATGACCAACGCACTGTTTGGTTATAACCTTATTTTGTACCCCTGTCCCGTATTGCATAAACCTAAATCACGCCCCAAATGCACAGTCGCATCACGCCAATAAAGCACAGTGCTCCCTTCGCGCAACACGTGCAAAGTTTTAGCCAAGCTCAGCTATGTTTTTTTGGCATTTATGTAACTTTTCCTACTGTGCGCAGCGGTTAGCGCAAGTTAGACTGGTGCGCCTTTACTCACGCTCAGTGAGTGCAAAGTGCTTTCATGGGAGCACTGTGCCTCTTATACAAATTTAAATGGTAAGCAGTCTATATCTCCTGCCCTCTGATCATGGACCAGTGCCTCTTATGCTCATAGGTAGTCGCTCTTTCCAAGCATAGGGCACCTGCTCTTCCAAAATGTTATCTAGAACCCCCTCAATTTGTAGGAAAGTATGGAAAAGTCCCACATTTTACTTTTAATTTCTAATAATGTCCACCTCCCTTTCCAAACTGTCATGTAGACGTCCCTAAAGTTAGCAAGAAAAAATGGAAAGGTCCACACTTCACTGCTTTCCAACCCCCCCTTTCCTTTACAAGCTCTGACAAAAAGTGTGAACAAAATGTTCTGGAAATCCATCTGTGCAATGGGACTCCTCATATGAAGTCCCACCCTCGGCTTTATCCTTTTCCAGTTTCTACTTGAAAGGGGTATAGTACTGTAGAGTATGGCGCATGTCCCTGTAACAACTGCAAAGTCTGAATGGCTATCCCATAAAAGACAACGTCTTTTCAACGGAAAATCATGAAATTTATTAAATTAAACCATTTACAACTCATTTTTAGACAAGAAAAACACGACATTACTGAGATAGGATACCAAAATTTTCGACAATCTGAAAAAGCTTTCAGCCGACGTAAAACCAAACTCAGGATTGTTCTTTAGATATGCATGATTTATTTTTCAGTCAGACAATAAATAACCTTATTTTCAAATCGGGTCAACTGGGTCTTAGATCAGTTTTACCACTGTTAATTGGTAATTTATTGCATGGGCACTTGCAGGAAAATACGCCAATAAACTCACAATTGCAACATTTCCATATTTATTTGATCGGTACTGAATTACGGAACACAAAATGTTTTACTGTACATGTATAGTCTCCTGAATTTATATATCCATCTTTGAATCTCTTTCCACATTCATGCGAAACAAACAATGCCCATGCCAACTAATAAACTATACAACACTTTTTAAAAAACTCCTACATGTTTTTAAGAGTCTTAAACGCACTATATATTTCTGGGCACTTTGTCCTTGTGCATGAGGTATATGTATATGTGGCCCGCATAAGCTCCTCAAAAAGAATAACATAATAGAGTCTTCTCCAACAAAATAAGGTCAGCAGTCACGCTCCAGTGGAGGCTGGACAAAGAAACGTGTTGGAGCAGGCTCAGTGTTGGAGGGTTATTACATAATGCTGATAAGGCCTCTGCATACACTTCGTGGTCGGGGCCCGGTGGCCAATATGGCAATATAAGTCTGTCGCCTAACGTTGAATCTCTACGTATATATAAATACCCAAAAAATAATTGCAATATAACAATGTTCTAACTTATAAATTTAAACCATACAATCCTTTTCATACATCTTACTTCCATAAAAGTATTCGTATACGGACCAAGAACTTACATAAAGCCGGGTTGGAAATTGTACATGCAGGTCGTCCTGTTCACAATGGAGACACCTTATTAGCCTGGACTCTATGAAATAAACAAACATCAAAGAGTATGCAAAACCAATCAAATTCTTTTTTTTTTTATTTAACTTAGAATCATCACACAGTGCTTCGGCTTCCAAAGCCCATCTTCCAGGAACCGCCAGCCTTACAATTTACTGGCTTAGATATAAAAGTGAAGTGGAAGAAAAATGAATTAACAGTTAAGTAATGCTGTTATCCAATACTACTACATTATTGTTATGTCACTGCATGTATAAACTGTAGTCATATCAGTTATGGTACAACATGAGTCACATCCATTCAGTGAATGTTCTGGTTTTTTTTAAAACTATCATTTGTTTACAACGATGCTGGTCAAATATCGGTTTGAACCGGTTTTCGGCAAAGCACCAGCGTAACTTGAATGTTATACATTTAATCGAAATAAGTACATGGTATTGTAACACATCAAAGTCTATCTAAGTTGACAAAAATATACCAGAAAAGGAATACAAAAAAATTCTGCATTCACAAATTGTGATGTATAAGTACATTTCAGTATATACATGTTAACATGCGCTTAATTTGAAGAATATTGTTTGCTTTTAACTTTAAATGAATTTGGTGGTGGTTCAGATGAGGTAATTGACTAATATATAGTTCGGTGATCGTATCTATGAGATCAAGTCTTCTATCTAACTCCGAGTTAGGTCACTACTGTTCATGTCTGCAGAGAACTGAGAAGTTGGCTACATGACATTGGTCATTTTTTTTTTAATCCACCTAGGCCTTTTGAACGTATGTAACCTACGTACAGGCCTACGCACTCTTTAATCATAAATTAATATTGAAAATATAGTTGTGTGTCTTTATGTTGCTCATCAATGACATCGATATAATAATTGATGTTGCTAATTTACCACCACGCAGCGTCATCAACCCCCCGCCGGGTGTCCCTGACAATTTATTCTTTTCCAAAAACAGGGGGGGGGGGGCCCTCGTGCCTGCTGCTGAATTACCTCCCCCCCCCACCTCTCTATATCCGCTACTGATACATGTGTCCACCAGCTACAGTGCACCCTTTGGCGCCATCCCCACTGTCAGTCTCTCGCCTCCTTGTATACAGACTCTGTTGAGGTTGGCTGCGACTTTGACTGTCAGTGCCCAATGTGCACTCAGCCACTACTCCTGCCCCCACGCTCAACCTCAACGTCCTCTAAGAGATCCTTGGCCGGGCAGGAGAGCATGCCCAGCTGCGCGAGTTGCGACTTCTCTGACATTATCTGTGAAGCCGGGGAACTAATGTGCGATGACGTTTTTCTGGACGTCTTCCCAGACAAGGAATTCCTGACAAGTTCCAGGCTGGAGAGCATGCCCAGCTGCACGAGTTGCAACTTCTCGGACACTTTGTGTGAAGCCGGAGAACTAATGTGCGATGACGCTTTTCTGGACGTGTTCTCAGAGAAGGGATTCCTGACAAGTTCCAGGTGGGAGAGCATGCCAAGCTGCACGACTTGCGACTTCTCTGACATTATCAGTGATGCCGGAGATCTGATGAGCGATGGCGTTTTCCAGGACGTCATGGCAGACAAGCAATTCCTGGCAAGTTTCTTGGTGGGTGATTGGACTGCGGCCGCGACCATGGCCAAGAGCGACAATCCTTCCATTTCCTGATCACCTAGGCTTCCCTGCATCAACAATAGCAATGACTTTAATTGATGTAAACTTACCATTGTTTCTTCGGTTTGTGTGAAAGTTTGAGTGCGAGCCCGACACCTGTATATATATTTATCTGTCCCAGTTGATTCTCGCAAAGTTTTAGCCCGGCATCTAACAAATATGCTAATGTTTAAATATTTATCTCTACATCATTTGTAATAAACTATGAGTTTCCACCAAGTGTTTGTTTGCGTGTCTGTTCCAAGTACTCATGCATCGTACTGTTCATACTGTTCTATACTTAACAGCGATATTTGTTTGGTTGCTGCTTGTCCTTCTTCAGACGCCTTCCATCTAAAGACTAGGCAGGGGCCATGGGGACGCGACCGATTACCAATTGCAAGTAACGCCTGTTTTGCCTTAAAAACCAAATTGTGAGGAAACAATAGAGTTATGCCCAGGCCGGCATGAGTTTCGGTGAAGAAGTCCATGAGGTTACCCTCTTGTCTTCGTCAATGGATTTAATGGATTGAAGGGTCTGGACGCACGTGGATGCATGGTAGACATGGGGAATTAGAATTAGAATCACAAAGACTTTAGTTTTAAGCCCATGACACACGCACCACGGTTGATGAACACGGTTTAATGGTACGGACACACAGTGACGCATAGCAGACATAGGGGATTTAACTCGAACTTTGCACGGTTACATCGATGCTCTGCCTAGCACAATTGCAGCAGAGTATCACCGTGAATATCCTTTTACACTGGCGCGCAACTCCACTGCGCCTCTCCTGTGCCAGTGGCTGTGACTGGTATGGCTGTGGTCATTAGCCACCATATACCTTTTGCTCGAGGGGGGACAGTATGCGGGAACGTATGTGCGCACAAAACGGCTTTCCCGCAGGCTGGGGGTCAGGATACAACAGGATACTTGTTGCGCACGTGCTGGCACGCGACGCCAGCAAAATATCAAAGGGGAGTTGAGAGCGTGAGCGTACAGGCTGTACAAAGTTTTACTGCGCTCTGCTATGCACCTGTTATCACAAGCAGATTGTGAAGATACTATACCAGAGACGCACAGACTGATTGCACTAACTGTGCCCGACTTACATAATGTGCTGATGCGCAGCAAATATCGAAAACGACACAAGGCTCAGTTCTTCCTGTGAGACTCACACTCCAGTTTACTAGAATAGAATTCATTAAGTGTCATGAATTTCTGGTGGTTTGCTCGTTCCATGAAACATTTCTGCCATGGTTGACACTGATGACACTACTAGGCTCTAATAGATATAGCACAATTACACGCACACTACGCTGTACACAGTTCCTAATTATAGAGTCTATTTATACAGTGTCACTGTCTCATTTGGACATAGGATGTGGCCTAGGTGTACTTCCTGGCAGATAGTTTTATGCAGACCTTGAGCATTTTTGGCATAATTTCACTTTGGGGAATTGGTTTTACAGTTCACACAGTGGGGTTGGGGTTTCATCCAATTTGTATGGGATTCATATCACCTCAGATGCCCTCAGATTGACACTGACAGTCCTGCCTCCTGGCTCCCTGGTTCCAGTGCTCCACCTTTCCTGTGCTGTTTACTTCTTATCTTCCCCTGTCACACTCAGTCTTCTGGTCCCTGGGTTTCTTCAAGGCCTCTATTCTGACACCATGTAATAAAGATGACTAGTTGATTCAGATTTACTAGCTTTAACTGACATTTAATGTGACTTAGTTTACATGCATACTCATGGGCTCTGCTGTTCGCACCCAACGTACTAGCTCCGGTTTTTAGGTATCACAATACAAATTCGACGATATTACAGTTATCATCTAACATGTGCCCCTCGAAGGATGCACCTGTAGTTGTGCTAGAATGTGAACCACACTCTTCGGTTTGGGAAGGCAACAACCGACCATCATGGGAAAATCTCATGGGTTCATCACACAGCGTCTGAATCTCATGCAATATGCACAAGACGGAACCTCTGATTTCTTTTCGACCTCTGCTGTGAGTAGAGATACACTAACAGTTCTTTTTCACTACATCCTCTTGTCTGAACCTAGAAGCATTACACACACATATATGTATTAGTTAGTTAATTGCACTTGACTTCAGTGCACCTTGTCTCCTCTAATTGGTTAATTACTAAGCAACTAATTATTTAATTTCTTAATAAAGCCTACTTATCACCAAAGATATTGTTGTGGTTTTGATGTTACAACATTCTCTTTAATAATTATTTAATTAATTAGTGATCTTTGTTAATTTGGTCAATTAAGTAGGGTATAAACATTGATCTTTCCTTTGCTTATTTGATCAATTAGGTAGGAGTATTCCCCAAAGATTCCGTTGTTGCTATTCTAAGAACTAGGGTGTCTCGACCCAGTTTCATTTTCCGTACATAAAGCTATGAAACTAGTTTTTGCCAAAAGTAGGTCATCATAACCTAAATTAATTTTCCTAAGATTAACCTATGCACCTGGGATGACGTCATAACTATACACCATTTCCAGTTTACCTTCTTACACCCATTCATTTTGCGTTGCTCCCCGCTGTTAGGACACTAAGTCGCACAAGACCCTAAGTCACAAAATTTTGCGATTTAGGGTCATTTTGTGACTTAGGGTCACTCCAGGACCCTAACTCACAAAAAAAACCTTAAATGGTAAAGACACTAAGTCGCAAAATTGTTATTGACCCAAAGTCGCAAAACGTTCATGTCTATATTCCATCTTTTGTCCCCTGTTTTCCTCTACATTGGTCAATAAGGGATGTCCATTTTAATAATGAACACATTAATTGTATCAAACAAGTCTATTTCACACTGTAATGCCTATGAGGGAAATCAACAAACTCTCAGTATCATTGAAACTGAAGCCCTCAGAATAATCTTTTTAAAGGAAAAGGGGACACCCTTTTGGCCAAGAATTTATGAATGAGGTGAATACATTTAGACTAGATAACACTGATTGATTTCAATTTAGTTGGTGGAATAGAGGTACTGGGATTATAACAAAACGCTATCTTGCATTCTCATAGATAGTCTCCTCCCTCTCCTAGGCGGTTCTTCACAGAGATTATCAGATAAGGCCTGTGGTCGCCCCTTAATGACACTTACAGTGGCACCCAACACGGCCCCACCCTGCTGAGCACACTGACCGGTCGGGTCAGGGGCAATCCCCGGCAACAGACTGGAGGGGCGTAAATAGACGATATGTGACTAATTTACCCCGTGTTCTAAATAATATGTTCTGGGGTACCATGGTTTTCTATAGTCTATCCCCAAATTTAGGGGTCTAGGACCATTACATTCTATGTCATCTGGGGCCAGACCCCGGGGGCCGGACATATGACGGGTGATTCTAATTATAGCCCAGTCCTCCTCCAAGGCCATGGTCAGTCCCCACACCTGATGCCCCTGACCCCGACAATAAACAAGCATCATAGATTAAGGCTGATTTTGTCTAAACTAAAGGGGGTATTCCACTACATGACATGGGCTGCGATATCAGCACAATATGACTATATGGTAGAAAAATATGCATACAATAGTGATATCATGGTTAAAAAATGATAATTCGGAGCTTGTATCATATGTGTAATGTCGAGTTTTATCTGTAATATGTGTAATTTCCTTGCGACATCGTCATATCGCAGCCCATGTCGTGTAGTGGAATACCCCCTTTAAGATATTTCGGATTTTGAATATGAACATGCATGTTAGGATATCCTTCGGTATAGGCCTTAATTTTTTTAGTGTCCGGCCTCAACCACCCTAGTGTCTATTAGCGACGGCATCAGACCTCGGCCCCTGTAATTAACAACCCATTGAGTGGTAGGGACGGTCTTCTGACCCCGTGTACGGGGCTCACAACTGCTCAGTTCACCATTTGCAAATCTGTATTTTTGTAGTTGCCCTAGCCACGCTGTAAGATCTAATGTCCCGCTGCCAGACTAGGGTGGCTGAGCAATCACACTCTCGGATCAAAAACACTCTCACCTCGCATCAGAGATGTTTTTGTGATATGTAGATCTTAGTAAATATTCAGAATTGATTATATATTTATCACTGTATTACTGCTGTGGATTACACATGTGCTTCTAGAATATCTGGGAACCAAAATTTGATTTGTATATGCACTATAATTACTGCAGGAGAGTACACAAGAAACACTCTGAGGTAGGCATTTTATTTTTCAGAACTGCAACTTGTGCACTCTATAGCACTCGTGAAATGGACGGTAACATTGTAATCTATCTTACAATATGTGCCTAAGTTTCCACAGAATTACAATATTAGGTCTTTGGTCATGTGCCTTGTTTGATTTGAATGGGAATTTTAAGATTAAAGTCTTTGACAGCTGCAATTCTGATCCGGCAGTTTGAGATAAAAGTTATCCTAGTCCGGCAGCAGGACTAGCTTCTTAAGATTGCGACGGGAGACCGGCGGATGTTTCGATGGGGACTCCACCCCCCACCCCCCCACCCCCACCCCCACCCGGACGGCCACCTGCACGTCCACTGGGTCGAGCCGGCTAACGTCTATGTGCACGAGGTGGAAATGGACCTCGTGCATTAAAGAATCAACCATCTGCATGAGGTCCTTCCTGATCCTCGTGTATGGACTTTCCATCTAAAGGGCCGTGGTGGTCAGTGGAGGGCTGTCATGGCCCGATTATCCCACCCTCTAACCAGCCATGGACATCCCTACTTCTCCCACTCTGTGACAAATCATGTATCTCCCTACTTCCACCACCCTGTTACCAACCATGTTTCTCCCTACTTCTCCCACCCTGTGACCAACAATGTACCTCCCTACTTTCCCCACCCTGTGACCAACCATGTTCCTCCCTACTTCTCCCACCCTGTGACCAACCATGTACCTCCTTACGCCTCCCATCCTGTGAAATCAAGAAAATTCAGGGGGCTCACCGTGGAGGGTAGATCAGGATTTTCAGATTTGGCGGCAGGGGACAGGGGGAGGCGGTATGAGGCAGGGGGAGGCGGTATGAGGCAGGGAGAGGGTTGTATGAGGCAGGGGGAGGTGGTATGAGACAGGGGGAGGCGGTATGAGACAGGGGGAGGTGGTATGAGGCAGGGGGTGGGGGGGGGGTGCGGTATGAAACAGGGGGAGGTGGCAGTGGCCCCACTCACACAGTAATGACCTCGTGTATGCTTAGTTAGAGAAAACCCACCTCGTGTATGAGTGGGGTCCAAATAATACACGAGGTTGATATTGGCCCTCGTGTATCGTGCAAATCCTCGTGTATGTAGAGCCTTCCTCGAGCCGCTGAGGGGCTACCCGCGGCGCCCAGAGTATCTTGCAACACCCCCACCACCCCCACCCCCCACCCGTAGACAGGGAGGATACCAAGTCCTGGGGTACCCGTCACCCCACCCCACCCCCGAGTCTGGCCCAGGTCCACTTTTTCCAAAATATGTCAAGCAAAATCGGAAAATGTCTGTTCATAATAAGATACCAATGTCCATCCTAATAATGAAATGGGGAGCTATTTGGTCAAATTTTTCTTGGGATGGCCCCATAAAAATATCCCCAGACTACTGATATTTAAAATGGCTCCTACTTCTTTCAAAACATTCTTTTTTCAAAGGATGGCCCCAATACTCCCAACATGTATGAAAAAATATACCCTGTTCCAAGACGTAGCTCAGAGTGCCTCAGTATATACACACTCGATGTACTGTAAAAGTTCACTACTTTATTCAAAATGGAAATTGTAGTGGGTCCCTGTCATACCCTGGAGTGGCCCGTCTGACCTAACGAGGGTCAGCTGTTCACAGCACCACAGGGGCTGGGGTGTTAGGGGGCATCGTCAATCCAGTATTGTTGGATTTTGTCAGTTAGGATATATTTTGTGAGTTAGTGTCCTCTGACGGTCCTAAGTGGTTAAAGGTTTTGACACTTAAGGTTTTTGCTAGTTAGTGTCTTGAGGGTGGCATTAAGTCACACAAAATAATATTTTGCGACTTAGGGGCATTGTGTGACTTAGTGTCCTAACACCCTTCTAATAATTACTCCTGTTAATCTTTATTACCATTGTTTCAGCAATAATTATATAATGTTTATTACAAAATAGAATGTTTGGTCTGACATTCAAAGATTTATAATAAACATAAATATAGTATGCAGCAAAATAGTTCATACACATTGTTGTGCACTTCGAAATAGCCGCGGATCCAACCATGGAAATAAGTAACCAAAAAACAATTGACCCCAAAAATGTTTTGCATTTCCATTGATGGTCAAACGAGGAATAACAGATAGACAAAAGTACACAGTCACACACAAACAACACAACGAACTGATCTGCGGAATTTGGAACTGTGGTTCGCAAGAAATCAGCTCACCATTAATACTAAGAAAATCAAGGCTGTGTTGTTCGGTATAAAAATGTTGTTAATAATACTGTGCTGCCAAATTTTCCATTTGGTAATGGGAATATTAAGTTTGTAAACTCTCAGATGTATCTTGGCATCAAGTTGGACAATCTATTAGACTTTGAGTCTCATGCCAAGGAAACCTTAAAGCTGGTATCTCATAAAATTACTCTATTAAGTAGGCTTAGAGGATACATAAATGTTAATCAAGCTTTATCTATTTACAAAACTAAAATACTTTCTTATTTCGACTATGGAGACATACTTTACTCAGGAACCTATAAGAGAACTATTAATCAATTACAAACCCAGCAAAACAGGGCCTTGCGTATGTGTTTCCAATCAACAAACAAACTAGTAGAAATGAGTTACACAGAAGGAGCAAATTAGAGTACCTAGATTCACGGAGAGACATGCATCTACTCAATTTTATGTATAAGAGAAAAGATGAGCAAATACGGGAGGGGGTCGACACTGGTAGAACACAATTATTTGATGCAGTTGTAATTAAGGACCAAAAAGTTGAAAAAACGCCCTTTGAAAGAAGTGTTTATCACAAGGGAGCTCAAGTTTGGAATGTACAACCTGCAGGTGTTCGTAATCTGCAAACCTATGAGCTCTTTAAATCATATAATAAGGGGATTGTTAAGAATAAGCTGAAAAATCTACCACCTTAACTTGACTCAACTAGCCTTATTATAATCTAGTATCTAGCATGTACAACACACCTACATGATGACAAAGGTAACACAAACTCTGCCTTATCGGTTGTTGTGGGAGGGGGGTCAGGGTTAATTTTTTAATGTTGACTGTATTGAATGGATCCTGAACGTACTGTCACTGGTGTATCAATGAAAACTGGCAGATGTGCCAAATTGTATGAAACCAGTATAAGTAAAAGATTTTTAAAAAAACTTCTGAAAGGGTAATCTTTGATAGTGGTAAGTTTGTTATGTTAACCAATTCCAGATATCTTTAACAACATCATTTTGTTATGGAACAATTCGCCCCTGATTAATTGTTATCTCATTTCAGGATATTTCAAACAGTGGCAGGATGTAGCAGAACAGTATGCAGTCAAAAATGATGAAAACTACTTTACAAATCTTATTCGGACTCACTTCAATCTTGGCCTGGCTGTGCGGCATGGGAGAGCTGTTGCTTTATCAGTCATTGTAAGTTGAATTGTACTTTGTAATGATTAGATTATTTTGTTATTATTTATTACAAAACAAGTGTTGCCAGGCATGATTATGTGCATTGTTAAAACATTAGCAGTATGTAAAAACATATCTGAAAAATGGGGCTCAGGGGACTCAAGCTATTTAGGAACCCAAGGGCTATTTGTGTAAATGAGATTAGGGAGTCCACTCGAGGGGACTTTCTAGAAACTGGGGGAGTGTGTCAGGTAAACCATCCAATTTTGGTATCATTGTTCATCTTTACTGTTATAAGGTCATGATAATATAAGATGATCAGGTTGTCTCATCGCCATTTTTGTGGGGCCCACATTCTGTCTGGGCTGCCTTCAGGGCAGCAGCTGCTTGGGGCACCATAGAATCTTGGTTGGGACTTATCCTCGAGTGTTCATGGAATCATCAAATGTGTCTACTACTCAAGCACAAGAGAATTATCTGATCTGTTGTTCACAGTTAAGCGCCTTGAAGGACACTGGTTTATTGTGGTCAAAATGTCTGTCTTTTATAGGCTAAAGGTGGATATGCTGATTGGCTTAAACATATGACATGACATACCTCATAAATCTTGCCTTTCATGTTAAACCTCAACCTTTTGAGTCACATTCTACAATTTGAGAATTTACATGATTTGAGTATCTCAAGTCACTTCCTTTAATAATTGATAATCAGAAGTTACAACGCATGCAAAATAGGGCATTACGAATATGCATTAATGTGATTCTATTTCTCCAAAGGAGTGACCAAGAAACGAAGCAAGATCCATGATATCCGTCAGGAGGTATAACTACAAAAACCAAATGGTTAGAAATTCAGGAAACAACATTACATATTTTTTCAAACCATATCAACCCGCCTCACACTGTCCCCTTTATCTGCCCCTGCATCACATCTGTATAAACAACAAAAATATATATATACATATAGCCCTAATTACACTATGCGTCGGGTCCATGGTCGCGTTTGGTTGTTTTGCCCAACGTGAACACTTCGCGTTCAGGTCATATTACACTTCGCATTGAACCCAACGCGAAATATATTATATTTCGCGTTTTGGCATGTGTTGGGGGTCGCGTTGGGTCACGTTACCCAACACAAACACATGCAGAACCTTTTTTCTATATTACACTTTGCGTTTGCTATTTGCATTGGCAAAAACGCGTTTGAAACGGCAGAAACACGTTTCAAAAAACGCAAAGAATAATACGGCCTTAAATGAACAAAGAGAGGCTCCCAATGGGGTGGAAATTTAGTGGAAAAACTATGTGTCCAGACAGACTGAGATTTCAGTAAAAAAGATTTGTCATAAAAGGGCATAGGCACAGGGAAGCTAGAAAATGTGTAAATCCTTTCACTGCGAGATAAAATGGGATTTCAGTCCATCTAATGACATTCATGGTAAGCGTACTGTGCCATGTCAGTAAAAGAGACGTTGCTTTCATCTTTTAGAATTAAACAAGTTGGCAATCTTTTTTTCATATGAGGAGCCATCGGATGTTTTAGAATCCATACATTTTCTATTTATCCTATTTTCTCCCATTTTTATTATGCAGATTAATGAAAATCAAATTTTAAAGGTCCGATGTGTGAAAAAACAAATTCTAGCCATAGATCCTGTAACACCTTTTCAAAAAAACTACCTCAAAAAGGAGCAATTAAGGAACAATTAAATACAATAGGTAAATCGTGATTAGATACATTGACTTACTGTATAATCAATTTTCAAAGTAGAATAAAACTTTAGTATTTTACAGTGAGCTAGGTATTCCATGAGCAAACAAGAGGAAACCCTGAGGAAAATATTAGGGGATTTTATGATTCTAATTTTAGAATCAACGGGGTTTACCAAGTTCTTACTTCAACAACGAACTTCTCTATTATGTGTTCCGATTCGGAAGATTTTTTTCCATGTTTGCTTTAACATATGAGCTATATGATTGAGAACAAAAATAGAACGAAAAGGCAAAATCAACAAGAATAAGCCACTCCAACAAGATTAATGAATATGGAGCTAATCTTCCCTGTCCTCTGTGAGTGTAATCAGTGATTGAGACCTGTCAACATTTGAAGGATCATCTGGAAATTACGTCAATCTATACTGTGTTTAAGTTAGACAGCCACAGTGTGCAAGATAAACTCCAGAACCTGTAAATGGCCTACGTTTGTTCTGTTTGTGCACAACATTTCCAAAATTACAGACCCTTGTAAGCAGTATATTTATGACCGTAGCCAGTGATACTAAGTAGGTTAGTAGGGCACCTCGACCAGGTTAGGGTAAAAAATAGGTTCATGTGTTAATCTAATGATTGGAAAAGTAGGTCATGAGGACCTACTTAATTTGCATATCACATGACCTAAATTACATATCAGAAAATGTGCTTGACGAGGGGTGGATGTTGGTTCCTCCCCCCTCTGGCAGACCTTGTCTAAATATAGATTGGGGGGGGGGGTAGGGGCATGAGTTAAAGGAGGGGTGGGAGGACATGTGTCGGGACCAATAGACTACCCTGAACACAGACAGTATAAAGACCCTATACTCTACAGGAGTAGCACTCTAGACCGACTCACTTCCATCAAACTCTTTAACATCAAGTAAGAGGCCAGCCCTGTAGGGGGACCCAAGACCAGCAGATAAACAGCACATTCAGAACCTATCACCAGCAGTCCAGGGTTCATAGAGGTCTTGAGGAAAGCACTCATACGTAGTACTATCTGACTCTCTAAGCTGCTTTTAGATAACACATACTCTTAAAGTATATATAAAAGCTAATCCAATATAAAGACTCCCCGTTGCAGAACCAAAGAGCCAGTATTTTATCTTTTCCCCAGTTTTCGTCATTATATTTAATTCTTGTGCACACTGTCTTTAAAACAGATTTATGTTTAATAGAACAAATCATAAGATATCTAGAAAGATACATTTAAATTGAAGTTAGAAGGTCAAATTGACCCAGAATTATGATTGAAATAATTTTGAACCAAATATCTAATTAGGTTTTGGGGGGTAACTCATAGGATAAGGCCTACCTACTTGTAATACCTCAAATCTCTCTTGGTTGTACAAAAATTGATTTAAATCATCAGTCAAATTTAATCAAATACATTATAATCATATATACTAGGTATGTCCAAATTAAAATTCACTATAGAAAATATATGGTGGAGTTACCTACATTGTATGCAAACAATCCCAAGCTTTTCATAGGGATTCCCTTGGTTTTCCCATTATTATTTTTAGACGTAGAAGGGGTTTCTCATTTGGGCTGCAATAGAGGCATGTGGCATAAAAAGGTTTAAAATATTTAATGATGAAGGTGAGAATATTTGATAACAGAAGAATATGAAGCTGTTAACAAACCAACATCCTTTAGATACTCCTTACAATCTTACACATTCATAATGTGGTGAACATAAAGATACCAACACAAAAATAAAAATTACAAGAATGTGAAAGAAATATTCTTATCAAACAGATGGTATTAAGACACAAATATCTTGAGGGAAAGACATGTAAATCAATAAAACATTTTCGACTTCCCCTGAATAACTCTTTTAAATTTGTAGTATCCTTCCAGTATCCTTGAAGATATTAGCAATTCAAATATGCACTCTACACTATGCTTGTAAATCATTGGTACTCATTCAAGTTCATTCATTTGCTTCAAGATTACACATAAAACCTGAACCTGAAAGTGTATAGAATTATCTATATAGAAAGAATCTGTCACTAAAATTTGAAGAAAAAGAATTTGATCATGAGAGATCCAATATTCAGTCTAGTAACTATCAGCTTGGGTTATGCTGCTTTACATAAAGCATGCTCCGGTATGGTTTTAGGTTCAGTTTCCCACGTCCCCGAAACTGTTCGCGAGTTCTGTTATAGAGCAACTCCTCCAAACACATCCGGGCCAAGGGCTGGAAGTCAGGCAGGAACTTGTTGGCAAACATGTCAGGTGATTTGGCCATGTCAGGTAGGTATGGCAGACCCAGAATACAGATGCCATGCCGTATCATGGTTCTCTTCTTGCAATGAATCCAGACCTTATAACGTGTGTAAGGGTTATGCAGTATGTATGGCCCTTTTGGATTTCCTGGAACATAACCAAAGATGCTGAAATGAAGATTTCTAATCTTTTTTTGGGGGAATTTTTATCTTTTAAAAATCCAATGTTCAAAATTTACAGTGTCAAGAGTTTGCCAAAAGAATAATAAGCTATTACTACTTCCAAAGCTTTCTTTTTGTTGTTCTCTTTGATATTATGATT
The DNA here is from genome assembly GCA_936440205.1 of Lepidonotus clava. NCBI lineage: Eukaryota > Metazoa > Annelida > Polychaeta > Phyllodocida > Polynoidae > Lepidonotus > Lepidonotus clava. Next base: position 47,273,305 of record OW387146.1, on the reverse strand, counting down.
ATGTAATTACATTTCAACTGGATACACATTATACTCTCAGACTTTTTTTGTATCATAAACAAATGTACTCTCTTGAAATGCTTACCACTCAGATTTTCTAATAAATATTAATCTAAAAGGAATCCTACTAGAAAAAGTTTGAATACACTTTCTGACCTGTCATGATCTGTGGTTTGTGTTGGGCCAAATATAACAATACTGGTATATTTACGGGTGTCTGAAAACACATTGACCAATGAAAAGCCTATTCAAAATGTTGTAAATGAGATATAATTTTTACATTACATAGACATAGACTATCCCAATATATATATATAAATTTACATAATACAATTCAATTTAGTAGCAAAGATTTTGGGATCTTTTTGCTACAACAATGTTGTTGTCAAGCATACATGCGTAAAGTATTTTTAAAGTGTTTGTTGTTACACTGGCTGCTAATATAAGAAAAAACAGTCAGTTGTGCCCAGGAACTCAATACTTATTGGTGTTTTTGGAATGGTTGGAAATAGGCATCTCGAGCACTGGCCATAATCTACCTAATGGTCAATACATGATACTTCAAAGCAGTGGCCTGATGGCACAGTACGGATGTAGAAAAAGGCTCTGAATATCACGTGTTTAATTATTTATCAGTACAGGGCATTAGGTGTTGACTACTGCAAGTCACGACTCGGCTGCTAAAAGTGTTAATAATGTCTTATTGTCCTAGATATAGGTATGGCAGCCCTTGGCAAACCAAGACCAGTGGCACATTTAATAAAGTCACCTACCAGGTAGCAGATGTTTCATGCATATGCTACCATCATTATCAGAAATCTAGTAAAAGTTTAAATAGTCCAACATACATTATTTTGATATGGGACTTTTACTCTGATTCCATGTTATTTCAATTTTCCTTTTAAGATGATATCCTAAAAGTGACCCAAAATCAAGGTGGATAGCAACCTAATGAGGTCTCTTCCTAGAGATGTTTCTAAAACATCCATAAGCAACAAATTTTTTATGAAATGGATTACATGTCATTTACATTAAGGAAGAAAAAAATCACAAGAGATCTACCATACTTTCTCCAATATATATATATATATATATATAGAAGTGTCTTTTGGGTAACATGTTGGTTACATGTGGTTAAAATTTAGAGATGAAAATTTAGAGTTAAAAGGTACTAGTTTAAACCTAATCACATAATAGTTCACACGGAAATTTGTCTGCTGCTAGTAAAGTAACTGTTGCAGGAACCAAGAGGTTTCCTTCAATGAATTATGCTGTTTTTCTTGAATAGCTAATTCTTAAGTTATGTGACCAACCTGTAAATGAGCCTGGTACACCCAACTGGGGGTTTACACTCAGTGATTGGAAGAAGGTCTCATCTGGGACCAAGGTGTCTTTGACCCAGTCCAGGAAGTCTTTAGCCACCTGGTTGTGCAGAGTGAAGTTAACAAAGGCTCTGGTAAGAGCTACATGAACTGAGCCGGATCCCAGCTGTATGTTGTGTGGTGGCAGGTTCTTTGGTTGTCCGAGCAGGTGACCTTTTGTAGAGTTGAGCTTGGTGCGGTAGGCAAACCGCTTGTAGTGCCTATAGATAACAAAAACATACAAGGTAATAACAAGAGGAACACAAAGATAGAAAGCCATGAAGGAATGCAGATACAGTCAGATAATGCAGTGAATTGCTGGTTTTTGGGATAAAACTAATTAATCAGACTTTTGAAAAACTATCTAAAGGAGAACAGAAAATGTAATGAAAAGTAGCCCTGGGCTACCCTAAAGTGTCAAAGTACTGAACACTAGTATAAGTTTAGGGTCTTAATAAGAGTTTGTTGTGGATAACTACGTTGTTACTTCTTATGCTTCATTATTGTTGTGGTAATGGCCTCTAATGCTAGCCAGTGGCAGAACTAGTCTCACAGGGTAAGTTTTTTAAAAGTATCCAAATGCCAAAATTGCTGATATAATTCACAATAAGTACATTGTCCTTATGCACAGTTAAAGTTCATAGACCGGGAGGTAAAGTTCCCTATCACTAGTCTGCCTGTCTCTATATTGTCTCACAGACTGGTGTAGTTCCTGCTTTGGTCACGAGATGACACCAGACTCAATGTGTCTCACTACCAAGCCCGAACCCTAAGACTCATATTGATCCAAATGTGTATCGTTTCTGCCCGATACTGGCTACAGCTATCCCTTCATACCCATGATTATTGATTACCCATGGTAGTGCTGCCGCTGGTAGACTAGATATCCTATTGCAGGTTCATCACACCAACCTTAGGGGCTACCCATAAAGTCCCCTTACAATTTTGAACTCTCAATGATTTAGATAATTTGCAGTCTGGTGACCCTTCCATTAATTCTCAACTTCCACCCACCTATTTGAACATTACTGCTAACTATATGGATGAGGTATTAATTACTACCTCAGTGCAGTACATATTCAGATGAAATATCGAATATAATAATTAAATATGAACTTCAGTGGGCAAAAATCGTATACAGTTTGTATTGACCCTATACAATAATATTCACCCTAAAACAATATGAAATATAATATAAAAAAATAATGAATTTGTGAAATAATAAATGACGCAGTTTGAACACAGACAGTTAATTGTGTCTGGCAGTTTTTAAAAGCAAACGCATTGATTAAAAGTATGTGCTTTGTAATTATTTGCTTAGTTCCTACTTAATTGAGCATTATATTTAATTTATGTAGAGAAATAGAATGATAATATCAAATAACAGAAACAAAAAACACGGGACATAGTGCATACATATTGGTTACGTTGCGGGCATATTCCACTTAAGTCCTGCATGCTATGTCTTCTGTGAAATATCATGGAAATATTGTACCGATTCATCTTAAGATTTTTTCCCTATAAGAAATGATATTGCATCACTTCTAGCAGTTTTAAAGGGATTAAGGGGTGTCTGCACAAGCGCCCCCTGGTGTGAATATTTCAATCCCTTAAATTTTTTAAATAATTTTTTTAGGCATGAGCAAATTTTGGTTGAATTAAAACTTATATTAATGTTAAAACAAATAGATGTAGCAATGAAACATCAAATTTTCTGATATATTGGTCTATGCCCACTAGCGCCACCTGGTCAGAAAAATTTGATTTCTCAAAATTTAAAAACTGACTTTCAGGCATTGGTAAGGGCCTTAAACCACTCAGAGTATGAAACATCACTCCTCTGGATGAAAAATTAACAGGGCCAGAAAGAAATGATTTATACTTGAATGTACTGAATTTACCCAGTCATAAATATTCAAGAGACTTTGGTTGTTTAATTTCATCGGTAACCTATATTTTTTCTGGTTTCTAATTGTTGGGGAGGTCCCAAGGCACATCTTGACCAGTTTTGGTTGGGCTCTAATGGATATTGAGTCTCATAGAGACATGTAAGTGTGGCAAATTTGGTAATTCCCATAGACTTATATAGGTAAGATCACTGCTTTCCTCATGCATTTACTCAGAGATAAGCATGGTGACATATGCTTTTTTTGGTTTTATTATGTTCTCCTTGGTCTATTGTACCCAATTAAACACAATTCAGAGATCTGTAATGGATTTCTATTTTTGATCAAACACATCTTAATGCCTTTAAAAGGGTCCACAAGTTTGAGTAACCTCCGTCAGGATTATAAATGAGATGCCCCCATAAAAATATGAACCAAAGAATGTATTAGTTGTTATATAACAAACAGTAGATATATGACACTAAAACAAAATCACAATTTATATGGCAGACCATCAAAATTAATTTTGTTTGCATATCTTTAAGAGAGTAACCTCTATAGGGATACCCCTATTCTAAGATACAACTCAGAACATATTTTTATCTTAATCCTCAGTTAGAATCATACATCAAAATCATATGTTATTATTATTTCAAAAGTATGTTTTGGGTCATGTAACGTACAAATGTAGCTTCCATCAGGGTAACAACAACTGGATAACCTTCATTGCCCTACCCTAACTACTTTTGGTGATTCTTAATCAAATTCTTGATTGTTATTGTTATATCTAATGAAAACTTGTAAAAGTATTTAGTAAATTTTTTTTTTCATATTTTCAATAAATTTGCTTAAAAATATGATGCAGGTTACTACTTACCATAAAAGTATTAAGGATTATTTTACAAATAGTTGTATTTTCTAGAATGATGCCTGGGTTGTGCCAATATTTTGGAAAAGGAGACCTTATGATAACAACAAAAAATCATTTTCATTCAAAGGTTAAGATTGAGATTCCCATTTGCTTTATATGTAATGAAAGATTTACGCAGATTGTGCCTGTGATATAGTAGACATATAACAAGAAGTCTTAATGGCTTGTATATGATTTTTCATGTCACTGTAGAAGGAAATATGGAATGGATAACTAGCCCTTATCCACTGCTCTTAGGGATGATACTTTTTCAGTTTGTTCAATAAATTCCGTAAGAATGATAAAGTTTCAATTTTTCAAATGTAACATAAAACAGATGTCATTACACAGTATATATATACAAACAGTAACCCTCAATATCTCAAAGACTTCTGAAAATCCTGTCCCAACTTTGGAAATCAATTTTGGTACATGTACCCCTTGCCGAAAAGAAGTTACACGAAAATACTCATAAATTTATCTCACCCCTGATGGGATAGTGCCTATACATGTCCTATTTAAATGTCATTATATTCATCCAGGAGAATAACAAATTCAATATTCCCTTGATTGAAACTCCTAACTATAAGGACCAGGGGACCAGGGGAACAACAAATTGATATTCCCCTGGGAAACCAAGGGAACATTTTGCCATGCCTATTTTTATAGCTAAACCAGTAGAAGTGCAGACAAAACGGGGAATAACATATTGTTATTCCCCTGATTCTCCCTAGCCATACCCCTTTAATCTTTTAACCGATCAAAAGGCAGCATTACATTTTCTAGGTCACATGGCTAAGATTTGCAATGTCGCATTGCTACAAAACATATAACTTGACCCATTGTTCTCATCTTGTTGTAACTTCTTGTAAATCAATATCTCCATCAATATTCAATAAATTTCCTTGATTCTAAAACTGTATTGAAGAGATACCAAAATGTCGCTTAAAGTGTCCATTCATAATAATAGATTTATTGGAGTAAATAAATCCGGTATGGACCTCAGATGGACATGGAAAAAGTTATTCCCTATTACTCTGAATCAACCATAAAGCTATGTCAGAGGACAATTGAAGAAATCTGTACAAACAGGGACTTACTATTGGTATTGATTAATAGTCATTGCTTGAGTTGGAAAAAAAAGACATTTACACATAGATTGATGGACATACCTGAAGTCAAATCCTACAGCATTTGAACCATTGATAGCCTTGAGAATCTGAACAATGTCCCGATTTGTCTTGAGAGGGAACTCCTGGCCTGTCAGGTTAATAAAGTACCTCCAACTTGTTTTATTCCACAAATCCTCCATGCAAGTCAACTCTGGCTGGAGCACACTAAACTCGCCCCTTTGGACATTGTGCCGCTTTGATGACAAGTAAACATTGTTGAAGCAGCCAGTGATCTTCTCCATAGCCTTGAACACATTGATACTGGCTTTCTTATCTACATGGATGCAGTAGAAGTTTTGTGGTCTGTATATTGCCCGCAAGAGTTGCTCAATTTGGTGTGCTGATTTGTATATAAGTATACTGTAAGCAAGTCTAAAGTTTGCCTCCTCAGTTGACATAGGCCGCATGATGTATTGTTTCTCTTTAATATAAGAGGAGCAGGATGCAGCAGCATTTTCAATGTACTGATCGGGTGGATGCCAAAAGTAGGGATTCAATTTTGTCAAATTTTCAAAATTTGCAGTCTGCTTCCTTTACGCGTACATTGGGGATGTCTGCCCATGAGGCTAAAGGACCTTTGTAAGTTCCTAACCTTTGTGGTTTAAAGGAGAACTGATGAGGCACAACCTTTGAAGCATGGTTTACCATCTTTTGCACTTGACTTCGAAGTCCAATGAATGTGTTTGGTTGAGTGTACATCCAATATCCCATCACCACCAAGTAGGCACATAACCCCTGAAAGATACCTGTAGCAGCTTTTGAACTGAGATACATTCTATATATCTTTGATCGAATTACAGAATTCAGATTAAACTTGTGTCTTTCCAAGCATGATATCCCCTACAGGTTTGGTACTAAACTGACATATGTCATTCCTTGTTGTCAATTTCAAAAAAGGTCCATGTTTCTTCAGATGACACTTGTTTCTAATCCATTATTGCATGAAAACCTTTCTACTTTTGTATTGACAGAAAGCGCATCATATTGAAACAGAAACCTTTACATACAGGCAGTTTTATAATCCATTTTTCGTGACATTGTGACTAGTGTTCTAATTGTAAAGTGTGCAACAAACTTAAATACATTAAAGTTACAGTTGTGTAATAATGATAGCTTATCCTGCTATTTTTCCTAGACAAATTACTCACTATGCTATTCACATCAGTATACTATGAATTTTTGCAAGGCCCATTTAGACGAAAACAATGGACCAATAGTAATTTTGTATCACATTTTCTAAAATTCACACATTTGTGCACTTCATCTAGCAATTAATTAGACATCCTTAAACCATTTTTGTTTAATACTTTTACATCTCTCTACCTTTCATACTAAAGCAACAACATTTTCAAGTGCTCCTAATATGGATAGCTTGATGCCTTAATTTATTTGAATCATTCAACTGCAAAATTATTCTGTATGGCTTTAGCCAAATGTGAGACAACATGATTCAAATTGACTGACCTGGCCCCTCATTGCAGTTGTTTTGATGGCATTGACAAACTTACATTTCCATTGAGCCCCATAACATTCCAGGGACGTCTCCTAGATAGGGTAGGCATGAACACTTTATGTCATTCAGCAGATTTAGGTCAACATTATTTGGCTTAAGTGAAAGTAAAGCACTTTGGACACAGACATTACTCCATCCACCGTCTGAAGCACCAGCCGAGATTATAATATATCCCATTACCATGAAATACATATGCATGTTATGAGAAAGAAATACTTATTGTGAGCAGCCATATGAAGTGTACTATAAGCTATAGTATATTTACACTTATATATTTTTATACATATGTAACGTGTATTTACTTCCTTTGCAATAGACTTTTATTGTTTTAGCATCTCCTCATCAGTTGGTTTCTATGACCAAATGGTTAGAATGTTAGCTTTCTATACAAAACGTTTGGAAATCGAAACCCATAATCATCTTTGACATATTTGTCATTTTCCCGAGCACAATTATATAAATCTTCATGTTCTGTGATAGCACCTTTGAATACCTTAAGCTATCAGACATTTCTCAAATTTTTAGTGAGATCATTTATTTTCTTGAGTATGTTATCCCTGTCTAAAGTTAATTCAATCAGTATCTTGGAGAGCCAGGGATGTTTGTCCTGTTTGTACATAGCTACGTTTGAGAGTGCATCAGGTCCACAACTTTTAAAAAGAAACTTTTAATTACAATTTCATACTTTGATTACAAGTAACATGTATAATTTTCTCTAATTATACATATTTAAGTGCATCTTTGCTAGATATTTTGTACCTTTAGCCAATGAATACTGAGCACTTATATTTTTTCTGAATAAGGTATTGGGGTCAATGAAATACGTCTGTGCTTCCTGTTCTCACAGTAATAATACTATTTGGAACGGTAACATTAGAAGAGAGTGGTAGTGTGAATCAGGAGGCTGTACCTGTATTGGTTTTCTTATTCCTTAAGATTTATTCTTACCTGGTAACATTTAAATTTATAGCCCCTGCCCAAATGTTTATTTGGGAACTCCAAAGAGTCACCTTCCTCACTGTGTGTTATTCTGTAAATGTTTCTTTCATAACTTGATGGTTACCGATCCAGATACTGTTTTTATGTAGTTTAAGGTCTCAATATATACACAAATATGCCACTGGTTTTTACCTTTACTGCGATGCCTGGGGATTGATGATGTTTGTTTAAGATTTATTCTTAGCAGTTGCTCAGGAAAGCAGCCCGCAAAATCACATGTTGCATTTGATATTAACAATGTGAAATAGATTTACATTTTCTTCTTTTTTTTTTATTTCTATTTAGATCTTTTATTTAACCTGGCATCATGTCAGTTTACACTGGTTTCAGCAACAGCCAGGAGACAAATAACAAGTACAAAAGCTGATATGGTGAGATACAATGTTGGACTTGAATATAAAACATTCCAGATGGAACACAAAGGTGTAGATAACACATTCAAAACCAAGTATAACTATCTAGGTTATAAAAAAAATACTATGAATCTGCTCTGACTACATAATAAATCACTTAAGTATCGAGACTAGATATTACAAATAAGAATAGGTTATAAAAGACCGAAATGATATGATAACTCTTTTTTTTTTAATACGTTAATTGCCAACATCACGTAATCACATGGTCTTCCTGTTGATCTTAAACTAGGTGATATGATAGTAGTATGATGGAGTCGCTGGCGCGCATAGTCAATGCTACTAAGTAGGTCAGTAGGTCACTACGACCGAGTTTAGGTCTAAAATAGGTTCATAGTTTAATAGAGACTTTGAATAATTAGGTCATTACGACCTACTTTTAAAGGCTATTTTTGTAATTAGGTCAGAGGTCAGAGGTTAGAAATATTAGAAAACAGGGTCACTGAGAAAACATGTCAGGGGAAGAGTGCGTTCCTCAACGCGCTCTTCCCTGACATGTTTCCTCAGGGACCCTATATTCTGGTTACGGATAAAATATTACATATGTTCTGATATATTTTAATTGCAAAGGGGGCGGTGCAGTCAGTCCATGAGAGGGCTGTTTTGGAATGAGGTGGAGACCGGAGGCACGGCCGGAGGTCTCCACCTCATTCCTAAAACAGCCCTCCCATGGGCTGTGCGCACCGCCCCCTTTGCAATTTTAACACTTACACTATTACTATTCGATTCGATTATATCTACTTCATGTGTATGTATTCGCTTTAATATGATTTTGATAAAGTTTCGTGTTCATATTCATTAAATAATATTCGTATAGAAAACTGAATATAGAGTTTTCGTGTTCATATTCATTAAATAATATAAGTATAGAAAACACAACATATAAAATTCATTTATAAGTTTTATTCATTAGAAACATATATAGAAACATATTTACAGTGTCACAGATACATGGTGTAATCTTTTATTTACATTGAAACTGTTCACAAAGTGAAAAATATATAATACAAAATCATTTGCACTGTTGGCATAAGAAAACATTGTTTCCGTTGCCTGGAAGTAAACAAATTAAACAATGAGAACAGTTTCGGGCAAGTGTCCTTATCTTCGGCTGTTTCAGTTTCTCTTTGTTCCATGTGTGAGTGTATACATATGTGTGATGAGGATTTCTGACGGATTTAGCAATGGTATGATGGAAGAGAGACTGTGCTTTGAAAAAGTTACAGTCTACTTCAGTCGCCAACACATTGTGACCGAAAACAGGATTCATTTGCACCTGGTATGAAAAGAAATTTTCGATGGCCTGAATGTAAATTGATTTCAGCTCACAGTGTAGTTGTATACATGTAAAACAGAACAATGGACCAACAAAAGGACATCGGAATCACGGATTCGACATTTACAAAAGGCCTGTGAAACGGCTGTCACTTTATGTTGCTCAATGAAAACCATAAGTGACTTTACACTGTTGACGGTGTATCTGGTAGTAACTCTGAAACATGAGTCTTGATGATGTCGATACACCGCCAAACAGTAGTCCTTGTGGTTATCGCCGTTGATAAGCTGGCTCGTTGCGAAGCTATACCCGTCCCACATAGCTTCTATAAAAGTGGAACAGGATCGCGTCGTACCAGTGGTGTGGTCTACAGTACTAACATGGTGTGGTTTCAGATAAAAGTCGCTGTACTGTGCGGGGATAATCTCCCAAAAGAAATATCCACTACATCCGCAAAGTACAGCGACTTTATCATTTTTGGGTATAAGTTGAAAATTAATGTCTGCTGATGGATAGTTAGAGTCGAGAGTACTATCCGGAGATTCAGGTCGTGACTCAGCAATATTGAGGAATGATAAATCGAGACCCCAACTAAGTGTGGTCTCGTTATCATTTGTTGATGATTCATTGCTTGCCAAATCGATAAGTAAATCCGAATAGCTGCTATCACTCATATTGAAGCTGTAATATAATACTTGAAACTATGGCTACACTAAGCAACTAGATGAATAAAATATGGGTATCCAGTTATTTTTGTAGTATTTACTATTTAGTATGTACTAAGAAAATAACTGGTAGTGGGTAGACACCTGAAAGTTCCCTGTGATTCGCTGAGATTTTCGCTGGCGGGAATTCTACCCTAGATAAAGCCATGCATGAAGCCATGCATTTTTTTGGTTTCTGTGAGATATTGTATAATTTTTTATTTTTTTTTTTATTTTTGTATAATTTTTAAAGTTTTTTTCATTTTTCGTAGACAAATATTTATATTTCAAGCATTTTTTCTGTCTCTATGTGAGATTTTGTATAATTTTATTTTTACTTTTATTACAATTTCAAAGTTTTTTTCTTTTTTCTTAAACAATTATTTCTTTTTTTTTAAATTTCAACTTTTGAATATCTTTTTTAAAACAGCGGTTACATAAATGATATGTACAGGCTTAATTTTCTGTTTTTTTAATTTTTTTTTTATATTTTTATATTTTATATTTTTTTGTTGGAGTATTTCCTTCATAAATGATATATTTCATAGTTATAAGTCTGTTATTTTTTCAGAATTAAAGAATATTTACAGCATGATTGCTGAATTCCTAGATATCTAAGGGTATCGTGCTCACACCGTCTTCACAAGTTTTTCTTTTTATATATTGATAACTTAATCCTGTCTTTTTCTGTTTGTATGTTATTATATGATGATCTACAACTTTGAAACCAGTGCTAACGGTGTCCATCATGATTTGTGTTTCGAGTACGGTGTTAAAAGATTCCATGTCAAGTATGTTTTGTTTCTGTATGACACCTTTACAGCTAGTTTTCTTTTCTTTTCCATGACCGATATAGCATTTTGAATTTAGTGAAGTCATTTCATCTCCTTCCCATTCAATTTTGAATAGTCCTGGGGTCCGTTTGTCATATTTTTCTCTTTCTTTACAGCATGGTTGTGGAAACCATGGTAAATTATTTGTTTTCGCTATTATATATTGTTCTCTGTGATGTTCATTATCACAAGATTCTGATGGTAACCATAAGTGTTGTTCTCTATAATAGGATTCTCTTTTTTCTGGAATTATTAATTCATCTAAAGTCTGTGCACTGAGTGCAAAATACAGACTATCTGTATCCATTTCACAGAGTTCAAAGTCAGATTCTTTGATGTACTTTGATAAGAAATCGTAGTAAAATTGTAACATTTTCAGTTTTGCGTATTGATATACCATGAAACCTATTTGAACTGGAAGGTCGTATAATATTGACGTAGGGAGTGATGAGACTTCACATGTATCTTCACACAAGTCTTGGACATCTTGTACTGTCCAGTGAAGAGCTATTCTAGCGGCTTTTTCTGGTGTCATATATCGAGTGTTTGTGAAGTTTTGTTTGTTACAAATCGTTTTTCCATATGAACTATTTCCTAGGAGTTTGTAGAGGTCAGAGAGAATTTTACAGTCAGGGTTTTTGTCTCCTTTTCTTTGTGCCTCTGTTACTTGATCAATAAATGAGAGAAACGATTTCTGTGGTATGTATTCAACTAGTAAGTGAACTTTTGTTACGATTAAGCCTTTTTCTAAATACCATTTAAGTAGTGGTGAACCTAATAAAATATTTTTTGCAAAATAACTTCCGATTAATTGACGTTGTGGTCTTTTCACTCTATCGTTCTTTAATAGATGTTGTTTCATGTGTTCTCCTACATCATCTCTTGACAGCATTGTATTTTTGAAAATGGGCGTCATTTCTTAAATTTAAATTTAAGGTGATCAGGTGTGTGTATGTCCACCGATACTAGTCCAAAAATAGTCCCATTTTTTACGCTGTTTATTATATCTATTTCAGAAAGGATATTGTGTGTGTTTGGAATCGGTATGCTCCACAGTGATTTAAATGCTATAACACTGTTTTTGTTATTCTTGTCTTTGTTCCAGTCACATTCGTATTTCTCAATGACAGCATAACCTATTAGTTCTAGATACAGTGTTGTTTTAAGAGTTTGTCGACATCTTTCTGACATTAGTTTACGGCCTTTATCAGTAGAGAGAGTGTTTTTATTCAAGTGACACGCGTGCCCATGCCAGTAGCAACCATGAAATTGATACACGGTTTTTGTATCTGGAACCAGTCCGTCCACTCAAACTCATTTTGTACCCACACTAACTTCCCCATGGTTATAAGCATGTAGTATTTTAACTTTGTCTGTAATCTCTCGAAACCGCAACCATTCTGTTGCAGCGCGACTGACTTTTTGAGATTGTTCAGGTTTGTAATTGTTACTACTTCTGCGGACTACAAAGTACCCCGTACAGTGTTCTTCACCCATACATTTAAGGTAAAGACTGTTTGCATCTACTCCTTTGATATGACGGCACACTTTACTTAATGGCCCGAATGATCTTCCCCGTATTCGTGTCACCCCTGCTTTTTGATGTCTATGAAATATAATCGATGGACCACCTACCAAATTGCTTCTTATTAATTTGTGTACATCTTTGTCTGCCTCTGAGAATATAATGTAAAGAAGGGTGTTTGATGATGTGTTATCAAATAGAAATTTTAGTGTAAGGCCTGGAAGAGTCAGACCATCTTTGAACATATCTATTCCTCTTTCACTGAAAAATTTCATGTGTTGGTTTATAGCTTTGACAAAAGGTTCTACATTTTTGTTATTGTAATATATTAGATAATCTCTGAAAGTTGTCATTCCATCATCTTTCCACACTTTCTTACACTTGGCATAGTCTTCCGCTGATATAGAAGTACCCGTAAGTGAACTATAGAAAGCTGAGCGAGGTGGAAGTTTTAAGTTCTCTAGTTTTCTAGTTGATGTCATCCACTCATATGGAAAGAACCCTTTACTTTCATCTTGTAGGAAAGCTTTTAAATAGCTAGCATAGGAGTATCCGGGAGCTAGATAATTTAACATGTCTAAATAAACACAGTTTTCTGTGTAGACAGCTATGTATTGATTACTCCTTTTTATGGTTTTCATCTCAGCTGTTTGCTTCTTTGCATAGAAGGAATGGAAATCTCGCTTTATAAGATTTAAGTCGTAGCGACCAGTTCATAAGACGAATTTTGATTTTATCTATTCTGTGCGAGGTTTTATTACTACCTTTTTTTCCTATGTTCTTCATTAGTGATTTAGGCACTTTTTTTCCTTCAGCAATCTCGTTTTTCTTATACTTTTCAAGCTTTTTTATTATGTCAGAGAAACGTGTTTCTACAACAGCTCCTATTTTTTCAGCTAACTTTTGTATGTAATCCAGTGTGTCGTGAACTATTTCATCATTTTCTCCATCACTTTTTCTTATGAAACAAACTGGTTTTTCCCACTCTGGAAAGTCACTTGCTACACTAGATGAAAGTGGTACATGATGTGATTCGACTACTGTGTTAGTTGTCTGAACATCACCTTTTGTTTTGTGAGAAAAATAACTTTCAAAATCATACACAATTTTGTATGGATATATTCGAAGTTCAGCTGGTACTTTTATACCTAGCTCCTCCAGTCTATCAAATACAGATGGTTTGTTTTTGTAAATACCACCTTTGTAGATGAATTTAACTTGCGTACAATCGCTTTTAATGTTAGTGTGTCGCTTAAGATTATACTCTGTTTCAAAGAGTCTTCTACACTTACGACACATGTGGAACTGTGAATATTTATTTAGATCGTTTACTAGACTGAAGTGATGGTCGTATAGATTTAGTGTCATAACTTTAGACTCATCCTCAACACTCATTGAATTTCCCTTTATACTTTTTAATGTACAAGGTGTTCCCCTTTTAACTTTCTTTTTCTTGGAAGTGCTACTTTTCTTAGGAAAGAGTGAAAACACTCTTATCATAATGTTGTATTTGGCTTCTATCTGGGTCAGTGCCTTAATTGAAATGCCTCTGAATGATACTTTAGTTTCATCAGGAAAACATTCTTGAAGTAGTCTTTCACAGTGGGATGTGTTTTTGAAAAGAAAATACGACAGCTATCTAAAAAAACACAGGTAGTCTTTGTACACCCGTTTGCTCTTTGGATTACGATGGAAATGTTGTAACCCCCGTCTACGTAGGAAATTCGGAATTGTATCCAATCTTCCTATTAAACCATCCTCTCTACCTTGAACCCTTACTATGTAGATGTTTGCGTTTACATTACCCACTAGTCTCCAACTTGTGTCAGCTCTATTGACACTCCATTCTTTATCCCGTAAAAAACCTTATTACATCTTGCAAGTCAGAATCATTTTTAATACGTCTGTAATTGCTTTGCTGTTCGTGCTCTAACCAAAATAAAGAGGAGTTATTCACTGAAGGATGATAATACATAACTTCTCGATCTTCTGTATAAATCTTTTCTTCGGCAGTTTCTGTTGTTCCTCCATTAAGTCTTTCAAGTAATGCACCTAAAGATATAGCTAGTCTATATTCGAAAACTTGGTTCTGATGTATTTTGTTAATAGCCTCTATTATCTCTTCAACTGCTTCTTTCATGTTCAGAGTTGAGAGTCTGACATTGAAAATTGATTGAACGCTTCCTAGGAGAACTAAACTTTTTAACATAAGTGTCATGATACCACCAATAACTGCCTATAGTTGATGGCATTACTGTTGTTTCTATATCATACTGTTCTCTGACGCATGTAGGTGAAGAACAGATCACCTTTCCAGAATGTAAAGAAAAATTGCGAGGACGACGTGGCACGTTACACATCGGACAATTTATATTCTGATTCATTTTCTTATTTTCGACTTAATAACTATATGAAATATTCACTTATGTTCTAGCTAGTTATTTAAAAGCTGACTAAATATTTTTTGTTTGAAGCTAACTATGTGCTACACTAACTATGCGCTAGGTGATTATATAAAAGCTGACTAAATATTTTCTTCGAAGCTAGCTAATATAATATCTACAGCATGATTAAATGTTTTCTGTGTATATATGTATATAGGCAACCACACCACACCATGTATAGTTACTGATATGTTTTAAGACCACACCTACCTGCCCTTGGTGATTACATCATGTTGTGTGATCTATTCGGACTGCTTTAAGTCATTCAGGATCTTTGGTCCAAGTGTGCTAACCAAGTCGAAGAACAGTGCGGATGGCAAGGAGTTGACCCATTTCTCCAGCTGCTCCACGTAGTGGCGGGACCCCAGATGGATCTTGGCCTTCCCCTGGTAGGTGGTCACGATGACCCAGATGTTGTGCGTCTTGTTGATCTCCTGGAGGTAAGGCTTAATAGTCGGGATGCCCTGTTCCGCTTCACCTGAGGCACGTTCGTACTGCTGGATGATCGTTTTTGCGGCGTCGAGAAGGTTCTGGAAACCTTTCTTGGTCAAGTTGATCCGGCGTTCGTAGGCTCACTGAGGGTACTGAATTATGGCGACCTGAAAAATATAAGCACAATTTTGTTTTGAGTTATATGTATAAATTTGGGGCCTCTCTCTCTCTCATTCTATTTCTATTTACACTCCTATGTATTCTTTACTTTTTATTCACATTAAATAATTACAATGAAAGTTAACTATAAACGAAAGAGCTTCGCCGTCTTTCAGTGGTGGCACGTTTTCTTTGTTGGAGTCGTCTTGGAGGGTAGTGGCGGCGGCGGCGGTGGTGGCGATTGTGGCGGTGACAACGTCAGTCAAAGGTGCAGGTGGCTCGGGATTCCACAGATCAGAAATATCGTTGTATAGACTGGCATCAACAACGTTGACGGGGATGGACGTGTCTTCGCCTACATCTGTCATATAGCCAGATTGAGTGTCCATGGACGAATCTGTCGCATACCCCCCAACTTCACCATGAACGTAACCGGCGTCTTCTCTCGATGGAAACACTCGGTATTGATCAAAGTATTCATCAATGACCGAATTTCCAGGAGGCGCCTGCTTCGGAAGTCCCTCCTGAGCGGAGGAAGCAGCAGAAAATGTTGAGGTCTTTGCACGAGCAGTCAAACTTCTACGTCCCATCATGAGAGTGTTGAGAAGACTCCAGCCCATGAGTCTTTTATACAAAAGTTTACTATCAACGTCGATTAAACGTAGGACGGTTTTTCCAATTTCACAAAGTTTTTCATGAGCGTCGTCCGTTATTTTATTCTGTTTTGTTTTGTTACCGATAAGCAGATGTCACTGAGTACATGGTTCCATTAGTGACGCGACGCGAGAGTCTGACACGTGCACTCCATAACAAATATTCAAAAATTTACATGTATCGGGTTCATTGGAGATACGTATTGTGGTCATTAACAAAAATGATAATATACGCTCTCAGAGACCCTCTGAGATTCATTTCTACACTTGTCACCAATCGCACCAGTCTCACCATGTACATGAACAAACAACCCTCGGTTCAGCACCGTGTACCGCTGGCACCGCTCATTGGAAGACCATCTCATTTTCGAAATGAGCTGGTCAACGTGCCTTTTGCGCGAGCATCAGGTATCTATGGAGAGCATCATTGGATGAAATAAATCTGTCCGAGAGACGGAATGTATCAAATTGAGGGTGAAATTCATCCAAACATTTTATTTCAAAATTGCAAACTTCTGAAAAACATTCGGCTAACCCAACAACCAAATCTAATGCTCAAAGATATGATAACCAAGAAACCTTGTGTTGTCGGTTTACCGACAACACAAGGTATCTTGAGTCACATTTTTGCGCGACACTCTGTCAAGGAAACAGTACAGAGACGTTTTTGGCGTAAATCAGAAGCAGATCCTGATGGGAAACCTTCTATATTTCTGCACGCTGACATTGTTATTCCCCTTATCAACGCAACCATCCGATATCCTGACAAAATAGTTAACACCCTTGACAACAACAAATTCTTCTATGAAAAAGAGTTTGATACAGAAATCGGACATGGTCAGGAGGGTTGTGACCATATTGTCAGGGTTGTCGGAAGGAACGGTAAAGAATCAAGTCTCGTCATGGCTTATTCTATTCCTAGATTTACTCCTACTCATACTCTCCAATATTAAAAAAGAAAATAAAGATCCTTTTATGCTCCTCCAGACTATTCGGTTTTAGAAAACCACCCTTCAACCAATCTCTTTTATTCTCACACTTATAATGTAAAGACGTCCGTTTATTTACTATACAGATCTATAAATCATGTCATTATTTATGTTGCCATTGAAACAAAACATTTATGTAGTGATAAATTAGACGCTGGTTAGGTTTATCTCCTGTGACATACGAGCTGATAATCGAGTTGATACTATCAAGCTTGTAACTCTAACCATACGTTAATGGTTATAACCACTTAATCAAAATAAAAACACAAACGCCTCAAATGGCATTCAACGCTTTTCTTGAAAAGAGAAAAGGGGGTGCATAAACCGCACCCCTTTTCTCTTTCAAGAAAACAAAATGAGCGCCGCTCCGCTCGCCGGTGATCTGCGTGGCGGGCGCGGCTCGGCGGTCGGTGCATTTTGGGTTGGAGGGTGCGTTTTGCACCCGACATCCAGGGGCTGTCCCATAACAAAGACCGATCAATTAAAAAACAAAAACATATGGAGAGTGTTTATGGTTCGGTTTCATTATTCATTTGTTATTCTTTTGTTTTGTGAAAGAGAAAAACCCATGTTATCACAGTTTACACTTTTAATTTGGTATTCTTTTGTTTCGTTCCACATAAAATATTGTTATGATGCCATCTCTTTTCATTTGTCGTTATTTTATTTCGTTCCTCATAAAATGTTGTTATGACCACATCTCTTTTCATTTGTCATTATTTTATTTCGTTACAGGAAAAACACTCTTATGTTATCGAAACCAAACAAAAAGGATTGTTTTTTCATTAAAGTGTCATTCAGTACATTAACCTTCGACCGGGTAAGACGTGTTATAACTTCGTTAAATAGAAAAAATGGAAAGTGTAAAGGAAATCGCATTTGACCCAAGACTACAAGGACCTTTCACATGTCTTATTGCTGGACCTTCAGGATGTGGTAAAACACAATTAGTGTTTGAAATTATAGAAAAGGCGAAAACTGTAATAAACCCACTCGTCGATGAGATTATATATTGCTATGGACAATGGCAAGAAGTATCAAGGAAAAGTGAAATTCAACGAAGGTCTCCTTTCAAGAGAAGAACTTTTACATAAAAAAAAGGATTTATCTAAACATTCTCTACTTATAATAGATGATCTGTTAGATAAAGAAGATGCACCTCTTAAAAGAGATCTATTCATAAAAGGTTCTCACCATAGAAATATGAGTGTTATATTCATAACTCAAAACTTATTTCTCCCTAATAAGGATTTCAGAACACTTAGTCTGAACTCTCATTACATGATAATTTTCAAAAACCCAAGAGATATGAGTCAAATTCACGCTTTATCACGTCAAGTGTTTCCAACTCATCCACGTTTTCTTACCAACGTATATAACGAAGAAACATCGGCGAGACACTCGTATCTAGTGCTGGACTTCAAGCAGACTACACCCAATACACTAAGGGTGCGTAACAGCGTGACTACACCTCTCAAGACAACTGTATTTATTCCTACTACACGGAAACAATGAAGGCTAAACAACTCGCTCTCATAAAGAAACACCTTCCTCTATTGAGACATCTGTCTAAATGCACTGGTAAGGAGTGTAAACATATAATGATGGGAATGTCTAATGAGGTGATAAGGTTGATAGCGCAAATAGGTGTGAATATTATGAATAAAAACTTGCACATCTCCAATAAACAAGCAGTCGGTCGTCTATCGAGGTACAAGAAACAACTCAAGGGTCTTACCAAGCCTTCAACTACAGTAGGACACAAACGTAAGATTCTTGAACAAGAAGGTGGCTTTATTGGTACTCTATTGGGATTAGCTGTTCCACTCATATCCAGTCTTATCGGAGGCCTTACAAGACATCATTAGGAGAAAATGACAAGCTATAAACGAATGCTGCTCATTCATCCAGATGTGTTGCAAAGTTCTAACAAAGTGGAAATGGAGAATTCAACTGTTTCTGGCAAAGTTGATTCTCCTGCCAAAGAAAGTGACAGGGATTCCTTTTTCGAAAGGTCAATGGTAAAAGAAAAACTTGAACCTACAGCGTCTACCGTGGAGGTGTTAGCTCGTTTACAAAAAGAAATGAGTCGTGTATTGAACGATCCAACGATGAGCAGAGAAGAGAAACTAGCCACATACAATGATCTCATGACCAGGTCCTCCATCCTTTCCTCTAAAGCTAAAAGTATGTTGTTTTCAACATCGCACCTTTCACGTTCTCCTTCACCATCTCCGCCACCTTCTCCGACTATCATGAAACCTAAAAGAGTTTCTACAAAACCGAGAGGACTACTTATGCCGAAGGTACTACCACATAAGATGGAAAAAGCACTAGAAAAAGTTCCGGGTTCTTACCATAACTCTGTGCGTAATCTCTACAAGACCTTGACCAAATCACAAAAACAGTTTACAAAGGACGGTCGTCTCATTCTAGGAGACACACCTATAGATGAAACGCATTTGATGAATCTTCTTTCGAGTGCAGTGCGACCGACTACTAAGAAGCGAGCCAGCTTACCGGGGCAGAAACAATTCGTCCAGATTGTTAAGAAGTTAAATCCGAAAATGAAATATATAAGGAACTACAACATGAAGGGTTCTGACAGTGAAGAGGAGCATGAAGAGGTGGAAACACCTAGGCGGAAAGAGAAGACTCCTCAACAAGAAGGTCACGGCAGAAGTAAGAGACATCGATACTTTACAGTAACACCGTTTGTAAAATGGTCTACAAGGCTCTGAAGAAAGATGTGGTTAAGCACTTCACTGATCCTAAACAACCAGCAAGCTTCACAAGCGCATCCAAAATAAAGAAACACTATTTCAAAAACACTGACATCAAGCATATTGAAGATGCACTTGAATCTGTGGATGCTTATACTAAGCATAAACCATTCAAGAGACGGTTTCCTAGTCGTAAAACACAGACTTTTGGAATAGATAAACAATGGCAAATGGACTTGATAGATATGCAACAGTTCAAAAAGTATAACAAAGGATATTCATATATAATGGTTGCCATAGATGTCTTCTCCAGATTTGGATTTGCACAAGCTATAAAAAGTAAAAAACCACAGATGTTATGGAAGCTTTCAAAGTTATGACAGTTAAAAGATGTCCTAAATACCTTCAAACAGATAAAGGTAAAGAGTTCCTGAACAAAACTTTTCAGGATTACTTGAAAGAGACAGGTGTATCTTTTTTCACTGGAGAAAATGATGACATAAAATGATCTATGGCAAAAAGGTTCAACGGCACCTTACAACAGAAAATGTGGCGATACTTCACTCACATGAAAACATACACATACATAGATGTACTTCAAGATCTAGTACTTCTTACAACCACACCTTTCATTCTACCATAGGAGGTCGACGTTAATAAAGATAACGCCTATCATTTGTATGAAAGAGTGAGAAATAAAGATTTAAAGAAGAAATGGAAACCTTTAATGAAAAGTGGTGATAGAGCACAAATTCTAAGAAAAAAGAAAACATTTAATTGTGGATATGAGCCAAATTGGAGTGAAGAAATATTCACTGTAAAGAACCCAAACTATATTAAAGGGTATGAAATCGAAAATACCCTTCAAGAAAAAATAAAGGGGTGGTTTTATCCTCAAGAGGTTCAGAAGGTGAAAGTTACTCCGAGGAAGCAGTACACTGTCGAGAGCATCCCTATAGAGGAAAAGGTGCTAAGAGAGAAGCACTCATTAAGTGGAAAGGATACGGAGACAAATTCAACAGTTGGGAACGAGTCAAGAACATACAAAAATGGATGTAACCTGCACCCTACCCAGTAACTCATCTACTAAGACCTTTCCAGACAACACTCTGAGCACTTACAGAGTTCTTTTACAAAAGTATATGGTACTACCAGCTGACACAGACTGTGTGTTATCTGAAATAACGCTTCCAGTAAAATGGTACAATGTGCGAAAATCAACTTTCTACCTTCTCAGCGCAGAAGCACCGGCAGAAAAGAAGAAACATAACACCGCACCAACTAGGGCAAGAACTTCCCGCGGTTCTGATGAAGATCCTTCTTCTCCTGCTACTTCCACAACTACACCTGAAACTGCAGCTGCTTCAATTGAAACACCGACAGTACCAGACCCTGATTATGAAGAGTCTTCTGGAGCGTTTATTTCAGATGCAGTGTCAGCTGTAAGAATAGTTAGTGAGAGTATATCTCCTCCGACACCAAGTTCTCACACTTCCGACGGACCTACACCTCCTAAGAAACCTAGAGAAGGAATTACTCCATTACAAACACCTCCGACAAGGCCCGTTGAAGCTATCACTCGACTAAAGCGTGAAATAGAGAGCAGTAGGAAAAAACGTGGCAGAGAACCGTTCCTAACAGACATGTTTAATACTGATTTGGTAACCCACATGCATGAAACACCCCCGAAAAGAAAACTAGAAGTTGAAATGGAGGGAATTGAAAAAGAAGAAAACGATGACGATGACGAACTACCAGAGCCCGCAGAAGTGTTCGAAGAAGCTGATGCTGATGAACCAAAAAAGCTTCCTCCCACATTGAGTTACATCGATTCATTAGCAAGGAAGCACTTTCCAGGAAAACGGTCTTATGCTCGTTTCTCAATGGAAAGCGGGCGAGTGGAAACCAACAAAGATCTGATCAAACTCCTGAATAAAATAATGAAGAAAAATATACCAAAAGTCATCAAGAAAATGAAAGAAGAAAAGCGAAAAAATAAAGGAAAAGGTCCAGATGAAATTTTCTCTTATAGCGAATTCACAATGAAAACGTTTATTGCACTGCCTTCCAACACAATGCTTGTCATACCAGAAAACCTTTCTTATCAACTTGGTTTTGAAGGAAAAATATACATGGGTAGGCGCACACGAGCAAAACAAATAACAGATGTCAACTTTAGAAACCATACAGTCTATGTCTACTCTGACATTATTCACAACGGGGTAATAGGAGATACTGAAGCGCCACTTCTTCGATGTATGGCCGTAAACAACAACTCTCAAAATACAATGGACACAATAAACTTTCCTAATTTGATTTTCCATCCTCTGCGAATAACACATTTCAAAGAGATCGGAGTGTACTTAAGAGACAGTGCAGGCGAACCTATACCATTTGAGCATGGGGAAGTGTCGGTAGTACTGACCTTTAGAGCTCTCTCTCATCCCTATAGTACATTAGTGTAAGAAGGAAGACATTGGAAAAATGGTGAGTTCCTATATGAACGTGCCACCCTTGTATTCATCACCAAGAGGTGAATATGGCCAATATTATAAGCGCTCGCAATTTGGAAGTGGACAATTACCTGCTTTCGGTGGAGCTAAAAGACAACGTGGCCACGGAATATTCGGAAGTATAATGAGATCGGTTCTTCCGATGATAAAGAAGCTCGGTGCGTCAGCATTTAAAGCAGCAGTCCCCACCATCGTCAAAACAGGAAAAGGCGTTTTTGACGATGTCGTGGCTGGAAAAAACTTTAAGAAGAGCATCGTAAAAAGGTCAAAGAGTGCAGGAAGTGCCTTAATGGACACAGCCTTCAGTGCAGCCAGAAGGTACTTAAACACTGACGACGATGGCCCTCCAGCCAAACGACGCCGAGCAACGCAAGGTGCAAGACGTGGTAACGGGAAGAAGAAGAGTGTAGGTAGACGTAAGAGTACCCTTTTCTAAAGGGCTCATCATGAGTCTCATTCACCCCTGTGCGGCAACTTGTGCCGTAGGTGAATTGGATTTACACGCACTACCTATATCACAGAAAGATATTCTCCGAAGTCAATTCGTCAAGAAAACAACAAACAACGCTCTCACTGACACCACAAATTGTTTTGACTTCACCTTCGAACCGAGCAATCTTTACACAGACCTCAGC
The DNA here is from genome assembly GCA_936440205.1 of Lepidonotus clava. Classification (NCBI taxonomy): domain Eukaryota; kingdom Metazoa; phylum Annelida; class Polychaeta; order Phyllodocida; family Polynoidae; genus Lepidonotus; species Lepidonotus clava. The sequence continues at coordinate 47,250,165 of OW387146.1, read as the reverse complement.
GAAGCTGAACTCTACCTAGATTATGTGGAAACGACAAAGTTACCTTAACCGTGGCACACGATGCAGCTCCAGTCAACAACTTAATTCATTCACTTTTCAGCAGCGTGCAGCTTCTCATCAACGGGGAGAAGGTAACTTCGAACAATGAAGAGTACTCCTACAAGTCCTATCTCATCGACCTCTTGACGATGGAGGAGGGCGCCAGAAAGTGTCGCCTCCAAGGTTGCCAGAACTGGTTCATGGACACCCCAGAAAAAATGGACACCAGAGGTGCAGCCAACGCAGGTTGGAACTCACGACGAACAGTCCATGTCGGAGGCGTTAATTCTATGGTGGCAAGACCTCACCTCGATTTGTTTACTCGGTGTAAACTCCTACCCTCTCACTGCGAGATCAAACTCGTCTTCGAACGTCAGCCCGCCAGCTTCCACATGCAGATGGCTGCTAACGAGAGTTACAAAGTCATCATCAAGAAGGCCGAAGTGACCATGCGCCAAGTTCACGTCAGGGACGAGGTGGTGGAGGTACACAATAAAAGTACATGACCCCAAGATGGGACCATTCAACTACCCGATCACCAGGAGCAAGGTCACAAAGCACACCCTCACGCAAGGTTCATCGGAGTACACGTGGACCGTGCCCAACACAACGCGGGGGTGATTATTGGCTTCGTCAAAGAGTCGGCCAGCTCAGGGAGCAAGACGGAGAATCGGTTCAACTTCAAGCACTACAGAAGTAACAGAAGTAGCCTTGCAGTTCGACGATCAGAAGTTCCACGTGAAGACAGACTTTGTCAACGGAAACGTTAGCAGAGCCTACAGTCAACTCTTCAAGGAGACTGGCCTATTAGCTTCGGGTCACGACTGCGGTATTCAGTTACATCATTTTAAGAACAGGTACACGTTGTTTGCTTTCGACCTGACTCCCGACCGAACCCTGGAGGACACCCGCATCAACCTGCTACGACAGGGAAAGCTGTCAGTGTCCCTGAAGTTTGCTGAAGCGCTGGGCCACGCGGTTTCAGTAATTATGCTGAGCACTTACGACAGCTTGATCCAGCTAACAGCCGACCAATTGCCGGTCACTGACTATGCCATGGTGTAGAACTGAAGATGGTTCTCAAAACCTCAGAATTGAACAAATTCTACGTAACCATCCCCACACAAATAGATATTTCCTTGGAACTTTTCCCTCTGATAGAATACAAAAAAAAACACGACCCTTCACTTGTTTCATTAGCAACACAGATCCTTACAATAAACCAGGGGAACATTGGGTAGCATTTTGGGTATCACCACAAGGGAAAACTTTCTATTTTGACTCATTCGGGTTACCACCAATAGCTATAAAGCACATCTCGTTCTGCCAACGTTCGTCATACAGTATCTGGGAGTATAACAGACAACAACTAAAAGCACTCACAAGCACCACCTGCGGAGCGCACTGTGTTCGATTTCTCATAGAAACATGTCGCACTCTCAACCCCTACGTCGCACTGTCAGCGCTAGGTACCCCAGCCATGACAAGACAGTTCTTACTTACATGAACTTAAACCAGAGGAAATGGAGAAGACGGAAACACCAGATGTTGAAACGCTAGAAATGTGGTTATCTACAGATACAGAGGAAAAAGGAGAGTCATCAGAAGAAGAAGATGTAATACTGGACATGCCTAAGAGACGTCCCATATCACTAGGTTGCATGCAACGTGATCTGGAGAACACCATTGACTGTGTGGAGGCCCTGTCGGCTAATGTCGACCGACTCCTCTTCGCCGTTACCAACTTGCAAAGTAAGCTGGAAGAACTCACAGAACATTCAGCGCAATCTAGAGGCTGTGGTTTCTCATGCTCCAACAATTCCTTCGCCCTTTAAGAAAAAATAACTGACCAAGGACAATGAAGTATAGGTAAAAAACTGAAAAATGACTGCCCAAGGACAATGAACTATAGCTAAAAAACTGAAACATTTTCACTATATAGGAAATGTATGACAAACCAAAAAAAAGTATAAAATATATGAAAAACATAAAATATTTAACAATTTTTTAAAAATCTAAAAGAAACGCCTTGTATATATGAATTATAATCTGCTTTTTACAATTTTTAATAAAAAATAACTAATAAAATGTGTTTTGTTTAATTTATTATATGTAATGAATAATAAATGACATAAGCGTATACAAACTATATAGAAAGAAATGTAAAAATAACGAGAATAACAGAACGTCCGGTAAAATTATCCGGTAAAATATATGTAGAAAGTATATATACAAAAAATGAAAAAATAACGAAATAACACATACATTCCTTAAACGTATTTTTAAAAGTAGGTCACGAAAGTAGGTCGTAATGACCTAAATATTCAAAGTCTCTATTAGTCTATGAACCTATTTATCCCCGATGTTCACTCGTACTGACCTAGTGACCTAATTAGTAGCATTGACTATGCGCGCCAGCGACTCCATTATACTAGTTATGATGATGTAATGAAGATGAACATGATGAGCTTAATATGGGTTGTATTTAGTTAGGAATTTCTCATCATCGGTATAGGTCCGTTTCATGCCAAATCCAGTTTGAACATGATCTTACACCTTGCTTAAATTTCACCTATGTGCTTGAGTGTTGGATCTCAATGGGCAGTCTGTCCCACAGTGAGATACCTCTGGACATTAGACTTTTCAGAAACCTTTCGTATTTACGGTTCACAGTTTGTAATTTCAGCCTTTTATGACTCCTTAGCCTACTTTTTGGGTGTATATGGGTTAGCATGGATGGGTCGTTACTGAATCTTCACATTAGGCAGCAGATATTTTCCATAGGCCTATATATATATTTTTTTTCCATTCTTTATTTATACTGAAACTACATCAGTGGGTACTGGTTTTCTTTGTAGCTCCAGTTGGCTATAATACTACAAGAGTTACAGATATAAACTATAAAAGTATAAAACTATAAAGAGTATGAAAACTACAAAAGGTAAATATAACTGGTAAGTTACAGATCATGGGTGTTTAACCATATGACACTTTAAACAAAAACATACATTCATGCATACATTCAAGACTTGCTGTATAGACTCTGTGACTTTAACATACTATCATTGTGGTAACATCAAGTCTTTTTTGCAGATTTTTAAAGGTATTGAAAGAGTCAATGTTTCGAATGTTAACTGGCAAATTATTCCAAGCAACAGAACCCTTGTAATAAACATTCTCCTTATATTTTTCACAATTTGGTTTAATAACAGAAAATAATGGAGCATCTCAAGCTCTAGTTTTCACTTTTTTCTTATCAATGAGCTTATCTACATTTCTCTTTTTACACATAAAGTTCAATAGATGCGCTTGCCTCCTATCTTCTAGGAACGCCAATTTAGATTCTCTGTGCAAAGTAATTGTTGGTCTGTCCACATTAGGCCCTAAACAAATTTTGATGGCCCTGTTTTGCAATCGCTGGAACTTATCAATCAAGACATTAGTTGTATTCATGTATAATATATCTCCATAATCAAAATATGGCAAAATCATTGACTTATAAATGAGTAGACTTGACCTTACATCTAGAAAATGCCTTACTTTGGCCAGTGAATTGATTTTATAAGAAACAGTTCAAATTACATTATTTACATGTTTTGTAAAAGACAAATGAGAATCTAAGATTACTCCTAGATATTTGTAAAGTGATACCATACTTAGATTAGTGTCATTAAGCACAACCTGCTCACATTGGGTTTTCTTAAGTTTAGGCCTAGAGCCAAAAAGCATACCTTTCGTCTTTTTAGTGTTTATCGAAAGTTTGTTACGATTGCACCAAGTGCTAATTGATGAAAGGTCAGACTGCAAATTACACTTTGCTGTGTCAATATGTAGGTCACTGGTACACAATACTGTATCATCTGCATAAAGAAATATATCGCAATGTCTACATTCCTCTGGCATATCATTTACATAAATGAGAAATAGTAATGGACCAAGAACAGATCCTTGAGGAACTCCACATGTTATCAAGTTTGCATCAGATTTCGATCCATTGGTTAACGTACATTGTGTTCTATGATGTAAATAGCTTTTAAACCAAGCTAAATTCTTATTTTTGATTCCCATGAATTCCATTTTTCTAAACAAGATCTCATGATTCACTGTATCAAAAGCCTTTTGAAAATCAAGGAAGGTAGCTAGCGAGATTTGCCTATTATTGATTGCAGAGTATATATTGTTCAAGAAATTTGCAACAGAATTTATCGCAGAGTTATTTTTCCTAAAACCACCTTGATTTTCAATAAGTATGTTATTGGATTCCAGGTAGTGTAAAATTTGTTTATGTACTATTTTATCAGCAACTTTACCGGGGATAGGTAAAAGAGAGATAGGCCTATAATTGCCAGGTTGAGTCATGTCACCCGATTTAGGCAGTGGAATAATGATGGAATAAAGTGGAATATACCAAGGGGGTTATGTTATACATCTTCCCTATGTCTTCAGATTTAAGATTTGGGTGTTGGTGGTTGTCTATTATTTTAAGGGCTCGTTTTTGCAATGGGTCTAGGCGTGCCAATTTGTGTGGTGGGCCACTGTTGATCATAAAATCTGCACAATCAAAATACGGCAAAATTGTTTGGTTGTAAATGGTATGCGCAGTCTCACATGTTATGTATTTTCTTAGCTTACGTTATTGATATATTCTCCAATTTATAGTGTTACACCTTTCGTTTAGAAAATGCTCAAAGTTGAGATTGTTTTTTAAGACGAATTATAGAGCATGGGATGCCTTGATTAGATTAATCTAGCAGGTTTAACCCCTGTGGTAAAATAGTGCCCAACCGGTGCATCCATCTCTTTTCTTCTTGATCTCTAGTATTTTGAGAGCATTGAAAATCGGGGTGCTCCCTCACAAAAGTTAGGATGGAGATCTCTAGTGGATAATCAACTATGTGATATTAGTCGTTTTATTACGATCGAACCATAGTCCTAACACCTTTAATCCTATTCTGAAGCCCCCCGTCATTTACTCACGTTAATGTGAAATTAGGGATTAAACTGCCTCCAATTAGGATTCAGTGGGTCTTTTTGCCAGGTCATGAATTCATTTAAACTAGCATACAAATTGTTGAATGGAGAAACTTACCATCACTCACACCAAAAACCCTTGAGCCTGATGATTTATGTCAAATGAAACTACTTGTAATCAACAAAACCCTTTACTTTGTGTAAATAAAGCCCTTCATCAAATGGGGCAGGAATTTGCTGATCAGCAACTTAGATCTTAGAGTAACAATTGTTACCTACATACACACCCAAAAACCAGCAGTCACATTCACAACTGATGACATCGCAGTGCACATGTCACTATGGACACCAACACTGTTGCTAGGCAAAACTGTTGATAGGAACATTGTGTGTCAGATCTTTCTGACACAATGTGGTAGCGCCTGAGCAGAAACGCCGTTTTCCTCGTTTTTTCACAAAGTTGAGATTGTTGTCGATGTGCACACCAAGGTAGTTGTAACTATCTACTTTGTCTAGTGAGCTGCCCATTAGGGTCACAGGTGGGCATTCTTCATGACAACATTCATTGTGGGGTCGTACAACCATCAGCTTTGTTTTGCTCACATTCATCGTCAACTTGTTTGTTATACACCAGCTTTTCAGTTGTTTTAGCCCCAATTCTAATTTTCCACAGGCATCTTTGATGTTTTCTGATGCTACATAAAGGACTGTGTCGTCAGCGTATGAACTGATTTTTATGTGGCCGTCAGCAGGGAATATTTTCAAGAGATCATTTACATATATAATGAAGAATAGGGGACTGATTATTGATCCTTGGGGAATGACATATGCTATATTTTCAGATTTTGAAAGGTGTTTTGACAACTTAACATATTGTACTCTTTCATTCAGGTAGTCTTTACACCACCTAACTATCTGGTCTGAAAAGCCTAAAATCTCTAATTTATCACATATAAGGTCATGGTCTATTTTATCGAAGGCCTTTGAATAAGTGATGAAGGCACAGGCTACATAGGAGTTATTGTCTACACTATTATAAAGAAATTGTACCACTTCCATAACAGTGGTTGCCATGCTATGATTTCTTCTGAAGCCGTGCCGGTGCTTGTCTAGCAAATTGTGACTTTCTAGGTAATAAATCATTTGGTTATACACTGCTCTCTTAATTATTTTACTTGGTGCGGGTAATACTGAGATCGGCCTATAATCACTTGGGGAAAGGGATAAACCATTTTTTTCGGAATAGGGGTAATAGTATCAATTTTCCATCTGTTTGGCATCCTAGATAGGTCCAGGCACGTGTTTATCAAGTGCTTTAGTTCTAGTTCTAGGATTACAAAAGCATCTTTGAGAACTCTCATGCTAATATGACTTACACAGGTACTTTTACCATTTTGGAGTTGATTAATTAAAAGCAAGCTCACCATAGTAGGAGATGCTTTGGTGGTCATGCAATGATTACATGACTTGTCAGATGCAACCACAGTCTGAGGGTGCGTCAACACAACCGACCCCATCTATATACTGGAGACCGCCGGCATTGCTGCCACCCACAGCAAGCTCACCATAGTTGGAGATGCTTGGGTGGTCATGCAATCGTTGCATGACTTCTCAGACGCAGCCGCAAGCTGAGGGTCTAAAATACAAGGGATGTGCCCTATCCTTAGATTAGTTGATCCTGATTGAATATCCTAGTTTGAAAATATGGGCTTAAGCCTAATGCTGGATCAATTCGTAGAACATGAAAGTTAAAACAGCTTATTTACAAGTAACGTCTTAAACTTTTAGGTTGAAACAGGAAGAACATTTCCTATTTTGTAATACAAATTTGGTAGCGTGGTGATTAGATTATAACCTAAAAGTCAACCAATTCCTTTTCGAAGCTGCAACTGATTCCTCAAGCTGACTTGTTGACCAATGGGTTGATACCCTTTGCCGACATCTTGCAAAACTCCTTTCTTTTGATTTTTCTTTTCTTCTGGGTCACTATCCTTCACTCTGACCCATTGGTTACTCATTTGAAACTCATCTCCCTCTCCCCTCTTTCTGGATGACCTATCTCCCCACTACCCTGCCAATACTGATCCTCAGCACTCATCACAGCCAAGTTATGGCTTTTCAAGTTAAGCATGTCCTTGGTGCCCACTGCTCTCCCTCCAATGTCCATAACACCCTCAAATTCACAGTCTAACACTGTCTCAACAATCACTCCATTAAATTATTTCTCCAGATTCACCTTATTGATAGCAGTGTACAGTCTCAACCCTGACTGATTGACTCTTGCACTGTTCTCAGTTTCTTCACCCAGAACCTCATTCTCTACTTCTAGCTCCATCTTCTTAAAGTTAACATTTATTCCCCAGCTGGACATGGCATCCATTCCTAGTATGGCCTCTGGTTGCATTTCAACTACCATGACTCTCAATGGCAGGCAACATACATTGAAATCAACCATTACCTCCACTGTTCCATGGGTGACCATCTCCTTTCCACCTGCAGTCTTCATTCGAGATTCAGTAGGATCCAAGATTTTATCCCCATCCAAGGATCTCCAGACGTCCAAGGGTAACAGGGAAGTTGACGCCCCAGTGTCAACCATCCACTGAACATCCCGGCCACTACAACTTCCTAACACAGTCATGCCCAATGTGTCTGCATCCCTGACCACTGGAATCCTACGAATCACTCTAACCTCATCATACTTGTTTTTCTGGGTTCCTTCCTGCTCTGCTGAAGAAGCCCCTGTTAGTTTTCCTGCGACTTATTTCCTGACGACCAAATACCTGGACATTCTCGAGCAAAGTGTCCAAACTCATTACAGGAATGACACCTAATCCTTGATTTGTCAAAGGGAGTCCTTGAAGGGTTATCCAATTCTGCTAGAGCTTTTCTTGTCAACTATATAACTCTTTTTTCAGTGAGTCCAATACTGGTGCCTCTGTCTTTAGGAACTACTTTCTCTTCTGTAACTCTGCTATATCCTCTAACAATTGCCACACGCTGAACATCTGAGAACCCAAAGTCTTCATGCTGATATCTCAGCCACTCATACAATGCTGGCTGGTCCATTCCTTGGCTTACAGTGACCATTCTAGTCTTGTGAATTGTCCTTAAATCTTCTCCTTTGAAGTAAGCCTCAGCTTGTAGAGCCAGCAGTACCACATCTCGCAGGTTCCTGGGTCCTTGTAAGTGCAACCACTGTCTCACTCGCCGGCACCAGATTGCACTCAGAAAGTGCTCAGTAGCCAACTGCTCAATGGTAGCTCTATCTGCATAGGAATATGCCTTCTCAACTGCCATTTCCACATCCTCAGCCAATGTCCTCAGAGACTCCTCCTTTCCCTGGCAACGATTCTGGAGGGTGGCCCGTTACAACTCCTCTTGATGGTGGTTACTACCATCATATTGCTGGGGCTTCAAGTTAGGCCGATGCCCTTCACTAATGGATTTCCAATTAATATGATCCACCCTTGGCTGATTTTGGCTTCTGTTGGATCCCAATGATTGACCAGAGATGGGATGCCTTTGAAAAACTCCATTTATCCCACTCCCTCTGTCAAAGTTCACAGCCATAGAATGTTGTGTCAACCCTAGACACCCTAGACACCCTGCACTTCTCCTCTATTGCCTCAGCCATATTGTGCATCTTGGCTAATTTTCCTTATGTTTTATTTTCCTATTGGGCAGGGAAATAAACAGAAGGTTTTCCTGTCCTACACTGTTATCTTCTCAGTTAATGTGTCTCAAATATAGATCTAACTGAACATCAAGCCAAGGGAAGGTGCCAAGGGGAAGAACCAGTGCCAGAATGGAAATCCGCAGTGTGCATTCTCTACCAGGGCATCCTTTTAAAAATTGAGCAGTGTGCAGAATGCCTATGACAAAACATCATGAAAGTGTCTCCTTGGAGACGAATGGTTGCAGCACTATTCCCACCCAAAACTTTGGGAAAACATTCAGCTAATCTACTTCTACAGAGTAAGGGAGGTGTCTGGGTGACACATCCTGTCCATATTTAATCAAAAGAATGAGTTCGAGGGCTTTGAATTCAGTGAAGGGGTGTTGATGGGGGATCCCTGTGTCGCTTGTCAAATTTAAGAAATGATCATGTTGCATGTCCCTAAATTTTCATTTTCCATGTTGAATTTGAGAACTCCCCATGTCGCATGTCGAATTTAAGAAATGACCAATGTCATGTCGTTTATTATTTTCTTCATGTCACTAAGCCTCATGTCGCATGTCGAATTTAAGAAAAGCCCATGTTGCCTGTCGATTTTAGGGGTCTTTACCCATCAGTGAAAAGCTGTTCGCGTGTCCAGTGCATTCTGCATTGAGTCAAAAAGTATTCTCCTTTATTTCACCCCTGATATATAGTCTCCTATCTTCTAACACTGAGGAACACCTGCGAGCCAGCCAGGGCGTACAGGGTCTGTATAGCCCTGGCGTGACGTCACAAATTCCGTATCGGCCCTGCTATGACGTAAACAAACGTAAATTTGTGTCAAAAACTACGCATAAAAATGCATAATACACGCATAATCACTGTCCAAAACGCATAATTAGTAAACAAATATGTAAGAGGAGGTGAAATAAATCCGATAGTGACCTTGGTCATGGTCCCGCACGCTGTATTTCGTCTCGGGGGTTTGTTCACCCAGGAACTGCTCTCGGGCCTTACGGCCCTCTAGAGGTTCCTTGGCGAAAAAACTCCTCGACTGAAATACGGCACGCGGGACCATGACCCGGTCAGTATATACTTAATACTGCCCACCTTGCTTTACTGTGTAAAATGTTTTTCTCCTTATTTTGTGAATTCTGAATGGATTTGCATGATTATTTTTTTAATTTTAGGTAAAATAATGCAGTCTAATTAAACGGAGATAGTGATACAGTCCTAATTTAAGAGAAAATAATGAATATTAGGGAAAACTGCTTGACACCAGTCAAAGTGTGTGCATAATCAATACATTGGAATACTGCCCACTTTGCTCCACTGGTAATTTCCTTTCTCTTTTGCTTATAACTTACAAAATATGGTAAATAACATAAGGAAAACTTACCTCAGTTGACGGCCTCGGGCAGTAATTATTCGACACCCACCTTGTATTCAGGGTTGTACTGTCAACCTCTGTATGTTTTCCTATAATCTTTCTACTCTGAGAACATCCTTGCAGCAGAGTTGCCCACGGAGCTTCGGCGTCGAGTGGCGATGTGTTTTCTCTGAAAGAAATCCCTCCAAAAGTGATAAATTCTCAAATGCTATTCAACAAAACCACTACCATGCTGTACACAAAGGCCTCTAGCATTGGTTCATCGAAGGAATCATTCAGAAACGGGAATAAATTCCCGGAATTCCATTAAAAACTGTTCGCGTCATTCTGCAACGAGCGCGTTTTTTTCTCTCTGTAGTCTGTCAGTGTGAGATCCTTCCTACTGCAGAGTGGTCCACGGAGTTTCGCGGCGGGAATGGCGTGTAGCTGTGTGCAGTTTACAGCAACTAAATCCTTCCAAAAGCTAGGAAATCTGGAATGGCAATCAACATGAATGCATGGATACGACTTATAAAGGCCTGGTGTATTCATTCATTGAAAAATTTATTCAGAAAAGTGACTTTTGAGGACATTCTTCGATGTCAAAGTTGACCAGACTGACAGTGCACCAACCCGCCATTTGCCAGGTATCTGCTCCACAGGGCGGAATTCAATCTGAATTTTTCCTATCAAAAATCGGATGAAACTTTACTAATGTTAACAAAATTAATACTACCATTACCAGGTAGAGGATGGTTCCTGTCTTTGGATTAGCGCCATATTTTACTCGGATGGGACCATTATTCATTGTTTTCAAAGGGAGGATCAACTGTCAACCGTGATGTGTCCGTCATGCCACAAAGTGTGGAGAGCGTCTGCCTGTCGGACAGCCATCAGCTTCTCCAAAACAGGTTAGTTTTAGGGGAAATAGGGCGCCGAAGTAACTCACGTCCGTTTTAAAGGTAAATATTGGTATTTGACATGATTTCTTGATAACCATAATAAAATTATCAAACCCACACAGCTGTTAGATGAATGCATAGGGACTGTAACAAACTTAAAAACCATATGTCACCATATCCATTTAAGAGATATTAGCATTTGAAAAAATGACAATTCATCATTGGCTTCAATGGGAAAAATCACATTTTTCCCCATCAAAAAATAAATATCCATAATTTTTACATCAAAAGCTGCAAATTCATTTTAAGATTAAAAAACAGAGGGTCACCATCAAAAATCAAAACTTATTCCTGAAAATATCAAAAATTAACCCCCAAAACCGACAAAAGTAGCTTATTCTTGTTTAAGAAATTAACAGATATATATCTTTTGGACAAATAATTGTAAATATTTTGAGTTTATGATAATTAGATCACATTTTAGTACGGTTTTAAAGAGTTTAAGAAATGAAAAACTATTAACACCAGGTGGCGCTGCATTGAATACCTATATTTACCTTAAAACATTCTTTGTGACACACGGCTTTTGTTGACCTTGTATTATCGCCCATGGCAAAGCGACGGATGCTACGTCCGTGAAATAATTAAAATAAATGACTTAGAAAGAATTCACCTAGATAAATATGGTCAAATATGATATTTAATGATGAAATAATCAGAAGTTAGCAAGGAAATCATTTTTGTTTCCGTATTTTCAGATTCATGATTTGCTCACAAACTGTAAGACATTGACGTCGTACCTTCAACCTCGAATTTGTCCTTGTTTTGCAAGCTTCATACAGTTAAGATGATATTTGTTTTGTAGATTAGCAATCTCTTTACAACATGCAAAAATTATTTTTTAGAATTATTATTTCATTACAAAGACATTACGGGCCAAAAATCCCCCCATAGGCTTAGCATTGCTCCAGTGTGTCGGAGGTCCCCAAAAGTAAACCAGCGGCGTTCTTTCCTACCTCCAAATCCAAAAGAGTCGGCGAAATTTGCCGAGACTTCGACGCCCTATGGGTCCTTTATTGAATATTATTTCATCCAATCCCACCGCTGCCACCAGTGTAACATTCATATGATGCTATCTACTCTAAAATAGACCTGTTTCGCGCGTAACTCACACGCAATGTATTAACAAGAGGCAGATATGTGTCTGGTGCAAAGTTTATTGGTCGAATGACGTGGAGGAGTGGTCCGCGCTCCTATTCATAGGTTTTCGTCATAGCTGTAGGCGCAAGACCACGGCTGCAGCCGCAGACTCACAACTGTAGCCGCAGACCACGGCTACAGCCGCAGACAGACGGCACATTATTTATACTAGCTAACAATATGGTGACCATTAATTCCCAAAAAGGGATCTGAGTTATTTTGCCAATAAGAACGCCACCTTACATCATCAAGGATTATTTTTTATGGCACTTCTTTTGAATATAGACTGTATGATCTAGAGGTTATTTCCTCAATTACTTTTCTGGCTCGTGGTTTCTTTTTAAAAATAACTGATGGTTGGTGATAGGATATTGTATTTTGCAAGACACCCACATTGGACAAATCAGTCTCATCTATGTTAGTTATTATCAGGGCTTTTACATTTAAGTGTGATTCTGGTTGGGTCTCTAATTGTTTAAGGTTGTGATTGTCTAGGACCTCACGTAGTAACCTTTTACTGGCGCCGTTTCTTTTTCTAAAGTAAATGTTAAAATCCCCAAGTATTATGATATCGGGCCTGTTTCTGTAACTTTGTTCAATACGATCTAGAGCCAAGCTAAATTTGTTAATTAATAGATCTAAATTTCCAGACAGGGTTGTGTATACTAGACCAATCATACACTTTTTTCGACCAGGTTGAGTTATACATATCCACATCCACAAGTTGATAGAATTAGTATTGCAATCTTCCATCTCCTTAGATTCCCTTGCCACTACAATAGTAGCGGGTCTGGGCTCCCAAGGATAGGCCCTTGAGAGCGCCCCCACCTGTATATATATATAAGTGGAGACCCCTGCCCGACTACTTACCGCCGTTCAGAGTACGTGCGGAGGTCAGCGAGTTGGGTGAGGAATGGATGTAATTTCTGTATGACACTTTTTTGTTGATAAAACGACTTCCACATTATTAATGCTTGATTGTTCCCGCTGCTGGCCTATTTGACGTGTTGTTGGGAAATTTATTCAACTTTATACTTACATCAGTCGATTGTATATGGTTCAGACAAAAACAGAACGCAAAATCGGACAAACAACCATATTCTCGCCCTCGTTAACAACTCCAAAGCGACCAGTGATTCGCATCACTGGCAGGAAGCTACCCTCAAATGGGATCCTCATACTTTGAGTGCCTCCAGATGGTTAACGGACGAATGAAGAGGTTTGGATCTCTAGCTTCACTGAACCACTTTACCATGGCGAAGAAGTGTTCTCTCCTCAGGCCAGTCACAACACACGAACGCTATTGGCCGTAGCCATCTTCATCTTCGTACCAGTTGGCCATGAACCAACAGAACTTGGCCTTTCGACCGGACATCATGCCAACATAGCTATTTGGTCTGTACTGTACAGTGCTGTACCTAATACAGTTTTTGGAGAACGTGTGTGTTTCAAGCAGGCGGGGTTCAGTGGGATACATTTTCCTGTATGTTTGCAGGAGGAGAGCATAATCATCTGGATCCAGCCCTTTTGTCTTTCCTGTCTCGTTGGTCTCGAAGCTGTCCATGTTACTCCAGAGGTGTTGGCAGTCAGCGAGGTCTGATTCCAGGACTTTCATTGTATCGAGGACGGTGGGAATTGGAGTCTGTATCTTGTGGCAGAGAGGCAATAATTCCTTCTTGTACTTCGCATATGATTTACGGTCTTTGTGAGAAGAAATCTGTTTATGAATTTGATGTTTGTTTGGAGGTCTCCTACAAAACCATTGTACCTTTCATAACTGAAAAGCCATGTACTGGGCGCAGGCCCGTACTGACGCAGACAGTCCTTCAGATGACAATGAAGGTGCATATTGGGGGTAACCACCTTCTTCCCGAACTGTACCTGGGTCTCTTGGCAGTACTGGAGATAGTCTTTATGTACTAAATCAATCTCATGGTCTGCCATGCATGGCTGACATAATAATCTAGTGGCCATAACAAACCACTGCCATGTTTTCAGGTGTTTCTTTGCAAAAACTTTTCCAGGCGTTCATCAATAATGAGTATCTTCTGTTTGGTCAGTGCTCCATGCTTTTTCCACATTCTCCAGGTTTTCATGGCTGTACCTGAAATAGATTGAGCAAAACATTTGGGTGTTAGTCTAATGACCACTGACTAGAGTGATCGAATTTAAATAAAAAACAGTTGAATTCCTCAATATAAAACTTAAGTGAATATGAAATGATTGTTCCTTGAAGACTCACCCAGCAGGACATTGTGCATCACATCGATGGACAGGAATCTGTAAATACAGTAATAGGATAGGGACGCTATTAGGAGACGATGGTGCAAAACAACCGGCCATATGTATACGATGCCACCTGTACAACTACAAATGCACTATTGGCTACAAATTCGGTGTACGTAACAAATGATGAAAGTCGAGGTTTTGATGTAGGTGAAGAGGTTCATTTTAATTTTAACTTACTTGATGGGATTAAAGTAGGATAGTTCCAGGAGTGGAGTGTCTCGAACTCCATATTTCTTCTCAAGATCTTTCTTCTCCTTGCATGTACCGGCTTCTCTGATGTTCTCAATTTGCTTACTATGACAGCCCCATTTCGAAACCAGAATAGTTTCGCTTGGGTTTCCCCTTGAAATTCTTCCGACACTTGGAGCATCCCATATTGGCTGTGTGTGACAGAAACCCACATACCTTTCTGGCGGCCGGCAGGTCAGCGGTCACATTCATCAGTGCAACCTTCACGCATTTGCCAAAGGGCCATTCAAATGATTTTAAGACCATTCCAAAACACCTTCAGTTCATCAACCAGTGGCTGCAAAAACTCTGACAGGTCCGTGGGTTCCTTCGGGAGGTTTGGAATCATGCTAAACAGTATGACATTCTCGATTTTGTAGTGCTCTTCCCTAAGTAAATTAAGAACAGTTAGATAAATACTGCCAACAGAACAGGAGCTCTTCCTAGAGAATGGTTGGAACCAATCAACATTAATCTGCAGAACCAAATTGTCATTATCCCCTAAAAACCCAAAATGTACAAACCTTTGCCATACAGACCCATCGTAAATGTCACCGTAGAATCCTTCTGGAACTTTCTCCACTGTTTACATTTCCTCTAGAATCCCAGCACCGGAGCATTTCTTCAAGACTACAAAACCAGGGGTTGTAGCAGTAGGTGACAATACCCACATATTGGATCTTTCCACCTACCTTGATTTGTTTGAACAGTTCTGTGCAACATGGGTTTTCTTCATTGAATACCTTCCGAGTGTATCATCGGGTTTTCTGAGTGCCACCTGGGCCTGTGTACAGTACCTATCGCACATCATGATAAAAGGTGAAATACTTGGAGCAAATAGTTGTTTCTTCGAATGAACTTTCTCCTACTCCCAGCCACTTGTATAGCATGTACATGGTGGTAGGGAAGACATTACGAAGCACATTTGCATATTCTTACTTGCCACCTAGGGACAGTACTTCACATACAAATGCAAGTAATGTCATGAGGGCTGTGTCACTCGTGAAGTTAGCAATCTGCCACTGCAAAATGAAAAAAACAATCCATGTAACAATACCTTGAATTTCCTTACTGTGTCGACCAACCACTTGCTTTAGGCGCGGACATACCACGCCTGTCTCGTTGAGTTGAGCGATTTTCACCTGGTCTAGGGAAGATAACCAAACCTTGGACGATGAAGATCTTTTCAGGGGGGGGACTTGCTGCATGGCGGGTCGCTCAGAAGACCCCATCGCTTGGCTGGGAACTGCAGGTAAATCCTCGGTTTGGCGAATTGGTTTTCCGGACATGGTGGTGTGGGATCTTTTCCTTGACGCTTCCTGTCCAGCGGACCCCTCAGAAACCATTGTCTCTTGGATGGGATCTGCATGTACCTTCTCTGCCAACTGTCTTGGCTGTGTTGGGATGGTGGATGGTAATGCTTTCCCAGCTGACCCAGGTTGCCCCACATAAAGCTCTACCTCTTTCCTAGGTTCGGCCACCGTAGGGTGGGTAGTAGTGGACTGGTCGTCGTTTCTGTCTGGTGCAAACGATTCAGCTTCATTGGGGATGTCTTGATTTGGAGGAGCATCTGCAGAGCCTGTGAAACAAATGTACGTTTCAGTATCACACATGAACAGACCACAGACAAAAAACAAGCGGCAACACGAGGCATGGACATGCCCCTTCAGGTATGAAAAAAAGAAAGAAAAAAATCATCAAATGGTATACACCACTTACTTTTTCCGATGTCCTTTCTCTTTTGGATGATACATTTGTTGCCTGAGTGTTGTTTGTAGTACCGTTTACTAGGTATAGGTTCAGAGCAGGACCAACACCATTTATGGGTACTGTGATGAATGCCTATTCATCCAAATATGTAGAGATCAAAATAAGAGAAAATAAGGTAATATGACAAAAGGTATATATGTTCGTAAAAGGAACGAAAGTGTAAAAGAACGAAATATGTAAAAGGAACGAAAGTGTAAAAAGCCCGAAAAAGAGGCCCGAATATGTAAAGGAACGAAAGTGTAAAGGAACGAATATGTAAAGGAACGAGACCCGGAAAGATGTAAACCGGAAGTGATATGTAAACCGGAAACGAGAATGTAAACCGGAAGTGACGTCAGTTGTAGATCACGTGACTGAAAGCAGCCAATCAGGGCTGACCTCTAAGGTATATAAAGGGGCGGTGAGGCCCGAATAAACAGAGTTCTTTAACAGTTCTTCTTGTGTCCAGACGTGTCTTCTTCCCTTGAACAACCGCTGAGATGAGCCGATACGAGTTAATTAACCAGAAGTTCGAGTAAAATAGTCGAAGTTCGAGATAAATAGGCGAAAGTTAGGACGGGGGCCCGACGGCCCGAGGAACGGGAACGAGGAACGAAGGACCGAGGTAGGGCGCGAAGGCCCGAAACCGTCCCGGAAGTGTAGGCGCAGCATGGCACGAAGGCATGGAGAGCGGAACGGAGACCTGGAGTCCGCGGGGACGAGGGCGCGGCAGGCTCGGCCCCACGCTACCAAACAATAGGCGACCGTCGGCCCGACGGCCCCGCGGACCGGAACCCGAGGTGGACCGCCCTGGCGAGGTGAATGCCGGTCTGGAAGATAGAGCGAGACGAAGCACGGCCTCCCAGTACCCCTACCATAATTTCCCTTCCCCGCAGTCCTCCGTTTGACATCGAGCACCGATTCCCGACCGATTCGCTCAGCCCCCCCTCGTGCGCAAGACACGACTCTAAAAACACATCTCGGTTCTTGGCCCGGATTCCCCGTCCGCCCCGAGACCCGAACAATCCCCACTTCCTCTGCTGTAAGAATCGGCAACCCCGACTTACCAGAGAACGTCACAGAACCCTTATCCATGGCTTTGTAGGTGCGGAGCTGCTCCTTGGAAAGACTTGCTAGTCCTACAATAATGCAGATGAACTGTGCAAATAAGCTAATAGATCATTTTATACGCCATACACGGACGCTGCGAGGTGCCATATGGGCTTGATGTTCATGGAGCCGGTTCATGGTTGCGAGTCATAATCAAGGTCAACGACACCAGGTCAGCAGGAATGGGGGTTGTCAACGACGATGGACGACCTAACAATGGAGAAACATTACCTTTAATAACCCCGTTACCTTACCACGACCGATTGGAGTCCATGCTTAACCAATATGGGATCTACCATAGTACCAAGAGCTGAAATAGAAGAACAAGAACAATAGAGTCTCTGTGGAAATTGCAACGCCTTTATTCAAATCCAATTCTACTTGCTTATGGTAATCGTCTCTCTATTGGGACTAGCCACCATGATTTGGGGTTGCACATGATTAGTTGGAATATGCAAACAAGATAACTTTAAGGTTTACCTGCTCGTGTCTGGCACCCAGAACGTGTGGATTCAACTTGCTACGTTCCCGGGACATTGCACCGCCTACTTGTTTATCACGGAGGGTGATCTTTTTCTTAACAGAGAACACAACTTTTTCCTAAGAGGGAACTACACACTGAGTACTGACATTAATGTCATAGACAGCAGAACAGAGAGTCGTCACTGGAAAGGACAGTCAAAGTGAATCATTTGAAAAAATTGTTCTTGAAAAGACTGCTACAGCAACCTATTCTGCACTACAACTTGGTTACGGTTGCAGCAGGTGAGCCAGGTATACTGGTGACACTTACCTATGACCTGGATACAAATACCTTGTCTCCATAATGTGTCCTTGAAGATAACATTATTACCTTGACTACCCGAATTTGTAAATTGGGAACTGCAACTTGAGTGGGACCCAAATATGTAATAAATGTGCAACTGATACTTGATTTTGACTCCGTCGTTCGAGTTCTGTTTTAAGAATTATTGATTATTGATCAATTGGTAACTGTATGCTTCAATGTTTGCGTTTTTGTTTTTTATTGCATTTGTTTGGTTGTAGTTTGAAAAGAACAATATATATATGTGACCAGTGTTGGCGAATTGAGTCTGATGTCGCACGGGGAAGATTTTTAGTTATGTATACTATCAGAAAATACCAATTCTTAGCTTTGAAACGAGGTATAGCATGACTAGATCCAATATCTAGGGCCTTAGATAAGTTGCGGTGAAAATAAAAAGAACCTCACCTATGCGGGTATAAGAAACTGAGAATGAGTTCAAAGTTTTTCTTACCGCGCGCTACCACGGTCCTCCGATAAAGCCCTAGCACCATACACTTTTAATCTATCCTTGGTCCTGAAACTTTACATAGTCATTCTACACTATTCTAGCTAACAAATACCAGAAATTCATGCATTTAGAGACATAACTTTTATTCATGTAGGTGCTGCAAAATGTGACAAAAATCCGGATCTGAAACAACAACTTAACCTAGAACGGCAGGCATAAAGGATCACAATACCTCACCTTGGCAGCTTAAAAACAACTCTGTGATCACCCTATGTACCCTTGGTATCCATAATGGGTCTATAAAAGTTCTTGGAATGTTCATGATTGTCTTTGGTCGTTAAATTAGTGAAAAGCCACTGAGGTAAAATCATAAAATCACAAAAAGTCATAACAAGTGGCAAAAGTTAACAATGTTCAAAATAGATTTCTCAAGTAGTCCTGGGCCTGCCATGACCACATTTAGCATGTTTGCTAGGACGGCCCCTGCCCCTAGCTGGGGGTGGGGGGCCTTCCTCCTCTGAGTCAGAAGAATTTGATTGCCTCTCCAGCTGTCTGACCAACTCCTCCTCCTCCCCCTCCAATCCTGATGATGTGTCTGGGGTCTGTCCGCTGCCTCTGCCTCTACCCCTGCCCCTGCCCCTACCCCTGCCTCTGCCCCTGCCTCTGCCCCTGCCCTGCCTCTGCCCCTGCCCCTGCCCCTGCCCCTGCCCCTGCCCCTGCCCCTGCCTGGTCCATCCCCCTTACCAGCCTCTGGATCTGATTCTGCATCTGGTTCTGGCGGAGGTACATCATGGAGGCCTGGGCCAGGTGCTGGTTCGGGTACAGAGGGCTTAGGGCACATGATGTCCTTTGTGTCATCAGTACAAAAATCCTGAATGTTCTTGAAGAGATACCACTGTCTTTGGCAGGGAGGCCAGGGGATGGGGTGGGCTGAGGGCCTTCCTGGGGGACAGCTTCAGGGGCGACAGTCGGCATCTTGAAGGTCTCGTGGGCTGAGTCGGTTTGCCCTGTGATCAATGAGTTTAAGGAAATGGACTGGTGCCGGCCAGTCAGGACCCGCCAGAGAAGATAGTCTAGCACAAACTTGTTTTTGTTCTGACCACTACAGTTGTCACAGTGCATGTCCACTGCCTTCTCCCCCAGGGAATACGTTTCAAAATAGTGGTGCAGGTATGAAATAACTGCATTTGACCCCTTACTACCGCAATGGCTTTTGTCGATCAAATAGTTCACCTGTTGGGGGATGGCCTCGGCGCAGACACCGAAAATGCCGACCTTGTGGGGGACAACGAAATACAGTGAGGGGAAAAAAACTAAAGAAAGGTTAACTGCTTCTCTATGTGTCAATATGCAGGGTGGATTTGAAAAAACGCTTGTTATTGGCAAATCAGCACGTCCTCGTTGTTTAAGAAACATGGAACCAAGGAACCTGCCAGTGATCTGGTGTGCAAACAGCAAATCATGGATGACATCCTCTTTCTTTCAAGAATCTCAAAATGGCGTTCAGCAGGTAGACACGCGTTGGTGCGGAGCTCGTGGAATTTACCTTACTCAGTGATATACGAGGGGCTTTTACCACTTCAAAACCTACTACCTTTTGTGTAAGACTACCTAGATGCAAGCTACGTGTTTTTTAGCTCGTAAATACTGAAATTTCGACAAATATTAACGAGTAAATGCCAACTACACGTAGTAACAGAACGCCGTCAACCGCCGAGGGCCCGGATGGTGAGAAGCCAGCGACCAAAATGTCAACAAACATGGATGACGGTGCAACCCCGGCGAGTGGAGCTGACCAAGACGTGAGCCTATCGGCATCAGACGAATCTGGTAAACTGCTTAAACTCATCCTAGCTAACCAAGAAAAAGATGCTAAGCTGTATGAAAGTCGCTTTAAAACCCTCGATGGGTCGATAAATTCGACCAAAGCAACACTACAGGACTACATATCGGCAACTGACAAAAACATTAAAAAGCTGGGTGATGACATTTCGACTGTAAGTGCTAATTTCTTTACGTTAGATGACGAAGTTAAATGGCTCAGAGAGGAGTTAAAAACTACAAACGCAAAGTTAGATGATATGAATGAACTCTTAACTAGTACCAGGCAAGATCTCAAAGATAAGTCTGAAACCATCGACAAATTGGATAAGGAATTCATTAAAGACGACGATGAATTTAAGAGACATTTAATAATCATTGACGGGATTGATGAGAAAATTGGGAAAAAACCAAGAGCAGTCGTAGTTCAATTACTGAATGATCTAGGTCTGGAGGCAAATGATGCAGATATTGTCGGAGCTTATAGGCTAGGTGATATCCCACAACAAGGAGCAAGGCCAAGATCGATTAGAGTTCAGTTTACCAAGGCTGACACAAAAGGACAAATCTACAAAAACATTAGCAAGCTAAAAACTAATGATGCGTGGAAAAATGTATACATTTCTGACGCACTCACACTGAAGGAACTGAACGAACGACGTGACCTCCGTTGCATATTCACTGTGGCCAGGACACGTAAAATTGACATTAAACTCAGAGGAAGTATTCTAGTAATTGATGGTGTACGTTATACATATAAAGACATCGACCAACTACCTCACAATCTCACCATGGACTCAGTCAAAAATATTAAAACCAAAGATCTAGCTTTTCAATCACATCATTCTTATTTAAGTAACATGTTTCCCTGTACTATTATCTACGACAAAATAACCTATAAATCATCCGAACATTTCTATTATGCCGAAATGGCAAGACATCACAACCGACTGGACCTTCTAGAGGACATTCTGAATGCACGTGATGGCTATATGGCCAAAAGAATTGGGAAAAAAATTAAAATCTCAGACTCTTGGCACAAAATCAAATATAAAGTGATGGCAAAAATAATCAGACTCAAATTTGATCAGAACAATCTTATTCGTGAAAGACTTTTAAGAACACAAGGCTATCTGTATGAAGCCACCAAAGGTGATAATTTTTTTGCCTGTGGTCTGACACTTGCTGAGGCCGTGAACATTGATAAAGCTTCTATCCCAGGTGAAAACAAACTAGGAGAACTATTATGTCAATATAGGGATGACATATTGTCGTCCAAACCCACTTCTTAAAATTCTATTGCTTGGCCTATGGCCGAATGGATTGATATATGTGTATGACGTACTATAAATAACAGTGAGCCAGTGGGTCAAACGATACCGCAATATGTAACGCTACTAACCTATATTTGAATGACTGACCCATATAGGTACCTTGGTCAACGAGTGTTTTCAGTGGCTATATATACATGGACTTGTTGATGTTATATTTAACAGTGGTTCTACCCCAGAATTGAAATGTATACACTACTAAATACTATCATTTGGTCGACAGTTAAACAAAATTGTTTTATACTGTAAAATGATGATATAAAGCTCTAAATGATTGATTACAAACCATATTTCACTTTGTATTTTAACTTGTTTTAATTTGCAACGTGCTATTTTAAATATGTGATCTTCCTACGACACTTCAAACTTGCTATTTGACAAGTCTAGTCTGTTACACACTGTTGTCGCTATTTCTATTTAGCTGATTCAAGTTATAGTCTATCTCAACTAGACAAGGGCTATCTATGCCGATCTTGTCTTTTATAACATGAAGTTGGTTTTGAAATTAGAAAGAAGAAGATACAATGGGAGTAAACATAGATGGAAATGACTAAATATATATTATGATTTCTTTAGATGAATTTGGGGAGAGAAAGGGTCTACATCTAGCACACCTTAATATGAGAAGTATTAACAATAAATGGGATATAGTAAAAAATACATTCGAAGGGAAGAAAATTGAAATAATTAGCTTTTCTGAAACGTGGCTACATAAAGATCTACCAACAAATCTATTCCAATTAGATAATAACTACCAAATGATTCGAAATGACCGTAATTGGTCAGATGAAGGAAGTGATATTATAAAAAAGGGTGGAGGTCTCGCATGCTTTATTGATCAGAAATTGAATTTCTCTGAAAATAAATATCAACATTTGAATGTAAGTTCTAAGGATATTGAAAGCCTATGGATCTCTGTTATCCAAAAGCCGAATAAGACTATCTTAATTGGTAACATATATAGACCTCCTCAGGGAAATGTAAATGAATTTCTACGTAGTATAGAGGATACACTTAATACAATCGACCTAACAAAGATAGAGATTTTTCTGGTGGGTGATTTTAATATTAATATCTTAGACAAGAAAAACCAACATACTATACAACTTGCAATGATTTTAAAACAATATGGATTACGACACTTAATCACTGATCCGACACATTACTCTAAAACCCTGGACTCATGTATAGATCTGTGTATAACTAACTCAAACGTAATATCTGATGCGTTAGTTGGTGATGTGAATCTTAGTGATCATGAAATTATATTGATACGTAGGAAAAAGATAAAAGAAAAGGTGATTAAATGTGAATTTGAAGGACGTAGTTATAGACAATTTGATATTGATAAATTTAAATTGGACTTACTCAATTCTGATTGGAATCGTTATGATAATGAAGCAAATCTTAACTGTAAATGGAAAGAACTTTTAGTGATCGTTACTAAATGCTTAGACCTTCAATGTCCAGTTAAAAAATTTAAAATTAAAAAAACTAAAGAACCTTGGATCTCACCTTATCTTATTGAATTAATAAAAGATAAAGATTTGGCCTTGAGAAACGCAAAACGATCTAAAGATCCAGTAATTTGGAAGAATGCTAGGAAATTAAGAAATCAATGTACTAAACATATAAGACAAGCAAAGGCCACTTATATTAAAGATAGTTTATTTGAACATAGTAACGATCCTAAAAAATTCTGGAAATATATTCAAGCAGTTTTACCTAGTAATAAGATACACAAAATGAATTTTGAATTGTTTGATGATCAATTAGGTCACGATGTCTTATCTCATGATACTGCTGATTTTATCAATAATTATTTTACCAATATAGGGCCAAATTTAGCCAAAAACTGTAATTCACAATGGACTTACAATGGTGATATACCACAGAGTAAATTTAGTTTTGTCTTAACAGATATCATTGAAGTTACTCAGATACTTAAGAATATTAATGTAACTAAAGCTACTTGTATTGATAATATATCGGGCTATATTATTCGTGAAGCTTTTTTAACTATTCCATTAAAAATTGTTGAATTGTTTAATATGTCTTTTAATACAGGTTTTATTCCGGATGTCTGGAAATACGCAAAGGTTACCCCTTTACAAAAACCGGGTGATAAGTCAAAAGTTTCTAACTTACGTCCAGTTTCCAATCTTCCAATTATTGCAAAATTAATAGAAAAGATTTACCATAATAGATTTTATAGTTATCTTGACAATTGGAAACTACTTGATGAAAAACAAGGGGGTTTTAGGCCTAATCATTCGACTAGTAATACTACAGCTAATTTTTTAAATGATATATATAGGGCTATAAATCAGAATGATATTACTATTGCTATATACCTTGATATGATGAAGGCTTTTGATACGGTTAACCATGAGATATTGCTCAAAAAATTATCGAATATTGGTGTAACTGACATGGCCTTCAAATGGATCAAAAATTATTTATATAACAGAAAACAACTTACTTTTGCAAATGGGTACAATTCAAAATTAGCTAATATTATTTGTGGTGTCCCCCAGGGTAGTGTACTGGGTCCGCTTCTTTTTCTGATATATAAATGATATATCTCGAGTGGTCAGCAATAGTAAGGTCTCCCTTTACGCAGACGACACAGTCCTATATGTACATAATAATAATATGGAAGTAGCCTTTGAGTTAATCCAGGATGATTTAACAGCTATTTATGAATGGTGTATGAAAAATAAGTTATCATTAAATATTAAAAAAACTAAGTTCTGTGTTTATGGTACTAGAGCAAATGTAGAAAAGAGTAAACACCTTAATAAAGATTTATCCCTGAACAAGATTGTACTGGATAGGGTATGTTCATATAAATACCTAGGCTTTACTCTTGATGAGCATTTGAATTTTAATAAACACATTACTGAGCTATCTAAAATTGTGGCACACAAATTGTACATTTTTACAAGAATTAGGAAATACTTAAATGTCAAAGCAAGTGTTACAGTTTTTAAATCAACGGTGCTACCCTTTATTGAATATGGAGATATAATTTATTGTGGGACATCAACTAAAAATTTAAATGACATTGACAAATTGTTTTTTAGAGGGTTACGTTTATGTTTGAATGAAAACTATTATATTTCTAAAAAAGATCTTTGTCAACGTTGTAAAATAGCAAAACTTTGTGACAGGAGAGTATGTCATGTAAACAATTTTATGTATAAACAGACTAAAAATGTACAATTTCTAAAAAAACCTGTAAGGAAAACAAGATTACATACAGCACCAGTTTTTAATGTGTATAAACCAAATATTGAAAAAGTTAAACATAACCTTTTTTATCGTGGTGCATTACAATGGAATGCATTATCGGCAAAAGATAGGAATACTGGTACATATAAAGAATTTAAGGATATGCAAACCAAAATTCTCAAAGATGTATTGGAAAACTATTAATGGTATGATGTGATCTTGTATTCTTTCTCCTATTATTATGTGATACTGAATTGATTTTTGATTTTAGAATTATTTATACATCTATAGTCATTTTCTTCTGACTTTTCTTCAAATACTTTTGGGTTTGAATTTTAATTGTATACTTGAATCGTTTCTATTTGAATGCAAATGTTAACTATTTTATTTCACGGAAAAATGACAAGTGAATTGATCTAAACATTATGTTGGTATAGGCCTGCCTATATAACTCAGGGACTTAATGAAAACAAGTTGTATAACTTTTTATTTGCCTGAATAAAGAAATGAATTCAAAAAAAAAAAAAAAAAAAAAAAATAGGTTATGGGATTCAACCAATGCATGAGGACTCGGCGGCGGAATGTTCTGCTGCTATTAGACAATGCCCCATCTCGACTAAAGGACATGCATCTGTCTAATGTTGACCTAAGGCACCATCCTACCTTCAGCCCCTTGGTCAAGGCATTATCCAGGTTTGTTAATTAAACTGGACTTCAAAAAAAAAAACAATCGCTCCAAGATCAATCCTTCATCCAGATTTCACAAAAAACTTATCTTAATCAAAGGTAGATCGTAGCTCCTTTAAATATGCATCATCCATGCTGGTTAGACCTTCTATAAATGTATCATTATTAAAATGATTTCAAAATGATAACTCTATTTAGAATTATTTATGATTCACTTGTAAAAAAATTAAACTTAATTGATGGATCATTTACATAATAAACACATTTTTTTCCATAGGCTGTCAAACTGCAATACAGGCGACGACTTCTAGAGTATGTCATCACTAAGGCAGAGTCCTGCCCTGACCTCAAACTGATCATCAAGTCTGTCAACCTTCTCATGGTTATTCAATGGCTGAATAGTGCAATCAAGGCAGTAAAAGCTGAGACAGTCAGAAAATGCTTCCTCAAAGCAGGTGTGACCCTGCTCCCCCCTGAACAAGACTCTCAAGAGGAGGAGGAATTTGATGATGAGGAGGACGACCTGCCCTTGTCCCAGTTGCTCCTGAGAATCAACGAAATCCTGAGTCTGCCTCAACCCATGTCAGCAGAAGAGTACAACTCAATTGCATCAACCGCTCGTCAAAAATCATGGAGGATGAGACCCATAGGTGCGAACCTCTAGGTAAGGTAGAGACAGCTTAATTAGCTCAAGTAGAATCAGATGAATCAGATGGAGAGGTGGAACATGACAAAGTGCTCTCAGACAGCCAAGCTCATGACATGATAGTTTCCCTTCGGGAGCATTTCATACACGTACATACAGTCTCTGTAATGGCGACAGAACAAGGATTCAACAAAGAAAAACTGACTAAAGCTAAGAAGTAGTCCACTCTTGATGGCTTCTTTAAGCCAAGACATATTGATTAGAGACCACATCTTTTAAAATAAAGACTTAGTTCTTTTAATTTCTCAAGAAACGTTTATCCTTGATCTCAGTCAGTTGAGATCATTTCTTTTAGATCAGCATGAGACTTAATAGACTATATTTTGTCTTAAATCATATTTTAAACTATTTTCACAAAAGGCATCTTAATGCAATCAGATTTTGTATACATATTTATCTGGTTATCATATTGAATAAAGTACAACCATAAGCATATATTTGATTTATGTTTAATTGTGAATCTGGTTAAACGACGAGATCATAAAGGGTCTTGGCCTCAAAATCTAATCATTTGCCAATTTCATTACTTATTGGGTGTACTTCACTAAAATGACCACCTCAAATAACGACCACTTTTGCTCCAGTCCCTTTGTTGGTCGTATTAGAGAGTTTCTACTGTATACCTCCCAAGCCATGGCCTGCCACTTTGGCCTAGATTGGCCTAGATTGGGCAGTATTTTCCCCAACGCTGTTGGTCAGTGGTTACAGTTTACAAGCACTTTGACTCTTATGTCCCGGCTGTAGTTGATACACAAGTCTAATCAGAATGAGTAAAAATAAACTGTTTACTTTAGTCTCTCTGGCCTAGTATTGAGGCTCAGGAACCGTGATTATTTAAGTGTCACTGTGACGCAACCAGGGCAAAATACTTCACAAATGGAATTCATTTCCTCGGTAGAAAACCTCCCTAGCTTGGATATTGCCTACACACTGGAGGTGGGGGAGCAGGGGAGGGGATGTGTTGCAGCACGCTAGTTCTTGGCCACACATGCCCCGGACCGGCCCACTTAAGCATCTACAACCTAGCTTCACGTGGGACTGTTAATAGTAAGTGTCCAGGAGGGCTAGGTTGTCGGCTGGGATAGAAGGACACAGGGCTTCGGGGTGGGAACTTGCTGTTAAACCTCGGTCCCTTGATGTATGCGATGACCAGAAAGCAGAGGATTTTCAAAAGAGTGGGTGTGCTATAGCAAAATTTTTCCCAGAGCCCTCCGGGCCCAGGAATTTTACATCAAAACATTTAATATTTGGGCCACAAATAAGGGGGGGGGGGTGCGCCCTGCACGCCCCCCTAAATCCGCGCCTGCGAACGTCAAAGTAACCCATTGCCCTGGACACAGGGTCATCCACCAACATTAACACCAATACAAACTGATTCTCAATATTATGTTCTTCACCAGTACACAGGGTGCCCATGCATTGATAGAAATCAAGGTAAGACCTTTATAAGACCAGACTGCAAAACAAGAAATTTCTAATTGCCATATAAACAGCAAAACCAAAATAAGACCTTTAGAAACCTTATCTGACCTGCGTGTGCACCCAGTACCTACACTCTTTAGCCTACTGAATATGCATCAGCGTTCTAAAATCGTGGAGAAAGGGGGTCAATTTAAAAGAGTTTGCATGTCAGTGAAATATGGAAAGAGGGTATAGAATTAACTGCAGAATTAGCAAAATGGAGAAAAGGGATACTTTTTTTACCACAAAAGACTTGTATGCAGTTAAAATCAAGAAATATAGCTGTTTTTATGTGTTCTTATAAATATGCGTAAAAACTTGTGTGTATACTTTTCAGTTCTAGTAGTACAATAGTAAATATTTCAGTAGCTTATTTCTTGTTTAAAAAAGGAACTTGGATTTCTATTTATTGTCATTTCTAAGAATAAGGGGGTGAAATTTTGCAGGCAAAGATTCACATTCTAATGAAAAACGGGTCCTTTTCGGGGCAGAAAGTTAGCAAAATGGGGGTATTTTTCTATACTGGAGAAAGCTGATGGGTTTCCATTTATTTTGAAGATCTAGAGTGGGGAGACAGGGCAAGTGCACCCAGGTATAACACAACACGTATTTATGTTTCACTTGCCACAAAACATCCTGGTCTTGGCTCATTCCTGGTGGTGAGTGACCATCAAAGACAAGAAGGGCAGCTGTTGCTATTCCATAGCCATAGGTGGCTGTTGGTCACTCATTCCTGGTTGCCGCTTGAGAGAGTACAGACCTGTATTATTCCTGCTGTTGGGCACTCAAGGGTAGATAATGGCTAGTTCTTGCACAGAATCCCGGTAAGATGTAGGCTCACTCCTAGGTCTGTTCATACAGTTTGTAGGCAGCAGCTGTTGGTGAATTTATAGAAGAGTTATAGCAAAGAGATGCCTAATTGCATGTTTAAATTAATCACTTTTCAAATGACCAACTACTTGTTTCGATTACATATTATGTTTTCTGAAGGGTGCATGCAATGGGAGTAATAATTTCTTTAAAAATGCATAGGCTACTTGTAGTTTCTGCTTGATAATGATGAGTTTAACCTGTGAGATATCTCTCCTTTTTAAATACAAGTGCAAAATGAACCAGTAGTCGGTTAGAATTTGATCAGCAAAAAATGATTTCTACATTAAAATCAGATGCTTCAAAAACTGCCTAAAGCTCCCCTTTATGTATACCTACTACTTGGTTTCTCAATTTGACCATGTTCCTGTTTTTATTAACATAAAGAAAGAATATTTAAAGAAACCAGCTGCAGTGAGTGACTTCACCTGCCGCTCTTATAAAAACTTTGATGAAAGGTTATTTATTTGTAGAGTAAATGATGTTGACTGGGACTTGCTTACCAATATGGACAGTGTTGATTTGATGTGGCAGTATGTTCATGATAATGTCTAAAGTATTTTAGACTCAATGATTCCTGTTAAGACCTTTAAATCGAAAAGGGATAAGCCAGCCTGGCTAACGCAGGAGTTAATTGAATATATGCACGACAGGGATGCAGCACAAAGGGGGGCACTCAAAAGTAAGTAATTACATGATAAGAAAGAGGTTAGGAGATTAAGAAATCTTACAAATCGTTTAGTCAGAAAGGCAAAATCTGACTTTGTTAAGGGACAACTTAATATTCACTACAGAAACCCCAAAAAATTATGTGATATCATAAAAACCCTACTTAGCCCAAATGAGAACGCCTTTGGGAATCTTAAAGACAATGATGGAAATGATCTTTAAGTGCATCCCTGAACAATTTCTGACTTTGTTTAATAAATCTATTAACACTTGTGAATACCCAAAAGCATGTAACATTGCCACAATGGTTCCCATCCCTAAGACTTCAGCTCCGATGGAGCCTGGAGATTTCAGGCCCATCTCACTTCTGCCAGTACATGTCCCTAAATGATGATAACTTTGTACAAGCAGTATACAGAGATTTTAAAAAGGTGTTCGATACGGTCAACCACAGAATTCTACTGGAAAACTGTATAAGGCACATTTTTATGATACAGTGGTGAGATGGGCCCAGAATTATTTGACTGATCGAAAACAACAAACCTTTATTAACAATAACATGTCAGAACTGGTGTCGGTGCCCTGTGGTGTACCGCAGGGTAGTGTTCTCAGGCCGCTGTAGTTTCTTATTTATGTTAATGATATCACTCAAGGAGTTATTCATTCGAAAACCTTTATGTATGCAAATGATCTTGTATTCTTCAAAGAACTAAAACCGGTAAACGTGGTGGAGTCCCACACCCAACTACAACATGGACTGGATATTATAACTAAGTGGAGTCGTAAAAACAAGCTAACAATAAATACGAGTAAGACAAAGGTCCAAATTTTTCAACCTACTAATACCAACTGTACATGTGGTGTGCCATGGATTATAGAGGCTACCCTTAACATAGATGGTTCTCTGTTGCTTTTTGAGACGGTTTTTAGGTACTTGGGTGTGGAACTGTATTGTGGTCTCTGTGTGAAAAGTCAATTTAATGATATATAGTGTCTGGAAATTAGGAAACCACAAACTCTCTTTATTAAAACTACTTCGATATCAAATCACTACAAATGCTACCACCAGTATTCTCAAATCAATGTTTATTGGAGTGATAAACTGCGGCTCGTTTTTTCTTACATCCCTACCTGTAAGCTGCCTTGATCATTTACAAACCCTACAGAACAATGCTATAAGACTATGCTTGGAGGTTAAAGATCCTAGGGATGAATGTGTGGATGATCTTCACCGTACTCTTAAGATCAAGAAACTAACTTTAAGAAGAAACATAGCGTTATTAGTCCAAATCTGGAAGAGTATCTATAGCAACAGGGTGGAACTAATTGATCATGGCAGGGTCACCAGACACAATGATGGTCTAAGAATTAAATCGCCCATCCCCAAAAGTTGTAGAATTCAACACTCACCATTTTCCTACAGCTCACAAATGTGGAATAGTCTCCCATTAAACATATGGCAAATTGACTGGAAGACTGTTTTTAGAAGGAACATTGAGAAAATGTTAGAGGAAGGGACAGTTCAAACTGTCTTTGACAGATGATTCGAATAATTTTCACCTTTAGTGCTTAAAAGATAATTATGTTTGACTAAGCAATCATTACAACTAAAACCCCGTTATGAATCCAACTGTTTACAACTGTAAAACTTTAATGTCTTTTCATGCACATCTCATCTCATAAATCAACCATATTGTCTTGTAGTAATGTTCTAAAACTTGTTTGCTGATTATATTTCATGGTTTCCCGCTACCACCTAAATTTGTAAAGCACCATTGCTGGGCGGGGCCGGAAACCAGTTATGTAAACTGAAACCCTTCCAGCTTAATAAAACTGTTTCAAAAAATCAAAAAAAATCTAAAGTTTAACCTTGGATCCTTGAGTTCTAATGATTTTGACTGAAATGACTGTTTTTCTTTAATTACTCATTGCCATGATTAATAACAATATCAAACATTATACCATAAAGTCAGGAAATGAATTACCTTTCAGATGACATATCGTTTGTTATCATACCTTACATATTTGCTTAGAAATTAAGAAATAATGCATTTTTCATTTTTTGCTAATTAAGCTCACATCGCGAATTAGTGTTTGCATACCTGAATATTTCAGAACCTTCTTGATCCATGGTCCCTAGGGTACTTTGAGATGAAAAGAAATAAAGAAAATCCAGGTGGCTCACCATTTAGTGTAGATCAGGATTTTCAGATTCGGCTCCTAGACTATAACAACATTTACTTAGAATGGAAAGCCATAGTAAAGACCATTTTTCGTGCAGTGGTAGAACTAGTGCATTTGCCTTTCTGGAAAATAGAAAGATCCATTAATATTTTCCAATCAAACTTGCTGCCTGTGCCAGCTATAGATCACATTAGTACTGTGACCCTTTCATGTCAAAAGTGTTTGTGGCTGATTTCATTTTCTCAAAAATCTTTGTTCAAAATTGACTAATGTTGAGAAACATTTGCCCATATAATTATATTCATGAGGCCAAAAAAAAGAAGTCGTGTTCAGGTACCATAGGTCTAACACAATAGGGTAGGAATGTCAAACAATTTTTTTTTTCTTAATTATCGAAGGGACCTGGCCAGTGTTGGCAATACAAAAAAATTCCACATATCCTCTAAAACCATTTTTAGCATCTAAAATACATGCCTTGAGCAGAGGGGGGAGGGTCAATTTTTTTTCAACAAATTATTAAAAATTGCTTATAAATAAGTTAGGGTACAGCCAAAATTCTCCTAAACACATCCTGTTTTTTATTGTTTTTTGGTCAGACTTCTTTGCTACCTCTGTTACTGGAGATTAATTATGAAAGTAACCAAATAAATGATTAGCTTTCATCTGTTTTTGAATGTTAAATTGAGGAGGTGAACATGGTAAGTTAAACTGTCCACCTCTAGTGCCCAATCACAAGGTGCAATGTGACACCCCCACTGACAGATGAGGGACACCAGCTGTCTGGTGGGCATTCTGTACATGTGAGGGGTTAGTGAATCGTGTGTGAATGTGTTTTTTAATCATAATCACATTGAATATATTAAAAATGTTCAGAAAAGAGTTTAGCATATGTCAGCTGAGAGGAATATTTTTAAAACATATGACATGGGAAAAGTTTATCCGAATGTACATAGAGTCCAATTTTTGACGTACCTGTGCTGTACATTGTAAATGTAGTCCTGATAATAGAGAATGAGAAAATGCAAAGAAGTCGTTCTTGATGCTTTGACCATTTTCCAACTTCAGAGCCCCATATCTGAGTTTGATAATGTCTGATGTGAGACTCATTTTGTTGTATCTTGTTACAAATAGGTGGCATAGTAATAATGTGAACATGATAAAATGTTTGTCACATTAATTGTTATTCTATTTTCCAGAATCCAAAGAAGGATCATGAGTTCATGATCATTGCTCAATCTATGAACAAAGATTTCATTGATCTTCTCTACTTTGTCATAAAAGGTAAGTTGAATATATCATTAAAGCATAAAAATAAAGTAAAAATGAGTTTAACAAGTAAATATGCCAGTTTGAGATGGATAGTGTAACTTACGAGTTAAAATGTTCTAAGGTCTTGTGATTAGGGAACTAACATTATTATTTTTTTAAGATTTTCACTATGAAAGTGACAAATAATTTTCATGTTCTTAGTTAGGGCACATCAACAAATGTATTCAATAATAACACCATTTATTTAATTAGCAGCAGTACTAGTGTTTTTAACATCTAAACCTTAGGCGGCTAGCAACTTTCCGCAGATTCTTTAGTACAATTGCTTACACAGGCCACAGAGATAGCAGGTACTCAATGCTGCCACCTAGTGGAAAATTTCCTCAATAATCTTACTACATTTACCCATTACTAATCCCATCACATTTTACTACCACCTTCCCCACCTCCTCCTTCTTCATCAACAACTCCCTATTACACATATACCTCCCCTCCTTTCTACAACTTTACCGTCCAACCCATCCGACAACAACTTTCATCATCACCCTTCATTATATTCATCTCCATCAATCTATTTTAGTTACCTAATATTCTTATTTTCAGACATACAATCAAATTATGTTAATAAAATAAAAACTTAGATTTCTCCCAATTCGGGCCTCAAGAATTTAATTTCCATTGGGGTGCAGTCATTGCATGAGGTAGACTTTAATACCTTGTACATATGATTAGTGGCA
Source organism: Lepidonotus clava (assembly GCA_936440205.1). Taxonomy (NCBI): domain Eukaryota; kingdom Metazoa; phylum Annelida; class Polychaeta; order Phyllodocida; family Polynoidae; genus Lepidonotus; species Lepidonotus clava. The sequence continues at coordinate 47,216,401 of OW387146.1, read as the reverse complement.
GCACTTGAATAATTAGTTACTAAGATGAAAGAAAGGTCACCAGACTGCGAAGGGTTATGATCTGAAACATTATCAATAGTTCAAAATTATAAGGGAGTTAAATAAAAGCTATAGGTAGCGCCTAAGGTAGATATGACAAACTTGCATCCCGGTAGCAGCAGGAAGCCTAATCTATCAGCGACAGCACGACCTTGGGAAATCAATAATCATGGGTATGAAAGAGAAGTAGTAGCCAGTATGGGGCAGAGACAATACACATATGGATCAATACGAATCTTAGGGATTCAGGAGCTTGGTAGTAAGAAACATTGCATCTGTGGTGGGATCTGGTGACCAGTAAGGGAATTACATCAGTCTGTGAGACTATACGGAGTCAGGAAGACTAGCAATAGGGAAGCTGAACTTTACATGTGCATAAAGACATTGGACTCATTGCGAATTATATAGGCAATTGTGTTGCATTTCAATATTCTATAATAAACTTACCCTCTGAAAAGCATTGTCTTCGTTTTGGATCTGAATCACTGGCTAGCTATACACCTAGTGTTCATCATGACGAATCATTTATTAAGTGGAAAAGGGTTTTTCCATGTTTTTACCCTAAACTTGTAAGAAAATACTATACGGAAATATGGTAATTTATTTTTTATCCTTACAAATTTGAAACGACACATGGCCCTCTGACATAGATACTATTGGATATTTAGTTTTTCATTTTGTAGAGATAGGTTCAACATATTTATTTGAGTTACTTCAAATAACATCTCATCAACTCTTTGCTTTTAAAGGTTTTCAAATAAAAAGTCAGTGAATTACTTAGTGTTATGATAGACTTAGCAACATTCATGGATTTCGTGGCAACTTTTAAAAAATGTGGGAAATAAAAATTGTTTCTGAATATGTAGCTCCCTTTTGTTGTTTCACTGTAATCTTGAATTGCACTGGCAAAGGAAATGTAACAGTATATGTTTCAAAACCCAAATTTGTATAATGAGTTGTATAATTTTAGACTTCAATCTCCATAGAAAATTCGTAACGTCACGGTGCATTCATTTGAAAAGTAATTTATATTCCACATCCATGCAAGGTATATTGTTACATTTAATTACAACCCTACATGTCCTATAATATTCCTGATTGAACTTTTCAGCATATGTTGAGGACTTGGATAAATTTAGCTTCAGTGCAGGAGTGGCACTTCCATCGCTGGTAAGAACAAAACAATAATCATTTGGTCACTGATATCAAAGTCACACATGAATTCATTGTTAGACTATCTTATAATGCGTGAACCGATCTTACAATCTGAGTCAGAAGTCACAGACGATATCAATTTGTTGTTGTAAGGATAATGTTGTTGTAGTGAAAAATAGCTTATTTTCATGGATTTCCACAGAATATATTAATATGATGATTAGGACTTGAGCACAGCGCAGTAGAAAACTTGACACATCCACTTGGCATTGTGTGCAGCAAGTCGCAAGTCAGCAATTCCTTGGGTACTGGTACACTGTTATTTGCATATTTTTAATGGCACTTAACATGGACAAAGTGATAATAAGAGGTAATTCAAAGAGGAATGTGAGCTCCCACGCAAAAGCATTACAGAAATTTGAGTTTTATTTTGGGCATTCAGTCTGGCAGTTAGAGATGATGATTTGCATTTGCTCATTTGCTTCTGATTGACCACTACCTACCATGTCCATGCCCTTTATCATACTTTTCCGGAATTGGTAAATAGGCATACATAAAACCAACTAAGAAGGGGGTACAAGGGGGTTGAGCACCCCTCGGCTGGACCCCAATATCAGCCAAAGGGCAGGACCCATAGACTGGTATCAGGGTCCAGCCGAGGGGCTGACTCCCCGAGGAACCCCTTCGAGGTTGGTTATGGATTGATTATACCTGTTCTGTTAGATCTGAGCTCCCAAGGGAGGACGCACAGCAATCAGTGATGGTAGGGCTGTGATGCTGAACATGTTCATGAGTTTTTTCATATATCTTTTTTGATATCCATTCAATCCACAAACAGTAAGCATGTAAAAATGTAGCTATGAATGTTGTGCAGATAATGCATAGGCTAGTTATTTTATTTCTCAATTATTTCATTTTTTAGTGAATTATCAAAAAATATAAGTGTCTGTACCACCCTGGAGGGTGATACAGGGCTGCTTTTTTTTTTTTTTTTAGATGATTATTTTTATACTGGAAAATATACAATTTAGCTTCCGCTAGTTTTCGTTGCAATTCCAGTACATCAAGATAATTTTACATAGTAGTAATAGTTATAATAGCATGCAGAGACGTGTGGACAATAAAAAGATAATAGAGAGAAAACAAAAAACAAACAAACAAACAATACAGAAAAAAAAACACAAAAAAAACCACAGGCCATAGGAATCAGGAATTAAATACATATCAATAGTTTAACAAACAGGCTGATCAGTACATAATCAATAATGTCAATTATGATAAATATTTTGTACACCCAGGGTTTTAATAAAGTTCTATCTTATCTAGCAGGATTAATCTATTTTTGTTTTTGAATTCGGAAAAACTCTCGATTGACCTGATTTCTGGAGATAAATTATTCCAGAAGATAGCACCTTGGTATAGCATACTCCTTTCAAAGGTAACATTGTTACTGAAATGCTGAAAAAGTATGGGGGCATCATATCTTCTCAAGTTCCTAACACCTTGGTCTATATAACAATCAAGTTTTGTCCTAGGAAAAACATAATTCAAAAGATGAACCTGTCTTCTATCAGTAAGATAATTGACCCTACAGTCTTTGTGAAGTTCTGCAACATTACATCGGTTTTCTCTTTGTAAAACAATCCTAAGTCCCCTATTTTGTAATTTCTGTAGTTTATCAATTAGTTTATTACTAACTTTCAACATAAACATATCACCATAATCAAAGTAAGGGAGTATCTTGCTCTTATAAATGGTCAGAGCCTGTTGTACACTGATATACTTTCGAACCATAGCTAACTGGTGAAGACGGTGTGCAACCTTTGGAACACACTCTTTAGCATGAAGTTCAAAATTTAATCTAGCATCAAGCTTGATTCCCAGATAAACAAATTCTTTGACATATTTTAGCTTATAGTTATTTATAAACACATCCAGGTATTGAGCTTTTTTCAACATATTTTTGGTTCCAAATAAAATCACTTTGGTCTTGGAACTATTTATTGTCAATCTATTTGATTGACACCATGATCCCAATGTGCTTAAATCATTTTTTAGCAAGGCATGAGCAGTACATTCATTTTCATGTGAAACATATAAAACCGTATCATCTGCATATAAATGAAATTTGGCGTTACAAATATAGTTACCAAGATCATTAATATACAATAAAAATAACAATGGGCCCAAGATGGAGCCTTGAGGAACGCCACAGGTAATATTCATTGGTTGTGAAGTAAGGCCATTGACTGAACATTTTTGTCTCCTACCACTGAGATAATTTGAGATCCAGGAAATTGTACTTGTATGAAAACCAAAGGTAACAAGTTTTTTTATTAAGATATCATGATTTACCGTATCAAATGCTTAGGTTAAGTCAATAAAACATGCAATTGTATACTTTCGTTTGTTAATATTAAATAATATGTCATCCGTAAATTTTGCAATTGTATTAACAGTTGAATTATTTTTCCTGAAACCTCCCTGGTTTGCATCAAAAAAATTATTCATTTCAAGATGTTCAGACAATTTTGTATGTAATATCCTTTCAGCTATTTTGCCTGGTAGTGGGAGTAGGGAAATAGGCCTATAGTTGTTAACACAGGATTTATCCCCTCCTTTGTATAATGGTATTACATTCACAATCTTCCAGCTCTCAGGGAATTCACAATTCGTAAAAGATACATTATACATGTATGTCAATTGCGGTATTATGACAGTAAAGGCATCTTTTAGTATCCTAGAGGAGAGGTTATCAATTGATGAAGATTTATGAATATCAATGTTTTTGACTATCTTAGTAACCTCTTCCTCAGAAGTACTAATTGATTCCATGTACGACATTGGGACAGAAGTAAAAAGATGGTTTTCAATAGGTGAATCAATCTGATCAGCAAGTTTTTTCCCAATACTCACAAAAAAAATTATTTATATACTCAGGTGTGTCTGTGTCTGGAATCACCATTTTTGAGTTAGCATCCATTATATTGATTGCAGATGTGATATGGCTGGATGGGATCACATAGTTTATCTTATCCCAGAATTTTTTGGGTGACATTTCCTGCTCCACCAATACATCTTGGACAAAGTTCTTTTTGGCAGTTCTAACGGCTTTAAGGGTATCATTACGCAACCTTTTAGCAAGCAAAATATCATCATGATCTTTAGATAATTTAGCAGCTTTCCAGGCCAAGTCCTTATCATGGATTAATTCAAGCAACTCGTTTGTTACCCAAGGTTCCCTCTTGGCTTCAACCTTAAATGTTTTGATTGGACACATAGGTGTGATATAATATTCAATTATCACCCAGTTTTGATACAGCATGCATTAAACTCCTATTAAACGCGTATTACTCTAAGCTACAATCAAGTGAAAGCATGGACTGTATGGATACAGATTCCATATCAGTATTCTACTGATAAGGAAAAATAGTGCGACCTACAATTAACCAATCAAAACCAGAGTTTTGACAAAGTCAACTTTGACCCCAAATTTGACCTAATTAAGGCAACGCTGGCAAATGTTGATTATTTTCATGATATGAATGCCTAAAGTGACGGAAAGCAAACAAATTTCACTTTTTTTTTAAACTTAATATGAAAAAATATCCTAAAAATTAATGGATAAAAGTTGAAAGATAATTCTACCATTGAGCGGCATGGATTTGCAGGCCTTGGATGTGCTGATTTCAGACATCACAGCAAACCAAAGGTCCCAGATATTCTTTTGGACACTTTGCATCCAACACCCCCCACCTTTAGTGTTCACAGAGAAGAGGATCCCCGAGAAATATCAGGAAACGCCTAAGAAACGTCGGAAAACAACCAAGAAACGCTGAAAACCCCACCAGAAAGGGCAGAAAACATCAATCTGCATGTCTATGACATTTAGGACCCCAACTACATGTCACCAGGTAAGCAAACCTCCTCCTGAACAATCATATAGGCCTACCAATAGTGAACCTAAAATTGTTTAAAAAGTGTCTGAAAATTTGTGCATGTCAAGTTCTTGTAAAGAACATGTAAAGTGCATGTAAAGTACATGTAACATATGTGTAAAGTAATTGGGGATATCTCTCATTTTACAACGGTTCGGAGGCAAAATGCCTCGGATTCCCCTGGCCCTTCCTGGTCATAGAGTGGTGCTCCAAAATATTACCAACAAATTCCGGGCAGACACACCCATTTTTCATCTTTCACCTGTTTCTAATAACTTTCAGATACTGATGAGGATGACTACATGGAGAAGGACATGGCAGAGGACATGGCAGAGGACATGGAGGAGGTGGGAGCCACAAGAGGAGTCAATGAAGATGACATTCAGGCCTACAAAGACTCATGGAAAAACAAAAACAGAAAAGGAAGACATAACTGTTGGTAAGGAGGTTTGACCAACATTACAGCAAGCAGGGCTTTGAGGACTTTGTGGCTCTCAAGCCCTCAACCCTGAATGTGATGGTGAGTGCATCCTTTATGGTCATTAAGAAACACAACAGGGGTAAGTGCGAGCCCAACACCCTGACATTCATGCACCAGGCCATAGACAGGCATCTAGAGGACAAGAAATACAGTTACACCTTAAGGATTCCCCAGAATTCCAAGTAGCCGGGAAGTCCTGGCAACCTGAAGGAAGGCCCTGAAGGCTAAGGGGTATGAGAAAAAAACCAATAGGTCCCAACCTCTGACTGCAAGACATATGAACATCTTCTGGGAGAAGGGGGCTATCTCCAAAACAAGTGCCGAACCCTGCAACGAGGGCTCTTTATTTACATGGTTGAGTGCTTTGGCCTGAGGGGCATGCACAAGTGAAAACAGATGAACTGGGGGGATATAAAGTAAGTGGAAGACATAAATGCGTATGTCTACCTAGAATTCAATGAGCGCCAATTTAAGACCAGAGAGGGCCAGGTGGATCCGAGGCATTTTGTGCCTAATTGTTTCAAAATGAGAAGCATCTCGAGAAATGTGCAATACACATGTATGAGAATTTCAAGTCCCACTGACCATCCCAAATGATGGCCCAAGACAGCCCCTTGTTCCTGGCCATCAACAAGAGCCTCAGGAGCAGGACCTGGTACAAGAATCTGCTCCTTGGTCTTCAACAACTATGTAAGATTGTTCCTGAGATTTCCAAGGCCTGCAAACTAAAGGGCAAGTATAACAATCACAGCAAAAGGAAGAAGACTACCACTGACCTCCTGCACAGCGGGGTCAACCTGACTGTCATGGTGCAACTGACAGGTCACAGCAACATTGCCAGTCTCTACAATTGCAGTGTGAGATGTGTAATCTGCTGTAGAGCAACCAGGAGAGGGCACAACTGTCAAAAACAAGGAGTCTATCTGCTGCCAACCCTCACTGCGAAGTCCCTGGTGCCCTCACATCATCAAGTCGCCTGTCCCAAAGGATAATGCAAGTGACCAGTGCCCTTGGCGCTTCTACAGGGTATCTTACAGTACAAAGTGCCCCCTCACCAAGGGGAACAGTGCAAACTCCTCCAGGAGGGCCAGCAATTGATGCACTAAGGCCACTAAGGACAGTTGTGTCCTCTCCTCTCCTATGAGGCAGGATGCCACGCCTCCTCCCATAGCATCACCCCACAGTACAAATCCTGGAGGAGGGAAAGGTATGGCAAAGGCCCCAGTCCAGCAGCAAAGGCCCTTAGTCCAACAGCAGCTGTCACTCCAGGGCCAGCAAGAGGCAGGCTGCCCTCTTCCAGTCGTCAACATCCAGTCTATCTCATGTCTATGTGCTGCTGAGTGGGGCAGTCTTTCACGTATCTGAAAATGTTTACTTTAATTATTATGCAGCAAACCATCCAACCATGTAAATTTTGAACAAAATCTGACAAATTGTGGTGGAGGTACAAAATTACTGTGTTAGTTCCCCTTGGTCGTAGAATAAGCATCATCAATGAGATAATTAATTATTTATTTTGGTGTCCCATTAGCACCAATCCAAAAGATGGCCACCTTCCACAAGGCAAAATCGGGGCTCTACTCTTCACCCTCAAATAACACAGTATCATTTTGGCACAGGTGCATTTTCAGTGTACTATCATGAATTTTGCAATAGTGCATCAGTTCACCTGCATCAATTCAGTCCTTAATGTGCATTCATTCAACTAGCCCTTTTTGAGTGATAGTATTATTAACCCAGAACCATCACAAAGTATACTGTAGCCTTACTTTTCACTGCCGTAGTCGCGCATATCAACACAACACTACCCTCATATTCAGCTCCAAAGTGTCGATTTGACTAATGCGCCTACCTCTTCACCCTTATCGCCGGCAAAGTGTATGCTAAGTCTCCCTCCATACCCTCTGGGTCTATCTATTTGGCGCACTCCATATGGAAGCCATAAGTGTGAACATCATTTTGTTTTTCCTCCCTGCAAATCCGTGGAAGTAACTTAGTTGTAAATTAAATGTACTCAGCCGACCACGGTGGGGGCGGTGCCACCATTAAAATGCTAATACATGTATTACTGGTAAGTGTATTCCAGAAACAGCAAAAGAAAAAACCAGAAACACACAGAGAGCGAAAGAAATTGATTTTTGCAGGTCTTGTACACTATTGTCTCTGAATCAGTGATTCAAAAGACTATATCAATACCATTAAAATAAAAGAAATCAAGTCAAAAATGTAGGTCAGAGTCCCCTTGATTTTACCTGGAACCCCCCTTGACTTTAGGGCTGACTGCGCCCCTGTCTTTATTTCCCAAAAAATTAGCTTCAATAATAACAAAATTATCAAAAATTTTGTAAAGAAGAGCCGGCCTAGGGTGGTTGGTTTTGCCTAGAAATCCCAGGTGCTTTAGACATAAAACAAAAGACAAGTTAAGCAAGGTTGACGCTGGTCATTACTTGGATGGGTGACTTACACTTAAAAGAAACAAAAAGTTAAGCAAGGTTTACCCTGGTCGGTACTTGGATGGGTGATCGCCTTGGGTTCGAATCCCGGAAAGACCCTGACGTTTTCTATTGTCTATGAGTGAATAAAACAAACACTCCATACCAGGGGTCTCTGAAGTATATGGTTGTGTACATCATACTCCTTTCTCACTACAGACTCCCGTGTAAGGTTATTACATCTGCAATCCAATGCGACTGAGGAGTGTGGTGTGTACCTGTGACATTGCATCAGCCCTTATACTTGAGGTTTACCTTAGGACTTGGAGCATTGTTCTCAAACCAGCGAGCCATGGCCCTGTGGCTACCGCACTGCGGATATGTACTAGATGAGCAAGCTTGTTTGAACCCCCCTTTAAATTCAGCTAGGCTTGCCTAGCACATAAGAGTCAAATCCCACAGGGCCAACATGACACTCTTTTTTTCATTTTCATTTCAAAATTAAAATTGGGGGTAGGGCTGTATTTCACATCATAGAATTTGATCTAAAGGGTAATCTTGTAATAAATTCAAGGCCTTCTGAAATGGTGCCTAGATCACTTGGAATTATCTATCATCATAAATATTCTGTGGGCCGCACCCCAGACCCCCTGCATTTTTTTATTTGCCTGTGGCATCCTCACCCCCCCCCCCCCCACACACACACAATTGCATAATGAAAGTGTGTCATTTTCACATCGCGGCAAGGCCTCAAAACGTTACCCGGTAGAACAAAGGCCCCCCCTTGTGGCTGATTTAGGTACTTAATGAAACTGAGATGCGATCGAGACTGGTTCTGTGTAAAAGAAGTTATACCTTGGTAAAAACCAGCATTCTTGTGTTTGTCTCATTTCTATATTTCAGACAACGTAGGCTTAAACACGCATGCAGACACCTGACATTAAATTGAGTTGGTTATTAATTCTATGATCTAACTTTAATGTTACACTTTCAGCTCAGGTACAAAGTATTATGTATTTTATCATAGTCACCAGTTCCACATTGATGTCATTGTTCTGGTATTTAACAATATGGCCTTCATCAATTCACATTTAGAAACACAGAAGACTACACAGCTTCTTGTATGTCAGAATTTATTTACTTTCTGGACAATATTGTAGACTGTCCACATTTTAGCACTGCAATACATGCAGACTTACATATTTTACCATATAAACATATATATATGATAGGCCCGTAAACTTGGCTTCTGACATGCTGGGCCTGTAGGTGGCCAGGGCATGATACAGATAACTAGCTACTTTGATAATCCTTAACAAAAAGTCCAATGTATTTCAGATGTCATCCTGGTAAATGATAACGGGCCTTGTGTCCACCACACCCATGAGTCTACGTCAGATATAAAATCCAGTTTTTTGGATGGGAATAGTTGTTGGACCATGTGGCTCCTGTGGTCTAGCAGGCAAACGGTAGCTCTACAAAGTCTGTGCCTGAAAAACTTGTTCAGGCGGACGCGCTCCCTACGAGGAACGTTGACTTTTTGGGGCATTTCCAAAGTCAAAGGGTTCGTCGCTCCCATTCAGATGGACGTTAAGTGGCCCCGACCAGGCAATGGTCAGGGTCCTGGAAAGGAGCCCTGGTCTTGGTAGCATCATTCTTGGGCACGCAGCACTTTTGATGGCATCCATTTCCATGGGAATGGGAGCTAGTGGAAAACTGAGCGTTTCCCATCGGCAGTGGATCCTCAGACAGCACTGCACTGGGGCCCTCAGTCGTTCACTGCGTGCCAATGAGCGGACGCCTGCAGCTAATTTCGAGCAGATTCCAAATAAATGCCACCCCAGCCATAACATTAAGACCAGAAGCAACAAATGATGGTCGGACTGGTTGGTGGAAGGGAGATGGATAGGTCTTCTCACTGACGGCTCCTCCCAAAGAGTACGCAGACTTGCATTTAGCAGTCCCTCTATGTCCATCTTCTGAATGTTGTGAAGCACGTCTTGCACAGGTACATATTTATATCCCCCTCCCCAATGCACTGTTTCTCCCACTAGAACTAAGAAGGCTAGAACTAAGAAGGGTTTCTTCTAGATTTGGGCTTTACAGGCACATACACAGGGTAGCGAGGGCACTAGGCCGCAATTTTCTTCAAACAGCCATAAGTTCACGCAGGTTCCTCTGAAACAACTTCAATCGCGTTTCACACAGCAGCAAGTGTCCACGTGAAGTCCACTAATTGGACCATCAATGACGGCATCAAAAACAGCGGTTAGGGTGGTCCTCAAACTGGAGTACACCAGTGACGAGGACCGTGGCATAGATCATCTGGATCCCACTGATAGATCGACGGATTGCTACCACCGTCTGGTTAAACCCCTGGTGTGGGAGAGCCAGTAGCTGAGGGACTCCAAAGCCACTTTGGACAGGCTCTTACTTCAACGAACGCCAGCTGGGTGTTCTTTTGACTGTCGTCCGCTCCCCGACGTTCGACCCTTCACCTAAGTTCCAAACGCCTCCTTGCGGGGCCCCAGACTGGGTGGTGAAGCCTGAACATTGGTCTGGGGGCGGCGACTAAAGCCCCGGCCCAGAGACTCACCACCTCTACTGTACAACACCGTAAGATCCCACTATCCAGTTGTTATTATGTTATTTTCTTATATAAACTATTATCAAAAATATCGTAGTATAGGATAACACCAACTGAATATAGTTTGATTATATGCTCTTTTAGATTGCCGCCTACACTCTAAATAGGAGTGTTTAAAGTTCTTAAATATTATATCATAATTAAAGTACTGAAAGTTTAGGGTTAGGGTATGTATCGCTGTACAAAGGTAGTTAGTAAAATGCCTTGTGCATGTAATTAATAGTGTATAAATAAAGTAAAGAAATAGTCACCAGATGGTAGAAGACATTATAAATGGTATTCAAAAATATACAAATTAATGTGCTAAGGTAATGTAAATAATTATGGTAGGCATTTCTGGTAGGCGTAATAAACCAGTCTGGCTATGACAGACAGGCTAAGGCTACCAGTAAGCAGCACTACTCGGGAAAAAAATCAATAAGTAAAATAATACATAAGGGCAATGACCAGCGGTTAAGGGCAAAGCAAGTCGATACACGTTTGGATAAAAACTGAGTCTTAGGGATTCGGGGGATTTGGATAGCTATATACATGACATCTGGTGACTAGAAGAGGAACTGTACTGTTTGCATAGTCGTACGGAGTCGGGCGGACTTTCTTAAAGAAGCTTGCCTCCGGCGACGTCTGTTTGTGCAAATAGGATTAAGGCATCTGTAGCTACACTGGCAATTGTGAAAGCAACTTGGCTAGCGAGGATAAAAGAGGAATAAGTAATGGCCATTCGGAGAGTGAAGTGACAGCAGTTCCCCATTTAACGAGTTGACACCCTAAAACAAACACTAGCATTCATCGCGTTGTTAGTTCAAAACCATTATCGAGCTTCTTGATAGTTCTTAAAGAAATTCTAAAGGAATATAACCAAAACTAGTACTGCAATTCTGATTAACGCCAAAAATTTGATAAATCAAAACCTTTCAAACTGCTAAACAACAGACAGATTTTAATTCTGAATACATGTACCTTGTGCGACCACTTACATCTGAAACAAACAAACATTTAGTCATCAAGTTATGCTGTGTAAATACTGAGATAGAATCTGAGTAGCAAATAGAATACAGGTTCAAGTTAACGTTCTAGTTCATAGTGATTTCAGTTCCAATAAAAGATCTACTATATAGTACTACTAATATAATTTTAAAATAATACAATTTTATGCCTGGTATTGACAGAGACACATATTTTCAAACAGGCAATGCCACCCCTCCCCCCTTCCCCCATCAAAGTTTAGGGAGCTCATCCTACAACACCATACTGGGGCTGGCCAGTCACCCCGGGGAGTGGGGGAGGGGCTAGGGGGGGCTGTGACGATATGGCTAGGGCTAGGTCAGCCGGTCCCTTCAGCGGACGGTATCACATATTACATAATGGGACAGCACTGCCCCATATATAACGGACCTCACTTATGAAACCACTCTCAAAGTCGCACAGCCTCTCCCCCCCAACCTGTGAAATAACTTCAGAAATCCCCCTCAAAAGTCACACAACCTCTCACCCCCAACCTGTGAAGTAACATCCCATGTTAAATATTTTACTTTTGAAAGGAGATGGTTTTCCACTTAAATGGTTTGACCATTATGCCACATCCTAATGTAAAAATGTTTAGGTTGTTTTTAGAGGAGATATGACCCAAATTTATGCTGCCCATAATACAGTGAAAACAGAAAAATGTCAAAAATATACGTTAATATTTTTGGAATGTGCAAATGTAACATAGTCAATCACTGTCCCCGTGGGGGTCCGGGTAAGAATAGGCCCTCAGTAGCCCCTGCTGATCGTAAGAGGCGACGATAGGGGGGACCCTGCACTGACCAAGTGGTTTTTGGGTTCAATTCCCAGTCAGTGCTTGGTTCACTAAGGGATGAGGTACAGCAAAATTGATCGCTGGGTTTTGATCCCCTGTTGTTTGCCTGCCCTGTCACCTTCATCTCATAGATTCGATCACCAAAGACAGAATTCGTCCCAACTGGTTTTCGCCGAGAAAATGACCCTGGCTGTCAGTACAGCTTAAAACACCAACACTCACTCACTCACTAGTCAATCACTGTATGCAAAAGGATAGCATATACTTGTAATAAACAAAAATTGCCTATAACTATAATTTCCATTTATTTAGCTTACACTGTTAACTTTACACGTGTTATCCTAAAAATTAGGGGCAACACTGCTATACACAAAGAACACTTTGAAATAGACAATTATATATCATAATTACTTGTCTTATATTAATTTCTAAAAAGTGTCCTAGTTTTGAAAAAAGACTTAATCACAGATGATTTGCACACTTATACCTCCATAATTATAAATCAATAAACTAAATAAGACCAGAAATGGAAATTTGGGCTATAGTGAAACTGGCAAGATTGATTACTAAGGACATTATACGATGCAGCAGTTTGCTAGTCCAAATTCAATTCCTCAGTCTCCTCATACTCATCACTAGAATCGAGCTCCATGTGCCAGAGTTTCCCCAGAAGAACAGGTTCTCCTATGCCTATACTGATGGTGACCAAGTGGTATTGTATAATGTCCTTAGTCATCAATCGTGTCAACATCATATCTTTCAGCATATTAACCTTTAAATTAGTGTTCAGTGTTTTGTTTGTCTATTGGTGTAGCAGTCAACCATTAGGATCTGGGCATTAATAGTGTAGCGTGCTCCTAGAAATATATTTTCTGCCTTAGTAAGATAAATCGGTCCGTTTGAAACACAAAATCGCTGAAATGCCCTGGGAACATGCCAAGGTTAATCCAGACATTGCGTTTGCCCGAGACTAGCAGGTACACATGAGAATGAGAAGCCATAAAGAGTCCAAATAATATGCCCATAATGATGCCTATAGAGATGATGATAAGAAGAGCATTATGATTGGAGAAGTACCACAGTTGGGAATTCTCCAGTACCTTCTCTTTTTTTACTCCAGGGGTGGCTCTAGCATCAGTTTTGGTTCGGTTGAGCACAGCTTCAAGGATATTATGAAAGGTCAGGCCGGTCATTGAATGGTGTTTTGGTGGAGGGTGGCCAGTCAGGGTGGCAGTGAGGTTGACCATCTGGGTCATGGTTATTCTGGTGTGGTTAACAGTCAGTTTCACGCACAGTCCTCCCAGCTGCAGGCTGCTTTGCTTGGTCCTGAGTCAACCAGCTGCAGCCCGGCTCAATTTCACGCAAGATACTAGGATGAAGTACGTCGCAGCTTAAAGTGAAAAAGATTGCACACTAAAGGTGGTAATCTGAAGATTAAACAAATGCCTTTCTTCCAAAATAAGATTCACTTAAAAAAGAAAGAGATTTGAAAATGATACAAGTAGGAAATAAGTCTGGACCATAGGGGGAAAGGAGTTCCAAAATATTATTCAGAACCGGGTTCTGAATGATGACAACCAAACAATCGTATTTCCAAATTTGTTTTATGTATCCTATTAAGAATAAATGGAAATTGGACTTGATTAAGCACTTGAAGAGTGTGGAACGCATGTTCAATAAAAGTAATAAATGCTCACCAATTTGCACATTCATGATGGCTGTTGCTCATTCTGTGCCACCAAAATGTCTATCTGAATCAGATTTTCAGGGTGGACGTTTAACTTAAGTGTTAGTGAAGTAAAACAAATTGTGAGGAGTCTTTTATTACAAAGTTCAGAGCAGGTGACATCCGCTCACTAGTCAAGGCTGTCGCTGTGTTTCAGATCCATGAGAAACTACAGCCAACTCTCAAATACTTCCCGCCCCGAAAAAGCATGACATCCCGGGGATTTCGCGGCTGTAATTTCTAGGTAATCCTCTGGCAGTTCGCGGCAGTTCGCAGCTTTCGCCAGGTGGTATTGGTGTAGCTTCCCCGGGGGCAGTAACACGCACCAATTGGCCATCGGTGTGTACCGTATAAAAAGTGGGTGTGGGCATAGGCTCAGGCCTATGTGCTAGAAGATAAATGAACTTCCGAAGAAAATGTTGGTGCACTACACGTAAAGCTGCGTTTTTCATAAGTACATACAGGAAGAAGCATGATATGCCCCATGATGAGTACCAGATCAGCATAAAACTACAAGCAAATGCGCTGCCTTTCAAACCTTCATAACTTGTGCCCGATCCAATGTTTTCGGATAAATTTTAGTCATCTGCTTGGAGATTATTAACGCCAACCATATTAATTTCGCGTCTATTCACTTGTGTCCCTTAACGACTTGATTCATGCAAAAGAAAAACATCATTAAATCTGTGCATTATAACCAACTACTCTTTTTTAGAAATATGTCCCTCAATAGTGCACTGCAACCAGACTGTACATTAAGTCTTGTCTCTTCCAGCACCAATTCTTTCTGTGGCTGGTAACCATGCTGTGGTTGGTAACCATGCTGTGGCTGGTAATAATGATGCGGCTGGTAACCAGGCTGCGGCCAGGAACCATGCTGTGCCTGGTAACCGTGCCGTGGTTGGTAACCATGCTGTGGCTGGTAACCATGCTGTAGCTGGTAACCATGCTGTGGCAGGAACCATGCTGCGGCTGGTAACCAGGCTGCGGCCAGGAATTATGCTGTGGCTGGTAACCAGGCTGCAGCTTGGAACCATGCTGTGGCTGGTAACCATGCTGTGGCTGGTTACCATGCTGTGGCTGGTAACCATGCTGCGGCAAGGAACCATGCTGTGGCTGGTAACCATGCTGTTCATGAAGCAGTAAGTGAGGGTCTAAGGGCGGCGGTTCCTGAGAGTGCAGTTGGTCAAGCGGTTCCTGAGCGGCCGGTTGCTGAGGTCGTTCATGGCAATGTGACTGTCAACGTTAACCTTGATAGGGCAGCAGCTGAGCAGCAGAGTGGGCAAGTGGTAGGTGGGGTGGAGGGTGGCTTTCAATCCACCATTGAGAGCCAGCCCTCGTTGGAAGCGTCAGGTGACCATTTATCTGAAAGTGAAATGTAATTTTCCACATCTTTCTCTAGAAAATAATTCCCTATTGTTATTCAAGGAAATTTTGGATAAAAATTTACATCATGAATGCATTAGAATTGTTGATATTAATAAATCTAAAGTGATGACCAACATGGTGTCCATCCCAATTTTCTAGGTGACGTCATATGCATAAGGTCTATGGAAAAAAACACCGGATCTATGTATTTGAGGATGCTTAGGAGAAAAACATACAATTCAAAAAACTGATTCTAATAAGAATACATGTGTAGATATTAAAAAAGTACACCTCTTCGTGGTGAAGCAGGTTTCTAGAAATTAGAAAGTTAAAGGTGAAGGTCATTTCACGGGATGCTCACATTTGAAGCGGGGATGTTTAGATAAGAAGAAAGTACACATTTTTACGTAAGGAAAACATGGGCCCGGGTCCCCTTCACAAATCAAAACTACTTACTAAAAATACTAAAAAATGACACTAAAAAGCCAAAAAAGATAAAAATTGGGGGGGGGGGGCTATTAGCCAAAAGAAATGGGTGTGTTCAAGTAACCATACCTACCCTATTTTTTGCCCCTACCCTAACTAGGTCTCTTTGGTAAGTAAAAAAAAAAAGCACAAAAAAAGAGATTTCAACCTACCTACCCTATTTTTGTCAACATAATACCTGAACACCACTATTTTTTCTTTGGCCTAGCCTAAATCATTGTAAATCTTTTAGTTTATGATAAATTAAATCAAATTTTATTAAAATTCTTAAGAATTTGAAAAAAGGAAAAGTACTAACCACAGTTATGGCTACAGCGAATACCCACCCACCCGCCCACCCCCCACCCCCAACTAATCATTAATCCAACAATGGTGGACATCACTTAAAAAATCCTGAAAAATCTAGGGACCAGTCGGGCCCCTACCTTTCCAAATCACATACTTGCAACTGTTGTTTTCCATGATTTTCTAGGGCCAGTCTGGCCACTAGCCCAGAAAACCTAGGGGCCCGACCTATTTTTTAGGGGCCTCGGACCCCTGGGCCCCTGGTTATGCCCCCCCCCCCCACCATGACACCCCCCCCCATTTCCGTCCCCCTTCCCCCGCTCCTGCGTCACGCGTCACAGATGCTCTGACAGCGAGTTATTGTCAGGGCGAGCATGACCTACTTACGCCGGCCGCCATGTTCGATCAATCTTAATCTGGCTGAACAGTTAAAAGACAGACTAAGCTTATGGTGGTATGGGCAGAGGGCATTGTAAATAGTCAATTGAATAGGGCGTTAAGGTTCACACGCTGGTTGGCCGCGAAACATACACTGACTTGGAACAGGAGGACTGTCCAACAGGTGACTGTCAGGTGGGATGCCATGAGGGTGTTTGACTCCCACCATGGGACGGCCCGGAGGGTTCCATCAATCTTAATATGGCTGAACAAGAAACAGGCTAAGCTTACGGTGGTATGGGCAGAGGGCAGTGTAAATTATTATACCAAGTGAATACTGAGTTAAGGATCAAACGTTTGGCGGCGAAACAGAAGAAATTCCTATTATTCGTCCACCTGGAACAGGAGTTGAGAATGACATGACGTTGTCCTCCGGGCACGCTACCCAGAATGGCAGCTCAGAAACACTTGTCGAATTTCCGCTGGCTAACCATTGCATTATGAAGGCCTAAGTGGTGCTTGTATGCTAGCTGCTATTTGCTATGAAATAGGATAGGGGAGCTTACGGTTCGGCCATGCTGGCTTCTTGGCAAATTCAGCATATTCAATTCTGAAGGTGGTATGGTCTGGTGTGGCTAGGAATTTTGGCGTCAAGTGACGTAGGACTGGGCTACATCTATTTTTATATAGGTACGGGGTAGAATGGGGGTGGTAGGTGGGGTGTCAGAGGATAGGGTGCTCCGGGAAAGAGATAGGCTATCACATTGATCACATGAAATGTTCAGACACAAATTTTAATAAGTGGGTCAGAAAGAATGAATAATTAACGGAGAATAAATACCCTCTTAATCAACCCTTCCCTTTGCAAAGTGGAGACGGTTTGTGATATCATTATTATCATTAAGATAATGTTGAAAAAATGGTTCAAAGACCTAAGACGGCCCTGAGATAAGCTAAAACAAGTATATATAAATAACGATCGCTTTTATCCCCAAGCCCACCCTCCCCCACCCAGCCCTTGTCAGCCCATAGACGATTAACCCCGGCGAAAAAAGAAATGACAACTTGCTTGTGTGATAGTATGCCACTTTGATGACCTTAACGATTTTGAGTATCCAATGTCCAGTCAATGTCCAGTCATGAATGTTTGATTCATGTGGAGTTTTTGGTTAAGCCTGATGATGGAGGACACAACCAGGGTTGATGCATTTTATTGTTAGGTCCATTCTTGACATAGATAGAGGTTTCTCTCTTGCAGAGCTTGAAGTGCATGGCCGCAGGTAACACATGCAAGCACTGAATGAATGGACAGAAACAAGAAAACCCAAATGCACCCTAACAATTTATTAATAGACAAAGTTGGATAGTAGGACTGTGAGTTGCACCTAAAATCTATTGCTCGCACAGTGGTGTTAAGATTGTATTATTTATATAAAAATATTCTTTTCATAGGAATGCTGACAGTAATCTCATGGGGCTGTCCGCTGCCCTTAACCCCTGGTTTGGCACCATGTGGAGTTCCGACATTTTGACTTATGAGGCTAGGGTAATTAGGGTGATGAGAAGTAAAGTAGACAATTCTACTACAAGATAACGTGTGCACTGCTAGAACAGATTATAAATTTCCAACTTTATTAACCACATAATTTTAATGGTCATTCACAAGATGTAAATTTAAATGAACAGGCGAGGCTTAATATTTTTGGAACCGATTACAAAATCACTTTCTGAATACGGATTTGACACCGTGGCACATTGATAGTGACTCGGTGCAATAGAGAAGCGGTCCGATTGTTGAAATAACTACATTATTTGTCTCTTGTCGTAATAACTTGTTTTTTTATTCATAGTTTGAGGCCATCCTGAGCTGTCGGAACACACTTCAAAGAGCAGCTCAACAACATAGTGTTGGGACCTGCGTTGGTTGAAAGGGTGGGGACTACCTTGTGCCGGAGTGTCCTCCGGCTGGGCAAATGGGTGCGATGGTTTAAGAGTCCACCCATGCTTGACATGGTTCTACTTTTGCCACCGACAGCCTGTCGAGCATATCACAGACACTTCAGATAAGAATAGAACAAGTACCATTAGAATAGCATCTGCCATGTCTGCCGATCGGCAAACCAGTGAGTCTCTTCGTTGCTTTGGGAAAATACCTTTAGTTTTCCCACATTTTAGGGACAGACATCGGTTGAGGGCGGGCTTACGCAGTGTTTCTTAACAATGGTATCTGGGTCATACCTGTTCGGAACAGCTGATTGGTGTTTAGAGACGGACACTTGTACATGCTTTGGAAACTTTGGTGTTTTTTTCCAAGCACCCTTGTAGTGACCCCAAGAACATCAGAGAGCCCGTCCAACCCTGAAGAACGAAAAGAGCTGCAAATGGATGGGCACATGGATGAACAACAAGAGACAAAGGGTGGAAAACCCAGGTGCACACCAACCACAAGCAATGGAGAAGTGGATATTGAGTCCAACCAACCCAACTGGACCACATGGTCACCTCTGTGGCATCTGCGGTGAGAAGCAAATTGTTAATACTGGTCAGTGACATTACACCAACATGCCTCCACTCAGGGCTATTGAAGGTCGCAGCCTGCTGCAGCCTGGTAGGAAAGGGGTTTGGACACTATCTTAATGACCCTAAATGACCTCATTAACTAATTAATCAATTAGCGTAATGAGGTGATTAAGGTATGTAATATAAACAAACATAAAAGAAAAGCATCATTCTATCTTTTTCCTAAATAAAATACTGATAGAATTCCATGTCTGGCACCCCTAATGAGAATGCAATGGGTTTTAGAATACTGCTGCTAGTCATGGCACATAGGGCTTATAACTAACAATCTGCCGCAGCCTGCCACAGCCTGCCACAGCCTGCCACAGCCTGCCACAGCATCTCAAATTCACAGCCCTGAATTTTGATGTCACCCCTTACATAATCTGATATAACTCTATATAATGAGTGGGGTGTAGCCTGGCCGCACAGTCTCAATTCAGACTACCACAGATGGCTGATTATGAGTAGTTCAGGCACCAACAGGTTAATTTTGTCAAATTTTGTAGACAAAACCACAAAATAACCTATAGAAAATTCACAAATATTTGCAGTATATGTGACAGTTTCTGGGATTTCCAGCCTTATAAAAAAGCCTATTCATGACTCTACAGCCTTTATTTAACTTAGAAATCATGAAAATAAGAAAAATAAGCTAAATCCATGCTATAAATGAAATTTTTCAAAGTTTTCATTTCTGGTGAAAAAAAATGGATTTTTTGCATTTTGTTGCCATGGTAACCGAATGTTGATAGAACGTCCAAAACCGCCGATACTACAGCTATGCAAATGTTGGTTTCCGTGGTAACCATGGAACAAAACTAAATTTTCAAAATTTGAAATTCTGAATCAAGGGACTGCTTGGCCATATTCAGCAGAAAACAGATTCTGAATATCTTTAATAGAAAGGAAATGGCAGTATATTTCCTGAAATCATATTTGGGATTTCAATTTTTGGCCTAGATTATATATAAGTTATATCCTTATGATTACCAAAGACTGGTCTATTTTAGCATATCTAGCATATTCGACCTTTGTGTCTTCAAATTAACATAACTTTTTTTCTAATAAGAATATTCACCTAATTTTTTCAGTATTAGATTCCCCAAGACACCATCTTAATTTAATATTCCAGGCCATAAGGCTGCTTTTCGCAGAGGATGTCACATATATTTATGAATTTTCAAACCAACTTAAAAGATGATAGACATAATACAGATACCAAATGAAAAATAGTTTTCATTCCATTAAACCACAAATCATGTCAACTTATTGAAGGTTCCTACACTTTAGCATTGTGGTTTTTAGACATATTTCCCAGCATGCACTCTGATCGAGGTAACCTGCAGGTAAATCTCAAGAAATTGGCAATCCGTGTTAGGGAGAACTGTAATGTGAGTCTAACGGTTTTGAAATAGTCGCACATGCAAACTTGGTGCATAGAGTTGGATGGGATGAAATCGGCAGATACTGGGCGGGTAGGATTGAACGAATAAAATGGATATTTTTGGTGAAATATTAAGATGGGTGTAAATTGTTTTAACTTTGACCAATTGTATATAGAGATCTAGAGTTCATGAAGTTCTCTTTTTTTGCAAGGCGGACGACGACCAGGAACACCAGGACGGCCCCTCAGAATGGATTTGTGTCTACTGTTTGGAGGCTAAATGGAATAGCAGAAGATTTCGAAACATCAATTTTATCTATCTCCTTAACCAAATCCTCCATCAATATTGGTTTTAAGTTAAATATTTGTGGGATAATTTTTTCTACACAATTTTTTCATATCACATTATAAAATGATTTTTTATAGTCATTCTACTGTGTAGAAAAAATTATCCCACTAATAACCTACATTGGAGTCTCACTACATATGACAACAATGAACACAAGGCCATCCTCTTACAAAATAAAAGGATAAAATCAAAAAATAAGCAGAACAACCACCAGTTGGTTCTCAGGATCAACACCAGGTGGCAGCACTCACAGAGAAAGACTCTCTGAAAGCCCATAGGGCTGAGTACAGTAAATCATATCAAAATGACTTTCCAAGTTCAGCTGATGAGCCCTAACCGGCGAAACCACAATGTCAATCACTGTCACATAAGGGGAATTATACTTTTATTATTTTTCTAAATATTCTTCTACTCCCTCTGACTACTTTAACACTACATATATCACAAACAACAGAGTGGATAAAAACTCTGTGGTGTAACCCCTAACCACAGTAGCCAATGAGAGAAGAGCTCTCATTCAGTGTATGGCCACTGACCAATGAAATGACAGTTTAGTTCTGGAATGCCAAAATTATGGGATGGAATCTCCCACTTGGCGCCCAATTTGATTAGCCTTTGTTCATTGTGGTCCTGACAAGGGAAGAACACGCCACGTCCCCCCGCGATTATACTACTACCTATACTCCCAACTTAGCCAGTAGCACACCTCCAAACGCCGTTCCTCCGTGAGTAGGCATGGCGCTTGCTGCGGCTCCTCCGCCACCGCCTCCGCCCGGCGGAAACTTCAGCTTTGGGCACGGCCCTCCGGCCGCTGCGCCAAATTTGAACCCGGACGAGGAGGTAAGTTCCTTTGAACCACGTCCGCTTTCACCTAAAAATAAGTACAGACAAGCCACGCTGTCTGAACTATTTCTAAACACGGTGTTAAACAGCCCTCAGGCTAAACAGCAGGTTAACACAGCCTCAACACCAAAAAAACGGTCACGCTCCTTTGAGCATGCCGCTGTCAATAACAGTGACACTACACTGAATGACACACTCGATAACCTAGTTGCTCTCTCGAGCCCGGTGAACCCGAGTAAGAAACAAAAACATGACATACCAATAGATTCCCAAGAATACTTTGAAATCTCACTCGCAGAGAATCTGAAACTACTAGAAAATTCCAGTAGTCCAAAAATAACTTCCAACAGTGTTGACATGCAATTAAACTGTGACTATTCTTTACAGGAAGAGAACGAGCTGCCTGCGGTCGCCAAAGTTATATGGCGACAAGGCCGCTCTGCCTCTATAGACGCTCAGAAGATGCGAGAAAAGCAGCAGTGGTTCGCGGAAGCGATCGCCAGATCGCTTCCGGAACCTTGGGCGGCCACGTTGGAAAAAATGCCGCCCTTCGCATCTAGACGGGAGTTATGGGATGAAATCCTAGGACACCGCCGACTCTGTGCCATGAATATCATGCGCTCGGCCGAGCGGTTCCTCGACGCCGAAGCGACCCGCCTGAGTGCTGTCGCCGCCGGACACTTAACCACTGTCGAGCGTTTAGTCATGCAGGAGTACCAGGCGGACCAGGAGAAGGGGACCGCCATCCTCAACCAAGCCAGGCAGGTGGTACGTGCCACCGCTGAACGGGAGCGGGCCAAAGAACACCGCGCACTCGAGGAGCGCAGCCAGACGATCAGCATGCGCCGCCCCTCAGATATGGACATAGCAGATCCTGTCTCATGCCTGCTCCGCCCTACTAGCCAATCCACCTCTGACCGTCCTTTTCGTGGACGCGGCCAGAGGGGGAACCGCAACATCCGAGGGCGTCGCCCAGGACGCCGCGGACGGGGCACACGCATGTGAACGGTAAGACACCATACCACATTGACCAGAACTGTACGAACTCAGAACCCCATGCCTATGCCCCACGACTTGAGAATGAACTTGCAAACAAACATGACCCTGACCTTGAAAACTATTCCGTCCATGACCTGTTGAGTAATAAAAATTGTACTGTTCCAAACACGTGTCATGAGTCAACTGTCAATGTAGAGATGAAAACCAAACATAGTATCGAAGAAATCGAACTATACGGACAGAAAGTAATAAATCTGTCCACGCGGAAACTTAACGAAAGCGAGAAGAGCTTATTATGCAAAGGTCTGAAATTCTGTCCAACCCAAACCACTACTGACCCAGGTGAAATCAAAAAAGAACTAGAAGATTTTCACAACAAACTACGCACTAAACAATTCTTCGAAAAATCAGATGTATCTAGTAACACTAAACAAAAGGTTAAGTCAGATGCATTATCAAAAATCAGCCCGTATGGAAACACAACAGCTTTCCTCAAACTCAAACAAAAATCAAATTGGAAGCCACCGTCTGGTTCTCCAAATTTAGAAACCTTCGCTAGCCTTAATGACCTTGATTTGGGTAAATCTTATTTCCCTAAAAATAAGAAACAAAACATCACCATTCCTGAACGTAAGGCCATTAAATCCTTGAGCAAAGACAAAGAAATAACCATAAAACCAGCTGATAAAGGGGGTGCGATAGTAGTAATGGACACCAAAGACTATGTGACCGAAGCAAACAGACAACTCAATGTAGAAACCACCTACAAGAAACTAGAAAGTGATCCGACTGAAATGTATAAAAACGAGGTAGATAAGAAACTGGAAAAAATGGTCGAAGATGGAGACATTACTGAATCAGTTAAGAAAATTCTCCAAATTAACAAACCAAAAACTCCTAATATCTATTTCCTACCGAAAATACACAAACAAACTCTGCCACCACCAGGCAGACCGATAGTTTCAGCAAATAGTTGTCCAACTGAAAAAATATCCACATTTGTAGACCACTTTCTAAACCCTTTGGTGAAGGAAAGCAAATCGTACATCAAAGACACCACCGATTTCATAACCAAAATTGAAAATCTAGGTGAACTAAAGGGTAACTCAATCATAGGTACCCTAGATGTAACTTCTCTCTACACGAACATTCCATATGAAGAGGGTTTACGGTGTATAAAAGAAATCTTACACACCGAAAGAAATAATATGGAAAAACCCAGTAATGACTCATTAATTGACCTTCTCGAAATGGTATTGACAAAAAACAATTTCCAATTCAATGGGAAACAGTATCTACAGATAGGTGGTACAGCAATGGGGACAAGAGTAGCCCCTACATACGCCAATCTATTCATGAGAAATTTAGAAACAGAATTGTGGGAAAATTCAGTGAAAAAACCGAGAGTATGGTACAGATATATAGATGACATCTTCTTCATCTGGGAACATGGGGAGGATGCTCTGAACGAATGGCTCAAATATCTAAATGAGCACCACAACTCGATCAAATTCACTGCAGAAACCTCTAGCAAGGAAATAAGTTTCTTAGACACCAAAGTAAAAATAGACGACACGGGCAAATTATACATGGATTTATTTGTGAAACCAACAGACACAAATAGCTACCTTAAATATGATTCGGCGCATCCGCCGAATTGTAAGGATAGTCTTCCTTATAGTCAATTTTTGCGAATAAAACGAATTTGCACTAAAACATCGGACTATGAAAAACATGTAGCACAAAAGATAACGGAATTTACGAACAAAGGTTATCCCAAAGTAAAGTTAATGCAAGCGAAAGAAAAGGTAGACCAAAAAACCAGGTCTGAAACCCTAGAAACCAAAACAAAAGAGAAAAAGACAGAGAATGAAAGGATATTCCTGACTACCACATACAGGGAGGGATACCAATATGGCCCAAAAATAGTACGCAAAAACTGGGACATACTAGCACGCTCATGTACAACCAAAAAAATACATAGGGCAGATCTAATGATGGGTTATCGCAAACCAAGAGACCTAAGAAGTTATCTGGTGAGGGCGAACACGAACTATAACCCAGAACAACTTAATCAAAAGAAGGAGGGTACCTGTGCAAATAACGACAATAAATGCGACAGAAACCATTGCAGATATTGTAAAATACTAGATAAAAATGGCAAATGTGACACGGATAGCAGATCGTTTAAAACCAAAACGAATGTTACCTGCAACAGTTCTAACATCATCTATTGTATAGAATGCACTAGATGTAATAAAAGATATGTAGGACAAACTAAAAGAAAACTAAAAGACAGAATGAGAGAACACTTGTACGGCATCAAAAAACAGAAAGATACAGACATATCTTATCATTTCAACACACACGGACACCAGGGAATACATGATGTAAAAGTATATGTCCTTGACTTCATATATGCACACCCAGAAAGTAAAAGAGCCAAGCAATTGCGGAATCTCATTGAAACCAATTGGATTCACCGCATTGGTACGACCTCCCCAAGAGGTCTAAATATACTGGATAATAGATATGGGTGAGACTCAAAAACGCCACGTCAAAAAATTTTTTCATATCACATTATAAAATGATTTTTTATAGTCATTCTACTGTGTAGAAAAAATTATCCCACTAATAACCTACATTGGAGTCTCACTACATATGACAACAATGAACACAAGGCCATCCTCTTACAAAATAAAAGGATAAAATCAAAAAATAAGCAGAACAACCACCAGTTGGTTCTCAGGATCAACACCAGGTGGCAGCACTCACAGAGAAAGACTCTCTGAAAGCCCATAGGGCTGAGTACAGTAAATCATATCAAAATGACTTTCCAAGTTCAGCTGATGAGCCCTAACCGGCGAAACCACAATGTCAATCACTGTCACATAAGGGGAATTATACTTTTATTATTTTTCTAAATATTCTTCTACTCCCTCTGACTACTTTAACACTAGATATATCACAAACAACAGAGTGGATAAAAACTCTGTGGTGTAACCCCTAACCACAGTAGCCAATGAGAGAAGAGCTCTCATTCAGTGTATGGCCACTGACCAATGAAATGACAGTTTAGTTCTGGAATGCCAAAATTATGGGATGGAATCTCCCACTTGGCGCCCAATTTGATTAGCCTTTGTTCATTGTGGTCCTGACAAGGGAAGAACACGCCACGTCCCCCCGCGATTTAAGTTAAATATTTGTTGCATAGGGGGATTGTGGGCATCCATTCACCGGTCAGATTGCTGGCAAGCCTAGTTCCACTATTCAAAAAGTAATCATTTATGAAGTCAGCAGTTAGATCCTTATCAATTTTGTGACCATTATCAATTAGGTTGATACTAGTATTTTTAGAATCTGTTTTATTAGGAAGAATGGATTTGATATTTTGCCAGAATTTCTTATGATCCTTAGCATTATCATGTAATTTGTTTTTTTATGAAATCCGCTTTAGCCTTGGTGACTGAAGAAATTACTAGATTTCTTGTTTGTCTAGCCATCTTCCAATCCTCCACTGTGTTTGATCTTTTGGCCTTTGCCAGCAAACGATCCTTATGAATTATTTGTTAATTCTTCATTAGAGGTGGAAGGTAGAACTAAATCCATTGATAAAAAGAGGAGAGACATACTATGGAGGCAATCTAACTGGGGCATAGAATTATAATATTATTAAAGCAATGATGGTGAATTAATAAAAATTTAAATTACTTCGTTTCTGGTAGGTCAAAATGTGAAAAAAAATTCCAGAAAATGTTGGCAAATCATGTAATTTTAAGACATACCTACTTGACATGCCGACTTGACATTTTAGAATCTACATGGTATGCCAGTACTGTGGCCGGTGCTACCACACAGACTGCACAGGCGATGAGCCAGGCGGTATACTGAAGTTTGAGGTGATTTGCGAGTGGTGTGCCAATCAGTAGACTTACAATTGAGAGAGAGATTTCTTGAATTTGTGTAAATAAACCGATACCATTATATAACGCAATATGTGGTTTCTGACTTGTGTATGGGGTATACATAAACGGGTATGTTGATTTCTAGTTTTCACTCTGGGGTGCGATGAATTCAACGAGTCTAATCTTAAACAAGTTAAACTTTGAAACGCATGTCAGCAGCCATTCAGAAATGAAACAAAATGGCGAGTTGTTTTAAATAAAATCTTTATTTCCGAATATCACCGTGGACTAAGATGGACTTAGATAATTAAAAAAGAATAGTATATAAAAAAAAATAGTTATTGTTATTTGCAAGAAAAAAACGGAACCATTAACAATTTAAGAATTATTAAAAAAATAAAACAATTTTTTTTAATAGAAAATAGCACCTAAAATTAGTGGCAAAAAAGTTGCCCTCACCAGGGACGAGTCTTTCAGGGAGAGCTCCTATCTCAAGGATGGTCCTCCCTGCCTCCTCTTCCATGAAATTGCACGTCCGATACAGCCGCTTCGGGGGTGGGGCCTGATTCGGAGGATTGCAACTGAATGTAAAAACGAAGGGAAAAGGAAGAATGATGGTTGGAATCTTGTTTAATTGAGGAGACAAGAAGGGACTTTCTAAGCAAGTATATATATGCACATCTGAAATTATGGTCAAAGTGTAAATGATTTGGGGTGAAGGTAGGCCCACCTTGGACTTCTTTTTTTCCCGTCAGCATTGTGATGGTTGCAGTCAGCTCCTTGAAGGGCTTTCTGTACATGTCCCTGGGTTGGAACTTGATCGACATCGTCCAAAGGGGGCTGTACATGTGTTGGACCTTCATCGTCCAAGATCACCACCGGTTCGATCACCACCGGTTCTGCGGAGAAGTCAACAACTTTGGGACAGGTGGTTGCCTGCATATATATATATATATATATATATATATATATTTATATATATACTTATTTAGAGCTGCGTGGAAACTGCATCAGAGCTGGTAAATGTATTAACCCTATCTCAAACCCTACCCACTCCATACGGGGTGCTGTGGTTAGATCAGTAACGATAACAGCCAAATAAATTGATCTGTTAAAGAAAGCTAAGAGAAACAGGTTGATTGATTTAGAAGATACTTACACAACGCGGCTTAATCCTTAGGTAGCGCTTTCCAGTCTTGGTTGGTTGGGATGGGTTCATGCTTGCTCTCGTGGTGAATGATGAATGAGCTACTTGAAACGGTCCTACTGGATGAGGGTCGTTTAAAAGAAGTGCCAAAAATAGAAACAGGCTGTAAATAACTCCTTTGTATCCATTCGAAAGGACTGGGGGGCGGGGGGGGGGAAATTGCACGAGATGAATTAAAGAAAATGCAGGGCAAAGTTGAACTGTTTATTTATTATGTGCTCACACACAAGGAGAGCATTCACTCTTTACGCACAATTGCAGGGTATTACAGATAATTATTAGGTTGGTGAAATTTGGTTGTATAGTTGCACTGCTTGATGGGGATGGGAACAAGTCTTTCATCTTTACGCACATAGGCAGTGTGAATAGAATGTTTGAAAAAGCTCGCAAGTTAGGTTATTGACCACTTGGAGCATAGCTGCCTTGACATGCTGCTATGATTGAGCGTGTGAAGGGTGTTATTAGCTTGATGAACTTGTGTGACCAGGATCTACACAAAAGAGTGCACAATGAACCTAACAAAGTTGCTGGGGAGATATATGCATATATATACCTACTACGTACTATGCTATGAATGACAAAATGATACTGTGTTATTTCAGTGTTAATAGTAAGGTAGATTATACACTGATTAACGCTGCTTGGAGTAAAGCCGTTCAAACACGGCCAAGTTCGGGAAGAGTAAAGCCTCGATTTTGCCCTGTGTTTTTGGATCTTTTTTGTGTGATTCTAAAGTTTCAATAACTAGCATAATTATGTTTTGTACCAGTTAAAAATTATCTTGATTTCTAGTGAGCATCAATATAATATAATAAGTATTTTTCCCAGTCAGCAATCATTCCACTTCCATGAGCAATATTCATAAGCCATTGTTTATCATTTAGTAATTCTAATACTTCAACAGTAAACCATGGTGGTATATTTACTTGGACCTTCATTTCTTTGACAGGACACATACAATCAAGCACTGTGATAAAAATCTCAAGCATAATTGACCAAAGTATTTCCTGATATGGATCAGAAGTCCAGTAAGAGAGCCACCTTCTATTATTCTCTATTGACAAACTACATTGATAGTACCAGAATCTGCTAAATGCATCTTATTACACCTTAGGGTGATACAAGTTTAGTAGTTAAGAGTTTAACACAGGGTGATACAAACCTGGGTGATAACCAGCCTTGTATCACACTGCAGTGTGATACAGAAACTTTTTATTTTTCTAAAATTAATGAAAAAATGAAATCATTAAGAAATAAAAAATCTAACATATGCATTATCTGTACAACGTTCATAGCTACATTTTACTGCTACTATTTGTGGATTTGATGGGCATCAAAAGAGTTGTATGAAAAAACATTAAAAAAATGTGCAGCATCACAGTCACACCATCACTGATTGCTGTGCATCCTTCCTTGGGAGCTCAGATCTAACAGAAAATGTATAATAAATTCATAACCAACCTCAAAGGGAGTACTCGGGCAGTTATCACCCCTCGGGCAGTTATCAGCCCTCGGCGGGCCCTACGGGCCCTGGCCTCGGGCTGATATCGGGGTCCCGGCTCGAGGGGATAACCACCCTCGTACTCCCTTCTCGGTTGGTTATATGTATATATCAGTAAATATCATGTCAATCCAGCTTTTACAAGAATGCGTAATACAAGTCGGTACCCTAATGAGTAGTTTCAAGTTAAATTTTCAAAATTCCTTTAACATTTTCACATCTACTTTAAGCTTAAGCCAAGTCTCAGATAGGCCAATGACATTATATTTGGCGAACTAATGTTTTATTTCATCCAAGTGTTTCATAATTCTTCTAATATTGATATGTACTAATTTAAAATTTTTATCCATCATTTGATGAACCACTATGTAAGAAATGAATACTAGTCATGACTCCCTCACACATGAAAAATGCAATACCATATGATTATATATGAACAATGATCAGAGTGAGTGGCCAATACATCTAGTGGTATGTATGACTACTATGAGATGCCTACATATAATTTTTGGTAGACAGTGGATCAAATAAGCTCCCGACATTTAACAGGTCCATGCTAACACAGATATTCGGAACGACCTGTTATATCAGGATGTCCCATAATGCTTGGTCACAGGTCGTCCTGTGATTTAGGGACTTTTGAATAAAACTAACAATATTAATTAATATAGAGATTTGCTGAATATTCTAACACGGTAAATTTGTCATAAATAAGTATTTCTAGTTACTAAGCTCTTACGATCTAAAATTAAATATGTACATTATTTTTGCAAACCACAAAAGAAGTCCCCCTATGGTCCCTTAATATTGTGGGATAAGGCTGAGGAGGAGGAGGACGGGGCCCAGTTACCAGTCTTGGGGTGTGTGATGGTCCTTTAGTAGGGATAATTATAGATAGTCCTCCCAGACAGGCGTTCAGGCAGGCCTGGAGTGGTTAGTGACAACACTAAAAAGGCGGGGAATATCAATTCGCTTGTGTTATCAGGACAGCTTGTTTAATAGGACGTCGTGCCCAATCAGGTCGTTCCCATTTTCCCACATTAGCCCGAACCTGTTCAATATTGTATTTATAGGACAAAGAAAATTATATATATACATAAATATACAGTTGATTGTTCCTCATTTAATACTATCACAGCGTTCTATAATCTATAAGGTTGATAAGCAACTAGCTAAACCTTGATTATAATGATAAAATAGAGAACAGTTGAAGACAATCTTTTTTTTTCTTTTTTTTTGATACTTTTATTTCAAATCCGGATACAATTTAGCACAATATGCTAGTTTTCACTGTATACCAGACACAGAATCGTTGATATAGATTATTTGACATGGCAGTGGATGTCAGGTAGTCTCCACGACTTGTTGTTTGTATACTATACCATATACTAATGAATATATAACATAGAAAGACAATAGAAATACAAATCCCACCCATCTTTACACAAAAATAACAATCCCTATATACTTCCTAGCACAACATATATACACAATCATATAGTAGACAATAACTCAATAGTTATTTACCTTAGCAGCCATATTCCGTTTTTGTATCCTCTTAAAATCTAAATGACTTACAATGTTACATTCACTAATTGGTAGTGCGTCCCTGACACAATTAGTACAGGTAATTACAGGTAATTGGTAGTTTTGATCCCTGACACAATACACTCCTTTCGTAAATTGCATTATTTATTCTATGTTCCTTGAAAATTATACCTTCATACCTCCTTAGAGGTCTATTTTCTTATTGAACATATGTAGCATTTTCTCTCCTATGGTGCATATAATTCAGAGTACGAGCCAAGCGTCTGTCCTCTATATAGGCATTATTAACATCTTTGTGTAAAGCTGTAACATTAGCTCGCTGATTTCTGCCAGTACAAATCCTCAGGTTCCTATTCTGTAGTTTTTGCATTGTATTCTAGTTTTGGTAGTTATCTTATTCAGAAGGATTGAATGCTATTGTGTTGTTTAGGGTTAACTATAATTATAGTGCATCGTCCGAGATAATTACTGTTGTTAATATTGTCTCTGATGGGTGCTAGTCGAGTGGTGAGTAAGTCCACGAGATGGGCGCACAATCCATAACATGAACAACGCTTGGCAGTACGGTTAGTTTATTGATGGATATGGTGTTGCTCGTGGTGGTAATAAGTTCCAAGGTATAACAGTTCCAGTTTAGGGTAGAGTAAGCTTCCTCCTTAGAGTCCGCCTAGTCTCACCTCCAGCCGACGTGCGGTAGTACCGTGTAATCACCAGATGTCCCTGTGATTGTATAGCTATCTAAAACCCCTTCGAATCTCCCGATCCGTATGATCCAAACGCTAATGGTCTCTCTCCCTCTCTTACACTGCGCTCTTGCTTATAAAGCAGTCTGATATCGATTTTATCCAAGGCGTCGGTGCTTGCGGGGAGGTGTGCCCCGGTGAGCATTGTCATCAGGTATATTTACGTCGCGGCTAGAACAACTTAGAATAAATACAGAACAACAACAAGGTAAATTGATTTGGACATATAATAAATTACATTTATTTTAATCCTTCCTGTAACAATAATTCTAAAGTTTAAAATTCTGCTGCGATGTTGAATCTCTGGTGGTTGGAATGAGAATGACCAACGGTCAAGGTGTGGCGATTTATATAGTGGAGGTACAACAATCTCCGTAGCGATGGAGACGGAGGGCGATGACGTCACGCCTACTCCGAAATAAATAAATTGCTTAGGTATCGCTACACAATTTAATATCATTTACGTCGCGGCTAGAACAACTTAGAATAAATACAGAACAACAAGAAGGTAAATTGATTTGGACATATAATAAATTACATTTATTTTAATCCAATTACTCCAAATCAATTACCTAACGTAGTGATAAAAATTTATCATAATTAATTTTATCGGAGATAGAAGGCCTGATATATTTGTAAATACAATCAGATGACCATTGGCCCCTCTCCTTAATATAGGTTAAAGAAGCACCCTTGTTATACAAATCTGTAGTGCCTCCCCTCCTGAGAGAATGGGTAGAAAAATTACCCTTAATTTTTGAACTTGTTAACATTTGTTTAAATAACTTGTTAACCACAGTATAAGATAAATAACTCACATTACTTGTTGAGAAAAGAGGTTCATCCCTGGACTTTGGATGAATTTTACACAATTTCTCTAGTAAATACACAGCACAGACCCTTTTATTTTGTAATCTATTTACTGGGATCTCATGTATCTGGCCTGGCTTTTTTGTTTTTGAGGATGTAACATTTACCATACAACCCCATTTATAAAAAATAACATTTTTTCTCAGAAGCATGTGATCCGACCTCACAACATGTCCTATTCTAAGGAGTGTTCTGAACAAAAATACAGTTACAATATATATTAAAATCCCTAACTGGTCGGACCAATCTACCTTCCTATACAACATTTCTAGATGCTTCTCTTGTAGTGGTTCTTTACTATCCACTGTAACATTACTTGATTTTTTTATTCCTTTCACAACCATTTTTATATTTACATCTGACCAGCCTGCGACTGGCTTGGCCTTTACATTGTGATAGTAAATTACCGCCTGGTAATAATTGATAACGGAGGATGCCTTCATAACTTTAGACAGATAGGAAATATATAAACAGCCTTGTTTAGAGTTACATTTAAATGGCTGCCATTGAAATTTTTTACATACCTTCAAATAACATTTCCACTGCATCCTCCTTAACTTTTGTGTTGTTTTCCCTACGGCGGATTTTTTCAACGCTATAACTCGCCTCTTCAGGCACCTTTCCTCTGCAAAAGTCAAAAATGGCGTTAGCGCAACACAAATTTGCACCCAAAATGCACCTTTTAACTGCGTCCTCACTTTTAAAATATAAAATGCGCGACAAAGTGTCCGCCACTAAATTATTCTTTGTGTTAATGTAATGAGGAACCAGTCTTATTCTATAGATTTTGCAGATCCAAAATATTTCCCTGAGCCAACTCATACAAGTTGGGTTACAACTAATGCCCTTTCTGATCATATGGAAAACTTGTGTATTATCAGTATAAATATTAATGCTATGACCCACAAGTTGGCTCAGCCATTCCTGTAGGCCACGCATGATTGGAAATAATTCCAACTCATTTATATTTTCCTTATTATATACAATATCAGAAGGGGCCGGTATGATATGTTTGCATTCAGACTCTGGAAAAACAATGCTATTGTCCCAGCTACCTGCCCTCCAGTCATTACCCATATACTTTCATAGATGAGTCTGATACCATAGGGTATGGAAATTCCTTGTATTCTATCTGTTTTTTACCATTAAAATTTTCCAAAAATTTCTCCCACCAATTTAAGTCGTCCCTACAGGCTTGGCCAATTTTAATAGCCTTTAAATTATTATTTAAAAGGACTTTATAAAGGTTATACACCCTACGACAATACACTCTGCCCCCATCCACTACATGAGCACAGTGAGACAGAAGGCCTCCTAGGCTCTCCAACTCCTTCCTACCAATAGTAGCTTTTTTACTGTATTTTACCACTAAATTTTTTAGTTTTTCTAACTTTTCCTTCGGAAGGCGAATTTCCATTTTAATGGAATCAATTTCCAGACCCAGGTAGGTACATACCTGAGATGGTGGGGTCACTTTTCCCCAGCTTATATGAAAGCCTATGTATCTCAATATTCTTATTACTACCTGTTGAGCCCAGGTCGCCTCTTCTAGACTTGACCCAATGACAATAAAGTCATCCAAATAATTTACAGTCTGAATTCCATAAATATCTGACAAAATGTGGTAGATAAATTCAGAAATTTCATTAAAATACATGGGCCCTAGTCTAAGACCAAATGCCAAGCGGGAATCCTGTAAATATTCAGTTTTACCATTAATTTCCCATCTAATTCCCAAGTATTTCTGATGGTCTGGGTATATTGGTACTGCCCTGTAAGCTGATTTAATATCAACCACAGCCATATAGTCTCCTGGATTTAACAAAGCCACAACATTATCTACACTTTTATATTTAAATTCCTCAATAATATTTTCACAATAATTATTTACTGATATTTTTTCCGGCATACTACAGTCTGTTATTGGCCTTATGTTACCATCAGGCTTTGGGACTGCTCCCATAGAGTGAATACAAGCCGGTTTTTCCTTTACTATTTTAAGATAACCCTCAGCCAATTCTTTGCCAATAATTTTGTCCATTTTTTTTCGATTATCACCTTCAAAAAGAGAATTATAATTTCTGCAATCATAACTCAGACCCCCGCTTGGCCCAGTGTCATCAACAATTTTAAAACCATCTGTTATCCCATCAACCATAGGTCTAAATCTGTTTTTACACTCATCAGACCCCAATGATAGAAGATATTCGAATCTACAAGGCCTAAGCTGCGCCAATGCGCCATTAATATAATATTCGCAAGTGCATTCCCCACGAGCGCATTTCTCGAATACATTGACAGTTTGACCACCCGGCGAGCGCGCCGAGACCAGAAGATTATTTTCAAAATATTTAATATCTCTTGAACTACCCGATGGAATTTTTTCAAATTTGGGACAGTTGTCGACAAGGACCCCAACTCCTTCTCTATCGACCGTTAGACAGGAACTATCGGCTAGAAAATCTATATTTTGAACATATTTTGCCGATTGACATTTTCCTCCTCCTGCTCCGACACCGCTTGTGTACTTTCGACACGGAAACCCGTGACGTCAGCGGTATCGGTGCTTTGACCCGGGCTTGACCCCGGCGATGCAAAGTACCGGCGTGTACCGATCGTACCATTATCGGAGATAATATTTGAAATACAACACGTTTGGACCTCCCCAAAGACTGGATTAATACTTTCTACCTCTAGAACACGGAGGAAACCACCATTAGGACTAACACTTCTGGATTTACTGTATAATTTAACATTTTGGGCTGGCGAGCCCGGACACGACTGAGAAGAAACCCATCTACCCGTGACGTCACTGTCAGATAAGTCTTTAACGCCTGGAATCTTCTCAGATTTTAAAACGATATCCTATTTTTTATCGCTGCTTACACGTACACAATCTTTTTTGCTGTGTCCCTTCTTCTCGCAAATTATACAAGCATGGTTAAGGTTACACTTGCCATAGCATCCGCTGTCGGAGTTGAAGCGGAAACATATTTTTTCGGAGTAAGATCTCCCACCTCCCTGGCTTTGTTTACCTTTGTAACCCCCTCCAGATTTGCTACCGACACCAGCCTTGAACGTGTTGTCGAAGGAAAAAGATGACATTATCTCCTCCTGATCGAAATTGCCAAATACATCGTGTCCCAGCCTCCCAGCCCGTTCCCTTACTGAGATATCATATTGATTAAACGTGTCGAACGTGTACAATCGCTTAGAGGCTTTCTCTGTCAATAATTTTACATGTTTGACAGCGGGGAGTGGATCTTTTTTATCCAAAATTAATCTCTCAATAGTCTTCAGGCCTACTAACAGAACCTCCTCCACATTCTTAGGCTTGTCTCCGCTTTTGCAATACAATTTCTGTGCATATTTCTTTGTTTTACCTTTATCTTTTGTAGGCGAAGCGGACCTATCGCTGGAGTGGCTCGATTCATCGCTTGACGACTCGGCGGCGGGGCTGACCAGCTTGGGCGATGCTTGCACCTTCCCCCTCTTCTTCGTCTTTGGCCTGGACTTTCTTGGAGATACTTCTATCCAGCCATCGCTGTCGTCCTCGGAATCGTCCTTCGGAGGTACCATGGCCGCCTCTTGCTTCTCCGCCAACCGGTTGACAGCGCCTACGAGTTTAGAGATGTTTTTCTCCATTACGCCCATCCTGTCGTTGAGAACTTGAGTCCCCGCAGCTTTCGGGGGCGATTGGATCGCCGCCGGGAAATTGCCCGAAGGGCTATTCCCCATCTCCATTCCACCACCATCATCGCCAGAGAGGCCATCCGACCCCCCTGTTGCAGTCTCCTCAAGGCGATTGCATTTCTTCCCCGTTGGGGCGACGTGCCTAGATTGACACTTTCTGCAAAAATTCTTCTTCTTCGACATCTTGGTAGGTCTCCGTTAAATATTTTACGAAGATTAATCGATCTAAACCCCTTAAGATCAAAGAAATAATTCAAATAATCGCCTAGAAATGTCTTTAAAATTCTGCTGCGATGTTGAATCTCTGGTGGTTGGAATGAGAATGACCAACGGTCAAGGTGTGGCGATTTATATAGTGGAGGTACAACAATCTCCGTAGCGATGGAGACGGAGGGCGATGACGTCACGCCTACTCCGAAATAAATAAATTGCTTAGGTATCGCTACACAATTTAATATCATTTACACCTACCAGCGACACCTGCCATTACTAGATATTTTCATTCATAAACTAAGTAATTTAGAGGAATTCTTATTATTTAATATTCAACTGGTGACCTTTACACTAATTCAATGATCATGCACAAAGTAACTGATTTAATCTCTACCTTTGTGCAGGATGTCACCATAATCAAAATATGGCACTATCTTACTCTTGAATATGGCTATTGCCTGTTGAGTTGAAATAAACATTCGGAATTTAGATAGGATAATTTTTTTTATATGCAACCAATCTAATGCATTCTTTTGCATGTTTCTCAAACGTAAATTTATTGTCCAACTTGACCCCTAAGTAATTGTAGTCAGAGACATACTGCAATACATTTAAGTTTTGATTGACACAAAAAAATTTCAAGATCATTTATACATGATAAAAACAAGGTCGGCCCGAGGATCTTGTATTGATGTACACATTGATCTTGTTTTTATAGCCGTCTATGGATACAGGATGACTTGATGATGTGATAAGAACATCTGGACAAAGAGTCATGGTGCTGCACACATTACCAATGTTCTAAGACAATGGAGGGACACTTACCATCGCTGCCTCCTTTTCTTTACATAATGGGACCACACAAACTATCTTTTGTGAAACATTTCATTTTACAGTATAGTTTTGGATTAAAGCAAAGAAAAAGCAAGAAATTGTATCTTTTTAGAATGTTAAAATTCTTGGATCCCAACGTAGTCAGCTTTAAATTTGGCACTGGGAAAATCCTGGTATTCGATGTCTAATTGCTGCTCGGTCATGGGTGGGATCCTTAACAAATTTATTACTACTAACTAATGAATTTAAAGTTAATCTTTAGAATAATAGTTCATTTACTCTGGAGCTACTCTAGTTACCGCTACAGTCCTACCGACACATATTATTTCAAGTGAAAGAAATTCTTCTGAACGTAATAAACCCTTTGAATATCCAATTTTTTGTTTTGAGATATATAGTGCCTTGAAAGAGTTTACTGAACATGCCTTGTTTTTGTCTATAAATGTCTTGAAGTTTTGTTTATGGTATTTACACCAGTACATAACAAGGTAATCCAATCGACAAACAAATTAACTTCCTACCATTTTGTAAAGTAGATCTTTACTTAAGGAACCTGCACTGACTATTCGGGACATCTGACATCTTAGTTCGGTTTGGCTTAGAGGGTGGTTCTAAAAATGTAATGACCACAAATAGAACAGAGCATCTAATGACGCTTGGTGCAATATGAAGGAATTTGGATTATCTATACTGCTAGGAGTCTGTAGGAAGTGGGAGAGGTTGAATGTAGCAAAGGTAGCCTACGGGATGGTTAGGCTAATCGCCAATATAAGTGGGCTGTCTGGTTTCAGCAGGGTGTTCGTAAAGTCACCGGCCTTTCTTTAGTGGTTGGGGCAGGCTGTGATATCTGTTTAAGTGTATTCCTTAAGTAAAGATCTACTTTCTGGACTCCATCTATGACCAGATCCAAATTCAACCAATGCCAGCAACTTATATTAGTGGACTACACCAGCACCTTTCAGATACAACTGTCAGATGCTGCAGTCAAAACTAATGCTCCCTCACTACCTCCCATTGGAACAACGCCTCTGGAACCAACATAGTTCCCGAAAACCAACCACAACAACCCACTGCTATCATATCCTGCAGAAAACCTCAACATACAACAAACATTATTGACTAACTTA
The DNA here is from genome assembly GCA_936440205.1 of Lepidonotus clava. Taxonomy (NCBI): domain Eukaryota; kingdom Metazoa; phylum Annelida; class Polychaeta; order Phyllodocida; family Polynoidae; genus Lepidonotus; species Lepidonotus clava. The sequence goes on along the minus strand of OW387146.1, from coordinate 47,177,887 downwards.
GTGGATTAAATTATCCAGGGCCACAACGCAATGATGAATGACTTTGTGTTTTTTCCTTGTTTTGCTACCCAACAAAAAACTACCGACTGGAATAACATTTTTTTTATTTTTCCAAAATGTTCTGATAATCAACTTTGTAATTGTATAAATGTGAACACTATTTAATGTGTAGAAAGTCAGCTTTGAAACCAAAAAGATGCCTTAAAACCTGATCGAAAGACTGCTGACTCTTTTTTAACTGTTAATATGTACTCTAATTCAATTCTAATCAAGTAACATATCATATATAGAGATCTCTATGTGTTACTCAAAAAATTATACATATTGATTTTCACATTCAAAATACAAAAAACTGGATATTTTGATATCCAACCTGTAGCAACTACCCATCTGACTCAGCAGCTTAGTTGGTAGGGCACCCGCCTCAAGTGTGAGAGGTCATGGGTCCAAACCCCGGCTTAGTCACAGCAAAGAATTAGAAAATGGTAGTGGTTGCTGCTTACCTGGCACTTGGTTTTAGATAAGAACCACAAAACATAGGTGCACGTGGTTGGCCCAGTGTCCGCATGTGACTGGGTGGGGTATCATGTCGGCCGATGACATGATATCTCAGTCAGGCAGCACTATAAAAGGGTCTTTGGGTCTAAATGTTACAGATAGGCACCATCCTGGGTGCACCCTATTCACCTACTTCTATAAGAAGAAGAGACAATGAGGTCTCTACTTCTTGAAGGAGTCTAATTTCTTACCCCAACCTAACATGAGGCTCTAATGCTGAGACCTGCTTCTTCAAAGAAAGGTGTGTGAACTGGTCTTACACTACGAGTTGAGAGGAAGTGTGAAGGGCAGTGAGATTTAGACAATGGCATACTGTGTTGGGTGAAATATGAGGGTTGCAAAATTTGGGTGGTGATTTTGTTTGCAACCAGGCGGCAGCATTGAGCCAGCCTGCCACTTCAAGGGTGGAATGCCAAGTTAATTGGTTACAATGTTAACATTAATTCTAGTTTAGAAAGTTGATAAAACCCCTTAATTATTGGTATTCTATTGATGAAGGCTGTAACACGCTGACGCAAGTCAGAAAACAAGTCTACTACACTTTGGTGTTAGGCTTAGCACAGTTTCAACAATTGTATTCTAAACCAGGGACATATTTATGGGGGGGGGGCACACAGGGCGTGCACCCCCTCCCCCTTTTTTTTGGGAGCAAATTTCAATTTTTTTAATGTAAAACTGAAGAACTTGGAGGGGTGGATGGGACCCCCTTTTGAAAATTCCTGGATCCGCCCCTGTAAACAATACATATATTGCTTAAAAAAGGAAAGGCAAAATAATCGTAATATAATAGAATAAATTATTGTCTTTTCAGAATAAAGAAATACCTGGTTTACCTGCTATAGCCCGCATAGTTACCAGAGGGTCAGCGACTTTGGTCCGTTCAGATATATCATCCATGGAACTATTTGCAGTAAGTAAAGGAGAAGATTTGTATGTATAACTAATTTAATGTTTCAATAAGGCAGTAATAATGTGTCTGCACTACATATTAGCAGTTTATTATACCTAACACTCAAGATTGATATGACTTAAGTTTCTTGAGACTGAATTCTACTAAAGCATCCTTACACATCTGTATTGTCCATCTTCTTTTTTTAGTACTGACAAAGTTTTTCTTCAAAATACCATTTTTCAGGCTTCTCTTGTTGAGACGGATCCATACAAAAGTATTCAGGTTTTGAAGCGGAGTATACATGGACGTACACTTGATGTATCTAAAGAGTGAAATTTGAAATGAATATACCTGGAGACCATTGTACAAACAGTCTAAGTGTCAAGAGTTCACGTTGAATTGACACGGTGGTAAGTAGAGAGATATGGTGCTTGAGCTCCAACTCAGTAAACTTCAGCTACAAAGGGATAAAGCGCAAAAAAAACAAATAATAAGAAACACTATCTTTGGAAGTGCAAACAACTGATTAAAACATCATTATGGGGCACGGAGCAAAAGACAGAGACGGCATTCATTGTGCATGAATGATGCAAAGACCAGACTCGCAAGGGTAATATGATCGAAACTGGGAAACTAGAGTTCGTCAAAATTATACTTGAGATGATATCTAGGCTGCCAGAGCAACACTGAGATCTGATGAAATAAATAAAAACAAAGATGGTATGGAAACAACAGGCTAGGGCAAATGCTTAACAATGGACCTGCCTGGATCATAGCCAAAGAGCCAAATTTGTCAATGGAGGACACGCCTAGGGCTCCCCCACACATAATAAAAACTGGAAGACAACCTCTAACAAATACAAACTATAAAGATCATTCCAACAAATTGCAATAGAAACATTGAATTTCCCTATCATTTTTCAAAGAAATGTTCATAATTCTTTCAATAATTCTTGATCAATTTCAATCATCTTGGCATCATTCTGAAGCTAGGAATATTTAGAATATAATCTGGATGTAATGTGTTGGAACTGAACGTCCCAAATGATTTCAAAATTGGCTGAAATTTTGTATTTTTCCTGACTTCTAACAACTTAATTCTGAATAAACTCTTTAATTTACCTTTCATTTTAATTATTTCAATATGGTTTAGAGAATTAAAACTTGATTCTAATGGTGTGTCATTCACCTATATGAGAGTATTATTCACTGGCTGAACTGAGACTTGTTTCTCTGACGCAATCTGCTGCGTGCGGTCACAATTTGTGCAACAGGCGTCAGTATGTGTCATTACTACAGATGCCCAGCAGCAGACAAAGTTTAGCTGTGCCCTGACCCACTACATCAGTACGACTGATGTCTGAAGGGGATCATTACTATTGACGCCATACAGCAGGCAAAGTTTAGGCAAAGTTTAGCTATGCAGCAATTAAAGGGGAAGGTTACATAACATGCCATGGTGAAAACTGACTTTGAGATTGTAGCCCAGAGTGAGAATGACCATTATAAACTAGTCAGGAAACTGTGTTGAACGCTATTTGTTGTTATGGGTATTTACTTGTTAACTGGAGAACTGCTATTATTCATCGTCCGAATTGTCTTAGTTAAACTTCCTTTATCCTTGCTAGCCAAGTTGCAGACTGATCCATGAAATGGGCGCTCATATCCATGATGCAGACAACGCTTGGTTTATTTGTGGATATATCAATATCCTTACAATTGCCTGTGTTGTCACGGCCTGTCTTAATCCTAGGTTCACAAATAACACCACTTGAAGGCAAGCTTCGTCCGTAGAGTCCGCCCGACTTTGTGCGGTCTTGCAACAGTATAGTTCCTTTACTAGTCACCAGATGTCCATATATATGGCTATCCAAACCCCCGAATCCTTAAGACTTGTATTGTTCCAAACATGTGTCAAATAGTTCTCTCCCTCTCTTAACTGCAGATTCCATCTATATATATTAATCTGATTATTGGTTTTCTCCCAAGCAGTGCTGCTCACTATAGATCATTGCAACAAATTGCGATCAGAAACATTAAGTTGCCCTAACATTTTTCAAAGAAATCCTCATAATTCTTATAATTCTTGATCAATTTCAATCATCATGGTATCAATCTAGAGCTAGGAATATGTAGAATATGAATCTGGATGGAATTTGTTCCAACTGAACATTCCAAATGATTTGGAATGTTTGGAACATCCTCCAAAATTTGTGCAAGTTTTTAGCAAAAATCCATTGGTTGGGTTTTTCAGTGTAAGAATTAAGGTAAAAATCTGTCTAAATTTCCAGAAAATAATCTATTAGTCACACAGTTTCCTAACTAGTTTACAATAGTCATTCTCATCGGGGCTACAATACCAGTCAGTTTTGACTCATAATTGCCTCATACTGGGAGTCATAAATGTTTCAAATTTAGAAATATTTCAATGTGCTCAAATCGACAGATAAACTTCTACTAGATGGTTCTTTTCTTCCACAAGTCATCTGTTCTTTGCAACGTGAGAATATCAGGGGGCTAGGGGCAGCTATTCATAGAGGGGAGGCCAGGGGCATCGAGTAAAGGCTGGGAAATATGTAAAATGATTTCCATCAATGAGGGGATATTTTTGGTATTAGATGCGCCTAATTATCATTCATGAAAGGTTTTAGCAAAATCCTTAGGTTAAGTCTTTCAGTATAAAAAAGAGTATAAGTCTTTTAAAATTTATAGAGTATGTTTTATTGGTCACACAATTTCCTGACATGCATAGGATGGACCCTCTCACTCGGGGCTACAACCTCAGAGTCACATTTAACCCATAGTTGACTTATACGGGGAGTCATAAAAGTTTTAAATTTGGATTTTTTTTCAAAGAGCTCAAATCGACATGAAAACCCTATCAATAGGTTCTTTTCTTCCACAAGTCATCAAGAATTTACATTCCCGTAAGCAACCCACAACCAGGTAACCCCACCTCACCACTTCCCAGCCTCTAAAATTAACCAAGGCCGCTACTATAGCTGCAGTAAGTAGTAGCAGGGTTCTCCAGCTGTAAGGCCCTGGGGGGGAACCCTGAATTGTAGCCCAGGTTGGTGCTCCTCTACTCGGCCCCTGAGGTGTCCAGGCAGGCCCTGGGCCGGCCAGCAGGGTCACCCCAAGCTGTGTCTATATTTAGCCCAGGTTACAACTGCAGTTAGGGGTATTTAGGGTATTTTTGCGCACCTATTGCATGAAATTAGACTTGTTACATGATTGGGACCTACCTGGACAAATCCCCGTCATATCCCGGCCCCCACACCCTTCCCCTACCACCCCCCAGCCTGTTACATTATTGGGACCTACCTGGACAAATCCCCGTCATATCCCGGCCACCACACCCTTCCCCTACCACCCCCCAGCCTGTTACATTATTGGGACCTACCTGGACAAATCCCCGTCATATCCCGGCCACCACACCCTTCCCCTACCACCCCCCAGCCTGTTACATTATTGGGACCTACCTGGACAAATCCCCGTCATATCCCGGCCACCACACCCTTCCCCTGGCATCCCCCCGGCCTGTTACATTATATCATCTGCTTGTCCTATTTTTTTGCGCCACTCTTCTGATTGGACAACACACCATAATGGGAAGGGTCTAGTTACGGAAACCCATTCTCATTGGTCCAATGTGTTTAGCGGGGCGTGGCTTAATGTAGATTGATGTTGCCAGGCCTGCCAACATTCCAACAGTGTTGGCCAGGACAAAGGTCCAAAATTACACCATAACTAAGGACATTTTGCTTGAAAATCAGGATAATTTCATTTGAAATGGAGACTATCAATTAGACTGTGATGTACACTTTTATTTAAGATATACATGCCTGGTATTGAAAAAGCACTGACTTTAATTTACACATTTTCAATTTTGCATTGACAAATTCAGTAATATCCTGTAGGGGGGTAGGCTAAAGATTGATTTTTTTCTCATTTCATTACAGTTATATTTCTAAGCCTCCAGTTGGAGGTATATTTCTGGTTTTATCATCCTCTGGCTAAGAAGGTGTTATTAACCCTCAAAACGTTAATTCTTGTTCTAGTGGTAAAATGAAAGACCATCAAGAAGAAAAAAACAGTCAAGAAGAGAAGGAACTATGCAAAATGTTGACAAATATTTGTTTTGTTAAAATAGCAGCCTCAACTCTATCATGATCAGGTAGTTTAATCCAATAACGACATTAAGGACCGAGGCTAAACATCAGGACTGTCCTTACCAAATCGGGAAAGTTGGCAGCCCTGGCTTGCATTGCACTGTGAGGATAGGCACGGGAAATTTTTGAACTCATACAGTAAGGAGACTTGGCCGTGTCTGAATCAATTTGCTCTAAACCGTGTCAAGGAGTGTAAGTCTTACTCCACCATTAACCCTGAAACAGCAAAGTATCATTATACAACCCATAGCAGTGGGCGTGTTAGGTAACATTTTTGCGCCTACCTCATAGTTTCCCTTCCCCTTCTGGCGTGTATATAAGTGTAAGTCAGGGGGTGTTAACTATATTGTGTCACAAGAGTCCCGTCCGCTCATAGTTCTGTTTACACGCCCAACCTTGTCGGCGTGTTAATGTACCTACCCTCCATTCAGGCACCAATTTAATGGCCAGCAGTGGCATACCCAGGCACCCCCGCCCCCCCTCAGGGCGGGGGGGGGGGGGGGTTCCCATGGTGTCTGGACCCCCCTCAGATTTCTCAAATTTTACACAATTAAACTACCAATAAAGGGAATTATCCAAATAAGGGGTCTCTGGAACCCCCTCAGATTTATCAAAGTTTGTATGCCTATAGGGGGAATGTGGGTTGTATCCCGCAAGTGGGTTGTATCGCGCATCTACACTTGAATGCTTATGAAATAGCTTCGATTAATTTGATCATCATAATTTTGCTATTTTTTGCAATTATCACATGGGACAAAATGTCATTCATCTGAAATTCAATCATGACTTCATATTTTTTGCTAATATCTATTCTGACAATTGGATTAAGCATTTTGGCTCCATAATCTTAAAATTTCGTTTGGAATTTCTTATTAAATTATTTCATATTTACTATCAAAAATGAGCCTATAAAATCCGCCATACAAAGCTTACATGCGCGATATAACAACCGACCGTTCATTCTTATTCATATAAATAAGAATTTACCTTTAAAAAGGGCAACTTCAGGGCTACACTATTATTTTTCTACACCGGCCTTCCCACATTTACGTCATATAATTTATAAACGCAGGTTGATATGGGTTTCCAAGCTTAACAAAAAATGCACCAAATACGCTATAGATGCAGGGGTAACCCACCCTTTATAACATATAAAAAAGGAATGAAAAAGGTGTGCGAGTGTAACGGTGACACTGGGGGATATAGGACGTCGTGTGCTAGGCCAGCCTAGCCGACTCTAGCGGGATTCGAACAAGCAAGTTGTTCCATTATCATAGACTGTATGCGCAGGCCAGTGTCGCGGCTCGCCGATAAGGAACTCCGGAAGGGGCCTTTTAAACAACCATTGGCTTACATGGACTGATGCAATGTGACGGGATACTACTGAGTTTGCTGACCTAATAAGAATAGACGAGGCTGAAGCGCAGAAGGAGTATAGTGTACACGCAACTAGGGTAAAACAGGGTTGTATCGCTCACATTGGTATATCATTAGCGCATTTTGTTTTAATAGCCCTTACATATAGAAAAATAATATATAAAATCACAAATAATTCATAATAATTAATGAAATGCGTCAAAACAGCGATAAAGCATGATTTAACTATATAACCTCTATGATTACTTAATAATGAAACAATTTTTTTCCCATTATGCTGGGTACAACCCTTATCATGAAATGAAAGTAATATTTTTGAGAAATCTTATGACATATCATATCAATAATGGTTTTCCATCCCATCAAAGTAATGCCCAATAGGCCTATTTCCAAAAAAAATAGGGTTAGTTAAACCAAACTTGTAGCTAAATGTTTTAAGAGTGTATTTCCAAAAGTCAAATCTGGTTTAAGCCGCTCTTAAAACAGACTTCTTAAACCAGCTTGAGAGACTGGTTTAAGCAGTAAGCAAAAAATAATTTGGTCTATCCCAACCTACTGAACTCAGTAACAGAATAAAACATGTCTAACTAAACTAATTGACAAGTTATAGCATCATAAACCTATTCTAAATCTTTATTTGGCCTAAGGTACCATTTACCATTTTAAGTAGAACTCTCCACTTAAATCAGAAGAGGTGAGAAAAGTTTTAAATTCTGGTTTAAGCTCCTTAAATCTGTTTTAAGGTCCTTAGTTACAGTTTAACTAAAACAGTTAGAAATACAGGATTTTTAAAACAGATTTTTTTAAAACAGATTTTTAGGAGTTAAACCAGGCTGCTCAAAACAGATTCTTAAACTTCTTGGAAATACTGGGTGTTAATGTCTGAATAACCTAGGATAAGTTTTTGGGAACATTACAGTGGCTGCTGGGCCTGGTAAATTCCCCCTTTTAAGCGTTGACTAGCTTGTGATTTAAACACATAACTTATAGCCTCTGCTGGTATCTTGCAGACCTCCGGTTCTCCTAGTCAGTTCCAAAACTTTATATGGACCCTCTGATTACCGTTTGTTAAATCTAAACATAGCTCAGGTACTGCAATTCAGTGGTTTTAAAATTTTCTTTCTACCCCGAATATTAAAAAAAGTTATGAGACTTTGAGATATCACATTGAGATTTCCTTGATTTCCTCATGTCTTTATTTGGCTGTAGCTATGATATAGTACTTCAATAAGGAGAAAATAATTATGGTATAGCATGAAAGACTGACTCAAATAGTTTATAGAAATCATGTACTTTTTATTATTTCATTAGTTTAACCAATTTAAGAGGTTTGATGAAAATAACCCAAAATGCACTCGGTCTCCTACGGGTCATCATTTAACAGGTATTGTAGCACAAGTGCACTCAAGAACTGCAGCCTTAACCTTACTATAGACCAGTACTAGTATAGGAACCTCATAAACATGTTTCAGTCCACTGATTCCTTGAGTTGAGAGTTAATACCGTTCTGTTCACATTGTTATTACATTGTTACTACCTCATGTAAATGTAATCTCATGTAGAATCATCTTGTGCCTTACTAGAGTTAACCTATGTTTATTTAAACATAATATATTGTGAATACTACTGAACATCGATGTAGAACACCGGGTATAGTGGCTAACAAATGCAATTTTTTTTAGTTTCCTTGGCTTCTTGCGATGCCCTAACCATCCTGCTATATGGAAGCCCTAACCTGTTTGCTAGTTTGTCCAAGAAGTACGTACCTGTTATATTTCCTTGAGATAAATATCGATTAGTTCATATCATTTGACTACCTTAGATAACTCAATAACATTAACTGTAACTGATGTATATTCAGCTAGTGTCTCATACTATGTTGTTACTTGGCGGATTTGTTTAGGCTTTGTAAGCCCACAGTTTAGTGTCATACCTACCTAACCTATTATATCCCAGAACGATCTCATTACTATGTACAGAAAACTTGGACTTGTTACATTATCCTGTAAGTGTCCATCCGTACGTCTTGTCTCTTTTTAAGTATTCTTGAATTGTGCGAATGTTAATTCATTCATCTAGATCATGTTCAAATGTTTAACTATAATTAAAAGTAACCTTTTTTACCCGCACCCTATGAAGAAGTGTCCGTTGTATGTAACAGTATTCCCTCAAATTAATGATAAGGATAGGACTACTCTGAACCCTAATCGTCATGTCAAGAGAGGTGGTTGATTGTTAACTTATTTTAAACAGGATCGGGACATTACACTTTTTACAGGAGAACAATATTTGTAATCAAAAAGTTGTTAAATCAAAAAGACCCTAAAATAATTGGGAAAATTATAAAAAAACAGGTCGAACCCGCCCTCTCCTCAGCTACTACTTTTAAACATGATAATGGTAATGAGACTGATCCGGCTGAAATTCCGAATATTATAAATTTATTATATATACTTCTTGCAAACATTCGAAATAACCTTCTTTCCCGATCTTAGCATCTGAATAAACAGGAGACACTGGGCATCACACTTCATTTGAATAATTGTTTCAGTTAAATATGACCATTAGTTAACAAGTTCCATGTACTTTTTAAGTAACATGACAGAAAGCATTTTCGCGATTCTGCAGGAATCCCTGGCTCCCCTGTTCCCTTGTGGATAACATTTCATAATAAATCAGGTCCATTCCTAACGACGGCAAAGTTTCAAAGCGTCCATCATGGCCAGCCTTAATCCATTAACACCCATAATTACCCGGAAGCACCCCATCTAATGTGTACCCCCCTGTGACATCTGACAAGGGCAGGGGCACAGTCTTGGTAATCACATAAGTCACACCAAACTGACTGAAGAGCGACACAGCTCTCACGCTGGGTGTCATCTGAAGGACTCCCGGCCATTATCAGGGGTTACTCATCGAGTTAACATGGGCCAGAGTTGCCCCAGAGAACCTGCTGGGTCGGGCACTTCCATACCCAACCTACGTTCGCCTGCAAAGCACATGTAGCTAAATCGTTGACAGGCCTATTTCACCCTACCATCCCTCGCCCCTCCCACCCGGAAAACCATTTACCCTTACCATCCATATATGGAGTATTAAAAGTGTTTGAAATTAACTTCTTTTGAAGTCAGCCATCAGGGATGAGAGTCATGAAAAATTCATTAAACATGTTCTGTATGGATAAAAGGTACCTCCCGGCCTATATAGCTACCCTAAATAATTCACCTTAAACTGGGTCTAAGCTGGTTAGATATATAGCCGACCTTAAGGTTTGAGACTAATTTCAGCCCATGCATGTCTTAAATCGGCCTGAACTCCATGTAAACCACCTTCAAATGAAACCTATAAATATCGGGCAGTAATGGCATTTTCAGGCTTTCTCACTTCTCATCCACAAGTTAAGGAACGCCATGCCAACAATTCATTTTGAAGTCTGCCTTCCAATTCAATTAGAACAAGCCGACACCCTAACCAACGAAAGCCTACTAGCACGCGTACGCCTAAGCTTATACTTTTTGCATGGCTTTTCTGTTGGCATTAACCAACGTTTATGCACCGAGGTCTAAACCTCTAAATCCCAGGTACACGTGGCCACTGTCTGTCAACTCCTTCCCGTGACTGGGATAAAGTAATAAAAGACTAGAGCGGTCTCTAGCCTGCATCAGACATGGCTTCAACTGTATCCATACTCCTCCTTCGTGGACTCTTTATCCTGGGCACTGTCTCAGCTAAGCCATGCCTATGCACCAGTACGGTAAACAGTTTTCGTACCAACTATGGTGTAGTATTCGAGAGTAAACCGTCCATCCACATAGGTAATCAGTACTTCACTACCGAAGTCGATATCATTTTACCACTTCCTCCTTCTCCAAAACAGGCACCCGCACTAAATTGTAGACACAGCGCTACCCTGGCAGCCGGTTCGATGGAACAGTGTCGAAAAATCCAACTTATGTTGAATAACATAACATCTATTGGGAAGACTATAGCAGCGAAGGTCAGCAACGGACTCTGGCAAGTGCAATCAATTTTGGAATCGACGGCCCAGCCAACACCTCCATCAGCCAAATCCAGGAAGCAGCGGGCTCTTATTCCAGAAATCGGCAAGTTCTCCGAGACGTTATTTGGAACGGCCACACTCAATGACTTGAAGCAACAGACTCGTGCTGACCAGGTAAATGCCGATGAAATCGGCTTCCTCGATGGCAAAATAAATGCAGTCCTAAAGTTAATTGACTCCACTTTGGAAATCCAACTCCAGGCCATCATCGAGAACACTCATTCCATATACAATTTGTCCTGAGGACTCCAGGCTTACATTAGTAACCGGGAATTGATGGTCAGGTTGATGCAAGATTTGCAAGAATTGCGTCTACTGGATTTTCAACTGGACTACTCCCTTGATGTCTTGCTACAGGCTATTCGCGACCTAACGGAGAACAGGCTGAGTACCTCTTTGATATCGGAGACTGATATGAGGAAGATTCGGTACCTTTTCATTTTTAAGTCCAATCTTTCAAATATTTATATTCCAAACACTCCCGACATGTATAGAAGTGTAACTGTTTTAGTCCCCCCGGTTTTACAGCAAAATGTTCTGAAAACTATTTTGAAGATTCCCGTTATTTCCTTAGACAAAATATTTACGGTTCTAAAAGTGAACACCTTCCCTCTAGCCTTCCATGGGCATTATACTCGCCTCACGAACACACCGGCTTATTTATTGGTGTCCGCAACACAATACACGGTATCCTCCAACCCAGATCTGGATAATTGCCATTCTCTGTTTTGTCATTATGACCTACCAATTCGCAGGCTTTCTCCCTCATCGTGCCTCATTTCTATCTATCTACGTGATCATGAGTCTGTCAAACGTTATTGTGATTTCAAAATACTCATTCAGTCTAATTTCAGAAGGTCGGACATCCAAGTCATTGCAACAGGGACCTATTTGTTCTCTCACATAGACGAGGTCGTTGTGCGCTGCCCCAACCGAACAACAACCCATCCTGGATGTGAATCGTGTGTTCGTGCCTTTGAATGTGGTTGTTCTGTGTCCGCCAAAGAATGGGAAATTCCCGTCTCAAGTGTTAACTGTTTGCCTTCTACAGCAGGCCCCTTAAGAACAGTTTTCCCCGTCAACCTTGCTAGTCTTCAACACCTCAACCTGTCACTTAGCCGACTTGTGAACCCGGATTTTTCGTACGATAAACCATTCCCAATTTTACCTCTTAGCCCGCAAATGCGAGTCCGCCAAGAGGATATTTTTAAGCGAGCAAAAGACAATTTTGTTTCCCTCCGTACATACATGAAAGAGATCCGACTGAATAAGGACGAATACAAGAAACTTCGTGGTGACTTGCATTTTCCCCACGTACCATTCCTCCCCCCCAGTGTGCACGGTACTGTTTACCTGTTTAACATTGGACTTACTTTTATAATGGTACCAGCACTTTTTGTTTTCATCTCAATTCTGTATTTCAGACAATGTAGGATTCAAAGCGCATGCAGACGCTTGACTTTAAATTGAGTTGGTTATATATACATTAACTATTAACTCTTCCTTTTATTGCAGCTCAAAAGTTATCAGTTCTCATTCATGTTCGATTTTTGTTGTTTAAAATACTCGCCCTCATAATTTCGTCACACAGCAGCAATTGATTTCCCATTATCAAAATTCTTTAAGCACCAGTTCTGAATTCATTGTCGCCCTCATGAATTCACATTTAGTCACAGACACATAAGACTACACGCGTTCATGATATCAAAATGTTTTATTGTTATGCATGCGGAATAGGTTTTAGGATGTCCACGTGTGAACATTTCGCAAATTTTCACATAATTGTATTTACTGAACATAAACTAATGTATATATGTAACTTGAAAGCTTCGTGAACATTTCACAATTAACATTTTCCCATATATACTTCAAACATATCGTACACTTATATATAACTGTTCATCACACCCAAGAGTCTACGTCAGGCATGCAGCCCAGTTTATCGGCTGGGAGTAGTTCTTGGGCCATGTGGTTCCTGTTGTTTATCAGGCAAAAGCTCGCTCTACAAAGTCTGTGCCTGAAAAATTTGTTCAGGCGCATACGCTCCGTACGAGGAATCTTGACTTCTTGCGGGAGTTCAAACGTCAAGGGTTCGTCACTGCCATTCAGATGGACCGTGAGTGGGCCCGACCAGGCGACGGTCAGGGCCTTGGACAGGATGCTCGGTCTTTGGATGATCATTCGTGGGCAGGCAGCACTTCCTACGGCTTCCATTTCGGGGGGAATGGGAGCCAGTGGAAATAGGAGCGTTTCCCAATGGCAGTAGATTCTCAGACAGCACTGCACTGTAGCCCTCCGACGTTGACCCTGCGCCAACGAGCGACAGCCTGCTGCCAATTTAGAGCAGATACCAATAAATTTCCACCCCAGGTATATCACTAACAACGGATGCAATCACTGATGGTCGGATTGGTCCGCGGGTGGGAGGTGACTAGGTCTCACCACTGGCGTTTCCTCCCGAACAAGACGCAGACGCAGACTTGCGTTTAACAGTCGCTCGATGTCCATGGCCATCATGTGGCTGTTCTGAACCAGTGTCTAGTACAGGCACATACTTATACCCCCCACCCCCCACGACCTCACAACCCCCCAGGTACTGTAAGGGCTTCGTCTAGTCTTTAGCGAAAAGTTAACCCTCAGTCGACAACTTAAACGCTACGTAAGGTATAACTAAAACGACTTCTTCTAGTCGGGGCTTCACAAGTTTTTACACTGGGTAGCGCGAAGCACAGCTAATAGGCCGCTATTTTCTTCAGAGAGCCGATCGACAGGGGGTTCATCTGAAATGACTTCTGTCGCGCTTGACACGGGGACACGCGTCTATGATGACCGCGTCCAGCTGTTGGCCATCTGAAGCGGCGCATGTCAACTAGCTTCTGTGTCAGGTCCCTCACAGGAGTAACGCGGCCCGCGGCCCGCGGGGTAAGTCTTAACACTTCTTGACACGTAACAGGCCTCAAAAGGGGTGGCGGTGATGGTGTCGCTGATACCCCATGTACACCCCGTCACGCCTAGCACGTAACTTATGGTAAAAGTCTCTCTTACCCCGTCTACACCCCGTCACGTTTATGACGTAACTTATGTTCAAACTCTTGCCTCATCGATGAAAGATCGCTTTTGCCAGATCATGTGTCCACAGGGGGGCCAGCCGGGGATGTATAAATACGGCGTGGCATATGGCTATAGATCACTTGAAAACTTGCTGCCACAATGAACGGATCAACTGACTATCGTGACTCTGTCCTGTCAAACCCGTGTACGAGCTCGTGCAGGATCATGACCAGCAGCCCAAAATCGGGTTGCGCGGAAATAACAGATCATGATTCATCAGCAGGCGCACATACCCTGCTGATGGATTTGTCTCAGGATCAGGAGGCGACTATTGATCTGTCTCAGAATCTATCTGAGGATGTGTCTCAGGATGTGTCTCAGGATGTGTCTCAGGATCTGTCTCATCAGGACTCCCTGTACCCGGACGAAGGATCCACCCTCAACGACGTGGACCTTAGCCTTGGTGGTTCCCAAGGCGGTACTGCATCCGCATCCTCGTCCACACCCTCCACGCCTTCCACGCCATCCGGATCCACGCCCTGGGGGATGACGCCCTCCACGTCTCAAACGTATCCATGGTTCCCGACCTCCATGTCCCAAAGGTCGTCCACGCCCGGGCCCTTGACGTCTCAAATGTCGTTCACGTCGACCACATCCCAAAGGTCGTCCACGCCCGGGCCCTTGACATCTCAAGCGTCGTTCACGTCGACGACGTCCCAAAGGTCGTTCACGCCTGGGCCCTCCACGTCCCAAAAGTCGTCCCCGTCCGGGCCCTCCACGTCTGCAGCTGAACCGTCCATGGCCGATTTGCTGGCCAGGATGGAGCAGCTGGAGAACAAGTGCCGTAGGGCAGAGGCTGAAGCGGCTGAGGCAAAGGCCCAGGTGGAGCTGCTCGTGAACCAAGCGAAACTGCACCCCTGCAAAGATATATGTGTAAGTTCTAAAGTTTGTTTTTACAGCTTATAATTAACTAATAATGTCACCTTTAAAACGTTGCCGTTTAATATAGTTCTCGGTTTGTTTAGAAATCATCTCTAAAGATATAGATCCGCAGGTACATGCACGCTTTGCACGGGAAAAAGTGAGCCTTGTGTCTTTTTTGAGATTTGCTGTGCACCACCACATTATGTAAGTCGGGCACAGTCCGTGTCAGTCTTCCTGCGCCAAAATGATTAAATAGTCATAGTATGACTAACGCACCATGTGGTAATAACCCTACTTTGTCCCCCTGTCCCATATTGCATAAACCTAATTCACGCCCCAAATGCAGCGTCCCATTAACGCCAATAAAGCACAGTACTCCCTACCCCCAACACATGCAAAGTTGAAGCACAGCTCAGCTATGTTTTATGGGCTTTATGCAACTTTCCCTACTGTGCGCAGTGGTTAGCGCAAGTTAGACTGGTGCGCCTTTACTCACGCTCAGTGGGTGCAAAGTGTTTGCATAGGAGCACTGTGCCTCTTATATGACTTTAAATGATAAGCAGTCTATACCTCCTGCCCTCTGATCATGGATCAGTGCCTCTTATGCTCATAGGTAGTCGCTCTTTCCAAGCATAGGGTGTGTTTAATGATACTGTGTTGTAGCGCTGCGCGCTTAAGGTACCTGGTAGTAGTGTTTGTCGGGAATGGAACGCCACCCCCAGTGGGCTCGCCGATGGACATGCATGTTTTTTAACATTATATATGCATGCCAGTTCTCGCAACAACCTTGGTACCAGAGTTATATATTAGTAATTGTCCGTCACCCATCGAAAATGAAGAACTGAGTTACCATTGGTTCACTTTACTTTTCTTCGCGATCAGTTTTTTGATGTTCAGGGGAACCGGGCTCATAGCGTTTAAAATAAGGGCAACCTCCACTAGTATCATCTGTATCAATATTTTTTGAAAAAAAAGAAAATAACCGCAATTGTACAATTGGGTCATACATTGATAGCGTCGTGATTGAAAAACATATAGGCCTAGTCGAAAATTAAATTGACCAAAGCGGGTAATTAAGTAGGGTGCTGCATATAAAATTGTTTATTGAGTGACTCTGTACATAGCTAATTATAACATTCTCAGGTATAATACAACACAGAAGTCGGCAGAACTAATTAACCAAGCCGCGTTGGTTATAACACATAATGTATGCACTGCAGCGGAACCTTATATAATTAAAATTCAATGCAACAACAGACTAATGCTGACATGGCCAGATTGTAACTTGCAAAACCATATTATACAAATTTTATAACCTCTGTTAACATCTAAACTGCGGGGTCACCATTGGTCTGGGGAGGCTGGCGCACCGTCCACTTGTGCGCACCGGCTGGGGGGTTTGGCTGTTCGGGTCTGGGTTCTCAGACCGGTTAGTCGGCAGCCGGCCCCCGAGCGACCGTTTCAGGGCTATCATGCGTTCGAGTTTATCCAGCTCGGCCTTGACCTCCGTCAGCGCGGGGCTCTCCCACACTAACGGCACTATGATGCGGGTCCTTGTGTCATCAGTGGGGTCGCGGTCTTCCCCGCTGGTGTAATCCACCGTCAAGACCTTCTTGACCTGTTCGCGTTTTTCCGCATCCCAGTCTGTTAAATCCAGGGCGGCCACTCGTCGACGAATTTTCTGAAAAGGATAAGTGGACCTGTATTATACATATATTAGTAGTATAATGGAGTCGCTGGCGCGCATAGTCAATGCTACTAATTAGGTCACTAGGTCAGTACGAGTGAGCATCGGGCATAAATAGGTTCATAGACTAATAGAGACTTTGAATAATTAGGTCATTACGACCTACTTTCGTGACCTACTTTTAAAAATACGTTTAAGGAACGTATGTGTTATTTCGTTATTTTTTCATTTTTTTTATATATACTTTCTACGTATATTTTACCGGATAATTTTACCGGATGTTCTATTATTTTCGTTATTTTTACATTTTTTTTGTATATAGTTTGTATAAGCTTATGGCATTTATTATTCATTACATATAATAAATAAAACAAAACAACATTTTTTTAGTTATTTTTTATTAAAAATCGTAAAAAGCGGATTATAATTCATATATACATTGCTTTTCTTTTAGATTTTTTAAAAAATTGTTAAATATTTTATGTTTTTTCATATATTTTATACTTTTTTTGGTTTTTCATACATTTCCTATATAGTGAAAATGTTTCAGTTTTTTTTAGCTATAGTTCATTGTCCTTGGGCAGTCATTTTTCAGCTTTTTATCTATAATTCATTGTCCTTGGTCAGTTATTTTCTTAAAGGGCGAAGGAATTGTTGGAGCATGAGAAACCACAGCCTCTAGATTGCGCTGAACGTTCTGTGAGTTCTTCCAGCTTACTTTGCAAGTTGGTAACGGCGAAGAGGAGTCGGTCAACATTAGACGACAGGGCCTCCACACAGTCAATGGTGTTCTCCAGATCACGTTGCATGCGACCTAGTGATATGGGACGTCTCTTAGGCATGTCCAGTATTACATCTTCTTCTTCTGATGACTCTCCTTTTTCCGCTGTATCTGTAGATAACCACATTTCTAGCGTTTCAACATCTGGTGTTTCCGTCTTCTCCATTTCCACCGGTTTAAGTTCATGTAAGAAAGAACTGTCTTGTCCGTTAGGTTTGTCATGGCTGGGGTACCTAGCGCTGACAGTGCGACGTAGGGGTTGAGAGTGCGACATGTTTCTATGAGAAAACGAACACAGTGCGCTCCGCAGGTGGTGGTTGTGAGTGCTTGTAGTTGTTGTCGGTTATACTCCCAGATACCGTATGACGAACGTTGGCAGAACGAGATGTGTTTTATAGCTATTGGTGGTAACCCGAATGAGTCAAAATAGAAAGTTTTCCCTTGTGGTGATACCCAAAATGCTACCCAATGTTCCCCTGGTTTATTGTGAGGATCTGTGTTGCTAATGAAACAAGTGAAGGGTTGTGGTTTTTTTGGTATTCTATCAGAGGGAAAAGTTCCAAGGAAATATCTATTTGTGTGGGGATGGTTGCGTAGAATTTTGTTCAATTCTGAGGTTTTGAGAACCATCTTCAGTTCTACACCATGGCGTAGTCAGTGACCGGCAATCGGTCGGCTGTGAGCTGGATCAAGCTGTCATAAGTGCTCAGCATAATTACTGAAACCGCGTGACCCAGCGCTTCAGCAAACTTCAGGGACACCGACAGCTTTCCCTGTCGCAGCAGGTTGATTCGGGCGTCCTCCGGAGTTCGGTCGGGGGTCAGGTCGAAAGCAAACAACGTGTACCCGTTCTTAAAATGATGTAACTGAATACCGCAGTCGTGACCCGAAGCTAATAGTCCAGTCTCCTTGAAGAGTTGACTGTAGGCTCTGCTAACGTTTCCGTTGACAAAGTCTGTCTTCACGTGGAACTTCTGATCGTCGAACTGCAAGGCTACTTCTGTTACGTCGTAGTGCTTGAAGTTGAACGGATTCTCCGTCTTGCTCCCTGAGCTGGCCGACTCTTTGACGAAGCCAATAATCACCCCCGTGGGGATCTGCGTTGTGTCGGGGACGGTCCACGTGTACTCCGATGAACCTTGCGTGAGGGTGTGCTTTGTGACCTTGCTCCTGGTGATCGGGTAGTTGAATGGTCCCATCTTGGGGTCGCGTACACTTTTATTGTGTACCTCCACCACCTCGTCCCTGACGTGAACTTGGCGCATGGTCATTTCGGCCTTCTTGATGACGACTTTGTAACTCTCGTTAGCGGCCATCTGCATGTAGAAGCTGGCGGGCTGACGTTCGAAGACGAGTTTGATCTCGCAGTGAGAGGGTAGGAGTTTACACTGAGTAAACAAATCGAGGTGTGGTCTTGCTACCATAGACTTAACACCTCCGACATGGACTGTTCGTCGTGAGTTCCAACCTGCGTTGGCTGCACCTCTGGTGTCCATTTTTTCCGGGGTGTCCATGAACCAGTTCTGGCAACCTTGGAGGCGACACTTTCTGGCCCCCTCCTCCGTCGTCAGGAGGTCGATGAGATAGGACTTGTAGGAGTACTCTTCATTGTTCGAAGTTACCTTCTCCCCGTTGACGAGAAGCTGCACGCTGCTGAAAAGTGAATGAATTAAGTTGTTGACTGGAGCTGCATCGTGTGCCACGGTTAAGGCAGCTTCGTCGTTTGCTTGAACTACATACTCTAGGTAGAGTTCAGCTTCGCTGAGGTCTGTGTAAAGATTGCTCGGTTCGAAGGTGAAGTCAAAACAAGTTGTGGTGTCAGTGAGAGCGTTGTTTGTTGTTTTCTTGACGAATTGACTTCGGAGAATATCTTTCTGTGATATAGGTAGTGCGTGTAAATCCAATTCACCTACGGCACATGTTGCCGCACAGGGGTGAATGAGACTCATGATGAACCCTTTAGAAAAGGGTAGACTTACGTCTACCTACACTCTTCTTCTTCCCGTTACCACGTCTTGCACCTTGCGTTGCTCGGCGTCGTTTGGCTGGAGGGCCATCGTCGTCAGTGTTTAAGTACCTTCTGGCTGCACTGAATGCTGTGTCCATTAAGGAACTTCCTGCACTCTTTGACCTTTTTACGAGGCTCTTCTTAAAGTTTTTTCCAGCCACGACATCGTCAAAAACACCTTTTCCTGTTTTGACGATGGTGGGGACGGCTGCTTTAAATGCTGACGCACCGAGCTTCTTTATCATCGGAAGAGCCGATCTCATTATACTTCCGAATATTCCGTGGCCACGTTGTCTTTTAGCTCCACCGAAAGCAGGTAATTGTCCACTTCCAAATTGTGAACGCTTATAATATTGGCCATATTCACCTCTTGGTGATGAATACAAGGGTGGCACGTTCATATAGTAACTCACCATTTTCCAATGTCTTCCTTCTTATACTAATGTACTATAGGGATGAGAGAGAGCTCTAAAGGTCAGTACTACCGACACTTCCCCGTGCTCAAATGGTATAGGTTCGCCTGCACTGTCTCTTAAGTACACTCCGATCTCTTTGAAATGTGTTATTCGTAGAGGATGGAAAATCAAATTGGGAAAGTTTATTGTGTCCATTGTTTTTTGAGAGTAGTTGTTTACAGCCATACATCGAAGAAGTGGCGCTTCAGTATCTCCTACTACCCCGTTGTGAATAATGTCAGAGTAGACATAGACTGTATGGTTTCTGTAGTTGACATCTGTTATTTGTTTTGCTCGTGTGCGCCTACCCATGTATATTTTTCCTTCGAAACCAAGTTGATAAGAAAGGTTTTCTGGTATGACGAGCATTGTGTTGGAAGGCAGTGCAATAAGTGTTTTCATTGTGAATTCGTTATAAGAGAAAATTTCATCTGGACCATTTCCTTTATTTTTTCGCTTTTCTTCTTTCATTTTCTTGATGACTTTTGGTATATTTTTCTTCATTATTTTATTCAGGAGTTTGATCAGATCTTTGTTGGTTTCCACTCGCCCGCTTTCCATTGAGAAACGAGCGTAAGACCGTTTTCCTGGAAAGTGCTTCCTTGCTAATGAATCGATGTAACTCAATGTGGGAGGCAGCTTTTTTGGTTCATCAGCATCAGCTTCTTCGAATACTTCTGTGGGCTCTGGTTGGTCGTCATCGTCATCGTTTTCTTCTTTTTCAATTCCCTCCATTTCAACTTCTAGTTTTCTTTTCGGGGGTGTTTCATGCATGTGTGTTACCAAATCAGTATCAAACATGTCTGTTAGGAACGGTTCTCTGTCACGTTTTTTCCTACTGCTCTCTATTTCACGCTTTAGTCGAGTGATAGCTTCAACGGACCTTGTCGGAGGTGTTTGTAATGGAGTAACTCCTTCTCTAGGTTTTTTAGGAGGTGTAGGTCCGTCGGAAGTGTGAGAACTTGGTGTCGGAGGAGCTATACTCTCACTAACTGTTCTTACAGCTGACACTGCATCTGAAATAAACGCTCCAGAAGACTCTTCATGATCAGGGTCTGGTACTGTCGGTGTTTCAATTGAACCAGCTGCAGTTCCAGGTGTAGTTGTGGAAGTAGCAGGAGATTCAGAAGAAGGCTGTTCATCATAACCGCGGGAAGTTCTTGCCCTAGTTGGTGCGGTGTTATGTTTCTTCTTTTCTGACGGTGCTTCTGCGCTGAGAAGGTAGAAAGTTGATTTTCGCACATTGTACCATTTTACTGGAAGCGTTATTTCAGATAACGCACAGTCTGTGTCAGCTGGTAGTACCATATACTTTTGTAAAAGAACTCTGTAAGTGCTCAGAGTGTTGTCTGGAAAGGTCTTAGTAGATGAGTTACTGGGTAGGGTGCAGGTTACATCCATTTTTGTATGTTCTTGACTGGTTCCCAACTGTTGAATTTGTCTCCGTATCCTTTCCACTTAATGAGTGCTTCTCTTTTAGCACCTTTTCCTCTATATTTAAGGATGCTCTCGACAGTGTACTGCTTCCTCGGAGTAACTTTTACCTTCTGAACCTCTTGAGGATAAAACCACCCCTTTATTCTTTCTTGAAGGGTATCTTCGATTTCATACCCCTTAATATAGTCTGGGTTCTTTACAGTGAATATTTCTTCACTCCAATTTGGTTCATATCCACGATTAAAGGTTTTCTTTTTTCTTAGAATTCGTGCTCTATCACCACTTTTCATTAAAGGTTTTCTTTTCGTCTTTAAATCTTTAGCTCTCACTCTTTCATACAAATGATAGAACAATCGATCGGCGTTATCTTTATTAACGTCTACCGGTCGACCTCCTATGGTAGAATGAAAGGTGTGGTTGTAAGAATGCACTAGATCTTGAAGTACATCTATGTATGTGTAGGTTTTCGTGTGAGTGAAGTATCGCCACATTTTCTGTTGTAAGGTCCCGTTGAACCTTTCTGCTATAGAACATTTTATGTCATCATTTTCTCCAGTGAAAAAAGATACACCTGTCTCTTTCAAGTAATCCTGAAAAGCTTTGTTCAGGAACTCTTTACCTTTATCTGTTTGAAGGTATTTAGGACATCTTTTAACTGTCATAACTTTGAAAGCTTCCGTAACATCTGTGGCTTTTTTACTTTTTATAGCTTGTGCAAATCCAAATCTGGAGAAGACATCTATGGCAACCATTATATATGAATAGCCTTTGTTATACTTTTTGAACTGTTGCATATCTATCAAGTCCATTTGCCATTGTTTATCTATTCCAAAAGTCTGTGTTTTACGTCTAGGAAACCGCCTCTTGAATGGTTTATGTTTAGTATAAGCATCAACAGATTCAAGTGCATCTTCAATATGCTTTATGTCAGTGTTTTTGAAATAGTGTTTCTTTATTTTGGATGCACTTGTGAAGCTTGCTGGCTGTTTAGGATCAGTGAAGTGTTTAACCACATCTTTCTTCAGAGCCTTGTAGACCATTTTACAAATGGTGTTACTGTAAAGTGTCGATGTCTCTTACTTCGGCCGTGACCTTCTTGTTGAGGAGACTTCTCTTTCCGCCTAGGTGTTTCCACCTCTTCATGTTCCTCTTCACTGTCGGAACTCTTCATGTTGTAGTTCCTTATATATTTCATTTTCGGATTTAACTTCTTAACAATCTGGACGAATTGTTTCTGCCCCGGTAAGCTGGCTCGCTTCTTAGTAGTCGGTCGCACTGCACTCGAAAGAAGATTCATTAAATGTGTTTCATCTATAGGTGTGTCTCCTAGAATGAGCCGACCGTCCTTTGTGAACTGTTTTCGTGATTTGGCCAAGGTCTTGTAGAGATTACGCACAGAGTTATGGTAAGAACCCGGAACTTTTTCTAGTGCTTTTTCCATCTTATGTGGTAGTACCTTCGGCATAAGTAGTCCTCTCGGTTTTGTAGAAACTCTTTTAGGTTTCATGATAGTCGGAGAAGGTGGTGGAGATGGTGAAGGAGAACGTGAAAGGTGCGATGTTGAAAACAACATACTTTTAGCTTTAGAGGAAAGGATGGAGGACCTGTTCATGAGATCATTGTATGTGGCTAGTTTCTCCTCTCTGCTCATCGTTGGATCGTTCAATACACGACTCATTTCTTTTTGTAAACGAGCTAACACCTCCACGGTAGGCGCTGTAGGTTCAAGTTTTTCTTTTACCATTGACCTTTCGAAAAAGGAATCCCTGTCACTTTCTTTGGCAGGAGGTGGAGAATCAACTTTGCCAGAAACAGTTGAACTCTCCATTTCCACTTTGTTAGAACTTTGCAACACATCTGGATGAACGAGCAGCATTCGTTTATAGCTTGTCATTTTCTCCTAATGATGTCTTGTAAGGCCTCCGATAAGACTGGATATGAGTGGAACAGCTAATCCCAATAGAGTACCAATAAAACCACCTTCTTGTTCAAGAATCTTACGTTTGTGTCCTACTGTAGTTGAAGGCTTGGTAAGACCCTTGAGTTGTGTCTTGTACCTCGATAGACGACCGACTGCTTGTTTATTGGAGATGTGCAAGTTTTTATTCATAATATTCACACCTATTTGCGCTATCAACCTTATCACCTCATTAGACATTCCCATCATTATATGTTTACACTCCTTACCAGTGCATTTAGACAGATGTCTCAATAGAGGAAGATGTTTCTTTATGAGAGCGAGTTGTTTAGCCTTCATTGTTTCCGTGTAGTAGGAATGAATACAGTTGTCTTGAGAGGTGTAGTCACGCTGTTACGCACCCTTAGTGTATTGGGTGTAGTCTGCTTGAAGTCTAGCACTAGATATGAGTGTCTCGCCGATGTTTCTTCGTTATATACGTTGGTAAGAAAACGTGGATGAGTTGGAAACACTTGACGTGATAAAGCGTGAATTTGACTCATATCTCTTGGATTTTTGAAAATTATCATGTAATGAGAATTCAAACTAAGTGTTCTGAAATCCTTATTAGGCAGAAATAAATTTTGAGTTATGAATATAACACTCATATTTCTATGGTGAGAACCTTTTATGAATAGATCTCTTATAAGAGGTGCATCTTCTTTATCTAACAGATCATCTATTATAAGTAGAGAATGTTGAGATAAATCCTTTTTCTTATGTAAAAGTTCTTCTCTTGAAAGTAGACCTTCGTTGAATTTCACTTTTCCCTGATACTTCTTGAAAACGTCTTGCCATTGTCCATAGCAATATATAATCTCATCGACTGGTGGGTTTATTACAGTTTTCGCCTTTTCTATAATTTCAAACACTAATTGTGTTTTACCACATCCTGAAGGTCCAGCGATAAGACATGTGAAAGGTCCTTGTAGTCTTGGGTCAAATGCGATTTCCTTTACACTTTCCATTTTTTTTCTATTTAAGTTATAACACGTCTTACCCGGTCGAAGGTTAATGTACTGAATGACACTTTAATGAAAAAACAATCCTTTTTGTTTGGTTTCTATAACATAAGGGTGTTTTTCCTGTAACGAAATAAAATAATGACAAATGAAAAGAGATGTGGTCATAACAACATTTTATGAGGATCAAAATAAAATAACGTCAAATTAAAAGAGATGGCATCATAACAATCTTTTATGCGGAACGAAACAAAAGAATACCAAATTAAAAGTGTAAACTGTGATAACATGGGTTTTTCTCTTTCACAAAACAAAAGAATAACAAATTAATGAAACCGAACCATAAACGCTCTCCATACGTTTTGTTTTTTATTTGATCAGTCTTTGTTATGGGACAGCCCCTGGATGTCGGGTGCAAAACGCACCCTCCCACCCAAAATCCACCGACCGCCGAACCGCGCCCGCCACGCGGATCACCCGCGAGCGGAGCGGCGCGCATTTTGTTTTCTTGAAAAGAGAAAAGGGGTGAGCTTTATGCACCCCCTTTTCTCTTTTCAAGAAAAGCGTTGAACGCCGTTTTTATTTTGATTAAGTGGTTATAACCGTTAACGTGTGGTTAGAGTTACAAGCTTGATAGTATCAACTTTATTATCAGCTCGTATGTCGCAGGAGATAAACCTAACCAGCGTCTAATTCATCACTACATAAACGTTTTGTTTCAATGGCAACATAAATAATGGCATGATTTATAGATCTGTATAGTAAATAAACGGACGTCTTTACATTATAAGTGTGAAAATAAAAGAGATTGGTTGAAGGGTGGTTTTCTACCTTTTGGTAGAAAACCGAATAGTCTGGAGGAGCATAAGAGGATCTTTGTTTTCTTTTTAATATTCGATAGTAGGAGTAGGAGTAAATCTAGGAATAGAATAAGCCGTCACGAGACTTGATTCTTTACCATTCCTTCCGACAACCCTCACAATATGGTCACAACCCTCCTGACCATGTCCGATTTCTGTATCGAACTCTTTTTCATAGAAGAATTTGTTGTTGTCAAGGGTGTTCACTATTTTGTCAGGATATCGGATGGTTGCGTTGATAAGGGGAATAACAATATCAGCGTGCAGAAATATAGAGGGTTTTCCATCAGGATCTGCTTCTGATTTACGCCAAAAACGTCTCTGCACTGTTTCCTTGACAGAGTGTCGCGCAAAAATGTGGCTCAAGATACCTTGTGTTGTCGGTAAACCGACAACACAAGGTTTCTTGGTTATCATATCTTTGAGCGTTAGATGAGATTGTTGGGTTAGCCGAATGTTTTTCAGAAGTTTGCAATTTTGAAATAAAATGTTTGGATGAATTTCACCCTCAATTTGATACATTCCATCTCTCGGACAGATGTATTTCACCCAATGATGCTCTCCACAGATACCTGATGCTCGCGCAAAAGGCACGTTGACCAGCGCATTTCGAAAATGAGATGGTCTTCCAATGAGCGGTGCCAGCGGTACACGGTGCTGAACCGAGGGTTGTGCGTTCATGTACATGATGAGACTGGTGCGATTGGTGACAAGTCTAGAAATGAATCTCAGAGGGTCTCTGAGAGCGTATATTATCATTTTTGTTAACGACCACAATACGTATCTCCAATGAAACTGATACATGTAAATTTTGAATATTTTGTTATGGAGTGCACGTGTCAGACTCTCGCGTCGCGTCACTAATGGAACCATGTACTCAGTGATATCTGCTTATCGGTAACAAAACAAAATACGAATAAAATAACGGACGACGCTCATGAAAAACTTTGTGAAAATGGAAAAACCGTCCTACGTTTAATCGACGTTGATAGTAAACTTTTGTATAAAAGACTCATGGGCTGGAGTCTTCTCAACACTCTCATGATGGGACGTAGAAGTTTGACTGCTCGTGGAAAGACCTCAACATCTTCCTCCGCTCAGGAGGGACTTCCGAAGCAGCCCCCTCCTGGAAATTCGGTCATTGATGAATACTTTGATCAATACCGAGTGTTTCCATCGAGAGAAGACGCCGGTTACGTTCCTGTTGCAGTTGGGGGTTATGCGACAGATTCGTCCATGGACACTCAATCTGGCTATATTACAGATGTAGGCGAAGGTACGTCCATCACCGTCAACGCTGTTGATGCCAGTCTATACAACGATATTTCTGATCTGTGGAATCCCGAGCCACCTGCATCTTTGACTGACGCTGTCACTGCCACAATCGCCACCACCGCCGCCGCTGCCGCCGCCGCCGCTACCCTCCAAGACGACTCCAACAAAGAAAACGTGCCACCACCGAAAGACGGCGAAGCTCTTTCGGTACCGATCACCATCGAAGAAGAGTCGGAGGGAGAACCAACAGACAAGAAAAAGGCACCGCCGAGAAAACGGAAGCCTGCTGGTGAACGGAAACCTCGTGCAAAGAAAGGTAAAGTAGTTCCACTGGACGTTGCACTAGCGCAGCAGTATGCTGATGCGGTCTTGAAGGAGCTAGAGGCACAGCAGAGTAAAGCCGCCCCTCTCTCGCCTATATTGGACCTGACCAGATTGTTCTGGCCACTGGAATTGGACGTCGAGTACAAGGACGGTTACATCACGCAAGCTAAGAAGGTGTATTTCCTCAACAGTGACGCCTTCAAGAACACCTGCATCCACGTGTATGGGCCACCTGATCCTGTAGGGGTAAGTACGATTTTAAATTATAGAATCATTATTTTTATTTCAGGTAACATGTACTTCGTTTATAGTTAACTTTCATTGTAATTATTTAATGTGAAATAGAAGTAAAGAATACATAATAGTTTAAATAGAAATAGAATGAGAGAGAGAGAGAGAGAGCCCCAAATTTATACATATAACTCAAAACAAAATTATGCTTATATTTTTCAGGTCGCCATAATTCAGTACCCTCAGCGAGCCTACGAACGCCGGATCAACTTGAGTAAGACAGGTTTCCAGAACCTTCTCGACGCCGCAAGAACGATCATCCAGCAGTACGAACGGGCCTCAGGTGAAGCAGAACAGGGCATCCCGACTATTAAGCCTTACGTCCAGGAGGTCAACAAGACGCACAACATCTGGGTCATCGTGACCACCTACCAGGGGAAGGCCAAGATCCATATCGGGTCCCGCTACTACGTGGAGCAGCTGGAGAAACGGGTCAACTCGGGCGGGGTGCACGACGCACCTCCGAAAGACCAGGGACACACCGTGCCATCCGCACTGTTCTTCGACTTGGTCAGCACGCTGGGACCAAAGATCCTGAATGACTTAAAGCAGTCCGAATAGATCACAGAAACATGATGTAATCACCAAGGGCAGGTAGGTGTGGTCTTAAAACATATCAGTAACTATACATGGTGTGGTGTGGTTGCCTATATACTTATATACACAGAAAACATTTAATCATGCTGTAGATATTATATTAGCTAGCTTCAAAGAAAGTATTTAGTCAGCTTTATATATTCACCTAGCGCATAGTTAGTGTAGCACATAGTTAGCTTCAAACAAAAATATTTAGTCAGCTTTTTAAATAACTAGCTAGAACATAAGTGTATATTTATATAGTTATTAAGTCGAAAAATAAGAAAATGAATCAGAATATAAATTGTCCGATGTGTAACGTGCCACGTCGTCCTCGCAATTTTTCTTTACATTCTGGAAAGGTGATCTGTTCTTCACCTACATGCGTAAGAGAACAGTATGATATAGAAACAACAGTAATGCCATCAACTATAGGTAGTTATTGGTGGTATCACGACACTTATGTTAAAAACTTTAAGTCAATAGCAAACGGTTTAGTTCTCCTAGGAAGTGTTCAATCAATTTTCAATGTCAGACTCTCAACTCTGAACATGAAAGAAGCAGTTGAAGAGATAATAGAGGCTATTAACAAAATACATCAGAACCAAGTTTTCGAATATAGACTAGCTATATCTTTAGGTGCATTACTTGAAAGACTTAATGGAGGAACAACAGAAACTGCTGAAGAAAAGATTTATACAGAAGATCGAGAAGTTATGTATTACCATCCTTCAGTGAATAACTCCTCTTTATTTTGGTTAGAGCATGAACAGCAAAGCAATTACAGACATATTAAAAATGATTCTGACTTGCAAGATGTAATAAGTTTTTTACGCGATAAAGAATGGAGTGTCAATAGAGCTGACACAAGTTGGAGACTAGTGGGTAATGTAAACGCAAACATTTACATAGTAAGGGTTCAAGGTAGAGAGGATGGTCTAATAGGAAGATTGGATACAATTCCGAATTTCCTACGTAGACGGGGTTTACAACATTTTCATCGTAATCCAAAGAGCAAACGGGTGTACAAAGACTACCTGTGTTTTTTTAGGTGTCTGTCATATTTTCTTTTCAAAAACACATCCCACTGTGAAAGACTACTTCAAGAATGTTTTCCTGATGAAACTAAAGTATCATTCAGAGGCATTTCAATTAAGGCATTGACCCAGATAGAAACCAAATACAACATTATGATAAGAGTCTTTTCACTCATTCCTAAGAAGAGTACTACTTCCAAGAAAAAGAAATTTAAAAGGGGGACACCTTGTACATTAAAATGTATAAAGGGAAATTTAATGAGTGTTGAGGATGAGTCTAAAGTTATGACACTAAATCTATACGACCATCACTTCAGTCTAGTAAACGATCTAAATAAATATTCACAGTTCCACATGTGTTGTAAGTGTAGAAGACTCTTTGAAACAGAGTATAATCTTAAGCGACACACTAACATTAAAAGCGACTGTACGCAAGTTAAATTCATCTACAAAGGTGGTATTTACAAAAACAAACCATCTGTATTTGATAGACTGGAGGAGCTAGGTATAAAAGTACCAGCTGAACTTCGAATATATCCATACAAAATTGTGTATGATTTCGAAAGTTATTTTTCTCACAAAACAAAAGGTGATGTTCAGACAACTAATACAGTAGT
This sequence comes from Lepidonotus clava, assembly GCA_936440205.1. Taxonomy (NCBI): domain Eukaryota; kingdom Metazoa; phylum Annelida; class Polychaeta; order Phyllodocida; family Polynoidae; genus Lepidonotus; species Lepidonotus clava. The sequence continues at coordinate 47,148,586 of OW387146.1, read as the reverse complement.
CGAATCACATCATGTACCGCTTTCATCTAGTGTAGCAAGTGACTTTCCAGAGTGGGAAAAACCAGTTTGTTTCATAAGAAAAAGTGATGGAGAAAATGATGAAATAGTTCACGACACTCTGGATTACATACAAAAGTTAGCTGAAAAAATAGGAGCTGTTGTAGAAACACGTTTCTCTGACATAATAAAAAAGCTTGAAAAGTATAAGAAAAACGAGATTGCCGAAGGAAAAAAAGTGCCTAAATCACTAATGAAGAGTATAGGAAAAAAGAGTAGCAATAAAACTTCGCACAGAATAGATAAAATCAAAATTCGTCTTATGAACTATATTTACAGAGTACCTGTCATAGGTTTCAATTCGGGTCGCTACGACTTAAATCTAATAAAGCGAGATTTCCATTCCTTCTATGCAAAGAAGCAAACAGCTGAGATGAAAACCATAAAAAGGAGTAATCAATACATAGCTGTCTACACAGAGAACTGTGTTTATTTAGACATGTTAAATTATCTAGCTCCCGGATACTCGTATGCTAGCTATTTAAAAGCTTTCCTACAAGATGAAAGTAAAGGGTTCTTTCCATATGAGTGGATGACATCAACTAGAAAACTAGGGAACTTAAAACTTCCACCTCGCTCAGCTTTCTATAGTTCACTTACGGGTACTTCTATATCAGCGGAAGACTATGCCAAGTGTAAGAAAGTGTGGAAAGATAATGGAATGACAACTTTCAGAGATTATCTAATATATTACAATAACAAAGATGTAGAACCTTTTGTCAAAGCTATAAACCAACACATGAAATTTTTCAGTGAAAGAGGAATAGATATGTTCAAAGATGGTCTGACTCTTCCAGGCCTTACACTAAAATTTCTATTTGATAACACATCATCAAACAGCCTTCCTTACATTATATTCTCAGAGGCAGACAAAGATGTACACAAATTAATTAGAAGCAATTTGGTAGGTGGTCCATCGATTATATTTCATAGACATCAAAAAGCAGGAGTGACACGAATACGGGGCAGATCATTCGGACCATTAAGTAAAGTGTGCCGTCATATCATAGGAGTAGATGCAAACAGTCTTTACCTTAAATGTATGGGTGAAGAACACTGTACGGGGTACTTTGTAGTCCGCAGAAGTAGTAACAATTACAAACCTGAACAATCTCAAAAAGTCAGTCGTGCTGCAACAGAATGGTTGCGGTTTCGAGAGATTACAGACAAAGTTAAAATACTACATGCTTATAACCATGGGGAAGTTAGTGTGGGTACAAAAAGAGTTCGAGTGGACGGCCTGGTTCCAGATACAAAAACCGTGTATCAATTTCATGGTTGCTACTGGCATGGGCACGCGTGTCACATGAATAAAAACACTCTCTCTACTGATAAAGGTCGTAAACTAATGTCAGAAAGATGTCGACAAACTCTTAAAACAACACTGTATCTAGAACTAATAGGTTATACTGTCATTGAGAAATACGAATGTGACTGGAACAAAGACAAGAATAACAACAACAGTGTTATAGCATGTAAATCACTGTGGAGCATACCGATTCCAAACACACACAATATCCTTTCTGAAATAGATATAATAAACGGAGTAAAAAATGGGACTATTTTTGGACTAGTATCGGTGGACATACACACACCTGAGCACCTTAAATTCAAATTTGAAGAAATGACGCCCATTTTCAAAAATACAATGGTGTCAAGAGATGATGTAGGAGAACACATGAAACAACATCTATTAAAGAACGATAGAGTCAAAAGGCCACAACGTCAATTAATCGGAAGTTATTTTGCAAAAAATATTTTATTAGGTTCACCACTACTTAAATGGTATTTAGAAAAAGGCTTAATCGTAACAAAAGTTCACTTACTAGTTGAATACATACCACAGAAATCGTTTCTCTCATTTGTTGATCAAGTAACAGAGGCACGAAGAAAGGGCGACAAAAACCCTGACTGTAAAATTCTCTCTGACCTCTACAAACTCCTAGGAAACAGTTCATATGGAAAAACGATTTGTAACAAACAAAACTTCACAAACACTCGATATATGACACCAGAAAAAGCCGCTAGAATAGCTCTTCACTGGACAGTACAAGATGTCCAAGACTTGTGTGAAGATACATGTGAAGTCTCATCACTCCCTACGTCAATAACATACGACCTTCCAGTTCAAATAGGTTTCATGGTATATCAATACGCAAAACTGAAAATGTTACAATTTTACTACGACTTCTTATCAAAGTACATCGAAGAATCTGACTTTGAACTCTGTGAAATGGATACAGATAGTCTGTATTTCGCCCTCAGCGCACAGACTTTAGATGAATTAATAATTCCAGAAAAAAGAGAAGCCTATTATAGAGAACGCCACTTATGGTTACCATCAGAATCTTGTGATAATGAACATCACAGGGAACAATATATAATAGCAAAAACAAATAATTTACCATGGTTTCCACAACCATGTTGTAAAGAAAGAGAAAAATATGATAAACGGACCCCAGGACTATTCAAAATTGAATGGGAAGGAGATGAAATGACTTCACTAAATTCAAAATGTTATATCGGTCATGGAAAAGAAAAGAAAACTAGCTGTAAAGGTGTCATACAGAAACAAAACATACTTGACATGGAATCTTTTAACACCGTACTCGAAACACAAATCACGATGGACGCCGTTAACACTGGTTTCAAAGTTGTAGATCATCATATAATAACATACAAACAGAAAAAGACAGGCTTAAGTTATCAATATATAAAAAGAAAAACTTGTGAAGACGGAGTGAGCACGATACCCTTAGATATCTAGGAATTCGGCAATCATGTTGTAAATATTCTTTAATTCTGAAAAAATAACAGACTTATAACTACAAAATATATCATTTATGAAGGAAATACTCCAACAAAAAAATATAAAAAATATAAAAAGAAAAAGAAAATTAAGCTTGTACATATCATTTATCAAAAGTTGAAATTAAAAAAAAATATTCAAAAGTTGAAATTAAAAAAAGAAATAATTGTTTAAAAAGAAAAAAAACTTTAAAATTATAATAAAAGTAAAAATAAATTATACAAAATCTCACATAGAGACAGGAAAAAATGCTTGAAATATAAATATTTGTCTAAGAAAATGAAAAAAAACTTTAAAAATTAGAAAAATATTAAAAAAAATTAAAAATTATACAATATCTCAGAGAAAACAAAAAAATGCATGGCTTTATGCATGGCTTTATCTAGGGTAGAACTCCCGGCAGCGAAAATCTCAGCGAATCACAGAGAAATTTAAGGTGTCTACCCACTACCAGTTATTTTCTTAGTACATACTAAATAGTAAATACTACAAAAATAACTGGCTACCCATATTTTATTCATCTAGTTGCTTAGTGTAGCCATAGTTTCCAGTATTATATTACAGCTTCAATATGAGCGACAGCAGCTATTCGGATTTTCTAATCGATTTGGCAAGCAATGATTCATCAACAAATGATAACGAGACCACACTTAGTTGGGGTCTCGATTTATCATTTCTCAATATTGCTGAGTCACGACCTGAATCTCCGGATAGTCCTCTCGACTCTAACTATCCATCAGCAGACATTAATTTTCAACTTATACCCAAAAATGATAAAGTGGCTGTACTTTGCGGATGTAGTGGATATTTCTTTTGGGAGATTATCCCCGCACAGTACAGCGACTTTTATCTGAAACCACACCATGTTAGTACTGTAGACCACACCACTGGTACGACGCGATCCTGTTCCACTTTTACAGAAGCTATGTGGGACGGGTATAGTTTCGCAACGAGCCAGCTTATCAACGGCGATAACCACAAGGACTACTGTTTGGCGGTGTATCAACATCATCAAGACTCATGTTTCAGAGTTACTACCAGATACACCGTCAACAGTGTAAAGTCACTTATGGTTTTCATTGAGCAACATAAAGTGACAGCCGTTTCACAGGCCTTTTGTAAATGTCGAATCCGTGATTCCGATGTCACTTTTGTTGGTCCTTTGTTCTGTTTTACATGTATACAACTACACTGTGAGCTGAAATCAATTTACATTCAGGCCATCGAAAATTTCTTTTCATACCAGGTGCAAATGAATCCTGTTTTCGGTCACAATGTGTTGGCGACTGAAGTAGACTGTAACTTTTTTAAAGCACAGTCTCTCTTTCACCATACCATTGCTAAATCCGTCAGAAATCCTCATCACACATATGTATACACTCACACATGGAACAAAGAGAAACTGAAACAGCCGAAGATAAGGACACTTGCCCGAAACTGTTCTCATTGTTTAATTTGTTTATTACCAGGCAACGGAAACAATGTTTTCTTATGCCAACAGTGTAAATGATTTTGTATTATATATTTTTCACTTTGTGAACAGTTTCAATGTAAATAAAAGATTACACCATGTATCTGTGACACTGTAAATATGTTTCTATATATGTTTCTAATGAATAAAACTTATAAACGAATTTTATATGTTGTGTTTCTATACGCATATTATTTAATCAATATAAACACGAAAACTCTATATTCAGTTTCTATACGAATATTATTTAATGAATATGAAGACGAAACTTTATCAAAATCATATTAAATGAATACATACACATAAAGTAGATATAATCGAATCGAATAGTAATAGTATAAGTGATAAAATTGCAAAGGGGGCGGTGCGCGCAGCCCATGGGAGGGTTTGTTTTAGAAATGAGGTGGAGACCTCCGGCTGTGCCTCCGGTCTCCACCTCATTCCTAAAACAGCCCTCCCATGGAATGCCCGCACCGCCCCCTTTGCAATAAAAATATCAGAACATATGTAATATTTTAGCCGTAACCAGAATATAGGGTCCCTGAGAAAGCATGCCAGGGGAAGAGCGCGTTGAGGAACGACGTGCAGACCTCCGGCCTTACGGCCTCCGGTCTCCACGTCGTTCCACGCGCTCTTCCCCTGACATGTTTTCTCAGTGACCCTGTTTTCTAATATTTCTAACCTCTGACCTCTGACCTAATTACAAAAATAGCTTTTATAAGTAGGTCGTAATGACCTAATTATTCAAAGTCTCTATTAAGCTATGAACCTATTTTAGACCTAAACTCGGTCGTAGTGACCTACTGACCTACTTAGTAGCATTGACTATGCGCGCCAGCGACTCCATCATACTACTTATATTAAATGGTTGTAATTCAAACAGATTGTCAAAATACCAGGCAAATTCACTTAATATCAGACCCTTTAAGGGTCCAAACTTTACACCCACCAGAGGGACATGTACTACTGTTCTACATGTATTTATATATGTATTGGTTAAATCATCAAATAGAACAACCAATTCCATAGCCAGGTGAGACACTCTAAGCACAGTGTTAAACAAAACCAACCTCGCCCCGATGATGTCGCACAAGTGACCTCTTCTTCTTACGAGGAAGAAGTCCATAACGCTCTTGGCGGGCCCTGGTGTAGTGTGTCGTGAAGTGTGCGCTGCACGAGTCTGAAAAATAGTTAAATTAAGTTCGATTAGATTGAAGGAAAGGTTCAATGGCCTGGTATATTTGAGAGTGAATCATCTGTATGTTATTACTCAGACGTAAAGCATACACTAATAATATTAATGAAACTTAGAGTTATTATCTGCTACAAATATTTACTCAGTATGTCTTCCCGGCTGTACTCAGGAAAGCCCAACTGGACGTCAGAGAGCACACTATGAGCCACTGCCTGGTTGTGGGGGTCGGTAAACTTCGCACTGAAAAGGGTTAAATTGTGAAATTCCTTGGAACAAGCCAAATCGAAAATCAATATAAATGAATGATTGTGGATGGTCATTTCAATTAGTTGCATTAATTTAAAAGTGAAAATATTAAAGGCAACATAATTCAGCATCTTGGGTCTCTTGACTTGTTCATTTTAAAAACTTACTGATTGCAAAAAAAACACTATGTAAATTAATTGCCAAATAGACGGAAAACTTTTTTAAACCATGGGACTAGACAGATGATGGATATACTATTAAATCACCACAGAAACCAAAACCCACCCTTCTGACACATCGAACTTCAAGTTTTCGTGTTCTGAAGCCTGCACATTGTAGTTGTCGCGGACCCCACGCTTGAATAAGTAAAGAGAGGAAATTGTGATTATTTTTTCATTCGGGTGGACCATGACAATGCGGGTGACCGTGATTATTAAGCGTAATGGAAGCGTGAACAACAACCGTAGAAAAGGTTTCCAACATTTCACCGTTATTGCGTATATATATGGTAAGTATAGCCTAACTTTTTGTGAAGCTAATGGCACTAGGTCCTTGGCGAGCAAGAGGAATATATATATATGCTGACGCTGATTTTCTTAATCATCAGGGGCGTTCAGGCACGTTTTGGTGCTCGAGCGGGGCCTTTGGCAAACGCTGCTGTCATGGCAGCAGCCATGGCATCAGCCACAGTCCTGTTTATCTGTTCCTGCATCGCCGCCTTGGTCCTCTCTTCGGCTTCCTTAGTGGCCCGTTCAAGCAATTCTTGGACACCTGCTGTGTCCATTTCAGAGGGCATCAGCTGGCTGCTGCAGGTCCTGGTCGGCTGCCCGCTGCCCGTAGATTCCCCGGTCGGCTGGCTGCAGCTGAAAGCGGCCTGCTCGTATGACACATCAGTCCCAGTCTCTGACATTCCAGGTGAATGTTGAAGCTGGAGACGTGCTTGCCGTTGACAGGGCCCTGGAAGTACTGGGCATGGGACTGCTGGTCAGGTTTGGCAGGGGCGGGGTCAAGTTAATGAACGACCATTCAAGGTCGTGCAGCTGCATCTGCCCGGTGCCCATCCCCTGGTATACAGTAGTACTAAGGTCCGGGGTGGAATCGAGAAGGTCTTGCTGCTACATGTTGCGTGATCTGGTTGGTTATGTTCTCTTTGCTGGTAGTGCCGAGAGTGACATTATGCCAGTTCTTACTTGGTATTTGTACCCACGGGCAAGTGCCTTGGAGACAAGAGGAAATCACCACACATTCAACTTAGGGAAGCCCGGTCGGTCGGGAGATGTCGCGCGCGTATACAGGGACTGTGTAAACTAAAGGGCTTGTGAAGAAAACACTTTAAAGAACCGGCTAGTGCGCGACCCAGGGAAGACAATACACAGGAATACTGCGGTACTTTGAAAGGGCGCTATGCGCTCTTTGACGCCAAAATAACCGAGGGAAGGTGCAACCTTGGAGTCGTTAAGGGAAACCACCCCAATCATCGGGCACCGCCACCCCCTTTTTGATGGAAACCCCGTGCCCCTATGCCTGTCCACTGAGTGCGATGGCTTGAACTTCTTCCGGAGAAGCCACCAAAGAGACAGTGACTAGAGCCCTAAAGCCAGTTGTGCTCCATGACTGGATGAAGCCCCCTTCCCCAGTCGTACAGGTGGGGTCGCCTGGCAGTCAAGGGGTACAAATACGCCTGCCTATACTGGACTCAGACACAACCCATTCACCATGGACATGGACGCCCTGCTAAATACTAGTCTGGACACCTGGCGTGCAGAGCGGTCCCGGCCTACGGCAAAACCATTCCCTACCAACCCCATTGAGACTACTACTCACCCAAATGAGTTGTTAGTTCTGGCCTTGACTGTGTGGCTCAGGTGGCAATTTTGTAGGAGCTCTTCCAAACTAGTGAAGTCGGTCCACAGTCTGCTGTGCGGTCGTCGACAGTCGGCCCCCATGGAGTTCTGCTTAAGGATCTTCTGTCGGCGGGAGTCCATCACTTTACCACTAGCCCCCATTCCGGCCGACATGCAAGTCAATGACAGGGTGGTGAGTCCCCAGATGCTGCTCCAATGACCAGGCCTACTCTCGCGACGAATTGCGTGGTCGCTTGGTTGGGCCCAGTAATAATACGCACTTTGCTTCCAAGACACCACCAACCACATCACGAGTCAGTTGATCAGAGCTCAAAAACAAGACTATATCACCGACATAGACTCGTGTGTTGGATACTAATTATAAGAGGACTGGTTACCAATTACCAAATAACAAGCTTGCGAGCGTGTTTATTTAAGACGGTCTGGTAGTTGCGGCGGTAGCCTGGAAGTTTTAGATCTGTAACCCACTGTTTCCATTTGCTGAAGTTTTTTTTATTGGAAACAAAGTCCGTTATCTGAATAAACTGGTTTGAAAATAAACACAACTTGAATTGTTTTGAACGAGGTCCTGATTTCGCGTTTTATTGCAACATTGACACAAAAAATGTATAGTTCGCCAGTTGTGGGTATTATTTTGCTCAGTTATTAATTCCAATTCCCAACTTCAAGGAAATTAGTCCTAAACCATAAGACGTTCTTTGCATTGACCCCGATCAACTGCACAGTGTGGCCAAACCATTACATTGTTTATATATCGTTCCTGGTTAGAAATGTTTGCGTTAATTCAAACTTAAATGCGGAATTCTTTGCACACATGTACACTTTCAGATAATGCTGAACAAATTACTTAATCAGGGTGTTATTTATACAGAAACGGCCTTCACGGCGCATGCACGTCCTAGCCGCCGTTGTCTTACACGTAAAATTAACAGCAGAACAAACATTATCGGTGTTAAAACAAAGGTTAGTCCAAAGTGTATTCTGTCCACCATGCTATGCACCCCAGCAGAATCAATAGAAGTATTCGAACGGTCCAGCTCTGCCCGATGTTTTTTGAACTCTTTGGTGTTCATTTTCATTTCTTCCATGTACGTTTTGAGGGAAACAAAATTCTGCTTCGCCTGCGCAAACAGGTTTCCTGGCAACGTCTCATCTCCATGCTGAGGATTAGGATTGGAAACAGTTTTGCATAAAAATGGTCTGGACCAACCAGTTTGCTGAGTGACATATTCAGGTGCTGGAGACTAGCCAAGTTCACCAGATACACGGTACGTAGAGGACCTTGAGTTCCAGGAAGACAGTTAACATTAGATCTTGGAATGCTCCAGTCGTCTGTTTTCACAGAGCAGCCACATTGAAACGCGCGAACGCATGACTCACATCCGGGGTGCGTTGTCGTCCCGTTTGGACAGGTTATATTGACTTCATCTATGTGCGACAACATGTACGTCCCTGTTGAAAAAACTTCAATATTAGACCTTCTGAAACTCAGTTGAATAAATAGTTTAAAATCACAAAGTTGTTTCACGGAAGTGTGATCGCGTAGGCATGACGTCGTTGATATGCTTCTAAGTGCAAAGTCATATTGGCAACACTGCAAATTGCACTCGTCTAGTTTGGGGTTTGAAGACGATGTGTAATGTGTTGGAGAAATTAGTAAATAAGCCGGGGAGTGTGCGAGTCGAGTAAAATGCCCATGGAAAGCCAAAGGAAATGAGTTAACCTTAATAACCTTAAACATCTGGCCAAAAGACATAATAGGAACCTTTAAAAATATTTTGAGCACATTACCATGTAGGGTTGGGGCCCCATTAACAGTTACACTCTTATACATGTCGACAGTATTAGGGATATGAACCTTTGAATTATTTGTTTTGGACAGAAAAAGCTTGCGTATCTTGTTCACTTCGGTCTCAGTTATCAATGGAGGACTCAGCTTATTTTCTTGTAGGTTGCGAATATCCTGTACAAGAGTGTCAATGGAGTAGTCCAGTTGATAATAGAGCAGGCGCAGTTCTTGCAAGTCGTGCAATAACCCTACAAAGTAATCCTGGGTGGTCATGTAAGATTGGAGTCCTTTGGAAATATTGTAAATGTAATCGTTGTTTTCCATAGTGGCGCAAAGTTGCAGTTCCAGGCTAGACTCTACTACCTGCAGTACTGCAGTAATTTTCTCATCAAGGAATATGAGTTCATCGGCAGTCATCTGGTCTGCATGAGCCAATTGTTGGTTGAATACCTTCTGTGGAGTTAAGTCGTTGAGCGTGACAGTACCGAATAGAGCCTTGGCGGCCGTGCCAATTTCTTGTATGAGTGCCCGCGCCTTCCTGGACTTTCACGAAAGATTGGTTGCACGAACGTGCGCTTCAACAATTTCTTTAACTACTTTTAGTCCACGTTCGAACTTAGCGACTATTAAATACCAATGCTTTGATATCTTTTCCGCGATTGCTTGCATTTTTTGGCACTGGTTCCCCAAACCGATTCGTAAGGTGGAGTCCCGATTGCAGTTGAAGGGAGGTGCTGACGGGGGAAGGGGAGGCTGAGGTAGAATAATATCGACCTCGGTGGTGAAGTAGTCCTTGCCAATGTAGACATATGGTTTGGTCTCAAAAACTACCCCATAGTTGGTTCAAAAGATGTTTTTTCCAGTGGAATGAGCAGCGCCTAGGCTAAGCAGAATAGTCAGCATGAGTGACGGTACCGTAGCCATACCTGGGTTAGTCTGAAGCAGGTTAGAAACCACGGGGCTCTTTATAGTTTTTTTTCCTGACCCCAGACGGCAACGGTTTTCTCAAGGGCGAGACTATAAGGTACAGCGCGTACAAAACCGTGAGCAACAGCGTTCGCGTTAGCGTTCACGCTTAAGGAATTGATTGTTAGGTGGTTTTCTAAACCCCCCCCACCCCCAAATCCACCACCTAAATCCACCACGTAACCATTGCCAAGGTAATGGCATGAAATCATTTTTTTTCAGTGCGGGCCTTTAACTATTGTGTATGTAAAATGTTTTCAAGCAGCTGGATTTTCGCGCACCAAGCAATGATTATAGTTACTGCGCTTTCCTAATTTTGCCCATTTGGTAGACAGGTATTTTGATTTGTCCTATAATAATCAGATAATGCATGTGTCCTTGCATTATGGTTCATTGCCTCCCCCTGGTGGATCCCCTCCTTACTACAGGCAAGTCACAGGCCTGTCCCACTTACCCTTCCACCTACCTGCCTGTACCAGCTAGCATTCCCACTGGTGCTGGCATAACCCTTCCCCTTTACTTATTCATTCACCCCACAGCTGGTTACCAGCAAAATCCCTCCACTACTATATAAACTCCAACCCCCTGTCCCCTTGTCCACTCTCTCTGCCCTTCGCCCTGTTCCCACCCACCCACACCTTATTTATTATTTTATCATCGCCCATAAAGGGCTCTTATTATCTCTATCTTATAAAACTTCATACCCATTATTTTATTTACCAATATTTATTATTTCATTAAATATTAAAATTTTATCAGCCACTCCTGCCTTACATTCTTTATTCAACGGGGGGGAAATTGGGTAATGCTGTTAAATTTCACTCACACATCATATTGCCTCATTTATAGTGGTGCGCGAAATGCGCGCAAATTAATACTTTTAAACTGATATAAGTGCTATAAACAACCCCACAATATTACCGTGAAGTATACACGAAATAGGCTGTACTGTAGGGAGTGTCAGTGAACGAATCAGCTGGGAGCAACTGAGCCACTTGGTTTGCTGGGCTTGAAGTCTGCCCATACGCACTGAGGGCATACCGTTCTGTTAAGAAGTAGTTTTTTTTAGCGGTCACAAAAGACCAAAAAAATGGAAAATTTAGAAACTCTTTAGTGAGTTTGGACATTATATGAGGCATAATATACCCTCTAGAAGTAGTATATAGTAATTTAGAGGATTTTTTTTATGAAAATAAAGGTGAATAATTGAATTTTTGTAGAATAAAGGAATATTAATGAAATTGCTTTAAAATTAAGGAACAATATGATGCATGAGCACTTGGAACAGACATGCAAACAAACACTTGGTGGAAACTCAAAGTTTAGTACAAATGACGTAGACATATAAATATTTAAACGGATGCCGGGCTCAAACTTTATGAGAATTAACAGAGACAGATAAATATATTTACAGGTGTCGGGCTCGCACTCGCACTTTCACACTATAGGTTAATCTAGATCTTCAGACGTACAGTTTCGGGATCAGAGGGATACATGAGTGACTTAGACAGCAAAATATATATATATATATATATAAACAGGTTTCAGGGTCACACTCGCACTTTTACACAAACCGAAGAAACAATGGTAAGTTTACATAAAGTAATTGCTATTATTGTTGAAGGGAAGCCTAGGTGATCAGGAAACGGAAGGATTGTCGCTCTTGGCCATGGCGGAGGCCGCAGTCCAATCACCCACCGAGAAACTTGCCAGGAATTCCTTGTCAGCCATGATGTCCTGGAAAACGCCATCGCTTATCAGATCTCTGGCATCACTGATAATGTCAGAGAAGTCGCAAGTCGTGCAGCTTGGCATGCTCTCCCGCCTGGAACTTGTCAGGAATTCCTTGTCTGGGAAGACGTCCAGAAAAACGTCATCGCACATCAGTTCTCCGGCGTCACTGATAATGCCAGAGAAGTCGCAACTCATGCAGCTGGGCATGCTCTCCTGCCTGGAACTTTTCAGGAATTCCTTCTCTGGGAAGACGTCCAGAAAAACGTCATCGCACATTAGATCTCCGGCTTCACAGATAATGTCAGAGAAGTTGCAACTCGTGCAGCTGGGCATGCTCTCCCGCCGGGCCATGGATCTCTTGGAGGACGTGGAGGTTGAGCGTGGGGGCGGGAGTAGTGGCGGAGTGCACATTGGGCATTGGCAGTCAAAGTCGCAGCCAACCTCAACAGAGTCTGTATACAAGGAGGCGAGAGACTGACAGTGGGGATTGCGCCACAAGGTGCACTGTAGCTGTTGACCCATCAATGCTTGGTGGTGGGGTCGCACAATAAAATTGCAAACTACACAGGCAGGGGGATGGCCTAAATTGACTGTCATGCAGCTGTGGATCCGGACGGCCATGGTAAATATCTTGAACGGAGGAAAACAGGAGCACAGGCGATGTGTTCTGCAGTCACACAACCAGAATATAATGGCAATGTCTATTTTTCAGTGCCTTATAAAGGTCTGGGGCATGCGACCAGGATGCTGACTAAGAAGCCCCTCGCACTCCTGCACAGCCGTATACCCTCTGATACCTCGACTGTTCACGCTCCCCTGTGTCGGCCTTTGAGCGGCAGAAACAACAAAGAGTGCGTGTGATGGTAGGATACGTCTGCGAATGAGGACTTGGAGTGGAACTGGCATGAGATGCTCAACACATCGAACTGACCAAACTCAAAATGAATCTCTCCGACCACCTCCCTTACTAACGCACCCACGCGCCCTGAGTGCACAAAGTGAAGCACTTCTTCCCCTCTCCCCCCTCCGTCAAACTAAATTCTGTACTTTAAACATGAAAATAAGACCTGTTCTATTAGAAGCTGTCCACGGCATGATACATTAATTGATGTCGACTATTCGGAACAACCTGCATCCGTGGGTGCTGCCAAATAAGGAACTTTAATAAATTTTCTCTTTTTGGTGGTCGATTAAGTGTGGGTTGGATACAGGCTTTGGTTGGACGACAGTATTTACAAATAAAGTACATGCCCCAACATCTTCATATTCTTTTATGGTTTTCCATGCATTTTCATGTCAACTATTTTGGTCCCAATCCCCCCAGTCTAATTACAAAAGGATACACATCATTGTTCTAAAAAACGCGAAGAAATGCTCTATTTTTACAGAATTCGCATGTCCTTGTGTCTGGGAAAAAAAGGGTACTTTTCCCACCTAAATGTCAGTGATATGGGAAAAAGGGTGGTTTGTTCCTTGACAGTTGTAATCTCAACAATAAAGGGTAAATTATAGCCACAAAAAGCCAGCGTTTTGCAACAGAGAGTCCTTTTTTGACATCAAAAGTCAGTGGTAAGTGGGTATTTTCTATTCTGAAGAACGCTGATATGTCCTACGCTTATATCTGAGTGGACGGACCAGGGTCCTGGACTGGGGTGTGAGTCAAGCGTGGGTCAAGCCCGGGCACGTCTCCTCGGGTTGACCTACTTTGGACTCGGCTCTGTAACAGTTGCGTAATAAAGCTGACCACTGGGCAGCATGGGTGGTGGGTGGTGGGAGAGGGGGGAGGGTGTGGGCTGACGTCATACTCTAAGTGTCATATGGAACTCTCTGCAGTGGAGGTTTCCGGGAGGCTGGGTGGGACATGTGACCACCTAACTTGACCCACTCATACACAAACAACATGGAGTGCAAGAAGTCCTCGTTATCCGGTCGCTCTTACACCTGGACAATGTACCAGGAGGACCTGCTCATCGACTGGTTCGGAATGCACTCAAGCTTATTCGAGGGGAGCACATACGGAACAACAACTCCACACTGGGAAGCGTACATAAAGGCGCCGGGTAAGTAAACTCCGCCATTAGGCTATATCATTATCACTCGTACTCATACTCGTACTCGAGTCATAGTCTTAAAGTAAACATACGGTTCTGTTGCCGTGAGTTTTGGGCAAGCGCATGCAGATGAAACAACTAAATAATATGATTCGAACATTGTAACAAAAATTATAACCAATTGTGCACGTGCGAAACCCACTGGCAGATCAAGACTTTATAAATGGGGGGAAGGCATGGGCACGCGCCAACGCGCCCCCGCCCTCTGGATCCGACACTGAAATGTAACAGGACATGAATATTTGATTAGTGTCAGGAGACACCTGGACACATTGAGGGACTTTTACGTCTGGCACAAGGCCAATGAGAAGTTGGGAGTGTTGGCTAAGCCAGTTACAGCGCGTCATGTCAACGTAGCGGCGCGCTTGGGGTTCCTTGGTCCCTCCCTTAGTGGACTCTCGACTACCTCATCCTACGTGTATATAGAAAAGGTGAGCAATGTAGTAGATGGACAAATTAAAAAGGGCAACCTTAGCTTGTACCGTACATAAAAGTATTTATTAAACTATAACCAGACCGATCACCAGACCCGTCAATTTTGTATGTGATTAGTAATTTTAAAGTCTGGACGGTGATTGGGCGTATAAATGCAATGGTTTCACAACTACAAAAGTTGAATAACCTAACATGTAACCAATACCGAACCAATGTGAATTGTATAGTCTGTCAAATCAGCTAATTTGCATGCTTGTTTGCGTTGCAGGAAGGAGCGCTAATCGTCGAGGCCAACGACCATGGTTGTGGGGCGGGGGGAGTTGCAACAACAATCTTGCCCGTCAACCAGCCGATACATTTATTCAGGATGTGGGACAGCGGCCAGTGTACAGAAACATGTCACCCAATTTGTCAGTGAGGCTGAATTTGTCAACTCAATTTCGGCCAAACTTTACATACACATACCAAGAAATGCTGTTCGGCATGTTGTTCAAAAGCATGCCATCAGCGAAATCCCTGATCGGGATTTCGACTCTTGGCGTAAGCAAGACCAGTTCAAAATAGAAAATTACGATTTAACTGTTTTCCTGCACCAGGATGTTGTTTCGCCGATTCTAAGGGCGACACTGACCTACCCAGACAAAATTATAAATGATCATGAAAGGAACTCGTATAAAGTCGAGAAATTATTCGACACAGAGATAGGCCACGGAAGTCTCGGTTGCCTCTATATTGCCACTGTAGTGGTGGGGCTGACCCAAACTTCTATGGCTGGTCAGGTTAGGGTGCATCACAACCTGGTGACCGCATACCCCTGTCAGACCTTCACTCCTCTCCCGGCCTAAAAAAACCAGTGCAGGTCCGATAATCAATCAACAATGCAAGGTACTCAATAGAGTGCCGCTTAATAAAGAAAAATAAAAAGTTCCCCCGTCTCCAATAATTAATGACGTACCTCCCAGTCTTATTCTTTTTTATTTTATTTCCCCCCCCTTCTTCTAGCCCTCCAACAAATAAGAGATGCTCTACAAAAAAAAGAAAAAAAATTATGTCATGTATGCCCGAACGGCAAGGACGATTGGATTCCTTAATCTTACTCGTGCATTTTTGTGGAGAAGCTACCGAAATAATATATAGCCATGTGAAACATGGCAGTTAGAGGGCAGGGGAAAGACATATGTTTGGTCATTCCCACGGCTAGAGACAAGGGACCCATGCCATCGCTTTTTGGCCATTACTTCCATTACATTAAGATAGACCATATCACTTAACGCAATGACATCAGGATTGGCCACATATTAATCGACATAACTTTTTAATGAAATATCTTTACTTGACTTAATACTCAGACGGCTCCCATGACCCTGCGTTAACAAATAAAACCTCGGAAATAATATGGACCCGACTGGATGTGGAGCTACAGTGGGGGATCTGGGGGGGGTTAAAGTAAAACTCGGCCTAAAAGCAATTAATGAATTATTTTTCCAATAATGTATCCCCCCCCTTTTTTTTCAAAATTCTGAATCCGCAAGTGGGCTATGTGGAACATTTGAGTTGGATTAGAGTATGGTGAAGCTTGGATAGGCACATTAATCTTTCTCCTATCGCAACGCATGGATACGCCTTGGAAATGTAAAGAACCATTGGCTGCGACCATTGCCAATGGCACCAGGTACTACTTTTCCAGGTGGCGTCTTCCGGTATACCCCAGGTAGGTAGGCGCGTGCAGGGTATAAGACTCGGCCCACACGTAACCTAAATAATCTGTGACTAACGCGCCCGACCGAGCAGAAGAAGTAGCACCACATTCCACTATCTTTCCAACGACCACACCAAACAGAATGGACAACAGCAACAGAGCTTCTACTTCTACTTTGAGTGCCAGGTGAGTAATTTAAGTCAATACCCTATGGTGTCCAATAATTAACAGTTATAAAGCGAGTCCATGCCCTTCTAGGCAGTTCACCGTGTTTGTAAACATCAGTATCTAGGTTACAGCTGGTCGGAACAGCTGATCTCTGTTTATACCCAGCCCCATCACAATCTACATATGCATGTACAACACAACTTAACCGAGTGCTTCTTTATACCCATGCCGTACCACGGGCGTGTTAATAGAGGAGTATAGTTGTAACGGATTAGGCGGAGTAATTGTGATATGCTTTTTTACCATGAGCTTTATGAAAATACGATTAATATTGTTCCATCCCGGACCCCAAGACGCTGAAGCGGCCGAGGACACCTGAAACACCAACAGCCCCGTTAAAGTCGAGGCGGCTGCTCAGGATGGACGAAGCTGCTCCTACCTATGACGAAGCCCCGTCACCCTGAGCTGAGACCATCGGACTCTGAAAGCTTCACAAGGTGATTGTTTTTGTTATTGCTTATTATACGCTCAATTGAACAATTGACCCAAGTGTTCTTAAGCGTTAAAGTTCATTTGACCGTATGATTAATTAAGGTGGATAAATGGGATTTGTAGCCATACCGACTAAACATTTCCAGTAGTACTGGCCCATTCGGCCAATTGGAAAGGACAGAAACACGGGTCTTCAACCAACCAGATAATAAATTGAACATTTTCCATGGAAACACAGGCGCAGTTACTGACTGACACCTCCACTTTCACACTCTACTTGTGAATGTGTAGGTGTGACCTACACCTTACCGTCGCCTTTCACAAGCTGCGCAGGTTTTATAGCATACACCAAATGGAAAAGAAAAAACAAACATCAAGAACTTGCTTCCTCTTCTAGCCATTCATGAGCACATGCATCCATTGTTAAGTATTGAAACACAACTTGATATTGACTTTCAATTTTTGATTACAGCTCGGACCTCTTTGGCAGCAGCCCAGGGGACAGCAGCGTGCACAGTAATGCGGACTGGGAGTGCTTCCTTTGCGGAGAAGAACCCTCAAAGGTAATTATAGGGATGACCCCCCAACTATTGAATGGCTGGCAATCAACCTGTTACTATTTCAATGGATTTGAGTTGCATAAGCTTAAGGTGTTCATTTACAAAAAGAGATACATAGAGTGGTACCTGCACAACTGTTAAGCTTACATTATTTACTAAAACTCTACTTTAAACTTGAATACAATAAAAGAGATGCCGAGGCAGTATACATTAATTTTATTTAATTAAAGAGACCGGGAGTACCTGAAAAATGCGCGTGATGACGACATGGACACCTACAACAGGGAATTCCGTGTATTTGCTCCGCGAAGTGTCTTCTTCGACACGAAGAATAGGTATGTATTAAAATCCCAAGGGGTCTTATAATTTGTCTCATGATAGTAAGGTCCAAAATAAAATAAAGCGCATGTCATCCCTCGTCTATCTATAGTCAATATATTTCACACTGATGGCCGGTATTGAACAAAAGGAAAAAAAAAAATGTGTAAAAGGCCATGATGAACTGATTTGTTTTGCAGAATATACCTGGTGTGCAGCTACTGTGCACAACGCTGTGTTTCACCCGGCATGTGCCGAATATGAGTCTGCATCGTTGCTGGTGAGCGAGGTTATCTGTGAGAGGTGTGCAACAGAATAGGTGAGTGTATGTTTAAGGTTAGGCAATTTTAACTAAAACACTGTCGACTCTGTGGTAGAACCCATATGCATGCTCGAAACAACTAAGACCTGGTGACCCATTGCAGTCATGGTTAGAGGAGTATTAGTTAATTGCACCCCTTAAACGGACTAGGGTGGCTAAAAGTGAGTTCCCTACATAAGGAGATGCATAAGGACTGTACGTGTACTATTATATGTTATTAGTTATATTTCTGATTATATCGGCCGGGCTAATTTCAGTTATTGATTGTTGTTTGAGTCTGGACTCTGGAATGTATAACTAACTGTTTTACTTTTTCTTCCCAGAACAGCGACTCCATAGGCCTACGTGTGCCTGAAGGTGACGACTGTTCCTTAGGCGCCAAAAATGATGACGGTTGCAGCTGCTTTAAACTGTGCAAACCGATAACGGCTGTATTTATATATATATATATATATACGTTTTTACTATACCAAAAGTGTGATATAGTTTGAGTTTACATAATATTTATTTATGCCTGACAAGATTTTTGAATAAACTATGTACGTTTGCAAGAAGAACTTCGGCGAATTTGTTGTTTTGTACATGTCTTAGAACAGAAGTGGGATGTCCGTGGTAAACACATGAATTATAGTTTTGGAGAGTGATAATTTGATGAAACTCCCTAGGTGGTTTGAATGCTTATATTAATACGCGATAAAGTATCCCCTGGCCCGTGCCCTGAGAAGAAACATGTAAACTTACGGTGAATTTACAATGCCTTAAAAATGTAGTCTATGACCATTAGGATTAAAAATCCGGATAAATATTTACGACATATAAGGGGGTGGTTGACTGATCGATTATATCTTTCATGTAATAAATCATCCTACGACTGATGGTACTGATATATACAATAGACCTTTGTCAGGGCTTTATGGGAACTAAAATAACATAATATAGAGCGGGACAAAAGCTTTATCGGACCAAGTGACACCTGTTTTGCGTTAAAAACCAAATTGTGAGCGAACAATAGAGTTATGCCCAGGCCGGCATCAGTGTCCGTGACGAAGACTATGAGGTTACCCTCTTATCTTCGTCAATGGGTTTAATGGTCTGGACGCACGTCGATGCATGGTAGACATGGTGAATTAGAATTAGAATTGCCAACATTTTAGTTTTAAGCCCATGACACATGCACCAACGGACCCATATTCAACTGCATGTGTCCGGGCCTCGACTTAGGCTAGTCTAAAGAAAAGTCTAAAGAAACTATCCAAACTTAACTGTATCTGATGTAGGGATGCCTAGGCCTAGTACGACTTGCTGTATGGCCCTGTATGGGTTGTATTTTGTGGGAGTATTTGATTTACACGGTTGATTTACACGGTCTAATGGTACGGACACACAGCGATGCATAGCAGACATAGGGGATTTAACGCGAACTTTGCACGGTTATATTGATGCACTGCCTAGCAAAATTGCAGCACAGTAACACTGTGAATGTCCTTTTACACATGCACGCAACTCTCCAGTGCCAGTGGCTGTGACTGGTATGACTGTGGTCATTGGCCGTCATAAGATAGTACGCGGGAAAACTTGCGCGCAAGCCGGATCTCCCGCAGGCGGGGGGTCAGGGTCCTTGTTGCACACGTCCTGACACCCGACACCGGCAAAATAACAAAGGGTAGTTGACAGCGTGAGCGGGCAGGCTGTGCAAAGTTTTACTGCGCTGTGCTATGCACCTGTTATCACAAGCAGATTGTGAATATACTATACCAGAGACGCATAGACTGATTGCACTAACTGTGCCCGACTTACATAATGTGGTGTTGCGCAGCAAATCTCGAAAAAGACACAAGGCTCACTTTTTCCCGTGAGGGGTAAGGATAGGTAGGAGGTATGGGTGTGAATAAGAGAGGGGAGAAGGACTTGTAGA
Source organism: Lepidonotus clava (assembly GCA_936440205.1). NCBI lineage: Eukaryota > Metazoa > Annelida > Polychaeta > Phyllodocida > Polynoidae > Lepidonotus > Lepidonotus clava. Next base: position 47,128,434 of record OW387146.1, on the reverse strand, counting down.
GGATGGTGGTAAGGACAGGTAGGGGGCGGGGTGAGGACAGGTAAGGGATGGGGATAAGAACATGAATGGGACACGGATAAGGATAGGTAGGGGGCTGGGGTAAGAATAGGTGGGGGCGGTGGTAAGGACAGGAAGAGGGATGCCAATAGGTACACATAGTAGGCAGGAAGGAGGAAATGAATTGACTGACATGATTTCTCTCTTTCACAAGAAGCTGGGAAGCACTGTTAAAAAAAATCAACGTTGAATTTACGGTAAACTACTGGCAACTTAGTTGCCAAACTTATACTGTAAAATTAACGGGTGACTGTATTACTGTGTGACTGTATTTTTCACAGGTGAACAAAGTTTAAGTTAAACAGTAATAAACCGTAATATTTCTAGTGTACTTTCATTCTTATGAATGAAAATCATTTAAATTTAACAATAATATACCATAGTGTGTAAAAAAAAATGTACATTTTACGGTAATACTCTGCTATGGTACTATGCCATACAGTTTACATTGGATGTAATATTAAATGCATTGGAAGTTTTATTTCTCCTGTAATCACGCTACATGATAATTTAGCCAATAACCAAGTATATCCTTCCTTCTTGGTTTAGCCTTGCATGGGTTGTTTGATTGTTGGAGGTAAAACCTACAGGGCTATAGCTGATAAAGTTCTTATACTAAAACAGTGTCTACATGTTAATCCTGCTGAAAAGGTGTATTAAAACATTTTGTAAATGTTTAAGGAGTGTTCTGGTTTGTTGGCCATACCAAAAATAGCAGGCCAATGAGGTGATTATTTTAATCATGCTACAACAACTTTAAGATCTAACATTTTCAATCACAAAGTGAAAAAACTATTTCACTAATCATGGCAAAAAATATGGAGGGTATCACGGGAAGATTTTGATCTCATACACTAAAACACTTTGCCCTGGTTGAATTACTTTGCTATAAACCGTGTCAAGAAGTGTAAGGGATGTGTAAGGGCTCTTGCAGTGTAAATGGTATGGCCCATTACATAAGTGTCTCACAGGGGGTCCCCCACCCACCCACCCCCGCCCAGCTGGGGACATCTATAATTAGCACTATGTTTTGTTGTCTCATTTTAGTTATTTCCCAGCCCTTTCTATGTCTGACCAGAGGTGTTGGTAAAGGCCTAGACTGCAGAGCAACCCACGGGGAGACCTGCAGGGCTATCCCCCTGACCTCTTCCCGGCCCCCTACCCATCCTAATCCCGTCAGTCCCACAGAGTAACGCACGGGGGCTGATGACGTGTGGAAGAAAAGAAGCTTTTGATAGGGTTTTCATGCCGATTTGAGCACTTTGAAAAAAATCCAAATTTAAAACATTTATGACTCCCAGTAGGAGTCAACTATGGGTCAAATGTGACTCTTAGGTTGTAGCCCCGAGTGAGAAGGACAATTCTATACATGCCAGAAAATTCTGTGATGATTACAAAATTATCTAGAAATTTAGAAAGATTTTTCACCTTATTTTTATACTGAAAGACTCAACCAATGGATTTTGCTAAAATCTTTCATAAATGATAATTAGGCCCATCTTATGCCAAAAATGTTCCCTAATTGATGGAAATCCTTTTACATATTTCCCAGCCTTTACTCCATGTCCCTGACCATCCCTCTATGAATAGCCACCTCTAGCCTCCTGATATTCTCAGGTTGCAAAGAGCTGATGACTTGTGGAAGAAAAGAACCTTTTGATAGGGTTTTCATGCCGATTTGAGCACTTTGAAAATTTTCCAAATTTGAAACATTTTTGACTCCCAGTATGAGTCAACTATGAGTCAAAACTGACTCTGAGCTTGTAGCCCCGACTAAGAATGACCATTATAAACTAGTCAGGAAACTGTGAGACTAGTAAAACATTTTCTAGAAATTTAGACAGATTTTTACCTTAATTCTTACAGTGAAAACCCCAATCAATGGATTTTGCTAAAAACTTGCATAAAGCATGGATTCCACTTGGCAACAAAAACAGAGCAATAGTACAGCAACGGTCGGCAACAACCTTTCTGAACTGTTGCTGTAGTGTTGCCCATATAATTTACATTGCCTAGCTATTGCTGATGGCAACAAAATCAATCAAACATGGTAAATCTAATGGAATCACTTCAACACAGCAATGATATTTCTAAATATTTAGTGAGAAATAGTGTAATTCACCTGCATTTCCCAGTGTTGCCAATGAAACTTTCTAAATTTGTTGCCACGTGGAACCCCCACTTAAATGATATCTAGGCCTATCTCATGCCAACAATATTGTCGGATATATGGGCAGCAAATTTTCTCAGGGACAACTCATGCGTTAAGGATGGGTGCAGGTGGCCAGCCTAATACATCATAGTGGGATTGGATGTGTCCTTCTGGTAGGCCTGAGCCTCAAATCAAGATAGAAACAATACAGGAGGGGGGACGGTTGGTAACCAACCACCACTATAATGTAATGGGCCAGGTACCTGCACCTATCCTTGGTCCCTGAGGTGGGCCCCTCATAATTCAATGCCTGTAAATTCAACAACATTTTTGGCATGTGATAGGCCTAATTATTATTCCTGGAAGGATTTAGCAAAATCTACTGGTTGAGTTTTCCTGTGTGAAAAAAACAGTAAAAATCTTTGTGATTTTCTAGATAATGTTGTAATCGTCACAGAATTTTCTGACATGTATAGAATTGTCCTTCTCACTCGGGGCTACAACCTTAGAGTCACATTTGACCCATAGTTGACTCCTACTGGGAGTCATAAATGTTTTAAATTTGGATTTTTTTCAAAGTGCTCAAATCGGCATGAAAACCCTATCAAAAGGTTCTTTTCTTCCACAAGTCATCAACTCTTTGCAACCTGAGAATATCAGGAGGCTAGAGGTGGCTATTCATAGAGGGATGGTCAGGGACATGGAGTAAAGGCTGGGAAATATGTAAAAGGATTTCCATCAATTAGGGGACATTTTTGGCATAAGATGGGCCTAATTATCATTTCTGAAAGATTTTAGCAAAATCCATTGGTTGAGTCTTTCAGTATAAAAATAAGGTGAAAAATCTTTCTAAATTTCTAGATAATGTTGTAATCATCACAGAATTTTCTGACATGTATAGAATTGTCCTTCTCACTCGGGGCTACAACCTAAGAGTCACATTTGACCCATAGTTGACTCCTACTGGGAGTCATAAATGTTTTAAATTTGGATTTTTTTCAAAGTGCTCAAATCGGCATGAAAACCCTATCAAAAGCTTCTTTTCTTCCACAAGTCATCAGCTCTTTGCAACCTGAGAATATCAGGAGGCTAGAGGTGGCTATTCATAGAGGGATGGTCAGGGACATGGAGTAAAGGCTGGGAAATATGTAAAAGGATTTCCATCAATTAGGGGACATTTTTGGCATAAGATGGGCCTAATTATCATTTCTGAAAGATTTTAGCAAAATCCATTAGTTGAGTCTTTCAGTATAAAAATAAGGTGAAAAATCTTTCTAAATTTCTAGATAATGTTGTAATCATCACAGAATTTTCTGACATGTATAGAATTGTCCTTCTCACTCGGGGCTACAACCTAAGAGTCACATTTGACCCATAGTTGACTCCTACTGGGAGTCATAAATGTTTTAAATTTGGATATTTTTCAAAGTGCTCAAATCGGCATGAAAACCCTATCAAAAGCTTCTTTTCTTCCACAAGTCATCAGGAATTTGCTTTAGTAACAGAGTAACGTGGGGGAGACCAGGGCTATTCCCCTGACCTCTTCCCGGCCCTCTACTCCCCCTAACCCCGTCAGCACCACAGAGCAACGCACGGGGAGACCAGGGCCGTCCCCCTGACCTCTTCCCGGCCCCCTACTCCCCCTAACCCCGTCAGCATCACAGAGCAACGCACGGGGAGACCAGGGCCGTCCACCTGACCTCTTCCCGGCCCTCTACTCCCCCTAACCCCGTCAGCATCACAGAGAAATGCATGGGGAGACCAGGGCCATTCCCCTGAGCCCTCCCTGGCCCCCTACCCCTTCTAATGCCGTCAGCACCACAGAGCAACGCACGGGGAGACCAGGGCCGTCCCCCTGTCCTCTTCCCGGCCCCCTACTCCCCCTAACCCCGTCAGCACCACAGAGCAACGCACGGGGAGACCAGGGCCATTCCCCTGAGCCCTCCCCGGCCCCCTACCCCTCCTAATGCCGTCAGCACCACAGAGCAACGCACGGGGAGACCAGGGCCGTCCCCCTGTCCTCTTCCCGGCCCCCTACTCCCCCTAACCCCGTCAGCACCACAGAGCAACACACGGGGAGACCAGGGCCATTCCCCTGAGCCCTCCCTGGCCCCCTACCCCTCCTAATGCCGTCAGCACCACAGAGCAACGCACGGGGAGACCAGGGCCGTCCCCCTGTCCTCTTCCCGGCCCCCTACTCCCCCTAAAGAGGGATATAAAACTTCCTAAATGATTCTTTTCATCCACAAGTTATCATGTATACATACATACATGTATACATACATGTATAAATACATGCATACATACATACAACATACATACATACATACATACATACACACATACATACATACACACACATATAATACTATATTATCTAGGTCATTGGGTCAACTTAAGGAGGCGAAAGTTTAGTGGCAGCTCCAGGGTTACAGGCAAGGTGGGGGGGGGGACTGTTATGCAACCTCCATACTTGTTGACACTGCAAGAGTGTGAACACATCCCTTACACTGATTGACACGGTAAATAGCAAAGTAATTCAAACAGGGCAAAGTCTATTAGTGTATGAGATCAAAAATTTGCCGTGTATGTTCCAAATCACTTCTACTGATAGTACCACTACTACATAGCAGTAACCTGACTATCCAAGCCTTGAACCCGGGACCCCTCACATATGAAGCCTGTGCTCTACCACTGAGCTATGGAGGCCTGTAGGGAGACAGCCCAGCTGTGGTATTTTACTGAATAACTTCAATAAGCAGGGGTATGAGAGCACTAAACTAATGTCTTTCAAATGTTGAACACCTATAAATCAGTATGTTACATATGGACATAAACAGGAAACTCAAGTGCACTTAGATGACGGTATCTAGTGGCAGCCCTTTATTTTAAACAAAAAAAATTGTAACAGCAATTTCTAAATCTATTGCTGTTATACACGAAATCGATTGCTGTTATGCACGTTTTTTGCACGTCTTCACCCTCAAGATAAAACTATTTAGAATGCTGTAAATAACCCGTAGTATTTACAGGAACTAATCATACAGTGGCCCGGTGCACAATGGGTTTCTTAACAACAAAAACGAATTGAATAGCGAAACAGTTCGTTGTTGCTTAATAAATTATTTTGCAGTTATTTTTGTAACAACAAAAATTTGTTCAACAATTTCTTTTCTATATTTAGAATACACTAAAATGGTTGTAACTTTTACTGGTTTTTCTCTAATTTCTTCTCTTTTTATATCAATTTACAGAATTCAATTCCATTCATTAGAACCAGAGATTTTCACTATTTTTGTAACATGTGAATATTTTCGTAACAAAGAAACATTTCACTGTTAAGCATTTGTTCGTTGTGCTTTCATTGTTTGATCCTCACAACAAAATTCTATTGCGCAACGGGCTACAGTGCCCCCTTTAACATCAATTTACAGAATTAAATTTGATCCAGTAGAAAAAAAAGATATAAGCGTTTCCCAACAAGGATCATTTGAAACAAAGTTGTCCTTGTTAGGACAATAATCTTAAATTTGTCTTAAAGTTGTCCTTGTTACAACCAATCATTGTGCAGCAGGCCAGTGATATTTTGATGTCCATAAATTGAACAATGTCTTATATATAATCAACATTCTTTCTTTGGGCTACAACCTCAGAGTGAGTTTTGACTCATAGTTGACCAGGTCCGGGCTAACACGGAAAATCGGAACGTCCTGTAATAACAGGACGTTCCATAATGCTGGTACACAAATCGTCCTGTGATTTAGGAACGGTTGAATAAAACTAAGTATATTAGAAAATTAAGAGATTTGCTGAAAATTCTAACTCGGTAAATGTCTCAGTAATAAGTATTTCTACTTATCTAGCACTTTTAATCTGAAGTTAAATGTGTACATTTTTTCGGAAAACAGAAAAAAAAATCACCATAGGCATTTAAGTACAGTATTACTGGCAGGGGGAGGGCGGGGATGTGTTACATAACCAGTTCCGGGGTCTGCGGCCCATCCTTAGGTAAGGCTAATTATAGAAACTCCTCTTGGGGCAGGCGTCCAGCCTGGCGCAAAGGGGTCAGATACAACAATAAAAAGGCGGGGAATATCAATTAGCCCTACTTATCAGGACGGCCTGGATTCACGGAACGTCCCGTTTAACTGGGACGACCTCAAATTTCAGGCCGTCCCGTTTCTAATGTGTTAGCCCCAACCTGTTGACTCAATATGATAGTCAAAATTGTTTCAATATTGTAAATTTTCTAAATTGCTCAAATCATCATATAAACCCTATCAACCGATTCTTTCCTAAACTACTAAGAGAGCGCAGGATGGATGGGGGAAGCATTGGCTGACTGCCGTAAATGTGATGATGAACCTGCCTTAATCAGTAGGGCTAATTATAGATACCCATTAACCCTAGTGGCGCAAAGTTGACCAACTATTACCTGCAAGTATTGCTGTAATATTTGCCTTGAAATGTAACAGCGCATTATTAAAGTTGTCAATTCGCCCTTACAAGTCCTTACTTGCCACGTCCCTCACCTGTGTGAAAGGTAGGCTGACAAAAACTAATAAAAGACAAAAAAGAATACCTTGACGTAAACATGTGCACTGAATAAATTGGGCCATCTAATCTTGCTCTTCTTGAGTAGATAAAAATACACATTACTTTTGCACTGCTGTGGACGCGATAGTCGATAAGAAGGGGTGAAGCGAATGGCGGAGTAGTGTAAGAGTGGCGTACGCTGTGCTCTCCAAAAGTTTCCGATTTATGTGATATCTAAAGCAATCTATTGGATACATAATATCAAAGGACAACATATCATATATCAGAGAATTGTCGGAAGGATAATATCAAGGATATATCATAAGGATTACCGAGATATTCTAGGATTGATTTTCCCCCCTTCTACGATGAATTCCAAACAAGCAGACGCCATTGTCAAAACATCGACGGTCACTACGCGGAGCAGTAAGGGTAAGCCATATACCACTGATCAATCAATAATTACCGAAGACGAATATGCTAAACTTCAGCAGAAGGGCAAACCCCAGCACTGTTAACTAAGATACTGGATAAACTAACACTCTTAGATGGCTTGCGTAACGACATGACTGAAACCAAAAATAATGTTAACACATTGTTAGACCTCAAAAGCAACGTTGACACTCTCCAGAAAAAAGTAGACGAACACTATGAAGAATATACATCATCATGTGGTGATATAAAAGCTATCCAACAGGAAGCCAGGGAAGTGAGGCAAGAGAATAATGAGCTAAAAATCAAATACGAAAAGTTATTGAAGGCTTATGAATATTCAAAGACACATCCATTTCCCATACCAAAACAGCGTGATCGATCAAAAAGCCTAGTAATTGAGGGATCGGTAGAGCGGGACGGTGAGGATCCTATTAGACTTGCAGCAGCCATACTGTCTAAAGTGGGTCTGAGAGTACACCCCCTTGATATTGATGACGCCTACAGGGTTGGTCCAAAAACCAATAGAAGACCTAGATCTCTGATAGTAGTAATGGTACGCTCCTCAGCAAAAAAAATGATCATGTTAAATCGAAAAAAAATCAAGAAATTCGAGGAATGCAAAGACATTTGGGTAAATGAGGACGTGTCATCTGAACAAAGAGAGAGGTGGGCCGACCTGAGATTGATAGTAGCCCAATGTAGTAGAGAAGGAATGCGAGCAAGACAAAGTGGGGACACAGTAGTTATTGAAGGAATAGCCTACACCCATGCTACGATAATTAATATGCCAGCTCCCATAAACCTTGAAAACGCATCAATGAAGAAAACACCATGGGGACTAGCCTTTTTTTCTAAACATAATTTTCTATCTAACTTTAGTCCTTCTAAATTCACATATGAAGGTACAGAATTTAACTGTATAGAGCAAGCCCTTCAGGCAATAAAAGCACATCGAGCAGGAAACTTTGAAATAGAAAAGCAAATAATGAAAGAGACAGACCCAGTAAAAATGAAAAGGCTAGGTTCTCAAATTCCCGATACATCGCAATGGAAAGCTGAGAGAAGAGAAATATTGAAGGAACTTCTGATTCAAAAATTTCGGCAAAATCAAGAACTGAGAGACAAATTATTGGCTACACAAGATTTACCTCTGTTAGAAGCAACATGGGATAAAACATGGGCAATTGGGGTTCCTTTCCTATCAAAAGAGATTGACATAGGTAAATGGAATGGTGCAAATCTAACCGGTGAGGTGTTAGTGGAGGTACGACGTATTTTATTTTTAGAACAACAGCGCTGGGCGGACTTGGCAGCCGGCGCACAGAACGCAGCAGACATCGGAGCGGTTGGTGGTGCCGAATAATTTCTCTTTCAAATATCATAGGAAAAACGTGACCTGGTTCACCAACAAAGACATTTGATTATTTTTTTTATGTGACATGGTTCACAATTAAGCAACATGGTTTGCAACTCTACGATGCTACACACAATATCGAGTGACTTGGTTCACTAAAGGCTTCACATGCAACTTGGTTTGCTATAACATATCTCAACATCCCGGGACGGTTTATTTCTGAACCATGTCTGGGTTCAAAATATAGGTTGTAAAAACATAGGAGGACGTTCTCGAAGGACTACACCGACACACTACGGTCTGTATAAAACTTTCTATTATGGAACGGCAACACATTATTATTGCAGACTCTAGGGGTAGATATTTACAATCGTATATCAATAGAATAAGAAGTCCATACGTCAGATATATTAAGGTTGAATACTACCCTGGAGCCTCATTCGAAAACCTGGTGGACACTGCTACTAACAATGCCAGGATAAACCCAGACTCGATATACTATGTATTAGGAGGTACGAACAATTTTTCAGAACGTGCCTCGCAAGGTTCAAGGCAAAGGTTTGTATTTACTGAGCATAGTACACAACAGTTGGTTGAATATATGATGAGTGTAGTCAATACTGCTAACGCTACTATGACAAGAGACTATCGAAACACATACTTTGTGCTGTGCCCAATTACTGGTTTGGACATTAAAAAGAATCTTAATGACTATAATGAACAGCATCAGGAAGCTATCAATACAGCAATTGTTGAGGTTAATCATAGAATAGTACAGATAAACAGGGACAGAGGGATACCGACGCCTTGGACGGCATCGTACGTTCATCACAGAAGGAGATATTATACTGAACATTTATATCATAAACTAGATGCTGACGGCCTACATCCTAGTCAAGGACTTTATGAATACTGGGCCGATTTATTTGTCAAATATGCTGAGAGGTTAACTGTGTAAATAACAATGTACAATGTACTAAAAACCCCTGACCCAGGTTGCTCGCGGTTGCGTCGCCTAAGGCCTCGGGTGCTTAGTTAAGAGCTGAAATATGATGGTTAAACTAGCCTTAAAATGGCCTGTACGTGCGGAATAATAATAATTCTCTATAATATGGGTTGCTCGCGGTTGCGTCGCCCTTTCCCTTAGTTGCATTTTGAGAAAATCTAACTATTATAGATAATATAATGGTATTCTTTTGACAAGCAGGCGTCGCCAGGCTAGATTGAAGATATGAATAACTATACACGTTGCCAAACAAGAATTGAATGGGAAACCATGTTATGTTCTGTCATCTGTCATTACTTGTTCATTTCATATCATGTTCATATCAATATTGATAACAATACTATGTACTATATATTAGGGTTCGATAACTGCTACTGAATTTGCCAACATTAAGGGATTGCGCCTAATGTTTTGGAATGTGCAGAGCCTTTATGGGAAGCTTGATACAATCAGATACCACATATCACAACTCTCACCTGATGTATTATTCTTATCTGAAACATGGTTAAATGAAAAAATTCCAAACTCCAATATAACAATACCAGGTTACATTTTGAAGCGACAGGATAGAGCCCTATCAAGGGGAGGAGGTGTGTGTTTTTATATAAGAGATAGCATAAAAATAACTGTACTGTCAGAAGAATTTAATATTATAATTATCTAGAGACCTGGAATCGTTGGTGATATGTATCAGGCCTCCTGAAACCAAGGCAATATAATATATTCAAGGCGTATATAGACCCCCGACTGGTAAGATATCTAAATTTCTGGACGAGTGTACTGACATGATTAATAATGTTAACGCACTGCAAAATAATAAAGATTTTGAGATATTCATCGGAGGAGATATCAATGTGGACTATTTAAAACAGATGAGTTCAAGGAAACTTTTGACTGATTTTGAAAAAAATCACTCAATAAAACAACTGATAAAAACTCCCTCAAGATATGCTAAAGTAAGCACACTTATTGATCATGTCTACACTAATTGTGACAGTGTGTCTTCTAGTGGTACGTTGTTGGTTAATGCTAGTGATCATTTGCCTGTTTATGCTGTTAGGAAAAAGGTAAAGCAACCTACCCAATCTGTGGAATTTGTTGGACGATCGTATATGGGTTATGACGAAAATATTTTACGGCAAAACTTAAATCAAGTGGACTGGACGCAGTTTTATACATGGAATGATGTCAATAACCTTTGGAAATTTATGGAATCCAAAATCCTAGATGTAATAAATCAGATAGCACCTAATAAAAAATTTAGATTTAAAAAGGAAAGACCTATATGGTTTAATGACGAATTAATGGAAATGATTAGGGATAAAGACACCTTACTGAGGAGAGCACATAGAACTAAAAATTCTGAGGATATCCGTATAGCTAGGGATGTAAGGAATAGGACAAATGCCATGGTCAAACAGGCCAAGGCAGATTTTATAAAGGAGGAATTGAATAATAATCTACATGATTCTAAAAAATTCTGGCAACATATAAAACAGGTTTTACCGGAAAATAAAGGTTCTGGTGAAATTATAATTAAGAATGATGCTGGAGACCTCCTCTCAGATGAATTAGTTGCTAACAGAATTAATGACTACTTTTTGAATATAGGTCCTAATTTACTTAAGAAAATGAATCGTCCAATTACAGTCCAACAACCAGTTTTGGAAGATAGGGATCAAACACTATTTAAGTTTAAACCAATCTTGATCGGCGATTTGCAACGCTTGATAAATCAAATAAAAATTTATAAATCTTCTGGTATCCCAAACTTGTCTAGTAGGGTATTAAAGGATTCATTTAATATTTTAAGTGATCAACTACTATTTATTTTTAATAAATCAATATCATCCATGACCTTTCCTGATGCATGGAAAATGGCTAATGTGGTGCCCATCCCGAAAACACCTAGTGCATGTACTGAGGGAGAGTATAGGCCGATTTCTCTGTTGCCCTTACCCTGTAAAATTTTAGAAAAATTACTTCATGCTCAATTATCAAATCATTTAGAGGAAAATAATTTATTGAATAAACTACAAAATGGTTTTCGAAAACTTCACAATACAACAGACACAGTTTTTAATTTAGTTAATACTCTTACATATAACATGAATGATGGCTGCTACTGCACGGCAGTCTTCATCGATTTTGCAAAAGCTTTCGATACTATAGATCATGCTCGGTTACTAAATAAATTATCAATATTTAATCTGTCAAAATCAGTTATATTATGGCTACAAAGTTATTTGCATCAAAGGCAACAGAGAACAATCAGCAATGGAAACTGCTCGGATTGGGGTCAAATAATAACTGGTGTACCGCAAGGTAGTACACTGGGACCACTGTTATTTATAATGTATACTAATGATATGTCAGATTGTATCAAAAAAAGTGATGTATTGTATTATGCTGACGATACTGTACTCTATTCTTGTAATGAGGATAGAAAATTGAATGATAAAGGGTTACAACAGGATTTGACATCGGTCTCTAAATGGTGTTTAAAGAATGGTCTGACAATAAATGTGAAGAAGACCAAAATAGTGAATTTTGGTAATAAGAACTATAACGGACAATCAATTAGACTTGCTAATGAGACTCTTTTAACAGTTAACTCATATAAATATTTAGGTATACTACTTGACTCCCACTTGACTTTTGAATTACATTTCAATGAGACTGTAAAACAATTCTCGTTTAAATTATATTTATATAGAAGAATACGTTCGTTTCTTACTGATCATGCTGCAACGATTGTATTGAAAAGCATGGTATTATCATACCTAGATTATGGAAATATCTTTTTTGTTTCTAGACCCTATATTGATCTCCAGAAACTACAGGTAATGCAGAATAATGCATTGCGTGCTTGTCTGAGGATTAGAAATGCGAGGGATGTCCCAGTGTACTATCTTCATCAACAGTTACATGTGCAGCCTTTTGATAAAAGGATGCAATATTTTACTTTATGTTGTATTTATAGAAATATTCTTAATGGAAGCTTGAAGCCAATGACGCCATCTAGAAGAACCAGATTGCATAAGGCACCTGTACTTTATTTACCTGTACCTAACACTAACTGGTATGCAAAATCAGTTGGCTACTTTAGACAGAAAACATGGAATGTCTTGCCCAGCCGTATCAGAAATAGTGAAACTATTGAAATTTTTAAAGAGGAAATAAAAAGATATTTAAACATAATATAGAATTTATTTGACTGGATATATATGTTATTTACGAAGATTCTTCTGATGCTATATTAAATCGAAATATTGTAATATAAATCAAATTGGTGTAAATCCCTGTACATACATATCTATGTTTTTTGGCAATGCAAGTGTTACTATGATCAAAATATGATATAGATTATTCATCTTCTACCATCACATCTCATCTTCATCAAATATGAGTTTTCACTGGCAAACATGTATAGAACAAAGTTACTGCCATCCTGTAGTTATTATGGGTGTCAGTTGAAAGTATTACTCCCCCACATTGTAATTATAAGTGTACTTATGTGATATTATTTATGTAGAAACTGATACAGAGGGAGATCAGATACAAGTTATTTGAACTGTACAGCTTTCAAACAAAGTGAATAAAAAAAAAAAAAAAAAAAGATGAATCATCAAAGTACTACTGTTCTTTGTTTAATATTGTGAAATATATTTTTATATCAGAGGCAAGTGGAGCACTGGGGTTGGTAACATTATTTAAGGTGAATGTGGTCTTCTGGGCAAGACATGGTTATCCTGATATTGACACTACATGTAGGAACTTAATTATTATATTCTGGAATGAGGTCAAAAACTGTGGAACCATTTTCGTAGAAATGTAATTTGAACTTGAACAAAAAACAAAAACAAAGGGAAAAACAAGGCTGATACAATTGCTAGCAGGAATTGACATTTGTCTAAAGAAGATATCTGTCTAATTTGTATATTTGTTTTGAATTTTGACCAGCAAATCTTTTTTTTTTTAATTCTATAAACATTGGTGCAAACCGTTTACATTGTCCATCAAATTTCTGTATACAATGTTAGTAGCTGATTCATTTTTCAGTAACATTGATAATGTTTCAACATCTATGCTATTGTTTATGTCTCATTAGGAAAACACACATAACTATTTGTAATACAGTACCTTGGCATTAGGATAAGTGTGAGACTATTGTAATCAAACGTCAATGGATCTGATATAAAGTAATGCATGCAGATCAGTAGCATAATAAGAACTCAAACGTGGAGCTATATTCTACAGTTCCAGTTGTATGAAATATTGATCACCCTAATGGAAAGACAACTGTGTACAAAGATATTATAACAAATATGGGCACCCAGCATCCTATCATACAAAGAATAGCAGGCTTCTGTGTATGCAAGGTTCTTGTGACAACTTTTACAGTTGTTGTTTGTTTGGCTCTCTTACAAATGTTGTTTGCGGTGAGTGTACTTTCCTTAGTCTAAGTGATGATTTCCCTGTAAGTATATTTGCATTCATAAATAGACTAAAATTAATAGATACCATTGAAAATTTGAAAAATTAATTAGAAAATGCATGAGAAATATCTCAATATATACAGTTTTACTGAGAATCCATTCAAATTAGAAATAGCCATGTGAGTATTGCATCATGAATGGACATAGACATATGTGGCAATTCATATTTGCAAATGAGAAAAAAACACCATAGTACGATGGATGAGTATAACAGAATATGGAAAACAAGCACTCTTCAAAAAAACGATCTTGCACCAAAACTTTAGCACAAATATTTGCATGGTAATAATATAAGTTATTCATTGAATTAAGAAAGTAAAGGCAGGCAAAGACAGTTACAACATCACATGTGATAAATTTTATCTTTTCATGTTGAGTCCATTTTTATATGTTACTTCAAAGGAGGACTTTCAACAAGCAAAAACATTACTACTGCTCAAGGAAATTGGATTGATTCGGTCTGGACAAGCCAAAGTAGTGGATGTGGGTGCATCACCTGTATACACCGGATGGTCTGCGATTGGTGGACTGAAGAGAGATGAACATCTCCCAGAACTCATCAATGTTGATTACACGCCGGTAACTGACAGAAATAGCCGGATGTCCCTAATAACGTGGGTCCATATTATGATGTTACAAGGTCAATAGTCTTTACACTTTTAGAATGCTGATAAACTTTCTCATTCAATAACAATTTCAAATTTGAGTAGATTGCTCTACTAGTGTACATATGATTGATTCAAGTATTTCAGTATAATTCACCCTACCACGGATAGCTGATTTACAGTATTTTAAGGACCTGCAGGTTAATTTTTACAGATTCTGTCGACAAAATCCCTGGAATAACTAAAGAAAAAAACCAAATAATTGATATAATATACCATCTACAATGAATGAATATTCAAATAACTCAGAAATATTAATTGTATGTAGTTACTAATTTAAGAAATAATGGTGCCTAGTTTTCCCAAATATTAATCTACAAATAATGATACAATTCATGAAATTTTATTTAGTAAAGCCTTGAGTTTTGTCGACATATTACCCAGGATGCATCCTGTTTCAGGCTAACCTGCACGTAAATCTCAAGGAACTGGCTCTCCGTGGTTGGGAGAATTATAATGCAATACATTAAAGAGTGCCTTGAAAATACATAACTTTCAATCTTTGTGGTATATTTCACCTTATCTTGAAATCATTAACATATATTTTCAATAAAAGGTGTAATAACAACTTTGGAAAACTAAATGTTATTTGAGGGTTATGCCCAAAATAATAGTATTCCTACCAGGTATTATAGTTGTCAAATTGCCCTAGGAAGTAGGGAATCATGCAAATTGCTACACAAAGAGAGATCTGCTTTTGAATAACGGACAGAAATTTGTCTAACTCAGTCATTTGATTTGTTCTACTTCATTTAGCACTGCTATAATAGAAGTCACTATGTCAATAAAACCCTTTTTCTTTTATTGCAAACCTTTAAAAAGTGTGACAATTTTGTTTTGTTTGTCATATGAACATTTCTGTATAAAAAACATATTAGCATATATGAATTTGCTCTAATTTTTTAAAGCGATCCTCGGCAAAGCCGCCACAGAGCATAGCAACGTGATCGCTTTACCCCTTGTCCAAAATCCATGGTCAATGTTCCACAGTGGTTCTGTGCCCCATTTCACAACAACAAACATATTGAAACAGCCTGTTCATCCCATGTCACTAACCCAAAGAGTCAACATTCACTGTTCAGAATGATCCATATTATACATTTCGCTCAAAGAATTCAATCAATAATCTCCCTCTTTTTGCTGCAAATGCTCCAATTTGTCAGAGTTTTAGCTCCTCTCAGGAAAACCAGAGTGAGCATAGTGGGTCAAAGCTCCACCCTGATAAGCCCTTGTCCTTGACGTCATATCACAGAAACATTTAACAAACAGAACAGCCTGGTGGGATATTATGAAACAGAATGGAAATATTTACATTTGAAATCAATCGTGGGTCGGCGGGTTATTAGGAAATGGTAAAATAGAAATTTGAAAATATTATGTAAATTTAAAAAAACAGCATGAAGGGTGTGCAGGATATTATGACATGTTAAAAGAGAAATTTGAAAAATGATGTAAATGTATTAAACAACAGGAAGGGTGTTGCGGGATATTATGAAATGGTAAATAAAACATTTAGAAAAATCATGTAAAGGTATTGAACAATAGGTACGGTGTGTGGGATATTATGAAATGGTAATTAAGAAATCTTAAACAAATTATTTGAAGCTAATAAACAACAAGGTGTGTGGAATATTATAAAATATTGTAAATACAATAATGTGAAATCATATTCCGCTACGTAACACTATAAAGGGTCAGCAGGAGATCATGAAATGGTAAAAGAGAAAACTGAAAAAAGTATGTAAAGGTAATTAACAATATGTAGGGCATGTGAGATATTAGGAAATGGTAAAAAAGAAAATTGGAAAACTTATGTAAATGTATTAAACAACATGTAGATTGTGTGGGATATTATGAAATGGTAAAAATTGATTTAAAATAAATATATACAGGTAATTGACAACACGTAGGGTGTGGGAGATATTAAGACTTGGTCACAATTAATATTTATTGTAAATATTGAGATCGCACTAGAGCGATTACGATTGTATTGATATATAAGATTACATTTTGTGAGATAAATCATAGTGCCAAGCCACAAAAACTGTAATATGTCGGTAAAAGCGGGAGTCTTGACATAATTAATTAATTAAATGAGGCGTGTGAAAGCAAGATCCTCTTGCTTATGGACATACATCCTATATGCCTGGCTGGCCCAGCAACCAAAATGCTGGACCTGGTGGTTTGTATGTCCTCTATTGAAAGCTGTGGTAACAACGGCCTTCCTCAGCGAGTGCAATGTATATTATGTCTTCCTTCCACTGTATTTGGACGTAGGACGCTGGGATCGGTCTCACTGATTCCGTGTACACAAACATGGGTTGAGTCTGAGTCTGAGGGGGGAGGTGCTGATGCACCATTCGTAGCAAACCTTTGTTGGTTCTTCATGGACGTTATTGTTATAGTTAGGAATCCCGGCTTCAGCTGTGCATCTGCCCTGGTCAGGTGCCGGAGGGGGTCACATGCGACAATTGAAAGGGGGAACACCTCAGATTGCTGTAGGGCTGTACAATGCATCATCAGTATTGCACTGTTCCGTGTTCTGTTGTTTGGTCCGGACTGCCCTGGCCACAATGTCCGGTGCCACTGGCGATTTCATAGGGGCACATAGTTTTTTCTTCTGAGTGTGGCCTCCATGGCCCATCACACGCTGTGATGGTTCGTGACCGGGAGCAGGCCAGCCAAGAGAAGATGGGTGTGAATGTGTCCCACATAATTCTGGACAGTTGTCAGTGCCAGCCCCATGTTGTTGAGGCTCTTGATGCACATACAGATGTGGTAGTGTTGAAGCCTGTTGGGGTGAATCCGATTATCATAGCAGAACGCCGTGAACGCCCGCACGGCCGATGCCAAGTGGGCATTCGTTCTGGGGGCCCTGGCTCTCTCCTGCCTCAGCTGTGCTTGCACCGCCAGGCACTGGAGCTCTTGACCTGCCCAACAGATATGGGAGAACGAGGGTTAGCGGGTATAAACAGAGTGAAATCCATGCCAGCCCACTTTCAGCCACCATATGGACGGCCTTATATGCATATGAGTTAGCTCAGCGCAGCTAAGGGTCTCAGCCAGGTCATTAAGACCTGGTATGTGTCCATAATCAAATGAGACCTGGAAGGGACATTGTTCTTGCCCCTTATGGACTGTTAGACCTGTACAGCAGCCATGTTATCACAATAGGCGGTGATGGCCCGGCCTCTATCGCTGTCTCCAATGAATGTTTGGAGTGCAGCCGCAACATGCACTCACGGCCTCTAACTCCTTATATTGCTAACTGGATCTTAAACATAAAGGGAACCAAAAGCAATATTGTGTCAAAATATGACAAAATTTTGCTTTCTCAAATAACTATAAAAATAAATTCTATGAATTCTATGAACTTAGTCTAACCATTGTTGCAGTATAAATCACGATAACTGAAAAGAGCAACTTTTGTAAACAAACCAATTTTGGTGGGTCACCAAAATTGACCTGGGAGGAGTTTTAATGTAGTTTAATGTAGTTTAAGTCTGTATTCACAGTTTATATTTTACCAGAGGCCTAGGCTATGGCCATAGAATATATTCTAATAGTTAACATAATATGCAAAAATTTGACCCTACATTGCTTTTGGCTCCGCCAATGCTGGTCAAGCACACGTCCACAAAGATCTCCCGAGAGACTTAGTACTGTGGGAAGATATCCGCCCTCTGCCACTTCATGTGGGGCAGATGCACTTTGGTATGTTGAGAAGACGCCCAACTATCGACTGAAGCTGCCTACAGGAGATGGATCTGCTAGCCTGCTTGGTTACTTCAACTATGGCCTGAAGCTTCTCCTTTAGCACGCGTCAGATATATCAATGCCGAGCCATCTAATCAACCTGACAGGAGGCTGGGCCTTATCCACTGCCTGGGGGAGGCTGAGTTCATTGAGAATGTTTCTCACTATCTTGTACTGGTTATCGGCCTCGGCATGTGTATGGGCTACTACTATGATATTATCCAAAGAGCCAATTGAGGGGAGGCAGTGTGTCTGGGTGAGGCCCATGACTGTAGTCTTATATAAACCACGGTGGACGGGGAGAACAAAGGAACTAGGCCGTGAATATATCACGTATTGGCCCCAATGAAGCGGAACCATATAATCTCACGGGCTCCTTGCATAAGACTGTAGTCACATCCAAATCGACTTGTCATTCGAACTTGTATCAAAGAGGTGAAGAGGTTATGGAAGGACTAAGATTGCATGGCTCTCCTCGCAGTGGAATTTGAGATCAATTAATTTTTATACTTTTGCATCACTTTTTTTAGTATCTGTCAGAACTAAATATAGCACGAAAGTAAAATGTAACCAGTAATCTTGTGGAGATTATGCAAATGTCACATATCTATCTTCTTAAATACTTCTATTTTTTATGATTTAAGGGAGAATAAAAGTAGTGGGAAGAATTCACTTTTATCTTTCATTAAATCATAAAAAATCAAAAGTCTATAGAAATCTAATATTTGATTGATGCAGGTGTCAAGGAAGGCGGCCCTATCAGGGATGATGTGATAGCAGTCTGCCTCAGGTCTATGTGGGAAGCGTGGTGCTGGCGTGCGGGTTAGGGGTTCTGCACAGGAGGAAGTCTCTGACAAAGGTGGTCAATCTTTTTGAACATAAGGGAAAGACCCCTATCAATCGCCTGAACCTCCCTGTCCAACGCGCGGAAGCGACTGGCCATTATAGATCTCTCCAGCTCTGATGAAGGAATCTCATCGTCAAGGTCCTGTAAACTCCTGTACCAATTTATGGCCATGGCTAGATCACCAGGTACTTTGTTCCCCGAACCACTAGAGAAATGGTAAAGTTATAGGAGTAAAGTCAATTCAATGCTGCTTGTATGGTGAGCAGCACAAAAGTATTTTTAAAATAAAGTCAATGCTGCGTGTATGTTGAGCAGCACAAAAGTATTATCAAAATAAAATCAATGCTGCGTATCCAAGGGGTTGCAAGGCCGTATCAAAGGAAAGCAGTGTCCTGGTAAATAGTCAGAAGAGTAGAATGTGCATATATGCCTGTAGGTGGCAGCAATGCCCTGTGATTAAAATAGCCTGCAAATGTTGAAAAACAAATTTGAAAAAATTATATAAAGGTACTAAGCATCGTGTAGGTGTGTGGGGTATTATGATATAATTTAAAGACAAGAATGTAAAATCATGTTCTGTAAACTAATACCATGTAGGGTCAATGGGATATGAAATGGTAAAAATGAAAATGGAAAAAAATATGTAAAGGTATTAAACAACATGTAGGGTACGGGGATTATAATGAAATGGTAAAAAGTGCATTTGAAAAAATGATGTAAAGGCGTGGTAATAAATAACCTGTAGGTAGGCCAGACATGATGAAGTAGTATAAAACCAAGATTGTAAAATTACATACTTCCGAATTACACCATGTAGGGTTGGTGGGATATTATCAAAATGGTAAGAAAAAAATTGACAAATAGTGTAAATGCATTAAACACTCTGTTTTCATTTCAATTATAGATTTATATCTATTTATCTACTAAAATAATGATACATTTGCAGTGAAGCTGCCACAGAGCAAAGCAAGGCGATAGCATAAGGCAGACAACTACTCCATACACAAACTGTGGAATAGGGACAAGTTAGCCATTTGGGTATGAATTCCATGTATCATAAGAGAGAGGTATATGTTTAGTTTGCTACCCCTGTGTGAAAGAAAATCAGGGATGTCTTTTTTTTTGCGGACACGCATTTCTTGTCATATTATGTTCCTCAGGTATTTAAGTTAAACATGGTGATTTTCAAACGAGTTCCACTTGGTCAATTAACACCTATGTGCCCACATGATGTCACAATTCAAAACTACAATTGCAGCAATCAAAGGGAAAACATGCATGCAGGTGATGATCGATAAACTTCGCGCAATGATCCAATTGTCAATCTCTGTTTTGCGGCCAGCCTGCACACCGGAAGGGCTAAGTTACATGCTCCCCCAACTTCCAGACCCATCCTCACGTCCGTTGCAGCTCACAGGTTTAGTAATGGACCATACCCACTAGGCGACTTTAACAGCGATGGGCGACAGGCGACTGGGAGAATCGGCGGTGAAATCGCTCACTTCTCACTAGTTACCCTCACCTGCCAATGGAAATGGCTTTAAGTAGGTCTGCAATATCTTGATGGTTTACAAGTTCTTTCTTTCCTGTCAAAACGTAAGGAATGAATAAAAAAAAATGAAATTTTCAAAAAGGAGGGAATTTAGAAAATGAACAATTTTCAAAGAGAACAACTATTTTAAATCTAACCTACTAACTCTACTGTCAGCTTTCATTTTGAAATATATGATACAGTACGAACTTATTCTCCTTTAAAGAGTAAGAAGAAGAAAAAAAGTGGACTACTCC
Organism: Lepidonotus clava; assembly: GCA_936440205.1. NCBI lineage: Eukaryota > Metazoa > Annelida > Polychaeta > Phyllodocida > Polynoidae > Lepidonotus > Lepidonotus clava. The sequence continues at coordinate 47,107,339 of OW387146.1, read as the reverse complement.
AGAGCCTAACACATCAACACAAATCTACTAACATAACTACTCTCAGTTCAATAGAAGACCTCGCACACTTCTTGTGTCCGAATAGTAGAAGAGTCCACTTATCAGTGTGATAACATGTCTTTAAGAGGTCTTATGCATTGCTTTTATGTATGGGGTAATTATGGGGTCATATAAAGTAGAAAGATGGCGGCTCAGTAGGAGGTACTTGAGGGCTAGGCAAGCAAATGGCGTGAAAACCCGAGGTTAAATACACCGATCAGATGAGATGATATGACATTTGGATAAGCAGAGAACCAAGGAACCCTATGGAGTACTCTCTTTAGCTGATACACAACAAATCAGGAAACACATCAAATTTATTGCAAGGCACCCGAATGTTGCCTTCCCGCCACTACCAAAACACTGCTTTAGCGCCCGTAACATCTTCACTAGCCAAAGCCAAATCTTGTTGATATCCATGAATACCAGGAGCCAGAGACAAAGCTCATCATCAACTACCAGACAAGACGCTAATACTGACATTGAGAAACTTCTGGAAAAAATGTCCTTTGAAGAGACACTGGAAAAAGTTATTAAAAACACTGGGGACATCCCGACTATGCGTGAAGATCTGACCAATCTGGAAAAACAGGTAAAACACACAAACTCTATACTTCTCCCAGCGTTGGACACGAAGTTTGATATCTAAAAGCTGAAATCACCGAAATACGTAAAACAGAGACAAACCTATGAGAAATGTATGTGAAGGTTGAAACCAGAGTACAAGTCTTGGAGCAGGAGAACGGGATCCTAAAAAGTGACATACAAGAACTCAAGGCTAAAATCCAACTGAGAATGATGAGCGCAATATCAGACTCACAGTGAAACAGGAGATCCAGAGGTTGGAGAATAAAGCCAACTTAGTGTTTGAAGGAATCAAAGAGATGCCAGACGAGAACCTACTCTACCAAATTGGGAGGGTAATCTATGACACCGGAGCTCAGATAGATAAAAAAACATCCTGAAAGTCTACTGAGTTGGACAAAAGAATACAAACCAATTTAGGCCGCATAATTGTAGTTTTTGACACACGTGAAACCAGAGACCCAGTTTATAGAGCTAGGTATAATATTAAAACAAATCCAGCTTGCAAAGGAGTATGGATCAATGAAGACCTGGACGAGAAGCAAAAAGGAGAAAGACATGCACTTCGAGCTATCGCAGACCTGGCGAAAAGAGAAGGCCATGAAGCAAGAGTTGTTGGGGACATGGTCATTGTGAGTGGAATTAAATACGCCTTCCAAGATCTCCACAAGCTCCCCCCTGGCATCAACCTCCATAGGGCGTTCAACAGAGAGGACGGAGAATATATTTTCTTTAACTCTGAACACAGCTTTCTGTCTATGTTAACCTACAATGGCAGGGAATATACTAGCGGAGAACAAGCCCTGACCCACACTAGAACGTATCACAATGGGCATCATGAGGCAGCTGAGAGAATCTTAGCTGAACAAAATCCCAGATGCTGCAAAGCAATGGCGAAAGTTCTTCCAACAATCCCCATATGGAATGATGAGGTTGAAGACGTAGTGGAAGGAATCCTTGAAGCTAAATTTAAGGACCCAAAACTGAAACAACAACTTCTGGAAACTGGCAACAAACACCTTGTAGAGTGCACTATGGACAGGGTCTGGGCGTGTGCATGTCCTTTCAACTCTGAATAAAGGAATAAAAGGACATGGAAAGGAAAAACACCGTATGGGAGAAATGATCGAAAACAGGAGATCCAAGTTGGTGAATGCTGGAGCCAACATCAACACCAACGCGACACAGGCTGTACAGCCACCCCAACTTGTTGTTCCTCCTTATATGTAGCTCCAGTGCTTCCCTTCACAGCACCAGATGGGGAATGAAAATTGACTGAAACTGATGAGTTGTGGATGCCTCAGCCACTAGTAGCTGTGAACAACTAGCTGTCAGCACGCGAATACATGGTAACATTTACGTAAGTACAGAAAAGCACTTGAGAAGTGTGTTGTCTACAACTGCACATCACCATCTTGGAACAACACATGTGCTTCTATTTACATGGATGTGAATCCCAGGTATGTGCACTATTTTATAACCACAAAATTTAATCTCGAACTAAATCTCTGACACACTGATTAACGAAGAATATTAAAAGAATGCTGAACCCAAATATAGTATCAATAATCATAATGAAAATTATAAATTAATTCTGGAACTTCATCGAAACCCCGTCTAAATCTGGAGTAAACTACATGACTAAGGTTTGAGGCTTACCCATGTATACCGGATGTGAACCCCGTGCCCGGTGACCTGCATCTTCCTGGCTGCCATCTTGCCAACAACAATGCGCAGAGATGTTTACTCACAAAGAACATGGAACTGTGTCGACTAAGTGAGACCCTACACTTCCTAAATCTTGTTTGTTGTTGGTAAGAATATTCGGGGACTCTCGAGTCAAACATCTGAATGAGCATGTGCAACAAATCAACTATACTAGCTGGGAGATTAGCACAAGCGGAGCCGGAGTTAGAAACCTTGTGTCCGAGATCTATCAGGTGGCCGAAGCCAACCCGTATGACCTTTTTATAGTCATGGCGGGTGTGTGTGATATTACCCGATATGACCTAGTGACACAGCGGTACAGATTTCCCTACCACACTGACGAGGAGTTCTTGGATTATATGGTTGCGTTATTCAAAGAAGCGGATGTGGCGTTTCACAAGCGCCACCCTTAAACCGACCTAATCTTCGCGCAACTTCCTGGGATGGATCTCTCCAGGTATCCATGGTGCCTACACATGTTCCTGTGCCACCAAGATTGGATTGATAACAGACAGCATTCCAAAAATTAATGCTGAGATCGTTGCCATAAACGAGAGGAATCACCTGCCAACACCATGGACAGCTAGTAGAATCCACAGGTTTAGGGGAACACACTACGTGCCCCGCCATCAACTACTCACAGACGGACTACACCCAAATCTACAAACCCTGAAATGCTGGGCATCACAGCTGGTGAATGTAGCCCATCTTTGCAGCTAAGGAAATTACAGCTGAGGAAAAAACTGTACTAGACTATCTAAGACATGACTAACTCTTAATTACCGAAAGTGTTGGACCCAAGCCGGCTGCTCAGTCAGCTGGTCCCCAATATATTTGTTGTGTTTCACGTTACATGGAGGCTTATAAGATTAACACTGCTGATAAATGTTAACCACCTTTTATTGATGATTGCTATGATCCCTTGATTATGAGCACATTACTACCATATATTTTCTTTCCCCTACCTGGAGAAATTGTACTGGCTCTCAGCCAGGCAATATGAAGGGTATTAAGGGCAAGTTACATGGTGTGAAATTACTTGACGATGACTACCCGATAATTATGTTAACTGTATTTCTATGTTTTTTGATGACGGCCACCCAGATATGTTGGCTGTACCTTGTGATTGTATTATCCACCTGGATTGGATGCTGATAATCCCAGATAATCCCTGTGATTTTTGTTGATAAATTACTTGAACATTAATAACAGATGTCAAGTCCCATGGAGACATCATCTTGGACTAATATCCAGAATACTACTTGAATGAACATTTCTACAGGCAATTGTCCTGGATGGAAATTAGGTGCTACACGAGAATCTCAGTAGACGAATCCTGGAACAACAACCTTGGAGTAAGGTCAGAGAGGCCTCCCCAACTTGTGATATGTAAACTACTACCTGACAAAAAACTCTGTGATCTTACATAAACCAGAACTTTCAAATGCAACATTGCAGGATATTTTTCTCTAACCTAGTAAATGAGTACTTTTTGATAAGATGTTATTAATAAGAATTGATATGTTCCTTAAGTGCTGACTTTGATACTGGTCTAGCTATTTAGTCTTAACGGCTTATATACACATATCTAATGGCAACTTTAGCCCAAAATCTTGTAGTGGTCATATACTCAAGTGGATAAGATTGCTAAACTTTGTAACCGTGCATCAAACTGTTGTACCTATGATGCTTTACTTTTATTTTTCTTGACATTATCAGTTAGCTATAGCTACATAATTCTTTATACCCCTACTTACTTAGATAGATTCCATAAAAGCTTGCCAACCCTCCCCCTCACCCCCCTCCCACCACAGCAGTCAATAGGCTTGTTAGATTACCTGTCTAAATTGACTAATTCTCTTATCATAGTCAGCTTCGGGAGGCATCAAGTGCATGGCCCGTAGTGTTCATCATCATTCACCATCATGTGAACTGCATTTGTTTCTTCATGTCAAGATAATACTACCATGCATAATCTCAATAGTAAGAAACAGTTAAGTTACTGTTTTTGGAATGTTAGAAGCATTTGTAACAAGCTGGATCTTGTGCAGGCGCATATTAGAGAAAACCTAGCAAACTTATTTGGTATCACTGAAACCTGGCTTAAGGAGAACTTTCCTGACACTATGTTAAACCTTAGTGGTTATAATTATTATAGATTAGATCGGTCAACCACAAATCCCAATGGTCACATAAAATGAGGTGGAGGTCTACTTATTTACTGGAAAGAGTATATGAATGTTAACATACTAGAGAATAAACCTTTTACTTTTTCTGAAAACTATCTCGATGTGGTTACTGCCAAAATTAGTATTAAATTTACGAGACCACTGTATTGTATAACAATTTACAGGCCTCCTGATGGGGATGGGGATACATTTATATCTGCTATGTTGGTTAATTCACTTCCAAAGTTAAATATGTCTGAGATAACTCTGGGGGGTAATCTCAACATAGACTGGGGTAAGAAAAACAATATTAATACTAATAAACTGGTAAAACTCACAAAGGATTTCTCTTTATTCCAAAAAATAGATACCTCAACCAGACCGTTATCCAATTTAGATGATAAGTTAGGAATTATTGACTTGATCTTCACTAATTCTACAAAGGAAATCAATGCTGAAACACTTGATTGGAATATGAGTGATCACCTGCCTGTCATAATCAGATTTGAAAAAAATAGAATTGAAATTGAAAAAGAAACATTTGTAGGTAGATCCTACCAAAAACTAAATGAGGAATCCTTTGTGGAGAATTTATTACTAGCCGGTATTGACAAAACCGTAAACCTTGACAGCGCTGAAAGAAAAATAGTGCTTAACAAACTGGATTTCCAATGTCCTATAGGTGCCTTTAAATCTAAAAACAATAAACCGGGGTGGTTGACTAAAGAGCTTCTGGAGATCATTAAAGATAAAGACAAGGCCATCAAAAAAAGCTAGAAAGACTGGGGATCCCTTTGACTGAACCAATGCTAGAGTGCTTTGAAACCAGGCAAATGCTGCAGTTAAAGCAGCGCGGTCAGACTTTGTGAAAGACCAACTTGAATGGCACAAAAATGATTCTAAGTAGCTTTGGAAAATTATAAAAACTATTGTGCCGGACAATGAACACAATGTAGTTGGTCTCCTGGATGAAAATGATATACCTATGAGTGACTTAGACACAGCCACACACATTCTTTTTAGTTATATAGGAGAAAAATTGGCCATGGATATCCCCGATGCTTTAAATTTCCCCCACCACATTTCCCAGTGGCCTGGCAATCCTACCTTACTGCACTTTGAATTTAATAAACTAACAGTGCTGACCTAGTACGGCATATTAAGGATATTAAAATATATAAAGCAAGTGGCTTTGAATATATTTCTTCAAGAATACGGAAACTGGTTTTCAGAAAATATGATTACTTACTGTTAGATATCCTACAAACGTTACTCGATTTGTCTATCTTCCCACAATCCTGGAAAAAAGCTACTGTTGTCCCCATACCCAAAACATCTAATCCTGTAGAACCCAGAGAATTCATGCCTATCTCACTTCTTCCTATTACAAGCAAAATTATTGAACACTTGGTGCATGACCAACTTTCAAATTATTTGGAAAATAACAAGCTTCTCTCAGACTTGCAGAACGGCTTTAGGAAGGATTGATCAACAATCCAAACCGTGTATAACTTTACCACTGACCTTTATTTAAATCGTAATAACAACCTACACACAATGGCAGTATATTTTGATTTTCGAAAAGCTTTCGACACCATTTCGCACCAAATTCTATTCAGAAAGCTACAACAATGCAATTTGAATAATAAAACTATAGCCTGGGTTAAATCATATTTATCTGACCGATCACAGTACAGGCGTTTCAATAAAGCAAAATCTGCAAGTGTTAACATAGCATATGGAGTTCCCCAAGGCAGTGTCCTGGGGCCGCTCCTCTTTATTATGCACATAAATGATGTGTGTAAAATTGTTGAAAACTGTAAATTACACCTGTATGCTGATTGCATTGTACTGTATAGACATGTTGCCAAAGCAAATGTACATGAAGGAGTAGATATTGTACAGAAAGATGTTAATAGGCTAACAGAATGGTGCAAGGTTAACAAGCTCACCATAAATATTCAAAAGAGCCTTTGTTATATAACTGTCCTGTTGCATAAGACTTGATTTATGTACAACCACTTGCCTCGTAGTAAACAGAAGGCTGTCTGTGAGTGGGATAGGGTTGGAGTCGGTGGTTAGGTAGTAGCCTCACTATCTACACACTACTGATCAGAGGTTAAATAGAGCACGGCTCAGGAGCTGAGTATTGGCGTAGTAGGCCAGCCTACTACTGGCCACGGGTTTAATAGAGGCATGGGCCGTATGAGGCCCTTTCTATGCCTGACGAGAGGTGTTAGTTTAGGCCTAGACTGGCTAGCATGCCTCAGGGGGTGAGTATAGGCACAGATGACTTGTGGAAGAAAAGAATCATTTAATGGGGTTTATAATTTATGCCAATTTGAACACTTTGAACAATTTCCAAATTTGAAACATTTATGCCTTTCAGTATGAGTCAGCTGACTCAAAACTGACTCTGAGATTGTAGCTCCGAGAGAGAATGACCATTTCATACAGGTCAGGAAATGTTTTGATGGTTACAAAACTTTCTAGAAAATTACAATGATTTTTACCTTTTTTTTAATGGAAAATCTCACCAATAGATTTTGCTAAAAACTTGCACAGATGGTGTCCAGGCCCATCTTATGCCAAAAATATTGTTGAATTTCTGGGCATCAAAATATTTTGGGGGCACTGATTTAATAGTGATAATGTGATTGAATGAGTACTTCTGGTATGGATGGGCCGGGTGAAGCGGTGGGAAGTAAAACCTGGCAGCATTTATAGGCTGCCTTTATAAGGGGGTGGCTTGGGATGTGGAGGGGAGGTCGGGAAATATGTAAAATGATTTCCATCAATGAGGAGACATTTTTGGCATTAGATGGGTCTAATCATTAGTGATGTAAGTAAAGACAGAAAACCTCTTAACAGCAAAATCTAAGACTATTACATCAATTTACTGAAACAGTTATATATAAGGCATGGAAATACTCAGTGGACTCCTAAGGGGGCGAGTATCGGCCCCATGGTGAAGTTGGCCCCAAAGTGAAGTCTGCCCCATTTTTTGTTCTTTTTAGGTTGTTTTTAATGTGTTTTCAGGTTCGGCTTAGCCGGTCTTCCACCCGCTCCCACTTGACACTCATTCAGTTCTAATCATGTGGGAGCGAAAAAGATTATTATACGCTGATTCCACAATACTACATCATCAAGATGATATGAGTTTGATGAGATGATATGAGATCATGATGTGATGTTATAGTTACTCATTGCAGCACCTTCATGACAACGATATACAAGAAAGCATGTCTCAAATTTTTGATTAAGGTCCTAAATTTTATTTTATGATCAAAAACGGCAAAAAATGGAAAACCTTTTTACATTTTTTGTGAATTATCATTTTCTACAATACATAAAACAAACACTAAAACCTATATAAAGCATTTGAGACACCCTTCCCTCCGTAAATATATCAAGAAGATACACTACTAAGTGACAGGTGAAGGTAGGTAGTGTCAGGTGAGAATGGGTAATAACAGGTAAGGAAGGGTAGTGACAGATGAGGATTAGTAATATTACGGGGTAGGGTCCAGGTAGGTCCAAATGAAGTAATAGGCCTGGGTGGTGGAAGGGGAAGGGTATCGGGGCACAGGATATGATGGGGATAGGTCCAGGGGTAACTGGGGAATTTGTGCCACTGACTAACTAGGGCCAGGAGAACTCGGGCCAGTGTATAACTGGGGCTGGGAGAATTCGCTCCAGTGTTTTGACACAGTGTTGGCTGAAAAAGTGGTTAAATTAGGGCCGACAAGTTGGGTAAATGACGGCCAAAAGGTTGCGTATAAATGATAACTGAAAATGTCATGAATTTCATTTCGTCCTACCTCCTAAAGCCCGGTTTCTCCAGCCTGATAGTATCCCTTGCGATGATGGTTATGATAATATCAGAGGAGGGATGGAACATAATTTCAGAAATTATTGTGTAAACCCTTCTTAAGAATCGTTAGAAATATTGTTGGGGCTATCCTAAGGCTGTCAAGCCTCTAAGGACAACTGCCGGGACTATCCTAAAGCCCCATTTGCCTTTGCACTTTGTCATTGCAATCTTAGATATAATTGCAATCTTCTTGTATCTAGTGAACTATAGAGGTTTAATATCCTGTTAATGTTAGGGGTGCTATTAGATATGATAGTGTTTGTGCCCATGGATATTAGCTAGCTCCAATCGCAGTCTATCACCAACCAGAGTGCGTGTCCAATCCATAACATAGTTCCACATTATGAATGACATAACAGTCGGGTGAAAGCTTGATGTTTATTAATCTCCAATATATGTTTGCTAGTGTCAGGATCTCCCATTGACAATAAATCATTTACCCCTGTATGCTTTCATCTTCCCCCTGTCAGCCCTCATCTACCTATGTTGGCCCTCATCTGTCTCTCTTTTGGCCCTCAGGTCTTCCTGTCAGCATTCATCTTCCTTTGTTGGCCCTCATCTCTCCTGTCAGGCCCATATCAACCCTTGTTGACCGATTCACCTTCTCCCCTTCTAAACCCCTATGTGCCCACCTTCCCCCTTATCTGCTCCCCTTCTAACCCCCTATAGGCCCCCCTTCCCCCTCACCTGATCCCCTTCTAAACCCCTATGTGCCCACCTTCCCCCTCACCTTCTCCCCTTCTAAACCCCTATGTGCCCACCTTCCCCCTTATCTGCTCCCCTTCTAACCCCCTATAGGCCCCCCTTCCCCCTCACCTGATCCCCTTCTAACCCCCTATAGGCCCCCCTTCCCCCTCACCTGATCCCCTTCTAACCCCCTATAGGCCCCCCTTCCCCCTCACCTGATCCCCTTCTAAACCCCTATGTGCCCACCTTCCCCCTTATCTGCTCCCCTTCTAACCCCCTATAGGCCCCCCTTCCCCCTCACCTGATCCCCTTCTAACCCCCTATAGGCCCCCCTTCCCCCTCACCTGATCCCCTTCTAACCCCCTATAGGCCCCCCTTCCCCCTCACCTGATCCCCTTCTAAACCCCTATGTGCCCACCTTCCCCCTTATCTGCTCCCCTTCTAACCCCCTATAGGCCCCCCTTCCCCCTCACCTGATCCCCTTCTAACCCCCTATAGGCCCCCCTTCCCCCTCACCTGATCCCCTTCTAAACCCCTATGTGCCCACCTTCCCCCTCACCTGATCCCCTTCTAACTCCCTTTGTGTCCACCTTCCCCCTTATCTGCTCCCCTTCTAACCCCCTATAGGCCCCCCTTCCCCCTCACCTGATCCCCTTCTAACCCCCTATAGGCCCCCCTTCCCCCTCACCTGATCCCCTTCTAAACCCCTATGTGCCCACCTTCCCCCTCACCTGATCCCCTTCTAACTCCCTTTGTGTCCACCTTCCCCCTTATCTGCTCCCCTTCTAACCCCCTATAGGCCCCCCTTCCCCCTCACCTGATCCCCTTCTAACCCCCTATAGGCCCCCCTTCCCCCTCACCTGATCCCCTTCTAACCCCCTATAGGCCCACCTTCCCCCTCACCTGATCCCCTTCTAACCCCCTATAGGCCCACCTTCCCCCTCACCTGATCCCCTTCTAACCCCCTATAGGCCCACCTTCCCCCTCACCTGATCCCCTTCTAAACCCCTATGTGCCCACCTTCCCCCTCACCTGATCCCCTTCTAACTCCCTTTCTGTCCACCTTCCCCCTTATCTGCTCCCCTTCTAACACCCTATAGGCCCCCCTTCCCCCTCACCTGATCCCCTTCTAACCCCCTATAGGCCCCCCTTCCCCCTCACCTGATCCCCTTCTAACCCCCTATGTGCCCACCTTCCCCCTCACCTGATCCCCTTCTAACTCCCTTTGTGTCCACCTTCCCCCTTTTCTGCTCCCCTTCTAACCCCCCTATAGGCCCCCCCTTCCCCCTCACCTGATCCCCTTCTAACCCCCTATAGGCCCCCCTTCCCCCTCACCTGATCCCCTTCTAACTCCCTTTGTGTCCACCTTCCCCCTTATCTGATCCTGATCTAACCCCCTATGTGTCCCCCTTCGCCCTCACCTGATCCCCTTCTAACCCCCTATAGGCCCCCCTTCCCCCTCACCTGATCCCCTTCTAACCCCCTATGTGCCCCCCTTCCCCCTCACCTGATCCCCTTCTAAACCCCTATGTGCCCACCTTCCCCCTCACCTGATCCCCTTCTAACTCCCTTTGTGTCCACCTTCCCCCTTATCTGCTCCCCTTCTAACCCCCTATAGGCCCCCCTTCCCCCTCACCTGATCCCCTTCTAACCCCCTATAGGCCCCCCTTCCCCCTCACCTGATCCCCTTCTAAACCCCTATGTGCCCCCCTTCCCCCTCACCTGATCCCCTTCTAACTCCCTTTGTGTCCACCTTCCCCCTTATCTGATCCTTTTCTAACCCCCTATGTGTCCCCCTTCGCCCTCACCTGATCCCCTTCTAACCCCCTATAGGCCCCCCTTCCCCCTCACCTGATCCCCTTCTAACCCCCTATGTGCCCCCCTTCCCCCTCACCTGATCCCCTTCTAAACCCCTATGTGCCCACCTTCCCCCTCACCTGATCCCCTTCTAACTCCCTTTGTGTCCACCTTCCCCCTTATCTGCTCCCCTTCTAACCCCCTATAGGCCCCCCTTCCCCCTCACCTGATCCCCTTCTAACTCCCTATGTGTCCCCCTTCCCCCTCACCTGATCCCCTTCTAACCCCCTATAGGCCCCCCTTCCCCCTCAACTGATCCCCTTCTAACCCCTATGTGTCCACCTTCCCCCTCACCTGATCCCCTTCTAACTCCCTTTGTGTCCACCTTCCCCCTTATCTGATCCTTTTCTAACCGCCTATGTGTCCCCCTTCCCCCTCACCTGATCCCCTTCTAACGCCCTATAGGCCCCCCTTCCCCCTCAACTGATCCCCTTCTAACCCCTATGTGTCCACCTTCCCCCTCACCTGATCCCCTTCTAACTCCCTTTGTGTCCACTTTCCCCCTTATCTGATCCTTTTCTAACCCCCTATGTGTCCCCCTTCCCCCTCACCTGATCCCCTTCTAACCCCCTATAGGCCCCCCTTCCCCCTCACCTGATCCCCTTCTAACCCCCTATGTGCCCACCTTCCCCCTCACCTGATCCCCTTTTAACCCCCTTTGTGTCCACCTTCCCCCTTATCTGCTCCCCTTCTAATCCCCTATAGGCCCCCCTTCCCCCTCACCTGATCCCCTTCTAACCCCCTATGTGCCCACCTTTCCCCTCACCTGATCCCCTTCTAACTCCCTTTGTGTCCACCTTCCCCCTTTTCTGCTCCCCTTCTAACCCCCTATAGGCCCCCCTTCCCCCTCACCTGATCCCCTTCTAACCCCCTATAGGCCCCCCTTCCCCCTAAACTGATCCCCTTCTAACCCCTATGTGTCCACCTTCCCCCTCACCTGATCCCCTTCTAACTCCCTTTGTGTCCACCTTCCCCCTCACCTGATCCCCTTCTAACCCCCTATAGGCCCCCCTTCCCCCTCACCTGATCCCCTTCTAAACCCCTATGTGCCCACCTTCCCCCTCACCTGATCCCCTTCTAACTCCCTTTGTGTCCACCTTCCCCCTTATCTGCTCCCCTTCTAACCCCCTATAGGCCCCCCTTCCCCCTCACCTGATCCGCTTCTAAACCCCTATGTGCCCACCTTCCCCCTCACCTGATCCCCTTCTAACTCCCTTTGTGCCTACCTTCCCCCTCACCTGATCCCCTTCTAACCCCCTATGTGTCCCCCTTCCCCCTCACCTGATCCCCTTCTAACCCCCTATAGGCCCCCCTTCCCCCTCACCTGATCCCCTTCTAAACCCCTATGTGCCCACCTTCCCCCTCACCTGATCCCCTTCTAACCCCCTATAGGCCCCCCTTCCCCCTCACCTGATCCCCTTCTAAACCCCTATGTGCTCACCTTCCCCGTCATCTGATCCCCTTCTAACCCCCTATAGGCCCCCCTTCCCCCTCATCTGATCCCCTTCTAACTCCCTTTGTGTCCACCTTCCCCCTCACCTGATCCCCTTCTAACCCCCTATGTGTATGTTATGGGAGAAAATTCCAGGTGAAATGGATCAATTGGACAGTGCAAACATTTTTAAGGACAACATGAAGAAATTTAATGTGCATACTTTTGACTGGAAAACTTAATTAATAAGGTTTAAAAATATCACAGAAGAATATTTTTTCCTGTGGTTTTGCAGCAATGTGCGATCTGCTTTTTGTACGCAAAATATTCATTAATATCATCAACTATGTACTAACAATTATTGTTACTAACATTACCTACTATCTGAAAAGTTTTGTGAACGAAATAGTTCCGCTCACTAAAAACAAAATAACGAGAATGTGCCCACATTCACCCTCGCCAGATCCTCTCCTTACCTTCTTTGTGCCTACCTTACGCCTCACCTTATCCCCTTCTAACCTGCTACAGGCCCCTTCCCCCACACAAGATTCCTGTGACCAACCATGTGCCAACCTACTTGTCCCACCCTGTGACCAACCATGTACTTGCCTCTTCGTTCAACCCTGTGACCAACCATGTACTTCCCTACTTGTCCCACCCTGTGACCAACCATGTACCTCCCTCACTGTCCCACCCTGTGACCAACCATGAACCTCCGACACTGTCCCACCCACTGACCAACCATGTACCTCCCTCACTGTCCCACCCTGTGACTAACCATGTACCTCCCTCACTGTCCCACCCTGTGACCAACCATGTACCTCCCTCACTGTCCCACCCTGTGACTAACCATGTACCTCACTCACTGTCCCACCCTGTGACCAACCATGAACCTCCGACACTGTCCCACCCACTGACCAACCATGTACCTCCCTCACTGTCCCACCCTGTGACCAACCATGTACCTCCCTCAATCTCCCACCCACTGACCAACCATGTACCTCCCTCACTGTCCCACCCTGTGACCAACCATGTACCTCCCTCAATCTCCCACCCACTGACCAACCATGTACCTCCTTACTTCATCCACCCTGTGACTAACCATGTACCTCCCTCACTCTCCCACCCTGTGACCAACCATGTACTTCCCTACTTGTCCCACCCTGTGACCAACCATGTACCTCCCTACTTCTCCCACCCTGTGACCAACCATGTACCTCCTTACTTCATCCACCCTGTGACCAACCATGTACATCCCTACTTCTCACACACTGTGACCGATCATGTACCTCACTCACTATCCCACCCTGTGACCCACCATGTACCTCCCTCCTTCTCCCACCCTGTGGCAGGGAGAGGCAGCAGGGGACAGGGGGAAGTGGCAAGGGACAGGAGGAGCGTGCGGGGGACAGGGGGAAGAAGCAGGTGAGAATGGGAAGTGGCAGGGGACTAGGGCAGGCGGCAGGGGACCTGGGGACACAGCAGGGGACAGGGGGAGCGGCAGGGGTTTGGGGGAGTGGCAGGGGACAGAGGGAGGCGGAAGGGGACAGGGGAGATGGCAGGGGACAGGGGGAGGTGGCAGGGGACAGAGTTTGTTTTTTGGGTTAGTTAAACGTCTCGCCAACCCTTTAGTGTTCTTTTACCAGATGGCAGAGGGAGGTGGCAGGAGACAGGGGGAAGCGGCAGGGGACAGGAGGAGGTGGCAGGGGACAGGGGGAGACGGTAGGGGTCAAGGGAAGGGGAGGCGGCAGGGGACAGGGGACAGGGGGAGGCGGCAGGGGACAGTGGGAGGAGGCAGGAAGACAGGGGGAGGTGGCAGGGGGCAGGGGGAGGTGGCAGGGGACAGGGGGAGGCGTCATGGGACAGGGGATGGCAGCAGGGGACATGGGGAGGCGGCAGGGGACAGGGGGAGGCAGCAGGGAGACAGGGGGAGGCGTCATGGGACAGGGGGAGGCGGCAGGGAGACAGGGGGAGGCGTCATGGGACAGGGGATGGCAGCAGGGGACATGGGGAGGCGTCATGGGACAGGGGGAGGCGGCAGGGAGACAGGGGGAGGCGTCATGGGACAGGGGGAGGCGGCAGGGGACAGGGTGAGGCAGCAGGGGACATAATTTTCACCTCATGTGTATGTGTCTTAGGAAAAACGACCTTGTGTAATAGTTGGGTCCAATTAATACACTAGGTCGATATTGGCCCATGTGTATCATGCAAATTTATGCCTGTCATCTATAACATTCATTCATTCAATATTCATTTGTCATAATTATGTATATAACCATCCTTATTATCTCTGTTGGAAGAGCACTGTAGTTGTGAAACAGATTAGTTCAATAAAAAAAAATAAAAAAATCCTCGTTTATGTAGAGCCTTCTTTATTAGAAGTTGGGCGCAATTTATAATTATCCTGGCGCCACATTGCATAACACAATTATCTATTCTCCTTGGTTGTTCACACTCAATTGAGTATTCAGTCAACTGTAATGGTCAACCGGCTGGCTACCTATCACCTGGTTGGAGTCTAGTAGCACAGGAACGTCACACACTAATAACCTTGATTCACAATTTCTTTACAATAGTTTCAATACTAGTTTTGCTTGGTATATAGAGGATCACACATTTTACGGTCAAAAAACCTAATTTCTACATTAGTTTTCGTGACCTTCTTCCTTATACAAATAGTATTTTTTTCATTTTTGTTTATCTACTCAGAGACAGATTAGAGAGAGCACATAGGGTGTGCGTCTCCCCTTACTTTAGTCAAATACCAACCTTTTGAATGTAAAATTAGGGCCTCCAGAATGCGCCAGGATTTTTTTAATATATGTGCCCCCCACCTTTCTAGAATTCCTGGATGCACCCCTGCTACTTATTAATTATCATGGATGTAAGGGGTCGGCATGGACACAAGGAAATAAGCCCCAATAATATCATAATTGTTCTGGCTATAGGCCTAACTACTTATGGAGCTCCACTTTGCCAAAGACCTTGAAACGACTTGCCATATGGCAAACACATAATCTGTAACTTTTTAAGGCCTACAACGTCAATTAATTGGGAACGCACCCCAGACTTCCACAGAAGTGTCGCCGGACAAGCGACCAGTGGTTCTAATTACAACCCGGGCCCCCACCAATGCCATGGTCAGTCTCAGCACCCGTGGCCCATTGCACGATGGGTTTCCTGACAACGAAAATAAAATAAGTAACGAAAGAGTTGTTGCTTAATAAATTATTTGTAGATATTTTCCTAACAAAGAATGATTTTTCAACAATTGTTTTTCTATATTTAGAATGCCCTCAAAGAGCTGTTACTTTTACTAGCTTTTTTCTAATGTCTTCCCTTTTTATATCAATTCACAGAATTCAATTCCATTCATTAGAACCAGAGATTTCTACTATTTCCGTAACAAGGGAAAAGTTTCCTTACAAAGAAACATTTCCCTTTGGACGTTGCGGGAGGTCAATCTCTATCTCGTGTATGAAGTTACCCAAAATAATGACCTCATGCTATAATGGGCCTTAATATGCACGAGGCCGTTCTGTATCCTCGTGTTTCTTGAAAATCCTCGTGTATAAAGAATCTTCCCATCAATACAACTAACGCACAAGGATTGACGTACACTGAGGCATAGTATGTGAAGTACTATTGATGCACACTGTAATTCTAGTAGCAAATAGTGCTTGTTGGCGAGCATATTTCACTAGTGATGCAGGGGGTGATTGATCCAGTGAATCCCAGTGACAGTGTGACTAATTCCATCCTTTAGGAGTCTGTTGATGGCTTAAAACAGCTCGATGTGATGACTGATTAGGTCTTGGTCTGAATTGAAGTAGCCTGATACCTCAGTTTTATCTGGATCCCTAGTTGTGTAGTAGAAGTGGGCTTTGAACCTTGTTTTCAGGTTGTTCTCAGTTTGGCCCATTAGTTATTTTAAATTTGATATTGGCATGTTTATTAAGCCTCAGGCAATAGCAGCATTGTTTGTTGTTGCATGCCTTCTTTTGTTCTATCTGCATACACAGTTTTTTTTGAACCCTCATTAGGTAGTTTTCCATGTACCAGGATGTCTTTGAGGCTTTGGGTTTTCTGTAGACTACCTTGTACTTCTTGTCATGGCGATGGCGTGTGGGGGCTGAGCGGTTAAATATATCCCATGTATTGCCTATTTGATCTCTTAGGACTCGGGCCGCTGGATTGTAGGTCGCCATCAGGAAGAATGGATCCTCTGATGTGGTATCATTCTTCCTAGGTGTGGTATTTAAGAGTGCAATTCTGTCTGCTTTTTTTGCCTTCTCAAATGCATCTATGAGTAGCTCTTCTGGGTATCCCTTTCGAATAAGAAGAGTGGACTCCTCCCCAAGTCAAGACAAATTAAAGTCTCGGAGTGGTCGCTTCATAGTTGTTGTATGAATTGGCCAAGAAGGAGGACGGAGCTTTGGTTTTCAACAAGAATTGGCCATATAGTAGGCCTTTCTTGCAGTAGGACTTCCATTGCAAGTTGCAAACAAGCATGACCTACCTAAAGTTTTCACAAGTTTTGGTCTCCTCCAACAGCAGTTGTTCTGTCAGATCAGGGATGACCAGGGGCTCATCCTCATCGTCCTTTGGATCCTGAGGGCCCTCTAAAGGCTGTAGCTTCTTTTTTGCACAGCGTATGGTTCTCCTTGCTCTCCAATAAGTCCTCACTGGCCTTGGCAAAGAAGAAGTAATCCTCCACAAGTTCTTGCCATTGTTCACAGCTGGCACTGTAAAGACTAGTCCTTACAGTAGTGTTCAGTGCCATTGCCAAGGCCTCCTGTTGTTCTTAAGCACTTGCCATTACATCGCAGCAAGGTTAGGATCAAAAGTGCATATGCAGTTAGATCAATTATATTCTCATTAACACATTAGGCCTCATTGAATGCGCATCTGCTTCTGCTACTTTTAAATTTCCTGCACTTAACTAGGGCAAAGGGCCTCTTAGCCAATCAGAGCACTCGGATCCCACCACGTGATGTCCATTGCATCATTAATTTTGTTTACCGGGACAGCATTTAGAATCTGCCTTGTGATTTGTTCATCCAAATTCAAAATCAGGCACTGCCCTTGGCTAGATGATATCTGGCGCTATCCGGCAGTACTAAAAGTTCTTTAATTAAAAGTGGCTTGCACATGGTAAAAATCAGCTTCAAGCAAGGCTTTTGTTTTAAATCACTGAAGCAAAAGGGCGACTCTGGAGGTCATTTAAGCACACTTAGAGGTTGAATTTTAACATGGTGTGATGAATGTCTATTCATCAGGTATCAAGGAAAGCAATGCAGTAGAGCTAAAAGTGTATTTTGTAACGGGCCAGAAAGCCCGAAAAGCCGAAAGCCGAAAGCCGAGAAACTATGTAAACTGGAAATGACGTCAGTATGATCATGTGATAACCACGTGATGAGAAAAAGCCAATCAGAGTTGACCTATAGAGTATAAAAGGGGCTGTGAGGCCAGAAAATAAAGAGTTCCTTCATAGTACTCCTGGTGTTCAAACATATCTTCTTCCTCTAGCAGCCCCTTAGGAGGGATTCCAGTCGATACGATGATCAAATAAGGACTAAATAACCAGTAAATACACGTTATATTGATAAAGTTATAGGAAACTTAGACGAAAATTAGTATAGGGCCCGAAGACCCAAAGGACCAAAACATGGCCCGAAGGCCCGAAATAGCCCGACTGACGGCCCGAGAACGGAAGACCGGCCAGGTATGAAAGCCTGAAATAGTCAGCGGTAGTACAATAACCGGAGGTATCAAGGCGCGACTGGCTTAGCCCCACACTACCAAACAATAGGCGACCGTCCGGCAGAGCGTACAAGGAGGTAGATCCTCTAGCTGGACCGAGAGAGCACAGGGACGAAGAAACGGCCCGGACCCCTACAACCGCATTTTTTCCCTCTGCCATCCTCTGCCCAATGGCTGAAACCCCTCGGTCCCATCCGACCAACACCCCCTCCCCCCTTGAACGAATACCGATCCCCTGACTGATCCACTCAACCCCCCTCGTGCGCGCGCACGACTCTTGATCTCACATCTCGGCTTCTTGCTCTGCCTCCGTGCCCAGCTGAGAACCGAAATAACCCCCACGTCCCTCGGCTGTAGTACCGGGAAACCCGAACTACCGAGGAATGTCATAATAGTATTTTGGGAAATAAATGTTCCAATATCAATGAATACGAAAATTTTCGAAATTTCGCCAATGTCCAACTTCAGACCCCATATATCATTTTGACTGCATTATTCCAGATCGGTTGATATATGCTTATCTACATGTTCCAGCAGTATCCGTTATCCTAGACTCAACTTATTGAATTTTTCTTAGTCATTCAAAATATCCAATCAAATCTTAACATATAAGTGCTTTGTTAGAGTAGATACATAGTATATTTCAGATAACCTACACAGCCATACTTGGTTTTGAATGTGCTTTTTGCATATTCATAAATAAAACTGTAAGACTATGGTGATACGGGGGGCAGGAACAGAGAGAGTGACATCAGGCTGAGTCTGGATGACGAGCCCTGATGTCAGGTAGTGACGAATCAGTTCCCCAACCCGTATCTCCATAAGATTATGTTTTTAAATCCATTATACTTTACGAAGGTTAATTAAGGTTATCAAGGTTAATGCACACTTATTTACTCAGATTTACTACTCCTTACACAATAATTGATTATAGTTGTGTCTTCGAGAACTATGTGATGCAGCAAACTATATTGTGTAAGCTGAGATTAATTTTGTTTTGATTGCTGCAATCTTTTGTTCCGATTGTCATGATCTGATTAGCTATTAAAGGTTATGATTAACTGCTATTTTAGCTATTGACAAATCGTGAGAATGACTTGCCGTAGTTGTGTTAATTAGTTCTGTTTTGGGTCATTTTATGTGTTAAAATCGTGAAGATTGGCAGGAAATTGATGTTGTTGTCTTGATTAGATCGCTGTTAAAATGGACGCCTCTGATTGGTTCAAAATCAGACTGCACTACTTTTGCAGATCAGTACAGTGTACTGATATAGAATCCATATCAGTACAGTCCGTGCTTTCACTGTATGCCTATTTACTAATTCTGGAAAAGTATAATAAAATGCGGAATCTGTTATAGCCAAGTCTAAAACTGCATCTCTCAACGTCGCTTTTTGTACTTACTGTTAGTTTCCTGGCTGTCACTGAAAACCAGTGAAACATGACAAAATACAAGCTTAAGGTTAAATGACTGCACTCAAATAATGGAAAGAAATGACTTGATGAGACAAAAGACCCATGGAAATTTTCAAAAATTGGGAAGCAACTACAGCTCATTAAAAGGTCAAACGTGATAACCCCTCATACATTTTTGTGTATTATTCACTAGCTTCAGCAAAATTCAGAACCAAATTTGAGCTCAGAAACAGGCTATTATTTTTTGTATTTATCAAAACCATCTTCAGTATACAGCACCGTGCACAAAGGTAGAGAGTAAAACACTTTGCACATATAACTAATTGTATAGAAACAGAATGAAGAAAACGTCACCAGTTGCACAAAGGGAATAGCAGAAGGTATCAAAATTATATGAATTACCATAACATATAGTATACATATAGTATGGGCTGCTGGTAGGTGTAAATATACCTGTTGAGCAATAGCAGATAGGGTGCATCTCCCAGCAAGCGCCAATGCTCGGGAAAATCAATAAACCAGACTACTATATATTAGGTAGGACCTATGGGTACGGCGGAGAACACTATTTACCGTTTGGACAATACAAGTCTTAAGGATTCGAGGGGTTTGAATAGGTATATGTAGAAAGGATATCTTGTGACTGTTGGAAGAACTACTGTGCTGTGGATTAAATGTGAGATCAGGCGGACTCCCAGGAGAAAGCTTGCTCTCCATCGGTTGGAATTCTGAACCTAGGAATCTTAAACCATCATCGCACCGGCCATTGTACACATCTATGTGATCCACTAATAAATCTGCGTTGTTCGCGTTGTGGATCTGAATGCCCATTTCGTGAATTTATCTGGCACTTGACTAGCATTTATAGAAGAAGTGATAAAGGCAATCTTGTTGAACATCATAAGAACAGTTCCCCAATTGTTAATTAACCACATAACAACAACTAGCTTTCAACTGGTATTCCAGATCGAGTATAAGTAATAAAATAAATAAATGTGTATATACATCAATTAATTCCACACATCGACTATTAATAATATCATATCATAACGACATTAGAACTATTGTAACATCTCATCATTATTATGTTCCATACATTAATTTCAATTTTACATTTAAAAGTGTAACAATCATTACTATCTTGTAATTCCTTCGACAACTTATTCCACATTAAAGCACCCTTGTAAAATGTTTTTTTTCATATTTCCCCCTTTTATACTTTTCAATTTTGAAAATAAACTTATCATTAAATCTGGTTTGTCGTGTGACTTGTTTTTGTACATTTTCAACTTGTCTATCTAAATATATCTAACCTGTCTACAAGACTGGAATGTGTTAAGTATTACATAACAATCTAAACCTTCAAGTAATCTAAAGATATTGATAGGTCATAAAACCTTTAGAAAATTACTACCTCTTTTCACTTGGTAATACAGAACTATTAGAAATCTTGATCATGTCAAAGCACTCTTAATTGATAACAAAAAAATAACCACAAAAATAATGATGTCAACACAATCACTTGTGTAGGGACTATTCATATTTGTATCTACCAACTAGGCCTACAATGGGCCTTTTAACCAGTGAACCTCACATGATACTATTCAATATACATGCTTAGAAACTGATTCTAAAGAGCACATTGAATTAATGAAACAATACTAATTCTACTACACTCTGCCTTTCTCATCTTTCTCATCTTTGATATTCATCAGTCGTTATTTCGTCAATATTTTTAAGGTTTGAAATGCCAAAATACATGAAGGTGCATATTAAATGGTAAAGAAATTGACGTCGTCATTTTGTGTTTTGTCACATTCCATTCTTTTAAGGTTAACTCTGCAAAGACAAGTCATCTGTACCAATTGGAATATTGCTGGTGACCTGGAGGACGGAGGTTGGGCAGTGTGTAACGCTAAGGCCTTTCTTCCAAGCAAACCATGTACGGTCTACTCTATTGGGTAACTGTAAAAGTTCTTACTTGCACAATACACTAATTATGAGTAGATTGTTATCTTTGTGTTTACATGTGTGACCAATGATTAAATGACTTATCTAAAAACTGACATCGATTTAAGGGAGAGTCCTTATGAAATGTATCAAAGTCTGGTTGCTTAATATATTTATTTGTTGATGTTCCATATAAGAATTTACTTTTTATTAAGTTTAGTGAGGATACTAGCAAAGACAATCTGAACTTGACATTCATGATTAATAATTAAGGGTGCCTAGGACCAGGGCTGAGGCTATATCCATTGGCACAGTCTAGTGATCCCCACGAAAGTAGTATTTCTTATCAGCGCAGGACCGATACCCAAGTTTATTGATTACCTTGTAAACACGGGCTTGTGCATTACATATGCAGGTGTAAATGCATATAGCATATGCATTTACTTTGACTTCACATGTTTTGTTTTTGTCTAGATTTATGTGCGCAGAATTCAGGATAATGTCCTTCTATATAGAACAATCTATAGGCGCAATATAACCACACCCTAAAAATATACTATGATTGAGATTGATAAGACAACCATATAATGTGACAAAAACATTTTTCCTCAAAGATTTATAGTATTCACTGGATCCCCATGTAACTACTTTTTGTAATAATGATTTATTTTCTCTTCCAGAATCAACAATAACTTCTCTTTTGATGATAAATACAGTGTTGAACATGGCTGCATAGTTCGGGCTTTCGATCCAAGGTCCCTTGAACGTTTTAGTTTTTCTGAGAAAAAAAATCTAGATGTATGAAGGATATAAGATGAAGATGTTTGAAAGGCCCTTATGGTTTAGTAAAAGTATATTAATGAGAAAGTTATACCACTACTAATTATATTTCGGTAAGCAATTATGTTCTTCCTGTTATAAATATGCTTGTGGTATAGTGAAATATCTGTCATATTAGACATTAATATGCTCTGAAAGTCTTAATCTCGATACTTTTTTTCAGCATGAATAAACCTAAACATCAGCATAGTCCATCTGTCTTCTTCTACCCTATTGGTTTATCAAATTTCACAGGAAGGCAAAGGAATGGTTGGAATATGAATACATTCAGAGGCCTGTTACGCATGTTTGGAGAAGAAAATGTAAGTAGCAAAGTATTTGTAACCTGTTGTTCCTTTGGATGATTTCATAAAATTGGGCTAAGATTTACAAGCAAATCTAGCCTTGTGATGAATCTTCTTAGGTGACAATATGACGTTTAATAATGGTATGATCATGTTATATTTTCGTTCTTGTTAAGTCTTGACGTTCCAAGTAGTATATTGGAGTCTCTGGCACGCAATGCAAATGCTACTAATTAGGTCAATAGGTCACTGGGAGTGGGCATAGGCCGAAAAAAGGTTCATAGATTAATAGAGGGAATGAATGAGTAGGTCATTACAACCTACTTTTATTAGCTGCGTTAGTAAATAATTACTGTTTTATGTATGATTTTTTTTATTTTCTCTTTTATGTCTGTATATAGTTTGTACATACATTTATGAATTGAAAATCATATGCGTTTTAGCTCGTTTTACCATAAGTTTTGTTATTTCATCATTTTTTTACATACAGTTTATACCGAAATATGGTTATTTTTCTATCAAAAACATAAAAAACAGATTATGTATTTCTACATATACAACACACCTTTTTAGATTTTAAAAAGTTGTATATTACAAACTTGTTTTGTTATTTTATATTTTGTTATTTATTAATTTTTTTCATAGATATGGTATTACTTGCTAGATACTGTTTTCCTAGGTATACAGTTTATTTTTCATGGTCAATTCATGTTGAGTCTTTGTCTTAGATTGTAAAAGAATTGTTGGAGCATGAGAAACCATAACCTCTAGATTGAGCTGAACATTCTGTTAGTTCTTCCTAGTGTTATGGGACGTCTCATGGGCATGTCCAGTACTTCATCATCCCCTGATGTATCTCCTTCTTTTTCATCTGTTGATAACCAATTTTCTAGTGTTTCCAGATTAGGGATTTCCGCTGGGTCCATTTCCACTGGTTTGAGTTCATGTAACTCAGCACTGTCTTGTCCGTCAGGTTGGTTGGCGATGTACCTAGCTGTGAGAGTATGGCCTAGGGGCTGAGAGTTTGACATGTTTCTATGAGAAATCTAACACAGTGAGCTCTACATGTGGTGGTTCCAAGTGCTTGGGGTTGTCTGTTGTAGTCCCAAATACCATATGACGAATGTTGGCAGAATGAGAGGTGCTTTATAGCTAAGGGTGGTAGACCATATGAGTCAAAATAGTAAATGTTACCCCAGGATGAAACAAAAAAACCAACCCAGTCTTCACCTGTTTTGTTGTGTGGGTCCGTGTTGCTGATGAAACAAGTGAGTGGTAGGGGTTTTCTAGGTATTCTGTACATGTCAGAGAGAAAAGTTCCAAGGAAGTATCTATGGGTGTGGGGATGGTTACGCAGAATTTTTTTGAGATCTGAAGTTTTGAGAACCATCCTATACACCATGGCATAGTCAGTGACCAGTAGTCGGTCGGCTGTTAACTGGAACAAGTTGTCATAAGTGCTCAGCATAATGACTGAAACCGAATGCCTGAGTGCCTCAGCGAACTTACGGGACACAGAAAGCTTTCCCTGTCACAGTAAGTTGATGCGGGCTTCCTCCGGGGTTTGGTCCAGCATCAAGTCGAAGACAAAGAGAGTGAACCCATTCTTGAAGTCATGTAACTGAATACCGCAGTCATGCCAAGAGTCCTGTGTCTCTGAAGAGTTGACTTAACGCTCCACTAACGTTTCCGTTAACAAAGTCCGTTTTGACCTGGAACTTCTGATCGTCAAACTGCAACGATACTTCCCTTACCTGGTAGTGCCTGAAGTTGAACGCATTCTCCGCCTTGGTCCCTGAGCTGGCCGATTCTTTGACCACCCCCGTCGGGCTCTGCGTAGTGTTGGGCATGGACCACATGTACTCTGATGAGCCTTGTGTGAGGGCGTGCTTGGTGACCTTACTCCTGGTGATCGGATAGTTGAATGGTCCAATCTTGGAGTTGCGTACACTTTTATTGTGTACCTCCACAACTTCATCCCTTATGTGAACCTGGCACAGGGTAATTTCTACCTTCTTGATGAAAACCTGATAGTTTTGGTCAGCATCATTGTGCATGTAGAAGCGGGGGGGTTGCCATTCGAACAATATTTTGATCTCGCAGTGGGAGGGTAGCAGCTTACACTGAGTAACAAATCCGGGTTTGGTCTCCCCACCATAGACTTTACTCCTCCTCTGACATAGACCGTTCATTGTGAGTTCCAACCTGCATTTTGAGCACCCCACTGGTCCATTTTTCCCGCTGTGTCCTTGTACCATCTCTGTCAGCCTTGGAGGTGTGTCTTTCTGGCACCCTCCTCCATTGTCAAGGGGTCGATGAGATAAGACTCGTAGGAGCACTCTTCATTGTTCGAAGTGACTTCCTCCCCATTGATGAGGAGCTGCACGCTGCTGAAAAGTGAATGTAGCAAGTTGTTCACTGGGGCTGCATCATGTTGTACAGTTAGGGCTCCTTCATCGTTTCCTTGTACTACTTACTCTAAGTACAGTTCAGCTTCACTGAGGTCAGAGTAAAGATTGTTGGTTTTGAAAGTGAAGTCAAAACACGTGGTGGTGTCAGTGAGAGCGTTGTTTGTTGTTTTTTTAACAAATTGACTTCGAGTAATATCTTTCTGCGATATGGGTAGGGCATGTAAATCTAATTCCCCTAGCGCACAAGTGAAGGCACAGGGATGAATGAGACTCATGATGGTAAAGGTCTACATATTGCGCATCTAAATATAAGAAGTTTAAACAGCAACTACAACCTACTAAAGATTTTCTTATCAAATAACTTAATACACTGTTTAATACTGTCTGAAAGCTGGTTACACGGTAAGATTCCTAGTAATCTCTACTATATAGCATGGCTCCTATCATAACAATATAATTATATGGTCCCCATATTAATCCAGTTTTTGATTTTGAATTATGTACAGAGGCAGAAGTGATGAAAGAAATAGAGCAAATACAATTATCAAAAAGCTCAGCAATTCCTGATTTGCCTACCAGGGTCTCAAAAGATGCTTTTAAAATTTTAGTAAAGCAACTTACATATTTGTATAATCAATGTATAGTTACTAATATATTCCAGGATAAATGGAAAAAGAAGGTGATAAGCATGATGTAAATAACTTAAGACCAATCTCGTTACTACCCCTACCAGGAAAGTTATTAGAAAAACTATTACATAAGAGGCTTTATAACTATATTGAACAAAACAATTTTCTATATCAAAATCAGGACGGATTTAGGAAAAGTCACTCTACAATCCAAACAATATCTCACTTAACTCACTTTATTGCTGATGCAATTGATACTAAATTAATAGCACAATGTATTTTTATAGATTTTAAAAAGCTTTTGACTCCATTAATCATAATATTCCTATAAATAAATTACCTTCTTTTGGGATGTCATTCAGATCTATCAAATTAATAGAAAATTATTTAACAAACAGGAGTCAATTCACTATTGCAAATAGCAGCAAATCATCTACCAAAACCCTAACTCATGGAGTTCCCCAGGGATCTGTATTAGGTCCTCTCCTTTTTCTCTTGTATATAAACGATTTATATGTAA
Source organism: Lepidonotus clava (assembly GCA_936440205.1). Classification (NCBI taxonomy): domain Eukaryota; kingdom Metazoa; phylum Annelida; class Polychaeta; order Phyllodocida; family Polynoidae; genus Lepidonotus; species Lepidonotus clava. Next base: position 47,081,178 of record OW387146.1, on the reverse strand, counting down.
GTGTTAACAAATCTACCGTACATCTTTTTGCAGATGAGACGGTAATTTGTACAAAATCAGAACATCCTAATATATGGTCTAATGATTTGCAACAGGATTTAAATGGTTTGGCGAAATGGTGTGACAATAATCATATTGCGATTAATGTCAAGAAAACAAAAAACATGTACTTTGGTAGTAGACAAGGTATCAGAGGATTAGGAGAGAACTTACCTAACATGTCAATCAAAAATACCATTCTATCAAATACGTTCTCATATAAATATCTCGGTGTAACATTGGACCAATCCTTGACCTATAATCAACATGTTGATAATTTAATCAAAACTCTAAACTCTAAACTAGCCATTTTCTACAAAATCAGATATTATTTACCGGCTGAAACTAGATACTTAATTTATAAATCATATATTCTACCCCATATTGATTATGGTGATGTTCTTTATCATGGAGTGAATAAAACGAAAACACAAATTGTCCAGAACAAACAGAATAAGTTTTTAAGGTTATGTTCAAACAACTATAGAACTAAAGATGAAAGACAACTACACATTGCTGAAAAAACTGAACTCATTAGAAGATAGAATGGTATGCCACATGTTAAACATTATGTTCAAAAGGAAATGCAATGGTGAAAAACTGGATCATAGGGAAATTTCTATAAGAGCTTTTTTTTTTTTATTATTATTCAAGTAATTTTATACAGCATCATAAATTCTCAGTGCAGAGTAAGCACTGGTCTACCGAATGAATGCTGTGCCAGTTAGGCACTTTACAGAGTTGATGTTGAGTACAAATATGTAATACCAACAGGTTAATTAATACAGTTGAAATCTTATACACATGGAAAAGTAACCAATCCACGTATTCTCAGGAGGTGAGAAAATAAAATATTCTCCAACACTTATGTATTTAATGGGTTGTATTTACAAAATGCTTTGGTAATTACTTTACAATACACGCAATATAAAGGCAAGGAGAAACAGGGCTAACATGAGCTAATAGCACAAACTAAAAATCTATTTGAATTTCACAAACAGGCCTTCAACAAAATGCTTTTTAGTACGTCTTTTAAATTCTAACAGGGTATCTGAAGACTGAGTTTCCCTTGGCAATTTATCCCATAATATGGATCCATGGTAGTTGGGAGATTTGAAAGTGCTAGCAATATGAGGCCTCAACACCTTAAATTTGATCTTGTCAAATTGTCTAGTTCTAATATCTCTTACATCAAGTCGGTCAACTTCCTTTGATCTACAGTACATCAAGTTAACTCGATGCATTTGTCTTCTTTCTCTAAGTATGTTAAGTTTAGCTTCCACATGTATTTGTGACTCATCCCCTTTGATGCCTTCAAGCGCAATCCTGAGCCCACGATTTTGCTGTTTTTGTATTTTTGATAATTTTTCCTGAGACCAGAGGAAGTGAAATATATCTCCATAATCAATAATGGGGAGAATCGTAGACTTATAAATAGTCAAAGCAGCTTTAGTATTGATATACCTTCTAATTCTACCAAAAGTTCTGATTTTGAGTCCAAGATTACTGAGTAATTTATTATAGTGATGGTCTCCAGTGAGTCTATTGTCTAAGTACAACCCTAAATACCGATATTGTTCCACCTCTTCTATAAGTTTCCCTCTCATAAAAAGCCTTATTGGCGGAACGGTGAGACGCTTTTTGTCACTCATAAATGACATAGATTTTGTCTTATTTACATTTAAGGTGAGTCTATTATGGTCACACCAGTTTTGTACCCTACCCAGGTCTCTCTGCAAAAATTTGGTTGCCCTCTTTACATCTTCGCCTGCGGAGTAAATAATAGTATCATCTGCATAGATAAGGGCATTAGATTCACTGAGAACAGACACTTAGTCATTTATGTATGCTATGAACATCAAAGGACCAATGGTTGATCCCTGTGGAACACCTACATTGACAGGCTTCAGCGCTGACACATAGCCGAACAATTTGGTTTTTTGAAATCTATTAGTGAGATAATTTCGTAATAGGGACAATAGTCTTCCCTTTATGGATGCAGTTTCAAGTTTTGTCAACAGGATTTCATGATTTATGGTATCAAAAGCCTTCTGGAAATCCAGACAGTTTTGGATTCATTAAGAGCAGCAATTATATCGTCTAGAAGAATAGAAATAACACTTACAGTGGATTTATTTTGCTTAAAACCAAATTGTTTCACAGTGAAAAATTTGTTAGATTCTAAGTACAGTTGTATTTTCCTTGCAATAAATTTTTCTATAATTTTACCAGGTATGGGAAGGAGAGATATTGGTCTCAACTCAGTAGGTTTTGAAGCATTATTAACCTTGGGAATAGGCGTAACTGTTGCGATTTTCCATTTAGCCGGAAAGATACCAGTATGAAGAATATTATTATACAAGCAGGTAAACTCCCTAACTGCAAGATACATAAAGTCTTTTAACACTTTGCTATTGATATTATTAAGGCCGGATGATTTACAAACCGAAATATCTTTAACAAGTTTCATGACTTCCGCATCAGAGATATCATTAATAGTCAGAGACTCACCATCGTTAACACAGGAATCATGCCTAAAGTGATCTAAGTTCGTTTTAACATTTCCAAAATTCTGTCCAAGTTTTTCACCAATACTGGTAAAGAAATCATTTATTATGTCAGCCTGCATATCTTTAGGATACTTTTCGCTATTTACATCATTAACTAGATCAATTTGTCCCAGATTCTGATCTGGCAAAACTTCTTTAATACTGCGCCAGAATTTCTTAGGGTCATTTTTATTATTCTCAAGTTGACCCTTAACATACTCAGCCTTAGCATTCCTAATAGAGTTATTCGCCCAATTCCTGAAGTGCCTAGCTAACCTAAGATCATTATCAAAGCCGGTTCTCTTAGCTATTTTAAATGCTTCATCCCTATTTTTCGTAAGTGTAATCAGCTCATGTGTAATCCAGGGAGGAGTGTCAGCTCTAGTAGTAAAGTATTTAATGGGGCAGTATTGATCCAAAAAACCTATCAAAAATTCTTCCATAAGATTCCAACATTTATTAGGCTCCCTCTCAGTTCTAAATTTGGTCTTGATTACATTAGTGAGCTCATCACTTAGCAGTTCTTTAGTATATCTTAAATAAGTCCTACCTTTGAATTTGATACTATCCCTCTTCATCTTCACTCTTTTTTAACCATGAAAACAGGCAAGTGGTCACTTAGATTCACATCAAGTGTGCCCGACATGATACAATATTGCATATTTGAGAAAATTAGGTCAATGGTAGAAGTTTTCTGCCGGGAAAACCTTGTGGGTCTTTTAATTAATTGTTCAAGACCAAATTTCTTTTGCCAGCTAATAATCTTTTTACTGCTGTTGTCAGCTTTCTTACTGTAATCTATATTAAAATCTCCCATAATGAGAAATTCCTTCTTATGAAAATCAACTTCTTCTGCTAGCTTTGTATTAAGTAAATCAACTGCTGTTTTAGCTATTCCAGAGGGGGGCCTATATATATTATATATGACTAGATTACTCTGTACGTCGCTACTCAGATCAATTCTCTGTAGCTCAATGCTGTCATCAGAATGGCTTCCAATTTTGTCATGATGTATCCTAAAATTCAAATCCTTTCTAATGTAGGTAACTAAACCTCCTCCCTTTTTAAAGTTACCAAATGCTGATCCCAGAGCATAAAGGTTTTGTTTTCTGTCCTGCCTATACATGTCATAGTCTTGTAAATTATAAATAGAACTGTCAATATCTGGCGTGAGCCACGATTCGGAAATAGTTACTATTCTAATGTTCGAGCCTTCAAACATCAACCTAAATTGATCAATTTTATTGTGCAAGCTTCTAATATTCAAATGACAGAACTTTAGCCCTTTAGTCTCCTTAAGTTGTTGCATATCAATCATATGTGTCAAACATGTTCAGTACCTTTACTAGTATATTGTAAACAAGTTCTAATACACCCATCAAACTATTATTCAGTTGAACAGCAACAAGACTATAAACTTCTTGATTAAATACAATCAAGACCCTAAAACCCTACTTTAAATTAAGTCCAGCAAGACTAACGCGCCTAGTTGGAAAAAATAAGGATGACTGTACTCTAGCCGGCTAAGTTAAACACGGTAAGTGAAAACGGCTAGTTGGTTTGATCAGAGTCGGAGCGCTCAAATTTTCAGTTTAGTCTAAGGCTTAGCATACAGTGATCTAAATAAATTTGCTATCCGAATAGACAAGTAAGTAAGTATGACTTAAACATGCCTTAGTACATATACCTTAACTATCATGATCGTCCAATTTTCCCTGTACTCCAAAAATGGACTCAGAAATCTGAATTTCCAGGAGGAGCAGGGCAATGGCTCTAACCAAGTCATGTTAAATTGTCTTAATATTCTAGTTAGGGCAAACTTGCTCAAAATAGAGCTAAGCTGCAACACTTATATCTAGGGTTCTGTGAAACCCATGGAACTCGGCCAAGGGCATGTGGTTATCGTCCGTGATGTCGCCAGGAATCGTCACCCTTCCCATCCTGTCCTTCCTTCTGATGAGGATCATCCTGTCCTATCACTTCTTGGCAGGCCTTCAGATCTTCTCCAGCAGTTAGTTACACATCATATAAACTTAAAGCACTAGACACGGGAGTAGCCCAACGTTAGTCAAAAATCACATGTAATAATACTGACAGATTTATAACATACTCTTACCAGACACCTTGACAATTTGCAGAGTCCAGAGCAGATTTCACCAGTCACGCTACATCCCGGATTCTCAAAATAGAGATATCTAGGGTAAAACCAGATTCAAACTCACTGCACTGCTCAAAATGTGTGCTGGTCAGGTCCAATAACATGTCAAACATGTATTCTAATCCTTTAGTTCAAAATTCCTGGTCTTGTTCACTGCCTTGACAATTTGGCTAACCCAATATTTTTTCCCCTCGTCTCCAAGGTGACACCCATCTGTCGTGAAGTGATATGAGTGGTGATATTTACCACCCCAATGTCTGTGAATGTAAGACGCTGTATATGGAGTGATGATTTTGTACTTCGAGTTGAACTTACACACCTGTGCATTTATTTCAATTACACTGTCATTCAGCACGTCCTGTAGGGGATGTATGAGCTTGGTAGCATGATGCTGCTTCAGCTGTTCCGGCGTCATGCTTTTCCTGTCAGGGTTGTTATAGTCCGCTAGGTCAGCCCCAGTTAAAGGAGCAAACATATGCTTGGAATCATCGAAAAAGATCTCTAACAGCTCTTTTCCTCTCCTAACCTGGTCCATGTAGGTTGTAACTATTTCCCCCATTGTATCGTGAGTCATAGAATATTTCTTGGTGAACTTATTTTTGGTCAGCACATCACAGTTCCCATTTAGCATCACGATCATGTCCGGAGTTGAATCCCTTTTGCGCTGAATTAGTATCTCTACTGCTGCTTCAATCCCAACACTAGCCAGGCTAAGAATATCAACGTGTATATCACCCCAATCATTCAACGCCGAGTCTAGCCCTTCTCCCCTGGAATCAGTAACTATGAGAAGAGTATACATGTTGACGAGTTACCAGCAGATCATACACCAGCAAAACCACCTCTAATGCGCCCAAGGATTTCTCCTAATTGGTTTGTGCCCGTCCAGGTGAGCTCACGGATCAGTTGTAGGTTCAGTGGTCAGCCAATTCCGTAGTGCGTGTCAGTCGTAGCCTCAAGAAGGGGTGCATCACCAGTCTCAACTATCTTCATTTGGAGATCAGGATTCTGTGAGTATTTTTCAAAGTGGATAATCTCCATTAACTCATCTTTAAAGGCAGAGAACTCTTTAGATTCAGGGACAAGCTTACCGATTCTCTTGGCTTCTTGCGGGGTGTCTGCTTCTAGGACTCTGATGGCAAGATCTGGCCTTTTCCCCATCACCACTCTGACATGGTTGAAAGCCGTCTCAACATTTAGATAGACAATTCCATCATATTCGAAGGGTGCTTCATAAAAACTGCTGAGAAAAGCCTTCTCAGACTGAAATAGGATCCCTTTGTCAGTGCTCACCACTTTAGCATCAGTAACTGTAAGCCCTTCAGGTAGCAGGTCCAGTTGTGATTCAGCATATCTCCTTCCGTTGATGATGATCGAGTCGTTGTGAAGCTTGTGGTTTACATTCTTGTATCGGCAAGGAAGTCCCACTGCCCTTAGATCTTCTCGCTTCTTCCTAGTACCTTCACTCACATCATCGTTCACAAACACTGTACTCCAGTCAGGGTTGTTTCTCAGCATGGATCTTGCAAAATAAATGTTATCTCTGATCGTTTCACTCTTGAATTTGACCAAAATTGGTTTGGGTCGTTGACGCACTCCGGTTGCTGCAGGCCGAGGTTTTCCCAGACGATTTACGTACTTAATGTCCGGAGGCTGACAGCGAATGTTCATGGCAGATGCGATCTTGAGAATTGTGTCGGATAGATTCTCATTCTCTGATTCCGGTATTCCATCCAATTTGAGACTAGCCCTCCTTTTTTCATCTTCTATAACATCAATCTTATCGTGCAGGGTCTTGTTTGCTGTCTGTAACCGCTTGTTCTTCGCCTCGAGGTAGGCTATACGCAGGTCCTGTTGGGAGAATTTACGTTCCGTCTTGTCCAACTTCTCAGTTATTTTCCCTAATGTCTGATCCATCCGGTCTAGTTTTGCTTCTAGATCTTTAACAAGCTTAGTTGCACTCCTAATCTCCTTCTTTGATGCTTGCTTTGAGCCATCCGTGTCTTGTTGAGTTGTTTCTCCAACGTGATCAGCATCATAATTCTCCTTACCTGACCCGAGCATAATGGTGGCTCTCCTGATGCGGTCAATTTGAAACTCAAAGATGTTGTCCGGTTACACCCAAGTCACCACAATCGACAATTATGAGGGTCCCACTAGTACCTACAGTGGTTCATGGATTTAGACCACAGATTTTATAATGTCCGTTTTTCCAAGTGACAGTTTCCTTGCTATTTTGCCGCTCCGACTACGCGACTCACCTCTAGCCTGTTTGCATGTTCCGTCTCAAATGCACTTCAAGCACCATTATTCAGTATAAAAATCCCAAATACCACTACCTATCGAAATAGTGTTATATATCGAGGATCAATTCTTTGGAATGCCTTACCTATTGCTGATAGGAATATCCAAACTATCTCAAGTTTTAGTTATACTCAGAAAACCAAAATGCGCAATAAACTAAATCAAATTAAATTCCTTTTACCCATTATAGCTGAACTAAGTATTTAGGCTGATTTCTTTTCTTTTCTAACAATGTCTTAACATCATTATCATCAGATACTTATCTCATTACTGTCCATCTTGATGAATACAATATGTATCCATTACATCGTCATAAATCAAGATTGCTTTATGTCTATACAGGCTAGGTCAATCTTGAACACCAGTCTTTTCCGACTGAAGCATACCCAGGGTAAACAATTTTGAAATAATAATAATAATAATAAAAAAGGTAAGCTTTAGCCTTAGAAAGGGTTGGATTTTCGTCTACCTACACTCTTCTTCTTCTCGTTGACACGTCTTGTACCTTGAGTTTCTCGCTGTCGTTTGGCAGGAGGGCCATCTTCGTCATTGTTTAAGTACCTTGTGGATGCACTGAAGGTGGTGTCCATGAGTTCACTTCCAGCACTCTTTGAACACTTTAAAAGACTCTTCTTGAGGTTTTTCCCTGCAACTACATTGTCAAAAACTCTGTTTACTGTTTTCATAATGGTAGGGACTGCTGCTTTAAATGCTGATGCACCGAGGTTCTTTTTCATGGGAATGGCTGATCTAATTAGACCTCCTAATATTGCATGGCCATGTTGTCTTCTAGCCCCACAGAAAGCTGGTATTTGTACACTTCCAAACTTGCCACACTTATGATATTGACCATATTCACCTCTTGGAGCTGTGTACAAGGGTGAGGCATTCATATAGTAGCTTACCATGTTGTCCACTGTTCTCCTTATTACACTAATGTACTATATGTCCACCCCATGCACTACTACGAGTCCATTATCTGACATAAACCACAAGAGAAAGTATCTCATGTCCCTTGGTACATTATGAACTTCTGAATTCACTACTTAATTCATGATCATTGATATAAAAGTTCAATTTGCCTCTGTATGACCCTAGTGGATGGCCCTAGATCCCTAAATACGAAATGGGCATTTTCTTAAATTCAACAGAGTTACACATGCCCTGGTGACATAGGCTTTATAAATAAAGTGAAAAGGGGCATAAGCACTTTTTCAATTCCAATGCAACATAAGAAAAAGGTAAGTGACAATGACATGTGACATTAGCATTTCTTAAATTTGACATGCAACGTTGGGATCTCCCAATCAAGAGCCCCCACCTGTGCTCTGACTGGCACTCCTCCACTCTGTAGCAAATCACCCTCTCCACTAGAAGTAATAGCCTGTGATCACTCTAGTACCTAAGGTGTCAATATGGCAGAGTGAAGCTCCTTACCAGCAGATGGGAAGGGGAGGGGTGGAGGGGGAGAGGAGAGAAGAGGGGTAGAAGGGTTGTTGATTGCCTATTGAGTGTACAGTCATAGACTGTAGTTACATCGCAATCCACTAGTCACCCAAACTCAATGAAAGGGTAAATCTGGGTCAGAACAGACTAAATGAACCAATAAAAGGTAAGACTGACCAGACTTCTAACAGCTGCCCCAGTAGGGTAGTGGTTAGGCTGTGGCACTATGAATCCAAAGGTCTATGGGTGCACCATATCCACACATTCTCTTCTTCCCTAACAAGAAATTCTCTAAACCTTTCTTCTTAAGCATCAAGAAATTCTCATTCTCTGTAAAGAAAGACTGAGAATTCTTTCTACCCTGAGAATAGAGAATGAGAACTCTTTCTCAATGAAAATAGAGAATGAGAACTCTTTCTCAATGAAAATAGAGAATGAGAACTCTTTCTCAATGAAAATAGAGAATTTGAATTTGAGCCTCTTTAAGAGAAAGGAATTCTCATTCTCTAAACTACCAGAGAACAAGAGAATTCTCTGGCATTGTTCTTCAAGAAGAAAACACTCAGATAGAATGTGTGGATAAGGTGCACATTCAATCCCATGCTGTGCACATCATTGGTCAAACTTTTCATAAATTCAAAATTGGGTGTTCTCGGCAGAATATTTGAACAACAAATCAGCAACTGTGCATTATTTGAGAGAACCAGTCCATTATCTGAAGCCACCAGTGCATTATCACAGTAGCAGTGCATTATCACCTGAGAATGCACCGCTAGAACAAAGGAAATCGGAGTGAGAGTGGTTTATGGATGGAAGAGCACCTTAAAGGTAAGTACTACTCACATTGCCCTGTGCTCAAATGGTATAGGTTGACCCGCACTGTCTCTTAAGTACACTGATATCTCTTTGAAATGCGTTGTTTGCATAGGGTGGCAAATCAAAATGGGAAAGTTTATCGTGTCCATCGTTTTGGGAGAGTAGTTGTTAACAGCCATGCATCATAGAAGTGGCACTTCAGTATCTCCTACAACACCGTTGTGGATTATGTCAGTGTACACATACACTGTATGGTTTCTGTAGTTGACATCGGATATTTGTTTTGCTTTTGTATGTCTACCCATGCATATTTTGCCTTCAAAACCAAGTTGGTAAGAAAGGTTTTCTGTTATAACACCCCATACACCTAGACTCTTTCTCTTTAAGAGGAAGAGGAAGGTATAGCCTCTTCCTCTTGAAGAGCAAAGATTCTCCCTGTTTTACCTCACATGAGGCTTATAAGGTGAGGTTTTCTTCTTGAAGCATAGAGGTTTAGTATTGATGTAAACCACCAGGGGGTGCATGTATGTCCTCTTCTTCTTGAAGCAAAATCCCTCACCAAATTAACCAAGCATAAGTATAATAGGGAGTGAAAGGTCTGCTTCAAGAGGATGAGGGGAAACCTTCCTCCTCTTCTTAAAGAGAAAGAGTCTAGGTGTATGGGGTGGTTATAATGAGCTTGGTGCTGGCAGGGAGAGCAATAACAGATTTCAGCCTGAATTCATTGTAAGTAAAAATATTGTTTGGACCATTTCCATTTCTTTTCTTTTCAGCTTTCAGTTTCTGGATGACTTTTGAAATGTTTCTCTTCATTATTTTATGAAGAAGTTTGATCAAGTCTTTGTTGGTTTCGACTCGTCCACTTTCCATTGAGAAACTAGCATATGAACGTTTTCAGGGAAGTGTTTCTTTGCTATTGAATTGATGTAATTCAATGTTAGATGGAGCTTTTTTCTATTATCATCGTTGGCTTCTTTAAATACCTCGGAGGCTTCTGCCTCATCATCATCACTATCATCATCGTCATTTTCCATCTCTAACTTTCTTCTCTGTGTTTCATGCATATATATATGGGTGACCAAAATATTTTCAAACATTTCTGTTAGGAACGGTGTCCTGTCACATTTTTTCCTGCTACTCTAAAGTCCAGTTATACCTTCTACTCTTCTTTTAGGAGGTGTGTGTAATGGAGTAAATCCTTCTCTAGGTTTCTTAGGAGGACTCAATCCATCTGAAGTCTCGGAACTAGGGGTAGGAGGAGGTGATGGAGTAGAAAGAGAAGGAGTAGGGGTACCAGGAGGCGGTGCAATTGAAGCAGCTGCAGTAGGAGTAGAAGGAGGTGGTGTAATTGCAGCGGCTGCAATAGGGGTATCAGGAGAAGGTGATCCATGAGCAGCCTCAGTATTAGATGGTAAGTTGTTTTTCTTCTTCTTTGATTTTGGTTCTTCTGCAGTTAGATAGAAGATAGAAAGTTGATTTCTGTACATTATACCATTTGACTGGAAGCGTTATTTCAGATAATGCGCAGTCTGTGTCAGGGGGTAGTACCATATACTTCTGTAAAAGCACTCTGTAAGTGCTGAGAGTGTTGGCTTGAAAAGTGTCCGCCGAAGCGTTACTAGGTAAAGTGCAGGTTACGTCCATTTTTGTATGTTCTTCACTGGTTCCCAACTGTTGAACTTCTCTCTATAGCCTTATCACTTAATCAGTGCTTCTCTTTTACTGCCTTTTCCTCTATATTTAAGGATGCTCTCCACTGTGTACCGCTTAATTGGAGCAACTTTCAACTTCTGAACCTCTTGAGGGTAGAACCATCCCTTTATTTCTTCTTCCAAGGCATCTTCAATTCCATATACTTTACTGTAGTTGGGTTTCTTTACAGTGATGTTTCTTCCCTCCAGTTGGGCTCATATCCAGGGTTAAAGGTTTTCTTTTCTCTCATAATTCGCACTTTATCTCCACTTTTTGTTAAAGGTTTCTTCTTTTTCTTCAAGTCTTTATCTGTGATTCTTTCATACAAATGATAGAACAATTGGTCAGCGTCATCTTTGTTCACGTCTACTAGCCGACTGCCTATTGTGGAGTGAAAGGTGTGGTTGTAAGAATACACTAGATCTTGTAGTACATCTATCTAGGTGTAGGTTTTCATGTGAGTGAAGTAGTGCCACATTTTCTGTTGTAAGGTACTGTTAAACCTTTCGGCTATAGAGCATTTGATATCATCGTTGTCACCAGTGAAAAAGGACACGCCTCTATCTTTTAAGTAGTCCTGAAAGGTTTTATTTAGTAACTCTATTCCTTCATCTGTTTGTATGTATTTAGAACATCTTTAAACGTCATCAGTTTGAAAGCTTCGGTCACATCTTGGGCTTTTTTACTCTTTATAGGTTGCATGAAGCCAAATCTTGAGAACATGCCTATAGCAACCATTATGTACAAGTTCTCTTTATTGTACTTTTTGAAGTGTTGCAAATCTATCAGGTCCATTTGCCATTGTTTATCTATTCCAAAAGTCTGGGTTTTATGCCTAGGATATCACCTCTTGATAGGTTTGTGTTTAGTATAAGCATCCACAGATTCAAGCGTATCTTCAATATGCTTGATGTTGATTTTTTTGAAATAGTGTTTCTTTATTTTCGATGGACTATTGAAGCTTGCAGGTTGTTTCGGATTAGTGTTCAATCACTTCTTTCTTCAAAGTCTTGTAGACCATTTTATAAATGGTGTAAAGCTGTGCTTTTTGTAACTTCTACTGTGCTTTCCATGAACTTCCTGCTGAGGTGCATTCTCTTTTCTCCTGGATCTCCTCCTCTTCATACTCCTCTTCACTGACAGAAACCTTCATGTTATAGTTCCTTATAATGAAATATATTATATTTCATTTCAGGATTTATTTTCTTCACAATCTTCACAAATTGTTTCTGCCTAGGTAATTTTGCTTGCTTTTTAGTAGTCCGTCGCATGGCACTCGCGAGAAGGCTGATCAAATCAGACTCATCTATAGGGGTGTCTCCAAGAATGAGTCGTCCATCTTTTGTTAAGTGCCTCAGTGTTTTTGATAGGGTCTTATAGACATTAAGCACAGTGTTATGATAGGAAGATGGGACTTCTTCTGGTTCCTTTTCCATTTTATGAGATAGGAGTAGGAGGTGAAGGTGAAGGTGAAGGTGAAGGGTGTGAAGTTGTGAAGAACATACTCTTAGCTTTAAAGGAAAGAATAGAGAATCTAATCATGAGGTCGTTATATGTGCCTAGTTTCTCTTCTCTGCTCATGGTTGGGTCGTTCAATACACGTCCCATTTCTTTTTGTAAATGAGCTAACACCTCCACCGTAGAAGCTGAATGTTCAAGTTTTTCTTTCACCATCAATGTTTCGTAAAAAGTATCTTTGTCACTTTTTGGAGTAGGAGGCAAAGTATCAACTTTGCCAGCCACAGTTGAATTCTCAGTTTCCATTTTGGTAGCACTTTGCAATACATCTGGATGATTCAGAAGCATGCGTTTGTAAATTGTCATTTTTTCACCTAATGTTGTCTTGTAAGACCTCCAATAAGACTGGAAAGTAGAGGAACAGCTATTCCCAATAGAGTGCTGAGAAATTCACCTTCTTGTTCAAGAATCTTACACTTGGGCACCGTGGTCATTGGAGATTTGGTTATTCCTTTGAGTTGTTTCTTGTACCTCGATATTGACTCCCATTTGAGCTATGAGTCTTATCACCTCATTAGACAGCCCCATCACTATGTGTACACACTCTTTTCCAGTGTATTTAGAGAGGTGCCTTAGTAGAGGAAGGTGCTTCTTTAACAGGGCGAGTTGTTTAGTCTTCATTGTTTTCGTCTAGTAGGAATTAAAACAGTTGTCTTCAGAGGTGTGGTGACACTGTTACGCACTCTTAGGGTGTTGGGTGTAGTCTGCTTGAAGTCCCGCAATAGGTATGAGTGTCTCGCCTTTGTTTCTTCATTATATATGTTAGTAAGAAAACTAGGGTGATTGGGAAACACATGATGGGATAGTGCTTGAATTTGACTCAAATCTCTGGGATTTTTTAAAATTCTCTTATAGATCTCTTATTAGAGGTGCATCTTCTTTGTCCTATAGATTGTCTATTATAAGGAGGGAATTTGATTTCTATGTAACAGTTCATCTCTTGAGAGGAGACCTTTGTTGAGTTTAACTTTATCTTGAATTTTTTTAGCACGTCTTACCACTGACCGTAGCAGTGTGTAATGTCAGTCACTGGTGGATTTATTATATCTTTTGCTTTTTCTATGATCTCAAATACTAATTGAGTTTTATTACATCCTGTAGGTCCAGCAATAAGACATGTGAAAGGTCCTTGTAATCTTGGATCAAATGTGATTTGCTTTGCACTTTGCATTTTTCTTACAGAATTGACAAAATGTGTTATCGCGTCACTGGCTAATGTACTGACTAAAACTTTGAATGAAAAACATTTCTTTTCGTATAGTTTCATATCACAACAATGTTTTTGCTCTGACAAAATAAAATAACTATAATTTAAAAGTGATGGCATAATAACAAGATTTTATATGTGGAAGAAAATTAAATTAAAAGGGAAAAGTGACATAACATCGTTGTTATCTATAGCGAAACAAAAGAATGATAAATTAATAGCATATTGTTTTGTATTCCTAACCCGCAGCATCAACGGATACCAGACACCTTCTTTTTATTTCAACTTTGATTGTTATGTGTTAATCCCTGGATGTCAGGTGCAAAATGCACCTTCCTCGCATGCCCCGACTGCCACCCCCTGACCGCGACACAGATCACCCACAGCGAGTGGAGCGCCGTGCATTTTATTTTTTCTTGAGGGAGAATAGGGATGGCCTTTGCACATCCCTCTTTTCCCTTCTCAAGAAAGCATGGTGAACGCTAATCGTTTAATGGGGGTATCAGTTAATAATGGGGAACTCTTCTTAGTAACTTCATAGAACTGTACGTAGCGGGAACGCCGACTTCCACCGTTTTCCACTAGTGTCGACACTAGTCTTGTGTTTTTCGCAGCGCCCCCACCGGAATAGAGACAAAACTGCAGCATGACGGTCAGGGATGACGTTTTGGCGGTATTACAGGTAAGAAAAGGCCTAGTTCTTCACTGTAACCGTTATAAATGTGTAGCATAGTGTAGGCTATAATATTATGTGAGGTACCCAATGGAAAATTATGCTTGTGAGCTCTTTAACAGTTTTTACAAGACAGTTTAATCATCTAATCCTGGTGGTGATGTGACGGACGTTTGGTTTCCTTTATTATCGCTCTGATCTGGCCTATTCTGGTTCCAACCCAAGTGACAAAAAGGTCTTCATTGTACATAACTGGCACCCTAAGCCCAGAAACTAGACCAAACAGCCCCTCAACCTGTCACGGCTTTTATGTATGGATAAAAGGCTTTACTCTGTCACTCAGAATTTGTATGTACCTGTCCCGTTTTCAAATTATTTTGGAAATAACATGAGTAGTACTAGTGTGATGTACCAGCCTAACAAGGGAGTGTCGTGTAGTTCTGTGGTTAAGCCTGAGGGGAATATTGGCAGGCCTTTTACAATAATTATTGTTCATTGCATCTATTTTTTTGTGTATTTTTTCATTTTTTTTTGCATTTTTTACTCGGATTACTTTAGAAAGTTATGAAAGATCTGAGATGTGCAAAAATAGTTCTAAAAAGGTCATAGAAGCCTCATAACTGAAGAAACCAACATTTGCCTTTAAATTGTTTGTGAAAGCACCATTTTTGCTGGACATTTCGGACGTTTTAACAAGAATGTCAGACACATTTGCCTTAAACGTCAAAAATTTGAAACAATGGTAAATCCTGCTTAAAATGACCAAAATATATAAAAGCATGTCCAACACCAGGCTCACGAACATTGGACACAATGTCTGCCCATTCAAAAATCTTTTCACACGTAGATACACTGCTTTAATTTTGTCATATTAAAAAAGCTGAAAAAAAGCTTAACCAATAGGATTACAGGATTCTTTAAGTTATTCCCCTGGAAAACCAAGGAAACATTCCATACCGTCTATTTGCACATGTACACATCTACACATCCATGGGAAATGACTGGAATAATTGTGCGTGGGTTCCCTACACATCCACGGGAACCCATGCGTAATGACGGGAATCATTGCGCGTGGGTTCCCTACACGTCCACGGGAACCCACACATAATGATAGGAATCATTGTGCGTGGGTTCCCTACACATCCACGAGTAGCCTCGCGCGACGATTTGCTGCCCATGCACGATGATTTGTGGCCCATGCGCGATGACTCGTCGTCCATGCGCAATGACTCGGCGGTCTATTTCCACCTCCACCGGAACTCAAATCGTCGTGCATGGACCCCAAATCATTGCGTGTGGGCCACAAATCATCCCCACGCGCGATTATTGTCGCAACATTTGGGTTTACAGTCATCGCGAATGGGCCCATGGATGTGTGTTTTTAGGATGTTCGATCTTTGGTGGATGTGCGAATAGAATCAGCCGAAACATTCCGGTGTTTGGCCATGCCCCCTACCTTCTGGTTAAGCAATAAAAAATAGGATATACAGTGTATATATATGGAACGTTATAATTGGTCCAAGGGGAGAAATGTTTATATTAAAATATGAGTTATATTAAAAAAATATCAGTTAAAAATAACAGAATTTTTTTTTTTTAATTTTTGTTTGTCTTTTAGAAAAACTGTATCCTCATTTACGTGTTAGATTTTTCGGATCCCAATACTTCCTGTACCAAAATGTAGGATGGGGGAAAAAGTCAGGGTAGGTCTGGTTACTATAACATATCAATTTATTTTATCCTTGGCTTTATGACATCATCTGATGAAAAATCCGAGTTATTTCAGACGTTTTGAATGTTTTCTTACAGGAATTTCAATTATAAAAAGAACAAATTAAAGTAACATAGCACTGTCACCCTGAAATAGTTTTGCCAAGGCCCCCTTGATCCATATAATAGAGGAAAATATTCCGTTCTGACCAAAAAATGGTCTTTAAGTGTGGTGGTCTCCTAACTGAAGTGGTCATTAATTGGGTCGTTAATGTATTTATATATATAGAGTAGTGTTGCCAGTTTTCATGCACTAAGGACAGGAAATTATATAATTATCAAAAATAATGAGAAATAATGAGCATATCTTATTGTTTGGGGATTATTACTGGTGAATTATGTGGATCGAAGATAATAAATAAAATTAAAGCACAGTCTGTTGCGTTTTCACACATTTTGATAAATTATATATAATCATCAGCAAATTAATAATATGGACCCTGCATCCGAGGTGCATGTTTTGGCAGCCAGGTGCAGGATTTACCAAAGTGTGCACTTGGCAGATGCACATATTTTTGACAGGATAAATAGCCTTGTATCACTTAAGATGCACAGGCAGGCTCCTGTGTGCACACTTTTAAAAGCTGTGCACCCGGTGACTGTCGACATTTAAACCTTAATTTCCGACAAAAACTGGACAAAAACTTTTCTTTAACAATATTTTCCACTAGACCAACAGACTAGATTAATTGTCTTTTTTTTTTGCACTAGTCCAGATCAAAGTTCAACAAGTCTATATCAAGTTGATATTTGGAATTTTGATGATTTTCACTAGACCATTAAAGCAACTAGCCCAGCAGGACTTTTACTAGTCCCTGGTACTAATAACTCTATGAAAAGAAAAGTCCCTGTTCATTGATTAGACTATTGTCCATGGCAAAGATATCCGTTTTAATGATGCAAGTTTTCTAAATTCTGAGAACAACACAACACAGAACTTAATGTACCAAGCAGCGGGAAACATATGAAAAGAAAGGTAGCGGTGCTATTTTTAGTACTGTAGTCTTAATAAACGAATTCACTATTTATATATATATATATGTATGTTGGTATAGCCTAACAATAGAGTCAATACTTTGAATTGGCAAACGGTAGTTGGGAGAATTCCAAATCTATTGTAATCTATGTCTCATTTATTTTGACAGGGCAAGACCATATGGTATTTACGTGGAATTAATCCATTAGATAGACACACAAAAGTCTGTCTCTTGTGTAATGAAGTCTCATTAATTTTAATAGGTGAAGTTCTTGTTTTCATCAACCGATATTAATCTTTCTATCAGAATATTTTCCCCCAAGTTGCATTCACCTCTGCCCTGCCCAAAATGACATGCACACAAAGTGAAAGCGTAGCTATAGAATGGAGAGATTCATTGTTGTATTTTAAGGATAATAAAGATGTTGAACTTGAATGAAAATATTGGAACTCGTCAATATAATTTCAGCACAAGTGGCGTCAATCATCTACCAGTAGTCAACTCTGCATCTGGCCATGGGCGCCATCTGACAATGTCGGAATTTGAGTCTGCACATCTAGATGAAGCAACGCTTAGCAGGAAGTCTATGTTGATAGACAATGATGCCAATGCAAATATTAATTGGACACAACACAAAGAACTTTTGACAGAATATTTAGATACACATTGTCCCATAGTTGAGATCCGAGTATGAAATTCCGACACCCCATGGTTGACCCAAAATATTCTCGAAGAAATTTCAGACAGAAACTATTTTACTCGTAAAGTAAAACAGCTACAGAAACGTATAGATTTTGAAACAAATCCTGACCAGTTGGCCGCCCTAAAAGAATCATATACTGTTAACATACTTCTTCAAAAGAAATTAAAAAACAAAGTGAATAGAATGATAAAAAATGCGAAGGACAGCTATGTCAAAGCAACCCTATTGGACAATCAAAATGACTACAAAAAGTTTTGGCGAGATTTAAAAAATCTTCTCAACCCATTATCAAATATGAATGCAAAAATCAATATTGAAGACCTATCAGGAGAAATGGTACCCAGTTCATCTTTGCCCGACTATATGAATACTTATTATGCGAATCTGGGGAATATTTTTCCTGATAATGAAAGTATTCATATGCAACCGGAGGAAGTGTATGGGCCATTGCCAAACTATAAGATGAAAAATTTTGAACCAATTGATCTGGAGGATATTGAAAAACTTATTGGTGATATCAATATCTATAAACCTTCAGGCCATGACACTATTTCCTCTAAAATCCTGAAAGATTATTTATCCCTACAGAGGGAAAATATATTACTTCTAATCAACAAATGTCTTAGTAATGGGATATTTCCAGAGGACTGGAAAATAGGAATTGTATCACCGATACCAAAACAGGGAAATCTTCTTAAGATGACAAATTGGAGACCAATTGTAATTCTACCAATATTAGGAAAAATCCTAGAAAAAGTAGTCCATAAGCAATTGATGAATTATCTAATAAGCAATAATCTAATTGCAAGTGATCAGTATGGGTTCCAGCCTGATAAATCTACCCTACAATCTGTTATGAAATTAACTAAATATGCCTATGAGCACAAAGATAAAGGACACATTGTTGGGTGTATTTTTGTTGATATGTGCAAGGCATTTAATATGGTATCGCACAACATATTGATTGATAAGCTGAAACTTGGGGGAATAACATCAACGGCCCTATTATGGTTTATGGACTACCTACATATAAGGCGTCAACGAACAAAAGTGAACAAAGTCCTTTCCTCAGAAACAACTGTATCAAACGGCGTACCGCAAGGCTCGGTACTTGGGCCATTACTTTTCATTTATTATATGGATTATATTGAAAAAGATAAAATATTGCTGTTTGCCGATGATGCAGTTATATTTGATTCTGATCAGGATGCGGAAAGATTGGAAATGAAGTTACAGATGTCATTTGACTCAATTTTACTGTGGTGTAAAGAGAATCATATGAAGATGAATGTGACTAAGACAAAGCTGATGCTAATTAATAACAAAGATGACGTTATTATTGATATCAGAACTGACGATCAAATATTGTCTGAAATTAGATCTTATAAATATCTGGGAGTATGGTTTGACAACAAGCTAAGTTTCCAGGGACATCTGGAGAATGGGTATAAAATAGCATACCAGAAAATTTATAAGTTGAAAAAGCTCCGCAAATGCTTGACTACCCAGACTGCACTATTGGTATACAAACAAACTATACTTCCCTACTTTGAATACTGTGACTTCTTAATAGACTCATGCAAGAAACGGGAGGTCAGAAAACTTGAAAAATTGCAGTTCAAGGCTTTAAGGATAATCCATAATGTTAAAAACCCCATGGAAGTGAGTAGGAAAGAACTACTAAAAATATCCAAACTGACTACTTTGAAGACTCGACGCAATTGCCATTTATTGAACCAGATGTTTTTATGGAAAGAAAAGGGAATATGGTTGAAAAGGCAAACCAGAGTCACTAGGAATCAAACTTCCAACCAATTCAGAATATACAAACCTCGTACTGAGGAAGCAAAGAAATCACCATATTACAGGGGAGCCAAAATGTGGCTGACTATCCCTCGGCAATTACGAAATGTTGAAAATAAGTACGAATTTAAAAATGCAATTAAAAAACATTTTGAGAGACAATCAAATATTGATATTGTAGGCTGAATGGATTGACATGGCAGGCACTCAATTGATCTATAAGGCAGAGAGATTGGGATATACACTGAACTGACTATATTGAATTCCTAATTGATATAACTACAGCTCCAAGCAACTAATTACATAATTTCATTGTAAATATCATCTTTACTAAATGATAATACTGATTAATGAATGTATTCCATGAACTATATCATTGTAATGTCTTGAAGAACAGATGTATCTGAAGACAACAAATAAAATATTATCAAAAAAAAAAAAAAAAAAGCAACACAATGCAATATTTAATATAGGCTGTGCAAATGCCTAGGTTTTGTGAAGAACATTTTACATAAAGAATAATAAAACTGGGGAATATGACATCTCTGCCTGCAGAACTAAAGCTATATTAAATTGTCATCAATTATTACATAAAAGATTAATCTGTGAAAAGCATTAGTGGTCATATTTGTATGTTAATAATTAACAGTTCATGTCACCCATGCAGTGTCTGAGACTAACTATTTTGGTTCTTGGCAATCAGAGCCGACAGTTTCAAAGAGTTTTTGGCCCTGAGGTTTCAGTGAGCCCAGAAAATAAGTGAAATGACAGCTGAAAAGTTGCATCCAAAACAACATCCAAAACAACAAAAAATTAACGGCCCAAAAAATTGAAAAATGACGGCCAAATAAATTACAAAATGACGGCCAAATATAGCCATAAAAAGTCATCGGCCATCCGAGCCAATTAAGCAGTGTTTTTCCCAATTTTTAGTTGGCCCTGATTAAAAATTGTTGCCACTGGCCGAAGGGCCAGTATTAGTCTTGAACACTACTTGTGGTCAGGTTTTGTTCTCAAAAACTTAGTCGCAAAATTATTGCTTTCAGCATTTGCTTTTAATCAATCTTTTGTGATTTATTGGAAGGAAATGAATAAATGCCATATGATATATGCATCACCTTCAATACATGGATGTGTCTACTTGTATTTTTGTAATACATCGTATTCCCTAAATCATTGGTACATTATACAAGAACCACTGAAAAGACGCTGGGTCTTAAATAGATTAAGGAGCCTGTTTTCCGGCCATTGCTTGTTATCTGACACTTTATACATGTTTATGAACTCATTTTTTTCTATAAATCTCATACAGGTCCTAGGACTCTGATCACGGGGGAAAGTAGTGGGAGTAGGGGATCCTTATGAATTTGATATTTTCTACATCGAACTTGACATTTTTTCATTTAACGTGAATACTCACCTACCATAACCCTTTGCTATTTCAGTTTGAAGTAATATGAATTTAATTAAATGGGAAATACTAAAATAATCACGTATGTTTATCAACATAGACCCCTCAATCACATTTTGAACTGTTCTCCCTTTGAAAATATATTAGTAATATAGGGACAGATTGAGTACGCCTCTTACTTGATCTACGTTTTTGTGGGAGCTAGACCCTGAAAAAGTAATTCAAGCAAGACATGTATTCTATTTTTTGTGGGCGGTGGTCCCCTGAAAAATTAAATCAAGTAAGATGCGTACTTGATCTACTTTTTTGTCGTATGCTTGAACTCGATCTATATTTTTTTCAAACTGAAATATACCCAGTGCATGGTAAACTAAAGTTTTATGCCTATTTGTACATAGGTTACACTACGTGAAAACTTGTGAGAATGCAGGAAAGTATGCGACATTGCACAGAAACTGGTGAATTAATGCCATAAAGTACAGCAGATTTTCCCAAAAATGTTGCCGTTTTTTCTGTCATTTTGAAAGACTATACATGTATAAAGCTTATTTCTGTTGGGATAGGCCTACATCAGCAAAAGTAAAAAAAACATTATAGAATAATGGGGGGGGGGGGGACCACTAGAATCGACACGGTGACAGTTTTTCTTAAATTTGACATGCGACATGGGAACTTAACAAGACAACAGGAAAGGCAAAAACAAATAATGACATGCAACATGGGGATAAATCAGCGACAAAGACAGACAACATTGGCATTTTTAAAATTCGTCACGTGACATTGGGACCCACCCCCCCCCCCCCCCGTCCAGACCTCCAGAGTAGTCTGTAGTGGTGCCAGTCTTGGTGCAGTGATAGATTTACACATTTTCATGTACACATTTTTAAAAAAAACATGTCTCACAGATGCGTGAAAATTGACAAGTGGGTCAAGAGTGGCTACTCAACCACTAGGTAGTCACAAAATCAGTTGTTGCAGGCACCAAAAGATTAGATGTGTTTAATTTTTCACTTGCCATGTTCAATGAGTGTCTGATTTCCAATCCTTTTGGGACCCTATTAGATGAGCCCCACCCCCCACCCCCACACCTCTTTTGTCAATGACTGAACCCCACAACCTCCCCACCCCTGGGGGATGGGAGGTATATTTTCAAAGTTACTGTCGTTTGTTAAATTTAAGAAAAGGGCCATGTCATTTGTCACTAAAGCCCTAATTACACTGTGCGTCCAGTCCTTGTTCATGTTGGCTAACGTTGCCAAACGGAACGATTCACAAGGTCATATTACACTACAAGTCAGTCCCAACGCAACCCAACACGTAATATATTACTACTCGTTTTGGCTCATGTTATGGACGCATTGGGTTGTGTTGGCACATGTTGGGTCAATATTTTTTTTATAAACATGTCCGGAAATTGACTTGTATGAAATGTGTCGGGCAATCAGACCCAACGCGAATGTGACCCGACACGTAGTGTAATATGGCCTTTAATTGTTATGTCAAATTTAAAAAATGACCATGTCAACCTGTCAAATTTTAGAAATGCCTGACAATTTTAATTCTAGGCTTGCACTAGCTGTTCACCAGTTCACATGGGGCAAATCTATATTGAAACCGACGAAAATAATTGATAAATAAGGGAGTTCAATTCGCCAAGCTGGCGAAAGAAAAGCCTACATACATGTAAGGTCAAGGTTAAGCTTACTTTAGAAAAAAAAGCATTCTTAAAAATGCATAAAATGCTCGAAAACTAGTGATGCACGAAAACTGGCTCCTCTACTCTAAAAGTGTAGCAGAAGAATTATCAATTGATTCTCCAAACATAGGCAGTAGAGCATTAGCCATACAGTAAGGCCCCTAATCGCATTTGAATATGGTATTTTTTGCACATTAAGTAAGGGAAATTGAATGATAATAGAATATTTAAAGAAAAATATATCTATTCATTAATTTTTTCATCTACAGTAATTGGCATTAAACCCTAAAACGTAATTATGAAAAAGTTGTCACACTAAGAAATAATACTGAACAATTGACGCATTTAATTTAAGGGCTGAGTAGCCAGTTTTTGCACATTGTAGCCTCAGTTTTCGCGCATATAAGCATATTATTTTATGTGTGAAATGAATAAGATACTCCCGGGCAGGGATAGATTTTTACTTATTTTCTGCACTTGCCCACTGGGCTAGTGGTTGAAACTATGCACTAACCTGGGTGGTAGTGCTCTAGTACCTAGTTTTCTATGCATATTCAAGAACATCACTTTACTTACAAACAATAGAAAATGAATAAAGTGTATGACATATGAAGTTGATTTTTTTCAGAGTTTTAACTATACCATACTAGCCCATCGGGCTAGCTGTTCAAAAAATGCACTAGACCAACCTCATTTGCACTAGTGACGGTACTAGCGGGCTAGTGCTAAGATCAACCACCAATGGGGCATGCATCAGAAAAAAATTGTCTATTGATATTCATTATTTAAAGTAACAATTCAGGAACTGTGTGAGTAATGAAATGCGTAACAGGAATCCTATGTCATGGGTCTAGACCCCTAAAATTGACACTGCGACATGGCCTATTTTCAGCCTAGTGACATGCGACGGGCTATTCTTATATTCGACACGGCGACATAGCCATTCCTTAAAATTGACAATGTACATGGAGTTTAGTGACAAGGACTAAGGATTTTAAAACATAATGACAGGCGACCTGGCCATTTCTTAAAATCGACATGTGACATGGGAACCCCCTATGTTGTCTGGCAAGAGTCTATAGGGATTAGACAAGATGATTATGATAGAGAATGCGCATATTTGTGCATTTTCATTGAAATTACTTTATTATTAATTCCCTTGAATAAAAGCCATAGAAATGTATGGGTCAACTTGTGGCATTATGATTATTGTAGGAAATTGTTTTCATAATAATTATACAGAAGGTCGTTTTTGAAATATTTTCCATTTTTTATTGAATTTATTTTTGTAAAATTGCTCCAAAAATGTGCGAAAACGGAGTACTGCATTATTTTGTCTTAAAAAAATAACAAAGTCTATCTCAAAAAATATGCATTGATATTGAAATTTCTGACTTTGAAATAACAGTGTATTACTTTAATCTCATGTGCGTCAAATTTGAAAGATTGATTGGACTCCTTAATAGAAAAAAATATATAATGTTATTTGATTTTGAAAATATTGAAGTTATAAGCCTACCGCCATTTTGTTCATTATAAAGGAGCTTAGAACCTAATTTTACTTCTAAAACGGACAATATTCAATACATCATCTCAAAAGATGTACCTTTGATACCTCCAAATGCTCCTATGAAGATAACAGTACAATGATATTTGTAAGACATCTTAAGATAAAATGCGTCATTAAAAATGCGTAAAATGCATGAAAACTAGAGATGCGTCAAAATTGGCTCCTCTACTCTACATATAGGAATTTCCTTCAATAAAGAGAGGCTTTAGAAATTTACCACGTTGCCTAATTTAAAAGCAACTTAAGTGGTTGCACACCTTTTATTTACTATTAAAACAATAAATAAAGTATATTTAGAAATTAATTCGCATGAAAAAAAAAGAATTTTCTATTTTCCAGAATGGCAATACGAAAAAGAACCCCTCTTTTAGGTTTTCAGAGTCAAACCCTCTTTTTTGCCCAGTAAACTATAGTTTAGATTTGATAATTATGATTTGGCTAAATTATTTTGATTCTGGTTAAAAATTGTGAGAAATTTCGGTGACATTTTCACCAGAAAATCAAGTCAAGTGCAACCATACCCCCATCCCCCATCCCCCCCCCCCGCCGATCCCCCAACAACCACCCACCTCCCACCTCCCCCTCCCCCCACCCTCCGCCCACCCGCTACGCCGTCGAAACCACAAGACGTCATTTATGCCAAGATTTATCATTGGTGTGTTCTTGATTAATGTACGGCCCCAAGTTTCCATTCTTACTGCGTGAAAACTAAGAAGCGCTAACTGCGAAATGTTGTCTTTTCTTTGCTAAATATGACCTCTATGACGGCTGCTCTGCCAAAAAGTTACCCTTTCTCACTCAATTTCCGGCCCTTTCTCATCAGGTCACGGTATCGCCAAAATAGATCTAAGTGGGTCATGAATTTGACCTCCGTTCCCTAGAACGTTTCCACTGAAACACAACACACCTTGACAACATTATCAGTTACAAGTAGAAAAGAAGTTACATTAAATGGAAAAACTTAAACTCTATTGGTGAAATCTGTTGAGTAATATGTAGTCCGAAAAAGCCCTAACCTATCTACATGTCAGTGGGAACGTCTGACAGTCACTCATGAGTCAGAGCTTTTCTCGGACTAAGTAATTTGCACTTCAAGTGAAGAGAAATACTCAGTACTCGAAAATAAGTCCAGGAAGAAAAAGTGAAAACATTTCTGAATTGAACATGGTATTAAATACAATTTTGTTTATCTTTCAAAAGACACCTGACGCACTGCCGACGCATGTATACAATCCTGACTAGGTCATACTAAGGCCCCTGACGTTGTTTTTTGTTGTCTCTCTATACCCGTGGGGGCGCTGTCAAAAACGGGACTTTAATGACGCAAAACACTACGTGACGTGGGAGTCGGCCTTCCCTCTGCATATAGTTCTATGGTTACTTAGTCAGTCATCTCATA
Source organism: Lepidonotus clava (assembly GCA_936440205.1). Lineage (NCBI taxonomy): Eukaryota > Metazoa > Annelida > Polychaeta > Phyllodocida > Polynoidae > Lepidonotus > Lepidonotus clava. Next base: position 47,055,447 of record OW387146.1, on the reverse strand, counting down.
TAACTTCCTCCTGTTGTGCTAGTCAAGTGGTAGACTTCTCCGCGAGATGGGCGGTCATATCCATGACGCATACAACGTTTGGCTGAGAGCTATGTTTATTAGTGACTATAACAATCACATACAACTGCTGGTGTATCTGTAGCCTCTTTAATCCTAGGTTCACAATCATACGGTATAAGACAAGCTTCCTCCATAAGGTTCGCCTTTCTTTGCAAGTCCGTGCAATAGTGTGGTAATTCACTCATCACCAGATGTCCGTATATGTTATGGCTAACCAAACCCTTGAATCCTCAAGATTCTTATTGTTCCAAACAGTTATGGTAATGTTCTCCGCTTTACCCATAGATTCCCATCTATATATAGCAGTCTGATTATTGATTTTATCCCGAGCAGCGGTGCTCGCTAGGAGATGCAACCCGCTTGTAACCAAACAGGTATACTTACACCTACCAGCAGCCCGTGCTGTATTTACACCATGCAATGTAGTTACCTTTATAATTTCAAATACTTTTTATAATATCTCTTCTATTATCTGGTGACGCTTCTTTTACTTTATCTATATACCATTGATTACATGCACAAGGTGTTTTGCTATCTACCTTTGTGCAATGGGACACTGTTTCAGGCATCCCTTTTTTTGTTTTACATACTCGTTTCAAGTACATTTCAGTTACTATTAGATTTACAAGCTAGAAGTATCAACTTGCGGTTCACAATAGATAAGCGTAACCCCATCTACTTCATCATAGTACGTGAGTTTTTATGTTACATTGGGTTCCTTAAATAATGACATGATTTATGGCCTTTTATAGTAAACTAACCGAACATGTTTATGTCAATGGTATTAAAAGAAGTTGTTTGAAGGGTGGTTTTCTACACTTTGGTAGAAAACAGAATAGTGTGGAGATGGTTATAAGAGACCTTTATTTTCTAATAACCGGGGTGACTTAATCTGGGGATAGAGTAAGCCGTGGATGTATGTCACCCTGAATTTGGAAGCTGCCATTCCTTGGACAGATAAATTTGATGAAATAACCATCTCCATGATCAACTGCTTGAATATTCTCCTTACTAAATCCAGAAGGTCTGGCGATCATGGGCGCTTGTGGCACATGGTGTGTTGTTTGTGCTAGCGTAAACATGGTGAGACTGGTTCCGTAGTCAACAAGTCTAGAAATTACAAAGTCGCATCTACCGATTCATTAGCCATATTGTTAACATTTATCATACGTCCAATGAACATGATACACCTCTACTTTTTGAATAATTGTTATTCTACCCTTCCGCGTCCCGGTGTCACACCACCCCTAGATCCATGTACTGATATGCTTATCTGAAACAAAACGAAATGACAAGAAAATAACAACGGGCACAAAACAAAATGACAAGAAAATAATGATGGACGCACAAACGATGCGCATCAAAAAGCCCTTTGAAATCGAGAAGACGCGTACTCCGTTGAACCAACGCCGAAGTAAAATTCTTTATAAAAGGTTGACGAGATGGGGGCTTCTCAACACCCTCATGATGGGTCATACACTGGTCATGCAAAAGCCTCCTCCTCTGTTCCGCCTGCCCCTGCGCTTCCTACAGAGGCACCTCCTGGCAACGTGGTGATAGACCAGTACTTCGACCAGTACAGAGTTTTCCCAATGAGAGAACAGGTAGGTCCCACACTTGGGGGTTACGCAACAGATTCATCTATGGAAACCCAGTCCAGATATGCAACAGGGGGTGGAGAAGAAACTTCCATGGTCACCAACAACCTTGTAGATTACAGCGACATTTCAGATGCCTGGAACCCAGAGCCTCCAGCTTTGATTGACACTGGGGTAGATGCTCTCAATGGTGTGTTGCCAACTGATGCCAACAAGGAGAACATCCCACCCAAGAACAGTGCTGAATCTCTTCCTGACTGTTAAGTGGTAGAAGATCCTCCTACACAGTCTGAGGAAGGTGGAGAGAAGAAGAAAGCAGCACCAAGAAAACACAAACCTGCAGGAGAAAGGAAGCCCCATGCCAAGAAAGGTAAAACTGTGACAGTCGACATAGAGCTCGCCAACCAGTGTGCCGCTGTGGTCCGGGAGATAGAAGAGAAGAAGGAGAGAGGATCAGTGCTTTCTCCTATGCTGGACCTCACCGGGTTAATCTGGCCCCTTGAATTCAACAGAACTCCAAAGGACGCAGTACTAGGAAAACCGAAGAAGGTCTACTACTGTTCCGGGGAAAGGAGCACCCTCAGCCACGTCTATGGACCTAATCCCGAAGGGGTAAGGGAACAGATATTTCAGAAACTTTTCTTATTCATAAAGTTTAACATATAATTGATTTAAAGTAAACTTCAATTGCGTTAAAATATATATTTATATATTCATGTATAAATAGAAAACAGAATGAAGGAATGAATGAGAGAGAGAAAGAGTAACCCAATAAAACATATAACTCAAAACAAAATTGTGATTATATTTTTCAGGTTGCGATAATGCAGTAACTGGAATGTGCTTACGAGAAAAGGATCAATCTGTCAAAGAAAGGGTTCCAAAATCTTTTGGATGCGTCAAAGACACTGAACAAACCGTTCGAGCATTTCTCCGGGGAAGCTGAGCAGGGCAATCCCGACATCAAACTGTATGCCGTCGTGATCAACAAAACCCACCACGTTTGGGCCATCGTCACCACTTACCAGGGCCAAGATCCACCTGGGCTCCCGGTACTATGTACCGCAGCTCGAGAAGCGTGTCCCCTCTGGCGGGGTGCCCGATGCACCACAAAAAGATCAAGGCCACACCGTACCCGCAGCCTTCTTGTTCAACCTCATCAGCCTCATCAGTCACAAGATAGTCAACGATTTGAAGAGCAGTAATGAGTAGATCATGATGTAAACAAAGGGCAGGTAGGTGTGGTCTTAAATATCAGTGTTCATACAAGGTTTGGTTGCCTACATATAATATACTCCTACGCTATCTGAAAGTACACAACAATATTTAATCAGGTTGCTCAGCTGTACATAAGAACTTGGTTAGCTTTACACAAATATTTAGTCAGCTTTCCCTTACATATTGAGCTAGTCGATAAGTGAATATTTATGAAGTTAGGTTTAAGTCTCATAAAACAAAAGAAACAAAAAAAAAGCAACATCAAAATGAATCCCAACGTAAACTGTCCGATGTGTAACATCCCATGTCGTCCTCAAAATTTGTCTTTACATGCTGGAAGAGTAATTTGCACTTCTTCTCCATGCATCAATGAACAATATTTAATAGACACAACAATAATTCCATCCAGCATAAGCTCAAATTTCTGGTATAATGAAGCTTATGTTGAAAACTTTAAATCAATCAGCGAATGGGTTAGTTCTTTTAGGAAGTGTGCAATCAGTTTTTAATGTAAGACTTTCAACTATAAACATGAAAGAAGCAGTTGAAGAGTTAATAGATGCTGTTAGGAAAATACATCAAAACCAAGTTTTCGAATATAGACTAGCTATATTTTTAGGCTCGTTACTTAAGAGACTGAACGTGATGATATCAGATGAAACAAGTTGGACCGAAGATCAGGAAATCATGTACTTTCATGGTTCAGTAAATAACTCATCTTTATTTTAGTTAGAAGATGAACAACAAAGTACATTTCCTACGAGATAAAGAGTGGAATGCTAAAAGAGTTGACACCAGTTGGCAACTCATGGGAAATGTAAACGCAAACATACACATAGTCAGAGTCCAGGGTAAAGAAGATGGTTTAATAGGATGGTTGGATAGCATCCCAAGTTTCCTACTTAGATGGGGATTACAACATTTCCACTGTGATGATAAGAGCAAATGCATGTATAAAGACTACATGTGTTTCTTTAGATGTCTGTCTTATTTTCTGTGTAAAGAGATATCTAAGTGTGCAAAACCATTTCAAGAGTGTTTTCCTGATGAGACTAAAACAACATTCAGAGGATTTTCAGTTAAGGCACTAACCATGAAAGAGAAGAAATATGAGATAATCGTAATAATGTTTTCACTCATTCCTAAAAAAGCTTAACATGCTCACACATCTAAAAACAGATTTATAAAAGGAACACTGTGTACATTAAAATGTATGAAGGGAAATTTGATGGAAGTTAAAGATGAAAGTAGAGTTACGATGCTAAATCTATACAACCGTCACTTCAGTCTAGTAACCGATCTAAACAAATATTCACGGTTTCACATGTGCAGTAAGTTCAGGAGACTCTTTGAAACAGAATATAATCTCTGGAGGCAAACTAACATCAAAAGCGACTGCACTCAAGTTCAATTCATATACAAAGGTGGTATTTACAAAAACAAACCATCTGTATTTGATAGACTACAGGAATTGGGAATAAAAATCCTAGTTTGCTTCGTAAGAAAGTGTGACAGCTGAAAAATAGAAGAAGATGCACCAACATGTTTCTCTGACATACTGAAAAAACTTGAAAAATATAAGGAAAATTAAATTGCAGAAGGTAAAAAAGCACAAAAGCACTAATGAACTGCATAGGGTAAAGAGGACGATATCCTAATCAAACCTCAAACAGAATAGACAAAATAAAAATACGTCTTATGAACTATATTAAAATAGAGTACCTGTAATGGGTTTCGATTCGGGTCGCTATGACTTAAATCTAATAAAGAGAGACTTTCATTCCTTTTACGTGAAGAAACAAACATCTGAAATTAAAATTATTAAACAGTCTAATCAGTAAATAGCCATGTATACCAAAAACTGTATTATTTAGACATGCTGAATTATCTAGCTCCCGGATACTCGTAAGCTAACTATTCAAAAGCTTTCATACAAGACAAGTGCAAAGGTTTTTTTCTGTGTGAGTGGATGACATCCACTATAAAACTAGGGAACATGAAACTACCTCCTCATTCAACTTTTTACAGTTCACTTACTGGTACCTCCATATCAACTGAAGATTACGCCAAGTGTAAAAAAGTTTGGAAAGACCACAACATGACAACTTTCAGAGATTACCTAGTGTATTACAATAACAAAGATGTGGCACCTTTTGTAAAAGCTATAAACCAACACATGAAATATTTTAGTGAAAGGGGATAGATATGTTCAAAGATGGTCTCACTCTTCCCGGACTTACACAAACATTTCTTTTCGATAATACGCCATCAGATACTCTTCCTTACATTATACTCTCAGAGGAAGACAAAGACGTACATGAATTACGGAGTAATTTGGTAGGTGGTCCATCCATTATATTTCATAGACATCACAAGACAGGGTACACAAGAATACAATCAAGAGAATTTGGTCCAGTAAGCAAAGTGTTGTGGGGAAAACCCTGGCAGCGGGTGTTTAGGAATGAGGTGGAGACCTCTGACCTGAAGGTCTCTGGTCTCCTCCCCATTCCTCACACCCCCTGCCAGGGTTTTTCCCACAGTGCCCTCTTTGTAATTAACATTAGAATAGTCCATAAAATATATCCTTATAATAAAGGGTCACTGGGAAAAGGCCCATGGCAAGGGGGCATTGAGGAACGAGGTGGACACTTCCGGCCTTACGGCCTCTGGTCTCCACCTCCTTCCACACACCCTTGCCCTGGACCTTTTCCCAGTGACCCATTTTCCAATAATTCTGACCTACAACCTAGTTATATGACCTTTGATCTAATTTATAAAAGTAGGTTGTAATTAACTATTTATTGAAAGACTCTATTAGTTTATGAACCTATTTTCAACACAAACTTGGTCGTAGTGACCCAGTGACCTAATTAGAAGCTTTAGCATTGCGCACTAGCGACTGCATCATACTACTGTTCCATAGAGGTAGATTTGATGGATCTCAACCACTTCTCTAGAATAAAGAATAAACAATGTGACATCACAAAATAGCATTCTTATAATGTGTTTCTGTGATATTACATTACAACATTCCAAGAAGTTGTGATTGCTTCACGTAGAAAATACTATTGGGATGTTGCAACATGACATGACATATTGATACATAATCATGTTGTGTCAGTTTCAGCAGCCACCACTCTCGTGATCCACAAATTGAGGTAAAAGGTCCTTCACCTCATGCTTGAGTGTAGGAGCATAGAATGGACGAGGTAAGAGGAGATCCGAGAAGGCAGGCTGTGAAGGGTCAACTTTACAATACAGTGGTAGGAATGAGAGGAAAGGGATTGGAAGTGGAGGGTGGACTCCTCCTCAGACCAGAGACGGGTGGCCGGGAGACTTACCATGAATGGTAAAGTAGTAGCATGATGGCCTAGTGCCCCATGGTTTGTTCCTTGTGCCCATCATGTCGACTGATGTAAGTCCATGCTAGCTCACAACTACACCTTCATTTCTCATCTTAGTCCTTTTGTATATCCACCAGGCAAGAAACAGCTGTTTTTGTATATTGATAATACAGACAAAAAATTGATAGTACAGGACATTGTGAAAACTCCCATTAGTTTTGCAACACTTTTTATATTTTCTTCAACAATTATTCACTTGAGATCTATTCTTGATCCGTTAATATTTCAAAAATTAGACAGAAATTATATGTATGTATGGAGATATAGTGAAAACTGCCCCATAGAATTCAATCTGGCACATAATGCGGATATGTTCAGTGCCTGGGGGATCCCCCTCTGTGCGTAATCTCACATGGGTAACTTTGATGCCCTCAACATTTCTATCTCCAAGCAGGCTATACATGAGTTTGTTTGGAGAGTAGAGCATAATGGCAGGAATTTAACAGCTTTTAAGAAAAATGGGATCATCCTGCATTCACCTATAGAAGGGTGTGTTGTAGTGTGTGATGGGAATTTCTTTATTGTGTTTTCTTATTAACTGTAGGTGCACTTTTTAGAAACTTCTCTAACTTCACCATACTTTACATAAAAATGTTTCTGAAACCAATATAATATATGACCATACTTTTTATACCAATAGAGATGAAAAATGTGTAGCATCTAGAGATATAAAGTTGAATGACATAGGATAAAAAATAACAATTTAGCATACAAAAACCAAACAGAGGGTCAGGATCTTTCAAGTTTTTGGGTTGTTTCTTGCCTTGTAGATCTATAGGTCCACATAGTCGGCTAATGGCTTATCTGTACTGTTTAGTGCGTGTTCTTCATAACTAGGTATTTCTTCATTCCCAAACCCCTTGAAAGGAAGACAGTGTTGACACTCAGAGAACCCAGAAGGATCTGTTTATTGCATAAAAAACTCAGTCTTATATACCGCCAAAACTTGTGCCGATTGGCTAATACAGGTCACGATGCCCTGTGACGTGATTTCAAATTTTATGTTCTTGAAGTACTTTAAGTTTTGGTGTAGTAGTACTTCCTAAGCATAGTAAGTAATAACACAGACTCAGGTTCTTGTTGCAGAATAGATGTTGACAGTCCCAGCTCCAGCCTCCAAGAGAGAGGCTGGGTGTGTGATTAGCCTTTTTATTATCTCTCCTTTGTCCCCATTGGTCAGAACGAAGGAGGCTCCACATGTGGGCTAGAGCCCCTTTTGGTCAGAACAAAGGAGGCCCCACAGGGGGTTACATGATTATTATTTTACTCAGCCTAGCCTCAAAGCAGGAGTGCTATATGGCTAATATATAATATATATTTTACATATGGAGCATAAAAGGCTATTGTTTGATAAAATATAATATAGGCGATGTATAATTAGAACTTAGATATGTATAATTGAAGATTAATAATAATATAGAATGTTTATATTATTAATAGTTATAAATAGATTTGTGAAATATAATTTAGAAATAAAATGTTTTTCTGAATAATAAAATGCCATACCCGTTTTAGGTATGACATTCTCATACCCTAAAATCCCAATCTTGTGCATTTTCCATTACTCCTATGTCATATTTCATACATTCATTCTAAAGGACAACCGTGACTACTTTGTAAAATTACTTGCTCAATCATAGATGTACAACTCTTTTTAGTAAGCCGGTTAATCTATATGCAAACAACATGTTTGAACAAAGTTTATCTATCACAAGGTACTCAATCTATTATGAGATGTCATGCACTGGATCAATCCAGACCTTCAATACTTTGTCAGCGTGAAAATAGGAGCAATCAAAGGAAAACATGCACACATGCACATAGGGTATGGTATGTTAACTTTCAGTTACCAGTTTAGACTGCAGGTCAGACTTTGAATGACCTTAGGCTGCTGTGGACACAAGGACAGAGTTGGAAGGCCAACAGCTTTATGAGTGACACCATTCACTTAAGAATCACTGATACAGGTGTGATGAATCATCCATTCATCTATTTTTAGAGGTACGAACGTTCGAACTAGAATGAATTGTGTGAAATGATCAATGTCAAATGTAAGGTACAAAACCGGTACGAAAAGTAGACCAAAGCTTGCACTAAAGTACAAAACCATATTGTAACTGGATGTAACGTCAGAATGGTCGCGTGATTGAGACTATTATACCACCAAAATGGGCATGAAGGCCCGAAATAAACAGTTCCTCCTTGTTACTCACTCTGTTCACACGTCTCTTCTTTAAGATGTCTGGCCCCCAAATTGGCCTAAGTCGGATATATGCAATACTAGTAGTAAACAAGTAAATCTTAGCTAAAAGAGATAAGTTACCAGTACATTATACATCGGACAAAGAAGCCCAAAGATGGTATGAAGGCCCGAATCAGCCCAAGAGACAGCCCGAGACCAAAAAGCCGGCCAGGTACGGAAGCCCAAAATAGCGACCAGCTGACCCAACAGAGCAGGAATGAAGGTGCAACCCGCTCGGCCACACGCTACCAAGCTCTAGGCAAGCAATGTCCCGATTCCTGGAACGGGCAGGCCAGACCACACACATATCACCCGCCTTGATTCCCGAGACACGCCCTACCAAAAAAAAACTCCTCCCTCGATTCTCGAGCACCCTGACTCCTCAACCGTCCCGTTCGTTCACCCTTGTATGCCTGGCACGACTCTTAATCTTACACCTCGGTTTCCTCCTCAAACTCATTGTTTGACTCGGGACCGAAACAACCCCCATGTTTCTCCGTCGTAGAGTTCAGAAACACCAACTTCCCAAGGAACGAGGAACGTCACGCAGGTATTTGGACAACATCCCAGCTTCTCCACTCGATTACCTATGAAGTATACATGTGAAATATCAAATTGTAAAATTTATACTTTATAGATACTAATATAGATGATGCTCTCGGAGCACAGAAAGCAGGTTTTTTTTACCTCTTTAATCAAGTCAAACCCCACAACACACCTATAATTGTATTGAATTATGGTATGGATGAACAGCCATAATTTTACACAATTCTTAAACTGTGATGTTGTGATATTCTTCAGGGTGTCGGGATTTCCGTTCTCTGAATTTTGGGCATGAGACCAGCTTATAAGATCGAGAGTCATGCCTCGCGCACAAGGGTGAACTCGGGCAGGGTGTTCAATGGAGCTTTTTGGGCTGTGGTTCGTTCCTCACAGTCAGAGGTGCCCAGAGGGCCGTTGTCGCGGAGGTAGGAGGATTGAGTCCTTGTACTAGGGGGAGTTTACCGGGTCTATGGTCCTGGGCTTGGGCCGGGCTACTGGTCAATCCAGACAACATGGAATTTGGGCCATCGCTCGTGGTTAAAGGATGGTAGCGCTGTGCCAAGCAGATCACACCTGAATTCCCTTGGTTCTGGGCCAACTGCCTATGATTTTGGGCTTCCGTACCATGCTGGTCTTTCGGCTGGGGCCGGTTTTTGGGCCATCTCGGGCTTTCGGGCCATTTCGGGCTGTCGGGCTCAACACCTATATTTCTAAGTAATTAAAGATCCCTGGCCAGGCTTTTACTTGTCAGTAGTATGATGGAGTCGCTGACGCGCATGTCAAATGCTACTAAGTCAGTCACTAGGTCACTACGACTGAGTTTAGGTCTAAAATAGGTTCGTAGACTAATAGAGAGTTGAATAATTAGGTCATTATGACCTACTTTATAATTAGGTCAGGAGAGGTCAGAGGTTATACTGCTATTTACAATTAGGTCAGAGGTCAGAGGTTAGAGATAATATAACTAGGTAAGAAATATTGGAAAACAGGGGCACTGAGAAAACATCTCATGGCAAGGGAGCGTGGAACGACGTGGAGACTGGAGGCCGTGAGGCCGGAGGTGTCCACGTCGTTCCTCAACGCTCCCTTTCCATGACATGTTTTCTCAGGGGCCCTTTATTTTTGATTATGAATAATTTATGAAATATGTCGTGATATATTTTAATTGCAAAGGGGGCAGTCCAGAGAACTCCATGGGATGGCTGTATGGAATAAGGTGGAGACCGGAGGCCGTACGGCCGGAGGTTTCTACCTCATTCCAAAACAGCCCTCCGATGGGATTGCGCGGAACGCCCCCTTTGCAATTTTTAAATCTTCTATTATTACTTTTTTGATTTGATTATGTCTACTTTTATGATTATGGGGTGCCTTCATTTAAACCTTGAGGAATGTCTGGAATGACGGTTTTGGTCAGGGAGGGACCTGACCCAGCCTAATCCCCCTCGCCCCTGGTCTAATCCCCCTCGGTCATTGTTTATATTACAGTTTATGGGGGTTTAAATATAAAAACTTTGCCTCCAAGACAGTACTAGGTGCGGGGTCCCGGTACCCCCACTCTGATTTAGAACGTTTATACTCCTCACGAGTCTATTGTTCCCACTGCAGCGAGTGCCGTGAAGCTTGACTTGTAACTAATTCCCAGAGAGAAAATGTATTATTTGGATAGCTGTGGTCTTAATCTAGAACATAGTAGAAAATCAGTATTGATTTATGAGAAATAGTCGTGAAAACCAACGAAACCTCTAGTGCTAAAGCAAATGGCGGAAATCAACACATTTCCGGCGTGTGCGAGAACTGGCAAACCCGCCCCTCTCTAAATCCGTCCCTTGGCTGAGGGTAGGGGAGACTGTGAAGGCGGTGATCCATGTTACGACAAAATTGGACCAATAGTGAACCGATTTTCAAAATATTTTCTATCTCCTAAATCAGTCTAGAATCGGTCCAGAATCAGTCCAGAATCGGTCCAAAATCGGTCCTGTTGAAAAATAATTGTGACATGAATCACGTCAGCCGATTTTTTTAGAATTGATTTTAGAACCGACAGTTGAAATAGAAAAAATCCCAACCGATTTCAAAACGACAATGAACCGACACAATTATTAAGCATGTTTAATATTTTTGGACCGATTCTGGATTGATTTGATTGATTCTATACGTTTTTTATGTTATCTAATTTACTTTACGGCTGATTCGATTGAAAACTTCAACATAACTTAGAAAATTAAATGCACATTCATTTGATACTTTTATTTTGTGCTCTCTGAGGAGTATTTATTATTTTCACTTATTTCTGTTCCTACACACTAAATTAATATTCATAACTGTATTAATGATATTGATGGGATAATTGACAATTTATTTGCTTTGTTTCAATCATTTAACAATACGATATATTTTTCATCGATTCAATACATATTTTTTATATAATCTAAGAAGCAAGGAATCGGTCCATTTTCAGCTTCACAGTGGACCATGGGTAGGGGACCGATCCTGGACCGATTCTGGACTGATTTTAGGAACACCAGGTTTAATTGCCAAACCGCTTCTGGGCCGACAGAAAGCCGTCGGTCCTGAAATTGGTTCCCTCCTCCCTTTTCCGTCGCTCTGGAAAATATCGCAACGTGGATCACCGCCTTGAGAGGTTGATGGCGCAAACACGCACACCTCCCGGGGTTTTCCAGGTCGGGGCCGTTTTGCGGAGGGGCTGTTTCGTCGGGTTACCATATTGAGAACCTCACCCTCACACTTTATCCTTACCTCAAGCAGGATTTTTGGGTTACCACACGGTCTCAACCCCCCTTCTAAGACAGAGTACGAGGCATTATTCTGATATTTAAACCCCCGTACATTGCAAAGTAAACATTGACCGAGCCGGATTAAGCGGCCCCTGGTTGAGCCATCCCGTCCTATTCTTGAGAAAACAGACTGACATTCCTTTCGGGGTTTATGTGGCTGGCACGCGTAATTATGTATTCGCTTTAATGATGATTCTCATAGTGTTTCATATTCTATTAATTAAAGGATATTCGTATAGTATAGAAACCACAAAATATAAAATTCATTTACGAGTTTTATTTATTAGAAACATAATTTATTTACATTGTCACAAACAGATACATGATGTAATCTTTTATTTACATTGAAACTCGTCACAAAGTGATAATGCGGGTATACAATACATATTATTTACATTTTTGACATAAAAAAACATTGTTCCCATTACCAGAAAGTAAACAAATCAAACAATGCGAAGAGTTCCGGGCAAGCGTCCTTATCTTTGGCTGTTTTAATTTCTCTCTGTCCCATTTGTGGATGTATACATACTGGTGCCACAGATTTCTGATAGTTTTGGAAATGGTAGGATGAAATAGAGACTGCGCTTTGAAAAGGTTACAATCTACTTCATTTGCTAACACATTATGGCCAAAAACAGGATTCATTTGAACCTGGTATGAGAAGAAATTTTGGATGGCCTGAATGTAAATTGTTTTTAGCTCACAGTGTAGTTGTATACATGTGAAACAGAACAAAGGACCAACAAAATTGACATCGGAATCGCGGGTTCTACATTTACAAGATGCCTGTCACACGGATGTCACTTTATGTTGCTCAAGGAAAACCATAAGCGTTTTTGTACTGTTGGCGGTGTATTTTGTGGTAACTCTGAAACATGAGTCCTCATGGTGTTGATACACCACCAAACAGTAGTCCTTATGGTTACCGCTGTTGATCAGCTGGCTCGTCGCGATGTTATAACCATCCCACATAGCTTCTGAAAAAGTGGGACGGAATTGTGTCGTGCCAATGGTCTACAGTGTTAACATGGTGTAGTTTGAGATCAAAGTCGCTGTCGTCAGAACTACCCTGAGTTTCAGGTCATACCTCAACATTATCAAGGAATGATAAATCGAGACCCCAACTAAGTGTTGCCTCGTTACCATCCGTTGATGAATCATTACTAGCCAAATCGATTAGAAAATCCGAATAGATACTGGGGCTGTCACTCATGTTGAACAATATATTGTACTTGAACTAAATGATATACGCTTATATAAACTTAAACTAGTGAACAAGATGATTAAAATATGGGTATCCAGTTTATTTTGTAGTATTTACTATGTAGTATGTACTAAGAAAATAACTGAGTGGGTAGACACCTGCAATTTCTCTGTGATTCGCTGAGATTTTCGATGGCGGGAGTTCTACCCTAGATAAAGCCATGCTGTTTCTCTATGTGCGATATTGTAGTTTTTTTAATTTTTTGATATATTTTTTGATATATTTTATTATATTTTTATATTTCTTTTTTGTTTTTCTTAGATATTTTTTAATTCTAATGTTTTTTTTAAACATATTTACAACTTTTGTTTATTTTTTAATGGAGATAAATATAATAGTATGTACAGCATTAATTTTCTTTACTCTTTATGTTTTTTAAAGTTTTATTTATTTATTAATTAATTTTTAGTTGAAATAGAATTTTTACAATATAAATGATACATTTCATAGTTATAAGTCTGTTATACTTTTTCAGAATGAATATTTACAACATGATTTCCGGACTCTTATATGTCTAATGGTATTGTGCTCACACGGTCTTCACAAGTTTTTCTTTTTATATATTGATAACTTAATCCTGTCTTTTTCTGTTTGTATGTTATTATATGGTGATCTACAACTTTGAACCCTGTGTTAACGGCCTCCATAGTTATTTGTGAATCGAGTATGGTGTTAAAGGATTCCATGTCCAATATGTTTTGTTTCTGTATGAAACGTTTACAGCTAGTTTCATTTTCTTTTCCATGACCGATATAACATTTTGAAATAGTGAAGTAATTTCATCACCTTCCCATTCAATTTTGTATAGTCCTAGGGTGCATTTGTCATACTGTTCTCTTTCTTTGCAGCATAGTTGTGGGAGCCATGGTAAGTTATTTGTTTTCGCTATGATATACTGTTCTCTGTGATGTTCATTATCACATGATTCTTATGGTAACCATAAGTGTCGTTCTCTGTAATATTCTTCTTTTTTTTCTGGAATTATTAATTCATCTAAAGTCTTTGCGCTGAGTGCAAAATACAGACTGTCTGTATCCATTTCACAGAGTTCGAAGTCAGATTCTTCTATATATTTGGATAAAAAGTCTTAATAAAATTGTAACATTTTCAGTTTGGCATATTGATATACCATGAACCCTATTTGAACTGGAAGGTCATATGTTATGGATGTAGGGAGTGATGAGACTTCACAAATATCTTCACATAAGTCTTGGACATCTTGTACTGTCCATTGAAGGGCTATTCTAGCTGCTTCTTTTGGTGCCATATATCGAGTGTGAAGTTTTGTTTGTTACAAATTGTTTTTCCGTATGGACTGTTCCCTAGGAGTTTGTAGAGGTCAGAGAGAATTTTACAGTCTGGGTTTTTTTCTCCTTTTCTTCCTGCCTCTGTTACTTGATGAACAAATGAAACAAACAATTTCTGCGGTATCTATTCAACGAGTATGTGAACTATCATTATTATTAAACCATTTCCTAAATACCATTTAAGTAGTGGAGATCCTAGTAAAATATTTTTTGCAAAATAACTACCGATCAATTGAGTTTGTGGTCTTTTTGCTCTATCATTCTCTAATAGACGTTGTTTCATATGTTCTCCTACATCATCTCTTGACACCATTGCATTTTTAAAAATGGGTGTCATTTCTTCAAACTTAAATTTAAGGTCAGTGGGTGTGTGTATGTCCACCGATACTAATCCAAAAGTGGTTCCATTTTTTATTCCATTTATTATATCTGTTTCAGAAAGGTTATTGTGTGTGTTTGGAATCGGTATGCTCCACAGTGATTTACATGCTATAACACTGTTGTTGTTATTCTTATCTTTGTTCCAGTCACACTCGTATTTCTCAATGACAGTATACCCTATTAGTTCTAGATAAAGGTTTGTTTTAAGAGTTTGTCGACATCTTTCTCACATTAGTTTACGTCCTTTATCAGTAGAGAGCGTGTTTTTATTCATATGACATGCATGACCGTGCCAGTAGCAACCGTGAAATTGATACATAATTTTTTTATCTGGAACCAGACCGTCCACTCGAACTCTTTTTGCACCCACACTAACTTCCCCATGGTTATAGGTGTGTAGTATTTTAACTTTGTCTGTAATCTCTCGAAACCGCAACCATTTTGTGGAAGCGCAACTGACTTTTTGAGATTGTTCAGGTTTATAATTGTTACTACTTCTACAGACTACAAAGTATCCGGTACAGTGTTCTTCCCCCATACATTTAAGATAAAGACTGTTTGCATCTACTTCTATAATATGACAGCACACTTTACTTAATGGACCGAATACTCCTGCTTTTTGATGTCTATGAAATATAATGGGTAGCCCACCTACCAAATTACTTTGAAGTAATTTGTGTACGTCTTTGTTGTCTTCTGAGAATATAGTGTAAGGAAGAGTATTTGATGGAGTAATATCAAATAGAAATTTTAGGGTAAGTCCTGGAAGAGTGAGACCGTCTTTGAACATATCTATTCCTCTTTCACTAAAAAATTTCATGTGTTGGTTTATAGCTTTGACAAAAGGTGCCACATCTTTGTTATTGTAATATATTAGGTAATCTCTGAACGTTGTCATGTTGTTATCTTTCCACACTTTCTTGCACTTGGCATAATCTTCCGCTGATATGGAAGTACCAGTAAGTGAAGTATAGAATGTCTATAGCATGTCTAAATAAACACAGTTTTCTGTGTAGACAGCTATGTATTGATTACTCCATTTTATGGTTTTAATTTCAGCTGTTTGTTTCTTTGCATAGAACAAATGAAAATCTCTCTTTATAAGATTTAAGTCGTAGCGACCAGAATTGAAACCTATGACAGGTACTCTGTAAATATAGTTCGGAAGACGCATTTTGATTTTGTCTATTATGTGCAAGGCTTTATTAGTACATTGTCCCGTTTTTCGTATGCTGTTCATTAGTGATTTCGGCACTTTTTTTCCTTCTGCAATTTCTTTTTTCTTATACTTTGCAAGTTGTTTAAATATGCAAGAGAAACGTGTTTCTACAAGAGCTATTTTTTCAGCCAAATTTTGTATGTAATTGAGTGTGTCATGAACTATTTCATCGTTTTCTCTATCGCTTTTTCTTACGGAACAAACTGGAAAGTCACTTGCTACACTAGTTGAAAGTGGTACATGATGTGACTTGACTCTCGTGTTAGTTATTTGAGCATCACCTTTTGTTTTGTGAAAAAACAACTTTCGAAATCATACACGATTTTGTATGAATATATTCGAAATTCAGCTGGTACTATTATTCCTAATTCCTAGAGTCTATCAAATACAGATGGTGCGTTTTTGCAAATACCACCTTTGTAGATGAATTTAACTTGAGTACAGTCGCTTTTAATGTTAGTGTGTCGCCGAAGATTATAGTCTGTTCCAAAGAGCCTTCTACACTTACTGCACATGTGGAACTGTGAATATTTATTTAGGTTGTTTACAAGACTGAAGTGGTGGTCGTATAGATTTAGTGTCATAACTTCAGACTCATCTTCAACACTCATTAAATTTCCCTTTATACTTTTAATGTACATGGTGTTCCTCTTTTAACGTTTCTTTTCTTGGAAGTCGTTCGTCTTTTTAGGAATGAGTGAAAACACTCTTACGGTGAAGTTGTATTTAGCTTCTATCATGGTCAGTGCCTTAATTGAAATTCCTCTGAATGTTGTTTTAGTTTCATCAGGAAAACATTCTTGAAGTAGTTTTTCACACTGAGATGTGTTTTTGAAAAGAAAATAAGATAGACATCTAAAAGTAGTCTTTGTACACCCGTTTGCTCTTATCATTATGATGGAAATGATGTAATCCGCGACTACGTAGGAAACTTGGAATTGTATCCAATCGTCCTATTAAACCATCCTCTCTACCCTGAACTCTTACTATGTAGATCTTCACATTTACATTTCCTATTAGTCACCAACTTGTGTCAACAAATTTATTACATCTTTCAAGTCAGAGTCATTTTTAATATGCCTGTAATAACGTTGTTGTTTATGCTCTAACCAAAATAAAGAGGAGTTATTCACTGAAGGATGATAGTACATAACTTCTCGATCTTCTGTCCAAATGTTTTCATCGTTCTCATCTGTCACTGATCCATGAAGTCTTTCAAGTAATGAACCTAAAGATATAGCTAGTCTATAATCGAAAACTTGGTTCTGATGTATTTTGCTAATGGCCTCTATTATATCTTCTGGTTCTTTCATGTTTAGAGTTGAGAGTCTAACATTGAAAATTGATTGAACGCTTCCTAGGAGAACTAAGCCGTTTGCTATTGATTTTGAATTTTTAACATAAAAGTTGTGATACCGCCAATAAGTGTCTATAGTTGAAGGGATTACTGTTGTTTCTATGTCATACTGTTCTCTGATGTATGTAGGTGAAGAACAGATCATATTTCCAGAATGTAAAGAAAAATTTTGAGGACGACGTGGCACGTTACACATTGGACAATTCATATTCTGATTCATTTTATGTTTTTGTTATTTTCGACTTAATAACTATATAAAATATTTACTTATGAACTAATTGATTATGTAAAAAAGCTGACTAAATATATTTGTTTAAAGCTAAAATGTTTTCTGTATATATAGGTAACCACACCACACCATGTATAGTCACTGATATATTGTAAGACCACACCTACATGCCCTTGATTACATCATGCTCTATTCGGAGTGTTTCAAGTCGTTGACGATCTTTTGGCCTATTACGCTGACCAGGTCGGAGAAGAGCGCAGATGGTATGGTGTGCCCCTGGTCTTTTGGCGGTGCGTTGTGCACCCCGCCCGAGGTGACGCGTTTCTCCAGCTGTTGCACGTAGTAGCAGAAGCCCAGATGGATCTTAGCCTTCCCCTGGTAGGTGGTGACGATGGCCGAGATGTTGTGTGACTTGTTGATCTCCTGGACGTACGGCTTAACAGTAGGGATGCCCTGTTCTACTTCACCTGAGACACGTTCATACTGTTGGATGAGCATTTTGGCAGCATCCAGAAGGTTGTGGAAACCTTTCTTGGAGAGGTTGATCCTCCGTTTGTAGGGTTGATCCAGGTACTATATTATGGAGACCTGAAAAATATAAGCGCAATTTTGTTTTGAGTTATACGTATAAATTTGTTAAACTCTCTTTCTCTCTTTCATTCTCTTTCTATTTACACACTTATTTATTTTAAGTCGTTACTTATATACACATTAATTACAAAGAAAATTAGCTGTAAATGAAGTACATTTTAACTGAAATAAAATAATAACATTTTTTCTAATTTAAATCTCACTTACCCCTACGGGATCAGGTGGGCCGTAGACGTGGATGAGGGCGCTCTTGTCACCGTTGAGGTAGTACACCTTCTTAGGCCTCCCTAACACTTCTCCATCCTTGTAAGTCCCTTCCAAGTCCAGTGGCCAGATCAGTCCGGTCAGGTCAAACATAGGTGACAGGGGTCAGTCTTTATCCTGCTGCGCCTGTATTTCCCTCACAACAGCGGCGGCGCACTGATTGGCTAGGTCGATGTCCACTGCTACAGCTTTACCTTTCTTTGCACGAGGCTTCCTTTCAGAAGTAGGCTTGCATTTTCTTGGTGCTGGCTTTTTCTTTTCTGCTGGTTCTTCCTCCAACTTTTCGTTCCCTGCCTCTGCGATGACGGGTACAGGAAGAGATTCGCCTTCCTATGCTGGTGGGATGTTCTCTTTGTTGGAATCGTCTTGGAGGGTAGCAGCGGCGACGGTCTGACTGTCAATCAAAGGGAGAGGAGGCTCCGCATTCCACAGATCTGAAATATTGCTGTATTCTGCAAGATTGTTGGCGTGCATCGACGATTCTTCTCCCCCGTCTGTTACATACCCGGACAGGGTTTCCATAGACAAATCTGTGGCATAATCCCCTGCTACGTAACCTGCGTCTTCTCTTGATGGAAAAACTTGGTACTGATCAAAGTATTCATCAATGACCGAATTCACAGGAGGTGGCTCCTTAGGAAGCCCCGCCGGAGCGGGGGCAGCTGCAGCAGATGTAGAGTGCTTTGAACAAACAGTCAAACTTCTACGTCCCATAATGAGAGTGTTGAGAAGCCCCCATCCCATGAGCCTTTTATACAGAATTTTACTATAACATCGGTTCAACATATTACGGTTTTTCCAATTTTCACAAAGTTTTTAATTTTGATTTTTGACGTATTGTGGTCGTTGACAATAATGACAACATACACTCTCAGAGAGCCTCTGAGATTCATTTCTAGACTTGTCACCAATTGCACCAGTCTGACCATGTTCATGCTCTCGCAACCCTCAGTTGAACACTGTGTACCACAGGCACCCCTCATAGGGAGACCTTCTCATTTTCAAATGAATTGGTCCACGTGCCTTATACGCGAGGAGCAGACGTCAATGGAGATCAACATTGGGTCAAATTCATCTGTCCCAGAGACAGAAGCTTCCAAATTGAGGGTCAAATTCACCCAAACATATTGTTTGAAAACTGTAAACTGCTGAAAATATCGGCTTGACACAACAGCCAAACCTCAAGCTCAAAAATATCATCACCAAGAAGTGTCGTGTTGAGGGTATACCCTACAACACAACACATCTTGAGTCATATAATTGCATGACACGCTGTTAACAAAAGAGTTAACAGATTTTTCTGGTGTAAATCAGAAGCAGATCCTGACGGCAGACCTTCTTTATTTCTTCACAATGACATTGTGATACCTCTGATTAACGTGACCATCTTATACCCTTACAAAATTTTCAACACACTCGACAACAACAAATTTTTCCTTGAAAAGGAGTTCGATACAGAAATCGGACATGGTCTAGAGGGCTGTGACTATATTGTCAGGGTTGTTGGAAGGAGCAACTCAGAGGGAGCAAGTCTCGTGACTGCTTATTCTATCCCCAGATTTACTCGTACTCCTTATCAAACAATAAAAGATCTTTTATTGACCTCCAGACTATTCGGTTTTGTACCAAAAGGTAGAAAACCACCCTTCAACCAACCTCTTTTATTCTCACACTGATAATATAAAGACTTCCATCTATTTACTATAGAGGGCTATAAATCATGTCATTATTTATGCTGGCATTGTAACAAAAAGCTTATGTAGTGTGAAAAAGTAGACGCGGGTTAGGTTTATCTACTGTAACATACAATCTGATAATCGAGTTGATACAAGCTTGTAATTCTAACCATTCGTCTAATGGTTCTGTCCACTTAAAGTCATTAATCAAAATATAAAACACAGATGCCTTAAACGGCATCCAACGCTTTCTTGAATAGAGAAAAGAGAGTGCCCAAAAGTACACCCCTTTTCTCTTTTAAGAAAAAACAAATGCACACCGATCCTCTCGCGGGTGATCAGTGTCGTGGGCGCGGTTCGGTGGTGGGTGCATGTTCGGAGGGTGCGTCTTGCACCCGATGTCCAGGGGTTGTCCCATAATAAAGACACTTCAAATAAAAAAGAAAAACATATGGGGAGCATTTATGGTTCGGTTTCATTAATTTGTTATTCTTTTGTTATGAAAAGAGAAAAACCCATGTTATCACAGTTTCCACTTTTAATTTGTTATTCTTTTCTTTCGTTCCACATAAAATGTTGTTATGATGCCATCACTTTTGAATTGTTGTTATTTCATTTCGTTACAGGAAAAACACTCTTATGTTATCAAAACTATATGATTGTTTTCATTAGAAGTGTCATTCAGTACATTAACCTTCGACAGGGTAAGACATATTATAGATTCCTTTAAAAAAAAATGGAAAGTGGAAAGGAAATTGCATTTGACCCAAGACTACAATGACCTTTCACATATCTTATCACTGGACCTTCAATTAGTATTTGAGATTATAGAAAAGGCGAAAGATGTAATGAATCCACCAGGCGCTGAGATTACATATTGGTATGGTCAATGGCAAGATATTTTCAAGAAGCATCAAGGAAAAGTTAAATTGAACGAAGGTCTCCTTTCAAGAGATGAACTTTTACATGGAAAAAAAGATTTATCTAAACATTCTTTACTTATAAGAGATCTATTCATGAAAGGTTCTCATCATAGAAATATGAGTGTTATATTCATAACTCGAATTTTATTTCTTCCGAATAAGGATTTCAGAACACTTAGTCTGAACTCTCATTATAGGATAATTTTCAAAAATCAAAGAGATATGAGTCAAATTCATGCTTTATCCCTTCAAGTGTTTCCAACTCATCCTGGTATTCTTACTAAAGTATATAACGAAGAAACATCAGCGAGACACTCATATCTATTGCTGGACTTTAAGCAGACTACACCCAACACCCTAAGAGTGCATAACAGTGTGACTACACCTCTGAAGACAACTGTTTTCATTTCTACTAGACAGAAACAATGAAGTCTAAACAACTCACATTCATAAAGAAGCACCTTCCTCTATTAAGACATCTCTCTAAATGCACTGGTAAAGAGTGTAAACATATAATGATGGGATTGTCTAATGAGATCTTAAGGCTGATAATGCAAATAGGTGTCAATATTATGAATAAAAACTTGCACATCTCCAATAAAGAAGCAGTCGATCGTCTATCGAGGTACAAGAAACAACTCAAAGGTCTTACCAAACCTTCAACTACACGAGGACACAAACGTAAGATTCTTGAACAAGAAGGTGGATTTCTTGGTATTCTATTGGGATTAGCTGTTCCGCTCATATCCAGTCTTATCAGACTTACAAGACATCATTAGATTATAAATGACAAGCTACAAACGGATGCTGCTCGTTCATCCAGATGTGTTGCAAAGTTCTAACAAAATGGAAATGGAGAGTTCAACTGTTTCTGGCAAAGTTGATTCTCAACCTCCTGCTGAACAAAGTGACAAGGATTCCTTTTACGAAAGGTCAATGGTAAAAGAAAAACATGAACCTACAGCCTCTATAGTGGAGGTGTTAGCTCATTTACAAAAAGAAATGGGACGTGTATTGAACTATCCAACGGTGAGCAGAGAAGAGAAACTAGCCACATATAATGATCTCATGACTAGCTCCTCTATTCTTTCCTCAAAGTATGTTGCTTTCAATATCACACCTTTCACCTTCACCTTCACCCTCTCCTCCACCTTCCCCTCCTATTATAATCCCTAAAAGAGCTTTTACAAAACCAACAGGATTACTTATGCCGAAGGTACTATCCCATCAAATGGAAAAGGCACTAGAAAAAGTTCTTACCATACCTCTGTGCATAATTTCTACAAGACCTTAGCCAAAACACCAAAGCACTTCACAAAAGACAGACGACTCATTCTAGGAGACACTCCTATATATGAAGATCATTTTATCAACCTTCTTTCGAGTGCAGTGCGACTGACTACTAAGAAGTGACCTAACTTACTGGGGCAGAAACAATTCGTCAAGATTGTGAAGAAACTAAATCCAAAAATATAATATATAAGGAACTATAACATAAAGGTTTCTGACAGTGAAGTGGAGCATGAAGAGGAGGAGAGACCTAGGAGGAAAGAGAAGACTCCTCAACAGGAAGGTCACAGTAGAAGTCACAAACATCGGCACTTTACTCCGTTTGTGAAATGGTCTACAAGGCTCTGAAGAAAGAAGTGATGAAGCACTTCACTAATTCTAAACAGCCAGCAAGCTTCACAAGTGCATCCAAAATAAAGAAACACTATTTCAAATAGACAGACATCAAGCATATTGAAGATGCACTTGAATCTGTGGATGCTTACACTAAACACAAACCATTCAAGAGACGATTTCCTAGGCGTAAAACACAGACTTTTGGAATAGACAAACAATGGCAAATGGACCTGGTAGATATGCAACAATTCAAAAAGTGTAAAAAAGGCAATTCATATATAATGGTTGCCATAGATGTGTTCTCCAGATTCGGATTTGTAAACAGATAAAGGTAAAGAGTTGCTGAACAAAACTTTGCAGGATTACTTGAAAGAGAGAGTTGTATCCTTTTTCACTGGTGAAAATGACAACATAGAATGCTCTATAGCCGAAAGGTTCAACGGTACTTTACAACAGAAAATGTGGCGCTACTTCACTCACATGAAAACATACACATACATAGATGTACTTCATGATCTAGTGAATTCTTACAACCACACATTTCATTCTACCATAGGCGGTCGACGTCAATAAAGATAACGCTGACTGATTGTTCTATCATTTGTATGAAAGAGTCAGAGATAAAGAGATGATCAACCAAAAAAGCTTCCTCCCACATTGAATTACATCGATTCAATAGCAAAGAAACACTTACCAGGAAAACGGTCTTATGCACATTTCTCAATGGAAAGTGGACGAGTGGAAACCAACAAAGATATCATCAAAATCATGAATAAAATAATGAGGAAAAATATTCCAAAAATTGTAAAGAAACTGAAAGATGAAAACCGAAAAAATAATGGAAACGGCCCAGAAGAAATTTTCTCTTATAACGAATTCACAATGAAAACGCTTATTGTGCTACCTACCAACTCTATGCTGGTCATACCAGAAAACCTTTCTTAGACACACACGAGCGAAACAAATAACTGATGTCAACTTCAGAAACCATACAGTGTATATGTATTCTGACATTATACACAACGGTGTGGTAGGAGATACTGAAATCCCACTTCTTCGATGTATGGCAGTTAACAACTACTCTCCCAAAACAATGGACACAATAAACTTTCCTAATTTGATTTTCCATCCTCTGCGAATAACACATTTCAAAGAGATCTCAGTGTACTTAAGAGACAGTGCAGGCCAACATATATTATTTAAGCACGGGGAAGTTTTGGTAGTAATCACCTTTAGGGCTCTCTCCCAACCCTTTAATACATTAGTGTAGCAGACAAAACAGTGTGAAAATGATAAGTTACTATATGAACACTTCACCCTTGTACACAGCACCACAGGGTGAATACAGCCAATATTATAAGCGCTCACAGTTTGGAGGTGGACAATTACCTGCTTTCGGTGGAGCTAAAAGACAACGTGGCCATGGGATATTCGGAAGTATAATCAGATCAGCCCTTTCCATGATAAAGAAGCTTGGTGTGTTGGGATTTAAAGCAGCGGTCCCCACCATCGTGAGAACTGGAAAAGGTGTTTTTGACGATGTCGTGTCAGGAAAAAACATTAGGAAGAGCATCGTCAAACAATCTAAGAGGGCATGAAGTGAGTTAATGGACACTGCCTTCAGTGCAGTCAGAAGGTACTTAAACACTGACGACGATGAACCTCCAACCAAACGATGACAAGCAACTCAAGATACAAGACATGCCAACGGGAAGCAAAAGAGTGTAGGTAGACATAAGTCTACCCTTTTCTAAGGCTATCAACATGAGTCTCATTCATCCCTGTGCTTCAACTTGTGCCGTAGACGAATTAGATTTACACGCACTACCTATATCACAGAAAGATATTTTCCGAAGTCAATTTGTGAAAAAAACAACAAACAACGCTCTCACTGACACCACAAAGTGTTTTTACTTCACCTTCGAACCGAGCAATCTATACACAGACCTCAGCGAAGCTGAACTCTACCTAAAGTATGTAGCAAACGAGGAAGCTGCCTTAACCGTACAACATGATGCAGCCCCAGTCAACAACTTAATTCATTCACTTTTCAGCAGCGTGCAGCTTCTCATCAATGGTGAGAAGGTCACTTCGAACAATGAAGAGTACTCCTACAAGTCTTATCTCATTGACCTCTTGACAATGGAGGAGGGTGTCAGAAAGTCACGCCTCAAAGGTTGCCAGAACCGGTACAAGGACACCGCAGAAAAAATGGTCACAAGGGGTGCAGCCAATGCAGATTGGAACTCACGACGAACAGTCCATATCGGCAGAGGTATGAAGTCTATGGTGGCAAGACCACACCTGGATTTGTTTACTCAGTGTAAACTCCTACCCTCTCACTGTGAGATTGAACTCGTGTTTGAACGTCAGCCCGCAAACTTCTACATGCAGATGGCCGCTAATGAGACCTACAGAGTCGTGATCAAGAAGGTCGAAATGACCCTGCACCATGTTCAAGTCAGGGATGAGGTGGTGGAAGTACACAATAAAAGTGTATGTGACCCCAAGATGGGACCAATCAACTACCCAATCACCAGGAGTAAGGTCACAAAGCACACCCTCACAGATCCTCACAATAAACCAGGTGAACATTGGGTAGCATTTTGGGTATCACCTTGAGGTAAAACTTACTATTTTGACTCATTCGGTTTACCACCAATAGCTATAAAGCAACTCTCATTCTGCCAATGTTCATCATACGGTATCTGGGACTGTAACAGACAACAACTACAAACACTCAAATGCACCAACTGACGAGCGCATTGTGTTAGATTTCTCATAGAAACATGTCGCACTCTCAACCCCTACGTCGCACTGTCAGCACTAGGTACTACAGCCCCAACAAACCTAAAGGACAAGACAGTGATTACTTACATGAACTTAAACCGGCGGAAATGGACAAGAAGGAGACACCAGATCTGGAAACGCTAGAAATGTGATTATCTACAGATACAGAGGAAAAAGAAGGAGACACATCAGAGGAAGATGAAATACTGGACCTGCCTAAGAGATGTCCCATATCACTAAGACACATGCAATGTGATCTGGAGAACACCATCGAATGGGTGGAGGCTCTGTCAGCCAATGTTGACAGACTCCTCTTCGAGGTTACCAACTTGGAAAGTAAGCTGGAAGATATCACAGAACTTTCAGCCCAATCTAGAAGTTGTGGTTTCTCATGCTCCAACAACTCCTTTACCATTTAAGAAAAAATGACTGACCAAGGACAATGAACTATATACCTGAAAAACTGAAGAATTATAGCTATATAGGAAATGTATGAAAAACCAAAAAAAGTACAAAAATATAGAAAAATCTAAAATAAAACCCAAATATTTATGAGTTTTTAAATCTAAAACAAGCGCCTTGTATATATGTAAATACATAATCTGATTTTTCATTTAAATAAAAATTAAATAAATAAATGTTGTTTTTTATGTTTTCTTTATCATCTATCATAAAACTACATAAACGCATAAAATACTATACAAACTATATACAAAAAAAAAGTAAAAATAATGAGAATCATAGAACAAGAATTCTCCGATAAAATTCTCCGGAAAAATATACGTATAAAGTATATATTAAAAAAATAACAAAAATAACAAAATAATAACGACATTAATTAAACGTATTATTTAAAAGTAGGTCACAAAAGTAGGTCGTAATGACCCAATTATTCAAAGTCTCTATTAATCTAAGAGCCTATTTTCCGCCAATGCCCACTCATACTGACCTAGTGACCTAATTAGTAGCATTTGTTATGTGCGCCAGCGACTCAATTATACTACTCTCGTCTATGAACTTCTACTCTTTGAAGTCCCTGGCTCAGGCTAAGTGGAAAGACAGTCCATCCCAAAGAAGAGGCGTGTGAACATAAGGTGTACCATGTTCATTTCAGGCCATATAACCCCTTTTTATAGCTACATGTCATCCCTCATTGATCAATTCAATCACATGACTTACATGACGTCATTTCCGGTCAATACCATTTTTCAGTCTTTTCGGGCTCAATTACAGTTTTCGGTCTACTTTTCATTCCCATGCCATTGTATTACATCATTTCATTATAAACCAGCAATCACCACATTATTCGGTCATTTCACATTACAAAATGATTCTTATACCCAATTTCTAGCTTAATATTCTTCGTACCGTAAGGATGAAATATGTGCATTCATCACAATATCATTAGTTGCTATTTAGTTGGCACGTGATTCCCCTCCCATAATTCAAATAAACATATAGTTGCCTCCCCCATGAAATGATTATTGAAGAGTAGCCAGTAAATACGTCTAATGAGTAACTTGATTAGTTTTACAGCCAACTTTACAGCTCAAGTCAGTGGGATCACAATAAACTCCTAATGAGCTAGGGGCAGTATCCAGATCGGATTTAGGGGATGGCTCCCCGGGGGGCTTCCTTTTTTGGCCAAGTCTAGCTTTTCTTTTAATGTAAAATTCTAGTAAAAAGGGGCTGTGCCCCCTTTTCTATTAGCACACCCCACCTGTTCTTAAAGTTGGATCCTCCACTGCAACATGCTACCATGGTTTTAGCATTAGGAGTATACTCGCCATATCCGCATGCACTATTTATGTGATACTCAGTAATATAAAGTCCATAAACGTCGCTCACACATCAAACTTTTGTGAATGTCTTTAGAAATTTTCACACATATGTATATAACCTTCTATATAGAACCTCAATTCCAACCAACTTATTTGTAAAAAATATATTATACTTGTTTTTGCAGATAACAATTCCTTATCTTAAGTTCGACATAGAGTCCTATGAATGGAAAGTACTAAGCAACATGTTAAAAGAAGGAACCCTGGTAAATGTAATGCAAATGTCTTTTGAGATCCATATACGAACACATGTGTTCAATCCTCAAGCATACTTTGATATACTAAAGGGTTTAGAAGAAAATGGCTTTCGATTATGGTTTTACAAAAGGAGAGGAGGACGATTCCATTATCAATGTGATGTTCACTACCTTAATATGAACTTCGTCAAGTGAGCTGTTTTCTGTCAGAGGAGCAAATCTAAAACAACAGTATCTCACTCTAAAACTAGGAAATGATTCAAGCAATATTGAATGACAAAGTATACTTCAGCTTTAGTTTAATGATGGTATTTGCATTGTTAATTTCAACTAGATGATACATGTGCACAACAAACTAGCATGTAGTTTATCATTAATATAAGGCATGTTTACATAATTGCTAGTAGTTCTCTATAGAATAATATTAAAATGTTTGTGTTGAACCAACGTGTCTGGCTGCTTATTTTGATATGCATGTTACTTTTGAGTCTAAAGTCTAATAAACTGCACCCTCATATCCACAATGGTATTGGTGTTGTTTTTTCTCAAGTTTGATACCTAATATCTCTAAAATTAATGTATTCTTAGTTGTTATAATTTTGAATTTTAAAGTTTAATTCTTAAACAATTAAACTGATCAAATGTGAAAAATATATTTACTCAATACATGGAGAATTAAGAGATCAGTTCGATTCAAACATGATGTAAGAAAATTTAGAATGTATCCAGTTCTTAAGCTGTTGTTAATTTTTTCTGATTTAATTGAAATACATATTTATGATGTATAGTAAAATTGGGATAATACTTAAAACTGGACATGATACCAAACTTCGACAAGTATAAGTATATGCTAAATAAAAAAAAGAAAAGAAAGAAAGAAACATTGCCATATTTCACTATTATGAAAAAAAATGATCGTGTACATTTATGCTTATTCTCTATTAGGAATTTATGAAGAAAAATTGAGGATTTATATTCCCCAGTGTTGTGTCAGAATTTGGGCAAAATCACTTTTGGATTCAAAATATTTTAAATCATACACAAATATGATCCTTAGGTCCTGCTGCATCAGAAAGGTTTTTGTGGCACTATTTGTTTTAGATGTTAAGGAATAATTATGAGATGCTTTGTGTTGAATGCATCAGATTTATGAATGACGGTCGGCTGTTGCCCTCCAACATCAAGGTCCCTAGTTTACATTCTGGATTCTTCTCCAGTACAATTACATGTGCGTCATCTGAAGGGCATGTATATAGTAGATGATAAAAACAGGAACACTCCCCCTGAATGTCGTCCAGATTAACAGCCCTGCAGATGCTCAGAGGATGTCACCCCTACGTTTGAGGTGTGTTTGGATGTTAATGTGTTAAACGGAACCACGTGTTTCCCTAGAGGTGGATGGAGCTCTTTCGGAGCTCTTCTATGATCTGCATGGGCTTCTGGGAAGCAAGATCATTCAGGAGCTCACCCTGAATGCCATATGAGTCAACGCAGTAGAAATTGTAGAAGTAGTAGTAGCAGCAGTAGTAGAAAAAGGGAAGGCTACATGTAAAACGAAACTAACATACCCATCCTTCTCGCAAAGGTAGGTATGGTCTTTCTTTTCATGTGTTTTCTAGGTGTGGCTTTTATTCAAGTCATAAATTCTTTAGATTTCACCCTACTAATAATTGTTATAGTATGGTTGTGTATGTTATCATACTCATAAATTCTATTGTATATGTTTCTGTAGATTAGAGTTGATCAGAATTAAAGTTATCATGTATAGGTGCAGAAACAGCCAGATTTAAACAATATAATAACATGAAAATATGGTACATACCGATTGTAAAGTAGATTATTTGGCTGTTAGACGTATGCAAAGATTATTGTTACAAATATATGATGATGTAAATAAGGAACAAGAGAATGTTCACAAAAATAGTGGTGACCGGATTTTGAGAAGTGATGCACAAAGGTAGAAATTAACATTTGCTTTGTGCATGCCTAATGAATTAGTGTGAGAGCCACCAGATGAATATACATGATGGGAATTCTTCCAAATTATTTAGTTCATGAAAATATATAGTAATGGCCAGTGCCGCTTGTAAGTGATGATATACCTGACGACAATGATCATTGGGATACACTTCCCCGCAAGCACTGAGGCCTGGGAAAAATCGATATCAGACTGCTTTATAAACGAGAGTGTAGGAGAGTCGAGAGAGAGAGAACAGTAGCACTTGGATCAATCGGATCGGGAGATTCGGAAGGGGTTCAGATAGCCTTACAACCACAGGGACATCTGGTGACTCATATTACGTTGTTGCGAGACGGCCGAAGGCGAGAACAAGTGGACTCTACGGAGGAAGCTTACTCCCTTCCAACTGAACTGTAATACCTTGGATTCATTGCCTTCACGAGCAGCTGTACGCATCACAATAACCACCAATAAACTTACCGCACTGCCAAACGTTGTTCATGTTATGGTTTGAGCGCCCATACCGTGGACTTGCTCACCACTCGACTAGCACTCCCTTTAGAGACAATACCAACTGTAATAGTTATATCCGACAATGCACGGGAATGTTAATCAACCTTAAACGAAACAATAGCGTTCAGTGATATGGGCAAAACATTGTATCTACAAAAACCAGTGTTGGATGTATACAAGACAAATTGGATTTATCGTGCTTACAATATTTGGATGAAGTTACCGGTAAATATCTAAAATATCAGTTCAAAATTGGATTTTAAAAGGGAATTGACTACTGAACTGCTTGAGAATATATGGAAAAATCGCGAATGTGGAGTAACTTAAACTTTGTATTTGTATAAATTGTACAAGTATGAAACTGTCCAATAATTATTGTATTTGATTTGCCAAAATTATAATGTCATGACTGCACAAAGGTTTGATTATTGATGACAAATTGTATCAACATCATGAAAAGCAAGGATTGTGATGACGTTTAGTTCAAAGAAAGAAAAAATAATTCTACAAAACAAATAGTGGACTTCTAGAAGATGTTGAACGCTTGTTGTTTGTTATGGGTATTATTTAATAATGGGGAACTGTTCTGGTTTACTTAGTCAATCGTTTATATAGCCTCCTCCTATTGTGCCAGTCAAGTGGTAGACTTGCCTGTGAGATGGGCGTTCGTATCCTTGACGCAGACAACGTTTGGCTGAGAGTTGTGTTTATTGGTGAATATAACAATCGTTTATAATTGCTGGTGTAGTTGTTGCCTCTTTAATCCTAGGTTCACAATCATATGGTATAAGACAAGTTTCTTCCGTAGAGTCCACCTGTCTTTGCCAGTCCGTGCAACAGTGTGGTTATTCCTACATCACAAGATGTCTGGATATGTTATGGCTAACCAAACCCTTGAATCCTCAAGATTCGTATTGTTCCAAACAGTAGTGATAATGTTCTCGTCTTTACCCATAGATTCCCATCTATATGTAGCAGTCTGATTATTGATTTTATCCCAAGCAGGAGTGCTCGCTAGGAGATGCAACCCACTTGTAACCAAACAGGTATATTTACACCTACCAGCAGACCGTGCTGTATTTACACTACGAAATGTAGTTACCCTATGATTTTGAACACGTTTTATAATATTTCTTCTACTATCAGGTAACGCTTCTTTTACTTTATCTATATACAATGGGTTACATGCACAAGGTGTTTTGCTATATACTTTTGTGCAATGTGACAATAGTTGTAGGTTGATTGGAAATGTCAATGCTAATATCAACATATTAAGAGCTCACGTTAGTGGTCTTTAAGATGGATTCAAAGGGTATTTAGATAACATACCTGGATTTCTAGTGAGAAGGGGTTTACAACACTTCAACCAAAATAAAGTCACCAAACATCTTCATAAAGACAACGTGTGTTTTTTCAGATGTTTGCTGTTTTTTTCTGTATGGTGATGAATTGCTAGAATGTGAGTGAGTATTTACTGAAAGCAGTATTTCCCACTGAAAGCATACAGACGTTTAAGGCAATACAACTGGAAGAACTTGATATTTGTATCAGAGTTTTCTCTCTCAAACCTATAAGAGGAAAAGTTTCGAAACCAAGATATCATAGGAAATGTGTATATTATGAACTTCAGTGCATATGGGAAACCTTTTATGGAATGCTCAAGCCACCAGAAAGTTATGACACTTAACCTGCATTTCAGTTTAGTGACTGACATTGACATAGCTTCAAATTAAATGTGCTCTAAGTGTCGAAAGTATTTTCCCCTGAGTTTAACCTCTGCAGACATATTGGTGTGAAGAAATATTATACCAGAGTCAAGTATAATTGTAAAGGAGGAGTATACAGTACCAACAAAATCTGTTTTCCATAAGTTAAAAGAGTTTGGAATAATAGTACCATTCAATTTATAAATATACCTTACAAGATAGTCTTCAATTTTGAAAGCTATTTTGCAAAAGCTAAATACTTTTTAGGTAGTAGTGGTGGTAACACTGTTTTAGATTGTCAACATATTTTAGTTTTTGGCTAGCATGCCAGGTTTCTTTAGAAAATAAGATGGACATGTGATGAATTTATATAGATCAATTCATGGATGAGTTCAAGAGCCTAAAGAATTGCTAAATGTACAAAAAAGGATGTTGAAACAAAAATGTAATCACAAAAATGACCAAGTGTATGATTTGTACGACAATAACGTGTGTACAAAATTGCATGGTATGAGCAACCGATTGTACGAAATGGTATTTTACGAGAAGACTGAAATGTACGAAAAAGTAAGTGACCAAAAGTGACCCTGGCAGAGGTCAAAGTGACCATGTGATGTTAATTAGCCAATCAGAGGCCATTAAGGACCATATAAAGAGTGTTGTGGTATGAAAATAAATCAAAATGGACCAATTGACGACTTAGAAGTCTAGAGCAGATAAAGATAGAGGACGGAGAAGCAAAATTAGACTCATGGTAGCCTAAAATGGGAAGCTGGACTTAGATAATAGTGAAATGAAACGAGGGAACCAAAACAGGGTACGAAAATGGGGACATTAGGACCGAGAACACTAAGCCTGATCAGGGCCAACACAAGGGATAAAATTTTGGGAGACCGGAAGACATGCTACCACTCCCTTATTTTTGGCAACAATGCCCGTCTAGGATGGATGGTCCGCCGCAGCTGCTAGGTTCACAGCACGAGACCTAAGAAGCCATAGGCCCGAATAGACCAGACGCCCCCTCCACCCTCAAGTTGGCATCTCCTCTGCTCCCGAATACCACTGTCCCCAGATCCATCCCAGCCACCATCCACCCTTATGTGGGGCATGACTCCAAGAACCATGACCGCTTCTTCAATTTGTCCTCTGCGACCTCTCAGCGGACACGAACAAGCACTTGTGTCCCTCCTCCTGCTCATACTCTCGTGTTACCAAGCATGGCTGGACTGAGGTTAGAATCTGAGCTCAAACAGAGAAAGGTAAAAACACCCAACCCCAATTTCCCACATCACAGACGTATAGATCCTGTAGTTTCGGATACTTTGACATATATTCGAAACCTAAGCATTGAGATTGGAAAAGAAATAATGTTTAGGTTCACGGCTGTACTAGAAGAATTAGACAATCTTATTACAATAGAAAAAAAGAAAGAAGAATATATTACTCAGAAATTTATAGAACAAAAGATAAATAAACAATCAAAGACCCCTAAAGACTCACAGCCTAAAAGTAATAGTCATCCCCTTCACCCTTTACATATAAGATCAAATGTCAACTCCTCAACTCCTCAACCATATTAAAACAGTACCTGTTTTAGGGTTCAGTTCTGGTCAGTATGATTTGAACTTAATCAAAAGAGAATCTCATGCCTCCTATTGGACTAAACAGACTTGTGAGATTAAAACCATAAAAAGATCTAATCAATGCATAGCTGTTTACATGGCTCAGTCTGTTTTCTTAGATATCCCCAACAATGAATAGGGTTGCCATGGTAACAGAGTAGATTGTTGCTCGTCTCGGTAAGATTTAAACCTGGGATTTCAACAATTTCAAGGAATTTATAACAGGAAAAAACATAACATTTTGATTTATGAATACTCATAGATCAAATTTGGAATAATAATTTTACTGGATGACTCTTGAAAATGTCTCAAAAAGGAAAAAAACAAATCGACATCAAAAGCGGAAGGATCAACTGATTCGAACGCCAAGGTGAGTTCATTGGAGGATTTGATCAAGGAAGTTTTGACGAAGGTTGAAAATCTCCATACAACTGTCGAAAGAAATGCAAAATAAACGGATGATTCCTTTACTGCAAGTGAATTCTCTAGGGGAGAATTAGGAGACAAAATTGATAAATTCTTGATTGAATTTAAAGAACTGAAAGAAGAAGTGAAACACCTCAAATCAGAAAATAAAAAACTCACCGAGTCAGTTTTCAAGTTGAAGAGAAGAGCTAATGGCTTTGATCAACAATTTGAAAAGATTAAAAGATATGAAATCAGAAACAATATCTGCATTGATGGTATCAAGGAAGATGATGGAAGGCCATTGGAAGTATTAGTAGATGACCTGTTCAAAGACCTAGAAATAAATCTAAAAGCCCGGGAAGTATGTCATTCTATTTTTAGACACGGGAAATCCCTGTCACTGGGGATAAAAACAAACAGATCGAGGTCATTTGTCGTTCACTTTTACGAGCCGTTTCCGAAGAAAGAAATCTACAAGAATGTTTCAAAACTGAGAAATAAGGAAGAAAGGAGAAATGTGTTCTTAAATGATGATTTAACACAAAATCAAGCAGATAAACTAAAGGACCTTCGAGCAATCAACGGTTTTGCTAAATCAATCGGAGTTGACTCGAAGATCAGAGGATCAAACCTACTAGTTGATGGAAAGAAATACTTAGTGGACGAAGTTCACTTGGTTCCAGAAAAAATCTCAATCAAAAAGACAAAAACGGTAAAAATAATGGAAGGGAAAGGAATAGCATTTCAAGGGCACCACAGTTTCTTTTCGAATCTAAGTGAGTCGGAGATCATATACAAAGGAAACACGTTCAAATCTGCAGAGTCCGCATTCAAATTCCAGGAAGCCATGGAAAACGGTTATGAGAAAGAAGCAAAAATGATCAAATCAGAATCAAATGTTTACAGAGTGAAACTCATCTCGAAAAAATTCAATCTGAATGAAATATGGATGAAAGAAAAAGAAGAAGTACTAAAGGAGATAGTATCTGAAAAATTCAAACAAAATGAAGAACTTGGAGAAATGCTAAAAGAAACGGTAACAAAGAAATTTTTGAATGCACATATGACAAATTCTGGGGAACTGGCATCCCAATCGGCAAAGCAAATTCTATGGATCCAAAAAATATAAATGGCAAGAACGTCATGGGAAAAATTCTCATGCAAGTGAGAGATGAGACAAAGAAATGAATCCGATTTATCGGCATCGACCTGCCATAACTCGGAATCAAAGTGTGTGTTCAAACCCAAAATGGTGGACTTTGTCGGAAGACGCAGAAGATTCGTTGGATTCTTTGATAGTAGAGGATGTGGAATCAACGAAATCATTGAAAGGATAAATGATACATCAAATAGAGTTGAAGCTTGGTTCTACCCCGGAGCTACTATTCAAGAAATAACAGAAGAAATAAGATACTATGGAAGCAAAGCGCCATTCGACAGAGTGTACTTGGCGGTGGGTATCAACAATGTAACTACGAAAGACTTTACGACAGGTAAAATTCTCTTCCCGTGGAAAAATGAAATAGATTTAGCAGAACACATCCTAAACTTGCTTACGGATGCCGAAAAAAGAATCAAAGAATCTCTACCAGCTATGACTGTTATTACCTGTCCCGTAGTAGGAGCAGATTTGGCAAAAGTATTGAAGAGGGAAGTCACATTTGAACAAGATGTAATCAACAACGCAATGTTCATTATTAATGATGAAATATTCAACAACAACAAGATCAACAAATTATACGCGCCAGGGTTTGCATCTTCAATCCATAGAGAAGCGAACGGAAAGAAAAAAACTTATCTACATCATCTAGCTAGAGATGGATTGCATATATCTGATGATCTAAAAGAAAAGTGGGCTAAAGACATCATCAAAGCTGTGGATAAATTCCAGAAATTCTAGAAGCTTCAAGGTTGTCTTCAATTCTCAATGGCTATGACTGTGTCATTTTCTTTTGAGAAGCATAATTATTCATGGAAATCATAATTGACTACCATGGATCTCCATCCGAAAGAATCAACGAAGTCAGCAACATAAATTTGAAAAATAGTATTCCATAATTATATTGAATTTGATTATAAAATTTCAGCCGATCAATTGGAGACTTAATTAACTTTGACTGTGTCAACTTTGAAATGACGAACCAAACTGATCGGGTTGGTTGTTGGATTTTTGTTTGTAACAGCCTTCCAACAAACATTGAAATAATTACTACTATAATAATGAAAAATATCATTAAAATCCAGTTTCAAAAAATAAATTGAAAGTTCTTACCAGAGACAACCACACCTACAAACAAACATCAATATGAATTTGGATGGCTAAAGAAGCCTATATCTGAATTTAGATGAACGTGAATTAATTTTAAATCTAGTAATTTTAATATTTATATCGTTTGATTTAAACTTGATGATTCTTAATAGTTTTACACTTATCAGTATGTTCTCGTTGGTGTTAGGTATTCAGAAACTTCACATTCAAAATGTCATTAAATAATTTCAATGGTAAAAAAGGTCTGCATCTTATTCACTTGAATATTAGAAGTTTGTTCAGTAAAAACAAGTTTGAAATGTTCAAACAGCAATTAACAAATAGCAACATTCATGTCTTCACATTGTCTGAAACATGGTTAAATAATAATATAGATAATAATTCATTAAGTATTCCTGGCTACAATTTAATTAGACTTGACAGAAATTGGTCTGATGATAATTCAGTAACTGTAAAAAAAGGTGGTGGATTGGCAATATATATCAAGGATAATCTGATGTACAATGATAATATCTATTCTAAATTTAATTCAAGCACTACAATGGATATCAATAAAGTTAAAGTTAAAATAAACCTAAAGTTAGAGAAATCATATTAGCCAATATATATCGTCCTCCACAAGGCTGCATTAAAAAATTCTGTTATAATCTAAATGATTATCTGAATAATCTTGGATTGTTAGATTCTAAAGATCTAATTTTATTGGGAGATATGAATATTGACATGTTAAACAAAAATTCATTTGGATCCAGAGAATTGAATTTTATCTCAAACAGTTTTAGTCTTAAACAATTGATTGATTCACCAACTAGATATTCAATAACAAATTCTTGCATAGATCTCATTTTTACAAATTCTGATTATATTTTTGATAGTGGAATATTAGATTTAAACTTCAGTGATCATCAAGCGATATATCTTACTAGAAAAAAAGTAAATATCAAAAATGAAAAGATCAAATTTAAGGGGAGATCGTATAAAAATTACAACAAAGAATTATTTAAGGACTTGTTATTGAATCTAGATTGGGATGAAATTTTCAATTCAGAAGATCCAAATATCTGCTGGGAAATTATGTATGATAATATCTGTCAAATACTTGATAAAAATTGCCCTGAAAAAGAATTCATCATTAGATCTTATAAAGAGAACTGGATGAACAAAGATATTATGGAGATTATCATTTATAAGGATATCACAATGAAAAGAGCTAAAAAATCTAAAAATCCAGATGAAATAAAATTAGTTAGGAAATTCAGTAATGAAGTTGGAAAATTAATTGATGATGCTATATGTAATTACTTAAATGATGAATTCATGAACACCAGAAAAGATCCCAAAAAATGTTGGCGAAATATTAAGGACATTCTACCAGATAAAAAATCAAAAAATTCAAAAAATAAATTTAAAAGATAACAAAAAATTAGATATACCAGAAAATGAAATTTCTGAATTCATCAACAACTTCTTCACTAATATTGGGCCAAATTTAGCAAAAAACATGAATGAAAAATGGGAATTTTTTGACGAAATCATTAAAGAAGATATTTCAAATCTAGATGTAAACCAAGGAATAGTACATTTATACATCTCAGAAATAGATATCACAAAATCATCTGGATTAGATAAATTGTCATCTTGATGTTTAAAAGATGCGTTATTATGCTTAATTCCACAATTATGTTATATTTTCAGATTATCATTAACACACTGTATTTTCCCAGAAAAATGGAAAATTGCTACTGTTGTACCACTATATAAAAGAGGATGTAAATATGATGTATCTAACTATAGACCAGTTTCATTATTACCAGTTCCAGGTAAAATATTAGAAAAGCTTGTCCATAGTCACATTGTAAAAATTTTTGAAAATAATGATATTTTGAATTCGGAACAAAATGGTTTTAGAAAAGTTTATTCAACTCTGAATGCAATAGTAAAATTGACAGATGATAGTTTTGAATCGATTAACAAAAAACATATAACAAAGTCAGTGTTTATTGATTTGAAAAAAGCCTTTGACACAGTGAACCATGATATACTCTTAGAAAAATTATCACTATATGGAATCAGAAATAACATGCTTAAGTGGATTTACATTTATTTATATAATAGATTCCAAAAAACTTTATGTAATGGTCAGATGTCATCATTAGAGAATATTAAATGTGGAGTACCTCAAGGATCAATTCTAGGTCCTCTACTTTTTATAATATACATTAATGATGTCAATAAAATAATAAAATATTCTAAATTGTTACTATATGCAGATGACACAGTAATTTACAATTCAAATTACTCCTCACTAACTGCTGAATTAGAAGTTCAAGATGATATTGATAACTTTACTCATTGGTGTAAAATAAAGAAATTATCAATTAATGCAAAAAAACAAAGTCAATGAGTTTTGGTTCAAGAAACAAATTAAACAATTCAGCTACATCAAAAATCAAAATTGATAAGGAGATTATTCAAAATGTACCCACTTTTAAATATTTAGGATTTCATCTAGACCAATCCTTGACTTACCAACATCATCTAAAACAATTAATAAATTCATATCAAGGAAACTGTATATATTTGGTAAAATCAGACGTTATTTAAATGATCATAGTGCATTAATGTTATATAAAACTATGATACTTCCATTCTTTGATTATGGTGATGTTGTATATTCGTTCTGTAATCTTAAAGAATTAGACAAGCTTGAAAGAATGAATATTAGAGGTTTAAGAATAAGCAATAGAACTCAAGGATTTATGGAAAATAATACTTTATTGAAAAATTGTAAAGTCTCTAATATTAAAAATAGAAGAGCAGTTCATACAAACAATTTCATGTATAGCAAAAGATATGGGTATACCAAGAAAATTATAAATAATATTAATACTAGATCAAACAATGGTTCAATGTCAACATTTACAAAACCAAATTGTGAATCTTATAAAAGAAGTATAGGTTACTCTGGTTCAAAACAATGGAATAACTTAGATCCTAATATTAGAAAGATAGCAGACCTACACTCCTTCGAAAGAAATCAGAAAAATTGGTTAAAGAGAACATACACTACTTAGAAATGTAACCGTGATCAAGTGTAAAATGTAAATAGCTTAATTTCCAACAAGTCAAATTGTGAAAATTATAGAAACATGTTATATATAGAGATAAGTTTTGATATTAATTATGTAACTTAGATGTATACTGATGCAATGAAGAAAACCGGCTATGGCCGAGAATTGTTCAGTCTAATAAGAGTTAAATAAAAAAATAAATATTATCTAGCACCGGGGTACTCTTAAGTAAGTTATCTCTGAGCTTTCAGCAAGGGGGAGTGTAAAGGTTGTTTTCCATAATTATGAATCGATGACATCTACCAAAAAGTTAAGGAACCTGTCAAAAAATCTCAGAAGGAGAATATGCTGAATGTGTTTCAATTAGGAAAAAAGAAAACATGAAAACTTTACAAGATTATCTCATTTACCATAATAATAAAGACGTTGCACCTTTGGTTAATGCTATAAAGGAACACATGAATTTCTTCACAGAGAAGTGAATAGATATGTTCAAAGATGGTTTTAGTTTACCCGGGCTGACGCTGAAATTTCTTTTCAACTACCACCACCACCACCGCCGAACCCGTCCGACTCCCCGACTCCCCGACCCCCAAGTAGATCTAGAAGGCTTTTTTTCTGTACAGTGTAAATAATGTAAATTGTTTAGTTTAGTTTCTTAATTTATGTTTGAGTAGAAGTAGTTCGATTTTTTTTTTTTTTTAGTTTTGTTGTTGTTGTTGTTGTTGTTGTTGTTTTTTGGGGGGTTTTTTTTTTTGGGGGGGGTTACTTGAGTACAAGGGGGGGGCAGGGAACGGGGGGCAAGAGGGGGAGAGAAGGGGAGGGGGGGAGAGGGGGCAGGGAATGGGGGACAAGAGGGGGAGAGAAGGGGATAGGGGGAGAGGAGGGGGGCGGGGAGTCAGGGAACGGGGGGCAATAGGGGGAGAGAAGGGGATAGGGGGAGAGGAGGGGGGCAGGGGATCAGGGAACGGGGGGCAATAGGGGGAGAGAAGGGGATGGGTGAGGGGAGGTGGTAGGGAATGGGGGGGCAAGAGGGGGAGAGAAGGGGATAGGGGTGAGGGGAGGGGGTGAGGGGGATAGGGGATAGGGAAGGGGAGTGGGGGCATTTCACCACATCCTCCTGTTCGCTCGACCATACCCCTTCCGTGTCCCCTGATGGGATGGGATGGGACGGGGTTGAAGGGGTTGAAGGGGTAAGGTGTGAGGAAATGATGGTAAGTGGTGAAAAGGGTGACTGGGTCGGGGGGAGTGGAATGGGGATATATCTGGGTTCTAGTGGGGGTTAGTGTTAGGGTTAGGAGCGTTAATTCTTGGGCGCTGAGGTTAACGTTTCTACTGGCCGGACCCAGATTGGATACACTAGGGCGTTATTCCAAGGCATCCATCATGTGCACCGATTTCTGAATAAAGTAGAAGTAAGCTGGAGTCCCTATGCAAAAGTCCATTAATTAGTTGTTCTGGGTGCAGAGATATCCTAGAAACAACTTAATTCGTCGTATGGCTGTACACTGTTAAACAGACCTATACTGATATAATATGAATATAAAATATTTTTACAGGGATGATCTGCTTCAGAAACACTGGCCATGCGGTGAACTGCTCATCCCACCCTGACCTACACCTAATGTTCTTCAGGACACTCCAACATAAAAACCGACACCTACCTCCTGGTCCAAGAGTTCCTCAAAGTTAACGCCTCTGCTGAAAGTCTTCTGTGCCAGCTTTTTGAGAGCGATGCGGAACCACCTGACACTGGTGAGAAGGGACACTGGAGAAGTGACTGCCCTGGCCCGTTGCACAGACTTGCAATTGGTCCACTTCAGCTAGCTGGAAATGACCGCTAGAATTGCCCAGGCTGAGTAGATGGCCCCATTCATTCACTCTTTCTTCACTTGCTTCACTTGAAATAATATTTACCTATATATATATCTATATATCTATATATATAATAATGTTGCTAATGTATAAGTTTTATAGAAATTGTTACTTATAATTAGCTTCTTTCGTCATCAAGGAGCTCGAGGGAACGTCCATGTAATAAATTAAAGACGTATGAATGCATGGTCTAATGTTGCAGGGAGATTTGTGATTAATCGGCAAAGTACAGTCTTGTACAGTTTCAGACCTAGTCCTATCATATGTATGCACTGTGTTTTTTGATTTGTTGGTTGTTCCTTATGTATTATTAGCTGGTGCATTTAAAGCTGATGTTTGTGTGCATGTGTATGGTGTGCAGGCCACCAGTCAGGGAAAAAGTTGGGCTATATCTATTACAATTTACATAGGTTGCTGTGTGCAGGTTGCAATTGTTGAGCTGTAGATGTTTACTAGTACTCAGTCTCTGGTACAGCTGAAATGTCATAGACTGGCGCATTCATGTCATGCTACTTTACTTTGTAGCGCTGCTGACAATCTAAAGACCGACAGATCAGGCAATTGCAAGTTTATTCTGAAATCATGGTAGTCGGCTAGAGTGATATGATATTTACAAACGTAGTAATAAGTTTATATCGATGTTACTTTGAGGTGGTGACAGAGTTCTCTATCCCGTCGAGGTGGGCTTTGTACCCCCACAGCTCATCGCTCTCCCACACCAGGGATTTGATGAGGCGATGGTATCGCTCGGAGTGTTCGCCCGCTGCGTTGACTGTCAGATGCAGGCCGCGCTCCTCATCACTGGTGTAGTCCAGTGTGAGCACGGCCCTCATGGCCAACCTCCTATCCTCGTCCCACTCCAGAACAAGGTCTTCCAATGCGACTTGCCATCTTTGTATCTACTGCAAGGTTAAAAATGAGATTTATATAATAATACAGTTAAGACATACTTGGCCAACAACATCAAACACAAAGAAGTGGTTTATCATTGGATGTTAGTTGCTGGAATTTAAATAGTGCCACGCGGTATTAACAAGCGTTGGTCACTCTAATAGTATGAGATGGCAACTATAAGAAAAGTACATGCTTATGACGATGTGGGCTGGGCCAAATACTAGCTGGTAGCTGTATAGTAAACCATGTGCCTGCACGAGCCCGCATTCTCTTTGGACCAAAATTGATTTACCTGGGTGACGTGGTGACAGAGGGTGGCCTTTCTGTTCTCCTCCTTGATGTTCCCGCTCCGCTCTCGCTCGCCCTGCTGAGTGCGGAAATACGTCTGGGCAGCAACTATAAATAATGATATGAAATATGCTTAAAATCCAAGCCACTACTTCAAGTACTTGACAAAGGATGTAAAGGGTTTTAATATGTTAAATGAGAGCACCATACTTTACATGAAATAGACCATGATTACATAGGTATTTGATTTTCTTTTACCGATAACATGAATATAGTTATTAAGATTACTAGGAGGAGAGTGACCCATTAATGTATGTATACGGGTAATTAGTTAACAGGGAAACTTACTACCGATCGGACTTACCTAATACTTCGGGTCGGGGAGCATCTTCGCCAGAGCTGACGTTGTCAACCAGATCCTGGATGATGGCAATGTTTTGTGGGTGGTTGATCCCAGACCTGAATGTAGAAATATAATGAGATTTATTCAAGTCAACGGCATCACATCGGGTGCTCTATCGCTCTAATTAGATTAGAATGGCAAAGGTTATATTCTGGTTTCGATATTCAGGAACACATTATTCGTTAACTTTGCTTACTGAAAACAATATTAAGGTCTCTACTGTTCACGTCATTATCACGTTATATGGTCTTCATGAACTTACTCAGGAGTAAGGTTAAAGCCCACCTTCTCCCTGCACCTGCCCTAGTAAGCAGAACGAACAAATGACTAGAAACAATAAAACAAGCCAAGAATTAATTGTAAATAAATACCAGTGTGTGACGTATTAAGATGGAATGGGATTACATACTAGATGATATGTCGATAGTTTCTAAACCAAGACTATCTTTAATATGTAAAGTTTTATAAGGAGACGTTAAAACATATTTCGAAACTTACACCTATAGCTTTACGCGGCTTCGGTTCATATGCTAATAATGCTTGGGCAGGCTTGGCTTGCTGGCCCAACAGTTCTACCCTTGCTCTTGCCACAGACACATCGGCCATAGACGGTTGGGAAATGGAGGAGGTGGACGAAGATCCGGACGTGTCTGTACGCTGGCCTTGGGACGAACTCAGGTGGTGGCTGATGGTGGAGCCCTCCTCATTTTCATCCTCGGTCACGTCCAGGTTCTCGTCA
The DNA here is from genome assembly GCA_936440205.1 of Lepidonotus clava. Classification (NCBI taxonomy): domain Eukaryota; kingdom Metazoa; phylum Annelida; class Polychaeta; order Phyllodocida; family Polynoidae; genus Lepidonotus; species Lepidonotus clava. The sequence goes on along the minus strand of OW387146.1, from coordinate 47,012,174 downwards.
CCAACATTGGTCACCTGAGACACATCCATCGATTCAAGGTTGGCCATGGGTCGCGATCCGCCAAGTTTGGGGCTGCTGGTCGTCATCCTGCAAGAGCTCGCACTCGGGTTGGTCATCACAGAATCACGATAATCAGTTGACGTGTTCATCGTGGCAGCAAGTTTTCAATTAATGTCAAGCCATATGCCACGCCGTATTTATACATCCCCGGCTGGCCCCTTTATCGATGAGGCAAAACGTTTACCATAAGTTACGTCCTAGGCTTGACAGGGTGTATACGGGGTATCAGGGACACCATTACCGCCACCCCTTTTGAGGCCTGTTGATTGTCAAGAGGTGTTAATCCTACTCCTGTGAGGGACCTGATACAGAAGCGAGTTGACATGAGCCGCCTCAGCTAGCCAACACCTGGACACGGTCATCGACACGTGTCCCGGTGTGAAACGAGACAGAAGTCGTTTCAGAGGAACCCCCGTCGGCTTCTGGCTCTCTGAAGAAATAGTGGCCTACTAGAAGATGGGCCTCTGTGTGAGGCCCTTGTCCAAAGTATCCTGGATGCCCCATTTTTCAAGAAAACTCTGTTTGTATTACAGTATTCCAAAATTTTCTGTAATTTTCAACATCTTTTATTTAATGTACTCTTATAATATTCTTTGATCACATTGTCTTTACTTTTGGTGTGAAATGTTTCCTGCCTATAATATTTCTCTTTTACAAAATAGTGTATGCCCTTTCAAGCACTGATATTAAAAATTATGGATATGTCAAATGTGCATATAAAAAGGAAATCCTTAATTAATAAAGAGCCTCCCACCTGCATATAGGACATAGAAAATTGCCATAGACAAGTCAGAAATACAATTTTTTTCAGTTCTAAATAATCATGTGATCTGTTTGTGATGTCACACACAGACAGATGCAGTGTACAGGTGCTCCAGGTACACTAAGGTACCATTCTGTAAAACATAGTAAAATTTAAGGATGTTTCGTTGTTACTGTTCATATTTATTAGCATCCTATACAAGTATGCAGAATTGTTGTTAGACAAAGGTTTTTTTTCGCATATCATTTACATTTTACTTATCAGAAGGTACCAATAAATGTTCGTTATTCGAAGTGAAGGGGAGTTGTTCATTATTAATCATCAAATTAGCTAGCTTCGATCTTTAAACAGGCAGATCTTCATCCTGGATAATTGTTCGTCCTTCAGTGGTAGAGATTCTAAGTAAAGGGGCTCAGACCTAAACAACGAACACACGCTTGGCAAGAGGTAATTTTATTATATCCATGTAGACATTCTGAAAATACAAGTACATAGTTTTTCCATCCTTACAATACATGCCATCCATCTCACAATGCTAACAACATCAGTAATGTTCCAACCAGGTATAGCTATGGTTAAGCTTCCCCATTCGTAAGGTAAATACACTCCGCAAATGTTGAGAGAGTCACCTCCCGTCTACCAGTGTCAGAGACCATCGGTAGGATCTCCATTACGTCCAGTACTTTGTCCGTAAGGCTAAGCCTAAGCTGTCCCAATCCTCACTATCACCTAATCTGGATCCGTATATTAGACTATTGCTCCCATGTGTTCTGATCGAACTCTATCTTGGTCTGCTCGTCTATCCCAAGTCTCATACTGCTTATATAGCGACAGCCAAAGGCTTGGGGCTATACACACATACTCTAACATCTATAACAGTGTTCCCTCTATCTTTCATACTTCCCATTCTTACTCACATTAACTAATTCTATTTCTATCTAATTACAAGCTATTGTAGATGACAAGGCCCTTTACCCCACAGTGTTCTTAAACTGGGTATTTCGTATACCGAACTCATAACGCTCCCCAACAGGTTTTCCATTGCACTAGTCTCCCTTTTCGTACCTGTGCGTACCTGCAGAAGAGTGAACTAACTCAGTTACAGCCTTTTACGCCTGAGGGCGTCATCATTCACGACAACTCCCATACACTATACCTAGGCCACAGGACAGTGGTGCTGCTCGGCGTCCAGCATACATATCATCGTTACATGTCTCACTATGTACCCCTGCCAGTACCGACAAGCTTACAATACTTACTATTAATTTCTAAAGACTATAATAATTCTTTTGCACTGGACTTCAGTGCAAGACATCCCCCCCAAGCTTGGTAAAAAGAAAAAAGCTTTAGATTTATGTATGATTATGATTATGATTTATGATAGAATTCAGATATTTGTTGTCTTTTATAGGAAAATAAATCCTGATTTATAATATATTGACAAAAATACCGATGAGCCAGGTAAGTGGCAAAATGTTTCACTGGGGGTGCCTTTTCCCGCTTGTTTAGTGACATGCAATTTTTTAAAGACGGAAACCAGTAAAGAAAAATATGAAGAAAGAAACTGTCATGGACCCCACTGAAAAATTTATCAAATTTTCAAAAAGTTACAGTATAGTCAACTATGTTTTTCCTTTGCCTTATAGAATGAATAAAAATTCATGGCTTATCAATAATTGTGAAGGTGGCGAATCCATGGCCATCCAGAAGCAAACTGGCCACAGTGGCTAGCTATATAGGGTCCGAGCATGACTCAAGGTCAATTCATGAGGGCGACAATGTTAAGAAACAATTCATAACCTGATTCTGAATGGAGATCTGGTGTCTAAAACGCTCAACGCCCCAGCCTAGCATATTTCCTGATCAGAGCTGACATTTTGGAACAGATGCAGAAATTTCAAGTTATCAACAGGCAGTGATTCTGTCATAGAAACTAAAATAATTTATATTTTATATTTTATCCACCAAAGTTGGAGGCCTACAGACGAAGTTGCTTATATTAACTTATAGATGGCATGAGAACTGGCTTGCCTGGCCAGCCCTTCCAGGTCGGTGGCTGAGTTCCCACCAGGTGGCGTACTGCCGTATGACGGACAACACGCACAGGAAAAACTGAGCCTTGTGTTGTTTTTGATATTTGCTGCGCAACAGCACATTATGTAAGTCGGGCACAGTTAGTGCAATCAGTCTGTGCGTCTCTGGTATAGTATATTCACAATCTGCTTGTGATGACAGGTGCATAGCAGAGCGCAGTAAAACTTTGTACAGCCTCTACGCTCACGCTTTCAACTCCCCTTTGATATTTTGCTGGCGTCGCGTGACAGCACGTGCGCAACAAGTATCCTGTTGTATCCTGACCCCCAGCCTGCGGGAAAGCCGTTTTGTGCGCACGTACTTTCCCGCATACTGTCCCCCCTCGAGCAAAAGGTATATGGCGGTCAATGACCACAGCCATACCAGTCACAGCCACTGGCACAGGAGAGGCACAGTGGAGTTGCGTGCCAGTGTAAAAGGATATTCACGGTGTTACTGTGCTGCAATTGTGCTAGGCAGTGCATCAATGTAATCGTGCAAAGTTTGAGTTAAATCCCCTATGTCTGCCATGCGTCGCTGTGTGTCCGCTGTGTGTCCGTACCATTAAACCGTGTACATCAACCGTGTAAATCAAATACTCCCACAGAATACAATCACATACAGCAAGCCGTATTATAAATAGGCATCCCTACGACAGACACAGCCTTGATAGTTTCCGCAGACTTTTCTATAGACTAGGCTAAGTCAAGGCCTGGGCACATTCTGTTGGGTAGGGGTCAGTTCGTGCATGTGTCATGGGCTTAAAACTAAAATGTTGGCAATTCTATTTTCTCCCGACAATCCGTCGGGTTTGTAATGATATTCATGATATGTTTAAATTAAAGAAATCAACTGTGTAGTCTCAAGTGCCAGTTACCAACAAGGAATCGTTCGTATCTTCTTACTTGAACATGACGTTCATACTAAAATTTAGCATGGACTAAATTTTTAGATCATGTTTTGTTTGTCCGTTTCCGACATTTATGTTTTTTAATGACAAGGTGAATGTAATTACGAAAAAAGCCTACTACTCATTTTAACCATACAATACACTTGTATTTCACAACAACCCTACAATATTAATACTCTTGTATTTCATAAGTTAATTCAGTGGAGTGCAATTACTGTTAATGCCCGATGTTTTTTTATTTCTCATTATAAATATATCTTGTTTATGTGACCAACTTGTCGTTATATGGCATCCTTCAGATAAATATATACCTCAGACTTGCTAGTCCCCCTTATGTACAAGTACAGTCACTTTGATTTTTCGTGTTTAGTTTAAATGGTATGGTTCTTTATAGAGATTTCTAGTTTCTCATTTAATTCCCAGTACTCTCTGCAAACAAGACCGGCTACGTTTCTACATAGGTAATCGTGCTTATCTTTTTTCCTGGTTATCTAATTATAAACCGAACCGTCTCCCTTTTATGAGTCCAGACCCAACAACAACAACCTCAAACAATCTCAAACAAAGTCTTTTTTTCCACATTTAATTTTTTTATTGAAACTAACACATTGTCCATAAACGTTACAACTTCGGTGTTGTACAAGCACTCCTTTTATAACTTATAGAAGTTTACATAAATTAAGTAAACAGTAGGTAAATATAAACAAACAATTATAGTTTATTATACATATATATCATAAATCCTAGTCTGCAAACTCTCCGCATCTAGTGTCGTGCATTCGAATTCGCTCCCTCCTTCTTCATGTAATGATTTTTTTTTTATATATTCTTTTATTTATACAGACAAAAAATAAGTTTACATTGAAACTTGTCTCACTTTTCTGCCTGTGAGATATAATCAAAAACCAAGTAATACACTTTACACATATTAACGTGTATAATATAGTTAATGTTTAGATCAATGTCTTTTGATTGTAGATGCATATATCTTAGTTGTAAAGCAACATCCGTATAAATTAATATAAGAATTTCATTGGGTTAAAAACATCAACCAAGATAATAGTTTAAATTTCATAAAGAAAATAGAATATACAAAATTATATCACAGTCTTGATTAGTATAATCAAACAATTCTATTACACATTTCACTATATTAAAAAGCATATTTAAACATGCATTAAAAACTCAATAATTTGTCACAGTTCTATTGCTAGTTTCTGTTGCACCAATTGTTTTTGCCTACTTTTAGATTTCTGTTTATCATCAATTTCTCTAATATTTATAGGCTGTAAATTCCAGTAAATAGCACCTCTATAGAATACATTCATTTTTGCTTTTTCATTTTTAGGCTGATATGTGTTGAATACTGGTGCGTCATGAAGTCTAGTTTGTCTCACAGCATATTTTCTAAAATTATCATTGTCTACATAATTAAACATAAAAGCAAGTAAGTGACTATTATAGCGATCCGTAAGTGATGGAACTTAACATGTAATACATAATTGATTTTTAGTAAGTCCAATGTCATTTACACAGACGCGTAAACATCTGTAAAAAAACCTTTCTAGACATTCAATATTTGTATAAGTAGTGCCTCTGTATATAACATCACCATACTCTAACATAGGTAAAAACATTGATTTAAAAATCATCACACTTGCATTTTCCGTCAAATATTTCCTAATTTTCCTAAATACAAATAGTTTATGAGACTATTGATTACACAAGTCGGATATATGTTTGTTAAAAGTCAAATTTTCATCCAATATGAAGCCCAAGTACTTATATGAACATACATTCTCTAGTATCTGATTATTCAGGGATAAGTCTATTATCTGGGCTTTACACTTTTTGACAAGTGACTTCATACCATATATACAATATTTAGATTTCTTAGGATTAATAGTCAGCCAATTTTTACAGCACCATAAATAAACATTGTTCAAATCAGTCTGTACAGTTTGCATTATTTCATTAACACTATTACCTGTATAATATAGCACCGTATCATCAGCATAGAGTGATACCTGACATTTATTTACAACAGAAACCACGTCAAATAATTTTCCAACCATGAAAGTGCTCCATCACATATCCCATTTAATTTAAGTTTAGATAATAATATGTTATGGTTAACTGTATCGAACGCTTTCATTAAGTCCAAATATAGAGCCACGGTTATCTGTTTATTATTAATGGTTTTATAAATATCATTTATAAAATTTGCTGTTGTCCCTATGGTCGAGTGTCCTGGTCTAAAGCCTCCTTGCCTTTCATTTAGTCTATTGCCCTGATTAAGATGCAATATCAGCCTATTATGTACTATTTTTCTCAATTATTTTGGATATAACTGGAAGATTGGAAACAGGCCTGAGATTATTTACTAACTGTCGATTACCAGGTTTTTGTAGTGGTGTTACTTTAGCCATTTTCCATTCATTAGGAATTAATCCTATGTTAAAAGAATAATTTAGAAAGTCACATATCTTATCCACGCATTCAATTAATGCATCTTTAAATACTATAGCTGATATTCCGTGTATACCAGATGCTTTATTAATATTAATTCCTTTACAAAGTGCTAAAGTTTCTTGTCGTGTTGTTTGAAAATTATGTAATGATGATTCATTAGGGATACCGGCATATGTCCACATGTCGTGATAGTTCTCTGCCAACTTTGTACCTATATTAGCAAAATATTTATTAATAAAATCTGGAACTTCATTAAAATCTACCATCTGATCCGTGTCTAAATACTTCAGAACAAACTTCTTATTTGTAGTATTAATTTTTGGAAATACTTGTCTAATATCTTTCCAGAATTTTTTTGGATTGTTAATATTGTTCTCTAGATTTCCTTTAATGAACACAGCTATGGCGTTACGAACACGATTTATGCACTGATTTCTCAGTCGTTTAGCAACTTTCCAAAGCTCTACATTATCCTTGTTTTGTTTTTTTTTGGCATTTTTTAAAGCACGATCCTTATCTTTTATAAGTTCAATTAGATCCAGAGTAAGCCATGGTTCTTTGGTTTTTGATATCCTATATTGCTTTTTTGGACAATGAAGATCTAAATAACTAACCAGCCTCTGAATAAAAAGTGTCCATTTTCGTTCAATATTTCGTTCTTCATAAAATTCATTCCATTCAGTATTTCGTAAGTAGTTTTGAAAATCTTCTCTACTATAATTTTTATAGGAACATCCTTCAAATTCGCATTTAATCTTTTTAAATTTACATTTTTTTCTCGTTACAAATATTGCTTGGTGATCACTAATATTCATATTGCAGACAGTATTTTGTGAAATGATATTCGAATTGGATATGAAAAGATCAATACAGCTATCCTTAGTCTTGCTTAAATGAGTTGGTTTTTTATTAAATTGTTTAAGACCATAATCATTTATAAATGCTTTCAGAATTTTAGTAGTTCCATTTCCAGAATCAAGTAGATCTATATTAAAATCACCCATTAGAATTATTTCAATTTTAGATAAGTCCACACTATCCACTATAGTAATTAGGTAACTTATAAGATTTTGAACATTTCCTTGTGGAGGACGATATATATTACATATTAAGATTTCCTTATTCGGTTTTTGATTTACTACTACCCATTGCGCTTCAATATCAATAGTACTAATGTTAAAATGTGCGTAAGTTATCTCAGAAAATTCAATTGAATCTTTCAAATACATACATAGACCTCCTCCTTTCTTAAATTGATGTTTACATGAATTAAGTAAACAGTAGGTAATTATATACAATCTGTTATAGTTTATTATGCATATTATAAATCGTAGTCTGCAAAATCTCTGCATCTAGCATCGTGCATTCGCTCCCTAGGCCTCCTTCTTCATGAAATGTCCAGGCATCTCAGGTAGCGGTTCTGGAATACAAACAACATATAGCAGTCACTCATTTAATCATCAACATCCCTATATGAAAGCACAATAATTATCTAGACAAATACTTAAACCACCTAAGGTGGTCGATCTTAGCACTAGCCCGCTAGTACTGTTACTAGTGCAAATCAGGTCACACTAGTGCGTTTTTTGAACAGCTAGCCCAATGGGCTAGTGTGGTATTATCATATTATACGGTAAAACTCTAAAAAAGAATCAAACAACTTTAAATATTATACTCAGTCTTTTTTTAAGACACAGAAAACTATAGGTACTAGTGCACTACTACCCGGTCTAGTGCACATTTTCAACCACTTGCCCGGTGGACTAGTGCAGAAAAAAGCTAAGATCTATCACTGCCTGAGTCTGGTCCTTCGTGTATATTAGTTCTAAATCATGAACATTCCCTTAAGGACATTGGAATCTAAAGGTTATCTACCCCCCCCCCCCCCCCCCCCGTGTTGGTGGTTAGGAAAGATCAAATTGAGGGGATTGAACCTACACTTTACTTACCTATTCATTTGCACACTTGTCACATATAATCTCCGACGCCATGATCTGCGCTGGCTCATACTGCCCACACGCTGGGTGGAATACTGCTTGGCAGTAGATGCACATCAGGTAAACTCTGTAAAGGCAATGTGGGTTGGTCTATATAACAGAACCAGTTTTCATTTGCAACTAGGGTTTATGTCGAATATTGTATAAGTACGTCTAGAAATATTAATACCAAAATGGAAGCAGTTCTTCCCTTACACTTGATATTAGAATATTGTTGTTGTTTCAAATGTCGTAAAAACAATAATAACAGTAATACATACCTATATTTGGTGTCGAAGAATATACCACGCGGAGCAATCACACTCGTGTCTTCGTCGAAGGCATCCACGTCGATGTCCCGCTCATTTGTCAGGTAGTCTCGGTCTACCTAAAGTAATGAATAGAATATAAGTATTGAGTAAAACCGCAGGCACTAGTGGCACAGTATCCATTTATCCCATCTTTTTTTAGTCAAGTTAGTTGCAGATTATCCAACAGGCGCTAATTCCTCCTCCAAGCCACACATAATTTTTGCTTGGACCCACGCAGTCATCATCAAGACTGTTATAACTAATTTTCTTAACTGGCTATATAATTTCAACATTTACCTTTGAGGGTTGCTCCACACAGAGGCAGCACTCCCAGTCAGAATGGCTGTGCACACTAGTACTACCATTCCCTGGGCTGCAGCCGAAGAGATCCGCACTGCAATAAAGATGGTACTAATTTAGTGGGGTTAATTCTCAATTCATCTCACGTCGACGCCTAGGAATAAGTTTTGTATTTTATAATAGTGACAATAAAAATTTAAACAATTGAATAAATAAAAGAAAGTACCTCGTGAAGCTTGCGTTGTCCAACGGTGTCAGCCCAGGTGACACATTCTTGTCTCGAGTCGGAGCCTCAACCATTCTTAGTCGTCGTCTCGACTTTAAAGGGGCCGTCGGTGTCTCCGGCGTCCTCGGCCGCTTCGGTGTCTCGGTGTATGGTCTGAAACAAGAGTAACAGCATTTCAATAAAACGTAGATCTACGCTCAATAGGCAAATCACCGATACTCTGCTTAATATTGCGGTCATGAATGGCAATGCTAATAATTAATCGAAGTCACTCCTCTCTTAACAAGCTAAGACAGATTATACTTATAGGTCTCGGAAAGGACAAGCCTCAGCCCATCTTGTAAACATCGATCAGCTGTTCCATTCAGCTGTGACCTAGATACTGTTCTTTACACAGAACGCGACTTTTCCCTAATCCCAAAAATCAAAGGAGTTATTTAAAGTCTGTAACATCTTTTATAATCAATCGTATCCATTTCCCATTTACTCACCTGACTCCTGATGTAGAGGATTTGTGGTTTAAAGCCATGTCTGGATGTTCGCACTGATAGTCGAATGTAATGCTCTTTTGCTCGTCCGCACCGGTCGTGTAAGTCAGGAATTAATTAGGTCAACCGTGGGCGGAGTCTTATATAACCACGCGCCTACCGACCTGGGTCAACGGAAGGCGCCGCTCAAAAAAAAAGTCCCGATCGTAAATTATGGATACTGTAACTTATCAATCGTTTCAGCTACAATATTTATGATGTTATTTATACAAATCACCTTTTCAAGTACCTAGCTACACGTATTGTCTAGGCATGAAGTAGCCTTTTTCAAATCAACGCGTACTCCTTTCTCCCTATCTCTTTTAATATTCTAAACAAGAATTAATGCACCCAACTGCGATTGATTCCCCGCTAATGAATCTTATATTTCCACCAAGTCCACTCATTAGCCCCGGGTCGAAATACATGTTTACTGTAAGTTCCTGTACATCCGTTCTGGGTGGAAAAGAAGAAAACCGCAACCCAACATATGCAATAAAAAAAAACAACACGGTACCTACGGTGCACTCTCAGTTCCCAATTTACAAGTTGGTTCCGTCGAGGTAATAATGTTATGTTCAAGGAGACTTTACGGAGAAGATGTATTTGTGTCCAAGTCATATGTAAGTGTCACCAGTATACCTGGCTCACCCGCTGCAACCGTAACCAAGTTGTAGCGCAGAATCTGTTGCTTTAGCAGTCTTCTTAAGAGGAAGTTTGTCACAGGATTCACTTTGACTGAGGTTTCCAGTGTCGATTTTCGGTCTGTTCTGCTGTCTATGACATTAATGTCCGTACTAAGTGTGTAGTCTCCTCCTAGGAACGAGTCGCATTCTATGTTAAGAAAAAGATCACCCTCTGTGATAAACACGTAGTCGGTGCAATGTCCCGGGAACGTAGCAAGTTGAATCCACACATTCTGGGTGCCTGACACGAGGAGGTAAACCTTAAAGTTATCTTGTTTACATATGCCAATTAATCTTGCAAAACCCCAAATCATGATGGCCAGTGCCAATGGAGAGACGACTACCATAAGCAAGTAGAATTGGATTCGAATAAAGGTGTTGCTATTTTCACAGAGACTCTCTTGTTCCTGTTCTTCTATTGCAGCTCTTGGTTCTACGGTAGTCCCATATTGGTTCAGCATGGACTCCAATCTGTCGTGGTAAGGCATTGGGGTCATTAAAGGTAATGTTTCTCTGTTGTTAGGTCTTCCATCGTCGTTTACAACCCCTTTTCGTGCTGACCTGGTGTCGTCGACATTGGTTATGTCTCTCAACCGCTCCATGAACCAGCTGCCTCGCAGGGGCTTAATATTTCGAGCTCCACTCAGGTCGCCTTCCAGCAAGAGCAGTACCAATGGGCCGTAGATATAGACTAGAAATAAAGACAACCAAAGGGGGGAAATCAATTAATGTCAAATAACAGTACACCGATCTAAGGGGCATTGTTTAGCTTTATACAAACTAAAATTGCCTCAGTACATTACGGCCAATAAAGGTAAACAAAGTTGGGGGTTCAGTTTCATTATGTCCTTTAAATATGTTATCGTTCTACCATTTGTAATGCATTAGTCCAGCTCACCTGAAAAGAGTTTCATCTTAAGTTTGTCCCGCAGTCTGTGGGTCGGCAAGGAATCCAATCACGAGACCTGGTTGGAATGTCACTGTCTTTCTAGATCTGTTATAGGCAGTGGGTTATATATAGTGCTCACTTTGGGATAATGTTTGGTAAATTCAACGGTGCATATATATATATGTGAACCACCGGTCGGCGCGCAGCGACATCTTTGTTTGGCACATTTCTCTCACCCATGTGTGGCTTGTGAACCGTTGTACATCAGCCACTGAGAAATCCCCGTGAATGCTGCGTTCGCAGTTTGGAATTTCCCACCGCTCCAACAAGGGACCTAGGTCGCCCTGGTCCAGCATTCTCGGTTGGTAGCAACTTCTGACCTCAACACCAAGCCTGTCCGCGTCCGCATATGACGTATAAGACTATCTAACTATTACCTTATTTGCGGAGTTACTAGATCATTAGCATTATGTTAGGGCTCGCAAGCCTTTCCATGGAGCAGCTACGCGCCTACAAAGCCATGAATAGGGGTACCCACAAATGGTGTTGGTCCTGCTCGCAAGCCATACCTAGTACTCGGTACTACAAAGAACACGGAGGCAACAAATGTCTCATTTGAAAGATAAAAGAAAGCAGCAAAAGTAAGTGGTGTAAACATTTGATTATAAGTTGTTTTTTTTTAATACCTGAACGGGCGTATAAATGCCGTGTGTTGCTACACTTTTTTTTTCTGGTCTGTTCTAGTGTGGTACTTATAAAGGTACATTTTTTTCACAGGATCTGCAGATGCTCCTCCATATCAACACATCCCAAATGAAGCTGCATCGTTTGGATCTGACAGAAACGACGACCAGTCCACTGCTACCTACCCTACCTTTGGCGGAATCGAGTAAAGAGAAAGCTGTTTCTGCGGGGCCCCCTGGACAGGTAGCTTCACGGAAAAGATCCCATGCCATCATGTCTGGCAAGGGAGTTCGCCCAACCGAGGTTTTATCTGTAGTTCCCACTCAAGCGACAGCTGTTTCTGAGGAACCCGGGGGACAAGAAGCGTCAGGGAAAAGATCCAACACCACCATGTCCGGAAAGCCAATTCGCCCGGCAGAGGATGTACCCACCCAAGCTACGGGGTCTTCTGCACCACCTGCCGTACATCAAGTCCCCCCCCTGAATAGATCTTCATCGTCCAAGGTTGATTTATCTTCCCTGGACCAGGTGGTAATCGCTCAACTCAACGACACAGGCGAGGTATGTCCGCGCGAACGGACAGTGGTTGGTCGACATGGTGAAGAAATTCAAAGTATCATTACATGGACTGTTTTTTTTTCATTTTACAGTGGCAGATTGCTAACTTCACGAGTGACACGGCCCTCACGACATTACTTGCGTTTGTATGTGAAGTACTGTCCCTAGGTGGAAAGGAAGAATATGCACGTGTCATTCGTAATGTCTTTCCTACCACCATGTACAAGGTATACAAGTGGCTGGGAGTAGGAGAAAGTTCGTTCCAAGAGACTACTATTTGCTCCAAGTGTTACACCTTTTATCACGATGTTCGCCAGGTGCTGTACACAGGCCCAAATGGCACTCAGAGAATCCGGCGATGCTCAGTGAAGGTTTTCAATGAAGATAAACCATGTGGCACAGAACTCTTCAAACGAGTTAAGGTAGGTGGGAAAATCCAATATGTGGGTATTGTCACCTACTGCTACAAACCCTTGGCTTGCAGTCTTGAAGAAATGCTTCAGCGCCTGGGATTCGAGATAGTAAACAGTGGAGACACAGGAAAGTTCCAGAAGGATTCTACTGTGACATTTATGATGGGTCTGTATGGCAAAGGTTTGTAGATTACGGATTTTTAGGAGATAATGACAATTTGGTTCTGCAGATTAATGTTGATTTGTTCCAACCATTCTGTAGGAAGAGCTCCTGTTCTGTTGGCGGTATTTATCTAACGGTTCTCAATTTACCCAGCGAAGAGCACTACAAAATCGAGAACGTCATACTGTTTGGCATGATTCCCAACCTCCCAAAGGAACCTGCAGACCTATCGACGTTTTTGCAGCCTCTGGTTGAGGAACTGAAGCTGTTTTGGAGACGCGGAATGGTATTAAGATCATCTGAATGGCCCCTGGGCAAACGCGTGAAGGTTGCACTGATGAACGTGGCTGCTGACCTGCCCGCCGCCAGAAAGGTATGTTTCTGTCGCACGCAGCCAATATAGGATGCTCCAAGTGTCGGAAGAATTTCAAGGGCAAACCCAAGCGAAACTATTCTGGTTTCGAAATGCATTTATGGCCGATGCGCACATGGGGCCATCATAGGAAGCAAATTGAGAACATCAGAGCGGCTGGTACACGCAAGGAGATGAAGACTCTGGAGAAGAAATATATATCCCATCGAGTAAGTTAACATTAAAATGATCCTCGTAACCTACATAAAACCTAGACTTTAATGACTTATTACGTTAACCGAATATTTTGAGCCATTAGTGTATTCCCTCCTGCCCCACGGGGGTCCAGGTGAAATTTTCCAATAGCACGCCCACTTTTTTTCAAAATCCTGGATCCGCCCCTGGTTGTAGAGGTGGCATCGTCCTGTATATATGGCCAGTTGTTTTGCACCATCGTCTGCTAATAGCGTCCCTATCCTCCTACAAGCATATGGGAAAATGTACCCCACTGAACCCCAACTTGTCGCTTCTAGTTTGCCACCCGTAGCTGTTGTGTGTAGGGCCCTGCCTGTGGGACCCTGCACATTAAAGAACACCTGCCTCGGTAAAAGTGTAGGGGTATGGTCTCTACCTTCTCATAGATTCTATCACCATCACCACCCTTGATATGACCCTGGCAGTTAATTAGGGTGTAAAGCAACCAATAACCAACCAACCAACCCATATATAACAGCCTCATAACCCAGGGTAACGGCGATGTTAATTCAATAAGGAGAATCGCAAATGACTTTATTCCAGACCCACAGGCCGAAAAAACCCAACAATACTGCTATGTAAACAGAACGCAATTTCTACAGATTAAAAATAATTTATTGTAGGGCAATCACAGGGACAATTCTAGCACCAACTATATATATTTCAACCCGTAAGAGGTTTGTCGCACATCAAGAAAAAAAAACAAAAAAACAATGCCGTCAGTTGTAGACCAGCTGCTAACCCTAGAGTACAATAAATCCACCATAGACCGTTAAAATGTTACATACATTAATAAACCCGTCAGGCAGAATATCTGCTAGGACTCGAGCTCCATGTGGTCCATTAGGCTTAAACGGTTTACAACTCATAGAACATTCCCGTACGTGTATTATCGAGTACAAAAACAAATATACATACATTATATATAATAAGCGTTGAACTGTATCAAACTCAAACTCCAGTTGGGTGGACATTGGTTTTTTATTTTAACAGATTAGAAAGTGTGTTTCAATCTACATTATATATGTATATATATATATCAACCAGTACGCGGATTGCCGCGCATCAAAAAAAACAAAAACAAACAAACACGGCTGTCAGTTGCAGACGAGCTGCTAACCCTAGAGCACACTAAATCCACGATAGACTGTTAAAATGTTATATACATTTATAAACCCGTCAGGCAGAATATCTGCTAGGACTCCATGTGGTCCATTAGGCTTAAACGGGTTAAACTCATAGAACATTCCAGTATTATCAAGTACAAAATCAAGTTGATACAAATCAGGCAAGAAATAGATAATACCGACTCCAGTATATCAGTGAGTTAAAAGTACTAGTGTCTTATAAGTTGTGCGTTATCCAAGTTCCGTCCTAGTGTTCAAGCCAATATATCTTCATATACCAACATTATCATTAGAAGATTCAATATAGACAATTGCAGGTTGCAGAAGGCTTTGTGGGTGTACGTGGCCCTTAAGCTTGTTTGCTCGTGTAGAGGGGGTACGGTTTGAGTCCAGACATGGACACTATAGCTAGTCTCTGGATGTGCAGCTGCACTTCTCCGTGTCAGCCACACTTTAATTGCTGTCAACGCATTTATTGCACGAAGGTAGTATTTAAACCCGTCAGACCATCGGACTGGTTAAGTCAGCCACAGGTCAGCCGCATCTTCAGGTCCACGCCCCAGGGACTGTCCAGTCAGGAATGAAGCTGTGTGTAGTGGCATGGCTGGGCACTAGAAGATGAGTGAGCTGGAAATGTGTGCCTCCGGAAAGCCCCAGCAGTCTGGTGGGGGTGGAGGGCTGACACTACTGGAAATGGAATTAGTAATACAATTTAAGAAACATGAAGATGTGATACTATCTGCGCGGGTTACATGAACCAAAGCACAGTGTTACTGAAATTGTAGATGTCGTTCAAAAATGTCTAACAGGATTTGAAATGCTAAGCCCCGCCCACAGTTCATGCATGCACAATTTTACTTATCTCATCGGAATCACAGTGGGCAGTTTTAACCTATAACCTGCCGGCTAGTGGCGCGACTCTCACAAACCAAGAATACATAATATTCTGTGCCTGATCGACCTTACTTTTTCACTAACTAGTAGCAACTGTTCTGACATTCTACTGTCAAGTGAAAATGTAATCAAATGTTTATTTGGATTAACTACATGTATGTGAATGTAAATATTAAAGTTGAAGATTAGAAGTTTCCTACTTAGTTTTAAGTACTTCAATTCATTGCGGTCTAATTTTCAATGATGAGAATTCTATCCAAATTATTAATCAAAACCTGGACCTGTACCGATTAATTATTAACCAGTATAAATAAATCTTTATTAAAAAAACAAAAATTTAAACAGAACAAAAACCGATCCAATAAAATACGAAGGAAGGAGATTTTTTTCCTGACAAGTTTATTCATCTATATTTATATGTAACAGACTTTGTTTCGAAATGCAAACAAAATTGCAGCAGCATTTAGGCTTCTTATTTCGTAAATTAAAGTTTACCATAACATTATGCCAGTGCTCTTTTTTTTCGGTATCAAACCCAAGAGTCTATGTCGGTTATATGTAATAGACATAGTTTTGAGTAATGTCCCCTACAGGAATGCTACTTGGGACCCACATGGGTCCCAAGTGGGCTGCGAATTGGGTCCCACATGGGTAGCCCAAGTGGGACCCACTACATTTTGTCCGGCGGGCCCATGTGGGGCCACCATGGGCTTGCCCATTTACTTTCCAAGTGGGTCCCATATGGGTCCCACATGGCCATATGTACATAGTTTTGCCCACATCAGACCCAATTGGGACCCACATCTCTTTCCAATTGAGTCCCACATCTTTCCCAAGTGGGTCCCACTTCTTTCCCAAGTGGGTCCCACTTCTTTCCCAAGTGGGTCCCACTTCTTTTTACAAATGGGCCAACCCACTTCCGTCCTACTTCAGTAGGCCATAGTGTCCCTATATGATTTTAATGTTGGAACCACTTTATTAAGGCTTATTGGAAACACTATATTAAGGCTTAATTGATGGTTTTCTCTTTAATCAAATGATAAAACAAACTACATGAATTTCTTTGTTGTTGGTTTTCTTTTTAAACAAAATGTTTTAACAAACCACATAAATTTCTTTATTTTTAGAGCATATACAACATATTGCTTTTCTTCCTTATTTTTGAGCACATATTCCATTGCTTCTTTCAGTTTGTACAATTTCCATATTGCTGGTTGAATTCGACATCTATCTAAAATGATTGCTGGCTGTTCTTCTGTTCTTTCTCTAATTCTCTTTCTTCTCCATATCTGAAAAAAGAAATTGATTCAGCCATGTCATTTTATGAGCTTGAATTAGTTTTCAAAGTAAGTAAAGAATGTAATGAGTTGACATGAAATAAAAAAAAAAACACGGGAGGATCCAGCATTTTGAAAAGGGGGGCGTGTTATTGGAAAATTGTTTTGTTAAGGATGGACCCCAGTGATGGGCGGCCCATTGAGGAAAGCATCAATAACTCCCTTACTAATGCTCTGATCATAATCTATTACACATCATTTGAAAGCTCTAATTTTTCTCGTTCTTTTGATATAGACAGGGTTATAATGTATTTTGAATTAGAGATGTAATCAAATAAAAATAGATCTTTTCGCTTTTATATTTTGAACAGTGATATCTTGCTTAATATTTGTCTGACATGAATAAGATTTTACACACACCTTTATAAGATTCATATGCAGGGTGTCACAGATTCTTGATTTAGGGCCTAGGTTTTATTTTATGATAAAAAACAGCAAAAAACGGGTAATTTTTAAAAAAATTGTTGTTATACCTTTATCTACATTTCATAAAAATATAACTGGGCCCTTTATCAAAATTCTGAGACACGGTTCCCTCCTCATATATCTCAAAAAGATATACCAGAAATTTCACAGCTTTATATAAAGAATTAAGTGAGATATTCATGTTCTAAAAATAAATTTGAATATCATGATTTTCAGATTTTCAAGTCACCTTTCAAGGCATTTTTACATAAATTATATCAAAAGATAAAGTTATATATTGGCTTCCTAATGATGTTTTCTGTTAAATAATATCATAAATAACAAATAAAATGATTATAAGTAAAGGGAGCCACGCCGTTCACACTCCCATCAGTGGGGTATATCTTTAATAACCTTTTTGCCGAGTTTTACATTAGAAACACACAAAATATTCTGAAAAAAGGGAGGGGCGCCACTGAAAACAGTACCATTAAATCTAGATGGACAAATATAATTATATACAAATGTATATATATACATATTATTACTCTTGAAGCTTTAAAAACGTCGTGCAGAACGTCGTGCAGAATTTTCAAAGGTGGGGGTATAGATGGGGCGTCCTGTGTCCCCTGTCGAATTTTAAAAAATGGTCCTGTCCTCTGTCATTATATTTAAGATTACAGCCTTGTCCAATGTCGAATTTAAGAAATAACCATGTCACATGTCACTTCTTAAAGATGATGTCCCATGTCAAATTTAAGAAAAGGGTCATGTCATTTGTCACTAAATTGTCATGTCCCCTGTCGAATTCAAGAAATGGTTATGTCCCCTGTCAAATTTAAGAAATGCCCCTGTCGCAGTGTCGATTTTATAGGGTCTAGACCCATAAAGGTATGTCCATTGGAAACTGCCATATTTCTAAAGTGAAATAACATATATGTTTTATGATTATATGAAAAAGAACCACCCCTCTTTACAATTTTTTACAATTTTTAGAATGCTGATGTGTATAGGCCTACAGGGTACTAGGGGTACCGGGATTTCAGGTTAGGGTCATGAATATGAAAACAATAATTAAAAATATTTGTGTGTTAACACTCTATATTACAGGGATCAACATTAAGGCATTGTCCGCCTGCCTGGGGCAGGTAAATCTACAGGTGGGGTAGCCAAGTTACGAGATTTCGGGCCCAGCCAGGCCCCTATTGTGCCCCGCCCAGAGACCGTGCGCTGCGACCTACCTACCGGACATGAATACCCCACTCCCCCGTCAAAATTCTCAAGCTCCGCACCGGACCCTAAAGGCTGTGTTCCACGTACTGATTTTGATGCTGCCGATTTTGTATTGCCATGGGTTCATCACACAGGATTATCTAATTTATCATTTGACTGGTTTCCAAGGTGGACCAAGGGCAGTGAAAGTTAACCAACGTTTTTTTCCCGTGACAAATGGCCCAGAGACGGCAGTTACAGTCTCGGCAAACCCTCTTAGTGATTCCCTAAATTGTGGCTCTTACAACATATTTCCATTTTTCTAATGGTGTACCAATATTATAATAATCGGATGATGTTAAAAGGATGAGACTTACCTATGATAGTAATGCAGAAATCTCAAATAATAACTGTCGAGATGGGATAGAGAATTTCGTTTCAGTTTCAAAATTGCGCGAAGATTGTTGTTGTAATGCTGGCATCTGATTGGCTGAACACAGACTGAGTAGTGGTAGCTTCCGATAGATGGCTCCACTATAGGTCCGACTTTGTGATTGCTGCCTTATTTGACAAAGAGTCCAACAGGGGTGTGCAAATGCTTGCAAATTTGCACAAATGTGCGCATCTTATTACAGAATGTGCAAATTTTTCACCCAACTTTATATTAGAAAGTGAATATTCTATACAAAAACGTGCGAATTTGTGACTGGATTGTGCGAATTTTGCTGTGAGTTTTCTGCACGCCCCTGGTCAAAGGACTTTGATCATAACACCATGGGTGCTTAAAAGTACGATAAGGGGCCTTATAATAATATAATACGCAAATTTTCAAAAAAATCAGACCCCCTCCCACCCCCCTTGAGTTAAAGTATGCATTGGATTTATACAGGAACGTAGACTCTACACAAATTTAAACAAGAAATGCGGTTGTGACCACAGAAAAACGGTTTTCCTGTGTGGGTGTGGCACTGAATTTATTTTGACAATCACGCTAATAGGGATGTTTTCTGGGGCTGATACTCAGAAAATGCATACTTTAGAGGTTCCTGCATTTTGACATCAACGACTAGAGTTGTTTTATTTTTTCATGAAATAAAATCTGCACCACACTCCAACATTCCGTTTGAATGCACTATTAGTTACTTATAGACCTCTTGACCGTCACTGTTGTGTTTCCCGCCACCAGTCAACACTCTCAATGTATTCCTTATGAGTTATGTACAGACCTGCCTGGAGAGTGATCGTTGTTGTAGCAAGAGGGACAACATCGTCGTCGCAGCCAATAGTCACCTCATCACAACATAGGCTTAATGCCATGCATGATGTAGTCTATCGAGTCACACCCACTGTTTCCCAAAGTTAGATAAGTTATCTGGGTTCAACTCTTAACTATAACAAGACATAAATCTTAGCAGTTTAACAAGATATTACAAATATATTCAATGCAACGATTATGATATGATAAAGAAAATGAGTGATATAAACAGTTGGAGCCCCTTTCACACCTCATTTTTTTCTATGTGTTGGGTGTTCTGGTGCACATTGGGTAACAGATACAGTAACATAAATGGACAATACAATACAATAACATATATGGATGTTTTGTACATGACGTGGGACCCATATGGGTCCCACATGGGCATGACGTCCATAAATATTCATCTATTATTGTTCCAGTTTTGTAAGACTGATCAACTTGGGACCCAAGCATGAATCAGTATAATAAGATTCAATTACAGTTATGCATTGGGTAATCTTTACATGGGACATTTGGAAGTGGGACCCAATTGGGACCCAATTGGGCAAGATTGTACTTGCTAAAAGATCAGGTTTCTATAGTTCATGTGATAATTGAGCCACACGTCTTTCTCATCTGAATGAGCATGTATCAGGATGCATTATTTGAATTTATAAGAAATTATGAGTGCTACTCACATGGGACCGATAAACATGGGACCCAAGTGGGACCCAGTTGGGCCAGATTGAGATGCTCCCAGGATAAATTTTCTATAACCTACTGAATGATTCAAATGAGGAACTCAACTCATGGAAATGAGCATGAATCCGAATGATAAGATTCAATTTCTGTTATGCATTAAGCAATCTTCACATGGGATATTTGGAGATGGGACCCAGTTAGGACCGAATTGGGTAAGACTGTACTTCCTGAAAAATTGAATTTCTGCATTTCATTTAGTAATCGAGCCATACAAATTTCTCATCTGAATGAGCATGAATCAGAATGTATTATTTGAATTCATAAGAAATTATGAGGGCTATTCATATGGGACCAATGAACATGGGACCCATGTGGGACCCATCTGGGCCGGATTGAGGTGTTCCCATAATCAATATTCTATAATCTGTTGAATTATTCGAATGAGGAACTCAACAAATACAAATGAGCAAGAATCAGTATAATATAATTAACTTTCTGTTACGCATTGGTCGATGTT
The DNA here is from genome assembly GCA_936440205.1 of Lepidonotus clava. Classification (NCBI taxonomy): domain Eukaryota; kingdom Metazoa; phylum Annelida; class Polychaeta; order Phyllodocida; family Polynoidae; genus Lepidonotus; species Lepidonotus clava. The sequence continues at coordinate 46,991,125 of OW387146.1, read as the reverse complement.
CACATGGGACATTTGGAAGTGGGACCCAATTGGGACTGAATTGGGCAAGATTGTACTTGCTAGAAGATCAGGTTTCTAAATTTTCATGTGATAATTGAGCCACACGTCTTTCTCATCTGAATGAGCATGTATCAGGATGCATTATTTGAATTTATAAGAAATTATGAGTGCTACTCACATGGGACCGATAAACATGGGACCCAAGTGGGACCCAGTTGGGCCAGATTGAGATGCTCCCAGAATAAAATGTTAACATTTCATTAAATAATTCAAGTGAGGATTCAATTTCATTATTTTGAGTATGAATCATAATAATACTATTCCATTTCTGTTAAAGACTCTGTGATCTTAACATGGGACAAATTGCAATGGGACCCAATTGGGACCCAATTGGGCTAAATTGTGGCCAAGTGGGACCCAAGTAGGACCCACTTGCCTAACTTGCTTTTTTCAGTTGTTCACTAAGCAGATAATGGTTGCATTTTTTTCTAACATTTTGACAAATAAGCATTGAATAGGGCACTCAGATGACATTTATTGACAACATGTGTAATGATATTGCGGACTTACCCATGTGGGTCCCAAGTGGGTCCTAAGTGGGATATCCGCTGCCCACTTGCCCACATCTAACCCACATGGGTCCCACATGGGCTTCCTATCAGGGGTGAATCACATTTCACATTCATTTTGGGAATGCAATTCACATTCACACTCATTTTGAGAATCACGGGAAGATTTTGATCAAATACATTAGACAGACTCGGCCGTGTCTGAATCCACTTGCTCTAAAACGTGTCAAGGAGTGTAAGTCTTACTCCACCACTAACTCTCCAACAGCAAAGTATCATTATACCACCAATAGCAGTGGGCGTGTTAGGTAATATTTTTGCGCCCACCTCAAAGTTTCCCTTCCCCTTCTGGCGTGTATATAAGTGTAAGTCAGGGGGTGTTAACTATATTGTGTCACAATAGTCCCGTCCGCTCATAGTTCTCTTCACACGCCCAACCTTCTCGGCGTGTTAACGTACCCACCCTCCATTCAGGCACCAATATAATTGCCAGCAGTGGCGTACCCAGTCCCCCCCCCCCCCCCTCACGGCGGGAGTGGGGGGGGGGGGTCCCCATGTTCGGTTGACCCCCCTCAGATTTCTCAAATTTTACGCAATTAAACTACCAATAAAGGGAATTATCCAAATTAGGGGTCTCTGGAACCCCTCAGATTTAGCAAAGTTTCTATGCCTATAGACCTATAGGGGGAATGTGGGTTGTATTTGATGGCCGCGCTTTACCAGTGTTCTACTCTCACTGTACTTAGAAGTTAGTTAGACATTAAAAGACTGTGTTTCACTCTGATCTAGTATATTTGTAAATTTAGATGAAACATATATTATGACTCACATTATCTGTTCAATATACTCTGTACGATCGGCCGTAGACTGCCAGGTACACACAAAAACATAGTTTAGCGTGAAGCTGTGATTTAAGGTAAATTCTAACCTATAGCTATCATGCTCCCGAGGTTAACTAGTGTTACTATATAAAAACTAAAATAAAAGGACATTTGACACAAAGTGTAGTTAAAATCTAGTGTACTATTTTATTGCTGAATCGATTCTATTAATCTTTATCCTCGGCGCACCACTCGCACAACACCTCGGAGCACATGATGCTGGCAGGCTCGCCCCCCTCACAGTCGGCGTGGTAGCACCGGCCGCAGTAGTTGCAGACCAAGTACATTCTGAAATATTACGGAGGCATGTTTAAATACACATTTTTTTAAATTGTGTGCACGAACTAATCGGACCATCATCAATCACAATTTTTAGTAACAGTACGAAATTCGGCGTTCACTCCAACGTCAACATTAAGATTCTATGCCCTCGTTATTTTTTGCCTAGTAGCATCATCGAAAATCATTGTCGCTATATAATATTATTTATTATGAAAAAAAACCCCGGCGTACCTGTAGTTGCCATCCAAGAATATGGCCTGCGGTTGTGTGGCGTGTTGGTCTTCGGCAAACGTTTCCATCGCCTTCCACCTTTGGTCCGTTAAGTACTCCTCCTGCTCCTGAAAAAAATTGTGTGGTTATAGTTAAATGTGCAAAAGTCAATTTTGCACTTACTACATACCAGCGTGTCCCTCGTAATATTGACAAATTTCAGAACAATTGTACTCGTGAAATCGCCCCACTCATCATTTTGTTTTGTTTATACATATTTCCCTTCATACGCTTACATGTTTTATTTCCCACTTAGCTTCATCGTGTAAATACAAATGTACCAACCTGGGTCGGATCCTCCGAACAGTAGACGCACGTCCACTCTGATGGGCAGTCCGGGAGCTGTTGTTGGTCTTGCGTCCTGGAAAAAATTTCAAAAATCATCACACCGTCCATCATTTCAACATAGGTGGTCGAAACTACCAAATCATCGGCATCTCAATTTTTCTCATCCAATCTCTATTTCATGTTATTGTGCCAGTCTGATAAATTTGCAATTTTTAAATTGTCAAAAAAAGAGCCTGTTGTTTCAGCATGTTACATGAATTCGAGCGACCACAACTATATGTTCGATCGCGAGTCCGTCGTCGGGTTTTAGACAGTGTGCATTATTTGGCATGGAGATAGTCATCCTACCAGATAGTAAGTTAATAATTTTCTTTCCATGCTTCACTTCCATCCCTGTCCATCAACAGTGTTGAACAATTTAAACCTACTTAGGGGTGAACAGGGGCGCCCTCTCGGTCCATTGGGGTTCCGTCCAGATCGTTTCCTCCTCTTCAATATTTTTCTCCTCACGCGGTGTCCATGCCTGGGATTCCTCTTCCTCCTCCGACCGCACATGGTTGCTTCAATGAGCCAAAAAAAACAACCTTTAAGTGTCTGGAATTGGTTATCTACGTGTATGGGGAGAAAACGAAAAAAAAAGGAAAATATGTACCAAACGTAACAGCTATTATCCACACCCTTATACATTTGTTAACAAACACTCTATATATTAGGTACTACCACGACCGCGAATTTGGTTCTGACCCGTTTTCGCGCAGTATTCTGTGACCTAGCCCTGAAGAAGTTGCTTAATCTAGGCTTTACTATTAAGCCTATATTTCCTGTACTCCTGCTTCGAATATTTTACAGTTGGTATCATTTAAAAGCTAAGATTGTGCGCATTATTCTGATATAATATTCTTACTAGGAAGAAAAGCACAAGCCACTAAAATTACAATCAAATATAACGCTATACTTCAGGGCCCCTTTAGTGTCAGAGCGCATCAAGTTAGGTGAAAATAATTTATACCTACGTCTTCCTTGGGAAATTTTACATAAGAAAATAATAACTTCATGGATGTAATCAATTGCGCAGGTCTTCATTTAGAGTGCGCACTTTTCCTAACACTCATAGACCGCACTTTTTAGTATGTCCCACGGCAGGTGTTGGGCTCCCTCCCGTCACCTTTCATGCTGCTTTCACGCCCCTTGGCCCATGGAGTGCTCTACGGGAGTTGTGAGGGTGTGCACGGCGAGTGTTACCGCGAATTTTGCACCCTCCACCCGTAGTATGTGGTCAAGAGGTCACAATTTGGTTCTACCATCACTATAATGAAACTGCCAGAATTTGTGTGCCATTTTCTGGCTTAAAAAATAGAATATCTCCCGTTCTATTTGACATAGAGTTTTTTTGTTTGAAGATTTGAAATCAGCACGCAAAGTCGTTTGCAGATATATTAAAATTGTAGTCCTAACCACAATTTAAATTTTTTCGTGGTAGTACCTATATATATGGAAGTGTAACCCCCAAGTCATTCTCCCGCAAAGCCTGAAAAAACACTACTTCTCTATATAGGCATGTTATCTTATCAAATTATAGGCATGTTATCTCATTCACCTACCGGGTTTTCTGCGCGGTCGCCATTGTTCACAATGTGGCGCTTGCGTTTAATATCAGCAAACTTCTGCGTACGTCTTTTATGGTCGTGAGGCTGGCGCGGGACTGTGTGTGTGCACGTGGTGGGCACCTCCTTATAAAGCTGGTGCCCCCCCCCCCCCCCCCCCGTGGGGCAGGGTAATGAGAGGCCATCTAGGTCAGCCGAGCAGCCTGAGCGACCGGTGTCAGGTGTTACATAAGGTGTCGCTCGCGCAGCGCAGCCCTGGCAGCTGGAGGTGCACGTCCTGACACCTGACTCAAGAAACCACCCGTAAATGCACACATCCCCACACCCCCAGCCTGTGAAATAAATTCAGAAAACGTACCTCAAAGTCGCACATCCTGGCACCGTAACCTTGCGAAGTAATTTCCTACCTTTTATTTTAAATTTGAAAGTAGTCACATTATAAGGTTTAGGGCGTAATATAATTATTCCTCCCATGAATACCATACTTAAAGACGAATTTTTAATAAAAAAATGTTGCTTTGTTTGCAAAAGCGTCTAAATCACATAATCCTAACAATGCATATAAAACACCGGACTGTGTCCGAAATTAAGCTGCTGCACCCTATAGGCCGGGCCTATAGGCCTTCACCCGGGGATCACACTCACACTCGTGAGTCTAGATCTGCACTCTCACACTCGTGATTCTGCACACTCACTGCCAGGTGCGCTATTTTTAAGTTTTGCACTTTTTTTTATACATGTGCACACTTCTCATGGAATTTTTTCATTCCCATATATCGGGGGGTGCATATCCAATATTTGTGGTGCACAATCTCATTAATGATGCATACGTTTTCAGCTTAATTTCGGACACTACGTGCACGAGTTCGATATATCTATAGGTCCTCTAGATCTACAAGAAGTCGTGGCGCCGAAGGGGACATACGATCATATTTTCTTGTTCAACCACATATCCAAAATGTCCACTTATCCGCATAACAGGCAGGAAAGATGCCCATGAAGGTTGCTCGAACTTTTCCTTGTGCCACATTGTATAAGGACTTATGTATCTGGATTCGACGGTGCTGTGTCGGTACCACTTCACAGCTGCAAACACATGTTGCCTCTTCTTCCCGGTTGCCTTACATTGTATGTAATGTTTCATGTAGTGGGTGGCGATGCACGGTCGCTCCCGGGGGTCACTCTGTCCGTCTTCGTACCAATTTGCCATTAGTCTAGACAACTTTTTACCACTGCTGGAATTTGTGCTGGAATAAGTCATGGGGCCATATTTTACGACTTTAGACTTCACGTAAACTGAAGGCAGAAATGACTTCTCTAGGATCTCCTGTTCTGTGGGGTACATCTTTTTGTATGTTTCTTTGAGCAGCTCAAGATCGTCCGAGTCGATCCACACATTTTCTTCTCTAAATGTCTCGAAGCCGTTGGGGAGACTCCATAGGCTCTCGCACTGCGCGAAATCTCGCTCATTGGGTACATCGAGTGTTTCCAGGACCGTTCTTGCTTTCTTCTCTCCTTCTCCCAGCTGGCAGTGTTTGCCAAATTTCCCCTCGTGTTTGGACGGCATTTCGGCGCGCGCCTGACTGACACGACTCATCATGTGAAACCTCTCAAACAATTGTTTCTCTATCTGGCGATTGTTAGTCGGCACATCCCCCAAGTAACCATTATACCGCTCAAAACTGAACAGCCAAGTACTGGGAGCTGGACCATACTCCCGGAGACACTCCTTTAAATGGAGATGTAGATGCATGTTTGGGGTAATGAAATCAGAACCGAACTGGAGCTCTGTGCTCTTGCAAAAGTGCAATAGTTTCCTGTGTGCCTGTTCTATCTCGTGGTATGTAATACAAGGCTTGCACAGAAGTCGAGTGGCTTCTACGAAACGCTGCCAGCTATGAAGCATATTATCCGGCAAAAGGCCCTGGAGGCAGTATCCAGACGAGACTGTAACCCAATTCTTCCACTCCTTTGCCGTCCACATCCCAGCGTTCGATTTGATGTTAGTTACCACGCAGTCATCCGGTAGTCCCTCTTTAAACTGATTCAGACGAGCATCAATAGTCAACACCTGATTAGCGCTTAGTACAACGTCATCTGTTGAATTCTTCTTCTTCTTTGACAACTCTTTGTCGGTCCACCTCTTCCACATTCGCTTGGCAGTCCCTGAATCCCAATAATAAAAGCACATATGTGAAATCGGTATTGAAACCCCAATGAACTAATAGTCCAAATTAAAGGCAAATGCAAGTTCCATTTCAAACACATTATCAGTGCTAAACATTAATTAACGTTAGGTCAAGCTTCAACACTTACCCAACAGTACATTATGCATCACATCGATCGAGAGGAACCTGAAGAAATGAATGTCATATAATACAGTTACTGCTAATGGAAACATTTTTATTAATGTTTATTCAAATGTCAAATTAAAATTGTTAATATTTTGGTATAATTCTGTGTAAGATTGGCCTTTAAATTTGTTCGGCCTGGAGATTGAACTTACCTGATGGGATTGAAGTAGGGCAATTCTAGGAGGACACAGGAACGAGCTCCATACTGTTTCTCAAGTTTACTTTTCTCTCTCGGGGTGGATGCAGCTGTAATCTCACTCACTCTCTCCTTGTGTTGGTCCAGAGTACGAGGAGTCCAATTCGCCATGTTGAATCCTCCACGTTTTGAATTCTTGAATTCCTTCAGACATTTTGAACAACCCATGATAGCATTAGGTAGCAGGAAACCGCAGGTCTTCCTCCCTGCAGGCAGGTCGGCAGCAACGTTCAAAAGCGCCAACTTAACGGTCTTGCCATTTGGGCAAACGTTGGTTATAAGCCTTTTTCCCTGATGCCAGAATTCCTTGAGTTCGTTGACTAGGGGCCTCAGAAAACTGGTAAGGTCGGCAGGTTCTTTACTTAAGTTTGGAATGATACCGTATAGTATGACGTTCTCAAGTCTGTACCGCTCATTTCTGGGTAGGTTAAGTATTGTTAGGTAAATGCCCCCTACTGACATCGAAGCTTTCCGAGAGAATGGTTGAAACCAATCGATATTCATCTGAAGAGCCAAGTTGTTTTCATTATCAAGAAAGCCGTCGTTGTTCGCGTTAAAGTCTTTCCATACCGAACCGTCGTAGATATCAGCAAACACTCCGTTGGGTATCCTCCTGCCCTTCCACTCTCTACATTTCAGCTCAAAACCTGGACGTTTCATCATAACCTGCAAACTCTTCTCGAGCGACTGGTAACAGAATGTCCTGACTGGAAGGAAGGTAATTTCCCCCACAATCTTGGCCTCAGAAAACAATTTCCTGTTGCAGCGTTTTAAATCATCACCGATGGTTGTACACCTAATGGGTTGCTGAATACCATTACGATCCGTGTAAAAGCCTCGACCTCGCACACGCTCAGTGGTGGACAACACAGAATGCGACAACGTATAACAGGCCGGGCAGCATACACTCATAGAGTAATTAGTCATCGTTAGGTCTGTACCCAACCATTTGTACATCATCCGCATCGTTTTGGGGAATACTGCCTCCGCTGCTTGTGAAACCCGGTCATTACCTGCTACCGTCAATAATTCACAAATGAAGCACATAACTTTAGCCATTTGCCTATCACTGGTGAAGGTGTGGATCTGCCACTACAAAAGAAAGAACAGAACCCATGAAAATAGGCTTTGGATATTCTTATTAGGGGTACCACTAACAAGCCTTGCCAATGGGCTAGGACGACCCGTCCCGTCACCGAAAACCACTTTTAAGTGACGGATGGCCCTGTTGCGAATCTTGACTGCCTCTGGATGAAGCTTATCATTTTCATCCGATTCTTGGAAATCTTCCATTGTACCGTAATAGTTTTCCATATCATCACCTGACTCCTCATCGGCTTCCATGGGTACCGCCTCTTCAACAGGCTGATTGCGACCCACCGGCTGACTGTCTGCTTCTCCCGGATTCCCGACTTCAGCCTGCCGCTGATTAGCAGCTGCAGCTTCTGCCCGAATACCAGCTCCAACCTGGATACCACCTTCAGCCCGAATACCCGCTTCAACCTGCATACCACCTTCAGCCTCAATACCCGCTTCAGCCTGGTTACCTGCCTCAGCCTGAAAACCTGCTTCAGCCTGGTTACCTGCCTCAGCCTGAAAACCTGCTTCAGCCTGGTTACCTGCCTCAGCCTGAAAACCTGCTTCAGCCTGGTTACCTGCCTCAGCCTGAATATCTGCAGCTTCGGCCTCAAGACCCACTTCTGCCTGCTTGCCAGCGTGTTGAGGTAAACCAAATGGGGTTGGTTCTGCAAGACACATGTATAAGAATAAATTAAATGTACAGTAGGGTTTCAGAGTACAGACTATCCCACCCAATGTTGTTTCTCTGACTCAAAAGCTATGATAGAAAGATGCATGGAGGAATACATATATATAACATCCATTGTTTAAGTCATTCATTATTTGAATAATTGTTTAATTATCAAGAAAAGATTTAGGCTGCCGATAATTTTCCAAACACTAACTGATCATTAAGAGTATAGTAGGTATTTGAAAATAATATCTATGCGCGCAAGCTAGCTAGGAAGGTTTTGAAGGATATCGATTTCAGGTACTCACCATGCTCCATAAGATGCTTCCTGTTATATGTACTTTTTGAAACTGGACGTTTACATGTGTCGCACCATCGGTTTCGGCTAGTGTCCATATTTCTTCTGGTTTCTGCCTGGTCACTGGTCAGACCCTTGAAACACCACGAGCTCGAGGCCATGGCAAACTTGAGTTAGACAGCAGCACTTCAGGGCGATGAACCTTCCCCATTTGCGACCGCGACCCAAGTATTTATATATGGTACAGACCGACGCCTATAGTCCCACCAGCTGAAAGCCGCGAATTGCCGCGACATGCCACAGCCCCGACCCAGGGGTAGTTGCACTCGAGCTCCTAACCTCAGACACCCGTGTGAAATTAAAGCCGAGAACAGCCTGCCACAGTATTACCAGGAGATTACCGTCGCCTCCAGCCTGGCCGTCACGGTAGCGCGTTGTCGTGATTTGTCGGGCGCGTGAAGTTTCTTCAGCTTCCGAAACGCATCGTCCGCCGTCTGGACTGGTGAGGGCGCCGGCATGACACCTGCCATTAAAAACTAGGGTCTATCCATTAAAGGGCGGTGAAGTTTCCTCAGCTTCCGAAACGCATCGGCTGCCGTCAGGTCGACTGGTGATAGGATTTCATCTGCCTTGAAAACTGAGCTCGAAGTTTAGCTCGAAGGTCTAACCTTAAGCTTTCTGCTACTACTTAGGGCCAGCTTATTTCGTTATATAGTGCGTTTGGTGTACGGCTACGTGAATATCATGAGTGTCAAAATCCTGAGTGCCACCCTTGGTGAGAATCTTCTTAATTACTTTTGTTCTACAAGTGATACGAGTCGATGGCCGACTTTCCAAATTATTCAAAATAGGTAAAACATATGTATTCATTCTGGGGGTCGCCCTTCCTAATTAATTAATATGGCCAGTTTTCTGAATTCTAGGGTGTGGCCATACGGCAGTTATAGTTTATTCTGTCTGTTTGAATAGCCTGGCCATGGTAATTTGGAAGGAAGGTGTTTGTTTAAAGTTGAGATGACAACCTTCATGTTCTCTTCTTTCTTTTTTTTCAATATATAGCTGCCGCGTACTTGGTTCTTGTATCATGCGTGGAATTTGTTCGAGCTGCCAGTGGCGGACACTGGCCTAGGGTCGTTCACAATAAGCCTGGAGTAACCCGTACCCGGTTGGTCAACCTCACTGCTCCATTTACCGGTCACCCTCCACCAAAACACGATGCGATGACCGGCCTCACCTTTCATGACACCCTGCAAGCCTTGTTGGACCAGGACCATACCGTAACTGACACTGGATCTGAAGCCAACCCAGGAGACGGAAACATTAAAGAATTCCCAACTGTGGTACTTCTCTCTTCGTACACTCTTCTTCTTATCCTCGCCGTAGCCATAATTATTAGCATATTCTTTGTTTGCTCCGGAATTAATCGCATCTTCGCAGATGCTCGTTTTCGTGTATACTTGCTTGTCTCGGGCAATCACAGTGTATGGCTTAAAATAGGCACGTTCCCTGGACATTTTGGAGATTATATCTTTCAAACAGACGATCCTATCACACTGACTAAAGCCGAAAATATATGCCCAGGCGCACGATACACATTTAACTGTGTCATCCAAATGACCGACTGCTATACCGGCACATCGACACGACTGCCCACACATTTAAAGGTTAATAAACTGAAGGACATCATGTTGACAAGATTGATGACTAAGGACATTATACGCTACCAGTTGGTTACCATGGGTATAGGCATAGGAGAGCCTATTCTTTTGGGGAAATACCGGCCCGGTGAGCTTGCAATTAGTACTAATACTTCAGTCGACTTAAGCCATGTTGACCTTGATTAAGTCTTGTGTGAAAAATGTTGTATTTTTGTGTGTTTACTACCAATATGCTGCCGAACGTGCGTGCAATCGATACAAGTGTTATGGTTATAAATTGAATTTGTAGCTAAATAAAATTTCGGTTTTGGAAAGAGCAGTATGACGCTGACAAGAGCGCTTTTACTCTGGCTCGGGCTAGGGTCAACCCCTTATGTAATCTGTGAGACAGACCCCTAAGTTAGGGGCCTGAGGCTAATTATAAACTAGGTCTGCAACCAAAACTAATAGTGGAATTACATGTGGTTAACGCCACAATCTGGCTATCGGGCTCCAACCGAAATTATGGCTATAGCTAATTAAGCTATCGTCCCTTAATAAATCTCGACACCTAAATCGACTTGTTCGTTTTTTAAATTATTAATTTTGCAATGTCACAGAAGCTCCAAGTTACCAATACATAACTCCCGGAGAACTCCCACTTTAAAGGGTTACACTATGCATGAGGTTTTTTTATTCTCTCACAGAAAGAATATAGGTCACCGTGTCATACAAATCCTAGAAAGTATTTCGGGTTCATCAGGAGACTACATGGTCACTTGTAAATTTTGATAGGTCCTACTGGCAGCGATGTATTTGATCATAATAAAATTTCTGAAAAATTACTTTTGCAACTTACTGCATGGAATCTAACTAAAAAGGATCCACTAGAAAAGAAGTAACAGTTCTTATGGCTTGTTCTTAATTAAAACCGGCTTCATGCAACATTATTTTTTCATGACTGCGAAATAAGTACGAAGAGATGATTCATGTCGCATCATTTTAAAAATCGTATATCGAGCTTATGTTTGTTTAAAATACACTTTTTATGATTGATTTATGTTATTATTGATAACAGGCCTAGGTGTCATTCCATTGCTCTTCAAATGGTAGAGACCTTGTACCATAACACTCATCAAAAAAGTGTTGTATTGTAATCGATTTCAAGTTCGTGGTCTATCTTCAAGAAATAGCACATTCGGGTTTTCAACAAAATGACACGTCATTATAGTTAAATGCGTTTCGTATCGTAAATAAAAAGTATTCATAAATTTAAGCTTCACTTATGAGAAGGACCTGGATAACGCGTACGGTTTTAGACTAATATAAGGCAAGTCTTAGGCAACCAACATATCTATAGAAATACTTCCCTGCTTATCGAGCATGCCACAATCAAAACAAGAAGCGCAAAGTTCTTTGATAAAAGTTTATAAAACGACTATACAATTGAAAAAAGTACAAAGACCTAACATACAGCGTGACACAGACCATACAATTAAACGTAGCGTAAAGAAAACATAAAGATGATAAACATAAACATCACATAAAATAGAGCTTTAAACAGACCCTTTAGAAATAAGTTAAATTGGCTGTGCATCGGCGATACCCGACCGATACGCGGGCTTCACCGCCCAGTCTGGGGTGTTGGGAGGAGGCTGTTGGCGTTTTGGATTATCGTCGGGGACATTGTTCCGCTTCTTTTCCAATCTAACGCCCCGCTGACGGCTGCTAAGTTCTTTATACTCAGTTTCATCCAGGTGGGCTTTGTAGGCACTCAGCTCATCGCTCTCCCACACGAGCGGTTTGATGCGGCGGTGGAATCGCTCGGTGGTCTTCCCGTCTTTGTCGACCGGAAAATAAAGTCCGCGCTCCTCGTCGCTCGTGTAGTCGGGGGTGAGGAGGCGCCTCACGGAATTCTTACGAGCTTCGTCCCACGTTGTGACGAAATTTTCCAACCCCACTATCCGTCTTTTGAGCTTCTGCAAAGTTAAAAAGACACTTTTTTATTTTAATACAGTTACGACATACTTGGTCAAGAACATCAAATAAACACAAACAAGTTTTTCAATATTTCAGTTGCATTAATTTAAAAGCTGGTCACTGCAGTTAATTTCAAAAGCGTTGCTCTATCCTTGGTCTCTATAACATACAGGCACTTTTTATTAATTGTGTCATATCCATTCTAATTGTATGTCAAGATTATTGTCCAAGGAAGCAAGTAAGGTTACAGTGCTCTATAAAAATTCATAATGTAAAAAAATTATAATTGTTTCCCAAGTTTCAGTGTTACAACCATAAGATCATTTCACAGCCGGGCCCCCTGTTTTAAGCCAAATTGCCGATTCACAGGTACAGCCCCCGGTATAGTTCCGACCGCAGTTCGTACGTATACCCCTTTTTGAACCGAGTGGGTCCCCGGGAAGTCACACCCCCTATACCATAGACCCCCAGTCTGTCTACTCAGATATAAAAGTAGGACATATCATCGTTCTTCAAAATAGAAAACAACCCCTTTCCACTGACATTTATACCAAAAATTCGACCCCTTATTCTTCAAAACGCAGACATTTTGTGGCCAAGAAATACCCTTTTTTCGTGAAATTTCATATTTCCCAGGAAAAAAAGACCCTTATTTTCATATCATGGATATTTGGGATGAAAAAGTAACCTTTTTTCTAGAAACAAGGACATGTGAATTTTGTCAAAATAGACCCTTTCTTCGCGTTTTTTCGAACAATGATGCGTATCCTTCCACCCAAGGAGTGGACAGACTGGGCATAGACCATAGACATTACTCTTTCTCCTCGGCTTTGCACTTTTCCAGAAAAAAAATATTAACGGAATATGTTTGAAAAGTGTAAAATTTCGGCCTGCCTGAATCGAACTACGTCAAACAATGTTGAGAACAATAGTCCGCAAAAGCCATGACGTCAGGCGGGCCCCTAACGGTCACTGCACGCTGCTCCCGTGCATAAACATGGGCCGGGCTGGGCCGGGGGTCCCCTCTATGAACTATAGTAGGACCCAGCTGTCAGATTGGCTATTTCCACTAATAATGCTCGCAAACTTATGAAAACATGTACTTTCATAGGTGAACTATCAATGTGCATTATGATATACTTGAAAAGAAAAAGAGTTAATAAATAGCAAAGTTATAGGCAATGTTATTGTCCGTGTGTACGGGTGACCGCGGTCCAGCCGGGTGTTATCGGTGCCCCCTCCAGGGCGGGCTGGGCCGGTGACCGGGGGTGTAGGGTTACCGGGGCCGGTCGTAAAAGGTTTAGGCCCAACACGTGGTGCGGGAGGGGTCCGTGACGTCAGACTTTTGTGGTCTATAGAGGAAGTCTGTAACAAAAATTTATTTACCTCGTTGACGTGGTGACGGATTTAGACTTTTCATTTTCAGCCTTGATTTGGTCGTTCCGGATTCTGTTGGCCCTGCTTTGGAGGGTCTTGAAGTAGGTGTTGGCAGCAGCTAGAAAAAGAGGAAGGACATGAAGTATGCTTAAAACTGGAGCCATTAAGTAGACAATGGCAATATAAAGGCAATAAATCAAGGGAATACATGTTAAAAATGCAAAGTGAGGGTCAACATATTATTCAGGAATTAAAACCATCATTACACCGGTATTATATTTCTTTGTCCAGATAATAGAACTTACGTTTTTTTCAGATGACTGGGAGGATAACTTAATTTATAAAAGTAACAATTTCCAATGTAAGTGGAGCCTATTTAGACACTAAAAACAGATTTCCAGCATTTCAAGCATGTTAAATTTTGTGTTAATTGAAGGACCAATACTTTGGAATCATGGACATTAGATGCATGAAATGTACAGCTGCAGGTTAGTTAACAAAGAAACTTGCTACCTATGGGACTTACCTAACACCTCTTCTCTGGGGGTATCTGGCCCCAGGCACACGTTGTCAACAACGGCCTTGATGATCGCAACGTTATCTGGGTGTTTGATCCCCGCCCTGAATGTTGGAATATATTTATATTGTTCAATTCATCGGCATCACGTCAAGTGCTCTATGACTCTATTAACATGAAAAAAAAAACAGCAAAACTTATATTCAGCTCCAGCTTCTGGTGTTCAGGAACACATTACCCATTGCTTACTTAAAAACAATATTATTTTCTGTACTATTCATGCTGTTATGACGTAATCAACTTACCCACCATTCAGGTTGAATCCCCAATCAGGGTCACGTCTCTTGGCCTTGTAGGCCGAACGAACGAGTTGCTACAAACAATATAATAAGCCAATAATTAATAGTGGACTTCTAACTATATGTGAGTGTAAGAAATCATTACGGATTTTCGTTGTTTTCCGGGATGTTCCCTGGCAGCGCAGCAAAAGAGAAGAACATCAGGGCTATACTAGGAATGAGATCATTTCTAAACAAACCGAGAACTATATTAAACGGTAACGTTTTCAAGGTGAGATTATTAGTTAATTATAAGCTGTAAAAACAAACTTTAGAACTTACACATATTTCATTGCGTGGTTTGGGTGGTTTGTCAGCTGCAGCTGGCTTCGCTTGGTTCACGAGCACCTCCACCTGGGCCTTTGCCGCAGCCGCTTCAGCCTCCGCCCTTCGGCACTTCTTCTCCAGCTCCTCCATCCTGGCCAGCAAATGGGCCATGGACGGTTCAGCTGTAGACGTGGAGGGGCCGGACGAGGACGAGTATTCGGGCGTGAACGACCTTTGGGACGTCGTCGACGAGAACGACCCTTGCGATGTCAAGGGCCCGGGCGTGAACGACCTTTGGGACGTCGTCGACGAGAACGACCCTTGCGATGTCAAGGGTCCGGGCGTGGACGACGTTCTGGACGTGGAGGTGGGGAACCATGGATGGGTTTGAGACGTGGAGGGCGTCATCACCCAGGGCGTGGATCCGGAGGGCGTGGAGGGCGTGGAGGGCGTGGACGACGTTGCGGATGCAGTACCGCCTTGGGAACCACCAAGGCTAAGCTCAACGTCGTTGAGGGTGGATCCCTCGTCTGCGTACAGGGAGTCCTGAAGAGACTGATCCGCAGAGACATCCTGAAACCCATTCTGAGACCCATACTGACGCGCATCCTCAGACATATCCAACAGCAGAGTACCTACGCCTGCTGATGAATCATGATCGGTTATTTTCTCGCCACCCGATTTGGGGCTGCTGGTCAAGACCCTGCATGAGCTCGTAGACGGGTTTGACAGAACAGAGTCACTATAATCAGTTGACCCGTTCATGGTGGCAGCAAGTTTTCAAGTGATCTATATAGCCATATGCCACGCCGTATTTATACATGCCGGGCAGGCCCCCCTGTGGATACATGATCTGGTGAAAGCGATCTTTTATCGATGAGGCAAGACTTTGAACATAAGTTACGTGGTAGACGTGACGGGGTGTGGACGGGGTAAGAGAGACTTTTACCATAAGTTACGTGCTAGCCGTGACGGGGAGTACATGGGGTATCAGCTCATCAGCGACACCCTCACCGCCGCCCCTTGTGAGGCCTGTTACGTGTCAAGAAGTGTTAAGACTACCCCGCGGGCCGCGTGCCGCGGTACTCCTGTGAGGGACCTGACACAGAAGCTAGTTGACATGCGCCGCCTCAGATGGCCAACAGGTGGACGCGGTCATCATAGACGCGTGTCCCGGTGTCAAACGCGACAGAAGTCATTTCAGATGAACCCCCTGTCGATCGGCTCTCTGAAGAAAATAGCGGCCTATTAGACGTGCTTCGCACTACCCAGTGTAAAAACTTGTGAAGCCCCCGGCTAGAAGAAGTCGTTTTAGTTGTACCTTACCTAGCGTTTAAGTTGTCGACCGAGGGTTAACTTTTCGCTAAAGACTAGACGAAGCCCTTACAGTACCTGGGGGGTTGTGATGTCTTGTGGGGTGGGGGGTATAAGTATGTGCCTGTACTAGACACTGGTTCAGAACAGCCACTTGATGGCCATGGACATCGAGCGACTGTTAAACGCAAGTCTGCGTCTGCGTCTTGTTCGGGAGGAAAGGCCAGTGGTGAGACCTAGTCACATCCAACCCGCGGACCAATCCGACCATGAGTGGCTGCTTCTCTTGTTAGTGATATACCTGGGGTGGAAATTTATCGGTATCTTCTGGAAATTGGCAGCAGGCTGTCGCTCGTTGGCGCAGGGTCAACGTCGGAGGGCTACAGTGCAGTGCTGTCTGAGAATCTACTGCCGATGGGAAACGCTCCTATTTCCACTGGCTCCCATTCCCGCCGAAATGGAAGCCGTAGGAAGTGCTGCCTGCCCACGAATGATCATCCAAAGACCTAGCATCCTGTCCAAGGCCCTGACCGTCGCCTGGTCGGGCCCACTCACGGTCCATCTGAATGGCAGTGACGAACCCTTGACTCCCGCAAGAAGTCAAGATTCCTCGTACGGAGCGCGTGCGCCTGAACAAATTTTTCAGGCACAGACTTTGTAGAGCGAGCGTTTGCCTGATAAACAACAGGAACAACATGGCCCAAGAACTACTCCCAGCCGAAAAACTGGGCTGCATGCCTGACGTAGACTCTTGGGTGTGATGAACAGTTATATAAAAGTGTACGATATGTTTGAAGTAGATATGGGAAAATTTTAATTGTGAAATGCATATGTTCACGAAGCTTTCGCGTTACATATGTACATTAGTGTATGTTCAGTAAATACACTTATGGGAAAATAGGCAAAACGTTGACACGTGGACATCCTAAAACCTTTTCCGCATGCATAACAATAAAACATTTTGATATCATGAACGTGTGTAGTCTTATGTGGCTGTGACTAATTATAAATGGGAATTCATGAGGGCGACAATGAAATCGGAACTGGTCCTTAACAAATTTTGATAATGGGAAATGAATTGCTGCTGTGTGACAAAATTATGAGGGCGAGTATATATTCTAAACAACAAAAATTGAACATGAATGAGAACTGATAACTTTTGAGCTGCAATAAAAGGAAGAGTTACTAGCTAATGTATATATAACCAACTCAATTTAAAGTCAAGCGTCTGCATGCGCTTTGAATCCTACGTTGTCTGAAATACAGAATTGAGATGAAAACAAAAAGTGCTGGTACCATTATAAAAGTAAGTCCAATGTTCAACAGGTAAACAGTACCGTGCACACTGGGGGGGAGGAATGGTACGTGGGGAAGATGCAAGTCACCACGAAGTTTCTTGTATTCGACCTCATTCAGTCGAATCTCTTTCATGTATGTACGGAGGGAAAGGAAATTGTCTTTTGCTCGCTTAAAAATATCCTCTTGGCGGACTCGCATTTGCGGGCTAAGAGGTAAAATTGGGAATGGTTTATCGTACGAAAAATCAGGGTTCACAAGTCGGCTAAGTGACAGGTTGAGGTGTTGAAGACTAGCAAGTTTGACGGGGAAAACTGTTCTTAAGGGGCCGGCTGTAGAAGGCAAACAGTTAACACTTGAGACGGGAATTTCCTATTCTTTGGCGGACACAGAACAACCACATTCAAAGGCATGAACGCACAATTCACATCCAGGATGGGTTGTTGTTCGGTTGGGGCAGCGCACAACGACCTCGTCTATGTGAGAGAACAAATAGGTCCCTGTTGCAATGACTTGGATGTTCGACCTTCTGAAATTAGACTGAATGAGTATTTTGAAATCACAATAACGTTTGACAGACTCATGATCACGTAGATAGATAGAAATGAGGCACGACGAGGGAGAAAGCCTGCGAATTGGTAGGTCATAATGACAAAACAGAGAATGGCAATTATCCAGATCTGGGTTGGAGGATACCGTGTATTGGGTTGCGGACACCAATAAATAAGCCGGTGTGTTGGAGAGGCAAGTATAATGCCCATGGAAGGCTAGAGGGAAGACGTTCACTTTTAGAACCGTAAATATTTTGTCTAAGGAAATAACGGGAATCTTCAAAATAGTTTTCAGAACATTTCGCTGTAAAACCGGGGGGACTAAAACAGTTACACTTCTATACATGTCGCGAGTGTTTGGAATATAAATATTTGAACGATTGGACTTGGAAAGGAAAAGGTACCGAATCTTCCTCATATCAGTCTCGGATATCAAAGAGTTACTCAGCCTGTTCTCCGTTAGGTCGCGAATAGCTTGTAGCAAGACATCAAGGGAATAGTCCAGTTTAAAATCCAGTAGACGCAATTCTTGCAAATCTTGCATCAACCTGACCATCAATTCCCGGTTACTAATGTAAGCCTGGAGTCCTCGGGACAAATTGTATATGGAATGAGTGTTCTCTATGATGGCCTGGAGTTGGATTTCCAAAGTGGAGTCAACTACCTTTAGGACTGCATTTATTTTGCCATCGAGGAAGCCAATTTCATCGGCATTTACCTGGTCAGCACGAGTCTGTTGCTTCAAGTCATCGAGTGTGGCCGTTCCAAATAAAGTCTCGGAGAACTTGCCGATTTCTGGAATCAGAGCCCGCTGCTTCCTGGATTTGGCTGATGGAGGTGTTGGCTGGGCCGTCGATTCCAAAATTGATTGCACTTCCCGGAGTCCGTTGGTGACCTTCGCTGCTATAGTCTTCCCAATAGATGTTATGTTATTCAACATAAGTTGGATTTTTCGACACTGTTCCATTGAACCGGCTGCCAGGGTAGCGCCGTGTCTACAATTTAGTGCGGCTGCCTGTTTGGGAGAAGGAGGAAGTGGTAAAATGATATCGACTTCGGTAGTGAAGTACTCATTACCTATGTGGATGGACGGTTTACTCTCGAATACTACACCATAGTTGGTACGAAAACGGTTTACCGTACTGGTGCATAGGCATGGCTTAGCTGAGACAGTGCCCAGGATAAAGAGTCCACGAAGGAGGAGTATGGATACTGTTGGAGCCATGTCTGATGCAGGCTAGAGACCGCTCTAGTCTTTTATTACTTTTTCCCAGTCACGGGAAGGAGTAGACAGACAGTGGCCACGTGCACCTGGGATCTAAAGGTTTTGACCTCCGTGCAGAAACCTTACGTTAATGCCAAAAGAAAAGCCGTGCGAAGAGTATAAGCTTAGGCGTATGCTTGCTAGTAAGCTTTCGTTGGTTAGGGTGTCGGCTTGTTCTAATTGAATTGGAAGGCAGACTTCAAAATGAATTGTTGGCATGGGGTTCCTTAACTTGTGGATGAGAAGTGAGAAAGCCTGTAAATGCCATTACTGCCTGATATTTATAGGTTTTATTTGCAGATGGTTTATATGGAGTTCAGGCCAATTTAAGTCTGGACTGGCTGAAATTAGTCTCAAACCTTAAGGTCGGCTTTATATCGAACCACCTTAGACCCAGTTTAAGGTGAATTATTTAGGGTAGTTATATAGGCCGGGAGGTACCTTTTATCCATAGGGTAAAATGGGGGTATATCGCGCATTATATCTAATATAATAAAACTTTTCTCTTGGATACATGAGTTTTTGCTCTAATATAACCCGGTTTTGTTTTAAGTTTTAGAGATATATGAAGTGAAATTATTGATATTATCTTTTTGTTTCTGGCAATAACCGTTATTTCTTAGGTACATATAATTTGATATACTAATTTTAGGCCTTGTATCGCGCATGTCAGGCTAATATCGCGCATTAAACATGCCTAATATCTCACATTATTCATAAAATAAGCATAAGATAAAAGTAGAAATTAATATACCACCAAAAAGTTGTTTATTGAAGACTCACGGTGCATATACATGGACTTTTTAAAAACTGAAACCCCTCACACATTTGTACCTAGGTGGGACGCCCTTTGACAATATGATATGTCATAAAATTCTACACACTTTTTTCTTAATTTCATAATAATAATGATAAATTCATATTTTTTAGTCCAAATTTTGTCTGTTATTTGTTTATTTCTTCATGGGCAGCCCCCAATATTATTTTATCATATAGATCCATAATAGGTGTATCTGTTGGGGGTATAAAACATTTTCTACTTTTAACCCTTTGTGTATGAGGAGAGAAAATGTCATAAACCTTTTTTTCACGTTTTTACTGCACATATCAGGCTTATATCGCGCATTAATCATGTCTAATATCGCGCATTGTACATAAAACTAAGTTTAAATATAGGTAAAAATAAATATCTCACAAAAAATCAGATTTGTAGGGGGCTAAGGTCTATATACATTGATATTTCCTATTGCAAAACTTTTTGCCCAGATTTTTAGGGTAGGAGAGCATTCGAAAGGTTATATTACAAATAAAATTCTTCAAAATATCAATTAGATTTTTTTAAAATGATAAACAGGCTTGTATCGCGCATCCCATGTATGAAAAAAATATATTTTTGTCTTTACTTAATAATCATAGGGCTTATGAAGCCATATCACGGGTTTGTTCAACCATTATGGCGAATTTATTTTAATATTAAACATTTTTTTTGATTTTATATATTTTTACATATTTTAGGACAATTAATTAAAAATGCGCGATATACCACTGTGCGCGATACAACCCTGTTTTACCCTACAGAAAATGTTTAGTGAATTTTTAATGAATCTCATCTCTCACGGATGACTTCAAAAGAAGTTAATTTCAAACACTTTTAATACTCCATCTATGGATGGTAAGGGTAAATGGTTTTCCGGGTGGAAGGGGCGATGGATGGTAGGGTGAAATAGGCCTGTCAAAGATTTAGCTACATGTGCTTTGCAGGCGAACGTAGGTTGGGTATGGAAGTGCCCAACCCAGCAGGTTCCCTGGGGCAACTCTGGCCCGTGTTAACTCGATAACTAACCCCTGATAATGGCGGGGAGTCCTTCAGATGACACCCAGCATGATACCTGTGTCGCTCTTGAGAGGGTTTGGTGTGAGTTATGTGATTACCAAGACTGTGCCCCTGCCCTTGTCAGATGTCAGAGGGGGGTACAGATTAGATGGGGTGCTTCCGGGTACTTATGGGTGTTAATGGATTAAGGCTGGCCATGATGGACGCTTCCAAACTTTGCCGCCGTTAGGAATGGACCTGATTTATTATGAAATGTTATGCACAAGGGAACAGGGGAGCGAGGGATAGCTGCAGAATCGCGAAAATGCTTTCTGTCATGTTACTTAAAAAGTACATGGAACTTGTTAACTAATGGTCATATTTAACTGAGACAATTAATTTAATTGAAGTGTGATGCCCAGTGTCTCCTGTTTATTCAGATGCGAAGATCGGGAAAGAAGGTTATTTAGAATGTTTGCAAGAAGTATATATAATAAATTAATAATATTCGGAATTTCAGCCGGATCAGTCTCATTACCATTAGGACTATCATGTTTAAAAGTAGTAGTTGAGGAGAGGGCGGGTTCGAGCAGTTTTTTTTTTTTTTTTTATAATTTTCCAATTTTTTTTAGGGTCTTTTTGATTTAACAACTTTTCGATTACAAATGGAGAGTTCTCCTTTAAAAAGCGTAACATCCCGATCCTGTTTAAAATAAGTTAACAATCAACCTCCTCTCTTGACATGACGATTAGGGTTCAGAGTAGTCCTATCCTTATCATTAATTTGATAATACAAGTCTGATGGATGAACGAAAAATGTAAGGCATGAAGGGGATTCGAACCCGGGGCCGGGAGAGATAGCTGGTAGCCAAAAATCCACCGGGTTTAAATAATACGATGACGTCGGAAACCAGCGAAAGCCGTCTAGAGGTCCTTCCGGTCGCAGGACCAAATACGTCGAAACTACGTTGGGGAAAACGATGACGGGCAATGTAAATTGAAGTTGATAAACTTGCCTTTCCGCCGACAGAGACACATCAGTGACAATTGAGGGCGATCAAAATTAATAACTTGTGGTATTGCTTGTTTTCCAAATCGGAAAACCCACTGAAACACAAGGACCGAAGCTACAAAGTGTCTGTTTTTGGTAAACACCTTTCTTGTTGCCCCGATTACACCCACGGTATATATATGTCGCAAACTCTGTAGGTTAGTGGGTCTGGTTGTGCAACCAACGAATGAAATGCAATGAACTGAATATGGCACAGATGAGTTCGCCAGACCTGGGTGGTAGGATCTAATCGAACTTGATGCACTCGATTAGCTCCTACCACTCTAAATTTTCATTTTTTTCGGAAGTTTTATTTGTAATAATGGTGTTAAAATGACCAGATGGCCCACGGGCCGGTCAGGGGGGTTGCAGGGGTGGACCCAGGAATTTATAGAGGGGGGGGGCAATGCATTAATCTATGTGGAAGGGGCCCCTTTTTAAACGACGTGATTTAACAGGGGAGGGGGGGGGGGGGGCATGGCCCGTCAGGCTAATATAGCGCATTTATCATTTCTTATGTCGAGAGTTAAATAAGGGTAAAAACTTGAAATCACACAAAATAATAGTTTTATGTGTAGTCAAGGTTATTTAATATTATCATTTTCAGTGAAAACCATTTGCGCTTTCAGCCCTTTCACCCTGTATTTCCAAGAAGTTTAAGAATCTGGTTTAGGCAGCCTGGTTTAACTCCTAAATAATGTGTTTCAAGAAAATCTGTTTTAAAAATGCTATATTTCTACCTGTTTTAGTTAAACTAGTACTGTATCTAAGTGACAGGGGTGGACGGTCCCAGGAATTTGTAGAGGGGGGGGCCCAAAAACAGGAATGTACGGGGGGGTGGGCCCCCCCATCAAACATGATTTAACAGGGGAGGGGGTGGGGTGGGGGCAAAGCCCGTCTGCCCCCCCCCCCCCCCCTCCGGATCTGCCCATGAAGGACCTTAAAACAAAGTTAAGGTGGAGAGTTCTAGTTGAAATGGTAAACAATAAATAGGGCGAAATATACAAATTTAGAATAGGTTTATGAGGCTATAACTTGTGAATTGTATTAGTTAGCGTGTTTTATTCTGTTACTGAGTTCAGTAGCTAGGTTGGGAAAGGTTAACGTTGGGACCAAATTATTTTTGCCTTATAATGCTTACACGAGTCTCACAAGCGAGTTTAAGAAATCTGGTTTAAAACAGGCTTAAACCATATTTGCTTTTTGGAAATACGCTCTTAAAACTTTTAGCTACAAGTTTGGTTGAACTAACCCTATTTTTTTTTAGAAATAGGCCTATTGGACATCACTTTCATGGGATGGAAAACCATTATTGATATGATATATGTGATAAGATTTCTCAAAAATATTACTTTCATTTCATGATAAGGGTTGTACCCAACATCATGGGAGACAATTGTTTCATTATTGATTAATCATAGAGGTTATAAAGTTAAATCACGCTTTATCGCTGTTTTTACGCATTTGATTAATTATTATGAATTATTTTGATTTTATATAACTTTTGTTTCTATATGTAAGGGCTATTAAAACTAAATGCGCTAATGATATACCAATGTGAGCGATACAACCCTGTTTTACCCTAGTTGTGTGCACACTATAGGCTACTCCTTCTGCGCTTCAGCCTCATCTATTCTTATTAGGTCAGGAAACTGAGTATTATTTTTTGTTGAGCTTGGAAACCCATATCAACCTGCGTTTATAGATTATATGACGCAAATGTGGGAAGGCCAGTGTAGATAAATAATAGTGTAGCCCTGAAGTTGCCCTTTTTAAAGGTAAATTCGTATTTATATGAATAAGAATGAACGGTCGGTGGTTATGTCGCGCATGTAAACTTTGTATGGCGGATTTTTATAGGCTCATTTTTGATAGAACACGAGAAGTAATCTAATAAGAAATTCCAAACGAAATTTTCAGATTGTGGAGCCAAATTGCTTAATCCAATCGTGAGTGGGGGGGACTGGGTACGCCACTGCTGGCGATTATATTGGTGCCTGAATGGAGGGTAGGTACGTTAACACGCCGAGAAGGTTGGGCGTGTGAAGAGAACTATGAGCGGACGGGACTATTGTGACACAATATAATTAACACCCCCTGACTTACACTAATATACACGCCAGAAGGGGAAGGGAAACTTTGAGGTGGGCGCAAAAGTATTACCTAACACGCCCACTGCTATGGGTGGTATAATGATACTTTGATTTTTCATGGATAACGGTGGAGTAAGACTTACACTCCTTGACACGTTTTAGAGCAAGTGGATTCAGACACGCCCGAGACTGTCTAATGTATTAGTTCAAAAATTTGCCGTGAATGTGAGTTGCATTCACTTTCACTTCTGTGAGTGCAATTCACATTCACCTTCACTTTGTGAAAAGTGACTTGCATTCACTTTCACTTCTGTGAGTGCAATTCACATTCACATTCACTTTGTGAAAAGTGACTTGCATTCACTTTCACTTCTGTGAGTGCAATTCACATTCACATTCGGTTTGTGAAAAGTGACTCACACTCACACTTATTATGGGGAATGCAATTCCCACTCACATTCAAACTGTGCCATGTGGCAAGTGTTGGAGTGCTTTTTAGACTATTTCTGTGGCATTAATACACATGTTTATTATGCCAAACTATGCCACCTATGTGTATCTAAATGTTTGTACTTCTATTTAGGTATTATAGTTGCTAGTTACTCTAAATTTGGTGCAAAACTGTGTTGCGACCGACTCCCCCTGGTGTTATTTGGGAGAAACTCATTTTGAGTGTTGTTCACATCTACTATGGGTGTGTTTCGTTAATATTATTCTAAATATGACATGTGGTATCTTCATTTTCGCATCAAAATGTGTAACTTGTTATACTGTATGATCTTGTAATGTTATTTCATACCTAAGTTTTGTACTTTAAGCCACAAAGTGGCATTACTTTACAACACCTGTAAAACACCTCTATGGTTAGGACACTCTTTTAGCAAAACCCTGAGTGTGTTTTACCATCTTCACCTACTCTGGCGAGTCAGGTCAGGCTATCTTGTTGGTTTGAAGAGATTTGTTATAGTGAACCTTGGTTAAATAAAACTGGATCTCAGACAAATTTCTGCCTTTGGTTGAATATTATTAGTTGAGGCTTATCCTAGAAAATATAGAACCATTACATATATAGTCCAGTTTTTGAGCTCTCATCAACTGCCTCGTGATGGGGTTGGTACCCGTGTTGTCTTGGAGGCATAGTGCAGCTGTAGAAAGTCTTTTGCGAAACAACTTATTTAAGCGG
The DNA here is from genome assembly GCA_936440205.1 of Lepidonotus clava. NCBI lineage: Eukaryota > Metazoa > Annelida > Polychaeta > Phyllodocida > Polynoidae > Lepidonotus > Lepidonotus clava. The sequence goes on along the minus strand of OW387146.1, from coordinate 46,965,952 downwards.
ATGCGCTCGGTCAGAGGAATTCCAAAATCAGTGGGCAGCTTGAGAGACAAGGGCTGACTTTCTCCAGTGAAACAAATTATCACTGGGCCCGACCAAGCTACCGTAATTCGTCGGGAGAGGAGACCTGGTCGTTGGAGCAGCATCTTGGGGCTCACCACCCTGTCGATGACGTGGATGTCAGCCGGAATGGGGGCTAGCAGTACAGTGATGGACTCCCAACGACAGCAGATCCTTAAGCAGAACTCCACGGGAGCAGACTGTCGACTACCGCACAGGAGACTGCGGACCGACTTGACAAGTTTGGAACAGCTCCTACAAAATTGCCACCCGAGCCACACGGTCAAGGCCATGACCAACAACTCATTAGGGTGAGTAGTAGTCTCGATGGGGTTGGTAGGGAATGGTTTCGCCGCAGGCCGGGAACGCTCTGCACGCCAGGTGTCCAGACTAGTATTGAGAAGCGCGTCCATGTTCATGTAGACTGGGGTTGTGTCTGAGACCAGTGTAAGGAGGCTTATTTGTACCCCTTGACTGCCGGGCGACCCCACCTGTACGACCTGGATAAGGGGCTTCATCCAGTGACCAAGGACAACTGGCTTTGGGGCGCTAGTCACTTTCTCTGCGTTGGCTTCTCCGGCAAAGGTTTCAAGACGTGAGCACTCTCAGCTGTAGAGAGATGGGCACGGGGCTTCCATCCAAAAGGTTTTGTTGGCAACTGTGGTGGTTTCCTCTTAACGACTCCAAAGTCGCACCTTTCCTCGGTTATGTTGGCGTCAAAGAGCGCGAATCACACCTTCAAAGTACCGCAGTATTCCTATGTGTTGACTTCCCTAGGTCGCGCACCACCCCGTTCTTTAAAGTGTTCTCTTCACCTTCACCAGCCCTCTCGTTTCTTGCTCGTTTACACAGTCCCTGAAGGCGCGCCTCATCTCCCCACCGACGGGGCTTCCCTTAGTCGAATGCGTGGTGATTTCCTTTTGTCTCTAAGGCACGTGCCCACCACGGTTGGCCGGTCGCCCATGGGTACAAATACCCAGTAAGAACTGGCATGATGTCACTCTCGTCACTACCAGCAAAGACAACATAACCACCCAGATCTAGCAACATGTCGCAGCAAGACCTTTTCGATTCGACCGCGGACCTTGGTTCGGCTATATACCGGGGGATAATGACCGACCAGGACATGCAATTGGATGGGTCGTTCCTTCACTCTACTCCGCCACCGCCAAACCTGACCAGCACCCCCATGCCCAGTACTTCAAGGGCCATGTCGATGGCCAGCACATCCGATATCAACTTGGGGCTGCAGCTGGAAACCTCCGTTGCTTCTGAGCCTGGTACCGATGTATCATACCAGCAGGCCCCTTTCACCAGCAGCCAGCCGACCGGCAGCCAGCCGACCTGCTTCCACCAGCGGACCTCAATTCTTTAATAGGGCGACTGTTGAAGCAATGATAAAGAACGCCTACAAGGAAGCCGAAGAGAGGACCCCAGAGGCCGTGCAGGGGGTGATCGACAATTCCGTGGCTCTTGCCGTGGCTCGGCTAGCCAACGTCCCCGCACCAGCACCCGCCCATACCCCGCAGCCCCGGACGATTTTTGAAGTGAGCGTGAGTATACAGTCGACCATTTCTCCTTCTACTTTGAATTTAGCTGGTCGCCTATTAAAGAAACCCTCCATGTTTCAAGGTTTTCAAGTTAGCATAATTGAAGTAGTACCTGTAATAATTTACACCAACAAACGTAAACTAATGAAGCGTCATGAGTACAATCAAAGAATTTTATGTCATCTGTCTGTGCATGCCCACCCTGTTTAGCTACTTTGCAAGTGGAAATACTGGGTAACATTAGATATTTATTCCAGTGTGAGGTCCGTGCTATCTACAAGGCGCAGTCATCTGAAGACCCCACCATGAAGTTCGACCTCTCAGATGGGTGGGTTTTATTTTCCGTGGTGGTTTAATAGCTTATTTTTCACCTCAATATGAACTTAAATTTTCTTCTTCTTTTTAATTTTTTTTGTTAAATACAGACCAAATAACTCGTCCCCCGGCCCTAAACGGTCTGAACCAGGTGGCAAAATATATGAACTCACTAATTGTGACATGCTCTTCCAGTCTCATGGCCTTATATATATTCAATTGAGGTTATGTATATATTTAGGAGTCCAGGACTGACGGACCTATGTCAATAAATAATATTCCAATAAGCACTTATTTGTACATGTGTGTGAACATGCTAAGGTCAGATAGAGTCAATCACAATTCAGATTTATATTGCATGTTGAAATTAATTTCCACATAACGTGCCCTTTTCAGTGCGAGGTTTACCGACCCACACCCAGGCAGTGGCTGAACGCATAGTCACTGATGTGCAGGTGGGCTATCCAAATTTCAGCCAGGCAGACATCATGAGTTAGTATTGAAGCTGCTAACAACGCTACATTTTATTATTAATAGTGTATTTTTCATGTTCAAGTAGTTTCCAGAGTTTCGACTATGAAAGCCATTGAACCTTTCCCTGAACAAATAAAGCCTTCTTGTCATGTTAAAACAGTGTTAACGTTGAATTTTTATCTTCTTTTCAGTCTCGTGCATGGCATACCATTGCACCCAGTATACGAAGGCACGCAACGAGCGCAAGGGACTGACTCGTACCAAGAATAAGAAGACTCTTATGCGCCATCATCGCAGTGAGGTTGGTTTTGTTTAAGACTTGTTAAAAATGTCCCACGTTGAAATGGAATTGGTTGTTATTTTCAATACACGTAGAGCAGTAGTACATGTCCTTCTTGCGAGTAGAAAGTGGGGACATTAAAAGGGTCGAATATACTATGTAAAATTACCCGTAAATTTATGATTTACAAGCCATTAACGCCGGTAAATTATTCGTTTTCAGAAAATGAAACGACGAGCGGCCGCCCTTGAGCTGACAGACTGGAACGAGGAAAAGCGCGAACGGGTCAAGAAGGTTTTGACAGTCGATTACACCAGGGGGGAGGACCGCGAATCCACCGACGATGAAAAGACCCGCGTCATGGTGCCTTTCATGTGGGAGAGCCCAGAGCTGACGGAGGTGAAAGCCGAGCTGGACCTCCTCAACAAAAAGCAAGCCAAGGACCGGGGGCTGGGAGTACGGATGCCCACCAAGCGGTCGGAGACTACGGACCCCAAAAACTTAAAACCCCCAGCCGACGTGCCCAAATGGACCGTGCGCCAGCACCCCCCCCCCCCCCGACCAACCCTGGAGTCGCGGAAGTAGAAGATCTAAACTTGAAATAGCATTTAGCAACTTGCGATTTTATGTTATTTAAGTTTGTAAAAAATATATATATATATATATATATAGCATGTAGGCTTAATAAATCATATAAACAACAACACTCCCGAGTTTGCTTTGGTGTACCTTCCACACGATAAACGTTCTCTCCATGTATTAGTATGTTCGAGTCGATATCATTTACTTAACATTTTAGGGTGTCACCTATCATATTAAGGGAAATATAATTGTCTAAAAAATAATTGCTCTTTACCTTTTCTTACATTGTATCTCAGTCAGAAAATAAAGTTGAACCTAACAGTAAATAGAGAAAAATCAATGCTTTCATTTGATGTATCACATTTGTAAATTATTGATACGTATACCTAACCGTGCATATGCACGGCTAGCAATTGTTTCGGTGTTATCTTGAAATCCTTATCTTAACTCAATTGCAAGTTATCCATACCCCACATCTACCTTATGGTACTAGTTAAATATTGTCAGCTACATGCGATACCCTTCCTGCTGTGTTTCCCATAGGTCACACATTCTTTCCTGACTAGTCCGGATGTTCTAACCTTTTTAAACAACACAGTGTATGTCTAATATGCACCATTTTCGAGTTAATGTGTTAGTACATAGTCTTATGCATGCTTTAGTACACGTCTTAACTCTGGTATTCATGGTTTGGTGGTAGGCCTCTACTCGACGGGAAGTCTGTCACAGGGTTTTCCCCAGGCCCTTACAGCTGGCTGTAATGACCAGCTGTAATTCTGATCGAGTGGCTGTGAACTGCTAAAGTTCGTCAAACTTATTGGAATATACAGAAAAAGTAATTATGAATCAAATTACCAGCTATCATATGATTGGGACGGTGAGAGCCGGCTATAATTATGCGATGGGGAGAACCCTGTTGACTGTGTACATGTGGGACTTGACACGAGATAAGGAGACTCTCCCTCAACTTCCCATCTCGACTTCCCATCTCGACTTCCCGTCCACGAGGCTTTGAACACTGCTGCTTCCTTCCCGTCAACAGGCTTAGGACTTCCCGTCTCGACTTCCCGTCCATGAGGCCTTGAGTTGAACACTCCTCCTTCCTTCCCGTCAACAGGCTTCTCTGATGCGTCCGAAACCATGGTATGGTTAGATTAAACACCTCAGTGAACGGGGTAGCCCAGAATTAGTTGTGCTAATCATGCATATGGTTAGTGCGAATGCAAGGAGAAAAAGTTGAGTTCCTTACTTTCATGACGTTGGTGCAGTGCTTCGCGTCAAGGCCTAGGGTCGCAGTCCAGTCCTGCTGGGGTGGGGTCGCCTACAGCGGTAGCCTACAGCATGCCTTTTTGGAATCGGCAGAGGAGTTGTGGATCAGCTGGGCAGTCTCTGCAAAATATCGGTCTGTCCGGATCCTCTTCTTCTAGGCACACCTGTCGAAAACAGGATTAAAACAAACTAAAAATTGGAAGATGCCATAAATAGGCATTCCAGACATTGTTATTGTACATATACTTTCTACCGAAAAGCAAAACTGTATGTACTTGCTAGATCTCACGGGAGGTCTCTTGTTGTTCTTTGCCTTCAATCTAAGTAGTCGAGAAGTTACCCTCACCTGTAATTGATGTCCCTGATGTTGGTGCAGTGTTGGGGTGGCAAGGCGTAGTCTTCTTAGGATACCGCGTTGGAATCAACAGGTGAGTTGTGGATCAGCTTGTTTAGCATCAGTAAAACGACAGTGCTTCCGCTTCTCCTAGGCACACCTGTCGAAAACAAGATTAGAAACAACTAAAAATTAGAAGATGCCATAAATAGGCATTCCAGACATTGTTATTGTACAGATACTTTCTACCGAAAAGCAAAACTGTATCTACTTGCTAGATCTCATGGGAGGTCTCTTCTTATTCTTTGCCTTCAATCTAAGTAGTCGAGAAGGTACCCTCACCTGTAATTGATGTCCCTGATGTTGGTGCAGTGTTGGGGTGGCGAGGCGTAGTCTTCTTAGGATACCGCGTTGGAAACAACAGGGGAGTTGTGGATAAGTTTGTAAAGGATGAGTAAAACGACAGTCCTTCCGCTTCACCTAGGCGTAGTCTTCTTAGGATACCGCGTTTGAATCAAGAGGGGAGTCGTGGACTTGTGAAAGGATCACTAAAACGACAGTCCTTCTGCTCCTCTTAGGCACACAGCTGTTGGCAAACAGGATTAGAATAAGTTACTACTTTGAATATGCGGTAAATTTGCATCCATATGATGATAAAGCCCAGCCCAGCCCAGACGCACAGAGCCCAGCCCCAACAATATTTCTAACTACCCAGTTCAAAATCTGTCAGGCCCGCCTGCAACTGGTGATAACTGACCTGTTTACCTGTATGTCCTATGTCCGACCGAAGAAGTTTTTCGACTGACAAGGTCCGAAAAATACATAGCCTTTTTTCAAAATCGTTCTACAATTCAGCCCTGGCCCTCATAAAATGGCGTTTATCACACATAATTTGTTTAGAATCATCCCCACCCGGTTAATCATATGTACCTACACAATTCAAGTTACATGAGGTGAATTCAACGTGGAGCATGCTCTGCAAATAAACAGTTAGCTCACAGCCTATGCTCGGGGAGCCTTGGTACTTGGCCCAGGGTTTCTATGTGCCGCTACAAAGTGGATGACTGATTATACTTTTTGTTAGAATCCCTGGGCATGAAGTGTGGGACTTAGTGCTGAGATTCTTGCTTATATATATTCCCAAAGCTCCCTACACATGGACAGTGTAAGGTAAGTTGAAAAAGTAATGTGAACGCAACAAATCAGGTTCTGCAAATTTTTTTTTAAGAAATTAGACCATTTGGGTAACGGAACTCCTTATAAGCCTATGGGTTGAGTTACCGTGAGGATAGAGGACTAGGTGCACGTGCAGTAGATGCCGGCGAGCAGAGGAAGTAGTACTACTAGATGTTCGATGGCCGAATTCTGTAGAAGCTGGCGGCTCGGGGGGCCGGGTGTTTTTGTTCTTACTATTTTGACTAGCGACCCCCTAAGTACTTGTAAGACCGACGTGATTTCCCACAACCCCTTATAAATGAATTTTTCTTTTTGATATGCAAACACACCATCTTTTGTATGACATGTACAGTATCACATGTACAGACAGTTTTAGATATATCACAGATACTTGTAACCTGTTACGCACCGCTTTTAACAATAGATTACCGACTTTCGTCAGACAGACAAAAATAGCACAGACAGTTAAATACATTTACAATTATGCGTGTTTTTCATCTGCAAACACACCATCTTTTGTATCACATGTACAGTATCACATGTACAGACAGTTTTAGATATATCACAGACACTTGTAACCCGTTACGCACTGCGTATAACAATAGATTACCAACTTTTGTCGGACAGACAAAAATACCACAGACAGTTAAATACATTTACACCTATGCGTGTTAGCACAATTAATCACAGAGAGTTGAACACATTGGCTGACAGCTTTGCTCTGATCTATTTGCCCCAAATACACACACATAACCCCCTGGTAACCCCAGTGGTTAAATCATGTACAAGATCAACGCTGGCATAAGAAACCTCAATTGGTACAATACAAGTATATAGTCTTTTTCAAAAGTAGAGGACTCGCTAGTTGAACCTTACAAAAAAGATCAATTTGTATGTACAGTTCTATAATAAAAGTGACCGTCTTTAGGAAAGCCCTTGGATATATAAAAAAACTGATTGGCATTAGTTTTTTTTTTGGTCGTTTTTGTCACTGGTAAAAGACTTGCAGGCATCATACCGCCCTCCCCAAAAATTAAAGGAATTTAAAGGAAGTTTTTTTCGTAAAAATAAAGCAATTTAAAGGAATTTACAGGGATTTTAGGAAAAATAAAGGAATTTTAAAGGAATTTACAGGGATTTTAGGAAAAATAAAGGAATTTTAAAGGAATATTAAGAGAACTTAAGAAGAATCGAGACTTGAGAAGAGGAATTTTGCGTATTTTCAAAAAAACAAAGGAATTGAAAGGAAATTCCTTTAAAATAAAGGAACGGTATGATGCCTGGAGTTGACAATGACAATAAAAATTGTAATCTCTCACAATAATATGATCCCCCTCCCTCGCGACACCCACACTCCCTGATCCCCCCTCCCGCAACACACCCACACTCCCTGATCCCCCTCCCTCAACACACCCGATATGGCTGTTCAAAAAATAAAAGTTGGAAAATTAGTTTTCAGTCAATAGATTGTCTAATTCTATGTTGACTTTAAAGTCTTGCATATCGTTGAATAGAGAAAAAAGAGACCTTTTTTGTGCATACCAATATGCCAATATACTCACAATTGTTTGAAACACATAAGCATTAATACAGCGCACTGCCAAGAGACCCCTTATCTATCCTTAAGGAAGTGAAAGAGACAGCTTACATTTTGAATCTCATAAATAAAACTGGGTTACTAGTGAAACTGTTATGTAACCATTAGGTAATATTGCATATTATACTATTTCTAGATATCATAAAGAAAGTTATGAATGTATATCATATCATATATATAACTACAATAAGTGGGAGAATAAGATTAGCAAGCAATGTTATGTTGCATACCAACCAAGGTAGTACAAATACCTTACAGAGTTTACAGTAATACGTCACAAGCCCACACACGTGATAACATGTATGGTAACCAAGGGCTTGGTATCCTGACACGTCAGCATTAAATATTACGATGCAAAATGAAAACACCATGTATGATATAAACTGTATGCACATGTATGAATATCCAGTAGAGTAATAATAGCAATGCCAGAAGGTTGTACATTCAATCTTGGATTTTTCTACTTTTCTCAAATTTTTTGACTTTGTCTTATACATTTGGACATTTTGACTACCAATACTTGTCATAATTAAACAATCTTGGGCTTATTTTAAAGCTAACAAATTGCAGCTATCAGATATTCTGTTTTTTCATGATCTTCTCATTTCTTGTCTGTACATATCTCATGCAAAGAGGCCTGTAGGTGTGATTTATTAGGGTCTCTAAAAGATACCAAACTAAGTGTTTTCTATGAAAAATCCGCGGTTCAAGACTACAGTTTCCTCTTTATCTGCCATGTTTACTGTAAAGAGCAAAGCTGTATCTTTCTGGCACTTTTTGAATGTTGTTCCTATGAAAATTATATCAAAAACTTTTTTCTGTCAAACAAAAGTTTGGCAATCTGTCCTTGCTAAATGATCCCAGATTTTTGATTTTCAGAAGAAAATCATCCTTTCAATCCAATAGATTCCTATCTACATGAGCAAATAGCCAATACCAGTAAACATACATGCATCAGCCACTTTTTAAATGAAGTTTCCAAATTCATAATCTGAAAAACTATGGCAACTTTAATTTTGATTGTCTGATTTATACCTCCTAAATGGTCCAACAATTTTTATTTTCATAAATAAATCCGCGGTTCAAAGCTTTAGAATAATAGCTACCTGCTATGGTAGTCAAAAGGGTTAAAGTCTAAGCTTTCTGGGACTTTTTGAATTTTTTTGATATGATAATTAGAACAGAAGCTGTCAATTGTCAAACCTTAAAATTATATGAAATTAGGGGTCCATTTTTATCCAGATTTTCCATAGCAAAGTCGCTGATAATTTGTCTAATTTCGCATGATAAAATGACTCATAACATTTGAATGGCTCATCCAATCGTCATGAAATAAAAACTGAATATCTTAGAATCACGGGACCTTTCGGAAAATATTTGTGTAAGGATGATGGAACTCAAACTAAATTTTCGTCTGGCATTGCTAGTAATAACATCATACAAGAAACACCTGTGGATCTTCTTTATAATACCACAAAATCTACTCAAAAAAAACTAGCTAGCTAGCTAAGGGGGTGCGGGTGTCACCACCCCGTTCAATCCGGCCCCCGACCACATGACAAGGGCCCTATCGTGGCCCGGGGGCACGAAGACTAGGCTGTGCAGGAAACAGAGGTAACTCGTAATTAAAATGAAACGTGTAATCATAGTAACAGTAACATGTAAAAAAGCGGGGATGCATGCGTGATAAACGGAGAACATGTTTTTGAAAAGCAATTGCTAGAGTCCATTGGTCTAATGTAATGTGAAAGGTCGATTAGTAGATCTAGACATTTAAAATTTTTTTAAACATAAGTGAAGTAGCTATAGAACGTTGGTTTACTTACTAGACTGGACCGACCCCAGGGGGGGCCAGTAGGAGCCTGGCGCCGGCCGGCGCCTCGATCTGGAGCTGTCCGGGTCCCGGTGGTGGCTGTCCGGATCCGTCTGCTTGCCCGCCCGCCCCCCATCTCACTAGGGCGCTGTCGTGCCCAGCTGGCACTGGGACTAGGCTGTGCAGGAAACAGAGGTAACTCGTCATGAACACCTAATTATAACGTGTAAGCATTGTGACGGTAACATGTAAAAGGGCTGGGATGCATGCTTGCCTAGTGCAAACATGGGGTGAAAAGCAAGCATCCGGTAGTCTTATCTAAAAGGTAGATTACTAAATCTAGACTATTCAGATTTTTTGAATTGTTTCAAACTTACGTGAAGTAAAAAGGCGGTTTACTTACAAGAGTGGCCCGTCCCCAGGGGGGACCAGCACGAGTCTGGTGCCGGCCTTGGCCTCGATCAGCACGAGTAAGAGTTGTCTGGTGTGCAGAAAAGATAAGGTGGACACATGTATCAGTAGCGGATATAGAGCGGGGGGGGGAGGTAATTCACGAAAGGAATCGATTACAACATTAATGCAAGTTTTTAGGTCAACAGGGTCGAAAAATGGGGATATCGATTGTGCCGGGAAAATCGGGACACTTGGCAGACCGGGGTCTGGGTCTAGAGACACAGAGTTACTGCTTGGCGTCTTTGCCCAAATGGCCGGCGTCATATTTATAAAAAATGTCACCTTTCTGACGATCGAAATTAGTATTTGATCACGTTCCGAGGTGGAATTAGTGATCTTAGTGTTGCTCTGTATCCTATTCCATCCTAAGATGTACAAACATGGGGGTGACTATGACTATAAATGTTTGAAATGTGTTATTGAAATAGAGAGGTTTCATACCTTAACCATACCTTTAAAATATGGAAGTTATATTCTCTTTTTTGGGTCGTCTTTGACTCGATTTTGTGCTGTATATAACCTTTGTTAAACATTTTTTATCGTGATGGCTCTCTCACTCTAATTCTATGTATTCTTTTAAATTGTTGTTATAATGTCACCTCTATTTTTACTATGTAACAGTATCTATGTTATATATGAATTCATTATGAACATAAGATCAAACTTATATTGTGATTGGTATGGGTAACCTTTATTACTCATACAACTCAGATGTAAAAGGAAAACAAGTTTTGTAACTTATTTTACGTCTGAATAAAGAACTGAATTAAAAAAAAAAAAAAAAACCTGACGGTGGCTTAGGTCCCGCCCTAGTAAAAATGTTGTCTTTTTGTTAAAAACAAATCCAAGGGTGAACTTTATTACATTCTAAACATCAATTACGAAGGGATCTGGAAACTAAATGAAACTGTGGTGCTGTAGGGGCAAAGGACTGCGCTAATAATTTAGATTTACTGGAAGAGATGATATATAAAAAAAAAATGTCGCCCGCGTACCTGAATTCGATGATGTAGACGTGTTCTTCTCTCCACTAAGAAAGTCTCCACTGCCAGAAGCGGATCCAGAGTTTCAAAAAGGGTATGGCGCATGCTGTCCTGGGCATTCGGCAGTGCGCAATCGCTTGCAATCGCGGATTATCGTCTATATTACTTAAATACCTATATTTAACCATGTTAATCATAATTTACTAATATAGAGGTCATATTTTGTTTAAAATGCCATTTCAATTTGTTAAGATAAATAAATATTAAAGGGTTCCTTGCACAAACATTTTCAAAAGATTTTTTCTTATTCAATTAGTTTATCTTTGGTATTCTTAAAATTTTTCAAAAGAGAAGAATTGGAAAATAACAAAGTATTAATAAATGTTAAAGCCTGCGCGCAACCCCCTAAATCCGCCACTGACTACAGTGTCCAGGTGCGGACCCAGGAATTTGTAGGGGGGGGGGCAAAAACATGATTTTTCCCACAAATCCTGCAGAAAAATCCCGCGGACACTCTTCCAGGACAGATCTAGATGGATTTCTCAGATGGATTTCTCAGTTCTCTGCAGACATGAACAGTAGTGACCTAACTCGGAGTTAGATAGAAAGACTTCATCTCATAGATACGATCACCGAACTATTAGTCAATTAGTTAATCCACCATCAAATTCATTTAAAGTTAAAAACAAACAATATTCTTCAAATTAAGTGCATGTTAACATGTATATATTGAAATGTACTTATATATCTCAATTAGTGAACGCAGACATTTTTTTTTTATTCCTTTTCTGGTATATTTTAATCAACTTAGATAGACTTTGATGTAGGCCTATTACAATACCATGTGCTTATTTCGATTAAATGTATAACATTCAAGTTACGCTGGTGCTTTGCCGAAAACCGGTTCAAACCGATATTTGACCAGCATCATTGTAAACAAATGATAGTAAAAAAAAACCCAGAACATTCACTGAATGGATGTGACTCGTGTTGTACCATAACTGATATGACTAAAGTTTACACATGCAGTGACATAACAATAATGTAGTAGTATTGGATAACAGCATTACTTAACTGTTAATTCATTTTTCTTCCACTTCACTTTTATATCTAAGCCAGCAAATTGTAAGGCTGGCGGTTCCTGGAAGATGGGCTTTGGAAGCCGAAGGACTGTGTGATGATTCTAAGTTCAATACAAAAAAAAAAAAGATTTTGATAGGTTTTGCGTACTCTTTGATGTTTGTTTGTTTCATAGAGTCCAGGCTAATAAGGTGTCTCCATCGTGAACGGGACGATCTGCATGTACAATTTCCAACTCGGCTTTATTTAAGTTCTTGGTGCATATAAGAATACTTATATGTAAGTAAGATGTATGAAAAGGATTGTATGGTTTAAATTTATCACTTAGAACATTCTTATATTGCAAGTATTGTTTGGGTATACGTAGAGATTCAACGTTAGGCGACAGACTAATATTGCCATATTGGCCACCGGGGCCCGGTCCACAAAGCCTGCAGAAAATATTATGAACAAGTATTTAGTAGTGTCATTGTACAACTTTGAGTACTACAGTTTCTTAAACAAAAGTAAATACAATCGAGTGGCTACTATTATAAGAATGCCCCACTGTGCCCCGCCCACAGAGCCTGTTATTGAAAGAACCATCCCCGACCACGAAGCGTATGCAGAGGCCTTATCAGCATTATGTAATAACCCTCCAACACTGAGCCTGCTCCAACACGTTCCTTTGTCCAGCCTCCACTGAAGCGTGACTGCTGACCTTATTTTGTTGGAGAAGACTCTATTATGTTCTTCTTTTTGAGGAGATTATGAGGGCCACATATACATATACCTCATGCACAAGGACAAAGTGCCCAGAAATATATAGTGCGTTTAAGACTCTTAAAAACATGTAGGAGTTTTTTCAAAAGTGTTGTATAGTTTATTAGTTGGGCATTGTTTATTTCGCATGAATGTGGAAAGAGATTTGAAGATGGATATATAAATTCAGCAGACTATACATGTACAGTAAAACATTTCTTGTTCTGTAATTCAGTACTGATCAAATAAATATGGAAATGTTGCAATTGTGAGTTTATTGGCGTATTTTCCTGCAAGTGCCCATGCAATAAATTACAAATTAACAGTGGTAAAACTGATCTAAGACCCAGTTGACCCGATTTGAAAATAAGGTTATTTATTGTCTGAAAAATAAATCATGCATATCTAAAGAACAATCCTGAGTTTGGTTTTACGTCGGCTGAAAGCTTTTTCAGATCGTCGAAAATTTCGGTATCCTATCTCAGTACGGTCGTGTTTTTCTTGTCTAAAAATGAGTTTTAAATGGTTTTATTTAATAAATGCCATGATTTTCCGTTGAAAAGACGTTGTCCTTCATGTGATAGCCATTCAGACTTTGCAGTTGTTACAGGAACATGTGCCATACTCTACAGTACTATACCCCTTTCAAGTAGAAACTGGAAAAGGAGAAAGCCGATGGTGGGACTTCATATGAGGAGTCCCATTGCACAGATGGATTTCCAAAACATTTTGTTCACACTTTTTGTCAGAACTTGTAAAGGAAAGGGGGGGTTGGAAAGCAGTAAAGTGTGGACCTTTCCATTTTTTCTTGCTAACTTTAGGGGCGTCTACATGACATTTTGGAAACGGAGGTGGACATTATTAGAAAATAAAAGTAAAATGTGGAACTTTTCCATACTTTCCTACAAATTGAGGGGGTTCTACATAACATTTTGGAAGAGCAGGTGCCCTATGCTTGGAAAGAGCGACTACCTATGAGCATAAGAGGCACTGGTCCATGGTCAGAGGGCAGGAGATATAGACTGCTTACCATTCAAAGTTTTATAAGAGGCACAGTGCTCCCATGAAAGCACTTTGCACACACTGAGCGTGAGTAAAGGCGCACCAGTCTAACTTGCGCTAACCGCTGCGCACAGTACATAATGCCCAAAAAACATAGCTGAGCTGGGCTAAAACTTTGCATGTGTTGAGAGAAGGGAGCACTGTGCTTTATTGGCGTGATGGGACTGTGCATTTGGGGCGTGAATTAGGTTTATGCAATACGGGACAGAGGTACAAAATAAGGTTATTACCAAACGGTGTGTTGGTCATACTATGACTATTTCATCATTTTGGCGCAGAAAGACTGGCACGGACTCTGCCCGACTTACATAATGTGCTGTTGCGCAGCAAATATCGAAAACGACACAAGGCTCAGTTCTTCCTGTGACATCAAATTCCCAAGGCAGCGGCAGGATTCGAACCCAGAAAGGGAAAACCCTCAGATCCCTAGTCAAGTGACTTATCCACTTGGTTGAAGTTGAGAGATTTTTAGATATGTTTGTTCCTCTATCAGTACCTACAGACACCCCGGCAGATTTCCCCCGTGTTAGGTAAAATAATTATAAGTCGGGGACCCTTGTTTCTGTGCACTAATGGCAAAAACCTAACATGGAAGGCCTAGCGCCGGAAGATTCAGGGAAGAAGATGGTAAGGGCCAGGCCACACTTGGCCACTCAATGATCAACAAATCAGTGAATGATGTACATAGGGTATAGTAGGATGCAGGCTTTAAGCTGGTGGCTGAAGACCCCTAGAATGACATACAGAGACCGCCTGTGGGGCAGGGGTCCTGATGGGAGGGAGTGGGGCAGGCCCCGGTAAGTGATACTCCAGGAGGCGGTCTTTGGGTCACGCCTGGGGGATCTTGTAATGTTTCTAATTTATTGGAAATAAATTCTGAGGATTTGCAGAGATTATTTTTATATTCTCATTTTAGAAAATACCTGAAAACCTGAAAAAAAACTGACAAACAGGCATCTCTGAATTATTAATAATTTATCAATCGATTTGGGCCAAAAAAAATTGACAGGGTAAAAAACAAGGCTTTTACCATGCACACTTTCTCCATGAGTTTAAGACCCATGAAAAGCATCTAGCAGGGTTGCCAAGGGTCATTTTAAGAGCTTTAATTTATTACTGCACATCTATAGGGTACCGTTAATGCAGTTATTGGGTCACAAAAAAATGATAAAAGGCACTAAATCAGGTGAATACTTTCTTTTATTACAATTAATTGTTTACACTATGACATATGTTGACAGAGTTGATGGAGTAAATGAAGTAAATCGTACCACTCAGAACTGATGATCAGGGGCCGAACCGGGGAGGGGGGGGGGCGGGACTTGCCCCCCCCCCCTCTATATATTCCTGGATCCGCCCCTGGTACTGGTCCACCAGGTAGCAACCAAAGGAACAAAGCGATGTCGACGAGGATCATCCAGGTTCAGAAGAACTATGCTGGTTCGGAAGCCCTGATCATGAAGAGCTGGTTAAGCTGTATGATGTGTGCCAGGTGGAGATGGTCACAACCTAATATCTCAGAAGATAGACGCCACTGAAATGATTAAATAGAAGGTGATTAGCACTAGATGGAGAAGGAAAGTAGATTCTGGAACAGACTGCTAAGTACAGGGAAAGATGTAATTAGGATAAAAAGTTTCTTAGATAATTAACGGAAACACGCTTTACAGGGATATTGCTGGAAAAAATTAGTTTATTTCTTCCCTCACTTTGATGGAGGGGGGGGGGGATGGGTGGCCACTCCTAAGGGTATGCGCTACCAGCTGACTTGATAATGCTCGCAGCACGAGCCGGGAAAGTGATGCCCGGGCCAGGGGAACAGACGTCCTACTATCATATGTGGTAGTGGTGCTCATTGCGCGACAGTATGGATGAACAGTTATGCGTGTTCTTACCAAAAGAGGCCTAGGGTCAGCTGCCTGTTGGAAGGGCAAAGATTGTGATGAGGTTGATGAAACCTGTGATGCTTCTCGAATATTTTTTGGATCACAATCTGTAGTGATTATAGCGGGAGGATTGACCTCCTGAGAGTGTCCCGGTGACTGTGGACTTTCAAGGGTTTCCTGAGGAGGAGTGGACATGACTCGGATGTTTCTTCTCTAATTTTTATGTGTGAATGGGTGCTGGTTCGAATACACTCGATTTGGAACTATCGCAATGCACCTGCACCCTAGGCCTGTTGATAACACAATGAAAAACATCCTCCAAAACTGAGGGTCACGTTGGCCATTATGTGAAAAAATGTGTCCTCATGGGTGGGGCAGGGTAACATATACAGTTGGTAGGCGGCTGTGATGAAGGGGATCAGTATAGTGGTACACAGTCAGTGGCTCTTATATAAGCCGAGCCCAGGACCCAGAACCCAATGGAAGAATCCTTCACTAATTTTTAATGTAAAATCGGACACTTAATCCAAAAACTAGGTATTTATCTTTAAAAAACAGACTGCTACTCAAAAAAAATGAACCCCCTCCCCTATGAGTAAACTGGCTACGAGCCTGCCTAGGTCGGTTTCAAATTTCTGTTCTTGAAACGGATTTGCCCAGATGGGAGTGGCGAGGAGAGGGTACTGTCATACCTAAGTTTAGGCGTGGCATATCCTCCCTCTAAGAAATACAAGTTTTAACAAATTTATCATATAAAATATAAAAATATCATAATTTCATAAACAATAATTAAAACACATATCAAAATGTATTCATGATAAATCATAGAGTTTATGATAAAACCTTTGTAAGCACTCCCCCTCCTCCTAGTAGTCACCTGGCCTAATTAAGTAATTAGGTCAAAGGCCAAAGGTGAGGTGGGGAAGTGCACCCCTGCTGTGAAGGTAGTGGGAGTCTGGGCACCAAGGTGAACACATGCCCATTGTGTAACAGCCTAGGCTTAGGCCTATGGTTAAATAGTAATCTGTGACTGAAGAATAATACAACATCATCTCAACACTACTCCTGTCTTCAATTCTCCATTACTCCCCACAACAATTATACACAGCAAGTACTATACACTAAAACCTAAAGTACTTCAGTACAGTGTCATAAATTTAAGTACAAGTGTGACTATTACCAAGAGGGTGTGCTTCGAAAACCACAGTGGGTACACATCAGAGGCCGTACTTGCAGGTGATGTGGGGGTGATGTGGGGTGTGAATAGGTTAAGGCCGGCCATTAGTGGGCATTACCTCATATAGGATTCCAGACCCGGCCACAACCAAAGCCTGTATCCAAACCCACACTTTATTGACCACCAAAATGGAAATATTTTGAATGATTAAGAAGTTAATTTTAGATAGAAAATTAATTATAGTTCCTTATTTGGAAGCACCAAAGCAGGTTCTTCCAAAGAGTTGACAGAATTAATTGATTTCATATTAAATACAATTACAGGGTTTCAAATACATATACATGCAGCCATAAGCCCCCCCCCCCCCCCCCTCTTTATAACTTTATAAAATGGAAATGAAAAAGGGAGGCGAGTGTCATGGTGACACTGGGGAATAGGACAATTGTGTGCTAGGTCTGCCTAGCCGAATTTAGCGGGGTTCGAACAAGCTAGTTGCTCCATTTAGTACATACAGTCTGCATAGCCCGCAGTGTCTCGGCTCGCCCATAAAACTCGCAGAGGGGGCCTTTCAAACTACAAGTACAAGGACTGATGCAATGTCATGGCATACTACTTAGGTTGCGGACCTAATAAGAATAGACGAGACTGAAGTGAAGAGGGAGTATAGTGTACACGAATCTATACTTCAGAGACACCTGATTTGTTTTATTGAAACATAGATGATCATGAACGAAAAATGTGTGGGCACCACTGTGATTCGAACCTGGGCCAGTGACCATGCAAGTAGCAACCAGTGTTAACGTTGCTTAACTTTTTGGTTAAACATATATAATGGGTCGAGTGAGTCCCCCATCAGATGCAAGTAATGCGGGGTTGCTTGCGCTCATCTAGAATTTTATGATAGTTTATGTTTTCATGGAAAAGAATTGTTTATAAGTATATAAGAAAGGCCCATGATATAGCCAGGGGTGTAGTGGGGACCAGCAAGGTCAAATAGAGCAATGAGGGGGGCACCAACCACAATTATGGGAATGATGACTTATAAATTAGTGCAATTGAGGGTATGGATTTAAACATTTCAAACAGGAACCACTCAGAGATATAGGCTAGTATTGATAGGGACCCGGATACCTGCCAAACTGAATTATACTTATACTCTTAAAGCCTAGGGGTGTTTAGACTTACAAGCTATAAAACTGGGAAAGTATGTCATAGTTTGTGACACTAACAAGATGGGTAAAGACCCCTGAAATCGACAACCCCCCCCCTCCCTATAGAAAACAGGGAATAAATAACCCAAGATTTGCATGAATCAACAAACATAGATAATTCAATAAATTTCCACTGGGTCTAAAGGGGGCAACCTTCCCTTTACCTCCCCCCCCCCCACAGCTTGAATTTCACCTTATCTGATTGTATGATTAGATATAATTGGTCCATTATTCTGCGCTCCTGCTAAGGGCCATGAAGGACACAATGTGATCCTACAGTCCAAGTAGTTAACGTCTTACCATGCCTCAGCAGTATGTCCAGTGTTAATTTCACAATTTCCCCTTGCCCTAGGCGGCATGTTTTCCCAAACGACCAAACTGGTGATGAACAGCGCAGGCCGATCCCGCTGCAATCGCTACGCGTCGCCACGGTCTACGGGGCGCGTGTGAAGTTAATGCTTCGTCCGTTCGATAGGTGTCTCTGCCTGCAGCGTCACATCCGGGTAACTCAGAACGGAAAAGATGGCCGCTCGGTAAGCATTCTTTTCTGTTTTAAGGGGTTGTTTTGGACTCGAATTAGCTGTATATCCTTGGTATTTCGGTCCAAAATAGGTTATTAGGATTGTATTTAGCGCTAGGGATGTGTGTATACCGGGTTGGGCGAGTTCTTTCATCGTAATTATTTGCTATCGGCGAACGGAATGTGTTTGTTGTTCGTTCGCTGGTAAAATCCAAGATGGCGTCTTTTCGAGAAGGGTTGCCGAATCACCCGGGACCTACGCTACAGAGGAAGGGTTTCTCGGGCAAGATTTATATGCATGTAATCAGCGGTTAGCTGTTTACTGTGGGTAGTAACATAAAAGTGGATGGGATAAACACGTTTAATAGTTTGGCTGGAGTAGTGTCAATATAACGCATTTTCCCCTATCATCGCCCAAGCTTTGTCAGCTAACTCTGTCATCGCGTCTGATATAAGTATTAATCATTTTAGCCTTTTAGCATTTTACATTTGTGCCCGGCGAGAGGCTTTGACCCAAAGCTGTTAGTTATCCGGCTATAGTTACAGAGGTGATTATAGCAGAGAAGCGGAGTTATTATCGCCGAGGGTATTTCATGGTGGTTACATGACAGCCAGCAGACCGAGACATTTACTGGACTTGGAATCTAGGGGCCTTACCCATTATTTAGGGGCCTCGTGCTATTTCGATTCTGATTTAATTATTTTATTGTCCCTGACTCTCAGAAATAAAAACAGAGCAGCAATAATGTTCACTCCAAAGATAGAAGGGGGTTCCATTAGAATATCGAATTTCAGCTTTGTTGACAGTGTTTTGTTTATTCTTTAAATATTGTGCCCCATCCCTTAAAACAGTCTTATTTCTGCATCACCAGGGCACAACATTAAGCATTGCCCGCCTTCCCGGGGCAGGTAATACTAGCAATACCACACAAAAAATATAATTTGAAGTTTCAGTAGTTTGTCAATGCCTGTAAGATCCACCAGAATTAGTGCTTTACATAAATTCAAACAGATTTAGAATCGGACTTGGCAAACCTAAGATATTGCAAAAAATAGAATAAAAAAAGTGTACTTTTTTTGTACCAGATTTACATTAAAATAGTCGCATAGGTATGGACCCCCTAATGAGCCTATTTCTATGCATTTTTCTTTATTTACTGTTAACTTCAGGCTAAAATCCGCGGATCTTCCCTTGATTTGATTCCCATGTATTATATATCATTGTAAAGAGCATTCCTTGCGCGGATCTCACCTATATTTGACATATTTCCCCATATCCAAAATATTTGTGAAAAAAATCAAAATTGTCAATTTGAGATAAGACTTAAAAAAATGAAAAATGTGGCCCACATTGGAAAATCCTAATAAATAAAAATATCATGGTGTACCTTCTATTAACCATGCAAGGAAAATTATCAACTCAAGACTTATTTTAATAAATGGGGCTCGATGGGGCTTTAATCTGATCCATAAACTGTATAATAGTAGTCATATTTCACAGTCTAAGCATCATACCTTACCAAAGGATCAATAAGTTTAGGATCAGTGCAAAAACATATTAAAATAGGGAAATAATAGGAATAATAATTACAGGCGTCAATTTCCACCCTGGCATGTCATTTTCTGCATGATAGTATTCTGCATGCCTGCATGCTTTATTAACCCCAAACAATCGGGCTGATTGTCATCCTCAAACACAAATGTGAACGTTATTAATATGCATGCTCAACTGACCATGGTCCAACTGCATTCCCAGATTACAGGTGTCAACATACGCTGAAGAAGATAACCTACCATACTGTGTCTGTAGACAGAGATGCCATTTTACCTACTTTTTTAGGATTTCCTACATTTTGGTGGTTATGGATTGCCAAACTGATTTTCCCGACATTACTTTAATATCCATTTTAGAGTATTCTGTGTCACTTTCAATCTATTCAAATACAGATCCTATCTCAGTTCCCTTTCCCTGAACAAAAGTTCTCTCCTAGTTATTTTTAGAAAATTCAATAGGAATAGTATTTCCTCATTTTCCTATGTATTCATCAGTTGGAAGTGGCATCTCTGTGTAGAGCATTCCCACATTACAGGTATCAACGTAAGCTGAAGCCAGTCACCTAACAGACTGTGTTTTTACTAGTATCCGGTACTAGTAAATCTATACTTCATTCAAACCGTGAACAGATATCAACGTAAGCTGGAGAAGATAGCTGGAAAATACAAGATAAAAGCCAGAGACATTCACACTGATCTTCAGGGCCCATGGTAGGAGGAGCTAGCAGAAATACAACATCATTAAAGCCAGATACACTCACTCTCGTCTGACGGGCCCATGGGAGGAGGAAATAGCAGAAAAATACATGATAAAAGCCAGATACACTCACACTGGTCCGATGTGCCCATGGGATAGGGGGCTAGTGATTAGGTACAGGAAAAAAAAACAAAAAAACTCACATCTTCATCGACGTCAACAGTTGTCTTTGATTTCATATCAATGTATTAGGAGGGCTCTCAGCTTTGGAATTTATATAAATATCTACAGATTAAATTCACCTAAATCCGTGAAATTAGTGTTCAAAAATGTTATGTTCACTTATAAAGACTGATTCAAGGCCACCCGGCCCACAATTTTGGGAGAGATTGAAGTCATTCAGTTAAAGGATTCTGAAATTGAAAGATCCATTTCCGACATTTGGACAACTCATCATTTCTTAATAGCATGTGCTTTCATTTGACATGCAGAGTTGTAGTCAGTGTGTACCTGCGCGTCGCGATCGATATCGCACCCAACCCACCAAACCCACCTCCACCCCAACCACCAGCCGCCGGCCCGCCACCCCCTGGGCCTCCTCGTCAAGGCCCGCCGGCCCCACCGCTCCCACCGCCCCCACCGCCCCCACCGCCCCCACCGCCCGGGAACGACGGCCGGCCACGGCGGCGGCGTGTCCCCCCTGCCCGGTACAGGGAGGGGGGATGCATTGGATGTCAGCATTAGTTTTGTTTTTTTTTAGTTTTTTTTAATTTAGTTAGTTAGTTTGTTAGGTTAGTTATA
Organism: Lepidonotus clava; assembly: GCA_936440205.1. NCBI lineage: Eukaryota > Metazoa > Annelida > Polychaeta > Phyllodocida > Polynoidae > Lepidonotus > Lepidonotus clava. The sequence continues at coordinate 46,944,340 of OW387146.1, read as the reverse complement.
GTTAGTTAGGCCAAGGAAAAAAAAATAGTAGCATTCCGGTAACCCGCCCTACCCTTTTTTTCGCCCCGACCCTAATGTTTTTAAAGACTTTTTAGTGAAAATATTTTAAATTTTGTCAAATTTCCAAAAAATATCGATTTTTTTTCACTATAAGCCATTAAAAATATTTTCCAAAATAAAAAAAAATCCCGACCTACCTACCCTATTTTTTTGGGCTGATGTTACCGGAACGCAACTTTTTTTTTCCTTGGCCTTATAGTTAGTTAGGTTGTTCATTTTTTTTTTTTTTTTTTTTGTATATGTTTCATCGATTATTATTTGTATATGTTTGATTGATTAGATCAGAGAGAGTAAAGTTAAAACGGAGGTCCGGCTCATAGAATAGGGAGTGCACGACCTTGTTTTGGATGTAGCACCTCTGCAGGTGGTCATTTGATGGTCATGGAGGTCCCCTCACATCTGGAGTTACATCATGGCCAGGGGTCAGCCCTATTATATCTATATATTAACTAGGCTAAGGGTTAAGGGCAAAAACCTTTTATTTATTTCTAAATATGATCCGTCTATGGCACTAATACAAATGTGGATCCATTATAGAAAGGGAATAATTCTCTATATTTTGATATAAGTCATAAACTGGGACCATGAGAGCTAAATTTATTATGACTAATCTCCCCTAAAAAATTGTTTAAAAAATCTTTCTTCTTATCAGGGAATTATTTCAAAATCATTGTCTGGATAAGATATATGAAAGTTTTCACATCATTTCAAGAAAACCCTTATATCTGAATTCTGTCCCTAATTTGTAAGGGTTTCCCCAAAACAACATCAACCTATGGTATAATCCACCCTACAGGGGGTGGGGTCATTAGCAGGGCGGCCCTAGCAGGGGACACTCTGATGTAGGCCCATTGGTAACACCAATTAGCACAGATAAGGCCTACTGGAACTGTCAGATATGCCGCCATGGAGAGCCGGACCTCCGTTTTATTTTAGTCTCCATGATTAGATTAAATTCGCCCTGCTTTAAGTGGTAGATACAGCACGAGTCTCAGGCTGTACGCGATATAATCCCGAGGCGCCCCTCAGGTAATTGTCTAGTCAGACCGTTGAGGAAAATGTCAGATGTTGGAATCTTTTCAAATCACTGTGGTGTTGCAGTGATTGTCTTAGCCTAATCACTGATATTGTATAATGTATATTTTTGTATTGTATATCATTGCAACCGGTGCTACCACCATTTTTATCAATAATTTACGTGTAATTGTATATATATATATATTTTAAATAAAGCATCTATTATCTTTTACAGCATTTATGTGTCTCATCGTACTTCTTAGCGGCACTAGTAACTTTTAGTTATCCGTCTCAGGGCTCGACAAATCACATAATACATTGAAATGACTTGTGCTGTCTATTTCTCAACATGGAAGTGCTTTCATGTTAGAGGAATTGCTTTCGAACTGGATGTGCGCGTGTTTGTCTGGGTTAGGGTGGGGTTTGCAGCCCCCCCCCCCCCCCACACACACCCACATGCGCCCGTGCCTGACTGACTGTTTATACACAGATTGAATGAGATGTGCGTTCAGTTTACTTGACGCACAGACAACAGATTCGTCTAGCCCTGAGTCATGACAATCAGAAATTAATTATTGCTGTCTCAGACATAATTTGGGTTAACCATTTATTCTAGTCATCTGAAGCAATCGTATTCTTTTTGGTTTTTATTACATTATGGGGAATCCTCTTGGTGGTTTCTACAGGCCTCAAAACATGGAATACAATCAAGTTGTTGAAACCTTTAGGCTTGTGTTCACAAGAGCGCTAAATTCCAGTCTTTTCCAAGGTGGGAGACAGAAACCGTACCGCCTACACAAACTATATAATACTGCCTAAATCAGAATGAGAATACCTGTCTGACCCTTTACTGTTGGAATATTTTACATCCTATTCATTGCTCCAAAAAGATAATTTTTCAACAGACATTTCTCTTGTGTCCGATGTGCTTTGAGGCCTGATTTGAATAGAAATTGAAAAAAGGTGTCTGCCCGGCAAGGGTTTTCCTTAGGCACTTAGAGCCGGCTCTCTTGACCAGCTTTAACTAGTGTCTGGGATCGACCGTCTGTAGGTGGCCAAAGGTGGGTTAAAAATATTGAAGTATTGCAAGTACTCTTAAAAAAATGGAATCATGATCGGCGTTTCGATCGTTGGATCACAAATGGCCGGCTCTAATTTTGTCCTGGGGAAAACCCTGCTTCAGGGAGCCCTTGGGATCGCGCTAAGGGTGGGTATATATTTTATTTTTGTTTTTTTTGTTCTTGAACTTTTTTTTTAAGGGAAGTACTAAAAATGGTGATGAAAGTCCTCAGTAAATATACTGATTTCAGTAAATTTAAAAAGGAGTGACGTGTCAAAAAAAACATGCCTTCGAACAAACAATTCTTTGAATATTTTTCATTAAATCACTTTTGAAATTTTGAATTTAAATCCTCCTTAGTTATTAATCCTAACCCACCTATTTCCAAATAGAGATTGCTACTTGCCCATCCTATTTCAGGAATATTTTTCACTGAACACTTTCATATATGTTCACTGAACACTTTCATCATTGTAATAGAAAAAGAAAACGAAAAAAAAAATGACAACATGAAACGAACAAAAAAAATGAAGAAAGAAAAAAGAAAGAAAAAAAAACAATAGCAGTGTTCGAACTTAACTTTTTTGCCCTCGGCCATCAAGGCCGACTGTTAAAAAAATGGTTGGCTCTGCTTGACTTTTTGTCGGCCCTGACTTTACCTATAGGGAGCCCCTATTAAGCCTTTTTCATCTGCCTAAGAAAAGGATAGAATATTGCTGAAATCTTTTGGCCACCAGGGCAGAAAATACCTTACTTTTCTTCAAAAATGTTTGGCCCTCCTCTGAAATTTCCGGCCATTGGCCGATGGGCAGACTGTAATTTCGAACCCTGTTTAGTAGTGTGTTTTACACTCACTCAGACGGTCGACTAGGAAAAAAAAAAGCGCTAGTATCATTCAGAGTTGGAAATCTTAGGTGCCGACACACTCAATATTGCGAACCGACTTAAATGAGCCTCCAGATAGAAGAAGGCGAAATGATATAATATGTATGTTTCCTGCCAAGGGGATGAGATATATCAAAATGAGGCGGGTGTTGTTATTTTGTTTGCTGCCCCATTGGCTGACGGCATGTTGATTTCCAGCTCTGCCATGATATGGTACGAGCCAAATTTGCTACCGTTTCCTTCCATAATTATTTGCACTCATCATGCACAACTTGGAAATAGGGGATTAACCTGCAAAATATTCCCAATTTGGCACATTTTAAGGTCTATCCCTTGTAGTGGTTCGTGTTTTTCCCCTACTACTAGATACTCAGTTTTTCCCCAAGTAACGGTAACTCTCTAGCTATGTGGCAAACATTATCACCGGCTTACATGTTCAAAAAGTAAATTCACATCCTTCAAATGCTAGAATGCAAGCCATGCATGCAGTGGATTCTGGCTAAAGAAAAATACATTAAGCCCCGTAGTTTTGTTTCATGGTAATACTAATGTGACAACTAGCCTATAGTGCTTTATAAAGCTGAGTCTAAAATTAATTTACCGCGGGGAAATCACGAATCACACAAGAGATTTAACAAATTTTTTGCCTTTTCAGCCGACAAATATTGGACTGATTGTAAACCAAATTATTTTTGGTATTTTTCACATGCAAATGTAAACTTAGCCTAGGAGTAGTTAGTCAGGCAGTTCTGAACTTGGCGCTTCAAGGAGATAACACAAGATCACCAAGAACTCTGAGGACATCCACTGTATACCTGGAATCCAAAACGGAACTGCTGTTGTCATATCGCCAGGACAGTCATCCATGAACAATAAGTGTACACACCGATGTGTTTCTATCATAAATAGCCGGCTTTAAATTTGTCCTGGGGAAAACCCTGGCCCATCTTGGACACATACATATTGTCGCTGGCTTCCCTAGCCCACTTAAAAGGGTCTTAATCTCATCTGTCGTGTCCCCTCTGGTCTAGATCTGTGTACATCTGGGCAAGAATAGGTTCCCAGTATCCTCCGATTGGTGTGGTATATTAGGTAGATTAGTATATTAAAAGTTCTTCGGAACAGGTGAACATGTACACTTTGATCACAATAGTCAGACAGTTGTGACCTTGTGAACTTTTTATGGTCGATTAGTTGTGAACTTTTGAACGTGTAACATATGAACATGTAACTCTTTGGAGTAAATAGTGAAGTACTGTGAGAAAATACACAGTTGTGAACTTTGTCCAAGGAGGATAACGAAAGGCGAAAAGGAAATCAGTGAGGACAATGGAGACATGCCAAATGGAACGATTGAACTAAAGTGGGGCGCGGTCGATGTGAACTACAATGGAGCCTGACTTGCCAAATGGAACGATTGAACTACAAGGGGGCCTGGCCGATGTGGAAAATGGATCAATGCAGCCTGTAGGACTGGAATGAGGCTGGGGCTGTGTGGCTTTAAGGAGGTGGTTGGGTTCTTCATGATGTCTGTGTGCGGCATGTTGACTCTGGCAACGAGACAGCAAAACAGCGAAGCAGGATCTACTACCTATAGCTGGTAATGTACCTAGATGTTAGGTGCGCCCCGTTGGAGCATGGACTGTTCAAAAATAAATCATTATATCCCTTTCAGATCACAGATGCTGGTCCCCAAGTTCAGTGCATTTGCGTGACTCCTGGAAAACCGTTTAAAACCAAACTTAACTTGAAAAGTGACATTTTGCGTTTATTGCAGTCGGACCGTCCTCTTCGTTTGGCCTGGTGAATTTTTGGAGAAAATCAAGTTTCTTGCTATTGAAAACTGTGTTGCCGTGTCCTGTCGTTTATGGTGTCGTCTCAGGTAGTGGGAAATGTTGCAATGGTTCACAACTTACAAACATGTTTTGTTACTGCCTAACAATACATCACGATTGTGTGTTGTAGCAATTATAGTTTGCACCTGGTGCCAAGTACCATTTCGGACACTCGCTATGGTTTCATGTTGTTCGTTGCATGCAAAATCATGTTGCCCACCTCCACCCCTATACACACACTGCCATGGCGCTACCCAAGGACCCCTGTCATCTTATTCTAGTTGACACTTGTTTCAGTAGAAAACTATCTCTTTAAGTAGTAGTAGTCCGTCCCTCCCTGCCTTCCCTCCTCTCACCCTCCAATTTCCCTTGTGCAAAGTTCATAGCAGTGTTCGAAAATAACTTTTTGGACTGTCAGCCATCGGGACCAACTTTACCAAGGTATTGTCGGCCCTGACAGATTTCTTTTGGCCCTCATTTGACCTTTTGAATATCTAAATACTTTGCTAAACTTCGATATAATGAATATGTGCAAAATTTGGTCTTGAAATTAGGAAAATAAGCAGAAATTTCTGTGGGCCATCCGGGCCGATTTCATACCATTTTTGGTGAAAAAATTCGGCCATTGGCCTTAAATTGGCGGCCATTGGCCGACGGGCCGGCGTTAGTCTCGAACACTGTATAGTTTTAAGATCATTAAAGTAATCCTTGCACATAAATGAATTATAACAATTTTTCATTTGTATGAGTGCTGTGTGCTATTTCATTCCTTAATGACTTACCTACACTGCAATATTTGCCCATTATTTCTTTTGACATAATTTTACGGTACCCAAAACAATAAATTGACGTAAAAATTATTTATCTCTTAATTTATGTGCAAGGGACCCTTCAAGGTAGCAAAACCACAAGCTGAATGTTTATGTTCAAAGACTATTGAATACTTATGAGATACAACTGTTTCTGTCTTTATTCAGACCAATTTACTTGGATCAAATTTATTTGTTATAAACTGGAAACAGTGTTGTGGTATTGCAATTTTACGGTCGGCTAGTTTAGTCATATTTGTCTTGCACTTTAAAATTTAGTTGTCTTTCCCTAAAGCGTTAGGGTTGGCCGGTTTGGTTATCTTTGTGTTTTGTGTCACATTTTGAAAGTACCAGTTAAGGCGTAGACTAGTTTTGTTAATTTTCTAATCATGGCAGTAGTGGTAGATTAAAGTTAGATTAAAAACCTAATATTTTAATTTAACCTCTTCCGACAACCGAATTTTCACTTTCACCTCTTAGTGCCATTCTAATATTTAAACCTTATGGTGGTGGTAACTAGGTTAAATAAAAACAAATAACAATTACTGTTTTTTATACCCTGACTGAACCCCTAAGACCACATTGTTTACTCTTTTTCTTACTGCCAATTTGTTGATATTTTGCAGTGCCGTCTGATGTTCGTGAATGAGAACTCATAGGGGGTAAGTAAAAGATAAATTCCCTTAACATTCATATTCGCAGCTTTATTGGTATTTTTTACATGTCGGTACTCTAAGTATCGGGGCCTCTGCTAGACATTTAATCAGATTTTATATATTACCAATTGTCCAATTCCGGCAGTATGACGTTTGGTTATTCTACTAAAACATGTGCTTTGGCTAACATTGTCATTCTTCATTCAGGTACTCGAGCAGTTGGTCTGTGTGCAGGAGATGCGATTTAGCGAGCAATCTTCACAAGTCCTTCGTGACGCGAGCCAGCCTGCTTCATATGCCGTCCGGTTCGGGCTACTTGTCGAAGATGGTGAGTAGGCCATAATTAGTATCGGTTAGATGACATTACCTTGACTATGACATAGAGAGGCAGTTCCAGTAACTTCTGTTAGCAACATTACATACACTTGTGGGCGGGCTTCTTTAAACATCTGGACTTTTCACAAGTACACTGGTCGCGGAACGCTTGCAATGATTAGATTTCGGCCATCTGTCGAGGTGCAGCCACCAAATCGTCCGTTGATTCGGACGACTGGCAGGTAGGTTGCCCATGTTGGCGTCTCAAACTGTTTGCATTTCCACATTGTGATGGGTCGAATGTAATTTACCCTGTCTTCGTAGGGCTTGTACCACTTGACTACTGCAAACACATGTTCTCTCATTTCGCCAGTCTCCGGGATTTTCAGAGTGTGTTTCAGGAAATATTGGATCAGGCCTGGCCGCAACTCGCGATTGTCAGCTGTCATTCCATGCCAAATTGCCATAATCCAACTCAACCTATACTTGCGGTTAGAAGTAGCGCTGGCGTATAGCATGGGACCAACTTGCACCACTCCGTGCTTCAAGTAGACGCTAGGGACGTTGCTCATATCAAGTTCTGCAGCACAGGATGGATACATCTTTTTATACGTCCCCAACAGTAATTCACGCTCGTCGATATCCATGGCCCCAACAACGGCAACGCCTCCCAGTTTGACGCCTCTCGTTGTTTTCCAGTGTGGTTCACAGTCGTGCAGATCCATTTCGGGAACAAGTGCCACATCTGGATCAAGGATCAAGGTTTCGTCACTTTTTTGAAGAATTGGGGCAAAATTTTGGGAAAACTCCTGTGGCAAGTGATGCTTCAAGTTTTCGACGCTTTTCTGTATCAGAAACTTCCTCATGAACTGTTGTTCCACTTGTCGCTTGTTGGTCGGTTTATCCGAAATCTTCAGATTCATTCTTTCGAACGCGAAAAGCCAGTGGCTTGGAGGCGGTCCCATATCAATGACTGACTCCTTTATATGGTTATGCAAGTGAATGTTTGGCGTTATTATTTCAAAGCCATATAGTCGTTGTGCTAGCCGACTAAACCGATTAAACTGTTTGTCTGCAAAGTCAAGTTTTTCCCGAGTAACGCATGCCGACGTTACTGCTTGACAGGCCAAAACGAAGCATTCCCACACCTTCAGATCTTTAGATGGTAGCAGTCCTTGGAGGCAATATCCAGAACTCACAGTCACAAAACTTAACCATTGCTGAGCTGTCCAAAATCCATAGTTTGAACCTATGTACGTCGCAGCACGTTCGTCGTCTGTTCCCACCTGGAATTGTAGCAAGCGCTCGTCCACGATAGAAATATCTGTTTTTGTCAGAAGCTTGTTGTCTTCGTCGCAATAGTACTTCCACATTTTTTTCGCTGTGCCCATATACAGATTGTGCATGATGTCGATTCCAAGGTGATCTATTGGTCTGAAGTATTCCAATTTCAGCAATGGGCTGTAGCGAATACCATACTTGCTTTCGAGGTTTTGTTTCGCTGCTTCGTTGCGAGCACCGTTTATCTCATCGATCCATTCCATGTGTTTCCGGTGGGTCCGTGCTTCCCATGTCGATCTGTTAAAGCCACCCAGATTTCTCATAAGTCCACCGCCAAATTCCTTGAGACACTTTGAACATCCCCGATTACCAGAGTGTGAAAAAAAACCAACCAACTTACGAGCGGCAGGTAGGTCTGCAGCAACACTGAGAAGAGCTGCTCGGACTCTTTTCCCTTCTGGAAAGTTATGAGTTTTAAGGACAATTCCTTGTCTCCAAAATGCCAGCAATTCGTCGACAAGTGGGTTTATAAAGCTTTTTAATGTGTGAGGTTCTTTCGGGAGATTTGGAATGATGCCAAGTAGAATAACGTTAGCCACTTTATATCGCTCGGTCCGCGGCAGATTCAAAACCACAAGGTAAATGGCTCCTATAGAAATATGACTCCGCCTAGTCCAAGGTTGGAACCAATCAACGTTGATTTGTAAAGCCAAGTTATTGTCGTTCTGAAGGAAACCGTTTGGGCCCGCGTGCTCTTTCCACAACCGTCCATCATAGATGTCTGCCAAAATGTTTGAGGGAATGCGGCGGTCTTTCCATTTCCTACATTGGTTCTCGAAATTTGGCTTCAACAAGAGGCTTTCCAAACTTTCTGATAGTGGTTTATAGCAATACGTGTAGATCGGGATGAATTGTTTTTCGCCATTGGCCACGGCCACTTCTGTGAACAATCTCGTATTGCAAATTTTGCCATTACGCGATTCGTGAAGGCAGTTTCTAACGCGGACCCTACCGCGGTTGTCAGTGTATTTGAGTCCGTCTATTGAATCATAAATACTGTAGCATTGGCCACAGCATATAAATTTTTGGAAATCATTTCGGTCAACGCCAAGCCATTTGTATAACATGTACATGCTTCCTGGAAGGACCCTTTTTATCATGGTCGAATACTGTGGGATCCCAGCCACAACTAGAATTTCGCAGACAAACTTCAGTAGTGTAGTCACTGCCGTGTCAGAGACGCAGTTTGACAACTGCCACTGCAAAATAACAAATAGAATCCAGGTCACCACACTCTGCAATTTTTTAGCACGATCACCACTGACCACTCTTATACGAGGACAAATGTCTTGTGAACCTGTTAATATGTCTCCAAGCATTTCGTCCGGGTTCCCATCGGTTGCATCGTCTGTGTCCAGAGTGACCTGAAATAGATGACATACATGTCAATTTTGTATAGGTACAAGAGGGAGAAATACACCTTTTTCAAGTAGGGAATATAGATAAAAGTATTCATCACCAACACGTGATAGAGTGGACTCTAAACTTATCACTCAGCAAATTTACATAAATCCTATAAGAACTATTTATGGGCATTATTGAAGTCAGGCAAAATGTCTGAGTTTTAGTTAATATTTAATAATACAAACATCTAATAAAGAACTGACCTGTTACAGAAAATGTGAAAAATATCTGTTTAAATGCACAGGAAAATAAAAGTAAGATTCTGGGAAAGTGATGGATGCATGGAGCCAGTACTCTGCCGCTGCTTCATGTCACTGTTGCCAGCTGAAAAACCACAACCTAGAAGGGAGTCGGAGTATCGGCAGGCTTCTGATGTACGGCTGTCAAGTGCCGCCTATTTGGATTTAATGCCACCTGAAACACGCAGATTGTAATGGGAAGGATTCCTCACCTGGTTACATTCGTTGTATGTCCTTTTCCTAGACGCAGCTGATCTTCCTGAGCTCACAGAATTCGCTTCATGTACCACAGAGCTCCCCACCACAGAAGGGGCTTGGTGTACCACTGAGCTCCCCACCACAGAATTCGCTTGCTGTACCTCATTTGGTCGAGCAGCACCCAGTTCTACAGACAATGGGCGATTGTTAAGTCCACCGTCACAGTTGTCCTGAGGCCCTACTGTCTTCTGAGCTAGGTCGTGAGTATGAAGTTGTTTAAATTTTCTTCGTGGCGCTGCTACTTCACAGACAAAACAGAATTGATGCGTTTTATGGTTCATGGAGAGACGTGCTCTTTTACCAGCCTCGGATAAACCTTTGAACGCGGCCATGATGTAAATAAATACAACATTGACATGTAAACGGAGGTGTGCCGTCTTTATACTGCCTGGCTCACATGGTGAAGGGTTGGTGTCAGCCTATAGCGCCCAGATACACTGTCACTAACGCCGAGCACTGACACCATGTGCCTTCAAAGGTGTGCGCAACTTACAAGTGCCACAACACTTAGTAACCGCTACTCACCGACACACTGTGCTACTGAGTCCAGGTAAGCATCTAGTTAGCTGACATGTTCTTTGTTAACTGGCTTATAGCGCCCACAAACAACGCATCACAGCAGTGTCAGTGAACTAATAAGATAGAAAACAAATCTTATGTTTGTATTGAGAGCGAGTAGCCCTTTTCACGCCCCAACCAGTGGTGTCTATCCTTAACTAGCTGTTAAGAGAAGTGTCATTGGTTTGACATGTCAATGCTATACATGTCGTATCACGTGTCAATGCGTTTGGCATGTATGCTACCATATATATAGTGGTTGAGTACAATGCACAGCCATTCTAGTACACAAGGTCAAGCCAGGTACTCGAACCGAAGTGCAGAGTACAAGATGGACACGAAATGTGAGCAATTATTTATATTTATTTCTTTATTTTTTTTTTCTTTAACAATCTATACTAGCAGTGTTTTCCCCCGACCATTTTAGTCGACTGTGCCTAGCAGGGTTGAATTATCGTCGATCACATTTCGTAACATGAATGTGTTGAAACCTGTATCGAAGTATGAAGAGTGAAAAGTACTCTTGTATAATTTTAGCCGGCCTTACATTTGTCCTGGGGAGAAACATGCTGGCAGTAGGTTAAAAAAACTATATTTGCCTAACAGAGGTTTCGTTCCGGCAATGGAACTTTAAGGGCCTAGAAAACATATTTCTGATCTTAGGAACAATTTGCAAAAATACAAATATGAAGGCAAACAACTCTTCTTTTTATATGGCAAATATGAAATTCCAGAAAAAATCCCTTCTCAATTTCTTCCTCTTTGGCAAGTGGTGGATCTGGCTTCTGTCTGTATAATCTTATGTAAGAGAAGTGTTTTGTTCTGCAAGAAATCCTTGTTTCTTATTCAATATATTCAATATATTATTACAGCAGAAAATAGGGTGGGTCTAGTTGGTCACGTAGAAATCTTTAGTGCAAAATTCAGCCTGATAATTTTGTAATTGGTCTTTGAAAATGACTGCAATGATAGAAAAAAAGTAGGTGGAACCTCACCATCTCAGCTAATCTCGTGGCCGAGACTCAGCACCTCTGTTCGGCGACTGCAGTTTGTCTGTCGTCGTCCACCCTCCTCCAGTCAGCTGTGACCCGGCCCCTGGCTGGCCAGTTTTTTTCTTTTTAATTTTTTCTTTTTAATTTACTCTATTTTTTCTCTTTTAACCTAACTCATATTCCACTAGCCTACTGGATGTGAATGTGTTCAAACCCTCAGTTCAAACCCTGAGTCGTTCCTACTTCGTACAAGCGACCAACGATGGCCCGTATTTTACGTTAAATATTCCTACCAGTCCCCATTGGCCTAAAGACACATACACTTTATTTTTCAGTTGTGCTGTTGCTCTTCGTTTTTGCATTCACCGCCCAAAGTACATGTACTACGCTCAGCATTACTCAAACCAGCCGCAGTCTGTCAACCCAAAACAACACACTGCCACGACTGGTTAACCATCGTCTGACAAGTGCACGCTTAGGTTCATCAAGGATACGCCACCACCGCACTTTTCTACGCAAAGCAAAACTGGCATATTCGTCAAATGCAACAACTATATCGAGTCGCAATTCCAGTGGAAGGCATTCCTCAAAGGAAGGGTCATCCGGATGTACCAGTGGTAGTCATCACAGGGAAACAGTTATGTATTTGATGGCCATCGTGACCACGGTAACCATGCTATCGGTAATTTGGACGATCTCTAAATGTGTATTCATTCGGGCTATTGGTTGCAGCACCAACAGGACATTTGATCTTTATATGCGTGTGTCCGGGAGATATACACTATGCCTTAAAATAGGCACCCTCCAAGGCGACATTTCGGACTATGTATTTGAAGCACACGAAGCTGCAAATCTACATCTGACAGATCTTAAAGGACATTTCTTCCATACCGTTGTTCTAAGTGCACCGCTTTATGCCACCGACTGTACAACCGATAATACTAAGAAAATGAACGGTGTACTGAAAGTCGGGCCAGTCCAGGCAGTGTTTCTTCGCTCACTCCTAACAAGTGATATCGTCCGTTTTAATATTGTAAGTGTTGCTGCCGGAGAGCCGGGTTACTTTATGACAATCGGCGATAAGGTTTGATCGCATTTTAGGCCAACACCTGTGCTTACATCTGGAAACCTGAAGTTCATTGGGTAAATTGTCGGTCTGCCTATCATTACATCTGGATATTGAATAAAATTATGTTGTCTTTTTCCTCCTACAGCACAAATGTTTGTTCTGTTCTCTCTCTGACACTGTGCCATATGTCCTCTCTCTGTCCTCTCTCTGACACTGTGCCATATGTGGTGTTTGCAGGAGAATGAAACAAGCCTTACAGGCTTGGACAGTGTACACATGTCAATGCCAGAAAGGCGCTCATTCAATCTAGGATTTATTTCATTCTTTCTCAAAGAATGGATTTTTTAAAATCATTATTCATGACCGAAAAAACAAGATCCTTTTATTATTTGTAAGCTATGTTATTATATCACTTGTTGTGTTTGTTGGAAATAGCACTATTTGAAGTCCCTATGATAATCGATTCCGCCATATTATGTTCTCAAATGAATTTTTGGACTAGCACTCAATGCAAAATTTAATCATCAAAATCTGTTGATATAGCATTGCAGCGTCAGCCCACGCATAGTTTTCCTAATTTCAGTACTAGAATAACCATTGGACTATAGACCACTGCTCTAAGAAAGGTTGACTTTTTCTTCCTCTTACACACATATATGAAACATGTAAATAACACCATAGGAATCGTAAATATCTCATTTATCTACAAAGTTAGCGATGTTCGAGAAAAAAAAAATTTTCCGTGACTTTTTTTGTCACCCTTTCTGGGTGTGTAGGTCTATTGTTATGAAATTATTTGCGCTTTGATTATATTAACTATGTGCTTGTAATTAAACTGATGATACACTAATTCTCTGTGTCATAGATGAACCGAACACGGTAATATAATATAATTGCTTTTATTATTTATCAACAAGTTCATTTTTAAAGTTTCCTATTTCACATAAAGTATAACATAAAGAGAAATTAACATTGAACATAAATATCTGTACATACACCCCAATTAACTGATTATGCTACTGTCCAGGCGGGTGCACCCGGCGGGGGAACAGGTCGGCTGTTGTCGACCTCGTCTTTGTAACGCAGGGCCATCCTTGTCCCCCCCCGCCGAGCCCGGCTTTGACGCCGTTCGACAACCTGTAGCTCCCGTTTAATGTCCCGCAGCTCAACGCTCTCCCACGGAAGTCGACGTCCCAGTCGGAAGGCGGGCTCGTCGTCGTTCTCCCCACGCTCGTCGTCAGATGTGAAGTCCGCCGTGAGGACCGCGCGTACCCGCTCCTTCTTCTCTTCGGACCAGTCCATCAGGGACAGACCAGCCACTCGCCGCTTGATCTTCTGAACAAAGGAAAAACAAAAACCATGTAAGTATCCAGCAGACGATTCTAAGCAATGTGTAAGATAAAACAATTGCTTTATGGCGAATGTTATACAGAAAGATCTACATGGTTCACCCAGGATGAAAAATAAGAGCCTAAATTCAGAACAGAAATTAAACAACTTGTTACCTGTGACCGATAGTAGCGTCCGATTGTCTGGTCCTTAACCTTCTCCTGGGTGCCTAGCCTGGCCACACGCGCTCTGGCCTGTATGGTTTTCCAATAGGCCCTGCAGCAGACTGCATGAAATACAAAGGCAACGGTTTTAGCATTTATGAAAACCATTTTCATGACAGACCACAATGTAATTTAATGTTCATGAAAAGTAGTTAATTAGGGATATCAAGTACGACCTCTAGATAGACCGAAAAACAAATTGTCCCAGCCAACAAAACTGAAAACCCTAAATAGGGTACTGCCCCAGTCAAAGGCGTAGTCCCAACCCGCCAATGTAGAACTAGTGTGTTAGAGGTCGACAGGGTATAAGGATATTTGCTACAGTAACAAACTTAAAAGACTTAAGACTTAAAAGTACAAGTGTATTATTTTCCACTACTGTTTAACTGAATTACCTTCTATGTCAGAAACATCCAGGCGAGGGGACAACGACCGGACGTTCTCAAGGAGGTGGGCCGTGATGACTCTGTTCTGGGCATCCACGAACTTGTCACTGTGAGTAGAAGAAGGCATTCATTTCAGCAAAACAAAAAAATAATCAAACAGTTTGCAGATTTCCGTTCTCACAGTCAAGATACATGAATCATCTAAGAACAGTTGCAACATATATTTACTAGATTCAGGAAACGAAACTGTGATTTACAAATGTAGCACTAAGTGCCTCCTATCACAGACACATTTTTATTCTCAATTAGTCAGCGATGTTCTGAACAAGTGAGCGACAACTTCATATGTCTGGTCATCTTACCCTAGGTCGGCCTTGTATGGACGTATCTCTTCCACCCTGATCAGCTGTCTGTACGCTTCACGTACCATCGCCTGTGACAAAAGAAAGTACAAGCTTGCCTTAAGAGCATCTTCCAGAAACCCGTACACATTTTCAATATCCAAAGAAATATCAGAGAAAGGTTGATGTTTTTTAAAAAAAATCCTAGGAACAAAAATGAGCATGCTTACTCAGGAAATAACTTAATTATTTATTTGTCGAGTACATTACTCTTGCAAAGTCAAAAATAATTTTTAAACTTACACTTATTTCTGGATTTGCTTTCCGATAGGCTGCCTTTGCCGCCGGCTGTGCTTGCCGCTGCTGAGCCAACTGCCCCTCGAGCTCTGCCTGCTTCAGGCGTAGGCTGGCCACCTCTTGTTGCTGCTTCGTCCCTTGGTCACGCAGCACTGTCATCTCCTGCATGAGGGTCTGCAGCAGCCCGCTCTGTTGGTCGTCGCCGACGTCCGAATCCTCCAACCTGAGGCAATAAGAAGTCTCACGTACAGGGGTGGCTGGCGACTCAAAAAGACTTGTACGCGGAAAGACACGTGGGCGGCTGGCCGGAGTCGACGTCATGGAGGATGAGCCAGAAGAACCCGACTCGGAGGTGAAGGTGTGGCCGGTGTCCATGTCTAGGATGCTGGTCTGAGAATTGTCCATGGTAGTTGATGATGTGGCAAGTTGGGAGAAAGAAGAGAAGTGACTAACTACGTCGAGGCTCGGGGTTTAAGTAGCCAGCCGCCCAGTTGGAAAGAAGTCCTTTCGGCTCCTAAGGTAGCTCTGGCTGGGCCGGGTGTCGCGCAAAGGCTGGACTGATACTTAGTCATCTCCATGAAGCCCTGTACACAGATTAGGTGTCGCCGGTAGCGCAACAAAGTGGACTTGCCGCCACAGGTGTGAAACGGCGGCTTGAAGCCTTTGAAGATCTGTCGCCCCCTAACAGTGCGCCACACGTCGCCCAAGATGTAGAGAAGCCCCTTCGCTCCTGAGGTAGCTTGGGCTGGGCTGACTGCTGCGTCCAGGGGGCCGGGTGTCGCACAAGGGCAGGACTGATACTTAGTCTTCTCCATGAAGCCCTGTACACAGATTAGGTGTCGCCTTTGGCGCAACAGTGAACTTGCCGACACGGGTGTGAAACGGCTGCTTGAAGCCTTTGAAGATCTGACGCCCCCTAACAGTGCGCCACACGCGATCCTACCCCAACTACACATGACCTGTGGGCTGGGCAAAGGGTTCAGCCGACAGGGGTCCAAAGGGACTGCTTGGAGTCTTTGAAGATCTATCGCCACTGAGTGTAACCCATGCCGCTCAAGACTTAGAGAAGCCCTGCCGCTCATGAGGTAGTTTGTGCTCGGGCAGCTGGCCCTGCCCAGACCCCACGTAACCTGTGCTGGCTGGGCTTGACCCTGACCATAAATACTGCAGTGCCTCTCCCATCTCGACATGTGCTCCTTGCAGCCACCCACACTCACACACAAAACAGACAACTATTTACTTGTCCAGGACTTCAAGAAACATGGACCTACTTATGGACATCGACAGATTCCTCAACGAATCGTCAAGGCCGATTCCCAGAGCTGACATCCCTGCCTCATCCAAGTCAATAGGAAGCGGCCTGGTTGTTACAGCGGTCATCTTCCTTGCTGCCCTCCATCTGTTGAATCTATGGTGAGGATATACTTAAATAACATTCACACTTAACAATTCGATTAGAACTGTTTTTAATGTGATCATGCTCTTGAGACGCACTGGTTTCTCTGCTTTATATAATTTCAAACTGAATCAAAATCATTAATGTTTGTAATGGTTTCCCTATAAACGAATATGTCAGACTTATTTCCATAACAGAGACGTACATTTTCAGATATTAATCAGATTTCAGAATTGTCCACATTCTCACCTGGAAAAAGTTTCAAAGTCAATTATTTAACGGACATTGTAGAGCATTTTAAGATTAATCACGTTTTCCACCTATTCCCACCTATTTCCACCTATATATCCATGCCACATAAAATTATCTGATTCTCTGTATCTTGTTGCAAGGATTAAAAATAAAGCGAACTTTTTATTAAACCTATTCCTACTTAACGTCACCAAAAGGCCTATTCAACAGAAATTCTATGTACAACATTATCTGTAGGTGGCTTCAAGGAGTTAAAATTATAATTGTACTGGATAACTTGTTCCTGGTTAACGTCACCTCAAGGCCTACTCAAATTAACTTCACTGTATAACATTGAAAATAATGAGACATTATTTTGTTTGGATTTCAGTTTATCGTTGTGCAGACGGGTGAACCTCGCCAGACGGCGCCCAGAAGTGAGGGTACGGTGTGTCCTGGTCGTCTACAACCAGGACGAGACCTTGATGCTGCCTCTCAGCCCCGTCCACTGCGAAGCCAACTTCATCCTCTCAGCCGATTGTCCCAAGATGAGTGCATCGCGACCATCTGTCATCGCCTCCAGTCTCCGTATGTCGTGGTCCGGTCCGCTGGTACTTTGGGGCCCCGAACTACCATTGACATTGGATCTCCCGACCAAGGTCAACATCCCCCGCAAAGAACGACTACAACTCAACACGTTCCTCCGACGCCGAGACTGCATGATGACCATCTGCCTCAAGTCAACAAACGACAGCACCTGTAGACAGCTGTGTCCAGCGGTGATTGTGTACAAAAGTAACACTTGGGTTTAGTGCAGCCTCAACATGTAATAGTTCGCATAAATTGTTTTAGGTACCGCAGAGTCACCTCTTTAGGATTTTCTTTTATGTTTACACAAAGTAATGTATCTAGGCCATTGCGATATATGTATGTATATTAAATTAAACCTTGATTAATTTTCTTTTCCCTTTGCAGACATGTATTACAAAGTGTTTAAAAATAATTGAGTGAAAAACAAAAAATAAAAACACTAAAACTGAATCTTTCACCGTATGTTTATTTTCTCTTTGGTACCAGAAAATGGTAGACCGTTTTTAAACAGCAAGCAATTCTGTCCTCTGTAGAATAGTTTGGCATTATTATTATTATTATTTTTTTACTTTTCTTTAGATGGAACATGTGATTTCTTTAATTGACTGCAATAGGGACTGTTTTCTGTGTGAGGGAATGTTGTCAGAATTTACATTACTGGAAAAAGATTTTTGTTGTTGTTGTTGTTGTACTTAAACCACATTCAATAGTAGATTGATCTTCCATGCATGGTGCAACTTATGTTTCAATTTCCTTAAATAGGACCTTTACTGTTTCCCAACAAATGCACAAAATTTACTTTGATTTAACAAGTTACAAATCGGTAATATATAAATGTCAAAAAATACGTGCTTCAAAGGGCCTGCTCAAGTTTTAATATTGGTTATTAAAAGGTTGCTGTCAGGTATTCATATGGAGGAATGAGAACCAAAATGCTCACGGTTGTGTTTTTTAGCACGTGCACATAAGATTATAATCAACAACAATGATAAAGGTGAAACCACAAAGGTCAATAATCGATTTGCCCAATAAGCGTATATATTGTGACCGAAGTCCACTTGTAAATGGTCCAGATGTTCTCGGTTGAATTCTTTCTGATGTTGCGTTATTGCCTTTACATACTTCCCAAGGCTGATGTAATTGGAATGTTCCTTGGCAAGTAAAATTTTCTGACGAGTCTGTATTTCTTCATTCAGGGAAGAGATCGGTATAGGTTCAGAGTACAGTCGAGCCGGATCTAAAATGTTTGTTAGTGTCATATTCAGGTGTTGCAGACTGGCCATGTTGACTGGATACAGAATTATGGGTCCATGATTTTCGTGAACACAGCCATCGGCAGGTGTCCTCACATACCATGTATCTGCTGTGATCAAGCAGCCACAGGGAAAAGTGCGTACACAAGATGAACATCCCTTTTGTTGTACAGTCGAAGAATTACATGTGACTTTGACAGTTTTAATGTTGGCTAGTAGGAAATGTATACTGTCAATCACATGAATCGACCCACTGCTATGTCCCGTTACTAAGCGAAAGTCACACAGAGACTTGACAGCAGTTCGATTAACATTAAATAACGCAGTGAGACACGTATCATTTTGCAAGTCACGTGTCAAAATATCCATGTAACACCTAGAGCCTGTACATGCTGCTACTTGTGATGTGTCCGGTGTAGCCATATATTTCTGAGACTCCGATATTATCAAATATTCAGGTATATGAAAAAGTTGTGTGTAATGACCATGGAAGGGGAGTCGGAACTTGTTCACCTGATACAAATAAAAACTTTCTCCGTCAACGATCAGTGGGACTTTTAAACTCAGTTGTATAATTGTACCGTTTTCCGTTAATCGGGGTTCAGTCAACAATGATATCTCATCATACATTTCACTCACTGTAGGCAGGCGTATCCCAAGTTCCCTTAGGCGTTGGTGAGGCACGATGGTAGCAGCTGCTTGTAAAACTCTTTTCATCTCTTCTAAATTTATGAAACTTGGCTTTATGATCTTCTTTCCAAGAGCACGAATGTCAGAAGTTAGCCTAGTTAGTTGAGAATATAGAGCTTCATTTTCCATTTCCATTCGTAGAGTGTCCTGTCTTAACATGTCGGCTACATGTTTGCGGCGTTTGTAAATATCTAACTGCCTAGATAAATTAAG
Organism: Lepidonotus clava; assembly: GCA_936440205.1. Classification (NCBI taxonomy): domain Eukaryota; kingdom Metazoa; phylum Annelida; class Polychaeta; order Phyllodocida; family Polynoidae; genus Lepidonotus; species Lepidonotus clava. The sequence continues at coordinate 46,924,891 of OW387146.1, read as the reverse complement.
GAGGAATTCGGTATTTTCCAATACCGACTGCATTTGCAACTTCAAATTATTTTGTGTGATATTTACCACGGCTTTCAGGGCATTTCCTAGGTATAGAATTTGATGGACATTAGTCTCATCTGCCAGTGCGACACTGTTTACAAGGGATTTCACTCCCTTTAGTTCACCGACTGTTGCTGTGCCAAACATGAATTCAGAGACCTCACCCACGACTGGTAAAAGACCGTCCGACGAGCGTCTGGTCCGACTGGTTACATGTGAATTTACATCCAAAATTAATCCAATGTGTAACAGGGTATCCGTGATCTTGTCATTGGCTTTTTTCTGCAAGGCCACGATATTCTGGAAATCGGTAATGAACTCCCTACATAGGTCAGGTCGCCGTGTGTTTTTGCTCTGCAAATGTTGGCGACATGAGTTGACGTCAGAAACAATGATGGGCTTGAGTAATGTTGGCAAGGTAACATCCACAGGCACAATGACGTAGCTGTTCCGAATGAACACAGATTTTATGGGCTTAAATGTTACACCGTAATTCAGAAGCATTTTTGCATCGGGCAATGCAAGGTTGCATGTAACTAATATTGAGAACACTATCCACATATAAGACTCCATGGTCAGTCTGCGTGAATGAGTATGAAATGAAAAAGTCACTTCCCTTATTTATATGTAAACAGTGGTGCCAAATCAGCTGCAGGTTCGCGTTGGAGGGGAATGCTGGCCTTGCCATCTATGGCACGGCGAGTTGTTGCAGAGTTCACAGTTTTCAGTACACCCTTTTGACACTTGAGAAAATGCAACACTGTATACTTCCTGCATTCTACTTATACTTTTGTACAAGCGAGCTAGCATGGAAAACAAAGCTGTCACCTGTAAAACACTTAATGTCAATGAGCATGTTGACACGCTAGCATGTAGAAAAACAATGCTGCCACCTGTAAAACACAGCATGTGACTGAGCATCTTAAGCTGACGTGAATAAAAAACAACTCGCACTTTAATCACCCTTGTTTGTGTTTGAATGCCACTCGAAAAAGAAACAACAGAGATGGATTAATACAAGTATATTACATAAGATAACAACACTTTTGTTCTAAAGAAGTAATGAAAGATACAGTAAAAGATTAAAAAAAAAAAAAAGGAACTAAAAAATACACACAAAGGATAACCGGACGTCGGCATGAGCGGGTCAACAATACCAATAAGAACAACAATAATCATAATAATATTAATAATAATAAAAAAGGCATTTCACACCAAAACTATACATTTAGACACTATTTTGCCTATATATTACCAGGGTTAAGCACACTTGTTAGCGTTATGCCAGCCAAAACTTGTAAGCCTATAATGGATCTGCATTTCTTAACCTATTTGAAAAACATGGAAGGGCATGTAACATTGTTTCAATTTTGACATACACCAAAACGTGTCTAGTTATTTCTGTCCTTTTTCTTTTTTACAAATACATTCAAAATAATTTTGTGAAAGACAACAGGAAAGGACTTAAAATTTGCTTTCTGTCCATCCAACCATGTCCTGATTGAGGTTTATTATAACCCCAACTTTTCTTCATCAATTTTCACTTCTGAAAGCGGTAGCCGGGGAGTGAAACTACTTTTAACTATCGGATTTCTTATCCAGACGGTGGGTCACGTTCCTACATGGGCAACATTAACGCTTATCCAGAAACTACTTCTGAAAGCGGTAGCCGGGGAGTGAAACCACTTTTAACTATCGGATTTCTTATCCAGACGGTGGGTCACGTTCCTACATGGGCAACATTAACGCTTCTTACTGAGTTCTAAAGTACGGCATCGTAGACGCTTACGGAGCGTTTTTTATGCTACGCTCCTTCTGCTACAAAGTGTGTTTAGGCCAAGCCCATATGACCATCGCCTGGGCGACCATGGTAAACGGCGTGAGAGTGCGACCTGGACATGAGCGCTGTGTTGCGTCAGGCTACGTTGACACTTTGACACTTAAGGAAACGCTGTGACATGGTGCGCGCCTTAACTATTTAGGTGGCAGCCCATCATTAAGTCCCGCCTGGCCTTTAACACTGACGCAAAATAATGGGCTAATTTTGTATTATCATACAATCAGATAAGGTGAAATTCAAGCTGTGCCCCCTCCAGATCCGCCACCGAGGCCGAACATAGTCACGGTACATTTACCCCCCTTTTGACCCCTCCAAATGAATCAGCCGCTGCTTGCAACAGACACGGTGGTAATGGAGTGAGCCTTATCATACACTTTGCTAGGTTGAGTGTGAAAGGGTAGGTGTGTTAATGGAACAAACACTTTGAAGCTGAAAAGGGGGAAATGTTGTGTTAACAGCAGCACCTAACTCATGGAAAAGTAAGGCTATGCTATCCTTTGCGATGGTTCGAGGTGAATAATATTGTGACTGTAAAAGGGCTACTTGAATGGATGCACATCAAGCACTACATTGGTGCAGGGATACTGACCCCCTGGAGCAAAGTTTAGGATAGTCATTTAAACTGCGCCGCAAGTATAATGATACTGTGCTGTTCCAGGGTTAATGGTGGGGGAAATCGTACACTTATAGACACGGTATATAGTAAAGTGATTCAACCAGGGCCAAGTTGGTTTAGAGTATGAGATTAAAATGTCCCTGTGAAATATTTTTATTCACACTTACCCATTCACTGATAGTCTTAGCTGATTGGCAGATAGTTTAAGCTGTGGGTTCAACGGGGCCTGCTCCCTAGGATTTCTAGGCAAGGCAAATCGATCTAACCACTTGAAGAATACTGTGAACCATGGCATGTTGCCACTGCCTGGCAATTGATACTCCTTGATCTAAATATCTAAGGAAATCTGTGATCCTTAGCTTTATTATCCTAGAAAACCAGATTATATTACCCTAGTCAAACAGGAAGGTCTACACTCAGCCTACCCATACATTGTCAGTCTCAGCTGATTGGCAGATTTCTTTATGTAACTGGGTTAACTCTTCAAGATACCTAGACATGTTTGTTCTGCTAGCTACTAACTCGGAAGATTTACATCCAACTTACTTTATATTGTGACTCGGTTATCAAGTCTACCCCTGATATCTCAGTATTATTTTTAATATACTAGTGGTGTTTAATGTGAAGTTAATGGACGCATCCCCCCCCCCATTACTTTTTTACAAGTACTACCACCGTGGTAAATAGACATAGTCATTGGCATCAACCTATGTCCTATCAAGTCCCCCCCTCCTATTCTCACATAGTCTGCTTCAAAACCTATGCTTTCACATCAAATATTTTCACCCAATATACATTTATATGTGAAGGCTGTAATCATCCATACTCATACTGTTCATCCCGCCCACATACATTCAAGTATCATCCTCTTGTACCTAACAGTACGTGCTCTTGTGCATGTTATATAGGAAAAGGTTGTATTCTATCTTTTGGAATGCTAGGAGCCTTTGGAACAAGGTTGCCACTTTATCATGTTTTGTATCTCATTTATCACCAAACATAATAGGAATTACTGAGACATGGCTTAAACCTGGCATGCCTGATAGTCTAGATCAACTTGATGGCTACAAGCTAATCAGAAATGATAGGCATACACAGAATGCTTCTGGCTATTCAAAAAGAGGAGGTGGGGTCATGTTTTATTGTAGAAATAATCTAAATTTTGTAAACCTCCCTGGTGAAATCTATAATACTTTTTTGCCATACTTGGAGGCAATGACAATAAAAGTGGTCATTCCCTGTACTGTACCACTGTTTGTCATTACTGTATATAGGCCTCCTGAAGGGGACACTGATGACTGTATTGACCAACTGACAAAGATGGGTAATAACTTACCATGAAAAAAATCCTATGATAATATTTTAATAGCTGGTGACCTTAATATTGATGTTAGTAAAACAAGGCAGGCCAAATACAAACAGTTAAAGAAATTTATGAATACTTTTTCCCTTAATCAGCTAATCACTGAAGGGACCAGAACAGCCCACAGTCACGCTATTATTAACCTAATAATGACAAACATTATTATTGTCTCTGATGCAGGGCTTCTGAACCTGAATCTTAGTGACAACCTACCCTCTTTTGTACATCTTAAAAAACATAAGTTAAAATGGGAATGTGAGGGTTTTAAAGGGAGATTGTATAGAAACTTTTATGATATTCCAGGGGCGTATGTCAAAAAAAAAGCAAATGTATGTTTTGTTAAAACTGATCTTAATTCTCCCTACCATGGATAGCTGATTTTTAGTAACTTAACTACCTGCAGCCTAATTTTGACCAATTCTGTAGACAAACCACTGGAAAAACTATAGAAAATTAATTAATAATTGTGATATTTCCACCTATATATTTGAAATAGGAAACAAACCAGTTATTGCCAGTAATTTGCCGAATCAGGAAATAATAAGTGTCGGCCCTTTTATCAATAAATAAACAATATAAAGAAAAAATTCTAGCAGCAGGGAAACATGTGAGGCTAATGGCGTCCATAGATACAATGAATTGCCGCCAAAGAGCACAATGTGACTACATGATACTCATGAATATTCATAGAATAGCCTCCGATACAATTCGTACATGTTCCCTAAGATATATATTAATATAATGAATCATAATTATATTATACATATATTTGAAATAGGAAACAAACCAGTTATTGCCAGTAATTTGCCGAATCAGGAAATAATAAGTGTCGGCCAATAAATTCGGCCAAGTCTTCTTTTTTTTTCCTAATTCAAACTAATAATATTTAAGACAATCAGAAACCTTATTGTCTCTGGCAATATTCACGGGAAAAAATGAGCCTTGTGTCTTCTTCGAGATTTGCTGCGCACCACCACATTATGTAAGTCGGGCACAGTTAGTGCAATCAGTCTGTGTGTCTCTGGTATAGTATATTCACAATCTGCTTGTGATAACAGGTGCATAGCACAGCGCAGGAAAACTTTGCACAGCCTGCCCGCTCACACTGTCAACTCCCGTTTGATATTTTGCTGGCATCAGGCATCAGGACGTGCGTGACAAGGACCCTGATCCCCCGCCTAGGGAAGAGCCGTCTTGTGCACAAGTTTTCCCGCATACTATCCCCCTCTGAGCAAAAGGCTATGACAGCCAATGCCCACAGTCATACCAGTCACAGCCACTGGCACAGGAGAGTTGCGCGCATGTGTAAAAGGACAATCACGGTGTTACTGTGCTGCAATTGTGCTAGGCAGTGCATCAATATAACCGTGCAAAGTTCGCGGAAATCCCCTATGTCTGCCATGCTTCGCTGTGTGTCTGTACCATTAAACCAAGTAAATCAACCGTGTAAATCAAATACTCCCACAAATACAACCCATACAGCAGGCGTACTAGGCCAAGGCATCCCTACATCAGACACAGTTTAGTTTGAATAGTTTCTTCAGACTTTTCTTTAGACTAGCCTAAGTCGAGGCCCGGACACATACAGTTGGGTATGGGTCAGTTGGTGCATGTGTCATGGGCTTAAAACTAAAATCCGTCGGGTTGTTAATCATATTCATGAGATGCTGTAGTTTAGGAACTAAACCCTACAATACTGTTTTATCTCACAAGTTAATTCGGTGTAGTGCAATCACAGTTAATGCTCAATGTATATGTTTTATTTCTTATTAAAAATTTAATTTGTTTATGTGACCAACTGGTCGTTATATATGGCATCCCTCAGGTAAATAAATTATATACCTCCGACTGGCTAGTCCCCGACATGTAGTCACTTTTTAGTGTTTAGTATAAATGGTAAGTGTCTTTATTGAGTTAGCTAGTTTCTTATTTAATTCCCGGTAGACTCTCCAAACAAGACCGGCTATGTTCCTACAGACATAATCAGGCTTATGTTTTTGCTTGGCTATTTAATTATAAACCGAACCATCTCCCTTTTATGAGTCCAGACCGAACAACAATCTCAAACAATCTCAAACAAAGTCAATCTTTCACATGTACATTTTTTATTGAAACTAACACATTTTCCATAAACAGTATAACTTCGGTTTTGTACAAGCACTCTTTTATAACTTACAATGATATAATACTTTAACCACCCTCAACTTATAACTAGGCCATAATAATTTTCTTTAACACTTGTGGTACGGATAACCACCAATCTATAATAAATAGGTTATAAACAAAATGATTGTCTGGATACATAAGCCAACTTTGTATGGGGAACACAATCATACTAGAATAACCGTTGTTGGCGCATGGGATCCAAATCTTGAACATACCCTAAGGACATTAGATTCGAAAAGTTATTAACCCCCCCGCGTTGGTGGTTAGGAAAGATCAAAATGAGGGAATTAAACATACACTTAACTTACCTATTCATTTGCACACTTGTCACGTATGATCTCCGACACCATGATCTGAGCTGGCTCATACTGCCCACATGCCGGATGGAATACTGCCTGGCAGTAGGTGCATATCAGGTAAACTCTGTAAGGGCAATGTGGGATGGTCTATATAACAGAACCAGTTTTCATTTGAAACCAGGGTTTCAACAACATGGAATCAGTTCTTCCCTCACACTTGTTATTAGAATATTTTTGTCATTTCAAATGTAGTAAAAACAATAAGACACAAATAAACAATAAAGAGGGTGTCGTATCTTGGGGAACTATGCAATCAGTCAATAAATGCCCCTTGTAATACATACCTATATTTGGTGTCGAAGAATATACCACGCGGAGCAATCACACTGGTGTCTTCGTCGAAGGCATCCATGTCGACGTCACGCTCGTTTGTCAGGTATTCTCGGTCTACCTAAAGGAATGATTAAAATATAAATATTGAGTAAAACCGCAGGCAATAGTGGCCGAGTGTCGATTGATCCCATCTTTTGTAGTCAAGTTAGTTGCAGACTATCCAACAGACGATAATTCCTCCTCCAAGCCACACATAATTTTCGCAAGAACCCATGCAGTGAAGACTGTTATAATTAATTTTCTTAACTGGCAATATAATTGCAACATTTACCTTTGGGGGTTGCTCCCCACACAGGCAGCACTCCCTGTCAGAATGGCTGTGCAAACTACCATTCCCTGGGTGCTGCCGAAGAGATCCGCACTGCAATCAATTTAAAGATTGTTCTAATTTAGTGGGGTTAATTATCTACTCATCTCACATCGACGTCTAGGAATAAGTTATGTACTTTAATGTTGACAATGAAAATAAAACAAATAAATAAATAAAACAAATTACCTCGTGAAGCTTGCGATGTCCGACGGTGTCAGCCCTGGTGAGACGTTTTCGTCTCGAGTTGGAGCCTCAACCATCCTTAGTCGCCGTCTTGACTTTAAAGGGGCCGTTGGTGTCTCCAGCGTCCTCGGTTGCCTCGGTGTCTCGGGGTATGGTCTGAAACAACAGTAACAGCATTTCAATAAGACTTACACTCTATAGACAAATCACCTATACTCTGCCTTATATCGCGGTCATCAATGGCAATGCTAAGAATTAATAGAAGTCATTCGTCTGTTAACAAGCTAAGACAGATTATAGGTCTCGGAAATGGCAAGCCTCAGCTCATGTTTGCTTAGTGGGCCATCTTGTAAACATGGATCAGCTGTTCCTTTCAGCTGTGACCTAGATACTGTTGTTTCCACAGAATGTGACTTTTCCCGAAACCCAAAAATTAAAGGAGTTATTTAAAGTCTAGTAAATCTTGTATGATCAATCGTATCCATTTCCAATGTACTCACCTTACTCCCGATGTAGAGGATCTTTCGTTGAATGCCATTTCTCAATGTCCGCACTGATAGTCGAATGTAATGCTCTTTTGCTCGTGCGATCGTGTTGGTCAGGAATTAATTAGGTCAAGCGTGGGCGGAGTCTTATATAACAACGCGCCTACCGACCTGGTTCAACGGAAGGCACTGCTCAAAAAAAAATTCCCGAGCTTAAATAAGGGATAATTTCAACATATGAATTCTTGTAGCTACATTATTTATACAAATCACCTTTTCAAGTACCTAGCTACACGTATTGTATCTGCATGAAGTAGTCTTTTTCAAATCAACGCATACCCCTTTTCCCCTATCTTTTGTAATATTCTAATCAAGAATTAATGCGCCCCACTGCGATTGATTATCCGACAATGAAACTTATATTTCCACCAAGTCCACTCATTAGCCCAGTGTGCAAATAAATGTTTACTGTACGTTCCTATACATCTGTTGTGGGTGGAAAAGAAGAAAACCGCAACAAAACAAATGCAATAAAAGAACACGCAAACAGTACCTATGGTGCACTCTGTAGTGCTCATTGTATCAGACAGTTACCAAATGATCGTATGAATAATTCAATCTTGAAACAGAACTCGAATGGCGGAGTAGAAAGCAAGTATCAGTTTCACATTTATTACATATTAGGGACCCACTCAAGTTGCAGTTCCCAATTTACAATTTGGAGTAGTTGAGGTAATAATGTTATTTTCAAGGACACATTATGAAGACGATGTATTTGTGTCCAGGTCATAGGTAAGTGTCACCAGTATACCTGGCTCACCTGCTGCAACTGTAACCAAGTAGTAGCGCAGAATCGGTTGCTCTAGCAGTCTTCTTAAGAAGAAGTTTTTCAAAGGATTCACTTTGACTGACGTTACCAGTGTCGATTCTTGGTCTGTTCTGCTGTCTATGACATTAATGTCCGTACTAAGTGTGTAGTCTCCTCATAGGAACAAGTCACCCTCTGTGATAAACACGTAGTCGGTGCAATGTCCCGGGAACGTAGCAAGTTGATTCCACACATTCTGGGTGCTTGACTTGAGGAGGTTAACCTTAAAGTTATCTTGTTTACATATACCAATTAATCTTGCGCAACCCCAAATCACGATGGCCAGTGCCAATAGAGAGACAACTACCATAAGCAAGTAGAATTGGATTTGAATAAAGGTGTTGCAATTTCCACAGAGACTCTCTTGTTCCTGTTCTTCTAATGCAGCTCTTGGTTCTATGGTAGTCCCATATTGGTTCAGCATGGACTCCAATCGGTCGTGGTAAGGCAACAGGGTCATTAAAGGTAACGTTTCTCTGTTGTTAGGTCTTCCATTGTCGTTGACAACCTCTTTTCTTGCTGACCTGATGTCGTTGACCTTGTGTCTCTCAACCACTCCATGAACCGGCTGCCTCGCAGGGGCTTAATATTTCGAGCTCCAGTCAGGTCCCCTTCCAGCAAGAGCAGGACTAATGGGACATAGATATAGACTAGAAATAATGACAACCAAAGGAGGGAAATCATTTAATGTCAATTAAAAGTACACTGATCTAAGGGGCATTTTTTAACTTATATAAACCAAAATTTCCTCAGTACATTACAGTAAAAGACCTGCTTTGGCCAATAAAGGTAAACCAATTTGGGGTTCAGATTCAATATATCCTTCAAATGTTATGGTTGTACCGCTTGTAATGCATTAGTCCAGCTCACATGTAAAGAGTTTCATCTTGTCCCGCAGTCTGTGGGTTGGCAAGGAATCCAATCAACAGACCCGGTTGGATGTCAATGTCTTTCTGAAAAAGGCGGTGGGTTATATATAGTGCTCACTTTGGAATAATGTTTGGTAAATGCAACGGCGCATATGTATATATATATATATATATATGAACAACCGATCGGCGCGCAGCGACACCTTTGTTTGGCGCGTTTCTCTCACCCATGTGTGGCTTGTGAACCGCTGTACATCAACCACTGAGAATTTCCCGTGAATGCTGCATTCTCAGTAAATTCCCACTGCCCCAACAAGGGACCTAGGTGGCCCTGGACCGGCATTCTTGGTTGGTAGCAACTTCCGACCTCAACACCAAGCCTATTTGTTACCTTTCTGCGTACGGGTATGGCATATAAAACTATCTAACTATTACCCTATTTGCACAGTTACTAGATCATTGGCATTATGGTAGGGATTGCAAGCCTTTCCACGGAGCAGCTACACGCCTACAATGCCATGAATAGGGGTACCCATAAATGGTGTCGGTACTGCTTGGAAGCCATATCTAGTACTTGGTACTACAAACAACCCAGAGGCAACAAATGTCTCATGCGAAAGAGAATGGATATCAGCAAAAGTAAGTGGTGTAAACCGTTTTATTATAAGTTCTTCTTCTTTTTTTTTTTTCACAACTAAACGGGCGTATACATGCCTCGTGTTGCCACTCTTTTTTTTTCTCTAGTCTGTTCAAGTGTGATACTTATAAACGTACTTTTGTTTCACAGGTTCTGCAGATGCTCCTCCATATCAAGACATCCTGAATGAAGCTGAATCGTTTGGATCAGACAGAAACGATGACCAGTCCACTGCTACCCACCCTACATTAGCGGAATCTAGGAAAGAGACAGCTGTTTCTGAGGGGTCCACTGGACAGGTAGCACCAAGGAAAAGATCCCACGCCATCATGTCTGGCAAGCCAATTCGCCCGCCCGAGGATTTACCTGTAGTTCCCACTCAAGTGACAGCTGTTTCTGAGGAGCCCACTGGACAAGAAGCGTCAAGGAAAAGATCCAACACCACCATGTCCGGAAAGCCAATTCGCCCGGCCGAGGATGTACGGGGTTTTCTGGGCCACCTGTCATAAAGCAAGTCCCCGTCCCTGAACAGATCTTCATCGTCCAAGGTTGATTTGTCTTCCCTAGACTAGGTGGTAATGGCTCAACTCAACGACACAGGCGTGGTATGTCCGCGCCAACGGCCAGTGGTTTGTCGACACGGTAAAGAAATTCAAAGTACCATTACATGGACTGTTTTTTTCATTTTGCAGTGGCAGATTGCTAACTTCACGAGTGACACGGCCCTCACGACATTACTTGCGTTTGTATGTGAAGTACTGTCCCTAGGTGGAAAGGAAGAATATGCATGAGTGCTTCGTAATGTCTTCCCTACCACCATGTACAAGGTATACAAGTGGCTGGGAGTAGGAGAAAGTTTGTACGAAGAGACGACTATTTGTTCCAAGTGTTACACCTTTTATCACAATGTTCGCGAGGTGCTGTACAGAGGCCCAGGTGGCACTCAGAGAATCCGGCGATGCACAAAGAAGGTTTTCAATGAAGATAACCCATGTGGCACAGAACTGTTCAAACCAATCAAGATAGGTGGGATAATCCAATATGTGGGTATTGTCACCTACTGCTACAAACCCTTGTCTTGTAGTCTTGAAGAAATGCTTCAGCGCCCTGGATTTGAGAGGAAATGTAAGCAGTGGAGACACAGGATAGTTCCAGAAGGATTCTACGGTGACATTTATGATGGGTCTGTATGGCAAAGGTTTGTAGATTTCGGGTTTTTAGGGGATAATGACAATTTGGTTCTGCAGATTAATGTTGATTAGTTCCAACCATTCTCTAGGAAGAGCTCCTGTTCTGTTGGCGGTATTTATCTAACGGTTCTTAATTTACCCAGGGAAGAGCGCTACAAAATCGAGAACGTCATATTGTTTGGCATGCTTCCAAACCTCCCAAAGGAACCTGCGGACCTATCAACGTTTTTGCAGCCTTTAGTGGAGGAAATGAAGGTGTTTTGGAGACGTGAAATGGTCTTAAGATCATTTGAATGGCCCCTGGGCAAACGCGTGAAGGTTGCACTGATGAACGTGGCCGCTGACCTGCCCGCTGCCAGAAAGGTATGTGGGTTTCTGTTGCACGCAGCCAATAAGGGATGCTCTAAGTGTCGGAAGAATTTTAAGGGCAAACCCAAGCAAAACTATTCTGGTTTTGATATGCATTTATGGCCGATGCGCATGTGGGACAGTCATAGGAAGCAAATTGAGAACATCAGAGCAGCAGGTACACGCAAGGAGAAGAAGGCTCCGGAGAAGAAATATGGAGTTCGCTACACCCCATTCTTGGAACTGTCCTACTTCAATCCCATTGAGTAAGTTAAAATTAAAATGAACCTCGTAACCTACATCAAACCTTGACTTTCATCATTTATTACGTACACCAAATTTTTAGCCAGTAGTGGATTTGTAGTTGCAGAGGTGGCATCGTCCTGTATTGGGCCAGCTGTTTTGCACCATCGTCTGCTAATAGCGTCCCTATCCTGTTACTGTATTTACAGATTCCTCTCCATCGATGTGATGCACAACGTCCTACTTGGTGAGTCTTCAAGGAGCAATCATTTCATATACACTTAAGTTTGTTATTGAGGAATTCGACTGTCTTTATTTTAATTAGAACACTCTAGTCAGCGTTTATTAGACTAATGCCCAAATGTTTTGCTCAATCTATTTCAGGTACAGCCAAGAAAACCTGGAAAATGTGGGAAAAGCTTGGAGCACTGACCAAACAGAAGATACTCATTATGGATGAATGACTGGAAAAGTTCAAGCAAGGACTACCTGATGACCTGGTCGTAACCAACATCAAATCCAATGCTGGTACGTGGATGGCCAAAGAGTGGAAAAACTGGGTTACCGTCTCTTCCGGATATTGTCTCCAAGGTCTTTTGGCAAAGAAACACCTGAAAACATGGCAGCGGTTCGTTATGGCCACTAGATTATTATGTCAGCAGTGCATAGCAGACCATGAGATTGATTTAGCACATAAAGACTATCGCCAGTACTGCCAAGAGACCCAGGTACAGTTCAGGAAGGAGGTGGTTACACCCAACATGCACCTTCATTGTCATCTGAAGGACTGTCTGCGTGAGTATGGTCCTGCACCCAGTACATGGCTTTTCAGTTATGAAAGGTACAATGGTTTTGTAGGAGACCTCCAAACCAACAAACATCAAATTCACAAACAGTTTATGAAGAGATTTCTTCTCACAAAGACCGTTTATCATATGCGAAGTGAAATGCCGCCCGAGTACAAGAAGGAATTATTACCTCTCTGCCACAAGATACAGACTCCAATTCCCACTGTCATTGATACAATGCAAGTCCCAGAATCAGAGCTGGCCGAGTGCCAACACCTCTGGAGTAACATGGACGGCTTCGAGACCAACGAGACAGGAAAGACAAAAGGGCTGGATGCAGACAATTACGCTCTCCTCCTGCAAACATACATGAAAATGTACCCCACTGAACCCCACCTGCTTGAAACACACACGTTCTCCAAAAACTGTATTACTTACAGCACTGTACAGTACGGACCAAATAGCTATGTCAGCACGATGTCCGGTCAAAAGGTCAAGTTCTGTTGGTTCATGGCCAACTGGTACGAAGATCAAGGTGGCGACAGCCAAGAGCATCCCTGTGTTATCAAGTATTTCATGAGGCATGCCATGACATGTGATGTGACTGGCCTGAGGAGAGAACACTTCTTCGCCGTGGTTCAGTGGTTCAGTGAGGCTAGAGATCCAAACCCCTTCACTCGTCCGTTAACCATCTGGAGGCACTCAAAGTATGAGGATCCTACTTGGGCGTGCTTCCTGCCAGTGATGCAAATCACTAGTAGCTTCGGACCTGTTAACGAGGGAGAGAATATGGTTGTTTGTCCGATTTTGCATTCTGTTTTTGTCTGAAGCATATACAATCGACTGATGTACATGTAAAGTTTAATGAATTTCCCAACCATACATTAAACAGGCTAGCGGTTGGACTCATCAAGCATTATAATTAATAGTGTGGAAGTTGTTTGATCGACAAAAAAAGCGTCATTGCAGCCATTCTTCACCCCACCCGCTGACCTTTGCACGCACTCTGAATGGCGCTAAGTAGTCGGGCAGGGGTCTCTGCTATATAGGCGGTTGCGCTCTCAAGGGCCTATCCTTGGGAGCCCTGACCCGCTACTTTTGTAGTGGCAAGGGATTCCTCTCACTCTGTCACATCTTAACCCATCTGACAAGCAAATATCCATGAATAGTGAATTCTCCACCTATTGTTTAAATCATCTATTCACACACGCTAGGCCAATGGTTCCTCAGCTATCTCAACAATGTAGTCTACTTATAAGTTTTTTTTTTTTTTTTTTTTTCCCATCTCATATAATATTTTTATTTAACGGAATACTTCGTACACAATAATAACTACTAGACAGTGTCTGTCTCTTCCATCTCTTACTTGTCGCACCTAGTTTGCCACACGTAGCAGTAGCCATACACCTTCTTCTGTAAACACACCTGCCCGCGCAGTGGTGGTTATAAGTTATGTAATAGATTCTTGCGCGAAAAGTTATGTAATAGGTTAGTTGGATTATCCGACACCTGGACTAAAGTGTTGCGAGGGTTATTTTACTGATATAAAGAGTAGTAAAGGCTTTGCAGGTACTAGGTATGAAGGGTCAGATATGAAATGGATATACCATATTTATAAGTAAACCAAATTTACATACTCAGATTTGGAAAACTATAAATTTTGATAGTAAGGTACGAAGCTACCAAGTAAAGATTATATTTCTTCTCATATATAACAGCATCATAACCGAGGCTAACGGCGATGTAAATTCAGTTTGGAGAATCGCAAATGACTTTATTCAAGACCCACAGGCCAAAAAAAAAAGACAATATTGCTACGAAAAAAGAACACAATGTATACAGATTCAAAATAATTTATTGTAGGGCAATCAAAGGGACAATTCTAGCACCAACTATATATATATATATCTATCAACCCATAAGAGGATTGTCACGCATCAACATTAGAAAAAATAAATAAAAATAAAACGGCTGTCAGCTGCAGACCAGCTGCTAACCCTAGAGTACAATAAATACATGACAGACCGTTAAAATGTTAAATACATTTATAAACCCATCAGGCAGAATATCTGCTAGGACTCCATATGGTCCATTAGGCTTAAATGGATTAAAACTCATAGAACATTCCATTATTATCGAGAACAAAAACAATTTGATACAAATCAGGCAACAAATAGATAATACCAGCTAGAATATTTACGACTCCAGTATATCAGTGTGTTAAAAGTACTAGTGTCTTATAAGTTGTGCATTATCCAAGTTCCGTCCTATTGTTCAAGCCAATATATCTTCATATACCAACATAATCATTAGAAGATTCAATATAATAAGTATTTTATTGACAACTGAGAAGTCATTACAAACATAATTGTCAGACAGAGAGGATCACAAACTAGACATACACAAGCTACAAATAACTACAGCTACACTATAACTACACATTACAGAATTAAAAGGTACTAAGTCCACTTTCCCCAGTGAGACCATGTTTTGAGAAAAAGCCCTTAGAATGAAAACTACATGTTTCTGTTGGTCCCTCTAAAAATATCCAAGACTATGTCTTTATATTTGGTATATGTTCATATATTAGTAATAGAAACATAATAGATGTAGTTTCAAATAAAAAAATCTAATGCATTTAAAGAAAATTGACTTAGCACCTATTGACCGTCTACATTTTAAGTGTAACAAAGCCCTAATATGCCTTAGGGCCTTATAAGGATTGAGCATTTTGGGACAAATGAATGGAATGCACAGTACTAGTGTAAGAAGGTACTAAACCCGTTTGGGACCTTATAACACTTAAAACGCTTAAGGCTAAAGATACAAATATAACTATAATCTTGTATTATAATGCTCTAACTAATGTTAGTACCTTATAATGCCAAACAATTATGGTTCTCTAGGGGGAAAAGAGTCTGTTCATTTGGTAATAAATGAACTTACATCCTTATTACACTGAACACTTGTGGTACTTTTGGTGCTTTATGGGGAAAGGAGTCTGTTTATTTGGTACTAAATGAACTTAGCTCCTTATAACACTGAACACTTGAAGTTCTTTATGGGGAAAAGAGTCTGTTTATATGGTACCAAACGAACTTAGATCCTTATTACACTGAACAAGTGTGGTACTTGTAGTCATTTATGGGGAAAGGAGTCTGTTTATTTGGTACTAAATGAACTTAGATCCTTATTACACTGAACACTTGATGTTCTTTATGGGGGAAAGATTCTGTTTAAATGGCACCAAATGAGCTTAGACCCTTATTACACCGATGACAATAGCCTAAAAGGGCAACTGTTTTAGTGATATAAGGACTCAATCAAAACCTATTAAATATACATTTTTATGCTTCAATTAGAAGTGCTTAAAAACATCATATGGGAATTTTTTTTTCACAATGTTAACCATCACCCTTAGATTTGATTTTGATAAAAATCTCATTTAGCACCTTATAACACTAAAACTAACTTAGTACCTTTTAACTCCAGAGCAACGATTAATGACTAGACAGGACTAGACTAGCACAGTATAGTACAGTGCAGTGAGGTGAGTCACTACACTGTCTCTGACCGTTGGCATACACAGTTTGCCTCCTTAAATACAAAAATTATTCAGAACATCAGGAATAGTACAAGGCCTTGTAAGGCAATTTGGCACCAACAGAGTTGTGGCTGCATTAGTAGATCTGGAGGGGTATGATTGAGTAAGTGTGGACATTGTAACTCTAAGTGTCATGGTGACTGCGGTATGTTGTGGACTATGATACCCTTGATCTATCTCTGAAGGCAAGATAAGTGTATCTACTTATATGTTTTAAGACTGTAGGATTTGAAGAGTTCATTAGCTTTATAAATGCTTTAGTCTCTGTGAGAGATTGTAGACCAGGGATACAATTCTCTAGGCTCTGGAAAAGGGGGGCTCTGAGGTTTTCATGTGCCTTGCAGTTCATCATAAAATGTATTTCATGGTCCACCTGCCCTGATGGACAGAAAGTGCAGATGTGGTCCGCTGATGGCTTAGAGGGTTTACAATGCCTACCTGTTTCAATTCCTAAGTTGTGTGAGCTGAGTCTTAGTTGTGCAAACGCACTGCGATGCAGTGGGTTTTCTACATACATTAAGTAGTATTTGCGGGAGTGTTGGGTTTTAAAAAGCCTATATGTTCGAAGTTTATTAGAGCTTTCCTGATTATTGATTGCATTGAAGAACTTGGTGTTGTATTGATTATAGATCATTTCTGTTGATGAAGCAAAATTTGTGTTTTTATCTAGCTCCTGGCTTTGCCAAAGTAAAGAGTAGTTATGTCCAAGACTGTTAAGTAGTTCTTGAACATATGTGCACCAGTTAACAGGTTTATCAGATAGATCTAGCAGTTGGCCATAGGACTTGTGTAGAATATTGTTTGCAGGTAGGGATATCAGTCTACTCCAGTATCTTAGGACATGAACTTTATGCTTTGCCTCTAGTGGGAAACGGCCAGTCTCAACATAAACCACAGCAGATGCCGTCTGTCTACGGACCCCAAGCCATGATTTGATAAATTTCAAATGGAAAGTCTCAAGTTCAGCAGAAATCTGCAGTTTTGCCCCCCATAGTTCTGATCCATAGACAATTTGCAGGTTGCAGAAGGCTTTGATGGTGTACGTGGCCCTTGTTGGCTCATGCAGATGGGGTACGGTTTGAGTCCAGACACTAGTCTCTGGATGTGGAGCTGCACATCTTCAGGTCGGCCACACCTTAATTGCTGTCAAAACATTTACCGTACCGTGGTAGTATTTAAGCGGTAACATCAGACTGGTCAAGTCAGCCACGTTATAGTCAGCCACAGTCAGCCACAGGTCAGCCGCAGCTTCAGGTCCACGCCCCCAGCCACCGTCCAGTCCGGCATGAAGCTGTGTGTAGTGGCATGGCTGGGCACTAGAAGATGAGTGAGCTGGAAATGTGTGCCTCAGGAAAGCCACAGCAGTCTGGTGGGCTGGAGGGCTGACACTGGAAATTGAATTCGTAGCAACATTTAAGAAATATAAATGTTGGGATACTATCGGCGCGGGTTACATCAACCAAAGCACAGTGTTACTGAAATTGTAATGTCGTTCAAAAATTTCTAACAGTATTTGAAATGCTAAGCCCCGCCCACAGTTCATGCACGCACCATTTTACTTACCCATCACAATGACAGTGGGCAGTGTTAACTGAAAACCTGCCGGCCAGTGGCGCGACTCTCACAAACCCAGAATACATAATATTGTGTGACTGATAGACCTTACTTTTTCACTAACTAGTAGTAACTGTTCTGACCTATCACTGTCAAGTGAAAATGTCATGAAATGTATATTTGAATCAACTACATATATGTGAATGTAAATATGTTAGTTTAAGATTAGAAGTTTCCTACTTAGTTTTAAGTATTTCAATTTATTGGGATCAAATTTTCAATGATGAGAATTGTATCCACTGGAAGAATAATGAAAACCGGACCTGTATCAATTATTAACCAGTATAAATAAATGTTAATTAAAAAAAAAATATTTAAACAGAAAAAAAAACCACCTAACCTAGCAAAAGACGAATATATTTGTTAAACCTATCCAATAAAATATGAAAGAAGTGGTTTTTTTTTGTGACAAGTTTATTGATCCATATATATGTAACAGACTTTGTTTCGATTAAAAATAACAAGAATTTAAAGCAGCATTTAGGCTTGTTATTTTGTAATGTTAACCATATGCCAGTGCTCTTTTTTTTATTTAACCCAAGAGTCTATGTCGGTTATATAGTCCAGTTTTTGAGCTCTGATCAACTGCCTCGTGATGGGGTTGGTACCCGTGTTGTATTGGAGGCCAGTGCAGCTGTAGAAAGTCTGTGGCAAAACAACTTATTTAAGCGCAGGCGCTCGGTTGGAGGAATTCCAAAATCAGTCGGAAGCTCGAGAGACAAGGGCTGACATTCTCCAGATTATCACTGGTCCCAACCAAGCTTCCGTAATTCGTCGGGAGATGAGGCCTGGTCATTGGAGCAGCATCTTGGGGCTTACCACCCTGTCGATGACATGCATGTCAGCCGGAATGGGGGCTAGTGGTACAGTAATGGACTCCCAAAGGTAGCAGATCCTTAAGCAGAACTCCACGGGGGCCGACTGTCGACAACCGCACAGCAGACTGCGGACCAACTTGACTAGTTTGGAACAGCTCCTACAAAATTGCCACCCGAGCCACATGGTCAAGGCCAGAACCAACAACTCATTTGGGCGAGTAGTAGTCTCGATGGGGTTGGTAGGGAATTGTTTCACCTTAGGCCGGGACCGCTCTGCACGCCAGGTGTCCAGACTAGTATTGAGCAGTGCGTCCATGTTCATGGTGACTGGGGTTGTGTCTGAGACCAGTGTAAGCAGGCGTATTTGTACCCCTTGACTGCCGGGCGACCCCACCTGTACGCCTTGGGTAGGGGGCTTCATCCAGTCACGAAGCACAACTGTCTTTGGGGCTCTATAGCTAGTCACTGTCTCCGTGTTGGCTTCTCCGGCAAAGGTTCAAGACTCAGGCTTCCATCAAAAAGGTTCTGTTGGTGACTGTGGTGGTTTCCCCTTAACAACTCCAAGGTCGCACCTTCCCTTGGTTATTTTGGCGTCAAAGAGCGTGTAACACACCTTCAAAGTACCGCAGTATTCCTAGGTGTTGACTTCCCTAGGTCGCGCACCAGCCCGTTCTTTAAAGTGTTCTCTTCACCTTCACCAGCCCTCTCATTTACACAGTCCCTGTAAGCTCACCCCATCTCCCCACCGACAGGGCTTCCCTCAGTTGAGTGCGTGGTGATTTCCTTTTGTCTCCAAGGCACGTGCCCACTACGGTTGGCCGGTTGCCCGTGGGTACAAATACCCAGGAAGAACTGGCACAGTGTCACTCTCATCACAAGTACTACCAGCAAAGAGAACATAACCAACCAGATCTAGCAACATGTCGCAGCAAGACTTTTTCGATTCCACACCGGAACTTAGTTCTGCTTTATACCAGGGGATGATGACCGAGCAGGACATGCAATTGGATGGGTCGTTCCTTAACTCTACTCCGCCACCACCAAACCTGACCAGCAGCCCCATGCCCAGTACTTAAAGGGCCATGTCGATGGCCAGCACATCTGATTTCAACTTGCGGCTGGAAAACTCCGTTGCTTCTTAGACTGGTACACATGTATCATACCAGCAGGTCCCTTTCATCAGCAGCCAGCCGACCGGTGGATCTACGGGCAGCGGTTAGCCGACCAGGGCCTTCAGCAGCCAGCCCACTGTTCCTTCCACCAGCAGACCTCAAGTCTTTGAGAGGGCGACTGTTCAAGCAATGATAAACAACGCCACCAAGGAAGCCGAAGAGAGGACCAGAGAGGCCATGCAGGGGGTGATCGACAGTTCTGTGGCTGGTGCAGTGGCTCTTGCCCTGGCTCAAGTGCTGGCCAACAACCCCGCACCGGCACCCACCCGTACCCGGCCACCCCAGACGATTGATGAAGTCAGCATGAGTATACAGTTGGCCCTTTCTACTTCTACTTTGAAATTAGCTGGTTGCCTATAAAAATACCTCCAAGTTTCAAGGTTTTCAAGTTAGCATAATTTAAGTAGTACAGTGAAAGAGTGTATATTCAAACAATACGATCTGGTACTATTTGATCTGTGATAATTTACACCAACAAAGGTAAACTAATAAAGGGTCATGAGTACAATCAAAGAGTGTTATGTAATCAGTCTGTGCATGCCCACTTTGTTTAGATAGTACTTTTGCAAGTGGAAATACCGGTTAACACTAGATATTTATTCCAGCGTAAGGTCCGGGGTAACTACAAGGCGCAGTCCTCTGAAGACCCCACCATGAAGGTTGACCTCTCAGACGGGTGGGTTTTAGTTTCTGTGGTGGGTTGATAGTTTATTTTTCATCTCAATATGAACTTAAATTTTCTTTTTTGGTAAAATACAAACCAACTAACCCGTCCCCCGACCCTAAACACCCCGAATCAGGTGGCAATATTTATGAACTCACTATTTGTGACATGCTCTGCCAAAAAGCAGTCTCATGGTCTTATATATTGAATTGAGATTATGTTTTAGGTCCGTCAGTGCTGGACTCATGAATATATTGAGGAGTCCAGCACTGACGGACCTAGAAGTATGTCAATATATAAATATTCCAATCAGCACTAATTTTACATCTTTGTGAACATGCTAAGGTCAGATAGAGTAAATCACAATTCAGATTTATATTGTGTGTTGAAATTAATGTCCACATATTGTGCCCTTTTCAGTACGAGGTTTACCAACCCCAACAACCAGTGGCTGAATGCATAGTGACTGATGTGCAGGTGGGCTATCCCCATTACAGTCCGGCGAACATCATGAGTAAGAATTGAAGCCGCTAACAAAGCTACGTTTTATTATTAGTGTATCTAAGTAGTTACACGAGTTTAGACTATACAAAGCCATAACAGTGTTGAATTTCTATCTTCTTTTCAGTCTCGTGCAGGGCATACTATCACACCCAATATATGAGGGCACGCGCAGAGCGGAAGGGACTGATTCGTACCAAGAATAAGAAGACTCTTATGCGCCATCATCGCAGTGAGGTTGGTTTTGTTTAAGACTGGTTAAAAATGTCCCAGGTGGAAATGGAATTGGTTGTTCTTTTCAATACATGTAGAGCAGTAGTACATGTCCTTCTGGTGACTAGAAAGTGGGGACACTTAAAGGGTCAAATATATTATGTAAAATTACCTGCAAGTTAATGATTTACAAGCCATTAACGCCGGTAAATTATTCGTTTTCAGAAAATTAAACGACGAGTGGCCGCCCTTGAGCTAACAGACTGGAACGAGGAAAAGCGTGAACGGGTCAAGAAGGTCTTGACGGTGGATTACACCAGCGGGGAAGACCGTGACCCCACCGACAAGGAAAGGACCTGTGTCATAGTGCCTTTGGTGTGGGAGAGCCCAGAGCTGACGGGGGTCAAAGCCGAGCTGGACCTCCTCGAAAAGAAGGAGGCCAAGGACCGGGAGCTGGGAGTCGGTATGCTCACTAGGCGGTGGGAGACCATGGACCCCAAAAGATTAAACTCCCCAGCCGGCACAGCCAAGTGGACCGTGCGCCAGCCTCCCTCGACCAACCCTGTAGTCGCGGAACTAGATGAGTTGTAATAGCATTAAGCAACTTTGGATTTTGGATTATTTAAGTTTGTAATATATATGATATCATGTTGGCTTAATAAATCATATCAACAACACTCCCGAGTTTGGTTTGGTGTACCTTCAACATGGTAAACGTTCCCTCCATTAGAATGTTCTAATTGATATCATGTACTTAAAATTTTAGGCTTTCACCCTTCGTATGAAGGGAAATATCATTGCTCAAAAAATACTTGCTCTTTACTTTTTCCTACATTTTATCTCAGTCAGAAAATAATGTTGTATCTAACAGTAGATAGAGAAAAATTCATGCTTTCATTTGATGTATCACATTTTTAAATTGGATGAATAGTCATTGATACCTAACCATGCACGGCTAGCAACTGTTGTGGTGTTATCTCGAAAACCTTACCTTAACTGAACTTATCCATACCCGACATCTACTTTATGGTACGAGTTTAATTGTCAGCTACATGCTCTACCCTTCATGCTGTGTTTCCAATAGGTCACACATTCTTTGCTGACTACTCCCGATGTTCTAACCTCCCGATGAACAAAGTCTAATATGCACCATTTTCGGGTTAATATATTAGTACATAGTCTTAGGCATGCTTTAGTACACATCTTAAGTCTGGTATTCATGGTTTGGTGGTAGGCCTAGACTCGACGGGAAGTCATGGTTTTCCCCAGGCCCTTACAGCCGACTGTAATGACCAGCTGTAATTCTGATCGACCGGCTGTGAACTGCTAAAGGTAGTCAAAATTATATTGAAATATACAGAAAAAGTAATTATGAATTAAATTACTGACCAGCTATCATATCATTGGGACAGAAAGAGCCGGCTTTAATTATGTGCTGGGGAGAACCCTGTAGACAATGTACATGTGGGAGTTGACACCAGATAAGGAGACTCTGGACTTCCAGTCTTGACTTACCATCTCGGCTTCCCTTCCATGAGGCCTTGAACCACAGCTCGAATTTCACCTTATCTGATTGTATGATAATACAAAATTAGCCCATTATTTTGCGTCAGTGTTAAAGGCCAGGCGGGACTTAATGATGGGCTGCCACCTAAATAGTTAAGGCGCGCACCATGTCACAGCGTTTCCTTAAGTGTCAAAGTGTCAACGTAGCCTGACGCTACACAGCGCACAAGTCCAGGTCGCACTCCCACGCCGTTTACCATGGTCGCACAGGCGATGGTCATATGGGCTTGGTCTAAACACACTTTGTAGCAGAAGGAGCGTAGCACAAAAAACGCCCCGTAAGCGTCTACGATGCCATACTTTAGAACTCAGTAAGAAGCGTTAATGCTGCCCATGTAGGAACGCGACCCACCGTCTGGATAAGAATTCCGATCGTTAAGAGTGGTTTCACTCCCCAGCGCGGCTACCGCTTTCAGAAGTGAAAATTGATGAAGAAAAGTTGGGGTTATAATAAACTTCAATCAGGACATGGTTGGCTGGACAGAAAGCAAATTATAAGTCCTTTCCTGTTGTCTTTCACAAAAGTATTTTGAATGTATTTGTAAAAAAGAAAAAGGACAGAAATAACTAGATACGTTTTGGTGTATGTCAAAATTGAAATAATGTTACATGCCCTTCCATGTTTTTCAAATAGGTTAAGAAATGCAGATCCATTATAGGCTTACAAGTTTTGGCTGGCATAACGCTAACAAGTGTGCTTAACCCTGGTAATATATAGGCAAAATAGTGTCTAAATGTAAAGTTTTGGTGTGAAATGCCTTTTTTATTATTATTAATATTATTATGATTATTGTTGTTCTTATTGGTATTGTTGACCCGCTCATGCCGACGTCCGGTTATCCTTTGTGTGTATTTTTTTTTTCCTTTTTTTTTTTTGAATCTTTTACTGTATCTTTCATTACTTCTTTAGAACAAAAGTGTTGTTATCTTATGTAATATACTTGTATTAATCCATCTCTGTTGTTTCTTTTTCGAGTGGCATTCAAACACAAACAAGGGTGATTAAAGTGCGAGTTGTTTTTTATTCACGTCAGCTTAAGATGCTCAGTCACATGCTGTGTTTTACAGGTGGCAGCATTGTTTTTCTACATGCTAGCGTGTCAACATGCTCATTGACATTAAGTGTTTTACAGGTGACAGCTTTGTTTTCCATGCTAGCTCGCTTGTACAAAAGTATAAGTAGAATGCAGGAAGTATACAGTGTTGCATTTTCTCAAGTGTCAAAAGGGTGTACTGAAAACTGTGAACTCTGCAACAACTCGCCGTGCCATAGATGGCAAGGCTAGCATTCCCCTCCAACGCGAACCTGCAGCTGATTTGGCACCACTGTTTACATATAAATAAGGGAAGTGACTTTTTCATTTCATACTCATTCACGCAGACTGACCATGGAGTCTTATATGTGGATAGTGTTCTCAATATTAGTTACATGCAACCTTGCATTGCCCGATGCAAAAATGCTCCTGAATTACGGTGTAACATTTAAGCCCATAAAATCTGTGTTCATTCGGAACAGCTACGTCATTGTGCCTGTGGATGTTACCTTGCCAACATTACTCAAGCCCATCATTGTTTCCGACGTCAACTCATGTCGCCAACATTTGCAGAGCAAAAACACACGGCGACCTGACCTATGTAGGGAGTTCATTACCGATTTCCAGAATATCGTGGCCTTGCAGAAAAAAGCCAATGACAAGATCACGGATACCCTGTTACACATTGGATTAATTTTGGATGTAAATTCACATGTAACCAGTCGGACCAGACGCTCGTCGGACGGTCTTTTACCAGTCGTGGGTGAGGTCTCTGAATTCATGTTTGGCACAGCAACAGTCGGTGAACTAAAGGGAGTGAAATCCCTTGTAAACAGTGTCGCACTGGCAGATGAGACTAATGTCCATCAAATTCTATACCTAGGAAATGCCCTGAAAGCCGTGGTAAATATCACACAAAATAATTTGAAGTTGCAAATGCAGTCGGTATTGGAAAATACCGAATTCCTCCTTAATTTATCTAGGCAGTTAGATATTTACAAACGCCGCAAACATGTAGCCGACATGTTAAGACAGGACACTCTACGAATGGAAATGGAAAATGAAGCTCTATATTCTCAACTAACTAGGCTAACTTCTGACATTCGTGCTCTTGGAAAGAAGATCATAAAGCCAAGTTTCATAAATTTAGAAGAGATGAAAAGAGTTTTACAAGCAGCTGCTACCATCGTGCCTCACCAACGCCTAAGGGAACTTGGGATACGCCTGCCTACAGTGAGTGAAATGTATGATGAGATATCATTGTTGACTGAACCCCGATTAACGGAAAACGGTACAATTATACAACTGAGTTTAAAAGTCCCACTGATCGTTGACGGAGAAAGTTTTTATTTGTATCAGGTGAACAAGTTCCGACTCCCCTTCCATGGTCATTACACACAACTTTTTCATATACCTGAATATTTGATAATATCGGAGTCTCAGAAATATATGGCTACACCGGACACATCACAAGTCGCAGCATGTACAGGCTCTAGGTGTTACATGGATATTTTGACACGTGACTTGCAAAATGATACGTGTCTCACTGCGTTATTTAATGTTAATCGAACTGCTGTCAAGTCTCTGTGTGACTTTCGCTTAGTAACGGGACATAGCAGTGGGTCGATTCATGTGATTGACAGTATACATTTCCTACTAGCCAACATTAAAACTGTCAAAGTCACATGTAATTCTTCGACCGTACAACAAAAGGGATGTTCATCTTGTGTACGCACTTTTCCCTGTGGCTGCTTGATCACAGCAGATACATGGTATGTGAGGACACCTGCCGATGGCTGTGTTCACGAAAATCATGGACCCATAATTCTGTATCCAGTCAACATGGCCAGTCTGCAACACCTGAATATGACACTAACAAACATTTTAGATCCGGCTCGACTGTACTCTGAACCTATACCGATCTCTTCCCTGAATGAAGAAATACAGACTCGTCAGAAAATTTTACTTGCCAAGGAACATTCCAATTACATCAGCCTTGGGAAGTATGTAAAGGCAATAACGCAACATCAGAAAGAATTCAACCGAGAACATCTGGACCATTTACAAGTGGACTTCGGTCACAATATATACGCTTATTGGGCAAATCGATTATTGACCTTTGTGGTTTCACCTTTATCATTGTTGTTGATTATAATCTTATGTGCACGTGCTAAAAAACACAACCGTGAGCATTTTGGTTCTCATTCCTCCATATGAATACCTGACAGCAACCTTTTAATAACCAATATTAAAACTTGAGCAGGCCCTTTGAAGCACGTATTTTTTGACATTTATATATTACCGATTTCTAACTTGTTAAATCAAAGTAAATTTTGTGCATTTGTTGGGAAACAGTAAAGGTCCTATTTAAGGAAATTGAAACATAAGTTGCACCTACATGGAAGATCAATCTACTATTGAATGTGGTTTAAGTACAACAACAACAACAACAAAAATCTTTTTCCAGTAATGTAAATTCTGACAACATTCCCTCACACAGAAAACAGTCCCTATTGCAGTCAATTAAAGAAATCACATGTTCCATCTAAAGAAAAGTAAAAAAATAATAATAATAATAATGCCAAACTATTCTACAGAGGACAGAATTGCTTGCTGTTTAAAAACGGTCTACCATTTTCTGGTACCAAAGAGAAAATAAACATACTGTGAAAGATTCAGTTTTAGTGTTTTTATTTTTGGTTTTTCACTCAATTATTTTTAAACACTTTGTAATACATGTCTGCAAAGGGAAAAGAAAATTAATCAAGGTTTAATTTAATATACATACATATATTGCAATGGCCTAGATACATTACTTTGTGTAAACATAAAAGAAAATCCTAAAGAGGTGACTCTGCGGTACCTAAAAAAATTTATGCGAACTATTACATGTTGAGGCTGCACTAAACCCAAGTGTTACTTTTGTACACAATCACCGCTGGACACAGCTGTCTACAGGTGCTGTCGTTTGTTGACTTGAGGCAGATGGTCATCATGCAGTCTCGGCGTCGGAGGAACGTGTTGAGTTGTAGTCGTTCTTTGCGGGGGATGTTGACCTTGGTCGGGAGATCCTATGTCAATGGTAGTTCGGGGCCCCAAAGTACCAGCGGACCGGACCACGACATACGGAGACTGGAGGCGATGACAGATGGTCGCGATGCACTCATCTTGGGACAATCAGCTGAGAGGATGAAGTTGGCTTCGCAGTGGACGGGGCTGAGAGGCAGCATCAAGGTCTCGTCCTGGTTGTAGACGACCAGGACACACCGTACCCTCACTTCTGGGCGCCGTCTGGCGAGGTTCACCCGTCTGCACAACGATAAACTGAAATCCAAACAAAATAATGTCTCATTATTTTCAATGTTATACAGTGAAGTTAATTTGAGTAGGCCTTGAGGTGACGTTAACCAGGAACAAGTTATCCAGTACAATTATAATTTTAACTCCTTGAAACCACCTACAGATAATGTTGTACATGGAATTTCTGTTGAATAGGCCTTTTGGTGACGTTAAGTAGGAATAGGTTTAATAAAAAGTTCGCTTTATTTTTAATCCTTGCAACAAAATACAGAGAATCAGATAATTTTATGTGGCATGGATATATAGGTGGAAATAGGTGGAAATAGGTGGAAAACGTGATTAATCTTAAAATGCTCTACAATGTCCGTTAAATAATTGACTTGGAAAATTTTTTCAGGTGAGAATGTGGACAATTCTGAAATCTGATTAATATCTGAAAATGTACGTCTCTGTTATGGAACTAAGTCTGACATATTCGTTTATAGGGAAACCATTACAAACATTAATGATTTTGATTCAGTTTGAAATTATATAAAGCAGAGAAACCAGTGCGTCTCAAGAGCATGATCACATTAAAAACAGTTCTAATCGAATTGTTAAGTGTGAATGTTATTTAAGTATATCCTCACCATAGATTCAACAGATGGAGGGCAGCAAGGAAGATGACCGCTGTAACAACCAGGCCGCTTCCCATTGACTTGGATGAGGCAGGGATGTCAGCTCTGGGAATCGGCCTTGACGATTCGTTGAGGAATCTGTCGATGTCCATAAGTAGGTCCATGTTTCTTGAAGTCCTGGACAAGTAAATAGTTGTCTGTTTTGTGTGTGAGTGTGGGTGGCTGCAAGGAGCACATGTCGAGATGGGAGAGGCACTGCAGTATTTATGGTCAGGGTCAAGCCCAGCCAGCACAGGTTACGTGGTGTCTGGGCAGGGCCAGCTGCCCGAGCACAAACTACCTCATGAGCGGCAGGGCTTCTCTAAGTCTTGAGCGGCATGGGTTACACTCAGTGGCGATAGATCTTCAAAGACTCCAAGCAGTCCCTTTGGACCCCTGTCGGCTGAACCCTTTGCCCAGCCCACAGGTCATGTGTAGTTGGGGTAGGATCGCGTGTGGTGCACTCTTAGTGGCGTCAGATCTTCAAAGGCTTCAAGCCGCCGTTTCACACCCGTGTCGGCAAGTTCACTGTTGCGCCAAAGGCGACACCTAATCTGTGTACAGGGCTTCATGGAGAAGACTAAGTATCAGTCCTGCCCTTGTGCGACACCCGGCCCCCTGGACGCAGCAGTCAGCCCAGCCCAAGCTACCTCAGGAGCGAAGGGGCTTCTCTACATCTTGGGCGACGTGTGGCGCACTGTTAGGGGGCGACAGATCTTCAAAGGCTTCAAGCCGCCGTTTCACACCCGTGGCGGCAAGTCCACTTTGTTGCGCTACCGGCGACACCTAATCTGTGTACAGGGCTTCATGGAGATGACTAAGTATCAGTCCAGCCTTTGCGCGACACCCGGCCCCCTGGGCGTACCAGTCGGCCCAGCCAGAGCTACCTTAGGAGCCGAAAGGACTTCTTTCCAACTGGGCGGCTGGCTACTTAAACCCCGAGCCTCGACGTAGTTAGTCACTTCTCTTCTTTCTCCCAACTTGCCACATCATCAACTACCATGGACAATTCTCAGACCAGCATCCTAGACATGGACACCGGCCACACCTTCACCTCCGAGTCGGGTTCTTCTGGCTCATCCTCCATGACGTCGACTCCGGCCAGCCGCCCACGTGTCTTTCCGCGTACAAGTCTTTTTGACTCGCCAGCCACCCCTGTACGTGAGACTTCTTATTGCCTCAGGTTGAAGGATTCGGACGTCGGCGACGACCAACAGAGCGGGCTGCTGCAGACCCTCATCCAGGAGATGACAGTGCTGCGTGACCAAGGGACGAAGCAGCAACAAGAGGTGGCCAGCCTCCGCCTGAAGCAGGCAGAGCTGGAGGGGCAGTTGGCTCAGCAGCGGCAAGCACAGCCGGCGGCAAAGGCAGCCTATCGGAAAGCAAATCCAGAAATAAGTGTAAGTTTAAAAATTATTTTTGACTTTGCAAGAGTAATGTACTCGACAAATAAATAATTAAGTTATTTCCTGAGTAAGCATGCTCATTTTTGTTCCTAGGATTTTTTTTAAAAAACATCAACCTTTCTCTGATATTTCTTTGGATATTGAAAATGTGTACGGGTTTCTGGAAGATGCTCTTAAGGCAAGCTTGTACTTTCTTTTGTCACAGGCGATGGTACGTGAAGCGTACAAACAGCTGATCAGGGTGGAAGAGATACGTCCATACAAGGCCGACCTAGGGTAAGATGACCAGACATATGAAATTTGAAATATTCTTTTTCGTTTCAAAGTTGTCGCTCACTTGTTCAGAACATCGCTGACTAATTGAGAATAAAAATGTGTCTGTGATAGGAGGCACTTAGTGCTACATTTGTAAATCACAGTTTCGTTTCCTGAATCTAGTAAATATATGTTGCAACTGTTCTTAGATGATTCATGTATCTTGACTGTGAGAACGGAAATCTGCAAACTGTTTGATTATTTTTTTGTTTTGCTGAAATGAATGCCTTCTTCTACTCACAGTGACAAGTTCGCGGATGCCCAGAACAGAGTCATCACGGCCAAGCTCCTTGAGAACGTCCGGGCGTTGTCCCCTCGCCTGGATGTTTCTGACATAGAAGGTAATTCAGTTAAACAGTAGTGGAAAATAATACACTTGTACTTTTAAGTCTTTATAGTGGTTTGTTACTGTAGCAAATATCCTTATACCCTGTCGACCTCTAACACACTAGTTCTACATTGGCGGGTTGGGACTACACCTTTGACTGGGGCAGTACCCTATTTAGGGTTTTCAGTTTTGTTGGCTGGGACAATTTGTTTTTCGGTCTATCTAGAGGTCGTACTTGATATCCCTAATTAACTACTTTTCATGAACATTAAATTACATTGTGGTCTGTCATGAAAATGGTTTTCATAAATGCTAAAACCGTTGCCTTTGTATTTCATGCAGTCTCCTGCAGGGCCTATTGGAAAACCATACAGGCCAGAGCGCGTGTGGCCAGGCTAGGCACCCAGGAGAAGGTTAAGGGCCAGACAATCGGACGCTACTATCGGTCACAGGTAACAAGTTGTTTAATTTCTGTTCTGAATTTATGCTCTTATTTTTCATCCTGGGTGAACCATGTAGATCTTTCTGTATAACATTTGCCATAAAGCAATTGTTTTATCTTACACATTGCTTAGAATCGTCTGCTGGATACTTACATGGTTTTTGTTTTTCCTTTGTTCAGAAGATCAAGCGGCGAGTGGCTGGTCTGGCCCTGATGGACTGGTCCGAAGAGAAGAAGGAGCGGGTACGCGCGGTCCTCACGGCGGACTTCACATCTGACGACGAGCGTGGGGAGAACGACGACGAGCCCGCCTTCCGACTGGGACGTCGACTTCCGTGGGAGAGCGTGGAGCTACGGGAAATTAAACGGGAGCTACAGGTTGTCGAACGGCGTCACAGCCGGGCTCGGCGGGGGGGGACAAGGATGTCCCTGCGGTACAATGACGAGGTCGACAACAGCCGACCTGTTCCCCCGCCGGGTGCACCCGCCTGGACAGTAGCATAATCAGTTAATTGGGATGTATGTACAGATATTTATGTTAAATGTTAATTTCTCTTTATGTTATACTTTATGTGAAATAGGAAACTTTAAAAATGAACTTGTTGATAAATAATAAAAGCAATTATATTATATTACCGTGTTCGGTTCATCTATGACACAGAGAATTAGTGTATCATCAGTTTAATTACAAGCACATAGTTAATATAATCAAAGCGCAAATAATTTCATAACTATAGACCTACACACCCAGAAAGGGTGACAAAAAAAGTCATGGAAAAAAGAATTTGTTTCGAACATCGCTAACTTTGTAGATAAATTTACATTTGTAGAGATATTTACGATTCCTATGGTGTTATTTACATGTTTCATATATGTGTGTAAGAGGAAGAAAAAGTCAACCTTTCTTAGAGCATTGGTCTATAGTCCAATGGTTATTCTAGTACTGAAATTAGGAAAACTATGCGTGGGCTGACGCTGCAATGCTATATCAACAGATTTTGATGATTAAATTTTGCATTGAGTGCTAGTCCAAAAATTCATTTGAGAACATAATATGGCGGAATCGATTATCATAGGGACTTCAAATAGTGCTATTTCCAACAAACACAACAAGTGATATAATAACATAGCTTACAAATAATAAAAGGATCTTGTTTTTTCGGTCATGAATAATGATTTTAAAAAATCCATTCTTTGAGAAAGAATGAAATAAATCCTAGATTGAATGAGCGCCTTTCTGGCATTGACATGTGTACACTCTCCAAGCCTGTAAGGCTTGTTTCATTCTCCTGCAAACACCACATATGGCACAGTGTCAGAGAGAGGACAAAGAACAGAACAAACATTTGTGCTGTAGGAGGAAAAAGACAACATAATTTTATTCAATATCCAGATGTAATGATAGGCAGACCGACAATTGACCCAATGAACTTCAGGTTTCCAGATGTAAACACAGGTGTTGGCCTAAAATGCGATCAAACCTTATCGCCGATTGTCATAAAGTAACCCGGCTCTCCGGCAGCAACACTTACAATATTAAAACGGACGATATCACTTGTTAGGAGTGAGCGAAGAAACACTGCCTGGACTGGCCCGACTTTCAGTACACTGTTCATTTTCTTAGTATTATCGGTTGTACAGTCAGTGGCATAAAGCGGTGCACTTAGAACAATGGTATGGAAGAAATGTCCTTTAAGATCTGTCAGATGTAGATTTGCAGCTTCGTGTGCTTCAAATACATAGTCCGAAATGTCGCCTTGGAGGGTGCCTATTTTAAGGCATAGTGTATATCTCCCGGACACACGCATATAAAGATCAAATGTCCTGTTGGTGCTGCAACCAATAGCCCGAATGAATACACATTTAGAGATCGTCCAAATTACTGATAGCATGGTTACCGTGGTCACGATGGCCATCAAATACATAACTGTTTCCCTGTGATGACTACCACTGGTACATCCGGATGACCCTTCCTTTGAGGAATGCCTTCCACTGGAATTGCGACTCGATATAGTTGTTGCATTTGACGAATATGCCAGTTTTGCTTTGCGTAGAAAAGTGCGGTGGTGGCGTATCCTTGATGAACCTAAGCGTGCACTTGTCAGACGATGGTTAACCAGTCGTGGCAGTGTGTTGTTTTGGGTTGACAGACTGCGGCTGGTTTGAGTAATGCTGAGCGTAGTACATGTACTTTGGGCGGTGAATGCAAAAACGAAGAGCAACAGCACAACTGAAAAATAAAGTGTATGTGTCTTTAGGCCAATGGGGACTGGTAGGAATATTTAACGTAAAATAAGGGCCATCGTTGGTCGCTTGTACGAAGTAGGAACGACTCAGGGTTTGAACTTAACATAGGGTTACTAGTACCGGGTACTAGTATAAAGTAGGTCGGGCTAATGAAATATGGAGCTGCTCGCTCGGTGGGCTAGTGGAAAACATATCATCTGTTAAACGCATTACCTCCGAGGTGCCACTCTCTGAACAAGAAAAGGAAAATGGCATCCCTGGTCCCTACAGCTATACATGACCGTTCGGCCGTTAATAATATCCACAACTATAGACAGGATCCTAAGATGTTATAATATATTTAGAAAGGCTATTAAGTCGGGCTAGTGGAATATGAGTTAGGTTAAAAGAGAAAAAATAGAGTAAATTAAAAAGAAAAAATTAAAAAGAAAAAAACTGGCCAGCCAGGGGCCGGGTCACAGCTGACTGGAGGAGGGTGGACGACGACAGACAAACTGCAGTCGCCGAACAGAGGTGCTGAGTCTCGGCCACGAGATTAGCTGAGATGGTGAGGTTCCACCTACTTTTTTTCTATCATTGCAGTCATTTTCAAAGACCAATTACAAAATTATCAGGCTGAATTTTGCACTAAAGATTTCTACGTGACCAACTAGACCCACCCTATTTTCTGCTGTAATAATATATTGAATAAGAAACAAGGATTTCTTGCAGAACAAAACACTTCTCTTACATAAGATTATACAGACAGAAGCCAGATCCACCACTTGCCTAAGAGGAAGAAATTGAGAAGGGATTTTTTCTGGAATTTCATATTTGCCATATCAAAAGAAGAGGTGTTTGCCTTCATATTTGTATTTTTGCAAATTGTTCCTAAGATCAGAAATATGTTTTCTAGGCCCTTAAAGTTCCATTGCCGGAACGAAACCTCTGTTAGGCAAATACAGTTTTTTAACCTACTGCCAGCAGGTTTCTCCCCAGGACAAATGTAAGGCCGGCTAAAATTATACAAGAGTACTTTTCACTCTTCATACTTCGATACAGGTTTCAACACATTCATGTTACGAAATGTGATCGACGATAATTCAACCCTGCTAGGCACAGTCGACTAAAATGGTCGGGGGAAAACACTGCTAGTATAGATTGTTAAAGAAAAAAAAAAAATAAAGAAATAAATATAAATAATTGCTCACATTTCGTGTCCATCTTGTACTCTGCACTTCGGTTCGAGTACCTGGCTTGACCTTGTGTACTAGAATGGCTGTGCATTGTACTCAACCACTATATATATGGTAGACTACATGCCAAACGGATTGACACGTGATACGACATGTATAGCATTGACATGTCAAACCAATGACACTTCTCTTAACAGCTAGTTAAGGATAGACACCAGTGGTTGGGGCGTGAAAAGGGCTGCTCGCTCTCAATACAAACATAAGATTTGTTTTCTATCTTATTAGTTCACTGACACTGCTGTGATGCGTTGTTTGTGGGCGCTATAAGCCAGTTAACAAAGAACATGTCAGCTAACTAGATGCTTACCTGGACTCAGTAGCACAGTGTGTCGGTGAGTAGCGGTTACTAAGTGTTGTGGCACTTGTAAGTTGCGCACACCTTTGAAGGCACATGGTGTCAGTGCTCGGCGTTAGTGACAGTGTATCTGGGCGCTATAGGCTGACACCAACCCTTCACCATGTGAGCCAGGCAGTATAAAGACGGCACACCTCCGTTTACATGTCAATGTTGTATTTATTTACATCATGGCCGCGTTCAAAGGTTTATCCGAGGCTGGTAAAAGAGCACGTCTCTCCATGAACCATAAAACGCATCAATTCTGTTTTGTCTGTGAAGTAGCAGCGCCACGAAGAAAATTTAAACAACTTCATACTCACGACCTAGCTCAGAAGACAGTAGGGCCTCAGGACAACTGTGACGGTGGACTTAACAATCGCCCATTGTCTGTAGAACTGGGTGCCGCTCGACCAAATGAGGTACAGCAAGCGAATTCTGTGGTGGGGAGCTCAGTGGTACACCAAGCCCATTCTGTGGTGGGGAGCTCTGTGGTACATGAAGCGAATTCTGTGAGCTCAGGAAGATCAGCTGCGTCTAGGAAAAGGACATACAACGAATGTAACCAGGTGAGGAATCCTTCCCATTACAATCTGCGTGTTTCAGGTGGCATTAAATCCAAATAGGCGGCACTTGACAGCCCTACATCAGAAGCCTGCCGATACTCCTACTCCCTTCTAGGTTGTGGTTTTTCAGCTGGCAACAGTGACATGAAGCAGCGGCAGAGTACTGGCTCCATGCATCCATCACTTTCCCAGAATCTTACTTTTATTTTCCTGTGCATTTAAACAGATATTTTTCACATTTTCTGTAACAGGTCAGTTCTTTATTAGATGTTTGTATTATTAAATATTAACTAAAACTTGGACATTTTGCCTGACTTCAATAATGCCCATAAATAGTTCTTATAGGATTTATGTAAATTTGCTGAGTGATAAGTTTAGAGTCCACTCTATCGCGTGTTGGGGATGAATACTTTTATCTATATTCCCTGCTTGAAAAAGGTGTATTTCACCCTCTTGTACCTATACAAAATTGACATGTATGTCATCTATTTCAGGTCACTCTGGACACAGACGGTGCAACCGATGGGACCCCGGACGAAATGCTTGGAGACATATTAACAGGTTCACAAGACATTTGTCCTCGTATAAGAGTGGTCAGTGGTGATCGTGCTAAAAAATTGCAGAGTGTGGTGACCTGGATTCTATTTGTTATTTTGCAGTGGCAGTTGTCAAACTGCGTCTCTGACTCGGCAGTGACTACACTACTGAAGTTTGTCTGCGAAATTCTAGTTGTGGCTGGGATCCCACAGTATTCGACCATGATAAAAAGGGTCCTTCCAGGAAGCATGTACATGTTATACAAATGGCTTGGCGTTGACCGAAATGATTTCCAAAAATTTATATGCTGTGGCCAATGCTACAGTATTTATGATTCAATAGACGGACTCAAATACACTGACAACCGCGGTAGGGTCCGCGTTAGAAACTGCCTTCACGAATCGCGTAATGGCAAAATTTGCAATACGAGATTGTTCACAGAAGTGGCCGTGGCCAATGGCGAAAAACAATTCATCCCGATCTACACGTATTGCTATAAACCACTATCAGAAAGTTTGGAATGCCTCTTGTTGAGGCCAAATTTCGAGAACCAATGTAGGAAATGGAAAGACCGCCGCATTCCCTCAAACATTTTGGCAGACATCTATGATGGACGGTTGTGGAAAGAGCACACGGGCCCAAACGGTTTCCTTCAGAACGACAATAACTTGGCTTTACAAATCAACGTTGATTGGTTCCAACCTTGGACTAGGCGGAGTCATATTTCTATAGGAGCCATTTACCTTGTGGTTTTGAATCTGCCGCGGACCGAGCGATATAAAGTGGCTAACGTTATTCTACTTGGCATCATTCCAAATCTCCCGAAAGAACCTCACACATTAAAAAGCTTTATAAACCCACTTGTCGACGAATTGCTGGTATTTTGGAGACAAGGAATTGTCCTTAAAACTCATAACTTTCCAGAAGGGAAAAGAGTCCGAGCAGCTCTTCTCAGTGTTGCTGCAGACCTACCTGCCGCTCGTAAGTTGGTTGGGTTTTTTTCACACGCTGCTAATCGGGGATGTTCAAAGTGTCTCAAGGAATTTGGCGGTGGACTTATGAGAAATCTGGGTGGCTTTAACAGATCGACATGGGAAGCACGGACCCACCGGAAACACATGGAATGGATCGATGAGATAAACGGTGCTCGCAACGAAGCAGCGAAACAAAACCTCGAAAGCAAGTATGGTATTCGCTACAGCCCATTGCTGAAATTGGAATACTTCAGACCAATAGATCACCTTGGAATCGACATCATGCACAATCTGTATATGGGCACAGCGAAAAAAATGTGGAAGTACTATTGCGAAGAAGAGCTTCTGACAAAAACAGATATTTCTATCGTGGACGAGCGCTTGCTACAATTCCAGGTGGGAACAGACGACGAACGTGCTGCGACGTACATAGGTTCAAACTATGGATTTTGGACAGCTCAGCAATGGTTAAGTTTTGTGACTGTGAGTTCTGGATATTGCCTCCAAGGACTGCTACCATCTGAAGATCTGAAGGTGTGGGAATGCTTCGTTTTGGCCTGTCAAGCAGTAACGTCGGCATGCGTTACTCGGGAAAAACTTGACTTTGCAGACACCCAGTTTAATCGGTTTAGTCGGCTAGCACAACGACTATATGGCTATGAAATAATAACGCCAAACATTCACTTGCATAACCATATAAAGGAGTCAGTCATTGATATGGGACCGCCTCCAAGCCACTGGCTTTTCGCGTTCGAAAGAATGAATCTGAAGATTTCGGATAAACCGACCAACAAGCGACAAGTGGAACAACAGTTCATGAGGAAGTACCTGATACAGAAAAGTGTCGAAAACTTGAAGCATCACTTGCCACAGGAGTTTTCCCAAAATTTTGCCCCAATTCTTCAAAAAAGTGACGAAACCTTGATCCTTGATCCAGATGTGGCACTTGTTCCCGAAATGGATCTGCACGACTGTGAACCACACTGGAAAACAATGAGTGGCGTCAAACTGGGAGGCGTTGCCGTTGTTGGGGCCATGGATATCGACGAGCATGAATTACTGTTGGGGACGTATAAAAAGATGTATCCATCCTGTGCTGCAGAACTTGATATGAGCAACGTCCCTAGCGTCTACTTGAAGCACGGAGTGGTGCAAGTTGGTCCCATGCTATACGCCAGCGCTACTTCTAAGCGCAAGTATAGGTTGAGTTGGATTATGGCAATTTGGCATGGAATGACAGCTGACAATCGCGAGTTGCGGCCAGGCCTGATCCAATATTTCCTGAAACACACTCTGAAAATCCCGGAGACTGGCGAAATGAGAGAACATGTGTTTGCAGTAGTCAAGTGGTACAAGCCCTACGAAGACAGGGTAAATTACATTCGACCCATCACAATGTGGAAATGCAAACAGTTTGAGACGCCAACATGGGCAACCTACCTGCCAGTCGTCCGAATCAACGGACGATTTGGTGGCTGCACCTCGACAGATGGCCGAAATCTAATCATTGCAAGCGTTCCGCGACCAGTGTACTTGTGAAAAGTCCAGATGTTTAAAGAAGCCCGCCCACAAGTGTATGTAATGTTGCTAACAGAAGTTACTGGAACTGCCTCTCTATGTCATAGTCAAGGTAATGTCATCTAACCGATACTAATTATGGCCTACTCACCATCTTCGACAAGTAGCCCGAACCGGACGGCATATGAAGCAGGCTGGCTCGCGTCACGAAGGACTTGTGAAGATTGCTCGCTAAATCGCATCTCCTGCACACAGACCAACTGCTCGAGTACCTGAATGAAGAATGACAATGTTAGCCAAAGTACATGTTTTAGTAGAATAACCAAACGTCATACTGCCGGAATTGGACAATTGGTAATATATAAAATCTGATTAAATGTCTAGCAGAGGCCCCGATACTTAGAGTACCGACATGTAAAAAATACCAATAAAGCTGCGAATATGAATGTTAAGGGAATTTATCTTTTACTTACCCCCTATGAGTTCTCATTCACGAACATCAGACGGCACTGCAAAATATCAAAAAATTGGCAGTAAGAAAAAGAGTAAACAATGTGGTCTTAGGGGTTCAGTCAGGGTATAAAAAACAGTAATTGTTATTTGTTTTTATTTAACCTAGTTACCACCACCATAAGGTTTAAATATTAGAATGGCACTAAGAGGTGAAAGTGAAAATTCGGTTGTCGGAAGAGGTTAAATTGAAAATTAGGTTTTTAATCTAACTTTAATCTACCACTACTGCCATGATTAGAAAATTAACAAAACTAGTCTACGCCTTAACTGGTACTTTCAAAATGTGACACAAAACACAAAGATAACCAAACCGGCCAACCCTAACGCTTTAGGGAAAGACAACTAAATTTTAAAGTGCAAGACAAATATGACTAAACTAGCCGACCGTAAAATTGCAATACCACAACACTGTTTCAAGTTTATAACAAATAAATTTGATCCAAGTAAATTGGTCGGAATAAAGACAGAAACAGTTGTATCTCATAAGTATTCAAGAGTCTTTGAACATAAACATTCAGCTTGTGGTTTTGCTACCTTGAAGGGTCCCTTGCACATAAATTAAGAGATAAATAATTTTTGCGTCAATTTATTGTTTTGGGTACCGTAAAATTATTTCAAAAGAAATAATGGGCAAATATTGCAGTGTAGGTAAGTCATTAAGGAATGAAATAGCACACAGCACTCATACAAATGAAAAATTGTTATAATTCATTTATGTGCAAGGATTACTTTAATGATCTTAAAACTTTACAGTGTTCGAGACTAACGCCGGCCCGTCGGCCAATGGCCGCCAATTTAAGGCCAATGGCCGAATTTTTTCACCAAAAATGGTATGAAATCGGCCCGGATGGCCCACAGAAATTTCTGCTTATTTTCCTAAATTCAAGACCAAATTTTGCACATATTCATTATATCGAAGTTTAGCAAAGTATTTAGATATTCAAAAGGTCAAATGAGGGCCAAAAGAAATCTGTCAGGGCCAACAATACCTTGGTAAAGTTGGTCCCGATGGCTGACAGTCCAAAAAGTTATTTTCGAACACTGCTATGAACTTTGCACAAGGGAAATTGGAGGGTGAGAGGAGGGAAGGCAGGGAGGGACGGACTACTACTACTTAAAGAGATAGTTTTCTACTGAAACAAGTGTCAACTAGAATAAGATGACAGGGGTCCTTGGGTAGCGCCATGGCAGTGTGTGTATAGGGGTGGAGGTGGGCAACATGATTTTGCATGCAACGAACAACATGAAACCATAGCGAGTGTCCGAAATGGTACTTGGCACCAGGTGCAAACTATAATTGCTACAACACACAATCGTGATGTATTGTTAGGCAGTAACAAAACATGTTTGTAAGTTCTGAACCATGGCAACATTTCCCACTACCTGAGACGACACCATAAACGACAGGACACGGCAACACAGTTTTCAATAGCAAGAAACTTGATTTTCTCCAAAAATTCACCAGGCCAAACGAAGAGGACGGTCCGACTGCAATAAACGCAAAATGTCACTTTTCAAGTTAAGTTTGGTTTTAAACGGTTTTCCAGGAGTCACGCAAATGCACTGAACTTGGGGACCAGCATCTGTGATCTGAAAGGGATATAATGATTTATTTTTGAACAGTCCGTGCTTCAACGGGGCGCACCTAACATCTAGGTACATTACCAGCTATAGGTAGTAGATCCTGCTTCGCTGTTTTGCTGTCTCGTTGCCAGAGTCAACATGCCGCACACAGACATCATGAAGAACCCAACCACCTCCTTAAAGCCACACAGCCCCAGCCTCATTCCAGTCCTACAGGCTGCATTGATCCATTTTCCACATCGGCCAGGCCCCCTTGTAGTTCAATCGTTCCATTTGGCAAGTCAGGCTCCATTGTAGTTCACATCGACCACGCCCCACTTTAGTTCAATCGTTCCATTTGGCATGTCTCCATTGTCCTCACTAATTTCCTTTTCGCCTTTCGTTATCCTCCTTGGACAAAGTTCACAACTGTGTATTTTCTCACAGTACTTCACTATTTACTCCAAAGAGTTACATGTTCATATGTTACACGTTCAAAAGTTCACAACTAATCGACCATAAAAAGTTCACAAGGTCACAACTGTCTGACTATTGTCTTCAAAGTGTACATGTTCACCTGTTCCGAAGAACTTTGAATATACTAATCTACCTAATATACCACAACAATCGGAGGATACTGGGAACCTATTCTTGCCCAGATGTACACAGATCTAGACCAGAGGGGACAGGACAGATGAGATTAAGACCCTTTTAAGTGGGCTAGGGAAGCCAGCGACAATATGTATGTGTCCAAGATGGGCCAGGGTTTTCCCCAGGACAAATTTAAAGCCGGCTATTTATGATAGAAACACATCGGTGTGTACACTTATTGTTCATGGATGACTGTCCTGGCGATATGACAACAGCAGTTCCGTTTTGGATTCCAGGTATACAGTGGATGTCCTCAGAGTTCTTGGTGATCTTGTGTTATCTCCTTGAAGCGCCAAGTTCAGAACTGCCTGACTAACTACTCCTAGGCTAAGTTTACATTTGCATGTGAAAAATACAAAAAAAAATTTGGTTTACAATCAGTCCAATATTTGTCGGCTGAAAAGGCAAAAAATTTGTTAAATCTCTTGTGTGATTCGTGATTTCCCCGCGGTAAATTAATTTTAGACTCAGCTTTATAAAGCACTATAGGCTAGTTGTCACATTAGTATTACCATGAAACAAAACTACGGGGCTTAATGTATTTTTCTTTAGCCAGAATCCACTGCATGCATGGCTTGCATTCTAGCATTTGAAGGATGTGAATTTACTTTTTGAACATGTAAGCCGGTGATAATGTTTGCCACATAGCTAGAGAGTTACCGTTACTTGGGGAAAAACTGAGTATCTAGTAGTAGGGGAAAAACACGAACCACTACAAGGGATAGACCTTAAAATGTGCCAAATTGGGAATATTTTGCAGGTTAATCCCCTATTTCCAAGTTGTGCATGATGAGTGCAAATAATTATGGAAGGAAACGGTAGTAAATTTGGCTCGTACCATATCATGGCAGAGCTGGAAATCAACATGCCGTCAGCCAATGGGGCAGCAAACAAAATAACAACACCCGCCTCATTTTGATATATCTCATCCCCTTGGCAGGAAACATACATATTATATCATTTCGCCTTCTTCTATCTGGAGGCTCATTTAAGTCGGTTCGCAATATTGAGTGTGTCGGCACCTAAGATTTCCAACTCTGAATGATACTAGCGCTTTTTTTTTTCCTAGTCGACCGTCTGAGTGAGTGTAAAACACACTACTAAACAGGGTTCGAAATTACAGTCTGCCCATCGGCCAATGGCCGGAAATTTCAGAGGAGGGCCAAACATTTTTGAAGAAAAGTAAGGTATTTTCTGCCCTGGTGGCCAAAAGATTTCAGCAATATTCTATCCTTTTCTTAGGCAGATGAAAAAGGCTTAATAGGGGCTCCCTATAGGTAAAGTCAGGGCCGACAAAAAGTCAAGCAGAGCCAACCATTTTTTTAACAGTCGGCCTTGATGGCCGAGGGCAAAAAAGTTAAGTTCGAACACTGCTATTCTTTTTTTTTCTTTCTTTTTTTTTTCTTCATTTTTTTTGTTCGTTTCATGTTGTCATTTTTTTTTTCGTTTTCTTTTTCTATTACAATGATGAAAGTGTTCAGTGAACATATATGAAAGTGTTAAGTGAAAAATATTCCTGAAATAGGATGGGCTAGTAGCAATCTCTATTTGGAAATAGGTGGGTTAGGATTAATAACTAAGGAGGATTTAAATTCAAAATTTCAAAAGTGATTTAATGAAAAATATTCAAAGAATTGTTTGTTCGAAGGCGTGTTTTTTTTGACACGTCACTCCTTTTTAAATTTACTGAAATCAGTATATTTACTGAGGACTTTCATCACCATTTTTAGTACTTCCCTTAAAAAAAAAGTTCAAGAACAAAAAAAACAAAAATAAAATATATACCCACCCTTAGCGCGATCCCAAGGGCTCCCTGAAGCAGGGTTTTCCCCAGGACAAAATTAGAGCCGGCCATTTGTGATCCAACGATCGAAACGCCGATCATGATTCCATTTTTTTAAGAGTACTTGCAATACTTCAATATTTTTAACCCACCTTTGGCCACCTACAGACGGTCGATCCCAGACACTAGTTAAAGCTGGTCAAGAGAGCCGGCTCTAAGTGCCTAAGGAAAACCCTTGCCGGGCAGATACCTTTTTTCAATTTCTATTCAAATCAGGCCTCAAAGCACATCGGACACAAGAGAAAAGTCTGTTGAAAAATTATCTTTTTGGATCAATGAATAGGATGTAAAATATTCCAACAGTAAAGGGTCAGACAGGTATTCTCATTCTGATTTAGGCAGTATTATATAGTTTGTGTAGGCGGTACAGTTTCTGTCTCCCACCTTGGAAAAGAATGGAATTTAGCGCTCTTGTGAACACAAGCCTAAAGGTTTCAACAACTTGATTGTATTCCATGTTTTGAGGCCTGTAGAAACCACCAAGAGGGTTCCCCATAATGTAATATAAACCCAAATGAATACGATTGCTTCAGATGACTAGAATAAATGGTTAACCCAAATTTACAACTATCTCTGAGACATCGATTAATTTACGATTGTCATGACTCAGGGCTAGACGAATCTGTTGTCTGTGCGTCAAGTAAACTGAACGCACATCTCTTTCAATCTGTGTATAAACAATCAGTCAGGCACGGGCGCATGTGGGTGTGTGTGTTGGGGGGGGGGGGGGGGGGGGGCTAGAAACCCCACCCTAACCCAGACAAACACGCGCACATCCAGTTCGAAAGCAATTCCTCTAACATGAAAGCACTTCCATGTTGAGAAATAGACAGCACAAGTCATTTCAATGTATTATGTGATTTGTCGAGCCCTGAGACGGTTAACTAAAAGTTACTAGTGCCGCTAAGAAGTACGATGAGACACATAA
Organism: Lepidonotus clava; assembly: GCA_936440205.1. NCBI lineage: Eukaryota > Metazoa > Annelida > Polychaeta > Phyllodocida > Polynoidae > Lepidonotus > Lepidonotus clava. The sequence goes on along the minus strand of OW387146.1, from coordinate 46,881,709 downwards.
ATGCTGTAAAAGATAATTTCAGATTTATTTAAAATTGATTTACATATATATATATACAATTACACGCTAATTACAAAAATATACATTAGACAATATCACATATTACAATCACTGTATATTACTTATTAGGCCAAGGAAAAAAAATAGTAGCATTCCGGTAACCCGACCTACCCTTTTTTTTGCCCCGACCCTAATGTTTTGAAAGACTTTTTAGTTAAAATATTTTAAATTTTGTCAAATATCATAAAAATTTTGATTATTTTCAAGAAAAAGCCATTAAAAATAATTTCCAAAATAAAAAAAAATCCAAAATTTTCCAAAATAAAAAAAAATCCCGACCTACCTACCCTACTTTTTACCGGAACGCAACTTTTTATTTTCCTTGGCCTTAAATAAACGAAGTAAAACAAACCTAACGAAAACTAAAAACTAAACTAAACTAAAAAAAACTGAACTAAATTAAAAAAAAAAAAAAACTAAACTAAACACCCAACGCATCCCCCCTCCCTGTACCGGGCAGGAGGGACACGCCGCCGGCGTGGCCGGCCGTCGTTCCCTGGCGGTGGGGGCGGTGGGGGCAGTGGGGGCCGCGGGCCTGGCTGCGGAGGCCTGGCTGGGGGTGGCGGGCCGGCGGCTGGCGGTTGGGGTGGAGGTGGGTGGGGTGGAGGTGGGTGGGGGAAGGCAAAGCCTTGAAAGGCCACCTCCACCCGCACTGTCACTACAACTCTGCATGTCAAATGAAAGCACATGGATGTTAAGAAATGATGATTTGACCAAATGTCGGAAATGGATCTTTCAATTTCAGAATCCTTTAACTGAATGACTTCAATCTCTCCCAAAATTGTGGGCCGGGTGGCCTTGAATCAGTCTTTATAAGTGAACATAACATATAATATGTAGATATTTATAGAAATTCCAAAGCTGAGAGCCCTCCTAATACAGTGATATGAAATCAAAGACAACTGTTGACGTCGATGAAGATGTGATTTTTTTCTTTCTTTTTTTTCTGTACCTAATCACTAGCCCCCCATCCCATGGGCACGTCGGACCAGTGTGAGTGTATCTGGCTTTTATCATGTATTTTTCTGCTATTTCCTCCTCCCATGGGCCCGTCAGACAAGAGTGAGTGTATCTGGCTTTAATGATGTTGTATTTCTGCTATTTCCTCCTCCCATGGGCCCGCCAGACCAGTGTGAATGTCTCTGGCTTTTATCATGTATGTTTTTGCTATCTCCTCCTACCATGGGCCCTGAAGATCAGTGTGAATGTCTCTGGCTTTTATCTTGTATTTTCCAGCTATCTTCTCCAGCTTACGTTGATATCTGTTCACGGTTTGAATGAAGTATAGATTTACTAGTACCGGATACTACTAAAAACACAGTCTGTTAGGTGACTGGCTTCAGCTTACGTTGATACCTGTAATGTGGGAATGCTCTACACAGAGATGCCACTTCCAACTGATGAACACATAGGAAAATGAAGAAATACTATTCCTATTGAATTTTCTAAAAATAACTAGGAGAGAACTTTTGTTCAGGGAAAGGGAACTGAGATAGGATCTGTATTTGAATAGATTGAAACTGACACATACTCTAAAATGGATATTAAAGTGATGTCGGGAAAATCAGTTGTGCAATCCATAATCACCAAAATGTAGGAAATCCTACAAAAGTAGGTAAAATGGCATCTCTGTCTACAGACACAGTATGGTAGGTTATCTTCTTCAGCGTATGTTGACACCTGTAATCTGGGAATGCAGTTGGACCATGGTCAGTTGAGCATGCATATTAATAACGTTCACATTTGTGTTTGAGGATGACAATCAGCCCGATTGTTTTGGGTTAATAAAGCATGCAGGCATGCAGAATACTATCATGCAGAAAATGACATGCCAGGGTGGAAATTGACGCCTGTAATTATTATTCCTATTATTTCCCTATTTTAATATGTTTTTGCACTGATCCTAAACTTATTGATCCTTTGGTAAGGTATGATGCTTAGACTGTGAAATATGACTACTATTATACAGTTTATGGATCAGATTAAAGCCCCATCGAGCTCTATCTTGGAGTTTACATTCTTGCCGCTCTGATTTTTTCAGAGAGTCAGGGACCAGAAATTCTGGTAATATATGGGCCCTAGGCATGCGATATTACTATCAGGGAGTAAATACTGTTAGTAATTTTGCTCCTTTTTGCGTTGGACACTTTCTTTGTCACTGGAAATCACGTCCCAAAATTATTTTGTCACCCAGCACATTTTTCTCAGCACATACCCTATGTTCTGTCTTATGAATGACCAATGGCCTTCCTTGATATCTTGTCTTCAATATATGATATGTTTTGATTGGTATTTTCCTCAGAATATTAAGGATATCGATTCAAGATCTTGCCTAGCCTCAGTATGCTGAATGGCTCCAACCTGTCCACCATTACAGTCTGCTGGTACCCTGTTTCACTTTGAGTTTTAGTGTAATTTCGAGCAGGCTGAATAGAAGTGTGTGGAGTTAAGCATAAATTCTCTCAGACCCTATATAGTGTTGGAGTTAACCATAAAATCTCTCAGACCCAATATAGGGTCTGGACCTCTTGTAGGTACTACCACAACACGGGAAAATATTCTGACCACTTTTCGCGCAGTATTTTGTGACCTACCCAGGGCTTGACAAATCGGGTGTCCGGACGCCCAGGACAACCAGAAAAAGGTGCCGGACAACCAGATTCAAGGTGCTGGTTGCCCGACGGGCAACCAAGATCCTTTCCCTATAAATGTATTGCCAGAGATACCACTTAGGAGAGATGAAAAATTCAGTCAAGAAGGAAGGACTCCGGATTTTCTTTTTGTAACTAAAACAGTGATGCTATTTGCAAGAAAAAGAAATATATTCAAAACAAGTGTCAAATGAAAAGCTGATGGCTACTGTGAACGTATATATATATATATATATATACTGATAATGTATACATATTAGGCAAAAATGAAAATCGTTATGTTTAGGTTTCCTGACCAATTCTAGACCTAGTTCTATTTTTTTGTCCCGGCCCTAGAGTCTTCTTTTTTTACTGAGGCTATACATTATCAAAGTATGCATTATACATGTTACAAATCCTTACAGTAGCAATACACAGCCCCTGAAAAATATGGGGACAAACTATAAAATTCCTAATTTTACCCTGACTATAATTTATCTAATTCTAAGAGTATACAGGGAAAAAGCAATAGTACCATTAGAAAGAGGAGATTTTTCTGAGAGGGGAACAAGTTTTTGTTTTCAAAATAAGTCGCCGTTAGATAATTGTCCTGACATTATCATTTAAAAGACAACGTGATATTTTCACTAATTAGGACTTACCAAATGTGGGCCACTTTTTTCAAAATATTTATGTCTTGTGTTAAATCAATTATTTCATAAAAAAAATTCACGTTTTTAAGCAAATCTTGGATCTGAGGAAATATGGCAAATAAAGATCCACGCTAGAAATGATCTTTCTAATGATATATAAATACATAGGAATACAATAAGGGAGATATCCGCGGATTTTTCAGCCTAAAGTTGACAGTACAGATGGAAAAATGAGTAAAAATAAGCGTATTAGGGGTTTCATACCTTTGCTACCATTTTAATATAAACTTTCTACCAAAAAAATACAAATTTTATGATGACATTTTTGTGCAATATTTTAGGTTTGCCAGTAACGATTTTAAATCTGTTTGAAATTATAAAAAGCACTAATACTGGCGGATCTTACAGGCATTGAATGATAAGTCACTGAAATCTTAAATTATATTTTTTGTGGGGTATTGCTACTTACAGAAGATTAATCAAGGAAGACCTTACTTTCAAACATTGCCTGAGTCTATCATTACATTTGAAAAAATAATTATCAAAAAAGCAAACCCACCGACCATATTTTTTTATGGAAGCATTTTAGAAAAAAAAGTTGCATTAGATTCTCGTTGGCTATATACATAGCTTGAAAGGTAAATCCCGGGCTACCACTAAGTACCACCAGGCAACCATACAAGGGACCATGGTTGCCCACCGGACAACCAGGTGGAAAAACGATTTGTCAAGCCCTGCCTACCCATGCAAAACCTGTGAAATATATACCTTCTTATATCCTTTATATTGCCTCTGCTCCTGCTCTGAATATTTTACTGGCTGATAATATTTAAAAGCTGAGATCTCCGACATTGATGTCCTTCGGGCAGGTGAGTGTCAAGCCCCAACTCAAGTACAGGCATGCCAGTCACAGAATGTCATTTCCGCGGAAAATCACTAAATTTATTATAAACGCATTTAAAACTATCTTTTATGGAGGAATTTTAATTCCTGGAATACACTTAGTATGCTATTAGAAGGACCCCAACAAATGTTCCCTAACTAAATACAGCAAACAGCAAAAAAAATCACTAAAAAAATAGTCACATTTTTCCATTTTTGTCACCAAATCTGTCAGGGAGCCCCCACCCCCCTATATACAAAAATATTTTCTCCTCGAATTTGGACATATCTCAAAAATGACCCAAAATGATTGAAAAACCGCGGAAATCCGCGGATCCGCGGAAGTCTGGCATGCCTGAAGTATTACCTGCCCCTGGGAAGGCGGGCAATGCTTAATGTTGAGCCCTGATGATGCAGAAATAAGACTGTTTGAAGGGATGGGGCACGATATTTAAAGAATAAACAAACAACTGTCAAAAAAGCTGAAATTCGATATTCTAATGGAACCCCCTTCTATCTTTGGAGTGAACATTATTGCTGCTCTGTTTTTATTTCTGAGAGTCAGGGACAATAAAATAATTAAATCAGAATCGAAATAGCACGAGGCCCCTAAATAATGGGTAAGGCCCCTAGATTCCAAGTCCAGTAAATGACTCGGTCTGCTGGCTGTCATGTAACCACCATGAAATACCCTCGGCGATAATACCTCCGCTTCTCTGCTATAATCACCTCTGTAACTATAGCCGGATAACTGACAGCTTTGGGTCAAAGCCTCTCGCCGGGCACAAGTGTAAAATGCTAAGCACAGATCGAAGATTCCAACTTATATCAGACGCGATGACAGAGTTAGCTGACAAAGCTTGGGCGACGCCATCTTGGATTTTACCGGCGAACGAAAAACAAACACATTACGTTCGCCGATAGCAAATAATTACGATGAAAGAACTCGCCCGACCCGGTATACACACATCCCTAGCGCTAAATACAATCCTAATAACCTATTTTGGACCGAAATACCAAGGATATACAGCTAATTCGAGTCCAAAACAACCCCTTAAAACAGAAAAGAATGCTTACCGGGCGGCCATCTTTTGCTTTCTGAGTTACCCGGATGTGACGCTGCAGGCAGAGACACCTATCGAACGGACGAAGCATTAACTTCACACGCGCCACGTAGACCGTGGCGCCGCGTGGCGATTGCATGGGGATTGGCCTGCGCTGTTCATTCCTTCTTTGGTCGTTTGGGAAAACATGCCGCCTAGGGCAAGGTGAAATTGTAAAATTAACACTGGACATACTGCTGAGGCATGGTAAGACGTTAACTACTTGGACTGTAGGATCACATTGTGTCCTTCATGGCCCTTAGCAGGAGCGCAGAATATTGGACCAATTATATCTAATCATACAATCAGATAAGGTTAAATTCAAGCTGTGAACACTCCTCCTTCCTTCCCGTCAACAGGCTTCTTTGATGCATCTGAAACCATGGTATGGTTAGATCAAACACCTCAGTAAACGGGGGTAGCCCAGAATTAGTTGTACTAATCATGCATATGGTTAGTGCGAATGCAAGGAGAAAAAGTTCAGTTCCTTACTCTAATGGAGAAATGATGTCCCGGACGTTGGTGCAGTGCTTTGGGTCAAGGCCTAGGGGCGCAGTCCAGTCCTGCTTGGGTGGGGTAGCCTATAGCGGTAGCCTACAGCATGCCTTTTGGAATCGGCAGAGGAGTTGTGGATCAGCTGGGCAGTCTTGGCAAAAGGTTGGTCTGTCCGGATCCACTTCTTCTAGGCACAGCTGTTGAACACAGGATTAGAACAAACTAACAAGAAGAAGATGCCATCAATATGCATTCCAGATTGTGACATTTTCATGTAATTGATTTTTTGTCCTAAGTAATACTTTCGATAATAATAGAGTAATAATCTGCCCTAATGCATAGGCCCGTCAGACTAATAATAGTTAGTGCGAATGCGAGGAGAAAAATTTCATTTCCTAACCCTCACCTGATCTTGGTGCAGTGATGGGGTCGTGAGGCGGTACCCTGTTTGAATCAACAGGGGAGTTGTGAATCAGCTTGGCTGTCTCAAGTCCGATAAAATGACAGTCCTTCTGCTCATTTTCGGCACATAGCTGTGGCAAACAGGATTAGAATAAATTTATACTTTGACGACGCTGTAAATATGCGTTCCAGATTAAGTTTTTACTGTTCTTTTTAATCTATATATATATATACACGGGACTTTTTCTGATCATAAAGCGAAGCACGACTGAGCCCAGACGCCCAGAGCCCGTTTCACCAGCTACACAATTCAAAATTCTGCCAGCTGCCCAACCCACCTCCCCCCCCCCACCCCACACACACAACTGGTGAAGTGGTCGGCTCGGCTCGGCCAAGCAACAGTACTCAGCCCAGGGCTGGGCCTGGATAAAAATCTGTGAAGGAATACTTTACTAACCTAACCACACGACCTTCACCTTTTATGTATACTCAAAATAAATTAATGGACTTTTACCTGGTGTTCGTTCAGTGGTTGTGACAAGCGCAGACTTTAAAGGGTACACTTGGAGGGGGCCCTGGGCATGATTTCGCGTCTATCACTGTATCATCTTTGCGGTATCATACATCTCACCCCGTACATTAGCTTGCTGTTGCAGACATAGAGAGAGAGAGAGAGAGAGAGAGAGAGAGAGAGAGAGAGAGAGAGAGAGAGAGAGAGAGAGAGAGAGAGAGAGAGAGAGAGAGAGAGAGAGAGAGAGAGAGAGAGAGAGAGAGAGAGAGAGAGAGAGAGAGAGAGAGACTATATTATAAATCATGTAATTGTTTCAGGCTACTCTAGAGAACACAAAGGTGCATACATGGTTGATTCTCATGAAAATGGGCCAACTCAGCATTTTGGAGCCGTATAGGGCTGAAAAAAAACAAAACTTCATATCATTTTATTCTTATGCATATATGTAGGTATAATACCGATCTCTTATTTTGCAAATTTGGGAACACTAATATATATATATTACCAAGATATAGATATTTTACTGTCCCACCCTTCCCAATTAGCGTGTCCGTATCTAGGTATCCACCGACATATTTTAACTTCACTGTAACCAATTAAAATAGGTACTTTGCATATTTTTTAAGTGGTATACGTCAATATTAGGCTTTTAGCTTACTCTCACAGAATATTTTAATACTATTTATTATTTTTTTTATATTTTGAAATTGCAATGCAATTTCTACGTTTTTTCTGCGACATGTAATATCAAAACTTACTTATTTGCATTTATTATGATATGAATAGTATGAAAGGCAATAAATATTTTTTTTTTGTCGTAAAAAGCAAACACTATGATCTTTCTTTACATGTATAATATAGCCCATTCGTTTAATATAATCTTTTGCCATGCTAATGTGAACTTTACCTAGATACGGACACGTTTTTCGGCCAAATTCACCAAAATTTACTTAGAATGCTATGTAGAAGTATACAACAACCATCACATATCAGTTCAATAAAAAACGTTTTTATTGCAATGTTTTTTTTCCATGATTATTTGACATGTCTTAAAGCATGTAACCAAGCATGTTTCCAGCCTTATTTTCTATATCATTCAATGCAATTCAATTCACAAATTCAAATTTGTATTAAATCTGTATAAAAATAACTACGGAACACCCACATATTGTGCCACTTGATTTTTTCTCTGCATTATTTAGTGAGTATTACCTATATTAATCTTATCAGTACACATATACTGACCAGAATAGCATAGTTGCAAGGTCTTGACTTACTGTATCTATATCGTGCACCAAAAAATAGGCTACCTAGATACGGACACGAAATCCCTAGATACGGACACGCGTAGAAATGGTTCCCAAGGCAACAGCAAACGTCAACCTATATACAATGAACAATAACTACTGTCCTATTTAATCTAATTTTCTTATTATAGAACATCCGTTTATGCATATGAAGTACTTCAATCGTGAAATAAACAATATATGATATTTGCTGATATGTTGGTATGTCTATATGTTATCCCACACTTTCATTCTATACAATTAAATTCATTACTGATAATATTTTCTAACTTTAATGCATTTTTTCACTACTCATGCCTACATAGAATCATTATAGATGCGTCACTACAAGAAATAGTAACAGAATTATTCTCTCCATATATTTCTGCTCAAATTCAAGTGTTGGGTCATTACGCCCTAGATACGGACACGCAAGTATCCAAACATGTAATAATACATTCTATCAGTGTTAGACTGTTTTTTCCCACCATCCTACATACGGACACGCATTCTATGATATAAAGACCCTCTCCTCTGTTAGAAACATACAAAAAAATGCCTACTATTCCATTCTCAAGTCATCTGATCAGGTAATACAATTTTGTTTGACCTCCCTAGATAGGGACACGCAGGTACCCAAACATGTAATAATACATTCTATCAGTGTTAGACTATTTTTTTCTGCCATCCTACATACGGACACGCATTCTATGGTATAAAGACCCTCTCCTCTGTTAGAAACATACAAAAAAATGCCTACAATTTCATTCTCAAGTCATATTATAAAGTAATACAATCTTGTTTGACCTCCCTAGATACGGACACGTAACTATATATATATCTAAAGACGTGCTAGTCCCTCCTTGTAGGCATCATATTTCTTGTTCACTTCCTTGAGATCTTTTTCTCTCAGTCTCCATAGCTTTCCCTTCTGCTTTGGCTCCTCAATACGACATAATACAGCATCTTTTTCAACTGTGCCTATGTCTGGACTGCCCCATTTCCAGGCGCCATGACATGGCGCCATGTAGAGAATGTGTAAGGTGTCACCTTCCACCTTAGTGATCCTCACAGGATACCAGCGTTTTCCATAAATCACAGTCACATAATCACCTTGAGTCAGGTCACCCTCAAGCACCATCCAGGGTTGGATGAGTTTTGTTATAGGCACATCATCATCTGCCTCATCTTCGACAATGACAATCTCTTTCTTCTTTTCTGTGAGCTTTGCCAGAGGCACATCATCATCTGCCTCATCGTCGACAATGACAACCTCTTTCTTCTTTTCTGTGAGCTTTGCCAGAGGCACATCATCATCTGCCTCATCGTCGACAATGACAACCTCTTTCTTCTTTTCTGTGAGCTTTGCCAGAGGCACATCATCTTCTTCATCACTGCTGATGACAGGTTCCACTTGTTTTTTTGAGGGAACCTTAACTTATCCCTTGCACTGCAGTGGAAATGAGTTGTCTTTGTAGCAACACTCATTGAAACATGACAGGTTTCTAACAGACACCTCATTGTTACCACTCGGCACGAGAGCATGGCATGACATGAGGCCCTTGACAGGAACTGTTGGCCAGTCTTGGATTTCTTCCCTGCTCTTTTCTATTTCTGCAGTAGTTGCCTGGAATATGTGGCTCTTCACACCACTTGCCTGGATGACTTCTGTGAATTCTTGTATGTTTCGCATGGTCTTGCCACCCTTCACCAGGTTTTCTGCTTTCTTTTTGATCCCTCCACCAACGCCATCACATGGCCCTTTCCCATGGCCGGACTCTAACCAAGTCCAGGAGCCTCTTATTCCATTGAAGAGCTTGGGGAAGAGCTTCATCATGCAGACTGCTGTACGATTTCTGTATTGGCTGCTAGGGCTGTCACTCACAAAGTGAATGATGGTGATTTGAGGGAGGTCTTCAAGCAGCAATGCCATAATTTTCTTCACAAATGTGTATATGGTAGGTATGGTGTGTGCACCTTCTTTGGTTACCCCTATGTAGGTTTTGGTTCTGAGCTTGCCCTCTTCCGAACAGAAGTGTACAACCATTGGGTGTATGGATACCTGTGCTTTGTCATAGTAGACTGCAGTAATTTCATTGAAGTACTGTGAACTCCAATTTTCACTGTAGTCCATTTGACATGTGGCAGCTGTCATGGGTGTGAGTGTGCTGTTCAGGTGGTGCACTTGCTTGTACTGGGTTGAGAACCGGTGGAAATGCTCCCTGTATGCTGGAAGACCTTGCATGAACTCTTGCACAAACTCTTCTTTTTCCTGGCATATGTCACACAGCTTAACCTTCTTGATCTTCTGGCCCTTATAATCTACCTCCTGCCTTAACCACTGCTTGTACTTCACTGTTGTCTGGCCCTCAGGGATCATGGCCAGTTTTTCAGCTATTTCAGCATCTGTTAGAGCCACAATTCCAGGTGGGGTTTTCGGTAGGGACTTCACCACATCCGTTTTGTTGCACAGGTTAGCACACTTCTGGCACAAGCACTGCTTTCTTTGTGTGTATCTTATAAGGCGTATGTTGGCGGTGCGAGCCCTGGCAAACACTGCAAAGGACATCCTCACATCAGGGTTTTCCTTCAGGAAATTCTTGTGCAAAGCATCAAGAGTGAACATCAATGCATACTTGGTTCTACCAAATGCTTGGTCTCTCATGGAAGGGAGCTCATATGAATTGTCTGAACTCTTCATGAAATCCCTTGCTCGTTCCCTTTGAATTTTCCAGTTGCAGGCAGCCATGCTCTTCTTCTTAGCATTTGATTTGAAGACAAGCTTCCTTGGCAGGTTGGTTGTCTTGCCTATTTTTGTGGCAAGCCTATCGACTGTTTTCTTTCCAGAAAACAGTTTCTTTTTCACCTCTTGTGAGGCATTCCTTACAGTATTCACTGTTGCTGTAACAGGTAGTACCACCCTAACTCTCTCAGCTGTGGGGGTCACACTCAATTGCTCAAGTAACTGTATTGCCTCTGTCTTTGGTGTAGTAGGCAGTGGAGGTGCGGTGTCCGTATCTAGGGGGACCTGTGGTGCCTCAGGCGGGGCTGGTATATTAACGACATTTCTCTCTATATGCTGTGGTGGTTGTTCAAGTTCATCTCGCGCCGTGTCCGTATCTAGGGGGACCTGTGGTGCCTCAGGCGGGGCTGGTATGTTGCCGACATTTCTCTCTATATGCTGTGGTGGTTGTTCAAGTTCATCTCACGCTGTGTCCGTATCTAGGGGGACCTGTGGTGCCTCAGGCGGGGCTGGTATGTTAACGCCCCTCCTGTTGTCCTCTATAGCGTGTGGTTCTTTTTCGACTGGATTTCTATCCGTGTCCGTATCTAGGGGGACCTGTGGTGCCTCAGGCGGGGCTGGTATGTTAACGACGCTGCTGTTGTCCTCCATAGCCTGTGGTTCTTTTTCGACTGGATTTCTATCCGTGTCCATATCTAGGAGGACCTGTGGTGCTTCAGGCGGGGCTGGTATGTTAACAACGCTGCTGTTGTCCTCTATAGCCTGTGGTTCATCTCGCGCCGTGTCCGTATCTAGGGGGACCTGTGGTGCCTCAGGCGGGGCTGGTATGTTAACGATGCTGCTGTTGTCCTCCATAGCCTGTGGTTCTTTTTCGACTGGATTTCTATCCGTGTCCGTATCTAGGGTGACAGTACAAGTACTTTTCTTTTCTGTGTTCTTATCTAATACCACTACCTTTGCCTTTTTCAGAACAGCTTTTGGACTTTGAAAAGCAATTTTCCTCTTCAGTGTGGGTGTTTGCTGGTCAGATGAACCTGGTGTGTGTATATTTATGCTCATATTAGATTTACTTTTATTTGCTGATTTTTTTTCTGAAGTATTTTCTGGGATGGTCTTATCTATTTCTATATTGACATCACGTGCCCTCTTGTACTCATCCGTTGCACTTTCCTTTATAAGAGCTGTACGAAGCTGCCTTATTTCTTTTTTCCTGTCCTCAATAATCTTATCTTTTGATGACAAATCTCTGCGCATCTGGCGTGTAGCTGGCAGCTTGCTGTATGGTTTGTTGAAAGGCATTTGGACCACCAGTCTGTATTAAGAAAAAAAAAGTAATCGATAGGAATTAGATATAATGATTAGACTGAACAATTGTATAAGATATTTTGTTTATTACTTAGCACAGACATTAATAGAATATTAATAAAGTGATACATATCCTGAAGCGGATGCTATATTATATATTATTAACTGGTTACTCTTCTACACAGCCTAAAAGGCCTTAGACATATTTATGGATTTTAACAAGTGAACGTTAGGTGCTTGCACTAGACATGGACATGCAAATTCGACTGCACATAGCCTAAAAGGCCTTAGACATATTTATGGATTTTAACAAGTGAACGTTAGGTGCTTGCACCACTTGATACAAAATATTATATATTACTCTGTTGATTAAAATAAAAGCGCCCTAGATACGGACATGCAAATTCGACTGCACATAGCCTAAAAGGCCTTAGACATATTTATGGATTTTAACAAGTGAACGTTAGGTGCTTGCACCACTCGATACAAAATATTATATATTACTCTGTTGATTAAAATAAAAGCGCCCTAGATACGGACATGCAAATTCGCCTGCACATAGCCTAAAGGCCTTAGACATATTAAATGGATTTTAACAAGTGAACGTTAGGTGCTTGCACCACTCGATACAAAATATTATATATTACTCTGTTGATTAAAATAAAAGCGCCCTAGATACGGACACGCAAAATATACTAGTAAGGGAAACATCTGAGATATATATTTTAAATGTACAACATATCAACTTAATACAGTTCTAGATGAGAAGCTACACTCACCCAAAGTACAACATGAGATACTATCTTCTCAATTAAATAAAAGCGCCCTAGATACGGACATGCAAAATATACTAGTAAGGGAAACATCTGAGATATATATTTTAAATGTACAACATATCAACTTAATACAGGTCTAGATGAGAAGCTACACTCACCCAAAATACAACATGATATACTTTCTTCTCAATTAAATAAAAGCGCCCTAGATACGGACATTTCTATTGTGCATGCACATAAGCATGCACTAATCTGATTCTGAATCAGTGCAGATAATATGTGGTCTGAAAAAATATTCCTTCGTTTTCCTGGGACGAAGTGAATAACCTGCAGCTGTTCTACATGATGTTGAGGGCTCAGGATCAAAAGATCCAGAAGGTACAGGGGTCACAGCAGGGGTAGGAGTATTGGCAGGTATATCTTCATAGGGGGAAGGGACATCGGGGGCAGTGGTAGGAGATGGGGGATCCGGAGGTATATCAGGAGCTGGAGAAGGGATATCAGGGGCAGGGGCAGGGCTAGGGGCAGGCATATCAGGAGCAGAAGCATCAGGGGGATTGGCAGGAGAATTTTCTGCTATGAATCTTAAAAGCATTTGTTGAACATCTTCGTCACATTCCCAACCACCCTGCAAAGTTGACTCCCAATCATCTGGGGATGTATCTTCTCCATTGTGTTGAGGAAGTTCTTCATGAGGCTGTTCTTCCTGCTCTCCTTCCTGCTCGCCTACACCTTCCTGCTTCCTTAGCTGACGAGAATAAAGGCGAACAGCTCGTTCAACTGCTTGCAAACAGGTGTCAGAGATGGGCCTGATGTGAACCAAAGAATATCAAAAGAACATAAAAGCAATGAAATAACAAAACATAACATTTTCAATGAATGAAATTAAATTGAATGTTGAATAAAATTTAGTTGTTCGACAAATCAATAAAAAAAAAGACAATACAAATAATATAAGTAATAAACAAAGTAATAAGTAATAAGTGGTAAGTAATAAACAAATAATATTCACCTCGTTGTAGCTTCAGCAGAAGCCTGTGCAGGTTCTGGGGATGAAGGTGTTGTTGATGACCTGGTACGTCTGCCTACTTCCCTGGGCTCTGCTTCTTCTCCTGCAATGCGACTGGACTTGCGAGCACGTCCACGTCCACGGCTACGCCCACGGCCACGCCCGGCATCTTCAACAGGAACACCTGCAGCTGCAGCTTCAGCTTCTTCTTGGGCTTTGAAATAAATGTATGAAAAGATATAATATTTTTCCAGAAGAGAGGTAATGTGTGACAGGGGGAAGACAAGTCTCAATATCTATATTTACATTTGTGGTGGACGTCATGTCCGTATGTAGGTTGGGTACATAATAATGTCTTACCTTTGAGCTTGTCACGGGTTTTCTGACTGTTGATCTTCTTTCTGGCCCTCTGGTTTTCCCACCAACTTTTCTTCTTTTTGGGAGGATTTGCTGCTGCTTTGGCCCTGTTGTCCTGAAAGCAGTATTAAAAAAATATGCTAAATACATGGTAAAAGCAATTTTTGCTTACTTCCTCTAGGTTATTTATTTAGATAATTTTCCTGCATAATTGGGATAGTAATATGATTTACTTACTTTTGATCTTTGAGCCCTAGTTTGGCGGAAGTTGGGATCAGTATTCATCCTTTCATGATACCACTTGTTCTCATATTCTGCCCATTCTATAGGGTCACCATGAGCTCCTCCAGTCCCATTACGTACTCCCAGACGTCTTTCTCCTTCCTCCTCACTGCTACTGTCACTTGAGGAGTCTGCCATACCTATAACATGGAAAAGAAATGATAGGAATTATGATTATATTGATATAAATAGAAGAGTGCGTGTCCGTATATAGGTGCGTGTCCGTATCTAGGGAGGTGGAATACAACATTACTATGAAAATTGCATTTGCTTTGTTACTTAAGGAAGTTCGATAAAAGTATTGTATATTGCGCTATGGAGGATACCAGTATAAATTATATATTAACGTTGTGTATTATTTTTTTTATTACGGTGATACAGGAAAGTGAAAATAGGTAAATTTATGATATTTTTTCATATTTTTAAGTAAAAAAGTCTGATTTATGAGATATAATACACACATTTCGTACGGGATTATAGTTTAGGTGTTTATAAATGAAATAGAAAAGAATTGGAAGGGAAGAAGCACATGAGATTCTGAAGATAACTCTAAATGAGGGACCATGTATACCCCGACTGTCGGACCGTGTCCGTATCTAGGGTCGTTTCCGTATCTAGGTAGGACGTAAGAATGGTAATAGAGAATTTGAATGCAAGAACGGTAGTACGGTTGAAATTGTTTTTCGAAGCTGATACAGTTATCGGTCGAAAAAAAATTATTCTTTTCACTATATGTCATATCTTGGTATATAGTTCTATCATATGCAATATGACTCTGTGGGTTATTTACCCCACAAACATCGTAACAGAACGAAAAAGAGGGGAAAACATCTAACCTTGTGAGCGTTTCGACCGTCCATACGTCAACAGACACGCCGCCTTCCGGTTCCGTTAGGAAATGCATATATGAAAGTACAGAGGTCGCCACCGTCGCTGCGTGTTCCCGCCAGGTTTTTCTACCTAGATACGGACACGACCTAGATACGGACACGGCTATTTTAATCAATGGCGGGTACATATATATCTATTGCTGAATAATCTGATTTATATTGCATTTCGAAGAGGTACCATACCTAGTTATATATTCAAAATATCTTTCACTAATCTCCAGTATTATATTTGCAATATAGAAAAAACCTTACCTAGATACGGACACGCAAAATCTTCCCCACGCCGGATTTCAACATTATGAATGAATCTGTACTATTCAATATAAACAATATATGAAAATATCAACCACTACGTTGTACGCCTCATAGAAGATTTTAAAATGACCGAAGGACTTAACTTAAAAGCACTTATTAAATTCCACACGTTGGTTTCAATAGCTACCTAGATACGGACACGCGTAAGCTTCCCCATGGTTACTTCTGGTCCGGAAAATATATATAACTCAGCCATACCTTAGATAAAAAAAAACAACCTAGATATGAGTTAGAACATATTTGGAAAGTTTCATAAAAATCTATCTGGGGGATTTTTTTTTTGCACTTTATATTATAAGAAGTCTCTTTTTTTTGTTGAAAAATGTGCAAAATTAGCTGTTTTTGAGTTGTAGCCAAAAATATATTGCCCATAGTATATGAAAACATGGGTGCCCATAGAACCATACAGTACCCTGGACGGAACTGTCAAAAAAAATTAAAGGTTAGCACAAAAATTGATTCAGGAGATCAAAAAAACTGAAAATCCATGAATTGGCCCACTTATATGAGAATCGACCACATACATCTATGCTTGCTTCTAAATTACACTTTCAATCATTACATGGCTGACCAGTACCAGATATTTCAAAAGTTGTATAATTGAAATGAGGGCTCAACTTGCAAGGGGTACTTAGATACAGGTTTGCGAGGTTGGTCCTGTTTTTCAACACTGTTTGCTTTAGTATACAGCAGCTTCGTTTTCTTAGACGTACAACTTCCTGCTGAAAAGTGCCACTGTATGGCGTAGTTAAACAAAAGCCAGCCAGGCTGGGCAAATGCGCATCACTGTTCTATTCATGACAACCAATGTGGTTTATCCAGTGGTTTTATCACCGTATCGTGGGCAGAACCCAAAAGTCGCTAAAGTGCAGATGTAAAAAAAATCACGTGTACGCCCATTTGCCAAGCATAGGCCTGATAATGCAAACAACTTAAAACTCTATGCCCTGACAGTGTCCGGACTGTACCAAGGCTGGTAGGACATAACCTATTACGCGAAAGAACAGTCTGGGTTGTTAACCCCTTAGCGGCTCTAGATATGTTTTACCATAACAAACTTGTGCAAGCTGACGTGTATCCGGCTTATGGGGCTCCCACAAAATACGCAGGACCCACTCCCATTCTCCCATTCTAGCTTAAAGCCACCACCGTCTTCACAATGGATCTTAGGGACTAGTACGTCACTTACAAAGTAAGGGGTCGAAGTCCTATGGCCAATGTCACCCTAACCCCCTATCACCCCTCAAAAAAATACTAAAAACAATCTTGGATAAATAAAAAAGTTCCTACAGGTACAAATCTAAACAACCTTAAAAACCTCTGGGATAATATATGTAAAAAAAAAGCAAAAAAAAACATCCTTAGAAATAAAAACAATCTTAAAAACTTCTGGAATATTGAAATGAAATTAGATTAGATGTGATTGACAAATTGATTATTAGTTATTGGAGTAAAAAAAAAAATTCAATGAATTATTATTTCAATTTGGGTAAATTACTTGTAAATAACTTCCAACTAAAATTTTTTTTAATTTATACAAACAAACTTTAAAAACAAAAAACAAAAAGAAAGAAAAAAGAAAGAGGTGTCAGGTGTCTGGCTAGGTGTCAGGAATGGCCGTTTGAGTTCAGGGACCCCGCCTAAGCCGGGGGCTCATCCCCACCGACGGCAGGATGGTCAAGTTCCCCCAGACCAACATCCCCGTTAACCAGGGGTTGGTCTAGGGGAACACCACCATCCCCTTGGCCGTCCTATGGGGCATCGTCCCCCGCCTCAGACGAAGCCCCTGAACTGGTGGACTCTGAGCCCTCCGGTGACAGTGGCAGGCCAACAGGGGGTGGAACAAAAATTTGGCCCTGCCCCGCCGGTAGAACCAAAATGATAGCCGGGGCACCTGGCGGGGGATCGATGAAGCTGCGTGGTGGTAAATTAGCAACAAAAATTAGTATATCGATGTCAATAATGAGCAACATAAAAACACACAACTATATATTCAATATTAATTTAGGATTCATGAGTGCCTAGGCCTGTACTTTACATACATTCAATAGGCCTAGTTGGAGTATCCTTGTAATCAGCTGTCCGTGTTACATGAGTATCACATGCCCCTTCAATAATTCCACGATATCCAGACTAATAATTGTAGCTAACCGTTACTTCACTCCAACTTAGGGTTACACATTATAAATAAACATGAAAGATAGGTGACCTGTTGGAGGATATGGTACCAGGCATAAATGCCATAATGTTATCCCAGTATATACAAACTGAGATTATATTACTTACTGTACGGGCGCCCCCTGCTGGCCCGCCGCACGAACAAAGTAATTGTGCCCGGCGGGCACTTGGAAAGTAACAGATTGGCTGGGAAAAAAAAGATCAATGTCATGTAGTTTAGGGTGGCCAACTCCTCAGTTCTCTGCAGACATGAACAGTAGTGACCTCACTCGGAGTTAGGAAGACTTCATCTCATAGATACGATCACCGAACTATTAGTCAATTGGTTCATCTGAACCTCCATCAAATTCATTTAAAGTTGAAGCAAACAATATTCTTCACATTAAGCGCATGTTATGATGTATATATTGAAATGTACTTATATCTCAATTAGTGAACGCAGACATTTTTTATTTTTATTTTTATTCCTTTTCTGGTATATTCTTATCCACTTCGATACACTTTGATGTATTACAATACCATGTACATATTTCGATTAAATGTATAACATTCAAGTTATGCTGGTGCTTTGCAGAAAACCGGTTTAAACCGAAATTTGAGCAGCATCGTTGTAAACAAATGTTAGTTAAAAGAAAGACAGAATTTGATAGGTTTTGCGAACTCTTTGATGATTGTTTGTTTCATAGAGTCCAGACTAATTAGGTGAAAACACTGAGCCCACTCCAACACGTTTCTTTGTCCAGCCTTCACTGGAGCGTGACTGCTGACCTTATTTTGTTGGAGAAGACTCTATTATGGTCTTCTGTTTGAGGAGATTATGTGGGGCACATATACATATACCTGATGCACAAGGACAAAGGGCCAGAAATATCTAGTGCGTTTAAGACTATTGAAAAACATGTAGGAGTTTTTTCAAAAGTGTTGTATAGTTTATTAGTTGGGCATTGTTTATTTTGCATGAATCTGGAAAGAGATTCGAACATGCATATCACGGGAAGAATTTGAACTCATACATTCGACAGGCTCGGGCTTGTCTGAAACCACTTCCTCTAAAACGTGTCAAGGAGTGTAAGTCTTACTCCACGATTATCCCTGAAAAATCATAGTATCATTATACTACCCATAGCAGTGGGCGTGTTAGGTAATACTTTTGCGCTCACCTCAAAGTTTCCCTTGCCCTTCTGGCGTGTATATAAGTGTAAGTCAGGGGGTGTTAACTATATTGTGTCACAATAGTCCCGTCCGCTCATAGTTCTCTTCACACGCCCAACCTTCTCGGCATCTTAACGTACCTACCCTCCATTCAGGCACCAATATAATTGCCAGCAGTGGCGTACCCAGTCCCCCCACTTCCCACATTTGTGCATATATCTATAAACGCCGGTTGATATTGGTTTCCAAGCTCAACAAAAATAATACTCAGTTTCCTGACCTAATAAGAATAGATGAGGCTGAAGCGCAGAAGGAGTAGCCTATAGTGTGCACACAACTAGGGTAAAACAGGGTTGTATCGCTCACATTGGTAGGCCTATATCATTAGCGCATTTAGTTTTTTAAACCCTTACATATAGAAACAAAAGTTATATAAAATCAAAATAATTCATAATAATTAATCAAATGCGTAAAAACAGCGATAAAGCGTGATTTAACTTTATAACCTCTATGAATAATCAATAATGAAACAATTGTCTCCCATGATGTTGGGTACAACCCTTATCATGAAATGAAAGTAATATTTTTGAGAAAACTTATCAAATATAGCATATCAATAATGGTTTTCCATCCCATGAAAGTGACGTCCAATAGGCCTATTTCTAAAAAAAAAAATAGGGTTAGTTCAACCCCCCCCCCTCCACAAATTCCTGGGACCGTCCACCCCTGTCCCTTAGATACAGTACTAGTTTAACTAAAACAGGTAGAAATATAGCATTTTTAAAACAGATTTTCTTGAAACACATTATTTGGGAGTTAAACCAGGCTGCCTAAACCAGATTCTTAAACTTCTTGGAAATACAGGGTGAAAGGGCTGAAAGCGCAAATGGTTTTCACTGAAAATGATAATATTAAATAACCTTGACTACACATAAAACTATTATTTTGTGTGATTTCAAGTTTTTACCCTTATTTAACTCTCGACATAAGAAATGATAAATGCGCTATATTAGCCTGACGGGCCATGCCCCCCCTCCCCCCCCCCTCCCCTGTTAAATAATGTTGTTTAAAAAGGGGCCCCTCCCACGTAGATTAATGCATTAGCCCCTCCCCCCCCCCCTCCCCCCTAGAAATGCCTGGGTCCGCCCCTGCATCCCTCCGGACCGGCCCGTGGGCCATCTTTTCATTTCAATACCATTATTACAAATATAACTTCCCAAAAAAAAATTTGGAGTGGCAGGTGGTAATCGAGTGCATGAGGTTCGATTAGCTCCTACCACCCAGGTCTGGCGAATTCATCCGTGCCATTATTCAGTTCATTTCATTTCATTAGTTTGCACAACCAGACCCAATTACGTATAGAGTTTGCGACATATATATACCGTAGGTGTAATCGGGGCAACGAGAAAGGTGTTTACCAAAAAGAGACACTTTGTAGTTTCGGTCCTTGTGTTTCAGTGGGTTTTCCGATTTGGAAAACAAGCAATACCACAAGTTATTAATTTTGATCGCCCTCAATTGTCACTGATGTGTCTCTATCAACTTCAATTTACATTGCCCGTCATCGTTTTCCCCAACGTAGTTTCGACGTATTTGGTCCTGCGACCGGAAGGACCTCTAGACGGCTTTTCGCTGGTTTCCGACGTCATCGTATTATTGAACCCGGTGGATTTTTGGCTACCAGCTATCTCTCCCGGCCCCGGGTTCGAATCCCCTTCATGCCTTACGTTTTTCGTTCATCCATCAGACTTGTATTATCAAATTAATGATAAGGATAGGACTACTCTGAACCCTAATCGTCATGTCAAGAGAGGAGGTTGATTGTTAACTTATTTTAAACAGGATCGGGACGTTACGCTTTTTAAAGGATAACTCTCCATTTGTAATCGAAAAGTTGTTAAATCAAAAAGACCCTTAAAAAAAAAGGAAAATTATAAAAAAAAAAAAAAAAACCTGCTCGAACCCGCCCTCTCCTCAACTACTAATTTTAAACATGATAGTCCTAATGGTAATGAGACTGATCCGGCTTAAATTCCTAATATTATAATATTAATATATATACTTCTTGCAAACATTCTAAATAACCTTCTTTCCCGATCTTAGCATCTGAATAAACAGGAGACACTGGGCATCACACTTCATTTAAATTAATTGTCTCAGTTAAATACGACCATTAGTTAACAAGTTCCATGTACTTTTTAAGTAACATGACAGAAAGCATTTTCGCGATTCTGCAGCTATCCCTCGCTCCCCTCTTCCCTTGTGCATAACATTTCCTAATAAACCAGGTCCATTCCTAACGGCGGCAAAGTTTGGAAGCGTCCATCATGGCCGGCCTTAATCCATTAACACCCATAAGTACCCGGAAGCACCCCATCTAATCTGTACCCCCCTCTGACATCTGACAAGGGCAGGGGCACAGTCTTGGTAATCACATAACTCACACCAAACCCACTCAAGAGCGACACAGGTATCATGCTGGGTGTCATCTGACGGACTCCCCGCCATTAATCAGGGGTTAGTTATCGAGTTAACACGGGCCAGAGTTGCCCCATGCAGGGAACCTGCTGGGTCGGGCACTTCCATACCCAACCTACGTTCGCCTGCAAAGCACATGTAGCTAAATCTTTGACAGGCCTATTTCACCCTACCATCCATCGCCCCTCCCACCCGGAAAACCATTTACCCTTACCATCCATAGATGGAGTATTAAAAGTGTTTGAAATTAACTTCTTTTGAAGTCATCCGTGAGAGATGAGATTCATTAAAAATTAATTAAACATTTTCTGTATGGATAAAAGGTACCTCCCGGCCTATATAACTACCCTAAATAATTCACCTTAAACTGGGTCTAAGCTGGTTAGATATAAAGCCGACCTTAAGGTTTGAGACTAATTTCAGCCAGTCCAGACTTAAATCGGCCTGAACTCCATATAAACCACCTGCAAATAAAACCTATAAATATCAGGCAGTAATGGCATTTACAGGCTTTCTCACTTCTCATCCACAAGTTAAGGAACCCCATGCCAACAATTCATTTTGAAGTCTGCCTTCCAATTCAATTAGAACAAGCCGACACCCTAACCAACGAAAGCTTACAAGCAAGCATACGCGTAAGCTTATACTCTTCGCACGGCTTTTCTTTTGGCATTAACGTAAGCTTAAGGTTTCTGCACGGAGGTCAAAACCTTTAGATCCCAGGTGCATGTGGCGACTGTCTGTCTACTCCTTCCTGTGACTGGGAAAAAGTAATAAAAGACTAGAGCGGTCTCTAGCCTGCATCAGACATGGCTCCAACAGTATTCATACTCCTCCTTCGTGGACTCTTTATCCTGGGCACTGTCTCAGCTAAGCCATGCCTATGCACCAGTACGGTAAACCGTTTTCGTACCAACTATGGTGTAGTATTCGAGAGTAAACCGTCCATCCACATAGGTAATGAGTACTTCACTACCCAAGTCGATATCATTTTACCACTTCCTCCTTCTCCCAAACAGGCAGCCGCACTAAATTGTAGACACGGCGCTACCCTGGCAGCCGGTTCAATGGAACAGTGTCGAAAAATCCAACTTATGTTGAATAACATAACATCTATTGGGAAGACTATAGCAGCGAAGGTCACCAACGGACTCCGGGAAGTGCAATCAATTTTGGAATCGACGGCCCAGCCAACACCTCCATCAGCCAAATCCAGGAAGCAGCGGGCTCTGATTCCAGAAATCGGCAAGTTCTCCGAGACTTTATTTGGAACGGCCACACTCGATGACTTGAAGCAACAGACTCGTGCTGACCAGGTAAATGCCGATGAAATTGGCTTCCTCGATGGCAAAATAAATGCAGTCCTAAAGGTAGTTGACTCCACTTTGGAAATCCAACTCCAGGCCATCATAGAGAACACTCATTCCATATACAATTTGTCCAGAGGACTCCAGGCTTACATTAGTAACCGGGAATTGATGGTCAGGTTGATGCAAGATTTGCAAGAATTGCGTCTACTGGATTTTAAACTGGACTATTCCCTTGATGTCTTGCTACAGGCTATTCGCGACCTAACGGAGAACAGGCTGAGTAACTCTTTGATATCGGAGACTGATATGAGGAAGATTCGGTACCTTTTCCTTTCCAAGTCAAATCGTTCAAATATTTATATTCCAAACACTCGCGACATGTATAGAAGTGTAACTGTTTTAGTCCCCCCGGTTTTACAGCGAAATGTTCTGAAAACTATTTTGAAGATTCCCGTTATTTCCTTCGACAAAATATTCAAGGTTCTAAAAGTGAACACCTTCCCTCTAGCCTTCCATGGGCATTATACTCGCCTCTCCAACACACCGGCTTATTTATTGGTGTCCGCAACCCAATACACAGTATCCTCCAACCCAGATCTGGATAATTGCCATTCTCCGTTTTGTCATTATGACCTACCACTTCGCAGGGTTTCTCCCTCGTCGTGCCTCATTTCTATCTATCTACGTGATCATGAGTCTGTCAAACTTTATTGTGATTTCAAAATACTCATTCAGTCTAATTTCAGAAGGTCGAACATCCAAGTCATTGCAACAGGGACCTATTTGTTCTCTCACATAGACGAGGTCGTTGTGCGCTGCCCCAACCGAACAACAACCCATCCTGGATGTGAATCGTGCGTTCGTGCCTTTGAATGTGGTTGTTCTGTGTCCGCCAAAGAATGGGAAATTCCAGTCTCAAGTGTTAACTGTTTGCCTTCTACAGCAGGCCCCTTAAGAACAGTTTTTCCCGTCAACCTTGCTAGTCTTCAACACCTCAACCTGTCACTTAGCCGACTTGTGAACCCGGATTTTTCGTACGATAAACCATTCCCAATTTTACCTCTTAGCCCGCAAATGCGAGTCCGCCAAGAGGATATTTTTAAGCGAGCAAAAGACAATTTCCTTTCCCTCCGTACATACATGAAAGAGATTCGACTGAATGAGGTCGAATACAAGAAACTTCGTGGTGACTTGCATCTTCCCCACGTACCATTCCTCCCCCCCAGTGTGCACGGTACTGTTTACCTGTTGAACATTGGACTTACTTTTATAATGGTACCAGCACTTTTTGTTTTCATCTCAATTCTGTATTTCAGACAACGTAGGATTCAAAGCGCATGCAGACGCTTGACTTTAAATTGAGTTGGTTATATATACATTAGCTAATAACTCTTCCTTTTATTGCAGCTCAAAAGTTATCAGTTCTCATTCATGTTCGATTTTTGTTGTTTAGAATATATACTCGCCCTCATAATTTCGTCACACATGTACAGCTGCAATTCATTCACATTATCCTCATGAATTCCCATTTATAATTAGTCACAGCCACATAAGACTACACACGTTCATGATATCAAAATGTTTTATTGTTATGCATGCGGAAAAGGTTTTATGATGTCCACGTGTCAACGTTTCGCCTATTTTCCCATAATTGTATTTACTGACCATACACTAATGTACATATGTAACTCGAAAGCTTCGTGAACATATGCATTTCACAATTAAAATTTTCCCATATCTACTTCAAACATATCGTACACTTTTATATAACTGTTCATCACACCCAAGAGTCTACGTCAGGCATGCAGCCCAGTTTTTCGGCTGGGAGTAGTTCTTGGGCCATGTTGTTCCTGTTGTTTATCAGGCAAACGCTCGCTCTACAAAGTCTGTGCCTGAAAAATTTGTTCAGGCGCACGCGCTCCGTACGAGGAATCTTGACTTCTTGCGGGAGTTCCAACGTCAAGGGTTCGTCACTGCCATTCAGATGGACCGTGAGTGGGCCCGACCAGGCGACGGTCAGGGCCTTGGACAGGATGCTCGGTCTTTGGATGATCATTCGTGGGCAGGCAGCACTTCCTACGGCTTCCATTTCGGCGGGAATGGGAGCCAGTGGAAATAGGAGCGTTTCCCATCGGCAGTAGATTCTCAGACAGCACTGCACTGTAGCCCTCCGACGTTGACCCTGAGCCAACGAGCGACAGCCTGCTGCCAATTTCCAGAAGATACCGATAAATTTCCACCCCAGGTATATCACTAACAAGAGAAGCAGCCACTGATGGTCGGATTGGTCCGCGGGTTGGAGGTGACTAGGTCTCACCACTGGCCTTTCCTCCCGAACAAGACGCAGACGCAGACTTGCGTTTAACAGTCGCTCGATGTCCATGGCCATCAAGTGGCTGTTCTGAACCAGTGTATAGTACAGGCACATACTTATACCCCCCACCCCACATGACATCACAACCCCCCCAGGTACTGTAAGGGCTTCGTCTAGTCTTTAGCGAAAAGTTAACCCTCGGTCGACAACTTAAACGCTAGGTAAGGTACAACTAAAACGACTTCTTCTAGCCGGGGGCTTCACAAGTTTTTACACTGGGTAGTGCGAAGCACGTCTAATAGGCCGCTATTTTCTTCAGAGAGCCGATCGACAGGGGGTTCATCTGAAATGACTTCTGTCGCGTTTGACACCGGGACACGCGTCTGTGATGACCGCGTCCACCTGTTGGCCATCTGAGGCGGCGCATGTCAACTAGCTTCTGTGTCAGCTCCCTCACAGGAGTACCGCGGCACGCGGCCCGCGGGGTAGTCTTAACACTTCTTGACACGTAACAGGCCTCACAAGGGGCGGCGGTGAGGGTGTCGCTGATACCCCATGTACTCCCCGTCACGGCTAGCATGTAACTTATGGTAAAAGTCTCTCTTACCCCGTCCACACCCCGTCACGTCTACCACGTAACTTATGTTCAAAGTCTTGCCTCATCGATAAAAGATCGCTTTCACCAGATCATGTATCCACAGGGGGGCCTGCCCGGCATGTATAAATACGGCGTGGCATATGGCTATATAGATCACTTGAAAACTTGCTGCCACCATGAACGGGTCAACTGATTATAGTGACGCTGTTCTGTCAAACCCGTCTACCAGCTCATGCAGGATCTTGACCAGCAGCCCCAAACCGGGTGGCGAGAAAATAACCGATCATGATTCATCAGCAGGCGTAGGTACTCTGCTGTTGGATATGTCTGGGGATGCGCGTCAGTATGGGTCTAAGAATGGGTTTCCGGATCTCTCTGCGGATCAGTCTCTTCACGACTCCCTGTACGCGGAAGAGGGATCCACCCTCAACGACGTGGACCTTAGCCTTGGTGCTTCCCAAGGCGGTCCTGCATCCGCATCGTCGTCCACGCCCTCCACGCCCTCCACGCCCTCCACGCCCTCCGGATCCACGCCCTGGGGGATGACGCCCTCCACGTCGCAATCCCATCCATGGTTCCCCAGCTCCACGTCCAGAACGTCGTCCACGCCCGGACCCTTGACATCGCAAGGGTCGTTCTCGTCGACGACGTCCCAAAGGTCGTTCACGCCCGGGCCCTTGACATCGCAAGGGTCGTTCTCGTCGACGACGTCCCAAAGGTCGTTCACGCCCGAATACTCGTCCTCGTCCGGCCCCTCCACGTCTACAGCTGAACCGTCCATGGCCCATTTGCTGGCCAGGATGGAGGAGCTGGAGAAGAAGTGCCGAAGGGCGGAGGCTGAAGCGGCTGCGGCAAAGGCCCAGGTGGAGGTGCTCGTGAACCAAGCGAAGCCAGCTGCAGCTGCCAAACCACCCAAACCACGCAATGAAATATGTGTAAGTTCAAAAGTTTGTTTTTACAGCTTATAATTAACTAATAATCTCACCTTGAAAACGTTACCGTTTGATATAGTTCTCGGTTTGTTTAGAAATGATCTCATTCCTAGTATAGCCCTGATGTTCTTCTCCTTTGCCGCGCCGCCAGGGAACATCCCGGAAAACAACGAAAATCCGTAATGATTTCGTACACTGACATATAGTTAGAAGTCCACTATTAATTATTGGCTTATTATATTGTTTGTAGGAACTCGTTCGTTCGGCCTACAAGGCCAAGAGAGGTGAGCCTGGTTGGGGATTCAACCTGAACCCTGGGTAAGTTGATTACGTCATAACAACATGAATAGTACAGAAAATAATATTGTTTTTAAGTAAGCAATGGGTAATGTGTTCCTGAACACCAGAAGCTGCAGCTGAATAAGTTTTGCTGTTTTTTTTTCATGTTAATAGAGTCATAGAGCACTTGACGTGATGCCGATGAATTGAACAATATAAATATATTCCAACATTCAGGGCGGGGATCAAACACCCGGATAACGCGCCGATCATCAAGGCCGTTGTTGACAACGTGTGCCTCGGGCCAGATACCCCCAGAGAAGAGGTGTTAGGTAAGTCCCATAGGTAGCAAGTTTCTTTGTTAACTAACCTGCAGCTGTACATTTCATGCATCTAATGTCCATGATTCCAAAGTATTGGTCCTTCAATTAACACAAATTTTAACATGCTTGAAATGCTGGAAATCTGTTTTTAGTGTCTAAATAGGCTCCACTTACATTGGAAATTGTTACTTTTATAATTTAAGTTATCCTCCCAGTCATCTGAAAAAAACGTAAGTTCTATTATCTGGACAAAGAAATATAATACCAGTGTAATGATGGTTTTAATTCGTGAATAATATGTTGACCCTCACTTTGCATTTTTAACATGTATTCCCTTGATTTATTGCCTTTATAGTGCCTTTGTCTACTTAATGGCTCCAGTTTTAAGCACACTTCATGTCCTTCCTCTTTTTCTAGCTTCTGCCAACACCTACTTCAAGACCCTCCAAAATAGGGCCAACAGAATCCGGAAGAACCGAATTAAGGCTGACAATGAAGCGGCTATCATCCGTCACCACGTGAACGAGGTAAATAAATTTTTGTTACAGACTTCCTCTATAGACCACAAAAGTCTGACGTCACGGACCCCTCCCGCAACACGTGTTGGGCCCTGTGTTGGGCCTAAACCTTTTACGACCGGCCCCGGTAACCCTACACCCCCGGTCACCGGCCCGGCCCGCCCTGGAGGGGGCACAGATAACACCCGGCTGGACCACGGTCACCCGTACACACAGACAATAACATTGCCTATAACTTTGCTATTTATTAACTCTTTTTCTTTTCAAGTATATCATAATGCACATTGATAATTCCCCTATGAAAATACATGTTTTCATAAGTTTGCGAGCATTATTAGTGGAAATAGCAAATCTGACAGCTGGGTCCTACTAAAGTTCATAGAGGGGACCCCCGGCCCAGCCCTGCCCATGTTTAGGCACGGGAGCAGCGTGCAGTGACCGTTAGGGGCCCGCCCGACGTCATGGCTTTTGCGGACTATTGTTCTCAACATTGTTTGACGTAGTTCGATTCGGGCAGGCCGAAATTTTACACCTTTCAAGTGCAAAGCCGAGGAGAAAGAGTAATGTCTATGGTCTATGCCCAGTCTGTCCACTCCTTGGGTGGAAGGATACGCATCATTGTTCTAAAAAACGCGAAGAAAGGGTCTAGTTTGACAACATTCACATGTCCTTGTTTCTAGAAAAAAGGTTACTTTTTCATCCCAAATATCCATGATATGAAAATAAGGGTCTTTTTTTTCCTGGGAAATATGAAATTTCACGAAAAAGGGTATTTCTTGGCCACTAAATGTCTGCGTTTTGAAGAATAAGGGGTCGATTTTTTGGTATAAATGTCAGTGGAAAGGGGTTGTTTTCTATTTTGAAGAACGATAATGTCCTACTTTGATATCTGAGTAGACAGACTGGGGGTCTATGGTGTAGGGGGTGTGACTTCCCGGGGACCCACTCAGTTCAAAAAGGGGTATACGTACAAACTGCGGTCGGAACTATACCGGGGGCTGTAGCTGTGAATCGGCAATTTGGCTTAAAACAGGGGGCCCGGCTGTGAAATGATCTTATGGTTGTAACACTGAAACTTGGGAAACAATTATAATTTTTTTACATTATGAATTTTTATAGAGCACTGTAACCTTACTTGCTTCCTTGGACAATAATCTTGACATACAATTAGAATGGATATGACACAATTAATAAAAAGTGCCTGTATGTTATAGAGACCAAGGATAAAGCAACGCTTTTGAAATTAACTGCAGTGACCAGCTTTTAAATTAAGGCAACTGAAATATTGAAAAACTTGTTTGTGTTTATTGGATGTTCTTGACCAAGTATGTCGTAACTGTATTAAAATAAAAAAGTGTCTTTTTAACTTTGCAGAAGCTCAGAAGACGGATAGTGGGGTTGGAAAATTTCGTCAAAACGTGGGACGAAGCTCGAAAGAATTCCGTGAGGCGCCTCCTCACCCCCGACTACACGAGCGACGAGGAGCGCGGACTTTATTATCCGGCCAAGGTCGACAAAGACGGGAAGACGAAAGAGCGATATCACCGCCGCGTCAAACCGCTCGTGTGGGAGAGCGATGAGCTGAGGGCCTACAAAGCCCACCTGGACGAAGTTGAGTATGACGAAATTAGCGGCCGTCAGCGGGGCGTTAGAATGGAAAAGAAGCGGAACAATGTCCCCGACGATAACCCAAAACGCCAACAGCCTCCTCCCAACACCCCAGACTGGGCGGTGCAGCCCGGGTATCGGTCGGGTATCGCCGATGCACAGCCAATTTAACTTATTTCTAAAGGGTCTGTTTAAAGCTCTATTTTATGTGATGTTTATGTTTATCATCTTTATGTTTTCTTTATAATTACACTACGTTTAATTGTACGGTCTGTGTCACGCTGTATGTTAGGTCTTTGTACTTTCTTCAATTGTATAGTCGTTTTATAAACTTTTATCAAAGAACTTTGCGCTTCTTGTTTTGATTGTGGCATGCTCGATAAGCAGGGAAGTATTTCTATAGATATGTTGGTAAGACTCGCCTTATATTAGTCTAAAACCGTACGCGTTATACAGGTCCTTCTCATAAGTGAATCTTAAATTCATGAATACTTTTTATTTACGATACGAAACGCATTTAACTATAATGACCTGTCATTTTGTTGAAAACCCGAATGTGCTATTTCTTGAAGATAGACCACGAACTTGAAATCGATTACAATACAACACTTTTTTGATGAGTGTTATGGTACTTATTTCGCAGTCATGAAAAAATAATGTTGCATGAAGCCGGTTTTAATTAAGAACTGTTACTTCTTTTCAAGTGGATCCTTTTTAGTTCGATTCCATGCAGTAAGGTGCAAAAGTAATTTTTCAGAAATTTTATTATGATCAAATACATCGCTGCCAGTAGGACCTATCAAAATTTACAAGTGACCATGTAGTCTCCTGATGAACCCGAAATACTTTCTAGGATTTGTATGGCACGGTGACCTATATTCTTTCTGTGAGAGAATAAAAAAACCTCTTGCATATAGTGTAACCCTTTAAAGTGGGAGTTCTCCGGGAGTTATGTATAGGTAACTTGGAGCTTCTGTGACATTGCAAAATTAATAATTTAAAAAACAAACAAGTCAATTTAGGTGTCGAGATTTATTAAGGGACAATAGCTTAATTAGCTATAGCCATAATTTCGGTTGGAGCCCCATCGCCAGATTGTGGCGTTAACCACATTTAATTCCACTACTAGTTTTGGTTGCAGACCTAGTTTAGCCTCAGGCCCCTAAATTAGGGGCCTGTCTCGCAGATTACCTAAGGGGTCGACCCTAGCCCGAGCCAGAGTAAAAGCGCTCTTGTCAGCGTCATACTGCTCTTTCCAAAACCGAAATTTTATTTAGCTACAAATTCAATTTATAACCATAACACTTGTATCGATTGACGCACGTTCGGCAGCATATTGGTAGTAAACACACAAAAATACAACATTTTTCACACAAGACTTAATCAAGGTCAACACGGCTTAAGTCCACTGAAGTATTAGTACTAATTGCAAGCTCACCGGGCCGGTATTTCCCCAAAAGAACAGGCTCTCCTATGCCTATACCCATGGTAACCAACTGGTAGCGTATAATGTCCTTAGTCATCAATCTTGTCAACATGATGTCCTTCAGTTTATTAACCTTTAAATGTGTGGGCAGTCGTGTCGATGTGCCGGTATAGCAGTCGGTCATTTGGATGACACAGTTCAATGTGTATCGTGCGCCTAGGCATATATTTTCGGCTTTAGTCAGTGTGATAGGATCGTCTGTTTGAAAGATATAATCTCCAAAATGTCCAGGGAACGTGCCTATTTTAAGCCATACACTGTGATTGCCCGAGACAAGCAAGTATACACGAAAACGAGCATCTGCGAAGATGCGATTAATTCCGGAGCAAACAAAGAATATGCTAATAATTATGGCTACGGCGAGGATAAGAAGAAGAGTGTACGAAGAGAGAAGTACCACAGTTGGGAATTCTTTAATGTTTCCGTCTCCTGGGTTGGCTTCAGATCCAGTGTCAGTTACGGTATGGTCCTGGTCCAACAAGGCTTGCAGGGTGTCATGAAAGGTGAGGCCGGTCATCGCATCGTGTTTTGGTGGAGGGTGACCGGTAAATGGAGCAGTGAGGTTGACCAACCGGGTACGGGTTACTCCAGGCTTATTGTGAACGACCCTAGGCCAGTGTCCGCCACTGGCAGCTCGAACAAATTCCACGCATGATACAAGAACCAAGTACGCGGCAGCTATATATTGAAAAAAAAAGAAAGAAGAGAACATGAAGGTTGTCATCTCAACTTTAAACAAACACCTTCGTTCCAAATTACCATGGCCAGGCTATTCAAACAGACAGAATAAACTATAACTGCCATATGGCCACACCCTAGAATTCAGAAAACTGGCCATATTATTTAATTAGGAAGGGCGACCCCCAGAATGAATACATATGTTTTACCTATTTTGAATAATTTGGAAAGTCGGCCATCGACTCGTATCACTTGTACAACAAAAGTAATTAAGAAGATTCTCACCAAGGGTGGCACTCAGGATTTTGACACTCATGATATTCACGTAGCCGTACACCAAACGCACTATATAACGAAATAAGCTGACCCTAAGTAGTAGCAGAAAGCTTAAGGTTTGACCTTCGAGCTAAACTTCGAGCTCAGTTTTCAAGGCAGATGAAATCCTATGACCAGTCGACCTGACGGCAGCCGATGCGTTTCGGAAGCTGAGGAAACTTCACCGCCCTTTAATGGATAGACCCTAGGTTTTAATGGCAGGTGTCATGCCCTCACCAGTCCAGACGGCGGACGATGCGTTTCGAAAGCTGGAGAAACTTCACGCGCCCGACGCGCTACCGTGACGGCCAGGCTGGAGGCGACATTAATCTCCTGGTAATACTGTGGCAGGCTGTTCTCGGCTTTAATTTCACACGGGTGTCTGAGGTTAGGAGCTCGAGTGCAACTACCCCTGGGTCGGGGCTGTGGCATGTCGCGGCAATTCGCGGCTTTCAGCTGGTGGGACCATAGGCGTCGGTCTGTACCATATATAAATACTTGTGTCGCGGTCGCAAATGGGGAAGGTTCATAGCCCTGAAGTGCTGCTGTCTAACTCAAGTTCGCCATGGCCTCGCGATCGTGGTGTTTCAAGGGTCTGACCAGTGACCAGGCAGAAACCAGAAGAAATATGGACACTAGCCGAAACCGATGGTGCGACACATGTAAACGTGCAGTTTCAAAAAGTACATATAACAGGAAGCATCTTAAGGAGCATGGTGAGTACCAGATAAATAGTATAACTAGGATAAAGTCACTTTCACCTGAAATCGATATCCTTCAAAACCTTCATAGCTAGCTTGCGCGCATAGATATTATTTTCAAATACCTACTATACTCTTAATGATCAGTTAGTGTTTGGAAAATTATCGCCAGCCTAAATCTTTTCTTGACAATTAAACAATTGTTCAAATAATGAATGACTTGAACAATGGACGTTATATATATGTATCCCTCCATGCATCTTTCTATCATAGCTTTTGAGTCAGAGAAACAACATTGGGTGGGAAAGTCTGTACTCTGAAACCCGACTGTACATTTGATTTATTATTATACATGTGTCTTGCAGAACCAATCCCATTTGGTTTACCTCAACGCGCTGGCAATCAGGCAGAAGTGGGTCTTGAGGCCGAAGCTGCAGATATTCAGGCTCAGGCAGGTAACCAGGCTGAAGCAGGTTTTCAGGCTGAGGCAGTTAACCAGGCTGAAGCAGGTTTTCAGGCTGAGGCAGGTAACCAGGCGGAAGCAGATATTCAGGCTCAGGCAGGTAACCAGGCTGAAGCAGGTTTTCAGGCTGAGGCAGTTAACCAGGCTGAAGCAGGTTTTCAGGCTGAGGCAGGTAACCAGGCGGAAGCAGGTTTTCAGGCTGAGGCAGGTAACCAGGCTGAAGCAGGTTTTCAGGCTGAGGCAGGTAACAAGGCTGAAGCGGGTGTTGAGGCTGAGGCAGGTAACCAGGCTGAAGCGGGTATTGAGGCTGAAGGTGGTATGCAGGTTGAGGCGGGAATTCGGGCTGAAGGTGGTATCCAGGTTGGAGCTGGTATTCGGGAAGAAGCTGCAGCTGCTAATCAGCGGCAGGCTGAAGTCGGCAATCCGGGAGAAGCAGACAGTCAGCCTGTGGGTCGCAATCAGCCTGTTGAAGAGGCGGTACCCATGGAAGCCGATGAGGAGTCACGTGATGATATGGAAGACTATTACGGTACCATGGAAGATTCCCAAGAAACGGAAGAAAATGATAAGCTTGATCCAGAGGCAGTCAACATTCGCAACAGGGCCATCCGTCACTTAAAAGTGGTTTTCGGTGACGGGACGGGTCGTCCTAGCCCATTGGCAAGGCTTGTTAGTGGTACCCCTAATAAGAATATCCAAAGCCTATTTTCATGGGTTCTGTTCTTTCTTTTGCAGTGGCAGATCCACACCTTCACCAGTGATACGCAAATGGCTAAAGTTATGTGCTTCATTTGTGAATTATTGACGGTAGCAGGTAATGACCGGGTTTCACAAGCAGCGGAGGCAGTATTCCCCAAAACGATGCGGATGATGTACAAATGGTTGGGTACAGACCTAACGATGACTAATTACTCTATCAGTGTATGCTGCCCGGCCTGTTATACGTTGTCGCATTCTGTGTTGTCCACCACTGAGCGTGTGCGAGCTCGAGGCTTTTACACGGATCATAATGGTAATCAGCAACCCATTAGGTGTACTACCATCGGTGATGATTTAAAACGCTGCAACAGGAAATTGTTTTATGAGACCAAGATTGTGGGGGAAATTGCCTTCCTTCCAGTCAGGACATTCTGTTACCAGTCGCTCGAGAAGAGTTTGCAGGTTATGATGAAACGTCCAGGTTTTGAGCTGAAATGTAGAGAGTGGAAGGGCAGGAGGATACCCAAAGGAGTGTTTGCTGACATTTACGACGGTTCGGTATGGAAAGAATTTAACGCGAACAACGACGGCTTTCTTGATAATGAAGACAACTTGGCTCTTCAGATGAATATCGATTGGTTTCAACCATTCTCTCGGAAAGCTTCGATGTCAGTAGGGGGCATTTACCTAACAATACTTAACCTACCCAGAAATGAGCGGTACAGACTTGAGAACGTCATACTATACGGTATCATTCCAAACTTAAGTAAAGAACCTGCCGACCTTACCAGTTTTCTGAGGCCCCTAGTCAACGAACTCAAGGAATTCTGGCATCAGGGAAAAAGGCTTATAACCAACGTTTGCCCAAATGGCAAGACCGTTAAGTTGGCGCTTTTGAACGTTGCTGCCGACCTGCCTGCAGGGAGGAAGACCTGCGGTTTCCTGCTACCTAATGCTATCATGGGTTGTTCAAAATGTCTGAAGGAATTCAAGAATTCAAACCGTGGAGGATTCAACATGGCGAATTGGACTCCTCGTACTCTGGACCAACACAAGGAGAGAGTGAGTGAGATTACAGCTGCATCCACCCCGAGAGAGAAAAGTAAACTTGAGAAACAGTATGGAGCTCGTTCCTGTGTCCTCCTGGAATTGCCCTACTTCAATCCCATCAGGTAAGTTCAATCTCCAGGCCGAACAAATTTAAAGGCCAATCTTACACAGAATTATACCAAAATATTAACAATTTTAATTTGACATTTGAATAAACATTAATACAAATGTTTCCATTAGCAGTAACTGTATTATATGACATTCATTTCTTCAGGTTCCTCTCGATCGATGTGATGCATAATGTACTGTTGGGTAAGTGTTGAAGCTTGACCTAACGTTAATTAATGTTTAGCACTGATAATGTGTTTGAAATGGAAATTGCATTTGCCTTTAATTTGGACTATTAGTTCATTGGGGTTTCAATACCGATTTCACATATGTGCTTTTATTATTGGGATTCAGGGACTGCCAAGCGAATGTGGAAGAGGTGGACCGACAAAGAGTTGTCAAAGAAGAAGAAGAATTCAACAGATGACGTTGTACTAAGCGCTAATCAGGTGTTGACTATTGATACTCGTCTGAATCAGTTTAAAGAGGGACTACCGGATGACTGCGTGGTAACTAACATCAAATCGAACGCTGGGATGTGGACGGCAAAGGAGTGGAAGAATTGGGTTACAGTCTCGTCTGGATACTGCCTCCAGGGCCTTTTGCCGGAGAATATGCTTCATAGCTGGCAGCGTTTCGTAGAAGCCACTCGACTTCTGTGCAAGCCTTGTATTACACACCACGAGATAGAACAGGCACACAGGAAACTATTGCACTTTTGTAAGAGCACAGAGCTCCAGTTCGGTTCTGATTTCATTACCCCAAACATGCATCTACATCTCCATTTAAAGGAGTGTCTCCGGGAGTATGGTCCAGCTCCCAGTACTTGGCTGTTCAGTTTTGAGCGGTATAATGGTTACTTGGGGGATGTGCCGACTAACAATCGCCAGATAGAGAAACAATTGTTTGAGAGGTTTCACAGGATGAGTCGTGTCAGTCAGGCGCGCGCCGAAATGCCGTCCAAACACGAGGGGAAATTTGGCAAACACTGCCAGCTGGGAGAAGGAGAGAAGAAAGCAAGAACGGTCCTGGAAACACTCGATGTACCCAATGAGCGAGATTTCGCGCAGTGCGAGAGCCTATGGAGTCTCCCCGACGGCTTCGAGACATTTAGAGGAGAAAATGTGTGGATCGACTCGGACGATCTTGAGCTGCTCAAAAAAACATACAAAAAGATGTACCCCACAGAACCGGAGATCCTAGAGAAGTCATTTCTGCCTTCAGTTTACGTGAAGTCTAAAGTCGCAAAATATGGCCCCATGACTTATTCCAGCACAAATTCCAGCAGTGGTAAAAAGTTGTCTAGACTAATGGCAAATTGGTACGACGACGGACAGACTGACCCCCGGGAGCGACCGTGCATCGCCACCCACTACATGAAACATTACATACAATGTAATGCAACCGGGCAGAAGAGGCAACATGTGTTTGCAGCTGTGAAGTGGTACCGACCCAGCACCGTCGATTCCAGATACATAAGTCCTTATACAATGTGGCACAAGGAAAAGTTCGAGCAACCTTCATGGGCATCTTTCCTGCCTGTTATGCGGATAAGTGGACATTTTGGATATGTGGTTGAACAAGAAAATATGATCGTATGTCCCCTTCGGCGCCACGACTTCTTGTAGATCTAGAGGACCTATAGATATATATAACGAACTCGTGCACGTAGTGTCCGAAATTAAGCTGAAAACGTATGCATCATTAATGAGATTGTGCACCACAAATATTGGATATGCACCCCCCGATATATGGGAATGAAAAAATTCCATGAGAAGTGTGCACATGTATAAAAAAATGTGCAAACCTTAAAAATAACGCACCTGGCAGTGAGTGTGCAGAATCACGAGTGTGAGTGTGCAGATCTAGACTCACGAGTGTGAGTGTGATCCCCGGGTGAAGGCCTATAGGCCCGGCCTATAGGGTGCAGCAGCTTAATTTCGGACAATGTCCGGTGTTTTATATGCATTGTTAGGATTATGTGATTTAGACGCTTTTGCCAACAAAAGCAACATTTTTTTATTAGGAATAATTATATTACGCCCTAAACCTTATAATGTGACTACTTTCAAATTTAAAATAAAAGGTAGGAAATTACTTCGCAAGGTTACGGTGCCAGGATGTGCGACTTTGAGGTACGTTTTCTGAAGTTATTTCACAGGCTGGGGGTGTGGGGCCGTGTGCATTTACGGGTGGTTTCTTGAGTCAGGTGTCAGGACGTGCACATCCAGCTGCCAGGGCTGCGCTGCGCGAGCGACACCTTATGTAACACCTGACACCGGTCGCTCAGGCTGCTCGGCTGACCTAGATGGCCCCTCATTACCCTGCCCCCCGGGGGGGTCGGGGGGGGGGGGGGGCACCAGCTTTATAAGGAGGTGCCCACCACGTGCACACACACAGTCCCGCGCCAGCCTCACGACCATAAAAGCCGTACGTACGCAGAAGTTTGCTGATATTAAACACAAGCACCACATTGTGAACAATGGCGACCGCGCAGAAAACCCGGTAGGTGAATCAGATAACTTGCCTATAATTTGATAAGATAACATGCCTATATAGAGAAGTAGTGTTTTTTCAGGCTTTGCGGGAGAATGACTTGGGGGTTACACTTCCATATAATTATAGAGTGTTTGTTAACAAATGTATAATTGTGTGGATAATAGCTGTTACGTTTGGTAGATATTTTCCATTTTTTTTCGTTTTCTCCCCATACACGTAGATAACCAATTCCAGACACTTAAAGGTTGTTTTTTTTGGCTCATTCAAGCAACCATGTGCGGTCGGAGGAGGAAGAGGAATCCCAGGCATGGACACCGCGTGAGGAGAAAAATATTGAAGAGGAGGAAACGATCTGGACGGAACCCGAATGGACCGAGTGCGCGCCCCTGTTCACCCCTAAGTAGGTTTAAATTGTTCAACACTGTTGCAATTGATGGACAGGGATGGAAGAGAAGCATGGAAAGAAAATTATTAACTTACTATCTGGTAGGATGAGTATCGTCATGCCAAATAATGCACACTGTCTAAAACCCGACGACGGACTCGCGGTCGGACATAGTTGTGGTCGCTCGAATTCATGTAACATGCTGAAACAACAGGCTCTTTTTTGGACATTTTAAAAATTGCAAATTTGTCAGACTGGCACAATAACATGAAATAGAGATTGGATGAGAAAAATTGAGATGCCGATGATTTGGTAGTTTCGACCACCTATGTTGAAATGATGGACGGTGTGATGATTTTTGAAATTTTTTCCAGGACGCACGACCAACAACAGCTCCCGGACGGCCCATCAGAGTGGACGTGCGTCTACTGTTCGGAGGATCCGACCCAGGTTGGTACATTTGTATTTACACGATGAAGCTAAGTGGGAAATAAAACATGTAAGCGTATGAAGGGAAATATGTATAAACAAAACAAAATGATGAGTGGGGCGATTTCACGAGTACAATTGTTCTGAAATTTGCCAATATTACGAGGGACACGCTGGTATGTAGTAAGTGCAAAATTGACTTTTGCACATTTAACTATAACCACACAATTTTTTTCAGGAGCAGGAGGAGTACTTAACGGACCAAAGGTGGAAGGCGATGGAAACGTTTGCCGAAGACCAACACGCCACACAACCGCAGGCCATATTCTTGGATGGCAACTACAGGTACGCCGGGTTTTTTTTTCATAATAAATAATATTATATAGCGACAATGATTTTCGATGATGCTACTAGGCAAAAAATAACGAGGGCATAGAATCTTGATGTTGACGTTGGAGTGAACGCCGAATTTCGTACGGTTACTAAAAATTGTGATTGATGATGGTCCGATTAGTTCGTGCACACAATTTAAAAAAATGTGTATTTAAACATGCCTCCGTAATATTTCAGAATGTACTTGGTCTGCAACTACTGCGGCCGGTGCTACCACGCCGACTGTGAGGGGGGCGAGCCTGCCAGCATCATGTGCTCCGAGGTGTTGTGCGAGTGGTGCGCCGAGGATAAAGATTAATAGAATCGATTCAGCAATAAAATAGTACACTAGATTTTAACTACACTTTGTGTCAAATGTCCTTTTATTTTTGTTTTTATACAGTAACACTAGCTATAGGTTAGAATTTACCTTAAATCACAGCTTCACGCTAAACTATGTTTTTTGTGTGTACCTGGCAGTCTACGGCCGATCGTACAGAGTATATTGAACAGATAATGTGAGTCATAATATATGTTTCATCTAAATTTACAAATATACTAGATCAGAGTGAAACACAGTCTTTTAATGCCTACTAACTTCTAAGTACAGTGAGAGTAGAACACTGGTAAAGCGCGGCCATCAAATACAACCCACATTCCCCGTATAGGTCTAGAGGCATAGAAACTTTGCTAAATCTGAGGGGTTCCAGAGACCCCCTAATTTGGATAATTCCCTTTATTGGTAGTTTTAATTGCGTAAAATTTGAGAAATCGGAGGGGGGTCAACCGAACATGGGGACCCCCCCCCC
Organism: Lepidonotus clava; assembly: GCA_936440205.1. Taxonomy (NCBI): domain Eukaryota; kingdom Metazoa; phylum Annelida; class Polychaeta; order Phyllodocida; family Polynoidae; genus Lepidonotus; species Lepidonotus clava. The sequence goes on along the minus strand of OW387146.1, from coordinate 46,842,326 downwards.
CCCCCCCTTCAATACATTCTGCTACAGACTGCAGGCTTTAAGCCGGATGGCAGGTGCACACCCCTGTAACGACCAACAGAGAGCTCCTCTCAGACTGGGGCAAATTAAACTCATGGGGCAAACTGCGACACAGCTCAGAATCCGTCCCAATCATCGGTTGAGACCGGGGTTTACTTACGCAGTGCAACGGGGCGTGGTGGGGCGTGGCCCGGTAAGGGTTACACCGTCAGGCGGTCTCTGGGTCGGGCACCCGGGTCGGACCCTGGAGATTAATCCTCCATCACGCAGGGCTCTCTCCCTCACTCCCTCCCAGTCTATCCCGACAGATTACTAGTTTTAGCGGGGCAGGAGCCTTGATTTGTGAAGACGTGGAGAAATGGCAATGTTTGACCCCATCGTAAGGCCCGTGGAGGAACCTACCCGTCGGAAAATCAATCACCTGCAGCATCAAGTCGGCGGTAAAATGGATAAGTCATTTCACCGGCGACCTGATGTGTTTTCTCTGCACGGGTTCGAATCCTGTAAATGCCTGGGTAAACTTGACGTATCGTCCGTCATACGGCAATACGCCTTTTTTCTGTTCATAATTTTAAAGTGTCATTATTATTGTACTATTTTATATCAATATTATCTAATTCACGAATATGTCTTGGTAGGGAAAACCAGTGTTTAGCACCCCTGTAATAAGCTAAGGGGATTTCCAGAGATGAAAGTGGTCCATGAGAAAAAAAAAGTGTAAATTCATCCTCGAAGAATTGCATGCATTTACGGGAGGGTCGAGTATTAACATATTATTATTTGTTTAATTCTCCGAATTTTGTATTTATCTTAATTATTGCTCATTTTTGACTTTAAACATATCAATTTGTTCACAATTATGTTAAAGAATGTTTTCCGTAGAAAAAATCCTACTTTGATTTATGATTTCAGACTTTTCTATCATCACTGTCGGAATAATTTAATGCTCCACAGGACAGAGACCACATGCTGTGTCTATCGCCCAACCCCCGTTCTTCCCCCACATCACATAACCATCTGCAGCTGGTCACCAGACACCCCTGACCACAGGGCTACCCATGACGGGGATAAGACTACAAATTCAGAATATAAAACTATAAATATTTCATATGGAAAAAAAAACAAAATACGTACATTTTCCTTGGTGTTAGGACTAAGAATGAACAATATATACAAATGCTCAGTACATTCTGATGTGAAATTAGTTTCTGAAATTAAAGTGTGAACAAAATGTTGCATAAATTTATATTTGCAATTCCAATGGGACTCCCCATATGAATCCGATCCTCCACTTTCTCCTTTTCCACTTCATACTGGGAAGGGGGCCCTTTCAAGGATACTACCCACTGCCAAACTACCGCCCGCCCCTTCTTTTTCTCACCGATCCCTCCTAAATTCTAGTTGACCACGTGCACCTCTTGTTTATGGCCCTAGACCCTTAAATTCGAGACGGCGACATGGCCCTTTTTGGGCTTAGTGACATGGGACAGGGCTAATTCTTAAATTCGACAGGGCGACATGGATGTTTCTTAAAATTGACATGCGACATTGGGACCCCCCCCATCAAGGGCCCCTTGTTTGTCAGGGAAGACTCACATCACCGCCCCCAAAATTCTGGTTCTGTACATGTCAGTACCAGGAAATATGCCTAAATACCCCAAACTGCTTAATCTAATAATACTGGGTATGCAGAAGGTTTAATTCAGTTTGGCAGGTATCCAAGTCTATCAATACTAGACTTTATCTCTTGATGGCTCCTGGTTGATATGTTTAGATCCATACAGTCAATTTCACTAAGCTACGATCTGTTCATACCGGTGGGTATTTGGATGGTCCCTAGCCCGGGTAAGTTAAGCAACATTGAGACCGGTTGTTACTTGGATGGTGGCCTGCCCGTGTTCGAATCCCCATTTGAATACATTTTTTTCGTTCATGGTCGTCCTGGTTTCAATTTAATCCACCAGGTGTCGCTGGAGGAAAGATCAGTCTACACTATCACTCTGCCACCTCGACGCTCGCTAACTGCGAATCATGGATGACGATTCTGGCGCGGAGGGGTCATTCGCCGCAGATTGTCTACACTATACTAGAAGTAGGATGCGGTGTATTGCATCAGTCCTGTGGTTCGGATATAAAAGGCCTCTATCGGCCACAACCGTCCGGCGAGCCGTGACGCTGGGCCACTAATGAATTATTCGAGCCCCTCGTGGGTTCGACCCCCACTAGATTCGTTAGGCCCGGCCTAACAAAACGATTGTCGTTTCCCCAGCGTCAACATGACACTCGCCACTTTTGTGAGTTTTTACTATAATATGTATTGAAACCAGATATATATATACGTTGATAAGTTTGAGACATAAATCTGTACGATTCAAAACATGTCAATATCCCACCCCCCCGCTTTCCTCCATTAATTACACTTAGGCCTACAGAATACCTTTGGATACAGGTTGTCAGATTAACTGTGAGAGGAAAGCGCATTAATGGAATTAACACGTTGAAGCTGGAAAGGGGGGATTGTTTTGTTAAAGCTGCAACTACTGCAATGGAATAGATTTTCGATGATGCTACTAGGCAAAAAATAACGAGGGCATAGAATCTTATATGTGTACCTTTTGTGTGTACCTGGCAGTCTACGGCCGATCGTACAGAGTATATTGAACAGATAATGTGAGTCATAATATATGTTTCATCTAAATTTACAAATATACTAGATCAGAGTGAAACACAGTCTTTTAATGCCTACTAACTTCTAAGTACAGTGAGAGTAGAACACTGGTAAAGCGCGGCCATCAAATACAACCCACATTCCCCGTATAGGTCTATAGGCATAGAAACTTTGCTAAATCTGAGGGGTTCCAGAGACCCCCTAATTTGGATAATTCCCTTTATTGGTAGTTTAATTGCGTAAAATTTGAGAAATCGGAGGGGGGTCAACCGAACATGGGGACCCCCCCCCCCCACTCCCGCCCTGAGGGGGGGGGGGGGGCGGGGGGGAACTGGATACGCCACTGCTGGCAATTATATTGGTGCCTGAATGGAGTGTGGGTACGTTAAGACGCCGAGAAGGTTGGGCGTGTGAAGAGAACTATGAGCGGATGGGACTATTGTGACACAATATAGTTAACACCCCCTGACTTACACTTATATACACGCCAGAAGGGCAAGGGAAACTTTGAGGTGGGCGCAAAAGTATTACCTAACACGCCCACTGCTATGGGTGGTATAATGATACTATGATTTTTCAGGGATAATCGTGGAGTAAGACTTACACTCCTTGACACGTTTTAGAGGAAGTGGTTTCAGACAAGCCCGAGCCTGTCGAATGTATGAGTTCAAATTCTTCCCGTGTATGGATATATAACTTCAGCAGACTATACATGTACAGTAACAGATTTTGTGTTCCATAATTCAGTACCGATCAAATAAATATCCAAATGTTGTAATTGTCAGTTTATTGACGTATTTTCGTTCAAGTGCCCATGCAATAAATTACAAATTAACGGTGTTAAACTGAATTAAGACCCAGGGGTGCGTTCCAACCTCACCTAAGTGTGTAGAAATATGTCGTATCGTGGGTCGGATCTCAGAAGCGATAGGTTTACGACTATTTGGTTCCAATCTACTTATCTGAGGGGTCTTATTATATAATCTCTTGAACCCCCAGCACTAAAATTCAATCTGAAACCGTTGCAAGGTCTACTTGTCATAGTCGTAAATGAGTGGTAGACAGGTAAAATAAAGGGAAAACCTACGATGACATTTAAAGTAGTCGTAGGGAAATTGTAAATTACAAATAGGCATTGAAAAAGAATTTGATTCAAAAGAAAAAGAGACCTATATGTTTGTATGATATTTATGGTTCTATGAAAACCAAAATATTATTGTGCTTATATATAAATCTTACCTGAAAACATATTTAAGGAAAAAAGTTATCAAAACAATAATAAATTGCCCACAGTGTTGCAGGGTCTGGACTATGGCGCCATAGGCAATTAAGCCAATTGCAGAAGGCAGACAGAACGGTGCCTGGCATTATGAGGTCCACAGGTCAGAGGTCCTGAGACCATTGTCATGCATGAGTGCCCTCGATTCGATTTTTCAATTGACTATAATGCTGTCATTTCCATGTTATTTCCCATAATTCTTATACTTGACAAAAGAACATTTTGTGTTTTAATTTTCTATATAACATTTAGTTGATAATTTGCCTTCTTTGGTTAATTATTTGTGCCTTTAGAACTTACTACTGATTTTCAGAACCATAAGGGGTTAATGTGTCCTTCACGAAATATGCACCTACCACAAGTAGTCTATAATAAGTGGGATACGACGTGGACCCCCTCCGTAAATAGTCACCTTGCAATGTTCATCTGTAAGTGGACCCCCTGGTCGCAGCTACTTAAGGCCTGCAACGCGGTTTAGTTTGGAACGCACCCCAGTTGACCCAATTTGAAACAAAGGTTATTTATTGTCTGAAAAATAAATCATGCATATGTCAAGAACAATCCTGAGTTTGGTTTTCCATCGACTGAAAGCTTTTTCTGATCGTCGAAAATGTCGGTATCCTATCTCAGTACGGTCATGTTTTTCTTGTCTAAAAATGAGTTTTAAATGGGTTTTTTTAAATTAATTTCATGATTCTCCGTGGAAATGACGCTTTTTGACTCTTCCATGACAGGCTGCTGCAGTCCTTCAGTGATAGCTATTCAGTCTTTCCAGTTGTTACTGGAACCCTGCACCATACAGTACTATACCCCTTTCCAGTAAAAACTGGAAAAGGAGAAAGTCGATGGTGGGGCTTCATATGGGGAGTCCCATTGCACACATGGATTTCTAAAACATTTTGTTCACACTTTATGTCAGAATTTTTTTTCACATTTTCACAAGTTGGATATTTCTATGAGAAACATTATTTTACATCATTGTGAGCAAAATGATATGTTAAAAGTAAAGAACAACCAATAATTAAGGGAAATACTAAATTATGAGAAATTACCAAATAATTATATTTTGGTCCTTGATCATCCCTTGATTCCAGTTTTTTTTCTCGTGGACCACTTTCATCCCTGGAAAGACCCCACCTGTAGTATGAACAATTTAACTTTAAAAACTTGTATCTATGAGTAGATTAATTATTTTCCAGCAATAACCCTAAACCAGTAAGGTGTGAAAGACAGACCTGGGTGACGCAAATTAAATGAGTAGCTGTCGGTACAAAATCCTGTATTTAATTTCCAAGACGTTAGCTGGCGCATTTTTCGGGCAAACCTGACCACGTGCACACCATGTGGCGCAGGAGCGAAACGTAGGTGTTTCATATAGGTAAGAAGGCTTTATATCCGACTGAACATAATATTTTGCTCAGTTTTTTATGTAAAGATAACTTGAGTTTCTCTTCCAGTGGCCTTTTCCTCGTACATGTTATGATGAGGTGAAAAAGAACTTGAAAGTACGAGAACCAGGTCAGGGAGCAGTGATAGACACCTCTTCCACCGGAAAGACCTTTTAGTCACACGCGGGAAGGCGAGCACCTGTAACAACTCACTCTAGTGGGTGACGGCAGAAACATGTCTGCAGGTCATCGCTACACATTGCATAGATGGCTCTAGAAAGTTCATGAGCGATGAATACCGACAGCTAATTTTTGGAAGGGTGCCGAAGCGCCCTACTATCAAAACAAAAAGTAACTTGTCTAGAGTCACTAGATGAGCACCAGCTCTAATCCCATGGCTGCCAACCGTCACGGATCTTCCGGGACAGTCCTGGATTTTGACCCCTGTCCTGGACATCCCGGGAAAGACCATAGATGTCCCGGCAAGTGGGGAATTAAAAATAGTATGTGTGTCAGGAAATGAAGGACTAATTTTGCTTAAAAAGTGCCTGATATTCCACCATTTAATTTCGAAATTTCTAAAATTTTCTGCTAAGAGCTGGGCCAAGACTGGGGAGCGTCTTTGTTTAATTCATACAACTCGTCATTAGGGGTCGCGTCATACCGTTGATGACGTGTGGTGGAGGCCTCTCAGTAAATGAGACGGCTGTCATCAGGGGGAGCCCTGGTAAATCGTTTACTTTTATGAGGCGTAGTAACAATTATTTTACAGTTTGGGAATATCTGATATGCCTTTCTTATTATTTAATTACGTGGTTATGGTGAGATTGGACTGAGGCGTCGCCCGACTTAAATATAATCGGTTTCAAAGGATATTGACAGAAGGTTGGAACACCGGCCTAAACACTTCTTCTATCATGACCTCTTTTTCGATACCCCGGAAGAGGACCGGCTGATGTGTAAACGCTATCCATGCGATGTGCACTGAAGCCCTATAGGTTGGTTACTCGACAAGCCCGGCTATGGCCCAATAGAGCCGTCTATGCGGTCTTGTAGTGATCGCCGGTAATTGTACTGGGGCCGTCTATTAGATGTGTAGTGGAGACGGACAAGGGCAGGGCTGACTTTGAAATGAAAATTAATCTTTAATCTGGAAGTTCTGTACAATTAATTTCTGGGCCCTCGGTGGTCTATAGGAAGAAGGCAGGCCCGTACCCAGGGTTTGCTGTGGAGGGGGAGAGGGGGCGAGGTTCTATAGGTGGAACTTTTGCCTATATTTTCAATAATTTGAAGTTGAAAAAGAAAGGGGTCGGGTGGGTGGCGAGCAGTAAAGTGTGGAACTTTCCATTATTTTCTTGCTAACTTTAGGGGTTTCTACATGACATCTTGGAAGGGGAGGTGGAAATTTTAGAAAAATTTCCTTGGGGGGGGGGGGATTGTGCCTATATCTTCAATATCTTGAACTTGAAAAGTGGGGTGGCGAACAGTAAAATGTGGAACTTTTCAATATTTTCCTACAAATTTAGGGGTTTCTACATAACATTTTGGAAGAGCAGGTGGAACTTTTTGAAAAATTTCCTTTGTGGGGGGGTGGCCCGCCACCCCCGCCACCCCCACTAGTTACGGGCCTGGAAGGCTAATTTGTTTAATGCAGGGTTCTCGACGTATTCCAGTGTATAAGTATTATTAAATACATGTATTACAAAACAGCTGTTCCCAAGAGTCCATCATATGCGCCTTACTACCTTAAGCGCCTGGGATACAACACAATATCATTAAATGGAACTATCCTTGGATAGAGGGTTAATCTATGAGCGTAAGAGACACTGCCTCACGTTAATAGGGCAGGAAGTATAGGCTGCTTACCATTTTAAGTCATAGGGGAGGCACACTGCTCCTTTGCAGACACTTTGCAGCCACTGAGCGCCCTAAAAGCAATTAAGGAAAAAAAATTCCAAAAGCGCACCCCCCTCCCCTTTCCAAAAGTTTGTATCTGCCAGTGGGGGCAGTCTGGGAAAATCATTAACATCACCCTAACATAACCCTAACCCTAACCCTAACCCTAACTTCATAACCAGTGAGATCCACTTTGAGTTCCATGGACGCTAGTACTACCTTAAACACCTTACTACCTTAAGCGCGCAGTGGAACAACACAGTATCATTAAACACACCCTATGCTTGGAAATAGCGACTACCTACGAGCATAAGAGGCATAAGAGGCACTGATCCATGATCAGAGGGCAGGAAGTATAGACTGCTTATCATGAGTCACCCTCTAGCGGACCCACGGCGAACCAACCCCCTCGACCCAATACGGAGCGCGGGACCCCGCCCCGGTCAGTATCTAAATATTATTCTGTTAGAACTTACAGAAAAGCAATTCTTCCATGACTATAAGTTTAATTCTATTGTGTTAATTCTTTATCAGTTTACTGGGTGGCTCTAAGGATGATTTGTCATTATAATGAGTTATCATCAGAAGGTCATTTCAGTATTCTGAAAAAAGAAAAATCAGAATACTGAAATGATTTATTCATATTTTGCTTAATAACTATCCACTGACATTCTATATCAATTTACTGATATTAAAGTATTTGTATGTTTCAGACGATAAATACTAAGACCACCACCACGTTTATTATTACCCCATGACCTATCATAGCATATGATTATAATTAGGGAGATTGAATAGTTCGTCAGGCAGTAATTCATGTAACCATGTCTCAGTAAAACCCAATACATGTATATTTTTGTTAACAAAACTTTCTTTGATTAACTCCAATTTATTAACAACACTCCATACATTGATATTTAGAAAATGCATTCCTTTAGCCTCTGTTAATTTATATCAATGTTTGAAAACCCTACTACACTGCTGTGTTGCTACTCTATTGTACAATATGATCAAACAAACATGTATGTTAAGACAAATACAGCAATTCAAGCCCTTGTCTTTCTTATAATATATAGCAAAAAGTTTAGGGTCAGAACCAAGAACGAGCCATGGATGACTGCAGAACTCTTAGAGCTTATAAGGGATAAAGATCTTCGACTTAGGCGAGCTAAGCGGACTGGGAGAAAGGAAGACTGGGATGAAGCTAGATTATCTAGAAACTATGTCGGTAAACTCATTGATAGAGCTAAGGTGGATTTTTGTAAGGACCAACTTGAAACGCACAGGGGTGACCCTAAACAGTTTTGGAAAGAAGTAGCCAGAATTCTTCCTAGTAAAAAGAAATGTAAGAATGAAGTTGTGTTGGAGAGGGGGGACACAGGGGAGGAACTTGGCCCAGAAGACGTGCCGGACTTCTTAAATGATTACTTCATAGACATTGGACCCGAACTATCAAAAAACTTTAATGTGGGTTGGCGATATCATGGTAATCAAACGGGGGATTCTGCCCCATTCTTTAGAACCAATTTTGAGGAGGTCCTTGACCTCTGTAGGAAAATAGACATTGCCAAGTCCTCTGGGTTGCCACTGATTAGCGCAATGATACTCAAGGATGCACTTCTCGTTTTAGTGCCGCAAATGGTGTACCTTTTTAATCTGTCTTTCGATGTTGGTATATTCCCTAAGGCCTGGAAGCAGGCAACGGTGGTCCCCATATACAAGGGCGGTGCCAAAGACTCAGTCAGCAACTATAGGCCTATATCCCTACTGCCGGTCCCGGGTAAACTGATTGAAAAAATTGTCCATGGTAAAATGTCTAGGTTTTTCGAGGTCCATAGGGTGCTGGTAGAGCAACAGAGTGGATTCAGAAGCGGACACTCAACCCTGACTTCTGTGGCTGAACTGACGGATGCGGTTCTGACGTCGACAAATGGGGGCCGTGTCACGGTTGCTGCGTTTGTCGACCTCAAAAAAGCCTTTGATACGGTTAATCACGAGATACTCCTTAAAAAACTTGACATGTTGGGCATTCGGGGTGAGAATCTGGGATGGCTGAAGAACTACTTGAGTGGCCGAGGCCAGAGGGCCTTGGTCAACGGGAGACTATCCAAAATCAGGGAAGTTGTCTGTGGCGTTCCCCAGGGGTCTATCCTCGGTCCGCTTATGTTTCTGGTGTACGTGAATGATGTCAGGGAAGTCCTGTCGGATGCCAACGTCCTTCTTTATGCAGACGACACAGTGCTGTATGTAGACAGTGAGGATCCAAAGGTGGCGACAGCCCTACTCCAAGGCGACATAGACAAATTCACTGACTGGTGCGACCAGAATAAACTTAGCCTAAACGTAAGTAAAACTAAGGCAATGGTATTTGGGTCCAGATATAGAGTTAAAAAAGCTACTGACCTCACACTAAATGCTAAGAATAGTGAAATCCAATTTGTGCCCTCTTTTCGATACCTAGGGTTTACGCTTGATCAGGTTCTCACCTACGGGCCCCACATAACCTCGGTTATTCAGACGGTAACTCATAAGCTTTTCATCCTTAGTAAGATTAGGAGATACCTTGATACAAAAACAGCCTCCGACCTTTTTAAAACTATGATATTACCTTTCTTAGACTACTGTGATACTGTGTATGGAGGAGCCAATAAATGTAATCTAAATAAGCTGCAGAGGATCCAGAATAGGTGTATCAGAACCTGTTTGAAATCTGATCCACGAGAGAATGTTGGAGAGCTTCACAGGGGAATAGGAGTGTCGTATCTAGAGGACAGGAGACGTGCCCACTTGCTTGACTTCATGCACGGGAGAAGGTCGAGGGAGCATCTTGTGGACAATAGGGTGATGAGTACCAGGGCCCACGATGGCCTTTTGTTTAAGGTGCTGACGCCAAAATTGAATGTATTGAAAAGAAGTGTAACATACAGGGGGGTGGTCAATTGGAATATGTTACCCGTCAATCTAAGGCAACTGGATGATCCCTTTAGTTTCAAGGCTCGGCAAAAACTAGAGCTTAAACAGAAAATACGTGACTATGTTTAATTGTTCTTTTTCGAAGGTCTGAACCTGTGTACCTTAAGCTTATAATTTTCTTAACTTTTTGAATTCTGGACCTAATCTCAACTGTTGATAATTCTGAATATTGATGTCTCTTCAAAGGATAGTCGTGGTAACCAATATGGTTCTCCTGTGTGTGGAGCTCCCCCCCCATATAATTTCAAACTGTATAGTATATCGTTCCCACCTCATCTTCATTGTATATTACTCACTGATGTGGTGACTACTGTCTGACTAGTAGAGCCCTAGTCTCAGTGAGACTTTGTAACCATGGATTGCTTAATTGTTATTAAGTACTAGACCCACAGATGTCAGCTCCCAAGATGTATTTACTCTTAGTTTTATATAACTCAAATGTTATGTGGTAGTACTCTAATGTATCTCAGCTGAACACGGTATGTTATTCTGGCTCCCTCTTTAAATCCTTGGTATAACCAAGCACATTGATACTACTGCGATTACTACTACATGCTGAGATTGGAAGATCGGACGAGCTGACAGATTTTCTCGTGGGGCATGAGTTATATGTTAAATGACAAGTTCGTAAGTTGTACACTGTTTTAGCGCCGTGTTATAGTGTATATATGTTATTTCTGTTTCACGCCGTGATGTTAATGTTAGAGATAAGCAATCTGCACCTGGTTGTATTGTATCGTTTGCTGTAAACCCAAAGAAAACCGGCACCAGCCGATGGGATTTTCAGGATAAATAAAAGTTTAAAAAAAAAAAAAAAAGTACTTCAACATAATCAAACAATACATTTGGTAGAAAGAACCGCGAGCATAACTTGACCGGCTCAGACAGGTGGTAAACTTATCATCATTATGCTTAGTTTATCAAAAGAATACATATGCTTCTAATAAATTACTTGTTCCACTTCACAATAGTCTTGGTGATTCAAGGCGATACTATTACAAGCACTATCCAGCTAATCACTAAATATAATTTACAACTATAACATTCAACGTTCAATTTACATTCTACAATAATCCATCAGCCAATGGTTAATAGATTAGACTCTTCCACCGAGGATTTCATCCCTGTATTCGCAAAGGATGATACCAAACATTTTTTCACCTGTAATAGTAGTCTGAGATATCTCGCTAGCTTTATTCAGGGTCATCCGGCACGAAAAACAATTACCCTTCGTTGCCTCATACAAGTATCCCCTCGTAGCTAACAATTCTCTCAAAGATGCACGTTCTGGTCGAATTTCGTTATAAAATGGACATTGACAAGAATTACATTTTTACAATTTTCTTCAAACTGTGTGACTAAATGTTACAAGTTAATATGTTTCCTACATTGAAAGAAGTATTAGGGTGTCATTCTTCTCAAATGCAGGCTGCAACGATTCATTTTTAGATCTTTACAATTGAAAGATTTTAATAGTGTTTTCAGCCAATATTTTGCCTAATTCATGAGTCTGACTTATGTGTATTATATATATATATATATATATATATATATATCTTTATCTAAATATAAATGTATATGCTTATGTGGAATTCAATTATTTTTGTTAGTATTGACTTCATAATTTTGAATATCTTGAACTCTGATATGTTGATGATATGTTGTAATGTCTCTCTCTTTGACTTGGTTACATCATATGAGGTTTTTATATATTCCAGCAGTAAACCCTCTGTCTTTATGAGTGTAAGACTGACATCTAAAAAATTCTTTGATCCTAAACGAATCCATTTCCTCCTTCCAAGCTCTTCTTACCCCTTCTAGTTTAGGGGTGAATATGTCGTCGAGAATTACAATATGATGATGTCTGTTAGCCAAGCCTCTGAAATTTTGAAGGTCTGCCTTGGCTTCAGCATAATTATGACCTCCATCAATTATGATAAGGTCACATCGCACCTCTGGATTTTTCACCTTAAAGGCTGGTAGGGTGACCTTGGAGTCACCCCATGTGACTGTGAGTCTCTCCGGGAAAGTTGCCTGTAGGTATTCAGCCATGGGATGAGAGTAAGGATGCTTTCCCAGGTCAAATGAATAAACACGAGTCTGGCTACTACCTGTTAGCCAGCTAAAAGTACTATGTCCAGCATTAAAACCTGTCTCACAGACAGTTTTTATGAAGAAGGTAGTGTTAACAATGGCAAGATACATATGATCGTACATTGGAATCTCATGACTATGTCCTTCTACACCCCTTGAACGAGTCATAATTCTAACTTTTTCAAACTGCTCCTCAAAATTGAGCTTATTTGAATGATAAAACTTTGAATTAAGTATGGCATCAACCTTTACTGTATCGCGACAGTTAGGGTGACCTTTCTCATATACCCAGGAGAGGGAATTCTCAACCACATTATATTGCTTTGCTTTGGAAGTAGATTGGTTGTTTAAGTTAGCTGAGATAATTTTTGCTAAAATGGCCAATAATGATATTATAACCAAAAACATCCTTACCCGAGGCCTATGTTTCACATTCATTTCTTGACCAGTTTTTCAAACCTATGAATTCCTATCCAAACTTAACTCTAGTTAAGTATAAATCCGAATGACGTAAGTTTTGGATGGTTAAGACTTTGCCATTGAACCTTTGTAAACAAATTTTAAATCATTTCATGACAATAATAGATATAAATGAATTGCCAGAATAATCATACTTTTCTTGCAATATGTATCAACACTTCTATTTGTCAGTTTCATTCAATAGTAGATCATCATTGATATTTGATTCTCAACAAGGCAATTGGTGTGAGAAGCAATTCTTTATTTTTGGTTACCTTTTCCTTGTCTCATGTACTAATTCATTGAATTTCAGATGATAGGGGTACGTTTCCGTAAGTCCAGCTGGAGCCATGAGAAATAAAAAGTATTAATGCCAGAAACGATCATTTCTGCTTCTGATGCTAGCCATCTCTTTCAACGTGAAATAAACAAAGATGAATCAGTTACTCACTGGATCAGAAACGTTCTACCGTCTATGGAGGATGAAAATGCGTGTGTATGTTACACATGCTCCCAAAATGTTTTGATTAAACATGCCTAACCTACTACCAGTTATTGTGCTAAGACTGCTGTGTTCATCATGCATTGGTAATTCAAACACTTTTGTGTAACACACTCAAAACGTGTAAATCTATCCTTTCCAGCAATGAACCTAGAGATATAGTTACTTGACATTTGGAAACCTGATTTTGATGTATTTCTCTAAGGATGTCTCTTATTTCTCCTACTGGTTCTTATATGATATTGGAAAGTCTAACTGCACACTACCTATGAAAACTAAACTGTAAGCTCTTGCAAATAACAAGGCACATTTCAAATGAGGTTTATCTTAGGTGCATCTAAGGTGCATCTTAGGTGCCTCTTAAGCACATTGTAGGGGGATTTTAGGTGAATCTTATAGGGACCAAAAGCGTAAGTACTCATGGGAATCTGGGAATGCTCAACTTATTTTGGTATAACAGTCAGTATTTACAAGTAGATCAATTAAGAAAAACCTAAATTCTGATCAATTTTGAGGTCACCTTTAGTTTCTATACCAACTGGATAACCAAAAAAAACGATTTCAGGCTTCTATACCATAGAACCTTTTGAGTGCATCAATTTAATGTGTCTTTTGTATCTTCTGTATAAAAAACAAGAAAGGTACAGCTCAAATACTGACAAATTTGTGATAACCTGATTTTGTAATGGTTTCTATGGAAACTAGTTGTTTACTTTGTTTCTTTTCTATGGTTTTACATCAAATAATCCAATTCTTTAAGAAAGAGTAGTTACCCCTACAAGGAGATAGTTGGTGGTTGGTTATACCTTAAATGTGTGGTAATTATTAGGAAAGAAATGGGAGGGCAACTGAAATTATGGTAAATTTTGAGTTCATTTGTGGTTACCATGGCAACTGATTATCTAAGACAAACAATTTTGATCTCCTATTCAATAGAACTCTCGAAGTGCATCAATTTGATGTTTCACTTGTCTTTTATTTTATTGTATACTCAAGATATTCCAGTACAAACACCAAAACTACACATAAGAGACTAATACACTTCAGATAAGACAGATCATACTTATTTATACCATAAAATTTATGTTCATGGTTCCTATAGTAACATAAAAGGGAGTAAAACTGAAATAATGGTCAATTTTGAGGTTGTTTTTGATTACCATGGCAACCAAATAACAGGAACAACCAACTTAAGGTTTTTATCCAATAGAACTGTCAGAGTGCATCAATTTGATGTTTAACTTGTGCTTCCATCTTTGATAATAAGGAAGATGCCACCATTTTAACGTTTAATTTACAAAACCCTAAAATATTTTTAGGTGGTTGCCTTGGAAACTAGTCTTTTTTATATTGCATACTTCTAACAGAGGTTACATTACTATTTATAATTAGGTCAGAGGTCAGAGGTCAATATATAACTAGGTCAGAAATATTGGAAAACCAGGGAACATGTCATGGCAAGGGGCTGTGGAATGACGTGGAGACCGGAGGCTGTAAGGCAGGAGGTGTTCATGTCGTTCCTCAACGCCCCGTTGCCATGACACGTTTTCTCAGGGGCCCTTTATTTTTGAAGATGAATAATTTATTATATATTTTGTAATATATTTTAATTGCAAAGGGGGCGGTCTGGGGAACCCCATCGGAGGGCGGTGTGGAATGAGGTGGAGACCGGAGGCTGTACGGCCGGAGGTTTCCACCTCATTCCACACTGCCCTCCGTTGGAGATGCGCGGACTGCCCCCTTTGCAATTTTAAAACTATTACTATTCGATTCGATTGGATTATGTTGACTTTTATAACTATGTATTCGTTTTAATAATGATACTCATAGTGTTTCGTATTCTATTAATATGCATTAATTAAAGGATATAATAAAAAACACAACATGTAAAATTCATTTACAAGTTTTATACATTAGAACATATTTACATTGTCACAAACAGACACATGATGTAATCTTTTATTTATCTTGGTCCTCTTCACAAAGTGATAATGCGGGTATACAATACATATTATTTTCATTTTCGGCATAAAAAGACATGGTTTCCATTACCAGGAAATAAACAAATCAAACAATGCTAAGAGTTATGGGCAAGCTTCCTTATCTTTATCTGTTTCAATTTCTCTTTGTCCCTTTTGTGGGTGTATACATACTGGTGCTGAGGATTTCTGATAGTTTTGGAAATGGTAGGATGAAATAGAGACTGTGCTTTGAAAAACTTACAGTCTACTCCATTCGCTAACACATTAGAAGTATAATGGAGTCGCTGGCACACATAACAAATGCTACTTATTAGGTCATTAGGTCAGTACGGGTGGGCATTTGGGAAAAATAGGTTCATAGACTAATAGAGACTTTGAAAAATTAGGTCATTACGACCTACTTTTGTGACCTACTTTTAAATAAAACATTCAATTGACGTTGTATATAATATTTCGTTATTTTTTCATTTTTTTATATATACTTTATACATATATTTTACCAGATAATGTTACCAGACAATAATATGATTTTCGTTATTTTAAAAAAGATTTTTGTATATAGTTTGTATAGTATTGTATACGTTTATGTCGTTTCATGATTTATGAAAGATAATAGAGAAAACACGAGAAAACATTTTTTAAATTTTTTTTTTATTAAAATGAAAAAGCAGATTATATGTTGATATATACAAGGCGCTTGTTTTAGATTTAAAAACTCATAATATTTGGGGGTTTTTTTTCAGATTTTTCTATATTTTTATACTTTTTTTGTTTTTTCATACATTTCCTATATATAGTTCATTGTGCTTGGTCAGTCATTTTTTTTCTTAAATAGTAAAGGAGTTGTTGGAGCATGAGAAACCACAACCTTTAGATTGGGCTGAACGTTCTGTGAGTTCTTCCAGCTTTGCAAGTTGGTAACCGCAAAGATGAGTCTGTCGACATTGGCTGACAGGGCCTCCACACAGTCGATGGTGTTCTCTAGATCACGTTGCATGCGTCCTAGTGTTATGGGACGTCGCTTAGGCAGGTCTAGTACTTCATCTTCCCCTGATGTCTCTCCTTCTTTTTCCTCTGTATCTGTAGATAACCACATTTCTAGCGTTTCCAGATCTGGTATTTCCTTCTTGTCCATTTCCGTCAATTTAAGTTGATGTAAGTAATCACTGTCTTGTCCGTTAGGTTTGTCATGGCTGGGGTACCTAGCGCTGACAGTGCGACGTAGGGGTTGAGAGTGCGACATGTTGGTATGAGAAATCTAACAAAGTGCACTCCACAGGTGGTGCTTGTGAGTGTTTGTAGTTGTTGTCTGTTATAGTCCCAGATACCGTATGATGAAAGTTGGCAGAATGAGAGATGGTTTATAGCTATTGGTGGTAAACCGAATGAGTCAAAATAGAAAGTTTTACCCTGAGGTGATACCCAAAATGCTACCGAATGTTCATCTGATTTGTTGTGAGGATCTGTGTTGCTAATGAAACAAGTTAACGGTCGGGGTTTTTAGGGTAGGAAAAGTTCCAAGGAAATATTTATTTGTGTGGGAATGATTACGTAGAATTTTGTTCAGTTCTAAGGTTTTAAGAACCATGCTCTACACCATGGCGTAGTCAAGACTGGCAATCGGTAGGCTGTTAGCTGGATCAAGTTGTCGTAAGTGCTCAACATAATTACTGAAACCGCATGGCCCAGCGCATCAGCAAACTTCAGGGACACCGAAAGCTTTCCCTGTCGCAGCAGGTTGATGCGGACGTCCTCTGGGGTTCGGTAGGGAGTCAGGTTGAAAGCAAAGAGTGTGTATCCGTTCTTAAACTCGTGTAACTGAATCCTGCCCGAGGCCAAGAGCCCCATCTCCCTGAAGAGTTGATTGAACGCTCTGCTAATGTTTCCTCCCACAAAGTCTGTCTTCACATGGAACTTCTGGTCGTCGAACTGCAAGGCTACTTCTGTTACGTCGCAGTGCTTGAAGTTGAACAGGTTCTCAGTCTTGGTCCCTGAGCTGGCCAATTCTTTGACGAAGCCCAGAATGACCCCCGTGGGGATCTGCATTGTGTCAGGCACGGTCCACGAGTACTCCGATGAGCCTTGCATGAGGGTGTCCTTTGTGATCTTGCTCCTGGTGATCGGGTAGTTGAATGGTCCCATCTTGGGGTCGCATACACTTTTATTGTGTACCTCCACCACCTCGTCCCTAACTTGAACTTGGCGCATCGTCATTTCGGCCTTCTTGATGATGACTTTGTAGCTCTCGTTAGTGGCCATCTGCATGTAGAAGCTGGCGGGCTGACGTTCGAACACGAGTTTGATCTCACAGTGAGAGGGTAGGAGTTTACACTGAGTAAACAAATCCAGGTGTGGTCTTGCCACCATAGACTTCATACCTCCGCCGATATGGACTGTTCGTCGTGAGTTCCAATCTGCATTGGCTGCACCCCTGGTGTCCATTTTTTCTGTGGTGTCCTTGTACCAGTTCTGGCAACCTTGGAGGCAACACTTTCTGGTGCCATCCTCCGTCGTCAAGTGGTTGATGAGATATGACTTGTAGGAGTACTCTTCATTGTTCCAAGTGACCTTCTCACCGTTGATGAGAAGCTGCGCCATGCTGAAAAGTGCATGGATAAAGTTTTTGACTCGGGCTTCATCTTATTGTATGGTTAAGGCAGCTTTGTCGTTTGCTTGGACCACGTACTCTAGGTAGAGTTCAGCTTTGCTGAGGTCTGTGTAAAGATTGCTCGGTTCGAAGGTGAAGTCAAAACACGTTGTGGTGTCTGTGAGAGCGTTGTTTGTTGTTATTTTCACAAATTGACTTCGGAGATTATCTTTCTGTGATATAGGTAGTGCTTGTAAATCTAATTCACCAACCGCACAAGTCGAAGCACAGGGATGAATGAGACTCATGATGATAACCTTACGTCTACCTACACTCTTCTTCTTCCCGTTAGCATGTCTTGTACCTTGAGTTGCTCGTCGTCATTTGGCTGGAGGTCCATCGTTGTCAGTGTTTAAGTTCCTTCTGGCTGCACTGAAGGCAGTGTCCATTAACTCACTTCCTGCCTCTTAGACTGTTTTACAATGCTCTTAA
Organism: Lepidonotus clava; assembly: GCA_936440205.1. NCBI lineage: Eukaryota > Metazoa > Annelida > Polychaeta > Phyllodocida > Polynoidae > Lepidonotus > Lepidonotus clava. The sequence continues at coordinate 46,823,988 of OW387146.1, read as the reverse complement.
TGTTTTTTCCTGTCACAACATCGTCAAAAACACCTTTTCCAGTTCTCACGATGGTGGGCACCGCTGCTTTAAATGCTGACACACCAAGCTTCTTTATCATGGGAAGGGCTGATCTAATTATAGTTCCGAATATCCCATGGCCACGTTGTCTTTTAGCTCCACTGAAAGCAGGTAATAGTCAACCTACAAACTGTGAGCGCATGTAATATTGTTCATATTCACCTCTTGGCGCTGTGTAAAAGGGCAGGGCGTTCATATAGTAACTTACCATTTTCTCACTGTTTTCGTTGTTACACTAATGTACTATAGGGGTGGGGGAGAGCCCTAAAGGTGAGTACTACCGACACTTCCCCGTGCTCAAATGGTACAGGTTGGTCTGCACTGTCTCTTAAGTACACTCCGATCTCTACGAAATGTGTTATTCGTAGGGGATGAAAAATCGAATTGGGAAAGTTTATTGTGTCCATTGTTGGTGCACCATACACCTAGACTCTTTCTCTTTAAGAAGAGGAGAAAGGTTTCCCCTCATCCTCTTGAAGCACACCTTTCACTCCCTACTATACTTATGTTTGGCTCATTTGCTGAGGGATTTCACTTCAAGAAAAAGAGGACATACATGCACCCCCTGGTGGTTTACATCAATACTAAACCTCTATGTCTCAAGAAGAAAACCTCACCTTATAAGCGTCATGTGAGATATAACAGGGAGAATCTTTGCCCTTAAAGAGGAAGAGGCTATACCTTCCTCTTCCTCTTAAATAAGCAGAAGGTAGGTGTATGGAGTGGTTTTGGGAGAGTAGTTGTTAACTGCCATACATCAAAGAGTACACATAGACTGCATGGTTTCTGAAGTTGACATCTGTTATTTGTTTTGCTCGTGTGCGCCTACCCATGTATATTTTCCCTTCGAAACCAAGTTGATAAGAATGGTTTTCTGGTATGATGAGCATGGTGTTGGCAGGGAGTGCAATAAGCATTTTCATTGTGAATTCTTTATAAGAGAAAATTTCATCTGGACTGTTTCCATTATTTTTTCGCTTTTCAGCTTTCAGTTTCTGGAGCACTTTTGGATTATTTTTCCTTGTTATTTTATTCAGGAGTTTGATCAGGTCTTTGTTGGTTGCCACTCGCCCACTTTCCATTGAGAAACAAGTCTACGAGTTTCTTTGGATGCTCATCATCAGCTTCTTCAAAAACTTCTGAGGGCTCTGCTTCATCGTCATCGTCATCATTTTCTTCTTCTTTTTTTCAACTCCCTCCATTTCAACTTCTAGCATTCTTTTTGGTGTTTCATGCATGTGGGTCACCAAATCAGTATCAAACATTCCTGTTAGGAACGGTTCTCTGTCACGTTTTTTCCTACTGCTCTCTATTTCTCGCTTAAGTCTAGTTATAGCTCCTACTCGCCTTGTCGGAGATGCTTGTAATGGGGTAATTCCTTCACTAGGTTTCTTAGGAGGACTAGGTCCATCCGAAGTGTCAGAACTTGAATTGGGAGGAGGAGAGGTTGAAGTAGTAGCTGAAGCAAATTAATGCAGTAGCTGCCCTAGCAGCTAATCTTGCAACTGAAAATATGCCTGTAGAAGAGTCGTCAGGGTCTGGTAGTGGAAGTGATGCAATTGAAGCATCTGCAGTTGTGGGTGTAGTTGGGGAAGTACCAGGAGAAGAAGAATCTTCAAGGGAACTGCAGGAAGTTCTGGCATTAGTTCGTGCGGTGTTGTGTTTCTTCTTTTCTTTTGGTGCTTCTGCACTGAGAAGAAAGAAAGTTGATTTCTTCACATTGTACCATTTCAATGGAAGTGTTATTTCAGATAATGCACAGTCTGTGTCAGCTGGTAGTACCATATACTTCTGTAAAAGAACTCTGTAAGTGCTCAGAGTGTTGTCTGGAAAAGTCTTTGTAGAAGCATTACTAGGTAAAGTGCAGGTTACATCCATTTTTGTATATTCTTGACAGGTTCCCAACTGTTGGATTTGTGTCTGTATCCTTTCCACTTGATGAGTGCCTCTCTTTTAGTACCTTTTCCTCTTTATTTAAGGATGCTCTCCACCATGTACTGCTTCCTCGGAGCAACTTTCCCCTTCTGAACCTCTTGAGGATAGAACCACCCCTTTATTTCTTCTTCGAGGGCATCTTCGATCCCATATCCTTTAATATAGTTGGGTTTCTTTACAGTGAATATTTCCTCGCTAAAATTGGGTTCATATCCACGGTTAAATGTTTTCTTTTTTCTCAGAATTCATGCTCTATCTCCACTTTTCATTAATGGTTTGCTCTTCTTCTTCTTCAAATCTTTATCTCTGACACTTTCATACAAATGATAGAACAATTGGTCGGCATTATCTTTATTGATGTCTACCGGTCAACCGCCTATGGTAGAATGAAAGGTGTGATTGTAAGAATACACTAGATCTTGAAGTACATCCATGTATGTGTATGTTTTCATGTGAGTGAAGTACCGCCACATTTTCTGTTATAACTTTGAAGGCTTCCATAACATCTGTGGCTTTATTACTCTTTATAGCTTGCACAAATCCAAATCTGGAGAACACATCTATGGGAACCATTATATATGAATTACCTTAATTATACTTTTTGAATTGTTGCATATCTATCAGGTCCATTTGCCATTGTTTATCTATTCCAAAAGTTTGTGTTTTACGCCTAGGAAATTGTACCTTGAATGATTTGTGCTTAATATAAGCATCCACAGATTCAAGTGCATCTTCAATATGATTGATGTCAGTTTTATTGAAATAGTGTTTCTTTATTTTGGATGCACTTGTGAAGCTTGCTGGCTATTTAGGCACACCCCTATACACCTACACTCTCCTTCTATAAGAATATACTAAGGAGTTCTCTTCTTCTTGAAGGAGTCTAATTTCTTACCCAAACCTAACATGGGGCTCAATGCTGAGACCTGCTTCTTCGTTGTGTGAGTCCAGAACACTAACCTCTCCATGAAGAAGCAGGTCTTAGTATTTGAGCCTCATGTTAGGTTTGGGTAAGAAATTAGACTCTTTCAAGAAGTAGAGACTTCCTTTGTCTCTTCTTCTTGTAGAAGGAGAGTGTAGGTGTATAGGGTGGTTTAGGATCAGTGAAGTGCTTAATCACTTCTTTCTTCAGAGCCTTGTAGACCATTTTACAAACAGAGTAAAGTGTCGATGTTTCCAACTTCTACCGTGACCTTCCTATTGAGGAGTCTTCTCTTTCCTCCTAGGTCTCTCCTCCTCTTCATGTTCCTCTTCACTGTCAGAAACCTTCATGTTATAGTTCCTTATATATTTCATTTTTGGATTTAGTTTCTTCACAATCTTGATGAATTGTTTCTGCCCCGGTAAGTTGACTCACTTCTTAGTAGTTGGTTGCACTGCACTCAAAAGAAGGTTGACCAAATGAGCTTCATCTATAGGAGTGTCTCTTAAAATGAGTTGTCCGTCTTTTGTGAAGTGCTTTGGTGTTTTGGCTAAGGTCTTGTAGAGATTATGCTTAGAGGTATATGGTAAGAACCAGGAACTTTTTCTAGTGCCTTTTCCAATTTATGAGTTAGTACCTTCGGCAGAAGTAATCCTCTCGGTTTTGTAGAAGCTCTTTTAGGTATTAAAATAGGAGGGGAAGGTGGAGGAGAAGGTGAAGGAGAAGGTGAAAGGTGTGATGTTGAAGACAACATACTTTTAGCTTTAGAAGAAAGAATAGAGGACTTAATCATGAGATCATTATATGTGGCTAGTTTCTCTTCTCTGCTCATCGTTGGATCGTTCAATACACGGCCCATTTCTTTTTGTAAATGAGCTAACACCTCCACTGTAGAAGCTGTAGGTTCAAGTTTTTCTTTTACCATTGACCTTTCGAAAAAGGAATCCTTGTCACTTTGTTCGGCAGGAGGCGGAGAATCAACTTTGCCAGAAACAGTTGAACTCTCCATTTCCATTTTGTTAGAACTTTGCAACACATCTGGATGAACGAGCAGCATCTGTTTGTAGCTTGTCATTTTTCCATCTAATGATGTATTGTAAGGCCTCCGATAAGACTGGATATGAGCAGAACAGCTAATCCCAATAGAGTACCAATAAATTGACCTTCTTGTTCAAGAATCTTACGTTTGTGTTCTAGTGTAGTTGAAGGTTTGGTAAGACCTTTAAGTTGTTTCTTGTACCTCGATAGATGACCGACTGCTTGTTTATTGGAGATGTACAAGTTTTTATTCATAATATTCACACCTATTTGCGCTATGAGCCTTATGACCTCATTAGACAATCCCATCATTATATGTTTACACTCTTTACCAGTGCATTTAGAGAGATGTCTTAATAAAGGAAGGTTCTTTATGAGTGCGAGTTGTTTAGACTTCATTGTTTCCGTGTAATAGGAATGAAAACAGTTGTCTACAGAGGTGTTGTCACACTGTTACACACTCTTAGGGTGTTGGGTGTAGTCTGCTTGAAGTACAGCAATAGATATGAGTGTCTCACCAATGTTTCTTTGTTATATACATTAGTAAGAAAACCAGGATGAGTTGAAAACACTTGACGGAATAAAGCATGAATTTGACTCATATCTCTGGGATTTTTGAAAATTATCATATAATGAGAGTTCAGAATAAGTGTTCTAAAATCCTTATTAGGAAGAAATACATTTTGAGTTATAAATATAACACTTATATTTCTATGATGAGATCCTTTTATGAATAGATCTCTTATAAGAGTTCATCTCTTGAAAGGAGACCTTCGTTGAATTTAACTTTTCCTTGATACTTCTTGAAAATGTCTTGAAATTGACCATAGCAATATGTTATCTCAGCAACTGGTGGATGTATTACATCTTTCACCTTTTCAATAATCTCAAATACTAAATGAGTTTTACCACATCCTGAAGGTCCAGGGATAAGACATGTGAAAGTTCCTTGTAGTCTTGGGTCAAATGAAATTTCCTTTACACTTTCCATTTTTTTGCTTAATGAATCTATAATATGTCTTACCCGGTCGAAGGTTAATGTACTGAATGACACTTCTAATGGAAACAATCCTTTTTGTATAGTTTCGATAACATAAGAGTGTTTTTCCAGTAACAAAATAAAATAACAACAATTCAAAAGTGATGGCATCATAACAACATTTTATGTGGAACGAAACAAAAGAATACCAAATTAAAAGTGGAAACTGTGATAACATGGGTTTTTCTCTTTTACAAAACAAAAGAATAACAATTTAATGAAACGCTCCCCATTAAAAAAGGCTCCCCATACGTTTGTCGTTTTATTTGAACTGTCTTTGTTATGGGACAACCCCTGGACATCGGGCACAAAACGCACCCTCCCAACATGTACCGACCACTGGACCATGCCCGCAATGCCAATCGCCCGCGTGCGGAGCGCTGCTCATTTGTTTCTTTCTTGAAAGAGAAAAGGGGCGCACTTTTGGGCACCCTCTTTTCTCTTTTCAAGAAAGCGTTGGAAGCCGTTTGAGGCATCTGTCTTTTATATTTCAATTAATGACTTTATGTGGATAGACCAAGCCAAGCTGTGACGTAACAGAAACGTTCTGCAACCATACTTTTTTAGTCTGTCTGTTACTTACTAAGATGGCACGTAACAATTACATTATTGATAGTGAGGTTGAAATCTCACCAAATCAGAACGTTATTACGTTATTTTTTGGTGAGGTTAGGACAAAATCAAAACAGAATGTTATAAGAACATCCTGATTAGGTTGAAGAACGTAACCAGAATGTTATAATAACGTCGCAGTGCCACGTCACAACAGTACATTGCAGCAACGTTATTGGAATCCATCAAAATAACGTAACAAGAACCAGACGTCACATGCTTGCCTGGGGAACCATTTAACGTATGGATAGAATTACAACCTTGAAGTATCAACTTGATAATCGGCTCGTATGTTACAGTAGATAAACCTAACACATGTCTACTTTATCACACTACGTAACCTTTTTATTACAATGCCAGCATAAATAATGACATGATATATAGCCCTTCATAGTAAATAAATGAACGTCTTTATATTAGGAGTGTGAGAATGAAAGAGCTTGGTTGAAGGGTGGTTTTCTACCTTTTGGTATAAAACTGAATAGTCTGGAGGTCAATAAAAGATCTTTTATTGTTTAATAAGGACTCGGAGTGTAAGTAAATCTGGGAATAGAATAAGACTTGATCCCTCTGAGTCATTCCTTTCCACAACCCTGACAATATAGTCACAACCCTCTAGACCATGTCCGATTTCTGTATCAAACTCCTTTTCAAGGAAAAAATTGTTCGACATGGGACATACAGACAACCCCCAACCCCCATCCCCATCAAGGGCCTTACTACCCGGGACCACTTGAGTTGGGACGGCCAGTCTTCTGTGCACCCAGAACAGCACTCGGAAGATTGACCGTCCCAACTCAAGTGGTCCCGGGTACGTAGAAATCTCAGCTGTAGTGTGTGGGGGCGACAGGAGAGGGTTAGAATGCGGCCCTGTCTACACAAACCCAACTACACACACCAATGCATGCTTTGTATACCATATATCTAGGTACTTAGAAACCATACAGTGGTGGATTTAGAGGGGCAGGGGACATACACGGGCCTCCTATTTTTTCTTTGACCAAATTTAGTTTTTTTTGTCTTAAATTCTGGGTAAAAGGAGGTCCACCCCTCCTTTCTTTTAACACGCCCCTGCCTTTTCTGAAGTTTGGATCCGCTACTGCCATAAGGCTGGCATTTTGGATGAGTTGATTCAATTCTGTTCAATCAGAAGCTGATACCTGAATAATGGAACTTGCTAGAGGAGGTAAATATTCAAAACGTGCTGAACGTTATTGAAAGTAATTCTTTGTAACTAATCATATTTTACACATCACTAAGATCATAGAACTTAGATTTTTGAAGTTTGTAGAGGACATAAATTGGATTCATGTTATATTGTAGATATAAAGATGTTTGGGTCTGTGATATCATCCTCATATTTAGAGAATCGTCCCCACCACCCTGGTCACCTGCCTGGTTAGCGTGACCTAGGCCTTGGATGTAACGCTCCCTTACTAGGGCTATTAATAGAACTTCCCACCCGGAGACAGGTGGCCCGGAGTATCATGCAGGCTTTGCCAGACGCTGGAAGTTATCAATTAACACTGTAACTGCCGCTAACCGCCACTTGCCACTCTGCCACCTCGAAGCTCGCTATCCTGCGAATCATCTCTGCACTGTAGCGACCACTGGTTCCCTGCTCCTGTGACCTAGTTAGCACCAGCGAAAACCGTGGACTACTTTTAGGTCACAGTTTATGTAGGTCACCAGCGTAGTAATAATAGACAGGGGTGTCTAGTTTTCTCCCTACATAGGAGAGTCTTATCTCACAGACTCATTTCCCGGCGCTGAGGTGGACCTCTCTGGAGAATGCGCCACTTGCCTCAAAGGCCATTTTGGAGGGAAGAATAGAAGACGGTCACAACTGCCAATGCTACCCTCCCCTACCAGAGATGACAACGCTTACTCCCTCACTATTAAGTGAGCAGCAGCGGTAGGATGACCATTGGTGAGAGAAGATGAAGCACCCTGAACGTTTGTTGAGGAAGATGCATATTTGGTAAACACTCTACATAATACATCAAATTATATTACTGATATCTAATATTTCAAGAGTTGTTTATGCTGATATTCACTTGTTTACTTTTATATTTACAGATTGAGTAGTGTGTGTGATGCACTAGTGCAGCAGGGAGCAATTATAACCAGGTACAGAATAGTTAGTCTGCACAAAGGTAGAGATTAAAACATTTGCTTTGTGCATGATTATTGAATTAGTGTAAAGGTCACCAGGTGAATACAAAATAATAAGAATTCCTCTAAATTACTTAGTTTATGAAAATATCTAGTAATGGCAGGTGCCGCTGGTAGGTGTAAATATACCTGACGACAATGCTCACCGGGACACACCTCCCCGCAAGCACCGACGCCTGGGGTAAAATCAATATCAGACTGCTTTATAAACAAGAGCGCAGGGTAAGAGAGGGAGAGAGACCATTAGCGTTTGGATCATACGGATCGGGAGATTCGAAAGGGTTTAGATAGCTATACAACCACAGGGACATCTGGTGACTTACACGGTACTACCGCATGATGGCCGGAGGTGAGAATAGGCGGACTCTACGGGGGAAGCTTACTCCACCCTAAACTGGAACTGTTATACCTTGGACTTATTGCCATCACGAGCAGCTGTACGCATCACCATATACATCAATAAACTTACCGTACTGCCAAGCGTTGTTCATGTTATAGATTGAGCGCCCATCTCGTGGACTTACTTACCACTCGACTAGCATCCCATCAGAGACAATATTAATAACAATAATCATCCCGGACAATGCACTATAATTATAATCAACCCTAAACAACACAATAGTGTTCAAGTCTTTGGATTACTTTAACAATTCTTACATAAAGTAGCCACATACACTTCTTTAAAATGCTTTATTTGGATATGGGAACCAACGTGTTTCAAATCTTAGTGTGCATAGACAGAAATTCAAATGTACTTATGTATAATTATATCATTGTGTGATTTTTAATGTGGATCATTGTTCTTTTTATAGGTATATAAAGGACAAATATATCATTGAAGAAAGAAGATACAGATGCTACAGATTCCGAGAGATCTAACTGATGAATTTTATTGAATAAAGAGCATATGAAATACAAATGCAGCGCTTATTACCCACTGCAAATATAGCACTTATTACCCATTGCAGATGCAGCAGTTTTTTATCCACTGCAAAAACAGCACTTATTATCCACTATAAATGCAGCATATAATATTCACTGCAAAAGAAGCACTTATTACCCACTGAAAATGAAACACTTATTATCCACTGCATATACAGCACTTATTATTCACTGCAAATGCAGCACTGCTTTGGACTTTTTTTTTGCCTGGTCAATAAACGTTTATGCAGTGGTTCACTGCAGCATTGAATAAACATTTATTAAGTGGTTCTGTGCACACTGGGATACATATCTCCCATGAAACCGATACCTCGTTACTTTTTAACTTATTGTTATCCAGTTGTTTCTTGCTAGTGGACGTGTCAGACTCACATGTCGCGCCACTAATAGATCCATGTACTCAGTTATATACCCTTATCAGAAAAAAAACAAAATGTGAATAAAATAATGGACGATGCTCAAACAACGCTCATCAAAAACTTTGTGAAAATTGGAAAAACCGTACTATGTTGAACCAACATTATAGTAAAATTCTATATAAAAGGCTCATGGGATGGGGGCTTCTCAACACTCTCATGATGGGTCGTAGAAATTTGACTGTTCGTTCAAAACCCTCTACTTCTGCTGCAGCTACACCCGCTCAGGTGGGGCTTCCTAAGGAGCCACCTCCTGGGAATTTGGTCATCGATGAATACTTCAATCAGTACCGAGTTTTCCCATCAAGAGAAGACGCAGGTTACGTACCTGGGGAAGCTGGGGGTTACGCCACAGATTCATCTATGGAAACCCAGTCCGGGTACCTAACAGATTGTCGATGCAAGCCAACAATCTTGCAGAGTACTGTTGTGAAACACAACGTTGTATTTTTATAAATGTCTATGATATTTTCTCTATGTATTGTACTGAACATTCTTTCTCAATGCATCTCATTATCACAAACAAAGCAATTACATTGACGGACAGGTTGCCCAGGACGCTACATAAAACCGTCAGACCGCCCTTAAGGCAATCCCGTTAAGTGTGTTTTATGGTCATGACGCCCGCCCCTGTTCGGGTCGCGGGCGTTCGGAGGTCGCCTGAGGTGACCACACCCCCCGGGGTGACCGACTGACGTCACAGCCTGCTCACCGGACAGACTCCCTGTGTCCGCCAGCGACGGATAGGCGTGTCCGTCGGCAGGGGCCTCCTCCCACTAGTACCATTGACTTGGGCCCGCGGTGTGTCATTGGCACACGGTGGTGGGCGACACACGTTCGGAGCTGAGCAGCAGAGCTGGGCTTATGGGACCAACCAAATACATTCTATTTCTTGTGTGTGTGGACTGCACTTGCAAAACCCTGGACTTGGAACATTTAAAAGGACCTCTTGGAACATTTCTGGACTTGGAAACCAATCTACAGGCATTGTGTTAGAAATTAGAATCATTCATATCACAGGACATTAAGGATTTGACTCAATTAAGCCAAGGAACATTTAGGACATTTTAGGACTTTTAGATTAGAATTATTGAAAGGTTTGTACGAAAGTTTATCTGGAAATTACTTATTCATTTGTGCCACTGGTTCGATATCAATAAAGGACGTACCTCACAATACGGTGATATTTCGGATCTGTGGAACCCGGAGCCTCCACCCCCTTTAATTGACAGTCAGACCGTCGCCACTGCTACCCTTCAAGACGACTCCAACAAAGAGAACATACCACCAGCGAAGGAAGGCGAACCTCTTCCTGTACCTGTCATTGCAGAGGGAGGGGACGAGAACTCAGAGGAAGAACCAGCAGAAAAGAAAAAGCCAGCACCGAGAAACGGCAAGTCTGTTTCTGAAAGGAAGCCTCGGGCAAAGCAAGGTAAAGCTTAAGCAGTGGACATTGACCTAGCTAATCAGTACGCTGCCGCTGTTGTGAGGGAGATACAGGCACAGCAGGATAAAGACTCACCCCTGTCACCTATGTTCGACCTGACTGGACTGATTTAGCCACTGGACTTGGAAGGGACTTACAAGGACGGAGACATGTTATGGAGGCCTAAGAAGGTCTACTACCTCAACAGTGACAAGAGCACCCTCATCCAAGTGTAGGGGCCACCTGATCCCGTAGGGGTAAGTGAGATTTAAATTAGAAAAATGTTATTTATTTCAGCTAACATGTACTTCATTTACAGCTAACTTTCATTGTAATCAATGTGTATATAAGTAAGGACTTAAAATAAATAAGTGTGTAAATAGAAAGAGAATGAAAGAGAGAAAGAGAGTTTAACAAATTTATACATATAACTCTAAACAAAATGGCGCTTATATTTTTCAGGTCTCCATAATCCAGTACCTGGATTGACCCTATGAAAGGAGGATCAACCTCTCCAGGAGAGGTTTCCAGAACCTTCTGGATGCCGCCAAAACGATCATCCAACAGTACGAATGTGTCTTGGGTGAAGTGGAACAGGGCAGCCCTACTGTTAAGCCGTATGTTCAGGAGATCAACAAGTCGCACAACATCTCGGCCATCGTCACCACCTACCAGGGGAAGGCAAAGATTCATCTGGGCTCCCACTACTACATGGAACAGCTAGAGAAACGCGTCATCTTGGGCGGGGTGCACGACACACCGCCGAAAGACCAGGGGCACACCATACCATCTGTGCTCTTCTTCGACCTGGTCAGGGTAATAGGTCAAAAGATCGTCAATGACTTGAAGCACTCTGAATAGAGCATGATGTAATCAAGGGCAGGTATAGGTGTGGTCTTAAAACATATCAGTGACTATACATGGTGTGGTGTGGTTACCTATATATGCAGTAACATTTTAATCATGCTGCTGTAGATATTGTGTTAGCTAGCTTTAAAGAAAAGAAATATTTAGTCAGCTTTTTAAATAATCACCTAGTTCATAGTTAGTGTAAGACATACTTAGCTTTAAACAAAAAAATATTTAGTAAGCTTTATTACATAATCATCTAGTTCATAAGTTGTTAAGTCGAAAATAACAAAAACATAAAATGAATCAGAATATAAATTGCCTGATGTGTAACGTGCCACGTCGTCCTCAAAATTTTTCTTTACATTCTGGAAAGGTGATTTGTTTTCTTTGCCTACATGCATCAGAGAACAGTATGACATAGAAACAACAGTAATACCTTCAACTATAGACACTCATTGGTGGTTTCATGACACTTATGTTAAAAACTTTAAATCAATAGCAAACGGCTTAGTTCTACTAGGAAGCGTTCAATCAATTTTCAATGTCAGACTCTCATCTCTAAACATGAAAGAAGCAGTTGAAGAGATAATAGAGGCTATTAGCAAAATACATCAGAACCAAGTTTTCGAATATAGACTAGCTATATCTTTAGGTTAATTACTTGAAAGACTTCATGGATCAGTCACAAATGAGAACGATGAAAACATTTTGACAGAAGATCGAGAAGTTATGTACTATCATCATTCAGTGAATAACTTCTCTTTATTTTGGTAAGAGCATGAACAGCAAAGCAATTCTCCCAACCACAGATAGCCAGTTTTATGAGTTTTACCTGCAGGTTAGCCTAAAACAGGAAGCATTCTGGGTGATATGTCAACAAAACCCAATGCTTTAGTATAGAAATTTTCATGAAATTTGTAATTATTTATTGAGTAACATTGTGAAAAACTAGCTGTCATTATTTTTCAAATTAATATCCATATACATTTATTATTCTTCAGTTGTTCCAAAATCCATTCACTTTAGATGGAAATATAACAATTATTTGATAATTTTCTATAGTTTTCCTAAGGGTTTTGTCGACAGAATCAGTCAAAATTAGCCTTCAGGGACTTAAAATACTTAAAATCACCTATCCGTGGTAGGGAGAATTACAGACATACTAAAAATGACTGTGACTTGAATAATGTAATAAGTTTTTTACACAATAAAGAATGGAGTGTCAATAGAGCTGACACAAGTTGGAGACTAATAGGAAATGCAAACGTGAACATCTACATAGTAAGAGTTCAGGGTAGAGAGGATGGTTTAATAGGACGATTGGATACAATTCCGAGTTTCCTACGTAGACGCGGATTACATCATTTCCATCATACTGATAAGAGCAAACGGGTGTACAAAGACTACCTGTGTTTTTTTAGATGTCTGTCTTATTTCCTTTTCAAAAACACATCTCAGTGCGAAAAACTACTTCAAGAATGTTTTCCTGATGAAACTAAAGCAACATTCAGAGGAATTTCAATTAAGGCACTGACCGTGATAGGAGCTAAATACAACATCACCATAAGAGTGTTTTCACTCGTTCCTAAAAAAAGGTACCACTTCCAAGAAAAGAAACGTCAAAAGATGAACACCTAGTACATTAAAATGTATAAAGGGAAATTTAATTAGTGTTGAAGATGAGTCTAAAGTTATGACACTAAATCTATACGACCACCACTTCAGTCTAGTAAACAACCTAAATAAATATTCACAGTGCCACATGTGCAGTAAGTGTAGAAGGCTCTTTGAAACAGAGTACAATCTTTTCTTTTTTTTTAAATTCATTTATTTTCAACATCACACAGATTACATACATGGTCTTCCTGTTGATATGATAAATATGATGATGACAAGCAATGAAATGATGAAGGATGATTCTTCTATGAATCCATGACATATAAAATCATAGCCTGTTCTGTTGATTACAGAGGCGGGTCAATAAGAATCTAATACCTTTTTTAAACTTTACTTTGGTGGTAGACCTCTACAGACTTTCAGGAAGACAGTCCCACAGTGCAATACATTGTGACAATGGGCTCTTCAGATACTTTTGATATTTTCTTTTGATTTTTGTAAATTTAATTTTGTTTCTGCTACGAAGGTGGACTCTAGGTCTTGTCTTATTGATCCTTTCTTGATCAGAACATAACCTATACATTAATGATGAAATATGTTCCACCCTGCGTTCTTTCAGAGGATCTATTCTATATTTCCTTGCCAGGTCATCAGCTTTTAGTGTCGGGTTTTGCTTATTGTCTATCATTTTTAGAGAACAATCTTGGAGAGTTTGTAGCTAAGATATTTTCCCAGTTGGGCCACTGTCCACCATGAAATCTGCATAATCCCCTATCGATAAGATAGTTTGTTTATAAATCAGACATGCATTCTTTGTGCTAATAAATTTACATAACTTACTAAGCTGGAAAACACGAGTATTTAATTTGTTATATTTATCATTCAAAAATTTCTCAAAGGTTAGTTTATTGTCTGTTGTTACTCCAAGATAATTGTAGTTCTGGACAGTGTCTAGTTTGCTACCCATCATAGTAACTGTTAAAATTGGTATATCTGTGCCAGTCATGTTTATGATCATATGCTTTGTTTTCTTTGTGTTCACAGTCAATTTATTTAACTGACACCAAGTTGATAATATATTAAGCCCTCTTTCAAGTTCATTCTTTGTGACTAAAGCACACTCATCAGTGGTATAGATGACAGTATCATCTGCATACATTGTGATTCAGATTCTATCATCGGTTAACATAGATATCAGGTCATTAACATAGATGATAAAAAACAAGGGTCCTAAGATGGACCCTTGTGGATCACCGCAAGTTATTAGTGGCTTACCAGATGTCGTCTTGCCCAGATTGACCATTTGATAGCGATCTGTCAAATAGTCCCTGCACCAGTCTACAATCTTATCATCCACACCCAGACTCTTAATTTTATTACATAACAAGGCATGGTCTAGCGTATCAAATGCTTTTGAGTAGTCTATATAAACGCATTGTGCAATCTTCTTCCTATCAACATTATCATATAGATAATGTACACATTCAAAGATTGCTGACACAGTACTGTAACCTTTCCTGAATCCATGTTGACGCTTATCTAGAAGACCATTGCATTCTAAATAATAAATAATCTGGTTATACACCGCTCTTTCCATTAACTTACTAGGTGCAGACAACACAGATGCCGGACAATAGTCTCCAGGGTCTAATGATAGTCCACCTTTTGGTATTGGTGTAATACACCCAATTTTCCAATCTAGTGGCATAACTGATAAACACATGCATTCATTCAGTAAATAACAGATTTCTAGGGTTAGTATGGTGAAAGCGTCCTTCAAAACCCTCATGTTAATACTGCTAATCCCTGTGGATTTGTTATTCTTCAAAAGTTTTATCAGATTCAGCACTTCCTTCTCGCCGATGAATCTAAATGAAACATTAGTCATAAATTTATGTACTACTTGGGGAGACCTTACATCTATAAGTTGAAAACTATTGGACAATTGTTGACCAATTGAAGCATAATACTCGTCTATAAAATTTGCAGCCTCTTGCCCTGTGACAATGTTACCCAAACTATTTTTAACCTTTTCACACTTGCCACTATTGTGGTTCTTTCCTATTTTCAGGTTCGTTATCATCTCATGCCAAAATTGCTTCGGGTAATCTTGATTCTCCTGTAGGTTATTGTTTATATAATTGTGCTTCTTGGATATTAGTAGTCTCCTGGATACCCTCTTAGCTTCCCTAAAATTCTAAAATTCTATCCGGTCCTCCGATTCTAACTACTGATATATGGAGTTTGTTCTTAATCTTTGATAGACTTCCGTATATCCGCATCTATCCAAGGATGCTGGTCCTGCCGTATTTTGATTTTACTTTTCGGGCACAGCTTATCCACACTACTGACTATCACTGCACACATGATATCCCATAACGTGTTTGGGGATTGTGGCACACACCAAAAATCATGCCATCTCATATCATTGGAAATTATATTTTGTAAGTTATCTTTTGTATATATAGCTTATAGGATCTACTTTCCACAGTCTCAACTATGTGTTTACTTCTCTTCATTCTCCTATTAAGATATATGGGCAGATGATCTGAGATTGCACAGTCATGGACACCACTATCCAACGCAAACTGATCATAAATATTAGTTATTATTAGGTCTATTATACTCTTACTTCTATGAGTTACTCTGGTAGATTTCTTGATCAATTGCATCAACCCGTGGTCATCTATAATAGCCTTCAACTTCCGGTATTCAGGAGGACATTTGTTTTTCTGGTCTATATTTAGGTCACCACAAAATACCAATTCGGGCATATTTTTGATATTATCACATCAATAGAATTTAATGTCTGATTTAGACCTGTTGTTCAGAAAAGCTATGATAAACACCAGACGGGGGCTGGTATATCACTGCTATTAATAGAGTCTTCCTACCCGGATGGCTCACTTTTAACCAAAGTTGCTCAGAGTCAGAGTTTGAGATGTTGTATTTGTGCATTATTTTGACATATGGAGAGATTGCAGATTTGACATAGATTAATAAACCGCCCCCACGGGCTGGTAATATCCTGTCTTGCCTATATACTGTAAATCCATCTTTGGATATTAGGTTAATATTAGCCCTACTGGTGAGCCATGTTTCTGTTAAGCATATAAAGTCACTTTCATCATAATGCATAAAAGTTCATCTTGATGTTTAAGGATGCTCCTTATGTTTAGATGCACAATGAATAGTCCTTTATGTTTCTTAGAAGTATCCATCATGAAGGCATAGGACGTAAGCTAATAGACCACTCTGGTTACTCCGTATATAAACCAAGCGAGTAAGGAACCTATACATTATCAACTGTAACATGATAATTCCAAGGAAACATGGTTGATTATGAAGTATGTGACATGATGATGAAAATGACAGAAAAACGATGAATAAACATATTACACTTACACAATTAACTGATCAGGGTGCTTAGCACGTGATCAAGTCTGATTTGGTAAAGTCCCGACAGGGGCCTACCAGTAGACCTAGACTACAATTGTTAATATAGGTCAACCACCATATTATTCAGAGTTTATAATTAAACACAACATATAGTTTGTGTCAATGCATATGTATCCCTTAGGGTTGATATATCACGTTAATTTTAGGTTTCAGCCCTTTCACTGATAAATTTCATGTGTTAATTTTCGCGTTTCGAAGTTTCGGAAACCTAAAATTTCTTCAGCGACACACTAACATTAAAAGTGACTGTACTCAAGTTAAATTCATCTACAAAGGTGGTGTTTGCAAAAACAAACCATCTGTATTTGATAGACTCAAGGAATTAGGTATAAAAGTACCAGCTGAATTTCGAATATATCCATACAAAATTGTGTATGATTTCGAAAGTTATTTTTCTCACAAAACAAAAGGTGATGCTCAAACAACTAACACGATAGTCGAGTCACATCATGTACCACTTTCAGCTAGTGTAGCAAGCGACATTCCAGAGTGGGAAAACCCAGTTTGTTTTGTAAGAAAAAGCAATGGAGAAAATGATGAAATAGTTCACGGCACACTCAATTACATACAAAAATTAATTTAGCTGAAAAAATAGGAGCTCTTGTAGAAACATGTTTCTCTGACATATTAAAACAACTTGAAAAGTATAAGTAAAAAAGAAATTGCAGACGGAAAAAAAGTGCCGAAATCACTAATGAACAGCATAGGAAAAAAGGGACAATGTAGTAATTAAACCTCACACAGAATAGACAAAATCAAAATTCGTCTTCTGAACTATATTTACAGTGTACCTGTCATAGGTTCCAATTCTGGTCGCTACAACTTAAATCTAATAAAGAGAAATTTTCATTCCTTCTATGCGAAGAAACAAACAGCTGAAATTGAAACCATAAAACAGAGTAATCAATACATAGCTGTCTACACAGAAAACTGTGTTTATTTAGACATGTGGAATTATCTAGCTCCCGGATACTCTTATGCTAGCTATTTAAAAGCTTTCCTACAAGATGAAAGTAAAGGTTTCTTTCCATATGAGTGGATGACATCCACTAGAAAACTAGGGAACATGAAACTTCCTCCTCGCTAAGCTTTCTATAGATCACTTACTGGTACTTCCATATCAGCGCAAGATTATGCCAAGTGCAAGAAAGTGTGGAAATATAGCAGAATGACAACTTTCAGAGAATACCTAATATATTACAATAACAAAGATGTGGCAGCTCTTGTCAAAGCTATAAACCAACACATGAAATTTTTCAGTGAAAGAGGAATAGATATGTTCAAAGATGGTCTCACTCTTCCAGGACTTACCCTAAAATTTCTATTTGATAATACTCTATCAAATACTCTTCCTTACATTATATTCTCAGAGGAAGACAAAGATGTACGCAAATTAGTTAGAAGTAATTTGGTAGGTGGACCATCCATTATATTTCATAGACATCACAAAGCAGGGGTGACAAAAATAAGAGGAAGATCATTCGGTCCATTAAGTAAAGTGTGCAGTCATATTATAGGAGTAGATGCAAGCAGTCTTAAATGTATGGGAGAAGAACACTCTACCGGATACTTTGTAGTCCACAGAAGTACTATCAATTATAAACCTGAACAATCTCAAAAAGTCAGTCGGGCTGCCACAGAATGGTTGCGGTTTCAAGAGATTACAGAAAGAGTTACATCAGGGACATCTGGTGACTTACACGGTACTACCGCACTACGGCTGGAGGTGAGACTAGGAGGACTCCGAGGAGGAAGCTTACTCTACCCTGAATTGGAATTGTAACAACTAGGAACTTATCATCTCTTCACTGGCAATTGTACGCATCACCGTATCCACCAATAAACTTACCCTACTGCCAAGCGTTGTTCATGTTATGGATTGAGCGCCCATCTCGTGGACTCACTTACCACTCTACTAGCACCAATTAGGAATAACATTAATGACCGTGATTATCTCGGACAATGCATGATAACTATAATTAACCATAAACAATACAATAGCGTTCACAGATACAAAAACTATGCATCAATTTCACGGATGCTACTGGCACGGGCACACGTGTCCTTTTAATAAAAACACGCTCTCTACTGATAAAGGTCGTGAACTAATGTCAGATGCATGTCGACAAACTCTTAAAACAACATTTTATATCCAACTAATAGGGTGTACTGTCATTGAGAAATACGAGTGTGACTGGAACAAAGATAAGAATAACAACAACAGTGTTGTAGCAAGTAAATCACTGTGGAGCATACCGGTTCCAAACACACACAATAACGTTTCTGAAATAGATATATTAAGCAGAATAAAAAATGGAGCTATTTTTGGATTAGTATCGGTGGACATACACACACTGAGATACCTTAAATTTAAGTTTGAAGAAATGACACCCATTTTTAAAAATGCAATGGTGTCAAGAGATGACATAGGATAACATATGAAACAACATCTATTTAGAAAACGATTTAATAGTAACGAAAGTTCACATACTCGTTGAATACATACCACAGAAACCACTTATCTCGTTTGTTGATCAAGTAACAGAGGCACAAAGAAAAGGAGACAAAAACCCAGACTGTAAAATTGAAAAGGGAACAGTTCATACGGAAAAACAATTTGTAACAAACAAAACTCACAAACACTCGATATATGGCACCAGAAAAAGCCACTAGAATAGCCCTTCACTGGACAGTACAAGATGTCCAAGACTTATGTGAAGATACATGTGAAGTCTCATCACTCCCTACATCCATAACATATGATCTTCCAGTTCAAATAGGTTTCAATGTATATCAATATGCCAAACTGAAAATGTTACAATTTTACTCTGACTTCTTACTCTGACTTCAAACTCTGTGAAATGGATACAGACAGTTTGTATTTTGCAATCAGCCCACAGACTTTAGATGAATTAATAATTCCAGAAAAAAGAGATGAATATTAAAGAGAACGACACTTATGGTTACCATCAGAATCGGTAACAGTATATCATAGGGAAAACAAATAACTTACCATGGCTCCCACAACAATGCTGCAAAGAAAGAGAACAGTGCGACAAAAGCACCCCAAGACTATTCAAAATTGAAATGGAAGGTGAAGAAAT
The DNA here is from genome assembly GCA_936440205.1 of Lepidonotus clava. Classification (NCBI taxonomy): domain Eukaryota; kingdom Metazoa; phylum Annelida; class Polychaeta; order Phyllodocida; family Polynoidae; genus Lepidonotus; species Lepidonotus clava. Next base: position 46,804,391 of record OW387146.1, on the reverse strand, counting down.
GACTTCACTAAATTCAAAATGTTATATCGGTCATGGAAAAGAACATAAAACTAGCTGTAAAGGTGTCATACAGAAAGAAAACATACTGGACATGGAATCCTTTAACACCATACTCGATTCACAAATAACTACGGACACCGTTAACACGGGGTTCAAAGCTGTAGATCACCATATAACAACATACAAACAGAAAAAGACAGGTTTAAGTTACCAATATATAAAAAGAAAGACTTGTGAAGACGGTGTGAGCACAATACCATTAGACATATAAGAGTTCGGAAATCATGTTGTAAATATTCATTCTGAAAAAATATATCAGACTTATAACTATGGAATATATTATTCATGATGTAAATATTCTTTTTCAACAAAAATTAAAAAAATAGAATAAAAATAAAATAAAAAAATAAATAAAAAGTAACAAAAATTAAGACTGTACTTGTATACTAATATATGTAGCTGCTTGTAAAAATATAAAAAAGTTGAAAACATACAAAAACATATAAAAAAATTGAAAAAATATATAAGAAAACAAAAAAACTATAAAACTATAATAAGATATATCAAAAATTAAAAAACTATACAATATCTCACATAGAGAAAGAAAAAAAATGTATGGTTTTATCTAGGGTAGAACTCCCGCCAGCAAAAATCTCAGCGAACCACATAGAAATTTCAGGTGTCTACCCACTCACATGCACAAAGGTAGAGATTAAATCATTTACTTTGCGCATGATAATTGAAATAGTGTAAAGGTCACCAGTTGAATACAAGAAGATAATAAGAATTCTTCCAAATTACTTAGCTTATGACAATACCTAGTATAAATATGGCGGGTGCCGCTGGTAAGTGTAAATATACCTGATGACAATGCTCACCGGGGTACACCTCCCAACAGGCGTTGATGCCTGGGGTAAAATCAATACCAGACTGCTATAAGAGCAGGAACGCAGTGTAAGAGAGAGGGAGAAATCATTAGCGTTTGGATAATACAGATCGTGAGATTCGAAGGGGTTTTAGATAGCTATGCAACCACAGGGACATCTGGTGACTTACATGGTACTACCACACTACAGCTGGAGGTGAGACTAGGGGGCGGTCCGCGCAACCCCATGGGAGGGCTGGTGTGAAATGCCGCACGGCCTCCGGTCTCCACCGCATTCCACACCAGCCCTCCCATGGAATTCCCTGGACCGCCCCCTTTGCAATTAAAATATATCACGACATATTTAATAATTTAATCATAATCAAAAATAAAGGGCCCCTGAGAAATCATGTCATGGCGAGGGAGCGTTGAGGACGACGTGGACACCTCCGGCCTACGGCCTCCGGTCTCCAAGTCGTTCCACACTCCCTTGCCATGCCATGTTTCTCAGTGCCCCTGTTTTCCAATATTTCTGACCTAGTTATATATATTCTCTGACCTCTGACCTCTGACCTAATTATAATTAGTAATATAACCTCTGACCTAATTCAAACATAGGTTGTAATGATTTAATTATTGTAAGGCTCTATTAGTCTATGAACCTATTTTAGACCTAAACTCGGTCGTAATGACCTACTGACCTACTTAGTAGCATTTGCTATGCGCGCCAGCGACTCAATCATACTACTTGTAACATCTTCTCGACTTTATCCTCTATGAATTGTCTATGGTTGATTGGGGCTCGATAGGCTTTCAAAGCTATTGGTGGATGATCACCTGTATTGATGGTCATCTATGCGAGGTGAGAACAACCAAGTTCTAAATCGGATTCTGCAAAGAAGTCCTTATTCGCCTCCAACAACTCTTCTAGAGTTTTGACATTGGCACCTATACTTACGATCTCACCAAAGAAGACACCATCATGTCATTTTGTAATTAAACTTCAGTACCAGCTACTTCCATTGTTTTTGTCTCACCCTTAATACAGGAAAATCTGATACTTGTGTTTTTGCCGCAATCTGCTGCACGTGGTCACAATATTCGCAAATAGCAAAGTTAGTGCAGTCAGTCTTTGCTTCTCCGGCATAGTATCTTCACAATCTGCTTGTGATACCAGGTTTAACTATGCCCTGCCTACGAAGTCAACTCCCCTTTGATACTTTGCAGGCGTCTGGCGTCAGTAGGTGCGTGTCAAGGGACCTGACCCCACGCCTGCAGGAGAGGCCTCTTATTCACATGTTTTCCTGCTTGGCGTCAGTCTTAATCCCCCCCTCCAGGCATCAAGGCATATGACACCTAATCACCACAGTCATACCAGTCCCACCCATTTGCACAGAAGAGTTGCACGCAAGTGTAAAAGCACAAGTACAGTGTTACTGTGTTATTGCGCTAGACCAGTGCATCAATATAACTGTGCAAAGTTCGTGTTAAATCCCCTATGTCCGTCCCTGCGTCAAGGTGCGTCCAGACCACTAAGCCCATTGCTGAAGATAAGAGCATAAAAAGTCTAATCATAGTCAGCGTCAACGTTACTGATGTACAGTCTGGGCAAAACTATCTGTTTGCTTACAATTGTTATAGTCCTATGTGCAAACTTAAGTCATGTTCACCAACTTTCTCAAACAAAGACACTAAACTGTAATGTTAAAATATTAATGTTAATGGTAATGCCTCTGGGCTGTCAATGAATGATCCCACTAAACCTCGGCACTTCATGGATTGGAATAGCTCTCTGTTTGCAACAATTCTTGGTACCGACTCAAACAATTGTAAACACTAAAAACACCCGGTGACGCCATCCATACCCCACCAACTTTAACTCCCCGTTGAAAAAACGCACCTCCCCCCCCCCCTTAATGGGGAAAGCAGCTGGTCGTTTACTTCTCAATCATGTCATTTGATCCTCATGGGAAAGCGGTTCGTTCACTCCTAGCAAGATAGTTAAGTCTCCGGGACCGAAAAATAGGAGTGTGGCGCCTTAAATTGTCCAGTTACGTGTCTCCTCCCATAATTATTTTAATTTCATATCTTGTTATTTGGAACCCTTTTTTAGTTTTTAGCATAAATTGTATGTTACTTTAGAGTTATCTAGTTTTTCTCATTTCTGGGCACACTCTCCCTACAACACCAGCTAGGTTCCTATAGACAGAATCAGGTTTATCATTTACCAGGTTATCTAAACCGTCTCCCATTTATGTGTCCAGACCGAACAAAAATCTCAACAAAGTCAATCTCTCAAATGTACATGTTATATTGAAATTAACACATTTTCCATATATGACTTTATTTTGTACAACCACTGTTTATAATAGCACGCCGTGGCAATAAGTAATATCAATGTATACACGTATCAAGTTAACAATAGTAGGTAAATATATATACAAGCATTTTATTCTTAATATTCTATGTCGTAGTTTAATCAGCGGCAGTCTGCCAACTCTCCGCATCTAGCGTCGTGCATTCACCCCCTCCCCCCGCCTCTTCAGGCCAGTGCATCGTGAAAGCTCAAGGCATCCTAGGTTCGGTTCTGGAATATAAACAACATAGCAGTCACTCATTTAATCATCAACATCTTAAACCACATTAAATTTCCAAGACAAATAGGCAATAAATTACCCATCCCCAACTTAGGCCACAAAATCTCCTTTAGCACATGTGGAACGGAGATTCACTAATCTGTAATATAAAGGTTATAAACACAATTATTGTCCGGATACAGATCCAACTTTCTGGGGAACTCAATAATACTATAACAACCGTCGTCGGCGTATGGGGTCCAAATCTTGAACTTTCCCCAAATAACATTTTATTCTAAATTGAAAGGTATTTTCCTCTGGTACAACCCCCGGGCTATTGGTTATGAGAATCCAAACTGCGGAATTTAACATACATTTACCTATTCATTTGCACACTTGTCACTTATGATCTCCGATGCCATGGTCTGGGCTGGCTCATACTGCGCACACGCCGGGTGAAATACTGCTTGGCAATAGGTGCACATCAGGTAAACTCTGTAAAGGCAATGTGGGATGGTCTTAATAAACAGTGTTTATCTCAAAACAGGTTACATGTGGAATATGGAATAAATCCGGGGCCCGTCTGCCCCTTACTGCACTCCGTATGCTGTTGAAGCTGTACACTGTGTTAACCCTGTAAAGTCTATGTAGGACAGACACCCATCAGCGGCCAATGTGCTTCACTCCCTGTATTTTTTAATTAATTCTCTCAAGTCCATGATTTAGGTCTGATTTTTTTTGCTCCCCACCCAGGCAGCACTCCCAGTCAGAATGGCTGTGCACACTACTGGTCCCTGGGCTGCTTACCCAAGAGATCCGAACTGCAACAAAGAAGTTAACAATAATTATTTAGTTGGGTTAATTAACAACGGGTGACCATCAGTGGCTATAAGAGAGCAGTGGTTGGTGTGTTTTACTCTGGTTTTGGAGTAAGCTACAAAAAGCTGTGTGTGGCAAGAGGAGGTGGAAAATTACAAATTCGGAAATGAACTTTACACATATGAAGAGGAAAATGGCCTTGTACATTATTAACAATGGTAAAGGTTAAACGCAAATAGAAATTTCATATTGCATTCTCATCTCATGTCACATTGACGCCAAGGAAGAACGTATTTTAGATTGTTAAAATAAAAAAATTATTAATTACCTCATGAAGCTTTCAGTGTCAGATGGTCTCAGCTCAGGGGACGCGTTTTGGTCCCGAGTCGGAGCCGCATTTACCATCCTGAGTAGCCGTCTCGACTTTAAAGGGGCCGTGGGTGTCTCCGGTGGCCTCGGCCGCTTCGGTGTCTCGGGGTATGGTCTGAAACAACAATAATAGCATTTCAATAAAACCTTCGCTCAATAGGCATATCACATTTACTCTGCCTAATATCGGGGTCATCAAAGGTAATGGTAAGAATTAATAATGGCAAGACAGTTTATAGGTGTCCGAAATAGCAAGCCTAAGCCCCTGTTTCCTTCGTGGGCCATGTTGTAAACATGGATCAACTGTTCCGTTCAGCTGTGACCTAGATACTGTTGTTTACAAAGAAGGTGACTTTCCCCATAAAGGAGCTATAAAGACTAGTAAATCTTTTCTAATCAATGGTATCCATTACCGATCTACTCATCTTACTCCGGATGTAGAGGCTCTGTCGTTGAATGCCATTTCTGGATGTCAGCACTGATAGTCGAATGTAATGTTCTTCTGCTCGTCCGGTCATGTTAGGCACGAATTAATTAGGTCAAGCGTGGGTGGAGTCTTTTAACCACGCGCCTACCGACCTGGGTCAACGAAAGGCGCCGCTCACTGAAGAAGTCCCTTGTTTAATTAAGGGATTATTTTAGCTTATCAATTCTTTTAGTTACGTTATTTCTACAACTCATCTTTTCGAAGGTTTTGCAAGAGCATTCAACATTACAAATACCTAGTTACACGTATTGTGTGCGCATGACGTAGTTGTCTTCCATTTAAAGCGTACTCCTTTCTCGCTTTCTTGCAAGATTCTCAACCAGAATTAATACACCCAAATGTGCTTGACCCTCCGCCAATGCAACGCATCCATTCCTCCAAGTCCTTCCATCCAACTAGTGTCCAAATCAATGTTTAATGTACGTTCAGTACATCTATTGCCAGCCGTGCGTTTGAAGAAATTATTAAGTTGTACTCCCCCAATGAATCTAATACTTTTTATTCAAAAGTTCTGCAACCTATCATTAGGCTTAGTAAGAAGCAGGAGCCTGCACTGACCTACTTAGGTTCCTCTAGGTAAATATATATTTTATATTAGAGTTTTTATAGATTTAGTTTCTGTGTATATATATTGTTCTTATCAAACTGCAACCAACCAATGAAAAAAAATTAATGCAAAAGGTACGTAAGATATGGTGCACCCTGTAGTGCTCATTGAATCATATAGGTACCAATAAATCAAAACGATAATTCTGAAAAAGAAAAACAACTGGAAAGACAGAGTCGGAATCATGTATCAGTTGCCAATTTACAATGTAGGGTATTTGGGGTAATAATGTTATCTTGAAGGACACATTATGTAGACAAGTTATTTGTATCCAGATCATAGGTAAGTGTCACCAGTATACCTGGCTCACCTGCTGCAACCATAACCAAGTTGTAGTGCAGAATCGGTTGCTTTAGCAGTCTTCTCAAGAACAGATTTTTCAACATATTCAATTTGACCGTCCTTCCCAGTGTCAACTCTCTGTCTGTTCTGCTGTCTATGGTATCAATGTCTGTACTCAGTGTGTAGTGTCCTCTTAGGAACAAGTCGGTAAGAAAAAGATCACCCTCCGTGATAAACACGTTTTCGGTGCAATGTCCCGGGAAGGCAGCAAGTTGAATCCACACATTATGGGTGCCAGACATGAGCAGGAAAACCTTAAAGTTATCGGGTTTGGTGATCCCAACTAATCGTGCACGACCCCACATTATGGCCGCTTGTCCCAATATAGAGACGATAACCATAAACAAGTAGAATTGGATTCGAATAAGGGAGTTGCAATTACCACAGAGACCCTCTTGTTCTTCTATTGCAGTTCTTTGTACTATGGTAGACCCATATTTGTTTAGCATGGACTCCGATCAGTTGTAGTAAGGCAACGGGGTCATCAAAGGTAATGTTTTGCCATTGTTAGGTCGTCCATCGTCATTGACAACTGCCATTCCTGCTGACCTGGTGTTGTTGACCTTTATTATATCTTTTAACAGCTCAATGAACCAGCTGCCTCGCAGGGGCCTAATATTTCGAGCTCCGATCAGGTCCCCTTTCAGCAAGAGCAGAACCATTGGGCAGTAGATACAGACTAGATATAATAAAAAAACAAAAGGGGGAAACCAATAAATTTAAAAAATGTACATCGATCTAAGGGCCAGTTTGAAACTTATGAAAACTACAACTTCCTCAGTACATCAAAGTCAAAGACCGGCTTATGCAAACAAAGGTAAACCAATGTAGGGTTCACATTCATTATATCCTTTAAAGGGTACAGTTGTACCATCTGTAATGCATTTGTCCAGCTCACCTGAAAAGAGTTTCATCTTGTCCCGCAGTCTTTGTGTCAGCAAAGAATCCAATCAACAGACAGAGTGGGATGTCAATGTCTTTCTGTTAAAGCCGGTGATTTATATAGTGCTCACTTTGGAATAATGTTTGTTAAATGCAACGGCATCTATATATATATACAGGGACAAGTTGTTGGTGCGCAGCGACATCTTTCCTAGTGCACGTGGTTTAGCGTGTTTCTCTCACCCAGGTGTGGCTTTTGTACTGTTGTATGACAGCATTTGAGACTTTTCTGGGAATGCGCATCCGCTGCGTTCTCAGTTTAGAAATTCTGATGCCCCCAACAAGAGACCTAGGTCCACCTAGGCCTGCATTCTTAGTTGGAAACAACTGCCCACCTCAACACCCAGCGTCCGAGTATGGCGTATAAAACGGTGTAACTATTAGGCTATTTCCACAGTTCATCAGCATTATGGTAGGACTCGCAAGTCTTTCCAAGGAGCAGCTCCATGCACACAAAGCCATGGATAAGGGTACCCATAAATGGTGTTGGTCCTGCTCCGAACCTATACCGAATAGTCGGTACTACAAACAACATTCAGGGAACAAATGCCTCATCCGAAAAAGAATGTACATCAGAAATAGTAAGTGGTGTATACCATTTAATGATATGTTTTTTTGTGTGTGTTTTTTTTTACCTGAAGGGGCGTATCCATGCCTCGTGTTGCTTCTTGTTTTTTGTCTCATCTTTTTTTTTCTGGTTTGTTCATGTGTGATACTGAAACGTACATTTGTTTCACAGGCTCAGCAGATGCTCCACCAAATCAAAACGTCCACAATGAGGCTGAATCGTCCGGTCCAGACAGAAATGACGACCAGTCCAATGCAACCCACCCTACAGTCGCAGAACCTATAAAAGAGGTAGCGCCTTCTGTGGGGCAATCCAGGTCAGGGAAAGCATTACCTTCCACCATGCCAAGACAGCCAAGACAGTTTGCTGAGAACGTACATGCAGATCCCATCCAAGAGACAGTGGTTTCTGAGGGGCCTGCAGGACAGGAAGCATCAAGGAAAAGATCCCACTCCACCATGTCCCGAAAGCCAATTCGACCGGCTTAGGATTTACCTGCAGTTCCAAGCCAAGCGACGTGGTCTTCTAAGCCACCAGCTGTGCAGCAAGTCTCCCCCCTGAAAAGATCTTCATCATCCAAGGATGGGGTGTCTTCCCTAGAGCAGGTGGTAATCGCTCAGCTCAACGACACGGGCAGGGTATGTCCGCGCCTATGGCAAGTGGTTGGTCAACAAGGTAATGATATTGAAAGTATTGTTACATGGACTTTTTTTTTCATTTTGCAGTGGCAGATTGGAAACTTCACGAGTGACACAGCCCTCACGACATTACTTGCTTTTGTATGTGAAGTACTCGCCATAGGTGGAAAGCAAGAATTTGCTAATGTTCTTCGTAATGTATTCCCTACCACCATGTACATGCTATACAAGTGGCTGGGAGTAGGAGAAAGTACATTCAAAGAGACGACTATTTGCTCCAAGTGTTACACCTTTTATCACGATATGCGACAGGTCCTGTACACAGGCCCAGATGGCACTCAGAAAATCTGGCAATGCACACGGAAGGTATTCAATGAAGAAAACACATGTGGCACAGAACTGTACAAACGAATCAAGGTAGGTGGGAAGACCCAATATGTTGGTATTGTCACTTACTGCTACAAACCCCTGTCTTGTAGTCTTGAAGAAATGCTCCAGTGCCCAGGATTCGAGAGGAAATGTAAGCAGTGGAGAAACAGGAAAATTCCAGAAGGATTCTACGGTGACATTTACAATGGGTCTGTATGGCAAAAGTTTGTACATTTTGGGTTTTTAGGGGATAATGACAATTTGGCTCTGCAGATAAAATGTTGATTGATTCCAACCATTTTTTAGGAAGAGCTCCTGTTCTGTTGGCGGTATTTATCTAATGGTTCTTAATTTACCCAGGGAAGAGCGCTACAAACTCGAGAACGTCATACTGTTTGGCATAATTTCAAACCTGCTGACCTATCGCAGCGACTGCTTGATGAACTGTTGGTTCATGGTTTGGAATGGTTTTAAAATCATTTGAATGGCCCTTTGGCAAATCCATGAAGGTTGCCCTGTTGAACGTGGCAGCTGACCTGCCCGCCGCCAGAAAGTTATGTGGGTTTCTGTCACACGCAGCCAATATAGGATGCTCCAAGTGTCTGAAGAATTTCAAGGCGAAGCCCAAGCAGAACTATTCTGGATTTGAAATGCATTTATGGCCGTTTCGCATGTGGAGCAATCATAAGATGGCAATAAGTGAAATCAGGGCAGCCAGTACACTCAAGAAGAAGAAGGATATTGAGAAGGAACATGGAGGTCGGTACACCCCACTCCTGCAACTGCCCTACTTTAATCCCATCCAGTAAGTTAAAATCAATCTCGTCACCTGCATCAAAACCTCGACTTTCGTGACTAATTACGTAAGTAGTATAATGGAGTCGCTGGCGCGCATAGTCAATGCTACTTATTAGGTCACTAGGTCAGTACGAGTGAGCATCGGCGATAAATAGGTTCATAGACTAATAGAGACTTTGAATAATTAGGTCATTACGACCTACTTTCGTGACCTACTTTTAAGATATGTTTAAGGAATGTGTTGTTTCGTAATTTTTTCATTTTTTTTATATATACTTTCTACGTATATTTTACCGGATAATTTTACCGGACATTCTATGATTTTCATTACACTTACATTTTTTTGTATATAGTTTGTATACGTTTATATTATTTATTATTCACTACATATAATAAATAAAACAAAACAGCATTTTTTTTAGTTATTTTTTATTAAAAATCGTAAAAAGCAGATTATAATTCATATATGTGACCCGATCTGACATAATGAGTAGCAAGTCGCGGAGATGCGAATTTGAGTTAGTAAGACGTTTCTTTTAGATTTTTAAAAATTGTTAAATATTTTATGTTTTTTCCTATATTTTATACTTTTTTTGTTTTTTCATACATTTCCTATATAGTGAAAATGTTTCAGTTTTTTTTAGCTATAGTTCATTGTCCTTGGGCAGTCATTTTTCAGTTTTTTAGCTATACTTCATTGTCCTTGGTCAGTCATTTTTTCTTTAAAGGGCGAAGGAATTGTTGGAGCATGAGAAACCACAACCTCTAGATTGCGCTGAACGTTCTGTGAGTTCTTCCAGCTTACTTTGCAAGTTGGTAACTGCGAAGAGCAGTCGGTCGACATTAGCCGACAGGGCCTCCAGACAGTCAATGGTGTTCTCCAGATCACGTTGCATGCGCCCTAGTGATATGGCGACGTCTCTTAGGCATGTCCAGTATTACATCTTCTTCTGATGACTCTCCTTTTTCCTCTGTATCTGTAGATAACCACATTTCTAGCGTTTCAACATCTGGTGTTTCCGTCTTCTCCATTTCCAGCGGTTTAAGTTCATGTAAATAAGAACTGTCTTGTCCGTTAGGTTTGTCATGGCTGGGGTACCTAGTGCTGACAGTGCGATGTAGGGGTTGAGAGTGCGACATGTTTCTATGAGAAATCGAACACAGTGCGCTCCGCAGGTGGTGCTTGTGAGTGCTTGAAGTTGTTGTCGGTTATACTCCCAGATACCGTATGACGAACGTTGGCAGAATGAGATGTGATTTATAGCTATTGGTGGTAACCCGAATGAGTCAAAATAGAAAGTTTTCCCTTGTGGTGATATCCAAAATGCTACCCAGTGTTCCCCTGGTTTATTGTGAGGATCTGTGTTGCTAATGAAACAAGTGAAGGGTCGTGGTTTTTTTGGTATTCTATCAGAGGGAAAAGTTCCAAGGAAATATCTATTTGTGTGAGGATGGTTAAGTAGAATTTTGTTCAGTTCTGAGGTTTTGAGAACCATCTTCAGTTCTACACCATGGCGTAGTCAGTGACCGGCAATCGGTCGGCTGTTAGCTGGATCAAGCTGTCGTAAGTGCTCTGCATAATTACTTAAACCGCGTGGCCCTGCGCTTCAGCAAACTTCAGGGACACCGACAGCTTTCCCTGTTGCAGCAGGTTGATGCGGGTGTCCTCCGGGGTTCGGTCGGGGGTCAGGTCGAAAGCAAACAACATGTACCAATTCTTAAAATGATGTAACTGAATACCGCAGTCGTGACCCGAGGCTCTGCTAATGTTTCCGTTGACAAAGTCTGTCTTCATGTGGAACTTCTGATCGTCGAACTGCAAGGCTACTTCTGTTACGTCGTAGTGCTTGAAGTTGAACGGGTTCTCCGTCTTGCTCCCTGAGCTGGCCGACTCTTTGACGAAGCCAATAATCACCCCTGTGGAGATCTGTGTTGTGTCGGGCACGGTCCACGTGTACTCCGATGAACCTTGCGTGAGGGTGTGCTTTGTGACCTTGCTCCTGGTGATCGGGTAGTTGAATGGTCCCATCTTGGGGTCGCGTACACTTTTATTGTGTACCTCTACCACCTCGTCCCTGACGTGAACTTGGCGCATGGTCATTTCTGCCTTCTTGATGATGACTTTGTAACTCTCGTTAGCGGCCATCTGCATGTAGAAGCTGGCGGGCTGACGTTCGAACACGAGTTTGACTGCTGTGAGAGGGTAGGAGTTTACACTGAGTAAACAAATCGAGGTGTGGTCTTCCCACCATAGACTTAACTCCTGTGTCATGGACTGTTCGTTGTGAGTTCCAACCTGCCTTGGCTGCACCTCTGGTGTCCATTTTTTCCGGGGTGTCCATGAACCAGTTCTGGCAACCTTGGAGGCGACACTTTCTGGCGCCCTCCTCCGTCGTCAAGAGGTCGATGAGATAGGACTTGTAGGAGTACTCTTCATTGTTCGAAGTTACCTTCTCGCCGTTGATGAGAAGCTGCACGCTGCTGAAAAGTGAATGAATTAAGTTGTTGACTGGAGCTGCATCGTGTGCCACGGTTAAGGCAACTTCATCGTTTCCTTGAACCACATACTCTATGTAGAGTTCAGCTTCGCTGAGGTCTGTGTAAAGATTGCTCGGTTCGAAGGTGAAGTCAAAACAAGTTGTGGTGTCAGTGAGAGCGTTGTTTGTTGTTTTTTTGACGAATTGACTTCGGAGAATATCTTTCTGTGATATAGGTAGTGCGTGTAAATCCATTTCACCTACGGCACAAGTTGCCGCACAGGGGTGAATGAGACTCATGATGATCCCTTTAGAAAAGGGTAGACTTACGCCTACCTACACTCTTCTTCTTCCCGTTACCACATCTTGCACCTTGAGTTGCTCGGTGTCGTTTGGCTGGAGGTCCATTGTCGTCAGTGTTTAAATACCTTCTGGCTGCACTGAAGGCTGTGTCCATTAAGGCACTTCCTGCACTCTTTGACCTTTTTACGATGCTCTTCTTAAAGTTTTTTCCAGCCACGACATCGTCAAAAACGCCTTTTCCTGTTTTGACGATGGTGGGGACTGCTGCTTTAAATGCTGACGCACCGAGCTTCTTTATCATGGGAAGAGCCGATCTCATTATACTTCCGAATATTCCGTGGCCACGTTGTCTTTTAGCTCCACCGAAAGCAGGTAATTGTCCACTTCCAAATTGTGAGCGCTTATAATATTGTCCATATTCACCTCTTGGTGATGAATACAAGGGTGGCACGTTCATATAGTAACTCACCATTTTTCCAATGTCTTCCTTATTACACTAATGTACTATAGGGATGAGAGAGAGCTCTAAAGGTCAGTACTACCGACTCTTCCCCGTGCTCAAATGGTATAGGTTCGCCTGCACTGTCTCTTAAGTACACTCCGATCTCTTTGAAATGTGTTATTCGCAGAGGATGGAAAATCGAATTGGGAAAGTTTATTGTGTCCATTGTTTTTTGAGAGTAGTTGTTTAAGGACATACATCGAAGAAGTGGTGCTTCAGTATCTCCTACTACCCCGTTGTGAATAATGTCAGAGTAGACATAGACTGTATGGTTTTTAAAGTTAACATCTGTTATTTGTTTTGCTCTTGTGCGCCTACCCATGTATATTTTTCCTTCGAAACCAAGTTGATAAGAAAGGTTTTCTGGTTTGACGAGCATTGTGTTGGAAGGCAGTGCAATAAGCGTTTTCATTGTGAATTCGTTATAAGAGAAAATTTCATCTGGACCATTTCCTTTATTTTTTCGCTTTTCTTCTTTCATTTTCTTGATGACTTTTGGTATATTTTTCTTCATTATTTTATTCAGGAGTTTGATCAGAACTTTGTTGGTTTCCACTCGCCCGCTTTCCATTGAGAAACGAGCATAAGACCGTTTTCCTGGAAAGTGCTTCCTTGCTAATGAATCGATGTAACTCAATGTGGGAGGAAGCTTTTTTGGTTCATCAGCACCAGCTTCTTCAAATTCTTCTGTGGGCTCTGGTTGATCGTCATCGTCATCGTTTTCTTCTTTTTCAACTCCCTCCATTTCAACTTCTAGTTTTCTTTTCGGGGGTGTTTCATGCATGTGTGTTACCAAATCAGTATTAAACATGTCTGTTAGGAACGGTTCTCTGTCACGTTTTTTCCTACTGCTCTCTATTTCACGCTTTAGTCGAGTGATAGTAATTTCAACGGGCCTTGTTGGGGGTGTTTGTAATGGAGTAATTCCTTCTCTAGGTTTCTTAGGAGGGGTAGGTCCGTCGGAAGTGTGAGAACTTGGTGTCAGAGGAGATATACTCTCACAAACTGTTCTTACAGCTGACACTGCATCTGAAATAAACGCTCCAGAAGACTCGTCATGATCAGGGTCTGGTACTGTCGGTGTTTCAATTGAAGCAGCTGCAGTTCCAGGTGTAGTTGTGGAAGTAGCAGGAGAAGAAGGATCTTCATCAGAACCGCGGGAAGTTCTTGCCCTAGTTGGTGCAGTGTTATGTTTCTTCTTTTCTACTGGTGCTTCTGCGCTGAGAAGGTAGAAAGTTGATTTCCGCACATTGTACCATTTTACTGGAAGCGTTATTTCAGATAATGCACAGTCTGTGTCAGCTGGTAGCACCATATACTTCTGTAAAAGAACTCTGTAAGTGCTCAGAGTGTTGTCTGGAAAGGTCTTAGTAGATGAGTTACTGGGTAGGGTGCAGGTTACATCCATTTTTGTATGTTCTTGACTGGTTCCCAACTGTTGAATTTGTCTTCTGTATCCTTTCCACTTAATGAGTGCTTCTCTTTTAGTACATTTTCCTCTATATTTAAGGATGCTCTCGACAGTGTACTGCTTCCTCGGAATAACTTTCACCTTCTGAACCTCTTGAGGATAAAACCACCCCTTTATTCTTTCTTGAAGGGTATCTTCGATTCCATACCCTTTAATATAGTTTGGGTTCTTTACAGTGAATATTTCTTCACTCAAATTTGGTTCATATCCACGATTAAAGGTTTTCTTTTTTCTTAGAATTCGTGCTCTATCACCACTTTTCATTCAAGGTTTCCTTTTCTTCTTTAAATCTTTATCTCTCACTCTTTCATACAAATGATAGAACAATCGGTCGGCGTTATCTTTATTAACGTCTACCGGTCGACCTCCTATGGTAGAATGAAAGGTGTGGTTGTAAGAATGCACTATGTCTTGAAGTACATCTATGTATGTGTATGTTTTCATGTGAGTGAAGTATCGCCACATTTTCTGTTGTAAGGTGGCGTTGAACCTTTCTGCTATAGAGCATTTTATGTCATCATTTTCTCCAGTGAAAAAAGATACACCTGTCTCTTTCAAGTAATCCTGAAAAGTTTTGTTCAGGAACTCTTTACCTTTTTCTGTTTGAAGGTATTTAGGACATCTTTTAACTGTCATAACTTTGAAAGCTTCCGTAACATCTGTGGCTTTTTTACTTTTTATAGCTTGTGCAAATCCAAATCTGGAGAAGACATCTATGGCAACCATTATATATGAATATCCTTTGTTATACTTTTTGAACTGTTGCATATCTATCAAGTCCATTTGCCATTGTTTATCTATTCCAAAAGTCTGTGTTTTACGCCTAGGAAACCGTCTCTTGAATGGTTTGTGCTTAGTATAAGCATCCACAGATTCAAGTGCATCTTCAATATGCTTGATGTCAGTGTTTTTGAAATAGTGTTTCTTTATTTTGGATGCGCTTGTGAAGCTTGCTGGCTGTTTAGGATCAGTGAAGCTTGCTGGCTGTTTAGGATCAGTGAAGTGCTTAACCACATCTTTCTTCAGAGCCTTGTACACCATTTTACAAACGGTGTTACTGTAAAGTGTCGATGTCTCTTACTTCTCCCTTGACCTTCTTGTTGAGGAGTCTTCTCTTTCCGCCTAGGTGTTTCCACCTCTTCATACTCCTCTTCACTGTCAGAACCCTTCATGTTGTAGTTCCTTATATATTTCATTTTCGGATTTAACTTCTTAACAATCTGGACGAATTGTTTCTGACCCGGTAAGCTTGCTCGCTTCTTAGAAGTCGGTCGCACTGCACTCGAAAGAAGGTTCATCAAATGAGTTTCATCTATAGGTGTGTCTCCTAGAATGAGACGACCGTCCTTTGTAAACTGTTTTCGTGATTTGGCCAAGGTCTTGTAGAGATTACGCACAGAGTTATGGTAAGAACCCAGAACTTTTTCTAGTACTTTTTCCATCTTATGTAGTAGTACCTTCGGCATAAGTAGTCCTCTCGGTTTTGTAGAAACTCTTTTAGGTTTCATGATAGTCGGAGAAGGTGGAGGAGATGGTGAAGGAGAACGTGAAAGGTGCGATGTTGAAAACAACATACTTTTACCTTTAGAGGAAAGGATGGAGGACCTGGTCATGAGGTCATTGTATGTGGCTAGTTTCTCTTCTCTGCTCATAGTTGGATCGTTCAATACATGACTCATTTCTTTTTGTAAACGAGCTAACACCTCCATGGTAGACGCTGTAGGTTCAAGTTTTTCTTTTACCATTGACCTTTAGAAAAAGGAATCCCTGTCACTTTGTTTGGCAGGAGGTGGAGAATCAACTTTGCCAGAAACAGTTGAACTCTCCATTTCCACTTTGTTAGAACTTTGCAACACATCTGGATGAATGAGCAGCATTCGTTTATAGCTTGTTATTTTCTCCTAATGATGTCTTGTAAGGCCTCCGATAAGACTGGATATGAGTGGAACAGCTAATCCCAATAGAGTACCAATAAAGCCACCTTCTTGTTCAAGAATCTTACGTTTGTGTCCTACTGTAGTTGAATGCTTGGTAAGACCCTTGAGTTGTTTCTTGTACCTCGATAGACGACTGACTGCTTGTTTATTGGAGATGTGCAAGTTTTTATTCATTATATTCACACCTATTTGCGCTATCAACCTTATCACCTCATTAGACATTCCCATCATTATATGTTTACACTCCTTACCAGTGCATTTAGACAGATGTCTCAATAGAGGAAGGTGTTTCTTTATGAGAGCGAGTTGTTTAGCCTTCATTGTTTTCGTGTAGTAGGAATGAATACAGTTGTCTTGAGAGATGTAGTCACGCTGTTACGCACCCTTAGTGTGTTGGGTGTAGTCTGCTTGAAGTCCAGCACTAGATATGAGTGTCTCACCGATGTTTCTTCGTTATATACGTTAGTAAGAAAACGCGGATGAGTTGGAAACACTTGACGTGATAAAGCGTGAATTTGACTCATATCTCTTGGATTTTTGAAAATTATCATGTAATGAGAGTTCAGATTAAGTGTTCTGAAATCCTTATTAGGGAGAAATAAATTTTGAGTTATGAATATAACACTCATATTTCTATGGTGAGAACCTTTTATGAATAGATCTCTTATAAGAGGTGCATCTTCTTTATCTAACAGATCATCTATTATAAGTAGAGAATGTTTAGATAAATCCTTTTTTATATGTAAAAGTTCTTCTCTTGAAAGGAGACCTTCGTTGAATTTCACTTTTCCTTGATACTTCTTGAAAACGTCTTGCCATTGTCCATAGCAATATATAATCTCATCGACTGGTGGGTTTATTACAGTTTTCGCCTTTTCTATAATTTCAAACACTAATTGCGTTTTACCACATCCTGAAGGTCCAGCAATAAGACATGTGAAAGGTCCTTGTAGTCTTGGGTCAAATGCGATTTCCTTTACACTTTCCATTTTTTTCTATTTAATGAAGTTATAACACGTCTTACCCGGTCGAAGGTTAATGTACTGAATGACACTTTTTATGAAAAACAATTCTTTTTGTTTGGTTTCGATAACATAAGAGTGTTTTTCCTGTAACAAAATAAAATAATGACAAATGAAAAGAGATGTGGTCATAACAACATTTTATGCGGAACGAGATAAAATAACGACAAATGAAAAGAGATGGGATCATAACAATATTTTATGTGGAACGAAACAGAAGAATACCAAATTAAAAGTGGAAACTGTGATAACATGGGTTTTTCTCTTTCACAAAACAAAAGAATAACAAATTAATGAAACCGAACCATAAACATTCTCCATACGTTTTGTTTTTTTAATTGATCGGTCTTTGTTATGGGACAGCCCCTGGACGTCCGGTTCAAAAACGCACCCTCCCACCCAAAATGCACCGACCGCCGAGCCGCGCCCACCACGCAGATCACCCACGAGCGGAGCGGCGCACATTTTGTTTTCTTGAAAGAGAAAAGGGGTGCACTTTTATGCACCCCCTTTCTTTTTTCAAGAAAAGCGTTGAACGCCATTTGAGGCGTTTGTGTTTTTATTTTGATTAAGTGGTTATAACAGTTAACGTATGGTTAGAGTTACAAGCTTGATAGTATCAACTCGATTATCAGCTCATATGTCACAGGAAATAAACCTAACCAGCGTCTAATTTATCACTACATAAACGTTTTGTTTCAATGGCAACATAAATAATGACATGATTTATAGACCTGTATAGTAAATAAACAGACGTCTTTACGTTATAAGTGTGAGAATAAAAGAGATTTCTTGGTTATCATATTTTTGAGCGTTAGATTTGGTTGTTGGGTTAGCCGAATGTTTTTCAGAAGTTTGCAATTTTGAAATAAAATGTTTGGATGAATTTCACCCTCAATTTGATACATTCTGTCTCTCAGACAGATGTATTTCACCCAATGATGCTCTCCATAGATGCCTGATGCTCGCGCAAAAGGCACGTTGACCACCTCATTTCGAAAATGAGATGGTCTTCCAATGAGCGGTGCCAGCGGTACACGGTGTTGAAGCGAGGGTTGTGCGTTCATGTACATGGTGAGACTGGTGCGATTGGTGACAAGTCTAGAAATGAATCTCAGAGGGTCTCTGAGATTATTATATATTATCATTTTTTTAACGACCACAATACGTATCTCCAATGAAACTGATACATGTAAATTTTTGAATATTTATTATGGAGTGCACGTGTCAGACTCTCGCGTCGCGTCACTAATGGAACCATGTACTCAGTGATATCTGCTTATCGGTAACAAAACAAAATACGAATAAAATAACGGACGACGCTCATGAAAAACTTTGTGAAAATGGAAAAAACGTCCTACGTTTAATCGACGTTGATAGTAAACTTTTGTATAAAAGACTCATGGGCTGGAGTCTTCTCAACACTCTCATGATGGGAAGTAGAAGTTTGACTGCTCGTGCAAAGACCTCAACATCTTCTGCTGCTTCCTCCGCTCAGGGGGGACTTCCGAAGCAGGCGCCTCCTGGAAATTCGGTCATTGATGAATACTTTGATCAATACCGAGTGTTTCCATCGAGAGAAGACGCCGGTTACCTTCCTGGTGAAGTTGGGGGGTATGCGACAGATTCGTCCATGGACACTCAATCTGGCTATATGAAAGATGTAGGCGAAGACACGTCCATGCCCGTCAACGTTCTTGATGCCGGTCTTCTTGAAAAATACAACGATATTTCTGATCTGTGGAATCCCGAGCCACCTCCACCTTTGACTGACGCTGTCACCGCCACAGTCGCCACCACCGCCACCGCCGCCACCACCGCCGCCGCTACCCTCCAAGACGACTCCAACAAAGAAAACGTGCCACCACCGAAAGACGGAGAAGCTCTTTCAGTACCGATCATCATCAAAGAAGAGTCGGAGGGAGAACCAACAGACAAGAAAAAGTCACCACTGAGAAAACGGAAACCTGCTGGTGAACGGAAACCTCGTGCAAAGAAAGGTAAACCTGTAGCAGTGGACGTTGAACTAGCGAAGCAGTATGCTGATGCGGTCTTGAAGGAGCTACAGGCACAGCAGAGTAAAGCCACCCCTCTCTCGCCTATATTGAACCTGACCGGACTGTTCTGGCCACTGGAATTGGACGTCGACTACAAGGACGGTTACATCACGCAAGCTAAGAAGGTGTAT
This sequence comes from Lepidonotus clava, assembly GCA_936440205.1. Lineage (NCBI taxonomy): Eukaryota > Metazoa > Annelida > Polychaeta > Phyllodocida > Polynoidae > Lepidonotus > Lepidonotus clava. The sequence goes on along the minus strand of OW387146.1, from coordinate 46,785,111 downwards.
TTCCTCAACAGTGACACCTTCAAGAACACCTGCATCCACGTGTATGGACCACCTGATCCTGTAGGGGTAAGTAAGATTTTAAATTATAGAAGCATTATTTTTATTTCAGGTAACATGTACTTCGTTTACAGTTAACTTTCATTGTAATTATTTAATGTGAATAGAAGTAAAAAATACATAAGAGTGTAAATAGAAATAGAATGAGAGAGAGAGGTTCCAAATTTATACATATAACTCAAAACAAAATTGTGCTTATATTTTTCAGGTCGCCATAATTCAGTACCCTCAGCGAGCCTACGAACAGCGGATCAACTTGACCAGGACAGGTTTCCAGAACCTTCTCGACGCCGCAAAAACGATCATCCAGCAGTACGAACGTGCCTCAGGTGAAGCGGAACAGGGCATCCCGACTATTAAGCCTTACGTCCAGGAGATCAACAAGACGCACAACATCTCGGTCATCGTCACCACCTACCAGGGGAAAGCCAAGATCCATCTGGGGTCCCGCCACTACGTGGAGCAGCTGGAGAAACGGGTCAACTCGGGCGGGGTGCACGACGCACCTCCGCACCATGCCATCCGCACTGTTCTTCGACTTGGTTAGCACGCTCGGCCCAAAGATCCTGAATGACTTAAAGCAGTCCGAATAGATCACAGAACATGATGTAATCACCAAGGGCAGGTAGGTGTGGTCTTAAAACATATCAGTAACAATACATGGTGTGGTGTGGTTGCCTATATACATATATATACACAGAAAACATTTAATCATGCTGTAGATATTGTGTTAGCTAGCTTCAAAGAAAATATTTAGTCAGCTTTTATATAATCACCTAGCGCATAGTTAGTGTAAGACATAGTTAGCTTCAAACAAAAAAATATTTAGTCAGCTTTAAATAACTAGCTAGGACATAAGTGAATATTTTATATAGTTATTAAGTCGAAAATAATCAAATGAATCAGAATATAAATTGTCCGATGTGTAACGTGCCACGTCGTCCTCGCAATTTTTCTTTACATTCTGGAAAGGTGATATGTTCTTCACCTACATGCGTCAGAGAACAGTATGATATAGAAACAACAGTAATGCCGTCAACTATAGGCAGTTATTGGTGGTATCACGACACTTATGTTAAAAACTTTAAGTCAATAGCAAACGGTTTAGTTCTCCTAGGAAGCGTTCAATCAATTTTCAGGAGCTGACACAAGTTGGAGACTAGTGGGTAATGTAAACGCAAACATCTACATAGTAAGGGTTCAAGGTAGAGAGGATGGTTTAATAGGAAGATTGGATACAATTCCGAATTTCCTACATAGACGGGGGTTACAGCATTTCCATCGTAATCCAAAGAGCAAATGGGTGTACAAAGAATACCTGTGTTTTTTTTAGATGTCTGTCGTATTTTCTTTTCAAAAACACATCCCACTGTGAAAGACTACTTCAAGAATGTTTTCCTGATGAAACTAAAGTATCATTCAGAGGCATTTCAATTAAGGCACTGACCCAGATAGAAGCCAAATACAACATTATGATAAGAGTGTTTTCACTCATTCCTAAGAAGAGTAGGACTTCCAAGAAAAAGAAAGTTAAAAGGGGAACACCTTGTACATTAAAATGTATAAAGGGAAATTTAATGAGTGTTGAAGATGAGTCTAAAGTTATGACACTAAATCTATACGACCATTACTTCAGTCTAGTAAACAATCTAAATAAATATTCACAGTTCCACATGTGTCGTAAGTGTAGAAGACTCTTTGAAACAGAGTATAATCTTAAGCGACACACTAACATTAAAAGCGACTGTACTCAAGTTAAATTCATCTACAAAGGTGGTTTTTACAAAAACCATCTGTATTTGATAGACTGGAGGAGCTAGGTATAAAAGTACCAGGGGGGGCGACCATAAAATTTTCACGAATCTCAATAGCTATATAAGTCATGATCCCAAATTTTGGGTTCGTGAAAGATTCGTGGTCACGAATCTTGCAATTTATTTTTTTTCAATTTTTTCATTTTTTTTCCATTCCAAAACCATTCCATTTCATTATAATAGACTTCTAATAGATGTAATAAGACAGTATTTACATATAGGTATCAACTTTTTATACATTATTTCCAATGTTCATTAAGGTTCGTGAGTGATCTGGAAGGTTCGTGAATGTTTTCTGGACATACACTAGGTTCGTGAAGGCCTATTTTATTATCACAAATATTCGTGAAAATTTTATGGTCGCCATCCCAGCTGAACTTCGAATATATCCATACTAAATTGTGTATGATTTCGAAACTTATTTTTCTCACAAAACAAAAGGTGATGTTCAGACAACTAACACAGTAATCAAATCACATCATGTACCACTTTCATCTAGTGTAGCAAGTGACTTTCCAGAGTGGGAAAAACCAGTTTGTTTCATAAGAAAAAGTGATGGAGAAAATGATGAAATAGTTCACAACACTGGATTACATACAAAATTTAGCTGAAAAAATAGGAGCTTTTGTAGAAACACGTTTCTCTGACATAATAAAAAAACTTGAAAAGTATAAGAAAAACGAGATTGCTGAAGGTAAAAAAGTGCCTAAATCACTAATGAAGAGCATAGGAAAAAAGGGTAGTAATAAAACCTCACACAGAATAGATAAAATCAAAATTCGTCTTATGAACTATATTTACAGAGTACCTGTCATAGGTTTCAATTCTGGTCGCTACGACTTAAATCTAATAAAGCGAGATTTTCATTCCTTCTATGCCAAGAAGCAAACAGCTGAGATGAAAACCATAAAAAGGAGTAATCAATACATAGCTGTCTACACAGAAAACTGTGTTTATTTAGACATGTTGAATTATCTAGATCCCGGATACTCCTATGCTAGCTATTTAAAAGCTTTCCTACAAGATGAAAGTAAAGGGTTCTTTCCATATGAGTGGATGACATCAACTAGAAAACCAGGGAACTTAAAACTTCCACCTCACTCAGCTTTCTATAGTTCACTTACGGGTACTTCTATTTCAGCGGAAGACTATGCCAAGTGTAAGAAAGTGTGGAAAGATAATTTCAGAGATTATCTAATATATTACAATAACAAAGATGTAGAGCCTTTTGTCAAAGCTATAAACCAACACATGAAATTTTTCAGTGAAAGAGGAATAGATATGTTCAAAGATGGTCTGACTCTTCCAGGCCTTACACTAAAATTTCTATTTGATAACACATCATCAAACACCCTTCCTTACATTATATTCTCAGAGGCAGACAAAGATGTACACAAATTAATTAGAAGCAATTTGGTAGGTGGTCCATCGATTATATTTCATAGACATCAAAAAGCAGGGGTGACACGAATACGAGGAAGATCATTCGGGCCATTAAGTAAAGTGTGCCGTCATATCATAGGAGTAGATGCAAACAGTCTTTACCTGAAATGTATAGGTGAAGAACACTGTACGGGGTACTTTGTAGTCCGCAGAAGTAGTAACAATTACAAACCTGAACAATCTCAAAAAGTCAGTCGCGCTGCAACAGAATGGTTGCGGTTTCGATAGATTACAGACAAAGTTAAAATACTACATGCTTATAACCATGGGGAAGTTAGTGTGGGTACAAAAAGAGTTCGAGTGGACGGACTGGTTCCAGATACAAAAACCGTGTATCAATTTCATGGTTGCTACTGGCATGGGCACGCGTGTCACATGAATAAAAGCACTCTCTCTACTGATAAAGGCCGTAAACTAATGTCAGAAAGATGTTGACAAACTCTTAAAACAACACTGTATCTAGAACTAATAGGATATACTGTCATTGAGAAATACGAGTCTGACTGGAACAAAGACAAGAATAACAACAACAGTGCTATAGCATGTAAATCACTGTGGAGCATACCGATTCCAAACACACACAATATCCTTTCTGAAATAGATATAATAAACGGAGTAAAAAACGGGACTATTTTTGGACTAGTATCGGTGGACATACACACACCTGATCACCTTAAATTTAAATTTGAAGAAATGACGCCCATTTTCAAAAATACAATGGTGTCAAGAGATGATGTAGGAGAACATATGAAACAACATCTATTAAAGAACGATAGAGTGAAAAGACCACAACGTCAATTAATCGGAAGTTATTTTGCAAAAAAATATTTTATTAGGTTCACCACTACTTAAATGGTATTTAGAAAAAAGGCTTAATCGTAACAAAAGTTCACTTACTAGTTGAATACATACCACAGAAATCGTTTCTCTCATTTGTTGATCAAGTAACAGAGGCACGAAGAAAAGGAGACAAAAACCCTGACTGTAAAATTCTCTCTGACCTCTACAAACTCCTAGGAAACAGTTGGAAAAACAATTTGTACCAAACAAAACTTCACAAACACTCGATATATGACACCAGAAAAAGCCGCTAGAATAGCTCTTCACTGGACAGTACAAGATGTCCAAGACTTGTGTGAAGATACATGTGAAGTCTCATCACTCCCTACGTCAATAACATACGACCTTCCAGTTCAAATAGGTTTCATGGTATATCAATACGCAAAACTGAAAATGTTACAATTTTACTACGACTTCTTATCAAAGTACATTGAAGAATCTGACATTGAACTCTGTGAAATGGATATAGTCTGTATTTTGCACTCAGTGCACAGACTTTAGATAAATTAATAATTCCAGAAAAAAGAGAATCCTATTATAGAGAACGCCACTTATGGTTACCATCAGAATCTTGTGATAATGAAGATCACAGAGAACAATATATAATAGCGAAAACAAATAATCTACCATGGTTCCCACAACCATGCTTTAAAGAAAGAGAAAAATATGACAAACGGACCCCAGGACTATTCAAAATTGAATGGGAAGGAGATGAAATGACTTCACTAAATTCAAAAAGCTATATCGGTCATGGAAAAGAAAAGAAAACTAGCTGTAAAGGTGTCATACAGAAACAAAACATACTTGACATGGAATCTTTTAACACCGTACTCGAAACACAAATCACGATGGACGCCGTTAACACTGGGTTCAAAGTTGTAGATCATCATATAATAACATACAAACAGAAAAAGACAGGATTAAGTTATCAATATATAAAAAGAAAAACTTGTGAAGACGGTGTGAGTACGATACCCTTAGATATCTAGGAATTCGGCAATCATGTTGTAAATATTCTTTAATTCTGAAAAAATAACAGACTTATAACTTTGAAATATATCATTTATGAAGGAAATACTCCAACAAAAAAATATAAAATACAAAAATATAAAAAAATAAAAAAATAAAGAAAATTAAGCCTGTACATATCATTTATGTAACCGCTGTTTTAAAAAAATATTCAAAAGTTGAAATTTAAAAAAAGAAATAATTGTCTAAGAAAAAGAAAAAAACTTTAAAATCATAATAAAAGTAAAAAATAAAATTATACAAAATCTCACATAGAGAAAGACAAAATGGTTGAAATATAAATATTTGTCTAAGAAAAAAAGAAAAAACTTTAAAAATTATAAAAATTATAAAAAAAATAAAAAAATTATACAATATCTCACAGAAACCAAAAAAATGCATGGCTTTATGCATGGCTCGATCTAGGGTAGAACTCCCGCCAGCGAAAATCTCAGCGAATCACAGAGAAATTTCAGGTGTCTACCCACTACCAGTTATTTTCTTAGTACTGAACGCTATTGTGTCGATTAGGGTTAACTATATTTATAGTGCATTGTTCGAGATGATTATCTTTATTAATATTGTCTCTAGTGGGTTGCTAGTCGAGTGGTGAGTAAGTCCACGAGATGGGCGCTCAATCCATAACATGAACAACGCTTGGCAGTACGGTAAGTTTATTGATGGATATAGTGATGCGTACAGCTGCTCATGATGGCAATAAGTCCAATGTATAACAGCTCCTATTTAGAGTGGAGTCAGCTTCCTCCGTAGAGTCCGCCTTGTCTCACCTCCGGCCGTCGTGCGGTAGTACCGTATAAGTCACCAGATGTCCCTTTGCTTGTATAGCTATCTAAAACCCCTTCGAATCTCCCGATCCGTATGATCCAAACGCTACTGGTCACTCCCTCTCTCTTACCCTGCACTATCGCTTATAAAGCAGTCTGATATCGATTTTACCCAAGGCATCAGTGCTTGCGGGGAAGTGTCCCGATGAGCATTGTCGTCAGGTATATTTACACCTACCAGCGGCACCTGCCCTTACTAGATATTTTCCTAAACTAAGTAATTTAGAGGAATTCTTATCATTTCGTATTCATCTGGTGACCCTTACACTAATTCAATAAGCATGCACAAAGCAGATGTTTTAATCTCTACCTTTGTGCAGTACATACTAAATAGTAAATACTACAAAAATAACTGGATACCCATATTTTATTCATCTAGTTGCTTAGTGTAGCCATAGTTTCAAGTATTACATTACAGCTTCAATATGAGTGACAGCAACTATTCGGATTTTCTAATCGATTTGGCAAGCAATGATTCATCAACAAATGATAACGAGACCACACTTAGTTGGGGTCTCGATTTATCATTCCTCAATATTGCTGAGTCACGACCTGAATCTCCGGATAGTGCTCTCGACTCTAACTATCCATCAGCAGACATTAATTTTCGACTTATACCCAAAAATGATAAAGTCGCTGTACTTTGCGGATGTAGTGGATATTTCTTTTGGGAGATTATCCCCGCACAGTACAGCGACTTTTATCTGAAACCACACCATGTTAGTACTGTAGACCACACCACTGGTACGACACGATCCTGTTCCACTTTTACAGAAGCTATGTGGGATGGGTATAGCTTCTCAACGAGCCAGCTTATCAATGGTGATAACCACAAGGACTACTGTTTGGCGGTGTATCAGCATCATCAAGACTCATGTTTCAGAGTTACTACCAGATACACCGTCAACGGTGTAAAGTCACTTATGGTTTTCATTGAGCAACATAAAGTGACAGCCGTTTCACAGGCCTTTTGTAAATGTCGAACCCGTGATTCCGATGTCACTTTTGTTGGTCCTTTGTTCTGTTTTACATGTATACAACTACACTGTGAGCTGAAATCAATTTACATTCAGGCCATCGAAAATTTCTTTTCATACCAGGTGCAAATGAATCCTGTTTTCAGTCACAATGTGTTGGCGACTGAAGTAGACTGTAACTTTTTCAAAGCACTGTCTCTCTTTCACCATACCATTGCCAAATCCGTCAGAAATCCTCATCACACATATGTATACACTCACACATGGAACAAAGAGAAACTGAAACAGCCGAAGATAAGGACGCTTGCCCGAAATTGTTCTCATTGTTTAATTTGTCTACTCCCAGGCAATGGAAACAATGTTTTCTTATTCCAGCAGTGCAAATGATTTTGTATTATATATTTTCCACTTTGTGAACAGTTTCAATGTAAATAAAAGATTACACCATGTATCTGTGACAATGTTAATATGTTTCTATATGTTTCTAATGAATAAAACTTATAAATAAATTTTATATGTTGTGTTTTCTATACGTATATTATTTAATGAATATAAACACAAAAATTCTATATCCAGTTTCTATATGAATATTATTTAATGAATATGAACACGAAACTTTATCAAAAATCATATTAAAGCGAATACATACACATAAATTAGATATAATCGAATCGAATAGTAATTATATAACTGCTAAGAATTGCAAAGGGGGGCAGTGCGCACAACCCATGGGAGGGCTGTTTTTGGAATGAGGTGGAGACCTCCGGCCGTGCCTTCGGTCTCCACCTCATCCCAAAACAGCCCTCCCATGGGCTGACCGCACCGCCCCCCTTTGCAATTAAAATATATCAGAACATATGTAATAATTTATCCGTAACCAGAATATAGGGTCCCTGAGAAAACATGTCAGGGGAAGAGAGCGTAGAGGAACGACGTGCAGACCTCCGGCCTTACGGCCTCCGGTCTCCACGTCGTTCCACGCTCTCTTCCCCTGACATGTTTTCTCAGTGCCCCTGTTTTCTAATATTTCTGACATATATTCTCTAACCTCTGACCTCTGACCTAATTACAAAAATAGCTTTTAAAAGTAGGTCGTAATGACCTAATTATTCAAACTCTCTATTAGGCTATGAACCTATTTTAGACCTAAACTCGGTCGTAGTGACCTAATGACCTACTTAGTAGCATTGACTATGCGCGCCAGCGACTCCATCATACTACTTAAGTACATTGACTACTGTGCATTTGTAGTTGTGGCTTCGTCTTGTATACAGCTGGTAGTCTTGCACCATCATCTTCTAATAGTGTCCCTATTCGATTTCTCTATTTCCAGGTTCCTGTCCATTGATCTGATGCACAACGTCCTATTGGGAGAGTCTTCAAGAAACTATCAATTTATCTAAACTCAAACTTTTGTGTTATGGAATTTGACTGTGTTTTTTATCTATATTTGTTCACTCTAGTCAGCGGTCATTGGACTGACGACTAACTGTTTTGCCCAATCTATTTCAGGTACAGCCAAGAAAATCTGGTATATGTGGAAAGAGGAGGGAGCACTGACAAAACAGAATATACTCATTGTTGATGAACGCCTGGAAAAGTTCAAGAAAACACTACCGGAAGACTTTGTTGTAACCAACATCAAATCTAACATGTCGTCGTGGACAGCCAAAGAGTGGAAAAATTGTCTCTTCTGGATATTGTCTCCAAGACCTTTTGGCACAAAAATACCTGAAAACCTGGCAGCGTTTCGTTATGGCCACTAGAATATTATGTCAGCTGTGAATAGCAACACATGAGATTTATTTAGTACATAAAGACTATCTCCAGTTCTGCCAAGAGACCCAGCTGCAAGTCAGGAAGAAGGTGGTTACTCCCAACATGCATCTTCATTGTCATCTAAAGGACTGCTGCTTCAGTACGGGCCTGCGCCCAGTACCTGGCTATTCAGTTTTGAAAGGTATGATGGTTTTTTAGGAGACCTCCAAACAAACAAACGTCAAGTTCACAAACAGTTTATGAAGAGATTTCTTCTCACAAGGACCATAAATCATTTACGAAATGAAATGCCACCGGAGTACGAGAAAGAATTATCCCCTCTCTGCCATAAGATACCGACTTCACTGCCCACCGTCCTCTCAACAATGCAAGTCCCAGAATCAGACCTCGTCGACTGCCAAGACCACTGGAGTAACATGGACGGATTCAAGACCAACAAGACAGGAAAGACCATGGCTCTGGATGCAGACGATCATGCTCTCCTCCTAGAAACATACAAGAAAATGTACCTCTCTGAACCTCGCCTCCTTGAAACAAACACGTTCTGCAAAAACTGTCTTCGTTACAGCACTGTACAGTATGGACCAAATAGCTATGCCAGCTCGCTGTCTGGTTGAAAGGTCAAGTTCTCCTGGGTAATGGCCACCTGGTACGAAGATGAAGATGGCGACAGCCAGGAGCATCCATGTCTTGTCAAGCACTTCATAAAACATACCATGACGTGTGACATTAATAGCCTGAGAAGAGAACATTTCTTTGCAGTGGTGAAGTGGTTCAGTGAGAGTAGAGATCCAAACCTGTACATTCGTCCATTAACCATGTGGAGGCACGCAAAATTTGAGGATCTCACTTGGGTGTGCTTCCTGCCAGTGATGCGAATGAACGGTCACTTTGGAGCTGTTAATGAGGGCGAGAATATGGTTGTATGTCCAATTTTGCATTCTGTATTTGACTGAACCGTGTACAATGGACTGATGTCAGTGTAAAGTTGAATAAATTTCCCAACCACACGTCAAACAGGCGACAGGTGGGAACAAAAATGCATTAATAGTGTAGAAGTTGTTTTATTGACAGAAAAGAGTCATACATCAAATGCAGCCATTCCTCACCCCACCTGCTGACCTCCGCACCTGCTCTGAATGGTGGTAAGTAGTCGGGCATGGATCTCCGCTTATATGTAGGTGGGGGCACTCTCAAGGGCCTATCCTTGGTAGCCCCGACCCGCTACTATTGTAGTGGCAAGGGAATCCTCGCTCTCTACCAGACCTCAACCACATATCACATCTCAACCCATCTGACATGCAAACTCTCATGACTAGTGAATTCACCACCTAATATTTAAATTGCGCCAGTTAGGACGTGTCCCTTGATGTCTACAAGCCCAGTTTATATACAGACTATGACTATGGTACTAGTGTAAATTAGTTTTGTTGATGTCTATTCACACACGCAAGGGATCCTCAACGCAAATAAGCATGCTATATAAATAATTAGTGTACTCATAAGTTTATTTTATTTTCCCGTGGCAGTGTCTGTCTTTTTCAACTGTATCTTGTTGCGGCTAGCTCCCCAATCATAGGCATAAAATGTCTTCTGTAAACACATCTGCTCGCGTAGTGGTATTTTTTTGAGTTATGTAATCAACGCTTGCACGACTCGTTATGTATGAGGTAAGTTGGCTTAGGGTGACTTGCACCACTGGCCTGCGGGTGCAGAGTCAACCTTCCAACTTCATGAGAAATCATGATGAACGATATAATTTACCCAAACTTGTTTGACCCTGATTACACTGGCAAATTGTGCATCCGACACATGGACTACCGATTTGTGAGGATTATTTTTTATGGACTACATCTTGAAGAGTAGTAAGAGGTTCCAGGGACTAGCATTGTCAGAGTGGCCACGCTTTTTCGGATATAAATATATCTAGAGCTACATGGTCCCACATTGATTTAGTAACCATTTTTTCTCTTGTGAATTTGTTAAATTTGATAGTAATTGATTGAATAAGGATGACGAGCTATTAAATTAATCTAATGTTTATTCAAAAAAGTTTATGGTTAATTATAGTTATAGTGAATTGTCCGAGATAATCACTGTCATTAACATTAATGGGTGCTAGTCGAGTGGTAAGTGAGTCCACGAGATGGGCGCTCAATCAATAACATGAACAACACTTGGCAGCAGGGTAAGTTTATTGGTGGATACAGTGATGCGTACAATTGCCAGAGAAGAGATGATAAGTTCCTAGGTGTTACAATTCCAATTCAGTGTAGAGTAAGCTTTCTCCTCGGAGTCCGCCTAGTCTCACCTCCAGCCATAGTGCGGTAGTACCGCATAAGTCACCAGATGTCCCTGTGGCTTACGTGCCTATCTAAAACCCCTCGAATCTCTCGATCCATATTGTCCAAACATTAATGACTTTCTCTCTGCTCTTACACCATGTTACCGCTTCTTATAGCAGTCTGGTATTGATTTTTACCCCAGGCATCGACACCTGTTGGGAGGTGTACCCTGCTGAACATTGCCATCAGGTATATTTACACCTACCAGCGGCACCTGCCATATTTATACGGTGTACTATCATAAGCTAAGTAATTTGGAAGAATTCTTATTATCCCCCTGTATTCAACTGGTGACCTTTACACTATTTCAATTGACATGCGCAAAGTAAAATTAATGAGTTAATTTCTACCTTTGTGCATAATATCTGAAACAATTAAGCAGTCCAGTATATCAGTGTGTGCCATATAAACCCCCAGTAGATTACATAAGCACTTAGGGCCGGTGGCCCCAGTCTTAATTGGGCTCATGAGGGGTGGGTTCCACCAGATTCCATTTCCACAGTTTTTAATAAGTCTGTAATGGGAAATAAACTAAATATATATCCCTCTCTTCTGATAGTTCTTTAGGTTCATATGGGTTCATACCTAAAAGGCTAACTCGTCCCTTTTCCTAGTCACTTTTTTCCACAGTTTGTAATGGGGAATAAACTAAATATATATCCCTCTCTTCAGATAGTTCTTTAGGGTTCATACCTAAAAGGCTAACTCGTCCCTATTCCTAGTCACTACTTGCCACAGTTTGCAATGGGAAATAAACTGAATATATATCCCTATCTCCAGATAGTTCTTTAGGGTTCATACCTAAAGGCTAACTAGTCCCTATTCCTAGTCCATATTTTCCAAAGTTTGTAATGGGGAAAAGACTATGTTTACCCTTGTGAGCCCCCTCCTAGGGGAAGGAGCATTCCTCAGGGTTTATTTGAAGGCCTCCCATATCGGTTTATCAAAAGTGCCTCATGCGTCATCCAAGTTCTGTCCTCTCTTGAGAGCCAATATCATCATATCACAAAATTATGATTATAAGATTATATTAGAGAATCGCGGGTGGCAGAAGGCTGTGCTCGGAGTGGCAGGGGTTGGCTCATGCAGATGGGTTACGGTTAGGGTCCAGCCACTAGTCTCTGGAGCTAGAGCTGCACATCTCCTGGTCTGGCACACCGTTCGCTAGCGTAGTAGTAGTGGAGAGGTACCATGAGATGGGTCAGGTCAGCCCCAGGTCAGCCCCAGCTCCATGAAGGCACCGTCCTGTCCAGAATAAAGCTGTGCACTGAGTGGCATGGCTGGGCACCTGAAGATTAGTGAGCTGGTAAAGTGTCCGTCAGAAAAGCAGCTGCTGGTGGGCTGGCCCTGGAATTCGTCAATACTCCTGGATGTCGCACCTCTCTGTAACAACAACATATTGCAAAAAAAAAAAAAAATTAAATTTGGAGACTATTGGGTTACACGAACCAAGTACAGTTGGACTAAGATTTCTCTCCTCTCCTCGTACGGCCAAATTAATCTTAATTATGGCAGAATTACTCCGCTCTTCCAGCAGCCAGCATTATATTTGACACGCGCTGGCTGCGGTCCAGCCCCAGATATCTTTTTCCTGAACAGCTGTCATAGCCAGGCTGTCGTACCCTTTACTTACACCACTGGAGTAATAGTGGGCAGGGATTTCCCCAGCATTTGTAGCCAGTGGTTACGTTGCCTCTCATCAGGGGAATCTATTAACAGCCCATGTTCCTTGATGCCAGCTACTGCCAACTTTCATGTAGACTGTGATAGAGACTGCCCCATTTACGGATGCCTGGTTGCGGGCTGATTGAATTCATACACCTTTTACCTATTTATTAATTTGTTTCTCTAAAAAGTCTACTTCTCAGAAAAGATATCAGAACTAAGAACGCATAAATTTGTTGGACACATTCCTAAACCGGCTCTTTACCAACTAACAGGGAATTTATTTGTAGTTTTTTTTTTGTACAACCAGTAATGTACTTTTAGGATTGGCAAATTAGATCAAGAGTTTCCACTCCATGAAAATTTCACCAGTAGTATTTTGTTAGAATCAAAACTTTGGGTTAGGACCCCGGCCGGACCCTTACATTTGTCACCTCACCAAGTACAGCAACTGTTGGGGTCTTATTTCAAAATCCTTAATCTAACTTAAATTATTCAGTTGTGATTTACATCAATACTGTTTATAATCTATAAAAAAACAGTCTAAGTCTAATATGCACGTTTTTCAGGTTAATATAAGATTAGTACACTCTCTTAGGCATGGTTAGTACATGTCTTAACTATACCTTGGCATAGATCAATATCCCTGTACTCCAAGAGAAGCAGGGCAATGACGCACCAAAGTTTTTGTTAGGCTTACTTCTAAATCATGGCATCCCGCTCAAATTAGAGCTGGGTTGCAATGCTTAGGTAGGGTATTCATGGTTCGGTGGTGGATGATGAACTCTCTCTCACTCGTCTATAGGATGGGCCAGTACTCCGATGTTTTGGGGGTGTCAGGCCGACACTCGCCTAATGGGTGGTAGTGTGGGGCCGAGCCGGTCGCGCCTTCGTACCCCCTGTCATGGGGTAACCGCTCACTATTTTGGGCTTTCGTACTTGTCCGGTCTTCCAGTCCTGGGTCGTCTCTCGGGCCATTTCAGGCCTTCGTGTCATGTTTCAGTCTTCGGGCCTTTCATTTTCTATGAACTTTACTTATATTACTTATGTTTGCCAGGTCACTTAGTTAGTATTTGATCATCTCATTGACTTAGACCCCTTTCAGGGTGATACTAGAGGAAGAAGACACATGTGTACACAAGGAGTACCAAGATGGAACTGTTTATTTCGGGCCTCACCACCCCTTTTTATACTCTACTGCTCAGCCCTGATTGGCCATTGGAGGTCACGTGGTCATTATGACGTCATATCTGGTTTACAACATTTTCGGGTTTCGGGTTTCGGGCTTCGGGCTTTCGGGCCCTTACAAAATACACTTTTAATTCATAACATTCTATTGTTTCCGATACTTGACTTTGATATTGATGAATGGACATTCATCACAATATGGTTAGATCAAACACCTCATTAAACGGGGTAGCCCAAAGTTAGTTAGACCAATCATAGTTAGTGCCAATGCAAGGAGAAAAAGTTCAGTTCCTTACCCTCATAGAGAAATGACGTCCCTGACGGAGGTGCAGTGTTGGGGTTGAGGCTTAGGGGCGCAGTCTTGTTAGGGTAGCCTACAACATGCCCGTTGGAATCAGCAGGGGAGTTGTGGATCAGCTGGGCCGTCTTGGCAAAATGACAGTCTGTCCGCTTCTTCTAGGCACACAGCTGTGGCAATAAGGATTAGAAAAAATTAATAATCAGAAGATGCTATAAATATGCATTCCAGATTTAGTTATTTTCATTTATTTTCAATATATCTATCTACACAGGTCATTTTCAGATATGAAAGCCAAGCTAATAGTACAGTAATACCCTGCCCTCATAGGCCCGTCAGGCCACCCTGGACGTCTTATGTTAGTACGTATGATTATCTGCTAGAAGACTTCACAAAAGATGGTAGCCCAAAGTCAGCAGGACTAATCAGAAAAACAATTCAGAGGCCTTACCATAATGAAGAATTGACTTACCTGGTGTTGGCTCAGTGTTCGTGACAAGCGCAGACTTCTAAGGGTAGATTTGGAGTGGGGCTCTGGGCAGGATTTTGCTTCTATCAGAGCAGACGACCACAGGTGCAGTCAGTGGCCATACACCTCTTTGCGGTATGACACGTCTCTCCCCGCGTCTTAGCTTGCTGTTGCAGATATATAAAGAGAGCAACTATATTATAACTCATGTAATTGTTTCACGATACAATAATAACCGTTAATCTGGACAGCATAGTCTAGGGAACGCAAAGGTGCATTAATTTATAAAAGCCAGGCTAGGAAAATGTGTATAATTTGCTCTTCATGACTAGAAAACCAATGTGGATCATCCTAAAAGTTGCAAAAGAACTATCAAAGTTTGTCAAAAACTCACGCCATTTTTCCTAGTCTGCTAATGTTAACAAAACTTACACAGTGTATTCCCTGACAACCTATGGCTTTAGACTAGGTGAAATGATATGTGTCTCTTCGCACTGTAACAAGACAACCTGGACATAAACTGTACATGTATCAGGAAAGAACAATCTTGGTTATTAACCCCTTAGCGCCTCTAGGTATAATTTACCATAACAAATGTGTGCAAGCTGACGTGGCTACTGACGTGGCTACCAGCTTATGGGGCGTCTTAAATATGCAGCCCAGGCTAGCAAAATGTATCGAATTTTCCACTTGTCAGAGAAGAAACAATATTGAGGATATGGTTATCCACAAATGGACATTTGGATGGAAGTCCTCATTATAAACATGCATAAAAGTTTCCAAACATCTATCGAAATAGACCAAATGACAGTTTTGTTAGAGAATATTTCAAGTATTTTTTTTTCCAAATATTTATTTGTCAATTTGTAGTCATCCATTAAATTTACTGGTTGTCAAGTACACACGGCCACTTAGATTGCCCAGCCTGAAATGAGGAGTCTGACCCATCTGGCGATGGTGGAGGCCCCGGGGGAATGTTCAAATTCACACCCTGCCCTTCCAGTAGGATGATGTGCACTGTTTGTGCACCCGGCGGGGGTTGGACAAGGCTGCATCGTGAAAAATTAGCGACATGTTATTACACAAAATACACATAGGAACTATTACTCTAGGCAGATTTAAGAGTTATAGGATTCATTCTAGTTTACTCACATATATATAGAGAAAAAACCTACAAAATAATTCAGAAACGCATTCTTTGATCAGTGACAGTTTGGCTTGTGATACAGCCATTATATAAACATTAAGACATGAGCAGGAATTTAGATATGCTGAGCAAGTTTAGTTAGTTTAGGATATTTGTCTGATTGCATGCACATGCAGTACATACTACATACTTGCTGCGATGGTGCCCCCGGGGCTGCCACCAAAAGTGCAATGTTGTGCCCTAGTGACACAACGTCTACAAAAGCGTTTCTGGCAAAAAGATAGTAAACATTTATTAAATGGTTAACTAGGAGTCTTCTTGGGGTGACCAACAAGAGTTGAAGGGACAGAGTACACGGCAAATGTAATTGTTTACAAATGTAATTGTCAGAGGCCACCCATGGCTGCCCATTAAACTAGTCAAGCTGGCTTGTCAGGGACAGTGGGATCTCTTATCGGATGACTAGCATTCAATCTAAAAGGAGGATTTTAAGTCTTCACGTAGTAGAACCTACGCACACTTCCAGGCCTAGGGTAAGTGCAAGACTCCAATCATAAGTTGAAGAAATTTAAGAGGACTTCTGGGATTGTTTGGAATATGATCTTCCACAATTTGGTTGATATAAGGAGAATCCCAGAGGCCTTGTATACCAAGATTCCATTAAATTCACGCACAAGAATATCAAGCAACATAGGTCTAAAAGAGAAGTTGTTAACGTCAGGGTCTGGCCTCTCATCCATTATCATGTGAGGCTGTGTGACTATAGGAATTTTTTTCAGCTAGCGTGTTACCCATGTTGGCAAAGTAAGAGTTTATTACTTCTGGGATATCATTTCCATCCACGTCATTATAACTAATAAATAATTCGTGAGTTGGCTCAATAATAGACTTGGCCTTCGTAATAGCCAAATTAGTCTGGTTCCTAATTTTCCTAGCCCGCGTTTAATCCTCTGTACGAACACTCTTTTTCGCCTTCTTTAAGGCCAGGTCCCTGCCCCTTATTAGTTCGATTAGTTCCCTAGTTAGCCAGGCTCGTTTATCCCGATTGGCTTTAAATTCTTTAATAGGCAACATTTCATTGGCTATTTTTAATACAGAGTCGTATATAAAGTTCCAGAATTTATTTACATCAGTTACATTATCTAGTTTGTCCCATTCCACGAGCTGTACTTCACTTGTAAAAAGCTCAGGATCAAAATTCAGATATGATCTACCAGTAAAGTTACTTTTAGGCTTAGGAGTTGTATGTTTTTTTAGGTTGATGTATACCGGGACATGGTCACTAAGGTTCCAGTCCATGGTACCATGCTCATCTATAATTTCTGAGTCAAAATAAGGTCAATCACAGCTGTACCATAAGGTGGTCTAGTAGATGTACTGATTATTTGCCTAAGCGAAAAGCTGTTCATCAGTCGTTTTAACTCTTAGCATTTGAGTGTGCCAGTTTTACTGAAGTCAATATTGAAGTCTCCCCCCATCACCACGTGTGCATCACCAAGCAGACTCAGACACCGCATACGTTCCTTAAGTGCTTGTATAAACTCTGGGATCTTTCCAGCTGGTGGCCTATATATGGAGATAATGTAGTAGGGTCTAGTGTTTTTCAACGCTAGTTTGACCGTTAATATTTCTACATCTTCATTACAGAGATTCAATGAGTCTCCCACTACTTGACTGACATCTTTATCCTCCTTGCAGTAGACCAATAGTTAATATTTCTACATCTTCATTACAGAGATTCAATGAGTCTCCCACTACTTGACTGACATCTTTATCCTCCTTGCAGTAGACCAATAAACCTCCCCCTCTTTTTACATTGCTTGTGTAATTGAGAGTGCTCCTATCCTTCCTTATAATGTCATAACCATCAATGTTCAGTTGGCTAGTTGCAATACTATATTTTAGCCAGGTCTCATTAATTACGAAGATGTCAGGCATATCTTGTAATAGGTTAAGCTTGATACAGTCTAGCTTACCCCAATACTCTTGACATTCCAGAACCCTATTCTCAAGCCTTTTTGTCGCATGATAATATGTGACATTCCATGGGAAATCCAAGCTTATCTATAACTGCAATAAGCTTGGATTTCCCATGGAGTGTCACATATAATAGAGACATGTGCGATAAATGAATTGATGATGATATGCTATGATGAGGTCCCCATCCCCATTTTAAATAGAGGAAGCAAGAGATGCATGTATTTATACAACAACAGTGATAGGTGCGCCTGACAGAGGTGATATAACCAAGGAAAGACACTGAGGTTCATTTAAAGTATGTTAAACAATCTTTATATATACTGGAATAGTTTATAGATCTCTCAGCCTACTGATTGATTAGTGCATTTTGGGCAAGTAAGTGCACAACGAAATAACCTTCATCAGAAGGAAAATTAAAGTCAGTGTCCAGCAAATCATACCATAGTACTAGCATGTGGGCGTGCTATAATTCCATATATGTGATTGGAACACTTGATTACTAAAACAAGCATTCTACTATAATCTCAGCAGCTTCACCAGTTGTCTAGCCTTGCAATTTTCAAAGTAGTAAAAACAATCAGGTTATACCAGTCAGTGATATCACATTTCTAGCAAATAAGCTTAAGCATAACAATCTATTGTATCTCACCCAGGATTTAGGGTTTATGTATAGCATATCTTCTTTAATAATGAACACTCAAGTTGGCTATATTCACGCAAGTCTATTTATAAGTCAGTGTTGCTATCTAATCTATATACCAGCAGTCAGGGACCACTTCTATAGATATAATAAAATAGTCATTAGTGAGCTAATATCTAACCGCTTCATAACTTTTAAAGACTCACAAATTACATATAAATAGAGATACTCTGGTTATACCAGCTAGTAATATCACCTTTCGAATAATAAGCTTTATGCTGAGATTCAATATCCGATAGTTTGCATGTTTTTAACAGCAGTATTTATCCGACTTGTTTGCCCCCCATGATCTAGGTAAAGTTATTACATTTGAATAAAAATAAAAGTGAAATAAACTGTATCAAACCCAACGCAGGTAGATGGTCTTCAGTTTTTTTTTATTGTATGATAATTAAAAGTGAATCAACATGTTTCGGTCAGCAAAGACCTTCATCAGGATTTGAATAAAAAGTTATAACATTCAGATAAGGAGTAGTCTTGTAGAGTGAGGCGTTGGGCACATTCTTAAGTCAGATCCTTGATCCTTTAGGCTGGCCCACAACGAATCAGATTAATCAAAACAAAGCAGGTTTGGTGTGACAACAATAAATTCTAAGTAAAATTAGCAAAGGTATCTAATTTTTAAGAAAGTATTATAATGTCGTTGTGTAGTACGGTCTGGCGTGTTCTTCAACTGTCAATAAAAAGCTTTCTCAGTTAAGATACAGTTATAAACAGTTATAAATATCACAGGGTTAATATAGTAAAGAGAAATACCTAGCAGGAGTGGTCAGGCCCAGTAGCCATTACAAAACCCGACGTCTTAAATTTAGTGTCATGGGTGAATCACAGTAAAGTCTTCTATTTTGCCTCACGAGCACTGGTGACAAAGATGGACCAGGGCCTTCGCCCATTTCTGTAAGAGTCTGCTGCTGGGCATGAATCCATTCTGCAACCACTGGTAGCGGTGGGCCCATGCAATTTGCACATGCACGTCTCATCCTAGTTGATCGCTGTTTGTGTACTTACTTCCCCATCCAGACTGGGGGCACCCAGTTTCTTTTGTTTATTGACATCAGTTCCTGCTTCAGGGTAATCACAGCTGCGTTCAGGGTTCATTGATGTTGAGGGTTTGGGTCCTTGGTGAAGGGGCACATTTTAAGATCAAAGCCGGTAAAGTGTGCAAAAACTAGGTTAGTGGTAGGAAATATCCTATTGAAGGACAGATCAGCCTCATTTAAGGCGCCGAGGATATGATCAACCGCTTTGTCTGGGTTAGAGAAACGGAAGGAATCTACAACATAGATGCTTTTGAAATGTCAACAATAGTAAATTTTAATTATTCAGGTATATGGCGCCCATTAGATTTTGACAGGTGTGATGTCTTCTGCACAATGTCTGTAGAGCTGAAAATGTGTCATCCGAAATTAGTGGAGTTACCATCTAAAAGACATTTTCATGTCTAAGTTATATTAAGTGAAAAAGAGACATATTAGTCAGGGGCCTTCCATTTAGTATGTACGCAAAATTTCAAAAATTCTAGACCCCCCCCACTTAGGCTGAAATACGCATTGGATTTGTATGGGAACGTACACAAATTTCTTAAATTATCAAATCCCCCCATCCCCTCTTGGTGCGTACATACTTAATGGAAGGCCCCCCACTGAAACATGCAAGTAGAGATTCGCTTTTCCAAAACAAGCATGTATCATTCATAATACACAGAATCAGACACATGATATTAGGGAATTAATCAGGAAAACAAAATGACAAAGATGAAATGATAATAATATAAATAAACAGGTCATCCCAATGTGGGAGCGGTGACGTTAAGAGTCTAGGTAGAGACGCCACTTCGGTGGGGCAACGAAACCCGGGAGAATAATTTTTCACTAGGCTTCTAGGTCGCATGTCGAATTTAAGAATAGGGACATGTCGCATGTCACTAAGGTTGCCATGTCACATGTTGAGGTTAAGAAATAGCTATGTCGCCGTGTTGACTTTAGGACACAGCCGTGTCACTGTGTCAAATATTTGGGGGTCTAGGGCCATTCTGATAGTACACCCCCCATCTTTTACTGACGTCGCCAATGGTTTCCCAAGGCAGGATTTGAACCCAATGGGAAAAACGCATCGGGTGTATAGTCCAGCATCTTACCACTCGGCTACAGGTCCGATGCTGAATTTGAGAAATTTTCTGATATGTTTGTTCCTCCACCTACAGCCGACCCCGATACCTTCTTGTTAGCAGATGTCCCCATATTAGGTAAAACAAGTTGGGGACCCTTATTTCTGTGCACTGAAACCTAACATGGAGGGGCCAGGAAGATTCAGAGATGAGGATAAGTAAAGGCCTGGCCACACTTACCAATTCAACTTAACTAGACTGTCATAGATATTAGTGGTGCCAAAGCCTGCAACTGTATCGTCATAGCACAGAAACTCTACCATACCAGGTTACGACTCAACTGTCGTGGCTAAGGTTATAAGGTACAAATCTACTGTACACCCCCCTACGACCCGAAGATCCAGTCATACATCTTCATCTTCTCAACATGTAAGACTCAACTCAACTGTTGTAGGTTCAGCTGCAACTCCCCCGGCCACACTGTAAGGCTGAGACCAACTCAACTCAACTCGACTGCCTACCAGCACCTTAGCCTCCCTGTCCCCATCAAAGTCCACACTAACGCACAATCCTCAGGGGCGGCCCGCTCACCCTCTACCGGCACCTTGGCCCCCCAGTCCCGCTCAAAGTCCACACCTCAGGCCACCCCGTCCCGGTCAAAGCTCCCACTAACACACCATCCTCAGGGGCCTGCCCGCTGACCCCCTACCGGCACCTTGGCATCCCTGTCCCCCACAAAGTCCACACTAACGCACAATCCTCAGGGGCGGCCCCCTCACCCACTACCAGCACCTTGGCCCCCCAGTCCCCCTCAAAGCCCCCACTACCGCACCATCCACAGGGACCGGCCCACTTACCCCCTGTCGGCGCCGTGGACCCCCTGACCCCATCAAAGCCCCCACGAACACACCGTCCTCATGGGCTGGCCCGCTGACCCCCTACCCCGCTTCCCAAGAGCTGGCATTGGCAAGGGTGGCCAAGCTACACGCCCCCCCCTGGCGTCTCGGCGTCAAAAGGAGTTAACGCAGAGTGGACAGAAATATTCACCTTTCTTCCACTCAAATTTCGCATCTGGTTGCGTTCCGAGGTGGAATTCTTGATCCTAGAGGGGTCTATCTCCTATCCCATCTTAAAGTGCACAAACATGGGGGTAAACAAGTCTAAAAATGTTTGAAATGTGTTACTGAAGTAGAGAGGGTTCAGACTCACACCATCGCCTGCACCATTTTCTCTTGTTCTGGTCATGTGACCTGACGGTGCCTGAGGTCCCTGTTCCCTTCAAAGCCCACACTCATGCACAGTGTCCAGCATGCATGCTCGTCAAACTCCCTCTAGTCTCAGCAGAAGCGGATCCGGGGCAGTGGTCGAAATAGCATGGACCTGGGGTCCCGAGGCCCTTAGAAAATCTGTCGGGCCCCTAGATTGTCCTGTTAAAGTGCCCCTAGAAAATTCAAATGTGAAATTTCAATTCAAATGTGTTTTGGGCCCCAAAGCCCTAAAGTCAAGGGGCCAGAGTGGCTCCTGAATGCTTGGGCTTTATATCAACCCCTGCAGGGGAGGGGAGGGGAGGGGAGGGAGGGGGGCACAGCAGGTGCAGGTGAGAGTGGCAGAATGAGGGGGGGGGGGGGGTGTGTGTGCCAGGACCCTTTTTAATATGTGCGCCCCCCTTTCTCACAGTTTTGGATTTGGCCTTGGTCTGTGCAGTGAATTTCAAAGCCCGTGGTGGCTTGTGAGCGACTGGGGTGGGGACATTTAAACTGCCACAAGTGGGCGAGCTTACGATTGAGCCTTCATTTGAATTATGCAACTTGTTCATGATAACGTCACCCCTGTAATATTATGATATTTTATTCAGAGGTCATTTAGATGACTACTTACCCGTGACAATAATTTCCTCGCTGATATTCGTTGAGTCTTGGGTGTGGGTGTGGCCTAGACCTTAGATGAGATAGACTTACATGAAGGCGTGACTAGTACTAGTGGTCACTCTTGGTCAAGGGTAAATGGCATTTTGCGTTGTGTCTCTACAGTCTTGGTCAAGGGTAAATGGTGTTTGGCGTTGTGTCTCTACATCCAGCTAGTAAGTGCACAGACTCCCAGGAAGTTGACGGCTGACTCAGTGGCCGCACTGGGTTGGGTGAGTTCGTCCAGTGTGTTGGCGACTACAACGTATCAAATAACAAACTAGGATATATATATACTTATGAATAAATTATCTAAAATCACATTACAAAATGATCAGTCTCATATTTCTTTATTATGGTAAAATTACAATATTGACATGATTAGGCCTATTGGGGAGGTTGCTGTGGTAGGGGTGGGGGCGTTGTTGAAGTGACTTGGTCCACTTGAAGACCCTGACACCCAGCCCCAACGTAAAAAAACCCTGACTATTCTGTCAGGACCCGACTGGTTGAGAACAAGAAATGTGCAAGAAATAAAGTTGGATTGAACTTTTAACTTGTAACTTGTAAACGAGTAACATGGAACTTTTGTAGGTACAAACGGTTAGATTGAATTACAATGGGCTTGAATATGAAGCATATATATATATAAATCCTGCAATAGTACCAAACTGCTATGTTTAAAGGCTAATGTAGCAGTAAACGTTGAAAGAAGGCGTGATACTTACAAGTGTGTGCCATGGCCTGGCCCTCCCGGGACCGGGGGCACAAGAGTTAAGGTTGCCCCCGCGGGGCACTGGATATCTTACACTTTGTTGTTCCTGAAAAATACAATATGAATGAAAGAGGTGATACTAGGGAAGGTGAAATAGAGACAGGCACCTGGAGGGGCAGGTGTGGTCTAGGGTTAGGCGATTGTCAATACACCTTCCTTTACGCATCTCATATATAATCGCCCACACAGGCAAGGGATTTCTTTTCAACTGAATTTGGAAAATTACCTACAATACATAGTTCTTTTATGATCCACCGGACTGACCAACCTATTTTCTTGGGAGTTGATGAGAGAAATATAATTGACTGTACGTATGGGGGCCATACTGGCAGTGACAAATATACAAAGATCAAGAGTGTGTACTCACTGTTGTGCCGCCCTCTTGGTTTTGGGTGCAGGGCCACGGTGAATACGTTTATTTAAAGTAAACGGCCACAAGGGGCAGCCGGGTAGACCGGGTAACGTTGTCAGCTGGGTCTTCCCGCCATACTAAAACATATCCCTTTTTTGAAATAACCAAACATCAAGCAGTCAGCAGGCCAAGAACCATCAAGGGGATTCGACAAGCCTTTTGCATTTGATTACCAGAATATGATTTTTTGATAATATGTACACACACCTCCACCTTTTTTAGAAACATTATTTACAAGATCAGACCACTGTCTGTCAATTCTGCATACACTGTAGCCAGGAATATCAATAAAGTTATTAGGTATAGATTGTTGTAGCCAACTCTCAGGTAACTTAATAACATCTATGTTGTTACGATTTAGAGTAGTTTTAAATAAATATAATTTATTCCAAAGACTTCTAATATTTAAGGGTGTGATCAACATACCACAATGTTGCATATAATCATTTAAATCACTCATAAAAACTTACAATTGAGACAATAATATTATTGTTATTCGTAATGCTACAGACAATAAGAAAAAACATTTTAAACAAAGTGAACAAACATATAACCGAAGTACAGGTCATAGTGAAAAATTCAGTCCTGGCATCAGCTATTAGCCACCAAGATTGATAGTCACCATATAACACTTAGTTATGTACAAGTTCAAATTGTAAAATTTACAACACAGTGTAAGTCATTAACATATGTGACCAGTTTTTGAGTCGGACATCGAAGAAAGTGAAACTGAGATATGGGCCTCCGAAGTTGGATTTTTTGTTTTTTATCCAAAATGTTTTTCTTTTCTTTTTTCAAATCTATATCAGAAGTGTTCCCCAACAAAATCAGACCAATCAGAATGTGTTTTACTGATCCCTGTACTGTAAACAATCCTTGTCAAGGAGGTCACGTGTGCGGATATTGATGTTTGATATTTAACTTCTCTGCTTAACTAAGGTGTAGAAAGGTATCCCTACTATTACTGTACTATTAGGTGGGTCGTCGACTTCATTAGCCCTTTGCTAAAACTAACACCCTCGTCCTGCATGGCCATGTGTCCTCCCAAAAACGGCATGACATCCTCCTCCTCCCCTCCTATACCACAAAGGCCAACATCTACAGGTTGTACATAAATGTCATGGAGGAGGCTAACTTTAGGTGGGTGGCTGACTCAACTTTTAGAAACATGAGGCTCCAACTCCTTCCACGCATAGTGTGTTTCTGTCCTATGACTGACCTCTGCTGGGAATGCCAGCGCAACAACAGGGATATCTCTGCCTCTAGTAACCTACCTGACATTGTGAAACAGGCCAAGCTGAAAAAGAAACAGCTTCACCTCAAGGTGGTGGCTCGGTAGAGGGCCTTTTGTTGGGACATGGTCAAGTCTGCCAAGGCCACCTAAAAAGAAGTGGAGTCCCCTGCTCTTGGCCCCCACCCCCAATGTTCTTCTGACATGAAGGTCCACATCAGTTTTGATTATGCCCAGCAGGTCCTCCTTCCCTCCTTCCCCATGCAGCCTGGCCCACTGTATTTCCTTGTCCCCTGCAAGGTCAGCATTTTTGGTATCTGTGCCAAGGCGATCCCCCAACAGGTAAACTATTTGATTAAAGAAAGCCATTTTGGTAGTAAGGGGTCAAATGCTGTTATTTCATACCTGCATGACTATTTTGAAATGTATTCCCTAGGGGACAAGGCTGCAGACATGCACTGTGACAACTGTAGAGGTCAGAACAAGAACAAGTTTGTGCCAGCATATCTTCTCTGGTGTGTCCTTACCAGCTGGCACCAGCTCATTTCCTTAAACTTTTTGAAGACTGGGCACACCAAGTTTGCCCCAGACTGGTGCTTTGGTTTGCTCAAACAAAGGTTTCATTTTGAGCCAGTCTCGAGCCTCATGGAGATGGAGCAGACTGTGCTGAAGAGTACCCAAGAACGTGTCAACCTTGCCCAACTCTTGGAGGACGAGAACGGGAAGGCGTTTGTCGAGTTGTACCACTGGCAATCTTTTTTGACCCCTTTCATTAAACTAGTCGAGGGCATTAAAAAGTATCATCACTTTGTGTTCTCTGACCAGAACAAGGGCCAGGTCACATACCAGCAGTATGTATCACATTAGCTTGTTTCCAAGGGTCAGGAAATGTACCTTGAATAAAGCTAGTATATATAATACATATTATGGACTAAATGTGGCAGAAGCATCAGGAATGCGTCCTTCGTTACCCATGGCAGAAACATGCTAAATAGAGGAGGCTTTGTAGATATTAATGTCTTTTATAATATCTATAAGACTGCCTCATTTACTGTTAAGTCAGGCATGATATTGTTAAGTTCAACACTTAGGACAGTGTCACATTC
Source organism: Lepidonotus clava (assembly GCA_936440205.1). Lineage (NCBI taxonomy): Eukaryota > Metazoa > Annelida > Polychaeta > Phyllodocida > Polynoidae > Lepidonotus > Lepidonotus clava. The sequence goes on along the minus strand of OW387146.1, from coordinate 46,759,021 downwards.
AGTGTTGAATTGGTTTGATAATTTCTGACCGATGGTACTAAGTGATATAACTGGGAACATCCTCAGTAGAGATAGGAAGAATGTTATCCTGATTAATGAGACTTAGTTTTGCCTGCTTGACTTTAGATGGGATTAGTAGATTCATCTTCTGCCAGAATTTTTTGGGACAAGTCGTACCATTATCCACTTAGTCTTGGATACAGTTAGCTTTAGACCTCCTAATAGTGCTGCAGCAGAATGCTAAAAAGGGGCTTATTTCTGTGACCACTGATGACCCCAAATTAATAAAGGTTGACATATATCATCGCGTCACCAAAAAAAGTAAAAATCTGAAAAATATAGCTTTTATCTTATAGCTTCGCACTCATAATAGATCAAGCTTAGTTATTTGGCAAATATTTAGCCACTTATGGGGCCTAACTGTGATTTTAATATTGGTGACCTTGCCCAAGGTCAAGGTCATCAAACTCAAGGTCAAAGTTCAAAATGAGCATGAAATGAGGATCTTATCTTTTATCAACTCTTATAGATGTTTTAATATAGCCAATATCAAGCAATATTATTGAACTGTTTGACAGAAGAGATCATGAGCTTTCTTTTGATACCTCATTTGATATGATGGGGCCTAGGTTTCCATGGTAACAGAGCTATTATTTGTCACAACCAGTTTCGTGGAAAGACATTAAAATAGGTAAAACATACCCGGAAAACCACAATCCTCTTGATAATACAGTGATTATTCTCAAAAAGAGCCTTAATTAAGGTAAAATCCAAACAGAGATATAACAAAGCATGTCATAAATGTCTCAAACTCAAAGGATGATAGTTTGTACAGAAAAAAGAATAACAGTAAATGGCTGGTTTCCATGGCAACCACCCAAGATAAGGTATTCCGAAATCAATAGTTTTTTTGACATATCTTCCTTAATATTCGGGATAGAAGCACAAATGAGACATCAAAATTAAGCATTCCTAGAGTTCTAAGGGATAGAAAGTTGAAATGGGTTGTCTTGGTTACTGGGTTGCCAAGGTTACCCAAAATTTCCTAGAAATTGACCATAATTTCATTTTCTCTTCTGTTCCTGTCACCATAGCAGCCACAAATATGGGTCGAACAAGGCACAACCTATCTATCTCATGAGTACATAATTATATACATTGAATCTTGTGTTTTTGTCCAAACAATAATATGGAATGTGATAAATGAGTGGTTTCCATGGAAACCACTCAGAATTCATGTTTTTTCTCCAAATTTAACAGTATTTGGGATGCATCTCTCTCAATATACATGTTAGAAACACAAATGATACATCATATAGATGCATTCTGAGAGTTCTATTGGATAAGATACTAACATTGGTTGTTCCTCGTACTTAGTTGCCATGATAACCAAAAACAACTTCCCTCCTAGTTCGGTTACCATAGCAACTATGAACATGGCTTTTATGGTATAACAGAGTAAAATCTTTTATCCCAAGTGTACTATAGGTCAGATGGTCAAATAGGGGACTTGGTTTGTTACCAATTTTTATAGTATGCCACAACCATATAGCATCTGTTGGTCTTGTTATGCACATCTTAGGTTGGTTGGTTATTGTTTGCTGTATGCCCTGATCAACTACCAGGGTCTTATCAAGGGTGATGATTATAATTAAATCTATGAAGAGAGACCATATACCCTACACCTTTACCAAGGCAGATCTTATTTGATGTGCCTGGTCCCATAGACAGGGCTAGACACATACATCATGTGGCCCTAAGACCTCTGAAAACCCAGTTGTTGTCACTTGTGGACATGCAGAGGAGTGTAGCGGCCTTGGCCAGCCAAACCCAGGATCAAACCCACACATCAGGATGGCTGTGCTAACCACTTCATCAATATTTCACTTATACCAGCAATATTTCAGCTATATCAGGATTGACTCATGGTCTTTGGGTTGCAATGTAGTGTAATGGGCCAACCCCAAGGCCAAGAACCTTACCCACAACACTGTCCTGCCTTCCTGCATTAGGGGAATCATAGGAACATCATAGGTGCATTATTGTGGCATATTAGGAATGTCTTAGAGGGATCTTAGGTGTATGCAAAAGAAGTAAGGGGATTCTCAGGGATACATAATTTCTTCTGGTAAAACAGATATAGTTTACAGGTAGCTTAGTTCGTACTGGTACATTTTCCTTCAAGAACTTTATTTAAGATCTTCTTGTTCGACAAGAGATGAAAGTGTTCCTTGCACATAAATTTAAAGATTGGCTATTCTTATGTTTGTGCCAAAGAAACACCTAAGATTACACAAAGATGCCACAAAGATCTCCCTTAGATGTGCCTAATGCCCCTGATATTCTCCGAACATGCCCCTAAAATACCCTCTATCCCTTTACTCCTTTTCACCCTTACCGCTATGCACATGAACTATCCCTATAGCCGGCAGAAGCTTGTCTGGCTTTTATCAAAACCATATCACAACGTGACTCTCTTTAGCCCCAACTGCCTGTGCAAAAGTATATTAAAGACAAATTAACCCTTTAGGCCTCAGAGTTTTTATAGCACATAGTTGATTTCCATGGACACTTCCTCAAAATGCATGATTTTTTTCACATTTCAGTGTCCTGTGTTCCTATGATAAAATGATAAAGACATAATGTCTGTTGCTTTTTGTAAAGGCTATATTACACTACAAGTTGGGTCACGTTCACGTTGGGACCCGTTGCCCAAGTGTCTGACTCACGTCATTTTACCAACATGTTTGTAAAATAAGCACAACCTAACACATGCTAATTCAACCCAACTTGGCCAACTCCACCCCGCAATGCTTGCTAAATACGTAGTATAACATAATAAGCGTTAGCTTGCATTGGGTCCAAACATAATGTGATATGCACTTAAAACGGCCCTAATGCGAATCATTCGTGTAGGGCAACGTTACCCAATGTGACCAGGCACACGACACATAGAATTAGTAAAATTAGGGCTTAAGTGTTTCAACCAGATTGTATTTGCCTCATTCAGTGAAATTCTGGCATTTCTATTGGATTTGTTATCATTAGAAAATTTGGAAAAATATGGAAAAATTAACTATTTTTCCAGACAGCTATGGCTAGAATGAGAAGTAATCCCTCGGGCAGGTATGTCCACAGGGTTAAAAAATTAGGTGGGGGAACACATTTAATTTCATATTCTATGAGGATTCGAATATCCTTTCATCATCAAGATCTCGAAAAAAGGATCTTGATCTGCATTAAATTGAATGGTATATTTAGATTTAAATTTCCTCCAAAGTTTTCGACCTCCTAGCCTATGCTTTATACAGTAATGTCTTATTGTGGATCTTTGAGGGATCTGAGGTACATCCTGGATGCATCTACTGGGCATTTTAAGAGATCTTTATATAATCCTATGAGGACTGCACCTTACACACACCTTAGGCGCCTCATAGGTGCATTATTGGGGTGTCTTAGGTACATCTTAGGCAAACACTAGGGGAATCTTAGGCACATATTAGATACATGGTTGTGGCATATTAAGCACATCATAAGGGCTTTTAGGAGTATCTTTGGGGCACTAACCCTTCAGACCCCACACTTTGTATACATAAATTGCAAGATTTCTCCAGGATTTCCCTAGATTTTCCTCCAGAATTCCTTAATTTCCTTGTACTTGAGCAGACTCAAAGGCGAACCAACCACTATGAATGAATGTTATGGAAATGAGGTTTGAAGTATTAGATTATTTAATTAAATCAGCTTTTAAATGATATATTGGCCGACTTTGTATGTTGAATAATCATTCAAGTGTTCGCCTTGGAAAAAATATGAAAAAATAATGGAAATTTTTATGTTTTTCCAGGCGGCTACGACCAGCTTGGGGAGCACACCCACGGGCAGCTATGGCCGGATTAGGGTTAACCCTTTAGACCCCAATCCGGGTCTACTCCCCAATCCAGCCATAGCCACCCAGTAATTTTTCCATATTTTTCCAAAGGGAACACTCTAAAGAGTATTCAACATAGAAAATAGGCAAATGTATTGTTTAAAAGCTAATTTAAGTCCTTTGCCAATACTCCAAATTAGGTATAAATAATTTTTATTGATAGGGATGGGTCATCCTTTGAAGTTTCTCAGTGACAAGAAATTTAAGGAATTTCCTAGGGAAATCAAGCAATAGTATACAGAATCTCAATTAGTGGGGTCTATGGGGTTAAGGCACATCTTTTGGTCATCTTTGGGGCATCTTATGGGCATCATAGGCACATCTTAGATGTTCCTTAAGTTATCTTAGGTGCATCTAAGGTGCTTAGGTGAATCTTAAGAGCAGTGTAGGAGGGTTCTTTGAGGGACCATAGGCTTATCTTATTGTAAGTACTTATGGGAAAGAAACAAAAGGAAAACCTAAATTCTAAGCAAGTTTGAGGTCACCTTTAGTTTCTATGCCAACTGGGTAATGAAAACAATCACTTGCAGTCTTCTATGCCATAGAATGTTTTGAGCAGATCAATTTGATGTGTCCTTTGTCTTTCTATCTTCTATATAAAGAAAGGTACAGCCCTTATTGATGAATTTGAGACAACCTGATTTCTTTGTTGGTTTCCATGGTGTAAGCAGGACTATCCAATAGAACATTCGAAGTGCATCGATTTGATGTTTCACTTGTCCTTCAATCTTGAAAATTAGGGAAGATATGAAAATTTTAGAGTTTATTTTATGAAACACTTATCTTCTAAGGTGGTTGCCAGGGAAACTAGTCTTTCACTATATTCCATAGTCAAGATATTGCAGTACAAACCCGAAATCTACACAGTTTTGAAGTTACTTTTGGTTATCATGGCAACTAAGTAAGAGGAACAACCAATGTTAGTATCTTATCCAATAGAACTCTCAGAATGCATCAATATGATGTATCATTTGTGTTTCTATCATGTATATTAAGAGAGATACATTCCAAATACTGTTAAATTTGGAGAAAAAACATGAATTTTGAGTGGTTTCCATGGAAACCACTCATTTATTTCATTCTATATGATTGTTCGGACAAAAAACACATGATTCCATGTATATGTACTCATGAGATAGATAGGTTGTGCCTTGTTAGACCCGTATTTGTGGCTGCTATGGTGACAGGAACAGAAGAGAAAATTAAATCATGGTCAACTTCTAGGATATTTTTGGTAACCGTGGCAACCCAGTAACCAAGACAACCCATTTCAGCTTTCTATCCCTTAGAACTCTAGGAATGCTTAATTTTGATGTCTCATTTGTGCTTCTATCTTGAATATTAACCCTTTCAAGACGCCACATACATGACCATGTGAGAAGTTAGATATGTCAACAAGCAGGGAGTTTTGGGCTTTAAATAGTTGAACAAAATTCTTAAAAAGTCTAATTACAGCCAGAGTTATGGCCATTTGAAATACTATACCACACTTGCTGTTGAATAACATAGTTTGTCATGGGGCTTTAGATAACAGAATTATAGCTCATTAAAGCTATTCATGTAGATTTATGCTAAAAATGCTAAATATTAGACAAAATGCTATAACTTTGTTGAATTCTAAGATATCCTAATTCTGTTTTCTGTACAAAATAGCTGATAAAATTCTGATTATATTTTGGGACAGATATTGAGTTTTTCTGGTAAACTGTTTTCCATGGAAACACCTTTCCTTGGCTACCTTGGTTACCCACCTGAAAACGTTCCAAAAACATTCCATTTTGAACATTTTTCACGTTGGAAATATTGAAAAGGTTTTACCTTATTTGGATTCAGTAGACAAATTTGGACCAAAGAAAATTTCACTGTTTTTATGAAATTTAATCTTCTTTCTCATCATTTGTCTGCTAAATATTGATATTAAGGGCCTCTAATTATGCAAAATCTTGCCTTTTCAATTATCCCTATTATTTTTCAATGGTTGTATAGAAAAGTAACACTTTGTTACTATGTAGTAGCTTATCTGTTACTTTATAACTTTAATAACATAGAATAGACATGTGAACAAGCTTTAATTCTCCACAGGATACCTATTGGGGTAGATACAAATCCCCTAAAAAGATGCCTCAAGGCATATGGCGTCTTGAAAGGGTTAAGGAAGATATGTCAAAAAAACTATTGATTTCGGAATACCTTATCTTGGGTAGTTGCCATGGAAACCAGCCATTTACTATAATTCTTTTTTCAGTACAAACTATCGTCCTTTGAATTTGAGACATTTATGCCATGCATTGTTATATCTCTGTTTGGATTTTACCTTAATTAAGGCTCTTTTTGAGAATAATCACTGTATTATCAAGAGGATTGTGGTTTTCCGGGTATGTTTCACCTATTTTAATGTCTTTCCATAAAATGGGTTGTGACAAATAATAGCTCTGTTACCATGGAAACCTAAGCCCTATCATATCAAATGAGGTAACACAAGAAAGCTCATGATCTCCTCTGTCACACAGTTCAATAATACTGCTTGATATTGGCTATATTAAAACATTTATAAGAGTTGATAAAAGGTACGATCCTCATTTCATGCTCATTTTGAACTTTGACCTTGAGTTTGATGACCTTGACCTTGGGCAAGGTCACCAATATTAAAATCACAGTTAGGCCCCATAAGTGGCTAAATATTTGCCAAATAACTAAGCTCTATCTATCATGAATGCGAAGCTATGAAATAAAAGCTATATTTTTTCAGATTTTTACTTTTTTTGGTGACCTTTGACCTTTGACCTGTGACCTCGAAGTTTGTAATTCGTGTTCGGTCTGGCATCAGGCAGTTTTGAAAAGCTTAGGACCTCCCGAATGCGATGATATATGTCAACCTTTATTAATTTTGGGTCATCAGTGGTCAGGATTTAAACACAGTCTGAATTTAAGACTCTGTGATTTGAGATCACCTCATCCACACGTTCTCTTTTTCTATTGGAAGAAATCTCTGACTGTTTTCTTCTTGAGGAGTATTGCCAGAGAGTTCCTCTTGTTCTCTGTTAGTTTAGAGAATTATAATTCCTTTCTCTTGCAGAGGCTCAAATTCTCTACTTTCATGGAGATAGAGTTTTCATTCTATGGTTGGTTATTTGTTCAATATACTGTAACTGTTTAAAACTGGCAGATTGTTTATTAAGTAATTCATATTAAAGTATCCAAGTAGAAACAAAACTTTTGTCAGCTAATGTTTTGCAGAATATTTTAATATTGCCATCCAGTGGTCTATACACAGTACCTATGATAATGTTTTTTGAATTCTCCATGACAAGCTCAATCCAGAGACATTTGCAGTTTGCATTATTCTGATTATAATTCTCAAAATTACCGCATGATACTATATTCATCCTTTATATATATATATAAACCAATGCCACCACCACATTTTGGACGTAAGTTTGAGGTAGACTGGTATTATTTTACTTTACTTATTATACATCGATTGAGCGGTATAATATTTAGACTCGCTTGGTTCTTATTGGGGATATATTCGATGTTTCGTCCAACTGCGTGATGTTAATAACTAGTGTTTTACTCGCTTAACAACTAATGATGATTAAATTTAAGATGACTATAACAATTATTGGAGAGATTCTTCTTTATTATTCGTTGCGATAGCTAGCTCTTCATTGTTAATTTGAATAGTTCTTACTTCGACTGCTAAACTGTTCGTAAGTTGTAGAGACTCTAAGTATTGGGACTCATTCCCGTACAATGAACACATGTTTGGCAAGAGGTAATTTTATTATATCCATTGAGATATCCTAAAGATACTAGTGAATAGTCAATTCCATCCATGCAATTCATGCCATCCATCTCATAAGCAAACAACATCAGTGACATTACAACCAGGTATAGCTATGGTTAAGCTTCCCATTTCGAGGTCCATCAATACCCAACGGCTAGTGGGAGCGTCACCTCCCGTCAAACCTTCACTGCAGACCAGAATTAGTGTGTATCACAAGTTCACCTATTTTGTTATTGGAACTTTGCAAATTAAAATGGGCAATATGTATAGGTAATGATGAAATTGAAGATTATGGAAACATTTTTTATTTGTGATGTTTCTCTCTTATCAATAAATGAGATAACTATAGAGCAATTAGATAGAGTTATTAGTGATATTCAAATATACAAATCCTCAGGATTATCAATTTCTTCTAGACTATTTAATGATAAGTTTTACCTATCTCAATAATCATTAACTGTATATTTTTAATTATCAATTTCAAGCGCTGTTGTCCCTGATGCTTGGAAGATAGGTACTATTATACCCATACCAAAAATTGTAAATCCCAAACATCCTGAGGACCTCCAACCCATGACATTACTACCACTCCCAGGTATAATGTTGGAAAAATTAGTTCACACTGAACTGTACAACCATATTGAAAGCAACCAATTATTTACCCAAGCACAAAATAGTTTATGAAATACCAAGGTACCCATGACACAATTTTTAAGCTGATAGACATTATGATGACTGAAAAGACTCTAAATAATTCAACAATAGTTGTATACATTGACATTAAAAAAGCATTTGACACTTTAGACCATAAAATACCTTTAATAATGTTTCAAAAAATTAAAATCTCAAAAAATACTCAAAATTGGTTTGCTAACTATTCAAGAAATAGGAAACAAAAAACTATTGCAGATGGAATCACCTCCGATGTTTGGGATATATCATATGGAGTCCCTCAGGGTTCAATACTTGGTCCTCTTTTGTTTAATATCTAATGAGCTACCACACTATGTTAACAATTCAAACATCTCTACACAGACAACATTGTAATTTTTAAATCAGGTAAAATTACTGATCAATTATTCAGTCAGATACAGACAGTGAATATTAAAAAGACCAAATGCGTATTTTGGAAATAATGATGAGCGAAATGTACCACCATTAACATTACCCAGCTAAGCTGTGACGTAACAGAACTGTTCTGTGACCATACTTTTTTGGTAAGTGTGTTACTTACTAAAATGGCATGTAGCAGTAACGTTATTTATTGGTGAGGTCTCAACCTAACGAAATCAGAATGTTATAATAACATTCTGTTCTAGTAAAGTCTCGACCTGATGTAATCAGAATGTTATAAAAACGTTCTGCTCTGGTGAGGTCTCAACCTAATCAAATCAGAATGTTGTAATAACATTCTCTTCTAGTAAGGTCTCGACGTAACGTAATCAGAATGTTATAATAATGTTCTGCTCTGGTGAGGTCTCAACCTAACCAAATCAGAACATTATAATAATGGTTGAGACCTAACCAGAGTGTGAAGGTCTCCTATATACGTATATATATATATATATATATATATGTATATCATATAGGAGACCTTCAGTTAAGTTTGATTTTTGTTTAACCATATGACAATAATAACTGAATGGTCTATGATAACTTAGAGATAAAAAAGGGTTACCCTTTCTTGTATTCAATATGGAATGTGGTCAATAAATAAGACACATTTGGAAAATGAAAGCTTGACCCCTGTGGGGATAGAACCCTGGACCTCTTACACAGAAAGCAGGGAACATACCACTGAGCTACTGAGGATTGCACTGATTGGTAGGGTCAAGCAATAGCATTTATGCTAGTCCTTCTACTATTGCTATGTATACATACATACATACATACATATAGTTATGCATACTATAATGTCTAGATATAACTCCTATCAGATTACCTGAATATATGTATGACATGAACTAATTAGTAGTTATTGTAGTAATAGTAGTAGTACTAGCATAAATGCAATGACTTGACCCCAACTACTAGTGCAATCCTCAGTAGCTCTGTGGTAAGTTCCCTGCTTTGTGTGTGAGAGGTCCAGGGTTCTATCCCCACAGGAGCCAGGCCTTACTTTTCTAAATGTTTTTTATTTATTAACCACATTCCAAATTGAATACAACAAAGGGTTACCTTTTTTTTCTCTTAATTATCAGTTATTTAGAAATAGAAGATAGAATGAAATGCTAGGTATAGTTCATGAATCAAGCCCAATGAATAAAAAATATCACTCATATTGCCTGAAAATCCACAATAAAATTTACCATAACTGAAGAACGTAACCAGAACGTTCTATAACGTCACAGTGCGACGTCGCAATGGGAGGTCGCAGCAACGTTATTGGGAGCCATCAAAATAACGTAACAAGAACCAAAACAGTACCAAACAGAACGTTGCTGCAACGTTATAATAACGTCATGTGCTTGCCTGGGTAGGTACAGGACTAATAGAAAATATCTGAATCTACAAGTATCTGGGTATACATATGGACTCCGATTTGAACTTTAAGTATCAATTGCAAGAGATGTATAAGATTGCCTCGCACAAACTACTCATGTTGAGACGAATAAGGAGGTCTATTACAGACTATACCACTTTATGTATTGTTAAAACTATGATTTTGCCATATTTGGACATTGGTAACATTTACTCTACAGCCTGTCCACAATCGCTTACCCAAAAACTTGATGTATTATTGAATGTGGCTTTAAGGGCATCATTACGAATACAAAATCCTTCCGAAATTCACAAATTTGATCTGTGCATGTGTGCCAATCTGCTATCAATTAAATATAGACAAGAATATCTTTTATTGAATACAATCTATAGACTTATAAAAAAAGGAACCATTGTTATGGAACCAATAGTAAAGCTAACATGACAGGCACAGTATCCGACTGTCTATGTCCCTTTTACCAGGCACAAATATATTATGAAATCACCTGTTTTCTATGCTAATTTGTTATGGTATGACTTACATGGGAATTTGAAAACTGTTGAAACATATGAAGAATTTAAACCCAAACTGAAATAGTATTTGACTGATTTATATCGGCAAGAAGAAATAGCAAAATTAATGGACCGTTGAAGCTCAGTTACGTTCCCAGGTCTTGGAAAATCAGGAGTAATCTCACTAACACCAGGATAAGAGATTATTTAGAATTTCAATTGGTAGAAAATCTGTGCGGGTAGATTATCGTAATTTATGAACTTTGTGAACTTTTTTGAGTGAAAAAAACAAAACCAGTAACTATGCGTAACTGCGAACACAAACGCAACAACCAGACAAAAAAACTAAAATCAAACGCAAATTTGGTGGCGCCCTCTAGTGCTCCGACCATAGATGTCAATCTCTCGGATAGGGTATTGACCGATACAGAGAAAAGCATACTAGAAAAGGGTCTCAAATTTTGTCCTCCAACAAAAAGGATCAATGAGGGCGACCTCAGAAAAGATCTGGATAAATTCCACAATGGTCTGAGAACTTACCAGTTCTTCAAAAAAAAGACAAAAAACCCAACAGCCAAACAGCCAAACACATAGTTACCAAAATTCCCACCCCACAAACCGGGGAGGGGGGTCAGCCTTCAGCGACCATACTCTCTTAAGAAAACTCAAAGGGGAAAGTAATTGGAGAGCTCCTATGGGCTCTACCAATTTGGAAAATTTCATTGCCATGAATGAAATCTAACTTTCTAATACTTTCACAAAAACATCCCGAAACAAAACATAACGGAGGATGAACGGGAAGCCCTTAAAGTCCTAGCTAAAGACAATTCCATCGTCATAAAACAGGCCGAAAAAGGGGGTTCGATACTCATAATGAATACAAAAGACTATGTGTCGGAGGCAAACAGACAACTTAGTGATGCCATCACTTAGAAAAAAACTCACCAGCGACCCCATGGTTGCGAACAATGACATGATCAAATGACAAAATGGTGGAAAATAAGGAGATCACTGATAAAATGGCAAGGGCTCTTAAGAACCAAAAACCAAGACCCCCCTTGATGTATTTCTTACCCAAGATACATCAAAACACGATCCCACTGCCAGGCAGACCCATCTGCTCGGCTAGTTCAGGACCAACAGAGAAAACATCAGCCTTTGTTGACCATTTCCTCAATCCACTGGTTAAAGAAACAAACTCATACATAGAAGACACCCAAAACTTCTTGTGCAAAATAAAGGGGCTAGAAACAGTAAACACTGATACAATAATAGGGACTTTAGATGTAAGCTCACTCTACACCAATATCCCTAACGAAGAAGGAATCGACACCATTGCCGACATCCTGAAAACCAAAAGAAAACCCACAGACAAACCCAAAAACGATACCCTATTGGAGCTGTTGCGTATAGTCCTCGACACAAACAACTTCCAATTCAATGGGGAAAATTTCCTCCAGATCTCTGGCACAGCAATGGGTACCAAAGTAGCACCATCATAGCACCTACCTCTTCATGTCCCAAATTGAAGAGAAAATACTTGCACATTATCACCTAAAACCATTGTTTTTGGTAAGATGACATTTTCTTCATCTGGGAACATGGGGAAACGGAACTAAAACAATGGCTCATCCATTTGAACCGATTCCATGACACGATAAAATTCACTGTAGAATGGTCACACACTGAAGTCAATTTCTTAGACACCACTGTCAAGGGGAATGACAATAACAGACTGGTCACTGATCTATATCAGAAACTGACTGATAAAAACAACTACCTGCACTACACTTCGGCATACCTGCCGAACACGAAAAAGAGCTTGCCCTATTCACAATTCCTTTGAATTAAGAGAATATCCACAGACCAGGAAACCTTTGAAAAACATTCCCAAAGAAAACTAAATGACTTTGCAGAGTGGGGCTATCCCCACACCGAAAGCGAATCGGCGCTCCTTAGAGCGTCACAACAAGACAGAGATTCTCTACTACTAAAGAGAGAAAAGAAGAACGATCAAAACAATGATAAAGTTTTCATGGTAAACACCTACAGAAAACAACACACAAACTCACCGAATCTGATCCAACAAAACTGGCAAATACTGGGCAGATCGGTAACCACAAAAGACATCTTTTCAAAAAAACTGATCAGGTGCCATAAAAGACCTAAAAATGTAAAAGACTACATAGTCAGAGCCAGAATAGACTACGATTCTATTGCAACCATTGCAACAAACCCGATTGCAAAAACTGCAAGATAATGAGTCGCGAAGACACCATAGTGTCAAAAACGACCCAGACTTCATCTATGTGCACCCAGAGGGTGCATGAGCTAAGAAACTCAGGAATTCCATAGAATTCAATTGGATACATAGATTGCATACAGTAACCCCACAAGGCATGAACACGATGGACAATATCTACGGCTGAATAACCAATGCCACGACAAAAAAAAATTTCACTCAAAAAAGTTCACAAATTACTAAAATCTGCCTGCACAGATTTTCTACCAATTGAACTTGGAAAGAAATTTCAAATATCCTCAATCAATTCTTTTTTTGGCTGGACCTGAATGACAGTTTGATTCATGGAAAACTATTTTTCCAAATATTGTCCATAAACTTTCTCCTTAGAGAACTGTTTTCTAAATCAAAAGGGAATAATATTTACCAGGACTACCCCTGATAAATATTCAAGAACCTCCTCATGTTCCTGACAAGATCCTATTGATCGAAACCACAAATCTTTTTAATAGAATTTATTTCCCCGTCAAAACAATAAATGATCCATACCCCCTGCAGGTCATTTAATTTACACTCCCAGAAGTGGGTCACACTGACCCCTTTCCCTCTGACACCCTGTGGTCAGCCCCACAGCACCTGGTTACTGTGGTCACTTGGGGCCAACTGACCAATGACTGGCCGGCTACCCCTAGCAACTAGTGTACACAACAGGGTTGACCAATAGATTTCCAAGAAATAAGGTCACCAGAAAAAGTGTTTGAGATTTGGACTTACCTGACTGTCGTTCGTGAATGGGAGCCAATTCGGGGATGAACTTTGGGAGCTGGTTGACCATTCTGTTGAACCGTTGAAGCTCAGTTACGTTCCCAGGTCTTGGAAAATCCCGGACGGCCCTCGTCTACTTAGGATCTGCTGATGATATGTCCCAGGAAAGTGATCCTAGTTTTGGAGATTTCATATTTGTTTTTGAGTGTTAGACCAGCAGCCTGCAGTCGTCGTAGCATTGCCCTGACACGCTGATCGTGCTCACGTTGGTCGGCGCCGTGCACTAGTATATCATCCATGTGACAGACTACCCTTTCAAGTCCTTGGAAGATACTAGTCATCGTGTGCTGAAAGATTTCCGGCGCTGAGCTGATTCCAAATGGCAGGCAGTTGAAGCAGAACCGGCCAAACGGTGTGATGATAGTAGTCAGCAACCGTAACTGGCTATCAAGAGGAATTTGTCAGAACCCAGAGTTAGCGTCAAGCTTGCTGAAAACTCGGGAACCTTTGACTTTGGCCAGATTTGTGTTGACTGTGGCCATAAGATAGATCTCGTGTTGACCTGCCTTGTTGAGGGGTGTGAGGTCTACGCAGATCCATACCATAGCGTTGGCATTGGGAACACACACCGTCCCAGAGCACCATGACGTTGGCTCCTTGACATCTGATATGACTCCCTACCTCTTCATTGTTTCCAGTGTTTCTTCCACTTTTCCCAGAAGAGGATGTGCAACTCTCCTAGCTATGTAGCTGAGCATTGGGGAGACGCGCAATCCTGTACGGATTTTCCAGGCAGCCAATTCCCTGGAAGAGATCTGGGAACTTGGCCTGGAAGTCTGGTTCTCCTTTTTCATTGTAGACCACTTCTGATGGCTTAAGGAGGTGAAGATTCTGACAAGCCTTTTTGCTTAGCAGGTTTTGGTGCTGTCCTTGCATCACAAAGATGTCCTCGAGCATGGTTTCAGCGGTGATTTTGAGTGTCGGTGTCGGGGATCGCTCCTGTAACGTGATCAGTGAGGTCGACGTTCCCTGCTCCATGGAACTGACGTGTGTTTGGCTGTGGAGGAAGGTCTTTCAGCCCGGGCATTTTCGCACTGATGATAGTGACCCCAGCTCCGCTGTCCAGCTTGAAGGTAGTGGAGTGCTGGTTGATGTGTAGATCTGCGGTCCAGAAGTCAGCGTTGAAGGAATTTTTACCACGCCCAATAATGCTACGTTGACATAGTCACCATCCTCTACTTCATGGACGGACTTGCACGACTTGCATAAGCTAGCAAAATGTCCATTTTTCTTGCACTTATGGCACCTTGCATCATGGGCAGGACAGACTTTTTCGGGGATGTGCCAGAGTTGCGCCACACCAGACGCATTCTGCCTTGTCTGTTGACTGTGACTTCTGCTTGTTGGACTGGCTGGCTGGCTGTTTCCTTGCATGTCGCTGTGGTACAAAGTGGCCCTGTAGTTCCTCTATGATGCATCTTGGGTTCACTTTGTCCTGCTCTGACAGACTGGGTAGGCTCTTCATAACCTTGAGACAGTCAGGACCCATTACTGTGCAGAGTGCGGCGGCCACCTGAAGTAGCCCGGGTGGGTTAGGTGTGCCATAGGCAATCATTAATTTCTCAGTCAGCTGTGTGGTGATGACATTGTAGTTCCAAGCACATTCAAATTCCTTCCAATTTTCTGTGACATCTCTGTGCAGAACCATTGGTGACGGTGCTGGAATCTGATAGGTAGCTATTTTTGATTTATTTTTGCAATATTTGTTGTAAATCCTATAGTCTTGTATAGTATTCTATGTTGTTAGTCTTGACTGTATTTGTAGCCTGAGCAAATGCCCACTTTTAATACATGGCCAACCGAACAGGGGTTCCCCCTATCATGTTTATTGGTTAAGCTGGGCAAAATATAGGCTATTTACACTATCACAAAGTCGATAGTCAATGTATAACAATATGACACAATATAGGTGACAGATGGCTGGAGGATGGCCCAGTTGCTGGTTTGATGCCATGTGCTCTCAGTCCTAGGTTCTCCCATAGGCTTAGTATGGGGGTCCAGCGTGAACAATCAAGAGGATTTGGGCTGCTCCTGAGTGTCCCACCTTAGTCTCTGGTACCTTATAGGTTTCCCTGCCAAGGAGATTAGAGTGTCACCATGTTGCGTCCTTAGTTATGGGTCAAAACTGCTGCCAACCATATGACTTTATAACCCAGACCTGGTCCCCCAACAATACACAACATCCTTCTCCTCCTAGTGAATTCTCGCGCTCCCCCCCCCCCCCTCCTCGCGGAAAAAAAACCAGCTTTAAAGCTCTACCAACCACCCGGCTCCTGTTCACCCTCGTGCACATGGCATGACTCTCAATTCCCCAAAAACTCCTGCCCTGAAACTTCGGCCGGCCTGAGAATGTAAAACCCAAACTCCCCTTCATCGAGGAGAATTGAAACCCCGAGTCCCCGAAGAATATCACAAAAAAAAAGCTTTCAGAAAATTGTTATTACAAACCCAAGACACAATCTAAGGGTGTGTAACTTTAATTATAACACATATTTGTCACAAGTCAACTATCTGAGAAGCACCAATCAATATAGTCTAAAGAAGAAAAACTTTGTTTTCTGTAAAGGAGAGCGACTGTATGTCAGAACTAGAAACACCATTGTAGTAGGCACATCATAAGTTTAAAATTTATGAAGATATGACACACCATGGAACCCCCTCATATCAATATTATGTCGGATATTCAATAACTTATCAGCTATGACTGGCCATGTTTTACCAAGATCAGCCATCTTGGAAGACCAGGATATATTTCCTGAAACATATGCTTAGGAATAAAAACATGAAAAGAAAATGTCCATGGCATTTACTTACTGAATAGTTTAAAGAGCTACTGAGAAATATTACATTGCAATTTATTAAACAAGCAGAACACTAAAAAACACGAGAATAGTACTTTTGGAATTATAATCGACATACATTTGAAGGTGATTATGTTAAAACATATCTAGATAACAAACAATTCTTTCACTTGAATTCTTGATAAACAAATACCAAGTTAATAGTTCGTTGTTTAACACAATTTAGATAACGTGTAATGTGGAATAATGAACACAAATGACCTGACAGAGGTTGAAAATCCCTCCTTTTGTCCTCAACGAAATCCACTGCAAATCATATGATATTGGTATCATATCACAGGGAGAGAAACGAATAATAGTTATTAGTCTCTTTGCTACTTTTGATTCGTTATTCACATCTCATTATGGCCTGTTACCACTGTTGACTGGAAAAACTTGGTTGTAAATTATTTTGATACTAATCAAAAACTAACAGAGATTTAGGGCCACCGATTTTGAGTGTGGATATGGGGTAGGGCTCAATTATATTTAATACATAATTCAGACAAGTACTAACATATTTAGATTTATTCCTCCTGTGATTAGTGTAATCTATGAGTTATAAATTTGTCAACATTTAGATTTTCCATTTTATTTTCACAACAAGTAAAATAACTTTGCATTTTTCCACAATTAACAGGAACTCAACAAAATATCAAAGATTATAATGGTGAAAGATGAACTATTACAATTATCGTTTTATCATACTATTGAGTATAGTTTTTATATCAGTGTTCACGGGAAAAACTGAGCCTTGTGTCTTTTTCGAGGTTTGCTGCGCACCACCACATTATGTACACTGTGCATCAGCATGCGTCATTACTACTGATGCACAAGTTTAAAGTATGACTGATGCCAGAACGGCATAAATACTACTGGCGCAGCAGCAGGCAAAGTTTGGGCAAAGTTTACCTGTGCCCCCCACCCAACCCTGCCCCCTGCCCACACCGCCCACCCCTGCCCACACCGCCCACCCCGCCCACCCCACCCACCCCGCCCACCCCCGCCCACCCCCGCCAGCCCTACCACCTGCGTCAGGCAGTATCTATATTTAGCCTTGGCCTGTATTAAACCTGTGTTGATTTTTCAGCCTCCCATCAGCCTCCACAACCCCAGCCCCAGCCTTCTGAGGCCCCCGTGCGTGATTCTGGTGTTCTGACGGGAGTAGGATGACTAGGGGCCGGGGAGTGTTAAGGGGGAAGCCCCTGAGGCCCCCGTGCGTGATTCTGGTGTTCTGACGGGAGTAGGATGAGTATAGGGCCGGGGAGGGTTAAGGGGGTTGCCCCTGAGGCCCCCGTGCATGATTCTGGTGTTCTGATGGAAATAGGATGAGTATAGGGCCAGTGCTCCCCCATCCCTTGAGCAGATGAATTGTGGAAGAAAAGAACCTTTTGAGAGAGTTTTCATGCCGATTTGAGCACTTTGAAAATTTTCCAAACTTGAAACATTTATGACTCCCTATGGTTCAAAACTGACTCTAAGGTTGTAGCCCCGATTGAGAATGACAATTCTATATATGTCAGAAAATTCTGTGATGATTACAACATTATCTAGAAATTTAGAAAGATTTTTCACCTTATTTTTATACTGAAAGACTCAACCAATGGATTTTGCTAAAATCTTTCATAAATGAAAATTAGGCCTATCTTATGCCAAAAATGTCCCCTAATTGATGGAAATCCTTTTACATATTTCCCAGCCTTTACTCCATGTCCCTGACCATCCCTCTATGAATAGGCACTTCTAGCCCCCTGATATTCTCAGGTTGCAAAGCGCTGATGACTTGTGGAAGAAAAGAATAATTTAATAGGGGTTTTATGCCGATTTGAGCACTTTGAACAATTTCCAAATTTGAAACATTTATGACTCCCAGTATGAGTCAACTATGGTTCAAAACTGACTCTGAGGTTGTAGCCCCGAGTGAGAAGGACAATTCTATACATTTCAGAAAATTCTGTGATGATTACAACATTATCTAGAAATTTAGAAAGATTTTTCACCTTATTTTTATATTGAAAGACTCAACCAATCGATTTTGCTAAAACCTTTCATAAATGATAATTAGGCCCGTCTTATGCCAAAAATGTCCCCAATTTGATGGAAATCATTTTTCATATTTCCGAGCCTCAGGTGAGGGGATAGGTTGGGGGGGGGAGGTTACTGGAAAGACTTCCAATAAAAGTGCTGAGGCCGTCAGGTTAGAGGACAGAAACCCCTCAAAAACCCCAACCCCGGCCTCCCCTACTCACCCCAGTCTGCAGTCAGTAGTAGCAGGGTTCTCCAACTGTTAGGCCCTGGGGAAAACCCTGAACTGAGGCCGGTGCTCCCCACCCCTCCAGCAGAGGACTTGTGGATTAAAAGAATCATTTAGAAGGATTTTTAGGCCGATTTGAGCACTTTGAAAAATTTTCAAATTTGAAATATTTATTGCTCCCATAAAAAGTGAACTATGGGTCAAAAATGAATTTGAGGTTGTAGCCCCGACTGAGAACGACCATTCTATACATGTCCGAAAATTCTGTGATGATTACAACATTATGTAGAAAATCACAATGATTTTTACTGTTTTTTTCACACAAAAAAACTCAACCAGTAGATTTTGCTAAAACCTTCCAGGAATAATAATTAGGCCTATCTAATGCCAAAAATGTGGTTGAATTTATGGGCATTGAATTATCAGGGGGCCACCTCAGGGACCAAGGATAGGTGCAGGTAACTGGCCCATTACATTATAGTGGTGGTTGGTTACCTGCCGTCCAACCTCCTATATTGTTTCTATGCCAATTTGAGGCTCACACCTACCAGAAGTACCCATTCAATCCCACTATGATGTATTAGGCTGGGCACCTGTATCCATCCTTAACCCATGAGATGCCCCCCCAGACATTTTGATGCCCATAAATCCAACAATGTTTTTGGCATTAGATAGGCCTAGATATCATTTATGCAAGTTTTTAGCAAAATCCATTGGTTGGGTTTTTCAGTGTAAGAAGGTAAAATTCTGTCTAAATTTCTAGATAATGTTATATTAGTCACACAGTTTCCTGAATAGTTTATAATGGTCATTCTCAATCGGGGCTACAAGCTCAGAGTCAGTTTTGACTCATAGTTGACTCATACTGGGAGTCATAAATGTTTCAAATTCGAAATTTTTTGAAAGTGCCCGAATCGGCATGAAAACCCTACTAAAAGGTTCAATTCTTCCACAAGTCATCAGGTAATTGCATTCCCATCAGAATGCCACAAGAACCTTAACTCCATCAAATAGGGGAAGCTGAGGGGAATGGCTGGAGGCCGGGAAATATGTAAAATGATCTCCATTAAATAGGGGACATTTTTGGCATGAGATAGGCCTAGATATCATTTATGCAAGTTTTTAGCAAAATCCATTGGGTGGGGGGGGGGGGGCGCAGGTGGGGGGTGGCGGGGGTGTATTATGTAACCTGCGCGACAAGACCCTTCACGCTGAAGTGGTGAGAGCTGCGCATCAATACAATTAATGCACAGAAATTGACGCACAATCCAGCACAATTGAGCACAGTGTAACTGTACAAACTTTGACAGCTCTACACAATGTGCTGTTGCGCAGCAGATCTCGAAAAAGACACAAGGCTCATTTTTTCCCGTGGTTCATCATATACAAGACTTTCAGAGCTGGTTGCACCATTTCAGATTGGGTCACAGTTAAACATGTATCAGATAACAACAGTTTTCTTTTGACAGCAAGTTCCAAGCCTGGCAAACTTTATGTCTTTGAAAACTTGATTGGGGGTCTTGGGAATAATTTATGGATTTATGCAAGCTTGTATGGAATTGCTACGAAAACAAACAGAAGACCTGTAGCATGCTCAAATTATAACATCAAGAAACTTTTCAAGAATCTGTCAGTCCCTGTAATGAGTAGGGCACAATACAACAAGAAATTTAGATTAGGAATCAAGCAAAGTATAACTGTTAAAGAGAAAAAGCTTTTTTACTATGATACTGCAATGATTCTCAAGTTGATGGAATCTGGAAAGAATGCTTTTATTGGAAGATACCTTCAAAATATAGGCTATTTTGTTGAATACTTAAGTGATATCAAAGCACAATTCATACTAAGGAGGAAATATGTAATGCTTGGAAATACATATTTGAGAAACATTCAAGAAGCTATTCTAGATAAAACAAAAATGAATGAGACAAATAAATATTCCAATGAATCATTAATTTTTGTTGCTGTTCATGTGAGAAGAGGCGATATGCTTAAGGCATCATATTCTCATGTCCCAGGATCTATGTATTTTCAGAATGCCATGAATTACTTCAAGGGAAAGTATGGAAAAGCTGTCATTTTTGTTGTTATTACAAATGATCTTCGTTGGAGTAAGAGAAACATTTGAGGTAATCATGTTTACTTTACAGGAAATTCAGGGACAAAGACAAGAGAAGAAGACTTTTCTATTGCTGTAGCATGTAACCACACATTGATGTCAGTTGGAACCTTTGGATATTGGATGGCATTCATTGCTAAAGGCGAGGTGGCGTACCTGAAAGATTGGGTGAGAAATCATCCATGGTTTCAACCTGGGCAATATTTTACCCCCAAGTACATACCTATTAAGGAAAGAAAGGAATGACCAACTTCAGGTCAAGTACACATGTGTTGACTAGGAAGGATTTTGAATTGGTTTGATTAAGTTGTATTATGTTACACAAATGATATTCTATTAATGGTGATGTGAATTATTGGAAGGTAGAGAAGACCTGTGTTTTCTAGTGTGTTTGGGGGTTAGAGGACACATGTGCATCAAAATTCCCCACAGCAGACCACGGCCAGTGCTCAGTGATCTTATAACAGGATACCTCAACTCAGGAATACTGACTTCACAGCCTGCTGCCATGGGGCTGCAGCCTGATAAGAAGGGGGGTCAAACACTATCTTAATGTGCACAAAGGTCATCATTGACCCATTGAGTAATTGATCATTTAGCCTCAATGAGGTGATTAGTGTATGTAATGTATACAAACATAAAAGGGAAAATCCATCCTGTCTTTCTTCCTAACAATATATCAATAAATAATCAAGTCTGACATCCTTAATGAGATTCCTATAGGTTTACAGAGCTGCATCCACTTATTGGGCTATGGAGCATTTCTTAAGAGTTTGCTGCAGCACCTCAGATCCAAATCCTCTGGATTTTGACGCCAACCCTTACATTTGACAACTCCTACCAATTCTAGTCTCCCTTTGTAGGCTCTTCTTTGTGAGTGTTCCAACCAATATCATGGAGTTATACTGCTTGTTTATGATAAAACTAGAATCAGATGATAAAAGAGTGGTCATTCTTACTTTGGCTCAAGGGAATACTTGAGAACTCAGGACACTTACAAACTCGGGCCAGGTGAACTCAGGGCTGAAGTCAGGCTGCTGTTGAAGTTGGGTAGGGTGTACATGCTGCAATAAAATTGTTTGCATTAACTAAACTAAAACATATGATTATATGTAGGCATGTTGCATTTCGCTTTCCTCAGCCATTCTGTAAGATACATGTATTTCATTAGTCTATGGACTCAATAGGCTCAACAAGTATATTGGGCTATAAAACTAGGCAGATGTAATGGAGGTGTTGCCAGATGGCGCCACAGTAGGGCATACACTCCTGCCACCTATGGCTCATCACTGGACTGCATCAGGGACCAGGCTAGGCAACACCTCTCCCCTCACCTCTGCTTCATTTACAAAGTTTGTTCTTTGTTGGGACTGTTCCCAGTTATTATTATGTGTCTAAACAAAATATTACTAGGATTTCCGCCCAACCCTTTCTTCCCTTATTAATCGAACATTGATTAACTTATTGTTTAAAACATTACCTTCATGGATGACCTTGGTTTATATCATACATTATACAAGTATAACTATTCTTCATGAAGATTGTATTTACTACCACTAAGGAATATCATAATAATTCTTACTTATTGAATAATGACATGATAATATTGGATGTCATTGGGGGGCAGGTCATCCTGAAGTTGGGCTGGGTGAAGTTTGGACACCTAATTTGCATACATTTTTTTTTTTAATTCCACAACTTCGCTTACACAAGGTTTATGTTCTTCCAATTGTTATAAAGATATGAAGATGATTTAGTTGTAAGATGAACATATATAATACTTATTACAATAGTCACAAAATACAACAGTTCCAAAATACAACAGTATCAACACAAACGCAGGCCAACTCATAATTGCACACAGTTCGGTCTAATTTCTGCTTAACCGGGACTCTGTTTAACTGTTACCGATGTGAATATACTGTTGCGAAACACAACATTGTATTTTTGTAAATGACTATCGATATTTTCTCTACGTATTGTACAGAACACTCCTTCTCAACGAGTCTTATTATTAGAAACCTTTGCACAAACAAGGCCATTACATTGACAGACAGGTTACCCAAGATGCTACATAAAACTGTCAGATCCCTCTTAAGGCAATCTCGTTAAGTGCGATTTATGGTGATGACGCCTTCTGCTGCTTGGGTCTCAGGTGTTCTGAGGTCACCTCATGTGAGGCTGAGCAGCAGAGCTAGGCGTACCAAATATATTCTATTTGTTTTGTGTGTGATCTGCACTTTCAAACCCTAGACTTAGTACATCCCACACGGGAAAAAGTGAGCCTTGTGTCTTTTTCGAGATTTGCTGTGCAACACCACATTATGTAAGTCGGCACAGTTTGTGCAATCAGTCTGCGCGTCTCTGGTATAGTATGTTCACAATCTGCTTGTGATAACAGGTGCATAGCAGAGTGCAGTAAAACTTTGTACAGCCTGCCCGCTCACGCTGTCAACTCCCATTTGATATTTTGTTGGCGTCGGGCATCAGGACGTGCGAGACAAGGACCCTGACCCCCAGCCTGCGGGAAAGCCGTCTTGTGCACAAGTTTTCCCGCATACTATTGAAGGCTATTGTTATTGTTTCGGTTAATTATAATAATTGTGCATTGTTTGAGATAATTACTGTCGTTGATATTGTTTTGATGGGTGCTAGTCGAGTGGTGAGTAAGTCCACGAGATGGGCGCTCAATCCATAACATGAACAACGCTTGGCAGTATGGTAAATTTATTGATGGATATGGTGATGGGTACAGTTGCTCGTGATGGTAATAAGTTCCAAGGTATAACAGTTCCAGTTTAGGGTAGAGTAAGCTTCCTCCTTAGTGTCCGCCTAGCCTCACCTCCAGCCGTAGTGCGATAGTACCGTGTAAGTCACCAGATGTCCCTGTGGTTGCGTAGCTATGTAAAACCCCTTCAAATCTCCCGATGCGTATGATCCAAGCGCTAATGATCTCTCTCTCCCTCTTACACTGCACTCTCGCTTTTATAGCAGTCTGATATTGATTTTACCCCAGGCGTCGGCGCTTGTTGGGAGGTGTACCCCGGTGAGCATTGTCGTCAGGTATATTTACACCTACCAGCGGCACCCGCCATATTTATACTAGGTATTATCATAAGCTAAGTAATTTGGAAGAATTCTTATTATCTTCTTGTATTCAACTGGTGACCTTTACACTATTTCAATTATCATGCACAAAGTAAATGATTTAATCTCTACCTTTGTGCACCGTTTAGTTACTGACCATAGCTCCTGACTATTCTATTTTTATTTTTTTTTTTTAGCATTTTTTAATGCCCTATCTTTATCTTTAATTAATTCGATAAGATGTGGAGTAAACCACGACTCCTTAGCCTTAGAAATTTTGAAAATTTTATTAGGACAAGTTTGGTCCAGATAGGTTAATAATTTATCAACAAATAAATTCTATTTTAGGTCAATATCTATTTGGTTATCAAATTCATTCCAATTAGAAGTAATCAAGTATTCTTGAAAATCTTCACTGTAATAATTCTTTTAAGACTTCTGATTTTCTTAATTTTACATTTTGTACGTGTAACAAAAATTGCTTCATGGTCGCTAATATTCAAGGTACAGATTTCTGATTAAGGTATGATATCTGAGTTTGAGACAAATAGATCAAGAAAACTGTCTCTAGTCCTACTATAATGAGTCAGATTTTTGATAAACTGCTTCAGTCCATATTCATGTATTAATGATTTAAGTTTCTTTGTGGCTAAATTAGTACTATCTAGATAGTCAATATCAAAGTCACCCATTAAAACCAATTCGATATTGTTGATAATCTGATCCAAATATTCAATAAAATTTTGCAAATTGCCATCCGATGGTCTATATATATTTCCTACCAATATCACCTTATTTGGCTTCTGGGTAATCGATACTAGTTGAATTTCAATATCTCTTGAACTTTTGTTAAAATTGACAAAACTTGTATCAGAGAAATTAAGGCTACCGTGAATGTACATACATAAGCCTTCTCCTTTCTTTGTAAGATCATTACCAGCATTTTTCCACGATCTATCTAACCTAATCATTAAATGATTTGGTAAGTAATATAAAGTTGAAAGTAAAAGGCTGTGTAGCCACGTCTCAGTAAAGCCTATAATATGTATATTGGTATTACTAAAAACAGTTCTAATTTATCTTCAGATATGCCGTCATTAAACCATTATTTTCCTTGCTAGCTGAATGATAGAACTAGTCCACGAAATGGGCGCTCATATCCAAAACGCAGACAACGCTTGGTTGAGAGTCATTTATTGTGGATAACAGATGTGTCACAATCGCCAGTGTTATATTCCTATGTACAGTCAGTCTATTCCTATGTACAGTCAGTCATTGCCCGGGAGGTAAGCTTCCTCAATAAAGTACGCCTATCTCTGTACAGCTTCACAAACAGTGTAGGTTCTTTCTTTAGTTACCAGATGTCACCAGATGCTATTCGTAGCTAACCAATCCCCCAAATCTTTAAACTCGAATTGATCCAAACGTATATCGGCTGACTCTGCTCCTTACTGGCTATCATCATCCTTATATATACTCATTAATCATTGATTTCTCCCAAGTAGTGCTGCCCCTGGTAGAAATGGTCTGTCTGCCGTAACAGGTTTATTATGCCTACCAGCAATGCCAAATTTTTAGGAAAAATTGAAAACTTGCACATGTTACTGCTAAAATGTTTTAGAAATCCATCGGTCCTGGAAGAGTTGAAAAATGTCATTTCCGCGGAAAATCATGAAATTAATTTAAAAAAAAAAAAACATCTAAAACTCACTTTTAGCAGGTATATGTATATGTGCCCCGCAAGATCTCCTTAAACAGAAGACCATAATAGAGTCTTCTCCAACAAAATACAGTGGCGTACCCAGGGGGGGTTCCAGGGTGTCTGGAACCCGCTCAGATTTCTCAAAGTTTATATAATGAAACTAAAAATATCGGAAATTCTATCAAAATAACTACCTGGAACCCCCTCAGTATATGTCTTACAAGCATATAGAAGCTTGTTCTTTATAACGAAAAAAAGGTGTGAAAATTTGGGAAAATCTGTGAAAATATGCAAAAACTGACAAATGCATCATTTTCTGTCTTTAATTTCCACGCTGGGGTCTTTTTTTCTAAAATATGTTTCAAAAATTGCATTTCTGATAGTGATAGTAATGACGGCTCATCACCTTAATCTGAAGTTCTGCAATATTTTGAGCCTAAAGATTTCTTTTTATCTAAGAAATTATACTTTTATTTTGTTATTTTGAGAAAATATGATTTTACAAGAATCCCGCTAGCTACATGATTTTTCTACCATAATACTTAAATCTTTGCATATCACCATGAAAAAAGCTAACAATTGGTTGACTAAAATGTCCTGATAAATATACAGGTAATTACCTCTTCCCTGCAAGACTTACATAGTCTACTCACCATGATATTATGGGAGAGAGAACCCATTTTCATTGGGGGCCTAGTATCGGTACTGACTGGAGATTTCAAATATTTTAAACAGCATGTGTTAGGATAAGACCTGGTCTTTTACATGGTTTTGCTCACCAAAGCAAAATCTGACAGGATGCAGGATCAAATTAGCTTTGTATTCTGCTAAATCCCAAGATCGCTCCAAGTCAACCCCTACCCATGTCTTGAGTCAAGTTCAGTTTTGAGGGGTATCTCAAGACCGGTGATGTTCTGGGGATGCACTTTGTGGTCTCAAGACGGAGAGTCAAACTTCAGTCTTGGGTCAAGATCTCAAGACGGACTTGGGACGTTCTGGGGATTGACTGCAGGATGGCAGCACGGCGGCCCGGTGTCGGAGCACAAAAACAACAAGTTTCGGTGTTATGGCGGCCACGTCTACGTCATCAAATTCAGGTACGCGGGCGACAATTTTTTTTTTATCTTCTTCTTCCGGTAAATCTAAATTATTAGCACAGTGCTTTGCCCATACGCCACCACAGTTCCATTTAGTTTCCAGATCCCTTCGTAATTGATGTTTAGAATGTAATGAAGTTGGCCCTTGGTATTGATTTTAACACAAAGACATTGTTTTTACTAGGGCGGGACCTCAGCCACCGTCAGGTCACATGATTAGAAAAAACCAAAAATGGCGCAGGCGATGATGTGAGGAGGAAACCTCTTTATTTCAATAACACATTTCAAACATTTGTAGGCATGTTTACCCCCAGGTTTGTACATCTCAGGATGGAATAGGATACAGACCACCATGAGGATCATTAATTCCACCTCGGAACGTAATCCAATACTAATTTTGCTCGTAAGAAAGGTGATATTTTTTATAGATTGGTCGCCGGACAGTGGTTCGGGAAAAACCGACGCCAACCAAACAATAATTCCGCGTACCCTCTGCCCGGCCCTGGGGCTGCTCGCCGGATAAAGCCCCAGCCATACTGCACGACTCAACTTAACTCGACTGTCGAGTTGAGTTGAGTTGGGGTCAGTCGTAGAGTATGGCATAGGTTAAGACGAGAGTCTTAGCATTTTCCTACGACTGGATCGTCGGGTCGTACATCTTGAGATGGGGACGTCACTCAAATAGCGTCACGAATTTGACCCGCAGTTTCATGTGTGCGCCAGCTCTGCCAAATTTCTAAAACACTGATTTTAAATTACTCATAACTCTCTCAATATTCACATTATGTGAATACAATTTCGGGATATGATTGATATTGGTTTGTTTTGAATGGTTACAGCCGTTTCATGTTCTCCCTACCTTTTAGATAACTGTGGCAATATGCTCAAAAGTACCTAAAAACGCTGTGTCCTGCTGTGACAGGCACCCGTGGTCACTACACATGGGCTTCTTTACAGGCAGGGAGCTCTCACAGTTTTCGTTTTAAGTTTCTCTTAGCACAATAATCAGTTTGGAAATGACCTGCCATTTCTAAAACTGTTTGACATTAGTTTGTACTCCAACCCATTCATAATTTTCGAATTCTTTGAAAACTTCGAAGCCCTATTAAAATTATTAAAACTCGATGTTAAAAAAAAAGTCAAACATTTTTATAAAGTGAATTTCGTGATAAATGTTATTACACTCACAAATTTTTGACTACGAAAATAACCTTGAAGCACCAGCTAACTCTCACAGCCCCACGTCACAAATGACGGCCATCTTGGCGAGTGCGGACAGAGTTTGAAAGTTTCAAGTTACAGGGCTCCCTCCTCCACTGATTGGGAAAAGGTACGAATTTAAGAATTAATCGTGAACCAGAGAGATGCTTCAAAAGACAGAGATTTAGTTTTTATTGTCTTGACATAAAATCACTAGATGTCAAGACAATCACGCTGTGCTGTAACCGATGGGGCTCCAACTTCCAAGGCAAAGGCAACCACTGTGGAGTGTGACGGGAAGTGTATGAACTTGAAGGAATGGTAGATAATCTGCCCTGCAGATGTTCTGCCACAAAGACATTCTGCTTTGTGTCCTGGACATTCTGCACTCTCACTGCAGATTATCTGCCTTATGCCCGACAGTCAACATTGATAAAGGGATTTTCCTAGGGGTTCCTACGTCAGAAATTTGATTCCTGCACTGGGTTAAGAGGGCCTTTTCTCGCGCTTAAAATGAAAAAGTATTGTGCAATTCTTGAAAGCCCAAGATGGCCCTCAGGGAATGAATTTAGATCTAAATTCATTACATCGGGGCCATTGGGGCCTTTCAAAAATTGCACAATACTTACACAATAAAATCTAAGGGTTTTTGATACTTGAGATATTTTTTTAGGAAGATCCCTGATGTTTTTAGGAAGATCCCTGATGTTTTAATCAACAACTATGGATATAAAGAAAAAGGTCACAGGTGTGATTTTTAGATTTGTTCAGTTTAGAAAAGTCTTCATTTCCTATTGACCTAGACCTGCTCTGAATATTAAAGCTGCATTCTTGTTCATCTGTCTTTAGGGTCAGGGCTTAAAATTAGGGTAGGGTGGGTTACCCCCCCTTTGTCAATACGACACACTAGATTTCTAATAAAATGTACTTACATTTAAAAAAAATACTCTTGAAGTGTACCCCCTAGCTTGTGTAATTGACATGATTATATTTTTTAAAAACATAAAGGAAAAGAATGGGTATTTTATATTCTGATAAAAAAAATCAAGAAAACGAAAATTTATAAATTTGAGTTGTCATGCCACGTTTTTATACTCATTAGTGTGGAAATACAGGCATGTCACAGTGATAATGTTAGAAAAACTTACCATGCGACTGGTGCAGTCCCTATCAAATTTACCAAAACATTTTCACTCTATGCGCAGTTTTCGGTACATTTTAATCAAATTAAAATTCCTAATGTTCCATGGGCGTATTGAGCTCAAAATTAATGACATTTGAATTTTGAATGTGCCCAGGGCGCTTGGCGCATCCCTAGCATCCCTAGCATTTTCACTGATGTCATATCAATAGTTAATATAATTCACACATAGTTCTCCCCTTGTAACAGGATTCCGCATTTTTGGAAATCAATTTAAGACCATTTAAAGACCATTTAAAGACCAAAAGTCGAGAAAATTAAGACCTATCGACTGCTTGCTAAGAAAAATTTCAGAACATGACATGATTATATGACATAAACTTGATGTAAGTGTTACTGTACTTATTTGAAAGTTGGAATTAAAATGTTCAAGGTGATTTCATTTTAACTTCTCAAAAAGTTCAATTTAAGACCTTTACCTGCGTGGGAACCCTGTGTAAATATTCAAAACCAAATTTATTTCATCTATGTTTCGATATTATTTCTGATATCAACACTTTTATATGATGAGACTCCAAGTGGCAGAATCAGTGAAAACAGCGTCTCCTGATCTATGATGTTGTCTTTTATGATATTCAGCCTTGGCTCCTATTCTTTCATCGATAAATTTGTAATGATTTCCAATCAGTGCATTATTAGGGGTAGTCCTAATCTGGTTTGCTGCTCTGAAAAACTTGCAACATCATCATAAATCATCAATTATCAATAAATGGATATATATTTGAAAGAATGTGGTGGAATATGCTTTAGACATTCTATAATATTAATCTTATGACCTACGATCACTAAGTAAAAGTATTTAGTATTCAAGGGTGGAAACAGGATTTTCGGAAGGAGGGGGGTCAGCACAAAGGTAAGAGATGAACCAGTGAAATTCCAATTCTTCTAATTTTGTACTTTATCCCTTAGATTTATTGCTAATATATAGAAGTATAAAATATTTGTCCCAACTTATTTGACCGTAAAAATTCAGCACTCACTCACTCCCTCAATTCTGTGTCTGACGTCACACAGAAGATGTTAATTTCACATTTTGAAATTTAAATAATCTTCATAGGACCTTATTTTGCAAGATTTTGCCATAAGTTAGTTTATTTCATGATTTAGAATGTTACAGGAATGAGTGAAAACATAAGAATAATCAGTGCCCTGTCTTATAACAAGCTTCCATATATTTTACGTTTGATATACTTGCGATCACCTTTTTGGCTGCTGTACCTACATGAGTTTGGTTTTGCCTATGTGAGTTTGGGTAGATTTACAGGAGTTTTGGGTTGATTTACCTGAGTTTTATTGTGAAATGGCTGTGTACGAGAGTTTCAAACTCGCATACAATTTCTCTAAGCTCACAATCACATAAAAGAACTGTAATCACTGGCCCCTCCTTTTAAGTACTTAAGGATAGACAACACCTCTCGGCGTCCCATTTACAGTAATTGATATTGCGCTGTCTTTAGCAAGGTTACAATTGTGTATTGTACATCAAATGGTAGAATATATTTTTTTCTATCTTTTGATATAAGGTTTAAGGCTGTAATGTTGACTCTAAGGAAATAAGAAGTGAAAAACCGATTTTTTCACTTTTATTATTTGAACATTGATATCTTGCTTAATACTTAACATACATGATTGAAACTTCACACATACCTTCATGACAATCATATGCAGGGAAGTTTATCTCAGATTTTTTATATAGGTCCTGGTTTTCATTTTATGTCAAAAAATGGAAAACTTTTTGTTAATTTTTTCAACATTAATTTCTAGATTTTATAAAACAAAAACTAAAACCTAAATAAAAAATTTGAGATACAATTCCCTCCCAAAGAATGTTGTCTAAAGGCTGTGAAAATTTCAAGCTTTTTCATGGAATATTAAGTGAGATATTCATGTTCAAAAAATAAAAGTGAAAAATACGTTTTTTTGTATTCCTGAGATGCTCATACAGGCATACATCTACATATCACAATATAATTATATGTATAGATAGGGTAGCTAAAAGGGTATTGAATGATATGAAACTCATATTCATTCTACAGATATTGAAAAATATATGCCTATTGAAAGAGAGTCCTGTGAATTGGCCGCTAAGAGGTGTTGTCTATCCCAGGGGCCAGAGGTCCAGGCCATCTGGAGCTCGGGTTACATATTACAAGGCCCAAACAAACAATTAGCACTGGGGCCGTAATAGGCGCGCCTTTGACCCCCTAACTTTGGGGTAAAAAAGGGTAAGGCGCGCGCCTGTGCGCCTAACACTAGATCTGCCCCTGGTGTATAGTAGATAAAGTTTCTTAGCTAAGACTAGACAGTCGAGGGTGCTGGCGAACTCAAAAGCTGCGACAGTCGAGTTGAGTTCAGTTGGTAAGTGTGGCCGGACCTTAAGATATCAACAGTGTGTCGTCAGGCGGCGGCGGCCCACAACCCCGTGACTGTTATTTCACTAGGTCAGCCATCCTCCCGGTGACCCTCCCCGGCCAGGGGAGAGTGACAACCCGACAACAGGGCCAGTGTATGGGTCCTTCTAACTCCGAGTGAGGTCACTACTGTTCATGTGTGCAGAGAACTGAGAAGTTGGCCACCCTAAACTACATGACATTGGTCTTTTTTTTTTCCAGCGAAGCTGTTATGTACCAAGTGCCGGCCGGGCACAACTTCCTCGTGCGGGCGGCGGGCCAGGAGGGGGCGCCCTTACAGTAAGTAATATAATATCAGTTTGTATATACTGGGATAACATTATGGCATTTATGCCTGGTACCTTATCCTCCAACAGGTCACCTAACTTTCATGTTTATTTATAAAAGGGTAACCCCAAGTTGGAATGAAGTAAAGCTGAACTACAGTTATTAGTCTGGATATCGTGGAATTATTGAAGAGGCATGTGATACTCATGTAACACGGACAGCTGATTACAAGGATACTCCAACTAGGCCTATTGAACGTATGTAACCTACTGGCCTACTCACTCATGAATCCTAAATTAATATTGAATATATAGTTGTGTGTTTTTATGTTGCTCATTAATGATGTCGATATAATAATTGTTGTTGCCAATTTACCACTACGCAGCATCATCGATCCCCCGCCGGGTGTCCCGGCTATAATTTTGGTTCTCCCGGCGGGGCAGGGCCAAATTTTTGTTCCGCCCCCTGCTGGCCCGCCACCGTCACCGGAGGGGTCAGAGTCCACGAGTTCAGGGGCTTCGTCTGAGGCGGGGGCCGATGCCCCACAGGACGGCCAAGGGGATGGTGATGTTCAAACCTGTATCTAAGTACCAAGTAGCAAAGTTGAGCCCTCATTTGAATTATACAACTTTTGAAATATCTGGTACTGGTAAGCCATGTAATGGTTGGAAGTGTAATCTAGAAGCAACAATTCATGTACATATATATGCTCGTCTGCGTTTTATCAATTAATGCACTTTTGTGTTTTCTAGACTATCCTGAAACAATTACATGATTTATAATATAGTCACTCTCTCTCTCTCTCTATGTCTGCAACAGCAAGCTGATGCGCGGGGTGAGACGTATCATACTGCAAAGAGGTGCATGGCCACTGACTGCACCTACAAGCGTCTGCTCAAAAGAGACAGTGTTAGACGCGAAATCATGCCCAGACCCCCCGCCAAGTGTACCTTTAGAAGTCTGTGCTTGTCACAATCACTGAACCAATACCAGGTAAAAGTCCATTAATTTATTTTGAGTATATATATAGGTGAAGGTCGTGCGGTTTGGTTAGCAAAGTATTTGTCTACTTAGTAAGACGGGCTCTGGGCGTCTGGGTCCCGTCGGCCTTCACTTTATGACTAGAAAAAGTCCCGTGTATGCAGATAGATACAAAGAACAGTAAAACCTTAAACTGGAAAACATATTTACCGTATCGTCAAAGTATAAATTTATTCTAATCCTGTTTTCGACAGCTGTGCCTAGAAGAAGCGGATCCGGACAGACCGACCTTTTGCAGAGACTGCTCAGCTGATCCACAACTCCTCTGCCGATTCCAAAAGGGCTGCTATAGGCTACCGCTGTAGGCGACCCCACCCCAGCAGGACTGGACTCCGACCCTAGGCCTTGACCTGAAGCAATGCACCGTCAGGGACATCATTTCTCCATGAGAGTAAGGAACTGAACTTTTTCTCCTTGCATTCGCACTAACCATATGCATGATTAGTACAACTAATTCTGGCCTACCCCGTTTACTGAGGTGTTTAATCTAACCATACCATGGTTTCGGACACATCAAAGAAGTCGAGACGGGAAGTCCTAAGCCTGTTGACGGGAAGGAAGGAGGAGTGTTCAAGGCCTTATGGACGGGAAGTCGAGACGGGAAGTTGAGGGAGAGTCTCCTTATCTGGTGTCAAGTCCCACATGTATACTGTCAACAGGGTTCTCCCCAGGGCATAATTATAGCCCGCTCTTTCCGTCATATGATAGATGGTCAGTAACTTAATTCATAATTACTTTTTCTGTATATTTCAATAAGTTTGACGACCTTTAGCAGTTCACAGCCAGTCGATCAGAAT
Organism: Lepidonotus clava; assembly: GCA_936440205.1. Lineage (NCBI taxonomy): Eukaryota > Metazoa > Annelida > Polychaeta > Phyllodocida > Polynoidae > Lepidonotus > Lepidonotus clava. The sequence continues at coordinate 46,725,226 of OW387146.1, read as the reverse complement.
TACAGCTGGTCATTACAGCCGGCTGTAAGGGCCTGGGGAAAACCCTGTGACGGACTTCCCGTGGAGTAGAGGCCTACCACCAAACCATGAATACCAGAGTTAACACGTGTACTAAAGCATGCATAAGACTATGTACTAATACATTAACTCGAAAATGGTGCATATTAGACATAGACTGTGTTCTTTAAAAAGGTTAGAACATCCGAAGTAGTCAGGAAAGATTGTGTGACCTATGGGAAACACAGCAGGAAGGGTAGCGCATGTAGCTCACAATATTTAACTAGTACCATAAGGTAGATGTCGGGTATGGATAAGTTCAGTTAAGGTAAGGATTTCGAGATAACACCACAACAGTTGCTAGCCGTGCATGGTTAGGTATACGTATCAATAACTATTCATCCAATTTAAAAATGTGATACATCAAATAAAAGCATGGATTTTTCTCTATTTACTGTTAGGTTCAACTTTATTTTCTGACTGAGATAAAATGTAGGAAAAGGTAAAGAGCAAGTATTTTTTAAACAATGATATTTCCCTTAATATGATAGGTGACAGCCTAAAATTTTAAGTACATGATATCGATTAGAACATACTAATGCATGGAGGGAACGTTTATCGTGTTGAAGGCACACCAAAGCAAACTCGGGAGTGTTGTTGTTTATATGACTCATTAAGCCAACATGACATATATATATATATATATTACAAACTTAAATAATATAAAATCGAAAGTTGCTTAATGCTATTACAACTCTTCTAGTTCCGCGACTACAGGGTTGGCCGGGGGAGGCTGGCGCATGGTCCATTTGGCCGCGCCGGCTGGGGGGTTTAAGTTTTTGGGGTCCGTGGTCTCCGACCGCTTGGTGGGCATCCGTACTCCCAGCCCCCGGTCCTTGGCATGCTTTTTGTCGAGGAGGTCCAGCTCTGCTTTCACCTCCGTCAGCTCTGGGCTCTCCCACACGAAAGGCACTATGACGCGGGTCCTTTCCGCGTCGGTGGGATCGCGGTCCTCCCCACTGGTGTAATCCACGGTCAAGACCTTCTTGACCCGTTCGCGCTTTTCCTCGTTCCAGTCTGTTAGCTCAAGGGCGGCCACTAATTTTCTGAAAACGAACAATTTACCGGCGTTAATGGCTTGTAAATCACAAATTTTCCGGTAATTTTACATAGTATATTCGACCCTTTAACTTTATACTCGCCAGAAGGACATTTACTACTGCTTTACGTGTATTGAAAATAACAACCAATTCCATTTCCACGTGGGACATTTTTAACCAGTCTTAAACAAAACCAACCTCACTGCGATGATGGCGCATAAGAGTCTTCTTATTCTTGGTACGAGTCAGTCCCTTGCGCTCGGTGCGTGCCTTCGTATACTGGGTGCGATGGTATGCCTTGCACGAGACTGAAAAGAAGATAAAAATTCAACACTGTTATGACATGACAAGAAGGCTTTATATGTTCAAGAAAAGGTTCAATGGCTTTGATAGTCTAAACTCGGGAAACCACTTGGACGTGAAAAATACACTAATAATAAAATGTAGCTTTGTTAGCGGCTTCAATACTTACTCATGATGTCCGCCTGGCTGAAATTTGGATAGCCCACCTGTACATCAGTGACTATGCGTTCAGCCACTGCCTGGTTGTGGGGGTCGGTAAACCTCGCACTGAAAAGGGCACGATATGTGGAAATTAATTTCAACACGCAATATAAATCTGAATTGTGATTGACTCTATCTGACCTTAGCATGTTCACACAGATGTAAAATTAGTGCTTATTGGAATATATATATTGACATAGGTCCGTCAGTGCTGGACTCCTAAATATATACATAACCTCAATTCAATATATAAGGCCATGAGACTGGCAGAGCATGTCACAATTAGTGAGTTCATATATATTGCCACCTGGTTCGGGGCGTTTAGGGCCGGGGGACGAGTTATTTGGTCTGTATTTTTCAATAAAAAGAAAAAGAAAATTTAAGTTCATATTGAGGTGAAAAATAAACTATTAAACCACCACAGAAAATAAAACCCACCCATCTGAGAGGTCGAACTTCATGGTGGGGTCTTCAGACGACTGCGCCTTGTAGTTAGCACGGACCTGACGCTGGAATAAATATCTAGTGTTACCCAGTATTTCCACTTGCAAAGTATCTAAACAAGGTGGGCATGCACGGACAGATGACATAAAACTCTTTGATTGTACTCATGACCCTTCATTGGTGTACCTTTGTTGGTGTAAATTATTACAGATCAAATAGTATCAGATCGTATTTTTTGAACATGAATATACACTCTTCGACTGTACTACTTCAATTATGCTAACTTGAAAACCTTGAAACATGGAGGTTTTTTTAATAGGCGACCAGCTAAATTCAAAGTAGAAGGAGAAAGGGCCGACTGTATACTCACGCTGACATCATAAATCGTCCGGGGCGGCAGGGGTACGGGCGGGTGCTGGTGCGGGGACGTTGGCTAGCTGATCCACGGCAAGAGCCACTGCACCTGGTCGGCTGACTGCTGCCCGTAGATCCGCCGGTCAGCTGGCTGCTGGTGAAAGGGGCCTGCTGGTATGATACATCGGTACCAGTCTCAGAAGCAATGGAGTTTTCCAGCTGCTGCAGCAACTTGATATCGGATGTGCTGGCCATCGACATGGCCCTTGAAGTACCGGGCATGGGGCTGCTGGTCAGGTTTGGTGGCGGCGGAGTAGAGTTAAGGAACAACCCATCCAATTGCATGTCCTGGTCGGTCATCATCCCCTGGTATAGAGCAGAACTAAGGTCCGCGGTGGAATTGAAAAGGTCTTGCTGCGACATGTTGCTAGATCTGATTGGTTATGTTCTCTTTGCTGGTAGTGCCGAGAGTGACATTATGCCAGTTCTTACTGGGTATTTGTACCCACGGGCGACCGGCCAACCGTGGTGGGCACGTGCCTTAGAGACAAAAGGAAATCACCACGCATTCGACTAAGGGAAGCCCCGTCGGTGGGTGGATGGGGCGCGCCTACAGGGACTGTGTAAACGAGCACGAAACGAGAGGGCTGGTGAAGGTGAAGAGAACACTTTATAGAATGGGCTGGTGACGGGCTGGCCACCTAGGGAAGTAACACCTAGGAATACTGCGGTACTTTGAAGGTGTGTTTCCCGCTCTTTGACGCCAACATAACCGAGGGAAGGTGCGACTTTGGAGTTGTTAAGAGGAAACCACCACAGTCACCAACAAAACCTTTTGGATGGAAGCCCCGTGCCCTTTCTCGACTACAGCTGAGAGTGCTCACGTCTTGAAACCTTTGCCGGAGAAGCCAACACAGAGAAAGTGACTAGCGCCCCAAAGCCAGTTGTCCTTCGTCACTGGATGAAGCCCTCTACCCAGGTCGTACAGGTGGGGTCGCCCGGCAGTCAAGGGGTACAAATAAGCCTGCTTACACTGGTCTCAGACACAACCCCAGTCACCATGAACATGGACGCACTTCTCAATACTAGTCTGGACACCTGGGGGATATTCCACAAAACTGTCCGTAAGTGTGAGGATTCTGTGCGCAAATAGTGTTAGTAAGAAAATGTGTGCGTAATGTCAAAAACTGCTGAATACGTACTACGTACGTACAGAAATGTACACAAAGACAAAAGATATGAATTTCTGTTTTCTTTTATAGCTCTGTGAATTCTTGACTGATTCTAATATGGTTTTCACTAACGAATTCCTTATAAATTTTGCTTTTGAATGCTGCCTCATTTATTATCATAGCCTTATGAAGTCTCCATGAAAAAAATATATGAATACCAAAAATTATGTGCGAACACTGTAAGCACAAAAGCTGTTCGTAAGTGTAAGGGTTAACTGTGAATTTGTACATAAGTAGTGTTGGCAAGAAAAAATGTTCGTAATGCCAATAGTTGCTTGAAACTTACACTGCATCTAGAAAAATGTACACAAACGACAAAAGATTGGATTTAAGATAATTATTCTGATTTCTTTAATAGCTCCATGAATTCTTAACCAATTCTAAATTGGTCTTCACCAGCGGATTCCTCATAAATCTAGCTTTCTTATGATATATGATTCATTATCACGACTATAACACATCATGGTCAAATATATTTTTGAATAATAAAAGTTATTTACGAACATTCAATTACATGTCACAGATAATTGGCAGTTATGTACACATTTCTTGTCCTGCGTACACTACGCAGAAATATCATTGTGTGCGTATCTTTTTTCTGGAATGAAATATAAATTTTACATGTTTATAACTTTTTTATGGAATGGCACCCAGGGACTAATGCACACATTCCTTATGCTAGATACAGTACGTATCTTGTTTCTGGAATGGACTATAGATTCTAAATGTTCGTAACCTTTTGTGGAATGGCGCCCTGGCGTGCAGAGCGGTCCCGGCCTACGGCGAAACCATTCCCTACCAACCCCATTGAGACTATTACTCGCCCTAATGAGTTGTTGGTTATGGCCTTGACCGTGTGGCTCAGGTGGCAATTTTGTAGGAGCTGTTCAAAACTTGTCAAGTAGGTCCGCAGTCTGCTGTGCGGTAGTCGACAGTCGGCCCCCGTGGAGTTCTGCTTAAGGATCTGCTGTCGTTGGGAGTCCATCACTGTACCACTAGCCCCCATTCCGCCTGACATCCACGTCATCAACAGGGTGGTGAGCCCCAAGATGCTGCTCCAACAACCAGGTCTCCTCTCCTGACGTATTACAGTAGCTTGGTCAGGCCCAGTGATAATTTGTTTCACTGGAGAATGTCAGCCCTTGTCTCTCGAGCTGCCCACTGATTTTGGAATTCCTCTGACCGAGCGCCTCCGCTTAAATAAGTTGTTTCGCAAAAGACTTTCTACAGCTGCACTATGCCTCCAAGACAACACGGGTACCAACCCCATCACGGGGCAGTTGATCAGAGCTCAAAATCTGGACTATATAACCGACATAGACTCTTGGGTTTGATACCAAAAAAAAAGAGCACTGGCAAAATATTATGGTAAACTTTAATTTACGAAATAACAAGCCTAAATGCTGCTTTAATTTTGTTTTCATTTCGAAACAAAGTCTGTTACATATATATATAGATCAATAAACTTGTCAGGAAGAAAAACTCCTTCTTTCGTATTTTATTGGATCGGTTTTTGTTCTGTTTAAATCTTTGTTTTTTTAATAAAGATTTATTTATACTGGTTAATAATTAATCGGTACAGGTCCGGTTTTCATTATTCTTCAAGTGGATAGAATTCTCATCATTGAAAATTAGACCACAATAAATTGAAATACTTAAAACTAAGTAGGAAACTTCTAATCTTCAACTATCATATTTACTTTCACATATATGTAGTTAATCCAAATATACATTTCATTACATTTTCACTTGACATTAATATGTCAGACCAGTTACTACTAGTTAGTGAAAAAGTAAGGTCGATCAGGCACACAATATTATGTATTCTGGGTTTGTGAGAGTCGCGCCACTAGCCGGCAGGCTATAGGTTAACACTGCCCACTGTCATTCCGATGAGATAAGTAAAATTGTGCGCGCATGAACTGTGGGGGGGCTTAGCATTTCAAATCCTGTTAGACATTTTTGAACGACATCTACAATTTCAGTAACACTGTGCTTTGGTTGATGTAACCCGCGCCGATAGTATCTTCATGTTTCTTAAATGTTATTACGAATTCAATTTCCAGTGGTGTCAGCCCTCCAGGCCACCAGACTGCTGCGGCTTTCCGGAAGCACGCATTTCCAGCTCACTCATTTTTTTTTTTTTTTTTTTTTTTTTTTGACTATACTCAATTATATAATTGATCTTCCGTATAGATTGTTGACAAATGTTTCAAATACAAAATAAATCACAGGGCAAGTTACAAGAAGCAATTTAGTCATTATCAAGTAATAACATCAGAATAAATGTAGAGAGAGAGTCCCATCAGTACAATTAGCTAGTATAAGCATCATTGCAAATGACAGAACTCCCCATACTCAGTCATATTTCATAGTTGTGTATTTGCATATATAAAGTGCAACCGTAATAAGCATTAGTCAAATTTCAGCAGCTTAATCATTTAGTTCAAGTTGCTTACAAATGCTTTAAAGCCAATTTGAAGTCACCTTTGGTATCCAAATGCTGTATTGTAGTTGGTAGATTGTTCCATAATTTGGCTCCATGATAATATGGAGATTTCCTATAGACTTCACTTCTAACTAGTTCAGTTTTGAATACAATTTTCTCAGCTTGTCTGGTATTCCTATTAGGTTTTATGATATATTTATCACAATTCCTATGATGGAACATCACAGTCAAAAGTTGGTTATTTCGTCTGACATCTAACTTATCAATATTGGCATCCACGTGTAATTGGTTAACACTGACATCCCGTACATTTTGTATATTGTAACACAATCTAAGTGCCCGATTCTGTAGCTTTTGTAATTTATCTAGATCATGCAATTTGCAGTAACTAAGAATGTAACTAACATACTCAACAACTGGGATAATTGATTGCCTGTATATCAGTAATCTTGTTTCTGTGTTTATCAAATTTTTAATTTTGCCTAATTGAAATATTTTGTGAGAAAATCTCTTAAATACTGAATTGAAATGTGATTCCAATGTCAGATGTTCATCCAGGATGATTCCAAGATAGCAGTATTGTTTACAGGCCTGTATATCCATTGCATCTATTTTCAGATTCAATTTCCTAGCATTTTTAAGGGAGTGCGCTGAACCATAAAGACAATATTTTGTTTTACAAATATTCAAATTGATATGGTTATTGGTGCACCAAACATGGATCTTATGTAATACTGATTGTAGTTTCAGTTCTATGAAGGCAACATCGTTGTTATCACAATAAACAACAGCATCATCTGCATAAAGATTGATCAGAACATTTTCTTCCCTTGCAACAAATGTTAGGTCATTAATGTAGCACAAAAAAAGGATTGGCCCAATCACTGATCCCTGAGGGACGCCACACCTTAGAATACCTGACTTTGATAATTTATTATTAAATTTTGTAGACATTGTTCCATTTTTTAAATAACTCTTAACCCAATTCATTATTTGCATTGAAAAACCCATGTCTCTCATTTTTGCTATCAATAGATCATGATTAATGGAATCAAATGCCTTGGCAAAATCCAGATACAATGAGCCAACAATTTTCCTATTATTAATACTCTCTGACAAAAACTTACTGTAATTAAAAATTGCCAAGGAGGTTGAGAGACCATGTCTGAAACCATATTGTTCAGGACATAATATGTCCTCCATAGCCAGCTGATGCCATATTAATTTGGCACATAATTTTTCAAGTACTTTACCAACAACAGGCAAAATAGATATTGGACGCCAATTTTTACAGAGTTTCAGATTTCCTTCTTTTGGTATGGGTGTCACAATTGCATGAGCCCAAGATTTAGGGTAGATTCCCAAAGAAAGTGAAGTATTATACAAGTGTGTTAGTTGCAAGGGAAGGCACATAAATACGTCTTTTAAAATAAAAGTAGGGAAAAATTCTATTCCCGAGCTCTTATTTATGTCAATCAATTTCACTTCATCTATCACATCATTTACAGTGAACATATGTATATCATCATTAGTGTTTTTACCATAAACACTCTGAAAATTATTCATGTCATCACAATTTTTGAATTGTTCAAAAAATCTTCTAGTGCCCAGACATGCCACTACACACAGCTTCATTCCTGACTGGACGGTCCCTGGGGCATGGATCTGAAGCTGCGGCTGACCTGTGGCTGACTTAACCAGTCTGATGGTCTGACGGGTTTAAATACTACCTTCGTGCAATAAATGCGTTGACAGCAATTAAGGTGTGGCTGACCCGGAGATGTGCAGCTGCACATCCAGAGACTAGCTATAGTGTCCATGTCTGGACTCAAACCGTACCCCCTCTACACGAGCCAACAAGCTTAAGGGCCACGTACACCGTCAAAGCCTTCTGCAACCTGCAATTGTCTATATTGAATCTTCCAATCATAATGTTGGTATATGAACTAGATTGGCTTGAACACTAGGACGGAACTTGGATAACGCACAACTTATAAGACCCTAGTACTTTTAAACTCACTGATATACTGGAGTCATAAATATTCTAGCTGGTATTATCTATTTGTTGCCTGATCTGTATCAACTTGATTTTGTACTCGATAATACTGGAATGTTCTGTGAGTTTAACCCGTTTAAGCCTAATGGACCACATGGAGTCCTAGCAGATATTCTGCCTGACGGGTTTATAAATGTATATAACATTTTAACATTCTACCGTGGATTTAGCGGCTCTAGGGTTACCAGCTGGTCTGCAACTGACAGCCATTTTTTTTTTTTTTGTTTTTTGTTTTTTATTGTTGATGCACGACGATCCGCGTAGTGGTTGATATATATACATATTTTTTTTTTTGTATAAACTCGATAATACGCGTAGGGGAATGTTCTACGAGTTGTAAACCGTTTAAGCCTAATGGACCACATGGAGCTCGAGTCCTAGCAGATATTCTGCCTGACGGGTTTATTAATGTATGTAACATTTTAGCGGTCTATGGTGGATTTATTGTACTCTAGGGTTAGCAGCTGGTCTGCAACTGACGGCCGTGTTTTTCTTTTTTTTCTTTTTTTTTTGATTTGCGACAAACTTCTTACGGGTTGAAATATATATAGTTGGTGCTAGAATTGTCCCTGTGATTGCCCTACAATAAATTATTTTTAATCTGTAGAAATTGCGTTGCACAAAGGTAGAGATTAAAACATCTGCTTTGTGCATGCTTATTGAATTAGTGTAAGGGTCACCAGATGAATACGAAATGATAAGAATTCCTCTAAATTACTTAGTTTAGGAAAATATCTAGTAAGGGCAGGTGCCGCTGGTAGGTGTAAATATACCTGACGACAATGCTCATCGGGACACTTCCCCGCAAGCACCGATGCCTTGGGTAAAATCGATATCAGACTGCTTTATAAGCGATAGTGCAGGGTAAGAGAGAGGGAGAGACCAGTAGCGTTTGGATCATATGGATCGGGAGATTCGAAGGGGTTTTAGATAGCTATACAAGCAAAGGGACATCTGGTGACTTATACGGTACTACCGCACGACGGCCGGAGGTGAGACAAGGCGGACTCTGTGGAGGAAGCTGACTCCACTCTAAATAGGAGCTGTTATACATTGGACTCATTGCCGTCACGATCAGCTGTACGCATCACTATATCCATCAATAAACTTACCGTACTGCCAAGCGTTGTTCATGTTATGGATTGAGCACCCATCTCGTGGACTTACTCACCACTCGACTAGCAACCCACTAGAGACAATATTAATAACGATAATCATCTCGAACAATGCACTATAAATATAGTTAACCCTAATCGACACAATAGCGTTCAGCGTTCTGTTTACGTAGCAATATTGTTGGGTTTTTTCGGCCTGTGGATCTGGAATAAAGTCATTTGCGATTCTCCTAACTGAAATAACATTGCCGTTACCCTGGGTTATGATGCTGTTATATATGGGAATAAATCTAATCTTTACTTGGTATCATAACATCAAAATTTTATATTTAATTTTTTTTTATAGTTTTCCCAAATCTGAGTATGTAAATTTGGTTTATATCTGACCCTTCATACCTAGTACCTGCAAAGCCTTTTAAAATAAAACCTCACAACACTTTAGTGCAGGTGTCGGATAAACCAACTAACCTATTGCATAACTTTTCGCGCAAGAATCTATTACATAACTTATAACCACAACTGCGCGGGCAGGTGTGTTTACAGAAGAAGGTGTATGGCTAAAGCTAAGGGTGGCAAACTAGAAGCGACAAGTAAGGGATGGAAGAGACAGACACTGTCTAGTAGTTATTAAAGTGTACGAAGTGTTCCGTTAAATAAAATATTATATCAGATAGAAAAAAAACACACAAAAAAACCATATGTGTACACTCCATTGTTGCGATAGCTGAGGATAGCTGCGTGATATTTGCATGTCAGATGGATTAAGATGTGACAGAGTGAGAGGATTCCCTTGCCACTACAAAAGTAGCAGGTCGGGGCTCTCAAGGATAGGCCCTTGAGAGCACCCCCGCCTACAGCGGAGACCCCTGCCCGACTACTTAGCGCCGTTCATAGTACATGCGGAGGTCAGCGGATGGGGTGAAGAATGGCTGCAATTTCTGTATGACGCTCTTTTTTTCGCTCAAAGGACTTCCACACTAATAATTATAATGCTTCATGAGTCCATTAAAAAACGTAATTGTCTTGATCTAAACACTTATTTCATGCTACATTTTAGTATCAACGTCATTTTCAAGTAAGAAGATACAAAAGATTCCTTGTTGGTAACTGGCACTTCAGACTACACAGTTTATTTCTTAAATTTCAACATCTCATGAATATGCTTACAAACCCGACGGATTGTCGGTAGAAATTAGAATTGCCAACATTTTAGTTTTAAGCCCATGACACATGGACCAACTGACCCATACCCAACAGAATGTGACCAGGCCTTGACTTAACCTAGTCTATAGAAAAGTCTGAGGAAACTATCAAGACTGTGTGTGTCGTAGGGATGCCTATGCCTAATACGGCTTGCTGTATGTGGTTGTTTTCTGTGGGAGTATTTGATTTACACGGTTGATGTACACGTTTTAATGGTACGGACACACAGCGACGCATAGCAGACATAGGGGATTTAACTCGAAATTTGCATGGTTACATTGATGCACTGCCTAGCACAATTGCAGCACAGTAACACCGTGATTATCCTTTTACACTGGCGCGCAACTCTACTGTGCCTCTCCTGTGCCTCTCCTGTGCCAGTGGCTGTGACTGGTATGGCTGTGGTCATTGGCTGTCATATACCTTTTGCTCGAGGGGGGATAGTACGCGGGAAAGTACTGCGCACAAGACGGCTTTCCCGCAGGCTTGGGGTCAGGGTCCTTGTCGTGCACGTGCTGTCGCCCGACGCCAGCAAAATATTGAGTTGAGAGCGTGAGCGGACAGGCTGTACAAAGTATTACTGTGCTGTGCTATGCACCTGTTATCACAGGCAGATTGTGAATATACTATACCAGAGACGCACAGACTGATTGCACTAACTGTGCCAGACTTACATAATGTGCTGTTGGGCAGCAGATCTCGAAAAAGACACAAGGCTCAGTTTTTCCTGTGTGATTCAGGGCATTTGATTGGCTAGAAACTTTTGTTATTAGAAAAATTAATATAAAATACATACCATGCATAAAAAAGATGACACATAATATCAGAAAATAGAAAAACGATTGGGGCTATTGATACATATAGATAGAATTATGCAACTTTTTATATATCAAAAGTTATAGGTGGTGTAAAATCAGCAATTTACATTGGCTCAAAGAGAAAATAACCTTAAGTTTGTCCGAGGAACAGGTTTTGTTCTATATCCCACACTAGGTGGCGTGGTCTGGAAAATCATTAATATACTACTTCTATCCATAGCTAGTTTATTGTTTAAATCCACACCAAGATACTTATAAGATTTTACTTGGTCCAAATCATTTCCATCTATACAAACTGGGACATCTCTACAGTTTTCCTCATAGTGTGCAGTTCTACTTATAACCATTATGTTTATTCTTTTTAAGATTTGTAGTTAATTTATTTGAAACACACCATTTTGATAGTTTTGTTAGACCAGCTTTGGATTTCCTAATAGATTCAACAAGATCCATTGACCCGGTAAAGATTATAATATTGTCTGTATACATCTCAACTCCAATATCAGATCCATCAAGCATATAGAACAATAAATCATTTACATATATTACAAATAATAGCAGCCCCAATATTGAACCATAGGGGAACCCGCAGGAGACAGTCATCTTGCTTCAGGTGTAATTATTATTTATTGCTCAGATAAGATTTCAACCACAATTGAGAGTTTACAGAAAAAACGTATTTGTCTGATTTATTCAACAAATTATCTAATGTTTCAAAAACTTATAAATATAATAGAATTAACAAATATGCAGCTGGAATTTCTTTTGTTATTGTAATTTTCAAATTATTCCTTTACTACGTTAAAAATAGCAGTTTAAGTGCTTTTACTCTTTCTAAAACCATGTTGATTATTGTGTAGTAACAAATTATCTTCTATATAATTATAGATTTGCTAATTGCCCTCTTGAGAATTTTGCCTGGTAGTGACAGAATTGTTATAGGCCTCCAATTATTAGCTAGTAGTGGGTCACCGTCTTTTGGGATTGGTATGATCACTCCAATTGCCCAAGCATCCGGGAAAATTTTAGTAGATAAGGACAAGTTCAGAAGGTGTGTTAATTCTATAGTTAAAACATATTTCACACCTTTGCCCTAAACTATAGATTTTCGCATAACACTGGGGCAAGGCAGAACGGCACCTCCGCAAAATGCGTCACTGCATGCGTTTACTGCAGTTGAGGCCGATGCCAATGTGTGCATGAATTTATTCTTGCATTTTATTTAAAGAAATAGGAGTATTGTAGACAATGCACCCTTCTCTCCTCGGGGCTTGTAAGGTGCTGCGGCTGACACCAACACCTCCTGGGTGTCTGGTTTTAGTTTTCCTGGCCCGAGTTCAACAGCAATTCACTTGGCCTGAGTCTGTCCGAGTTTTCCAGTTACTATCCAAGGTTCCTAGGTCCAATGGTCGGGGAGGGGTTAGATAAGCATTGGTCACGTTGTCTGTGAGTGATACATCCTCTGTTCAACATGGCCAGGACACCTTCCGTTCGCTCGTGGGCAGTTCGCCCACTATCAATAACCCCAGGGTATGCATACCCGGGGCCTGCTGAGAATCAACCAATCAGAATCAAGATGAAGCCTGGGTGTGCTGCGACGATATATCATTACGCACAATGAAGTAGTGCTGTAATAAATGCGTTTTGGAGCACATATTTGAGGTCCTATTGAAAGAGTCTTAGCATATTTCCGACATGCAACATGATCTTATGTGAAATTGGGAAGATACTGTCCTTCCAAAGTAAATTGTGAGTCCAAGAGTGGGTCCAGCCCAGCACCAGCACCAGCTAAGTGAAGATCACCAGCACCCCACTGCACATGCTCCAAAGTTGTTTACAAGTTTCGCGGGAAATAAGGCCACAAAGGAGAGCAAGAGGATCGCAAACGACACAGGGAAAGTTGAAAATCATGGCTCCTTAGGAAGTTTGTAAGTACTGTCAGTACATTCATTTAAGTTGTTTTGATTCCCTGATTGCCACAGACAAAGGTGTCATAGTTTTTCTAAAGGTTTTCTAAAGGTTGCCACGCAAATGTCAACCTGTACAACCAGTTTTGCAAGCGCGTGCCCTGTGCTATCTCAGCACTAACTTCCGCAATCAAAAAGACGATGTAGTATACAAAGTAATTAAAAATATAGGATATTTTGAGCTGAAAATGACATAGCTTTCATTGAAAATGATATAGATCTCCAATATGGCCTTGAAAATATCATATTAGAAGCTTAAAGTGCTAATCTTCATGGAATGGTAACATGTTTTTTTTTTGGTCCAGAGTACTTTTGGCTGCCTCAAATAAAAGAATGAAAAATCCAACTCTCGATCAGCATTCTGCATATGTTTTATTCCTTTTTTAAACAGTCCATGTGTCTCAATAAAGTATAGCCAATAATTCTTTTTATCACCAGCTAGGATTCAATACAAAAAACGGTAAAGGCCTAGATCTACAAGAATAGGTTAATAGGCCCGGGGTATGGCAGAGTTGGCAGAGTTGGCCCAGGGTAGTCAATGTCAGTGTGAGCCGAGAGTTGCTAGTTTACACACGTTTTATCTACTTTTATCAACTATCGTTTTTCATGTTGATATTAAAAACATCCTGTGACCCATGTTGAATTTGAGAAATCGCCCATGTCATGCCTCATGAAAATAGAAGAAATACGCATATTTGTGCATTTTCAATAATGACAAAAGCATTATAATTCGCCCAAGTAAAGCATAAAAAAACATGTATCAAGTCTCTGGTCGTTATTATATAAGGAAAATTGTTTACAAATATATAGAAGCTTATTTTGAAAAGTTTTGGAAGTGTCCAGAGTCTACATTGAGATGAGATGATCCAAATCCCCATATATATCTGCCATGTCACCCCAGTGTCACACCCGAGTGTCGGAGCGACAATCAGTTCCCAAGCCCTTCAATCTGTCTCTAAGCTGGCCTACATGCCCGCCACCTTATATATGACGCAGGTGGAACAAACACATCCATCAATCACTCCAGATCCAGACAGGCCAATGCCAAAGTGGGCCGCTACAAAGGATAATTGATATGTTCATCCTTCACCAACCAGCTCAAATGACTCGCACATTAACAGGTGCTCGTTTTCCAATGAGTGTCTGTACACCAGCAGCCCTCTTATGTGAGTATTTCACTATACGTGTTCAGGGCTGCAGGCCTGACGAATGGAAGCCATGAGTGGTTGTATGTGAATAGACCCACAGTACATCAGACAGCCCGGACCAGGAGGCATGGTAACCCTACCCAGAGACAAAGGGATTTCAGGGAGCTCAATAGGCTTAGGTAACCGTATCAGTGGGAGACTAATGGCCTCCAGGTGGTTAATGGGTATTCCGAAACCCTCATCTCGGCACAAACAACTTTCCCATTAATTCTATCTAGCCATTCCACATATAACGCAGAAAACCTTTATGTATACCTCTTATAATATAGCTAATATTATTGCACTACTACAGTGCAAGATGTCCTTACTTTTTGTCATTAGTTTTCACACAGGGGGCTAGCTTTTGAATGTCTATGTAAGTTTTTTGTTGTGTAAATAGTAGAAAAACACTTTGAAGGAATACCCAGAATATATGGGCTGGTGCAGGCATTTTCTTTATTAGAAAAATAATAGTAACTCAATGTTAGGTAAATTAATCAATAAAATATCAATTTTTATAAAAGTCTCGCCATTTTGCATTGTAATAGATAGTCAAAATGCAATTTGCCGTCCAGAATTCATAAATATAGAAGGTAACCTATGAAAATATCAGATTATTCTGTCATAGAATGTCCTGACTTGATGATAGACCCCTGTGATAGGAGTGTGAATGGGGTGTCTGTCTTTAATTAGGATTAGTATATTTCTATCTTAAAGTATCACAAAACAGAAAACATCATTCTAATCTAATATTTTAATCTGAATATCTCACTTAGTTTTCAACTTACAGCTTTGAAATTTTTGGTATATGTTCTTTAGATATATATGGAGGAAATAAGGTCTCAGATTTCTGAAATAGGCCTTGGTTCAGTTTTAATGAACTGTAGAAAATGGTGTGGAGGAAATAAAGTCTCAGATTTCTGAAATAGGCCTTGTTTCAGTTTTAATGAACTGTAGAAAATGGTGTGACAATCAAATCCAAAAAGAAAAAAGTAGTCCGTTTTTTGCTGTATTTTTATCATAAAGTAAAATCTAGGGAATTAATAAAAAAAATCCGAGACATGGTTCCCTCAAGGAATTTCCCCCAGGGTATGGAATCAGTGGGCCCAGAGTATACATGGTTGGGTAGTAGACCCAGGGTATGGCAGGAGTGTGCCCAGAGTATACAAGGTTAGGGTAGTAGACCCAAAGTATTCAAGGTTAGGGTAGTAGACCCTGGGTATTGAGTGAGTATACAAGGTTATGGTAATATTATATACCAATGCAAAAATACATTACGAATACAAACCTAACACTGAGAGGCAATATTTTCGTAGTATCGGTACACTAGTCAGTATTTCTTAGTACAGCCCACCCTTCTTCGCGCCACTTTCAGACTAACACTCGGAGGAGGAGGACGTCCCTTGCATCGACCACAGTAAGAATGCAATTTTGATCAATTCTATTGAAAATATTTGGTATCTGATGGCGTCTAGACCTAATCTATTTTGTTGCCGGCATCTCAGGGAACCCGTAGATATAATTTTTTTGTGGAACAAAGACATATTTGTCGAGAATTCTTAGGTTTTATTTGCTGAAATTTCAAAATGATTTTAATCTTGATGGAGGCACCTGATGGAGGAGCATCCAGGGCTGCCGAGGGCGATGGCCGGGTGGCCTAGGTCTGTGGCTGGGCTGACAGCGGGACACCCAGGGCGGCCGAGGGCAGTGACCGTGTGGCTGAGGCAGTGACTGCAGGGCGGCTATGGGTGGCTGGATGTTCTCCCACTGCTGTCCAGGCAGGCGGCACTGCAAACATGGATTAATATTATTATTCAATGCTGGATTACCATGGATTATATTGTGGCAGCTGATTCTTTTTTTCCTGCTTTTTATTTTTTCACAATTTTACATTTCCACTGGAGACTGGATTTTTTAAACTTTTTTAGTTCTCCTCTGGAGAGAGGACAGTCACACACTTATGGAGTAACCCTATGGATCAGGACAAGGCACCTTGCCTTAGGAACTGTACTCACCTGAGGAGAGGCAGCATTGGAGGTAAAAGTTTGCTTGTGATATTGTACATTGCCACAATCACAGGGGGCACGTTTGCCTGCATGAGCTTGTTAATGCAGGTCCTCCTGGTGGAGTGGTTGGTATACTTGCCTTCCATACCAGCCTTCTTAGCCAGCTCTTTCATTAATTTGCCAAGTTCATTCTTTCCCATTGCCTGCCTTTGATACCAACACTGTGAGGTAGGGGCCCTTTTGTCATTAACCACCAAATAAAAGGGGGCATCCTCCTCCAGCATGTCGTAGGGCCTGTGCTTCTTATACTCTCTGTAGAGATGGATTGGGCAGTGATCGGGCCTGGCTGGGTTGGGCCACAGCTTGGGCAAGAATTTCCGGGCCTTCTCCCCAACCTGCCTTGTCTTAGTGGTCCTTTCATGAAACTCCATGAACTCCCTATGGACGTTTGACTTCAGCTGCAGGTCCCTCCACCTCATCTGTCTGGCCTCCTGCCTTCCCCTGCAGCCCAGGGACTTGTTGTACAGGAACCATAGAGTGTTTCTCAGGGTCCTGGGGGAAAGGGAGCCAAGTATGCCCTGGTCCCTGAGGTGCTCCTCGTCCTCAGGTTCTAATCCTTCAGCTCGAAAAAAACAAAATATTTATGACATTAGGCAGTTTGGGAGGGGGGCGTTGGTTTTTTTCCATGTTTTAGCTTCACATTAGGCAGTTTGGGAGGGGGGTGTGATGTTTTTTTTCCATGTTTTAGCTTCATAATAGGCAGTTTGGGAGGGGGATGTTGGGTTTTTTTCCATGTTTTAGCTTTACATTAGCGACGTCAGTTTGGGAGGGGGATTGATGTTTTTTCCATGTTTTAGCTTCACTGTAGGCAGGTCAATGGAATGGGGAGGGGGGCGTGGCACTTTTGTTTACATTCTGACTTTAAACCATCACAGGGAGGTGTGCATGTGTCAGTCAGTACTGGGAGGGCCTGGCACTTGTACTTACTTGAAGATTAAATGGACATGTAATGTATGACCCTTACGACCCTAGGGTCGTACGGTGGACTTATTAACATCGAAAACACATGAAATACTTACTCCATTTGGGAAGTTCCCTAGGCCCTCTGTCTTGAGTTCTTTTTTCCTGCCAGCCTCTGGCACTTTTAAAAAGGTTTGAGGTGACGATGTTGCAGCCCTATTTGTTGTATTCTAAGTATCTTTTGATTGAGCCGAACATGGAGCTCAATGAGCCTGGCTCGTAGCTCGTGCCATTCTGTTTACGAATGTTAATCATGTACAGTCCTAAGTACAGGTTTAGCCTGGCTGGCTCAATGCTTTCAAGTGCACTAGGGTTGTCGTGATTGTCCAGAATCCACTTCTGGAAGGCCCCGGCCTCCCGTTAGTTTTTTTCCTCTGTTTCTGGGTTCCTTTTGGACACTATATAGTCATCGATGATGTCCCGGGGATCGTCCGGGAATCATACTTCGTCTTCTTGCACATTTTTTGGTTGTACGGTATGTTTTTGGCATCAAATAAGTCCAAAATGTCAAATTCAAAAACAGCGCCGTCTGTTTCACTGTCCATTTTGTAGTAGACCAAGGGTATGGCAAAAGTGTGTCCAGAGTATACAAGGTTACGGTAGTAGACCCAAAGTATTCAAGGTCAAGGAAGTTCACCCATGGTTTGGAAGGCGTAGGTCAAGGGTGCTCAAGTGCTTAAATCTAAGTCATCACAGAATTATGAGCAGAATGATTTCATTTTTAAAGATTAAAATCTCTAAATCAGTTGCCCAATAAGATGTTTAAAAAATCATCATATTCAATAACTGTCTCATCATTTTTATTCCAGGGAAACATGCTACCTTATGACTACAGAGGCCTACCTGATGCCCTCTACATAGGGAGTGTTGGGGCAAGCAGATTGAATGTTGAAAGTTTACACTTGATCAGTGACCAAGTTTCTGATGAAGTAAGTGATTGAATAAGTGTACAAGTGTTATTGCGGACCCATAAATGTAACTAGGATCGTTTTTTTTTTACTTTAAATATCCATATTTCATGTACAGCAGGCTTGGTAAAAAGTGCAAAAAAGGGGACAGAATTCATGTTCCTTGGCAGGAATGAAATTATTGTAGCAAAAAAGACCCCATTGAAACCAATAGGTTTCAATATTGAAATTGATTGATTTCAATATCTAATTTCATTTGTCTCTGAATTGCCCAACCATATAGAAAATCAATTACAATAGAAAATTACTATATATCTTTTCAACATATTTTCAAATGTTCAGAAACCCTGATCTTTTGTGACACAAAATCCTATCAATGCAAATGTAGCTTTGACATTCAATTGTCAAAGTTTCATACCGTGAAAAATTAATCTTCACAAATTACTGGATAGATTTGTTTAGTTTTGAGTACAAATGTTTATTAAAGATTAAACAAAGTTTGTTTCGATGTCAAATTTATTGTCACATGGACCTTATGTTGTGTACAGGAATATTGTTTTCTGTATGATGATCAACTGATTAGTTGTTGTCTACCTCAACGTCATTTTGGTCTTTTATGTTATCATACTTTTAAATCATTGAATTGGCCACCATTTTTGACTTCCAAAGAGGCCCCCAAAAAACAACTTTCATGCACTAAAAGATTAAATCTATATACCTTTTTTATTCTAGGGTAAAGCAAGTAAGCTTTATCACATACCGATAACAACTGTGACTACAATTTTTCTAAAGGAAAAAATAGACATTGTCCACGGTGAGTTGCTTGCTCAGTATTGATCATCATTACATAATGGAAAATTAAACTTTAAGGTTTCTTCTAAATGGTAAAGTAACACAGTTTTCTAAACAAAAGCTTTCTTCCTATCTAATTTATGGGTATAGACTCATAGAGTTTGAATATTCTCCATTCAAAATAAATGAGCATCCGGGTAAAAAGAAATTTATTCTGGACAATTTACTATTTTGTTACTTGTTATTCTATATTCATTATTATCAAATGACAGATATGTGGTCCATCACATTCTGTAGCTGGCTTATCATGTTATTCGTTCATCTAATCAATATGCTTATTATGTTTATAATTAGCCACTTTGCTTTGCTGCTATTCTGTCTTTCAAATTTGTGTTTTGTTGCTATTCTGTCTTTCAAATTTATGTTTTTCTGATTATGGTTTCATCCAGAATCCAAATGTAATGTCGACTATATTCAATATTATGTTATTAATTTTAAAGATGCCTACTATTTATTTATTTGATCAACTATGTAATGCATTACTCTGTAATGTGTTTCTGTCATTTATTTGACACTCTTTAATTTAGTCAGTGTGGAGCATTTACATTTACATTTACGATTATGTCTAGACTGATTAACATTGGACTATGTTTGGGTAGCCTGTCACTCCTTAGTTAAAAATTGTTATTGTATTTTGTAATACATATTGTTAATTAGTACTGCACTCTACTCTTATACTGGATTACTTGATGATTACCCCGGGACAACGAAAAATGGCCTCACTAGGACAAATTGTAACACCCAGTTTAAATAAATTACTTAAAAAAAATTACTTGAAAAACATCATGTTTGAGTCTACATTTTCTCCAGCCCTTCTTTGACCATATGAGATGATAATCCTACAAACAATTCCCACTTTTTTACAGGCCAAGCTAGCTGAAGTCATGGGATTTATTGGTGTCCTGCATGAGCCAGGACATTGGACAACTTTCGTAAGTCATAATTGAGTTCTTTTCATAAACATAATCACAGATATAAACACCCACTACCGAAATACATGATAAATGAACACATGAACACATGGGTTGGCTGGAGCCGGCGGCAAAGTCAACTGCCCAATAGTAAAAAATAAAAAATGATTTTATTGCTATAATTCCAAACATTGGTGAGATATGTGTTGTTCCTCCGAGGACTGACTGGGAAGTGACCCAGGCAGGGTAGCCACCTACAGGCAGAATCAGTCAGTGAGTCCTGAGACCCTAATGCAGTGGTGGCCTCTGGTGTTAAACTACAGCTGTTCTCACATGGAATTTATATCATCATATATAGATATATAATGTCACATATATGCATGCATGGGCAGCATCGTTTGGAATTCTGTCCACTGGCCTTCAAAAACCTGACCACCTAAGATGAAAGCCTCAGACACTAGTACTTTCAATATGTTATACCATAGGTATTGTTTCACTGACCTCGTATCTTGTGATTCTTTATTTCAACATTACAAGCTAAATGAGTCATTCTAGTGTACATGATGAACATAGGTATTTGATATTGTTAATAGTACACAAAATATAACCTATCTCTAATTATAGAGAACAATAAAAGTGTAATCTTGTGTTATCATATGGCTGGTAAATAGGCAAGAAAGGTGGTTTTTGGAACTTTTATTTTTAGCATTCAAAACTATATGTGACCTGTTTTAGCGAAATGAGTCAGATGTTGCAGAAAGTGAAACTGAGATATGGGCCTCCGAAGTCTGATTTCATATTTTTTATCGAAAATAGATTTTTCTTTTATTCAAATCGCCTATATCAGAATTTATAGAGGTGTACAATTTTTCTTTGCCAGCAATTAACTTTTAGATGCAATAAAATAGGATTTACATTTCAGAACTGTCTGATTCCCCTCATCCTCTGGAAAACACATCTGTGTGTGACGTCACACATAAAAGACGTTATTTTCAAATGTTGAAAGTAAAATTTCTTTAAAAATCATGTTGATTGCAAAGTTTTGCTATAAATTTGTCTATTTCATGATCATGTAAATGTGGGTATTCAACATGATTTCTTGATAACCATAATAAAATTATCAGACTCATACAGTTGTTAGATGAATGCACAGGGACTGTAATAAAACTTTAAAAACCATATGTCACCATATCCATTTATACGATATTAGCATTTTAAAAAAATGACAGTTTATCATTGGCTTCAATGGAAAAAATCACATTTTTCCCCATTGAAAAATAAATATCCGCAATTTTGATATCAAAAGCTCCAAATATTTAGATAGGAAAAAGAAATACATTTTAAGATTAAAAAAACATGGAGTCACCGTCAAAAATCAAAACTTTTTCCTGAAAATACCAAAAGTTGACCCAAAAAAAACACAAAAATAGCCTATTCTTGTCAAAGAAATTAACAGTAACATATCTTTTTGGAAAATCATTGTAAATATTTTGAGTTTATGATAATCAGATCACATTTTGGTAGCATTTTAAAGAGTTTGAGAAATGAAAAACTATTAACACCAGGTGGTGCTGCAGTGAATATCCATATTTACCTTTAAATGTTAAATAAAAATCATTAGGGTAATCATTTTGTGTTATTTTTGCATTCATAAATAATTATGTGATCTGTTTGTGACGTCACACACAAACAGATGCAGATGTACAAGGTGCTCCAGGTGCATCCAGGTACCTGTCTGTGACATTCGTAAAAGTCTATATAAAAAAGAAACTATAACAGTTATGCTCATACAATTTGGTATGATCACTCCCTGGACAGTGGGTATTTAGGGCCTGTTAACCTAGTTCATAGGTCAACCAGAAACGTCATTTCTTGAGTACCATGCATATCATGTACAGAGTATTAATCTCCTAATCTATTATGTTTTCTAGGTGAGAAGGACATGTTGCTACTGGGCATCATCAGTGCCTGCACAGACAATAGCAGCAGGCTGTCCACCTTGAAGAAGGGGCCTTAGAGAAAGGGGGAGAGGCAGCACCAACGAAGCCACTGCCTCGTCGGTTCTCAGCCAGTCTGCAGGGACTCATTCAAGTTCATGTACGCACGAGTAACTTCGATAATCACCTTCTTTGCTCAAATAAGGTGTAGCAAGATATCCCTACCATTACTGAACTACTCGAGGTAAATTATAAATATGAAATGTAATGAATTATAATAGATTATGTCACTTACCTGTACAAATCGTTCATCTTGATATTACCATACTTACCAGTACTTGTTGCCTATCTCCCACATGGACCTAATGTAACTCTTACCTTGTGTCCTTTCCAGCATCAGCCAGAACAAGCTGACGTCCGTCATAAAGTGGTACAAGACCAATGGGGTGGTGACCAGTCAAAAGAAGGCTGGCGGGCGGCAGGCAACTACAAGGATCCTCCAGCTGGAGGACATCAGGCGGGTTGTCGGCTTCATCAATTCCTATGCCGAGACCAGCACCCTCGTCCTGCCTGGCCGTGTGTCCTCCCACAAACAGGATGACATCCTCCTCCTCCCCTCCTCTTCCACTAAGGCCGACATTTACGGGTTGTACAACAATGCAACGGATGAGGCTAACTTCAGGCATGTGGCTGGCTCAACTTTTAGAAACCTGTGGCTCCAACTCCTCCCTCGTATAGTGTGTTCCCGCCCTATGACTGACCTCGCTGGGAATGCCAGCGCAACAACAGGGATATCTCTGCCTCTAGTAACCTACCTGACATTGTGAAACAGGCCAAGCTGAAAAAGCAACAACTTCACATTGAGGTGGTGGCTCGGGAGAGGGCCTTTTATCAGGACATGGTCAAGTCTAGATCTGCCAAGGCCACCTACAAAGAAGCACAGTCCCCTCCCCTTGGTGCCCACCCCCTTTGTTTTACTCTTCTGACACAAAGGTCCACATCAGTTTTAATTATGCCCAGCAGGTCCACCTTCCCTCCTTCCCTACGCAGCCTGGCCCACTGTATTTCCTTGTCCCCACAAGGTCGGCATTTTCAGTGTCTGTGCCGAGGCGATCCCCAAACAGGTGAACTATTTGATCAACGAAAGCCATTGTGGTAGTAAGGGGTCAAATGCTGTTATTTCATACCTGCACCACTATTTTGAAACGAATTCCCCGGGGGAGAAGGATGTGGACATGCATTGTGACAACTGTAGTGGTCAAAACAAGAACTAGTATGTGCTAGTGTATCTTCTCTGGCGTGTCCTGACTGGCCGGCACCAGTCCATTTCTTTAAACTTTTTGATCACTGGGCACACCAAGTTTGCCCCAGACTGGTGCTTTGGTTTGCTTAAACAAAAGTTTTGTCGTGAGCCTGTCTCGAGCTTCATGGAGATGGAGGAGACTGTGCTGAAGAGTACCCAAGACCAGGGGAACCTTGCCCAACTGGTGGGGGACAAGAACGGGAAGTTGTTTGTTGAGTCGTATGACTGGCAATCTTTTTTGACCCGTTTCATTAAACCAGTCAATGGTATAAAAAAGTATCATCACTTTGTGTTCTCTGACCAGAACAAGGGCCACGTCACTTTCCGGCAGTATGCCGACTCTGCCTGAAGACCTTCAAGATGCTGACTGTCACCCCTGAAGCTGTCCCCCAGGAAGGCCCTCAGCCCAACCCATCCCCTGGCCTCCCTGCCAAAAGACAGTGGTATCTCTTCAAGAACATCTGGGAGTTTTGCCCTGACGACACGAAGGACGTCATGTGCCCTAAGCTCTCTGTATCCGAACCAGCACCCAATCATCGGGCACCGCCACCCCCTTTTTCATGGAAACCCCTTTGGTGGGGAGGTGGGGCACGCCTACAGGGACTGTGTAAACGAAAGGGCTGGTGAAGAAAACACTTTAAAGAACGGGCTAGTGCGCGACCCAGGGAAGACAATACACAGGAATACTGCGTTACTTTGAAGGTGCGCGATGCGCTCTTTGACGCCAAAATAACCGAGGGAAGGTGCGACCTTGGAGTCGCTAAGGGGAAACCACCCCCAATCATCGGGAACCAGACGCAGAATCAGATCCAGAGGCTGGCAAGGAGGATGGGCCAGGCAGGGGCAGAGGCAGGGGCAGGGGCAGGGGCAGGGGCAGGGGCAGGGGCAGGGGCAGGGGCAGGGGCAGGGGCAGGGGCAGGGGCAGGGGCAGGGGCAGGGGCAGGGGCAGGGGCAGGGGCAGGGGCAGGGGCAGGGGCAGGGGCAGGGGCAGGGGCAGGGGCAGGGGCAGGGGCAGGGGCAGGGGCAGGGGCAGGGGCAGGGGCAGGGGCAGGGGCAGGGGCAGGGGCAGGGGCAGGGGCAGGGGCAGGGGCAGGGGCAGGGGCAGGGGCAGGGGCAGGGGCAGGGGCAGGGGCAGGGGCAGGGGCAGGGGCAGGGGCAGGGGCAGGGGCAGGGGCAGGGGCAGGGGCAGGGGCAGGGGCAGGGGCAGGGGCAGGGGCAGAGGAAGAGGTAGAAGCAGAGGCAGAGGCAGAGGCAGAGGAGGAGGGAGAGGACAGACCCCTATACAGCATCAGGATCGGAGGAGGAGGAGGAGGAGGAGGAGTTGGTCAGACAGCTGGGGAGGCAATCAAATTCTTCTGACTCAGGGGAGGAAGGCCCAACACCCCAAGCTAGGGGCAGGGGCTGTTCTAGCAAACATGCTAAACGTGGTCGTGGCAGGGCCAGGACCACTTTAGAAATCCATTTTAGACATTGTTAACTTACTTCAGTTGTTAAAGGGAAGGGCCAGTGAATATAAAACTATGTATAATTATGATCCTTACCGCTCAGTGAGTTATTATGCCAAATTTGACATATGTACCTATAATATTTTCTTTTCTATCCATGCTTTTGTAAATTGTACTGACTGAATCCTGTGTGCAACTTGTGCAGCTTGCACAGAGCATTTGTCTGTGTGTGACGTCACAGACAGATAAGGTAAAATTTTTAAAATGCAGAGATAACACAATTTGATTACCATAACTAATTTTTTGTAATCCTTAAACATTGTAAATGATGAAATGAAATCAATAATGGCAAAAATTTACAACTCTAATGTTTCTTAAAGAATATTTTGATTTGAAAATTTGAAAATAACGTTTTTTGTGTGACGTCACACACAGATGTGTCTTTTCCTGATGGTCAGGGGGATATGAGGGTTATTAATAGTTGAAGCCCATTTTTATCATGAATTAGTCAATTTATAACACTGAAACTTGCCATACTACTTAATAAGCATTAAATCTAAAAAATAAAGTGTAAAATAACCAGAACTGAAATTTCACTGGCTCCTCTCTTTAAGACTTCATATGGATTTAGCTCGGTGGCCTTTCACTATTTTACGACCAAATACAATCATGAACATTAACAGAACTTTTATAGACACTTTATGGATACCCAGGGTACATATATAGGGTCATCACAAAGCTGCCAAAATGAGGTATTGTGATCCCTTATGCTTGCCGTTCTAGGTTAAGTTGTTGTTTCAGATCCGGATTTTTGTCACTTTTTGCAGCGTCGGCATGAATAAAATTTATATATCTAAATGCATGAATTTCTGTTATTTATTAGCTAGAATAGTGTAGAATGACTATGTTAAGTTTCAGGACCAAGGATAGATTAGAAGTGTACGTTACTAGGGCTTTATCGGAGGACCGTGGTAGCATGCAGTGAGAACAACTTTGAACTCATTTTTCTCAGTTCCTTATACCCGCATCGGCGTGGTTCTTTTTATTTTCGCTGCAACTTATCTAAGCCCCTAGATATCGGATCTAGACATGCTATACCTCATTTTGAGGCTAAAAATTGGTATTTTCTGATGGTATAACAAACTAAAGTTTGTCCCGGTGCGACATTTGACTCAATTCGCCAAAACGGGTCACATATAACTTTTGATTGATCCTGATACTATAATACCATATAACATGTCAGAATGATCTCTATGAAATATGCTTTTTAGAAATTTATGTTTAACTAACAATTGGAATGATTAAGAATTATTTCTATAGCTCTTAACATTGAATGTCCAACATTTTTTTTAACTTTAATAAAACTGTATGTTCCATTAAGTTCTGTACAAGGAAAACATTCCATTTAGGCTTATCATCTGTTGCACCCCTAAAACAGATAAATTCCTAGCTTTAACTTGATATATTGTTCAATATTGTAGCTACATTATATGAAAAGTTATTCTAAAATTAGTAACTATGGTCCAGAAAAACTAGTTTTAAGTCTGCTATTTGCCCACCTCACCTATTAATAGATTGGAAGATTCAGATCTACTTGGCTCTTAACTGATTCCACTTGATAGAGTCCATCATCAATTTCTGTCATTTTTCTGAATCTATGTTAGCTAGCAGCTGAACAAACAGCATTTCTTCCAGAGATATATGTAAATATGTTACATTCTGGTGCTTTTCCTTATTCATGATTAGGGATCCCCATCCGCTGTTACTTATTAGGGTAAAGTTTGTGTGGTAAGTAAAATGTAAAGCAATGTATATATGCATGGAATTTGTATTCAAAATAGATTGTTTTCTGAGTCTGTAAGGAATCAAGAAAGATGTTGTTAAGTTTGCTTTGGATAAAAGTATAGATTTGAAACAAATAACACTACATGTGTTTGATGACAGAGTCAGTGAATAAGGCAGATACAACCAATTTCCATAACTGTCTGTGTACTGGCGATGACGGGAAGTTTCAACTTACCATCTGCATTAGCATGCGGACGGTCAGTTTCATCAAACCCCATCGGCGCCAGTAAGCGCACAGTCATCAAACTTGTAGGAACGATATTTGTCTGTACTCTCTCAAGCGGCAACCATGAATGTCATCGAACTTGGTCCAGATCAGCCTTGTTCGCTGATGTGGTCAGCAAACATGGTATTATTCATTTACATACACACCAATTAATTTCTTTGTATCTGCGATGATTGCCTGTGATGAGTCTACATCTCCTGTGCGTCTAGCATTTGTAACTTCATCTTGGAAGGAATTAAAACATTTCCTCGGTGTTAACTCAACAACTTGATATACCTTCGTCAGTTCCATACCATGATCCAAATACCAACATAACAGAGAAGTCGCAAGAAGGATTTTCTTTGCAGAGATCACTCCTATCAGGATTTTTCTTGATTTCTGGAATAGAATAAGGGTTATTGTTACATAGACATTACATTTTGCATCCTTATAAATACCAAAGATGATAAAATTGTCAATCTTGATCTGTGAGAGTTGAATTTTGGTGATGTGATTTTGCATGTGTTGACCAATACTATGGGAGGGAATTTCACTTGTGCAAAACAAGGGAGACGTTTCTCCAAAATATACTTGAGGAGAACACTGTCGTTCATATCGTGAACCTATTGCGTTGGTACTTGAATGTATATAAACCTTGGTTATACATCATGTGTCAATGAACTACATCAAAGTATATATGACAATATTTTGGAGAAAATAACTTACCTTGATATCCACTTCAATGACACTAAACAAATCAGCACTCCTCACAACTTTCAGTATGTCATTTTCAGTTAAACCTCCAGGGTGTTTCCTTGATAATGGAGGCAATACTTTCATTTATTATACTTTTCCGGAATTGGTAAATAGGCATACAGTAAAAGAGCAAAGTGTACAGATATGAAATATGTAACCGTATAGTGTACAGATACGTAAAAGTAGTGCGACCTAGTTGAAACCAATCAAAATACATGGACACACCGAGAGTTTGACCTCTGACCTACACTGACCTGATGCAAACATATGCTGACCTATTTAACAGACCAATAATAATGGCGGACTTGATCATGTGAGCCAGACGCTCAGCATTCAGTCTTTAGATATCAAAACAAACCCACGAGACGGCTAAAAACTTCAGAAAGTCTGTTAAAAACGTCAGAAATTACGTTTAGTATGGATCTAACGGACAGCCAAATAAAGGAGATGCTAATGTTCGATTCTGACGTCAGTGAGACAGATTTAAATAGAGTTTTGGATGTTTTTGAGGCACCCAACGTCTTTTGGCAACGGGACAACTCTCCTCCGGCAACACCACAGCTGTCAGAAAACCCTCCAGAGCCGGCAGAAACCCCTCCAGAGGCATCTGACCATGTTAATTTTCATGATTATGACGTTGAAGACCCAGACTACCTCCCATCAGGTAAGCATATGCCCCACCCGAATAATCAAATATGCCTACCTACAATCTGCCTTATCAAGGCTTAAGTGAACCTAAACCAAAGCCTGCCTATCATGGATGTAAAATCGTGTAAAACTGTGTGTAAATTACGTGTTAAGTATGCGTTAAGTATGTGTTAAGTATGTGTTAAGTATGTGTAAATTATGGGTAAAGTACTGGTAAATTATGGGTAAATTATGGGTAAAATAAGGGGGATATTACCCCCCATTTCTCAAGAAGTCATAGGAGGGGTCAATGAGGACGACATCCAGGCCTACATTGACTCAGGCAAGAACAAAAACACCAAGAAAAAGACGGAACAGGTGGTCAGGAGGTTCCACTAGTACTGCCTGGAACAGGGATATGAGGACTTCGTGGCCCTCCCGCCCTTAACCCTCAATGTCATGGTGAGTGCCTTCTTTATGGTCATGAAAAAGAAGGAGGGGGGTGAGTACGAGCCTGACACACTGACAAGTATGCACCGGGCCATCGACCGACATCTCAAAGAAGAAAAGTACAGATACACTCTAAAGGATTCCCCGGGATTCCAAAGTAGCTGGAAAGTCCTGGCAACCCAAAGGAAGGCCCTCCAGGTGGAGGGCTATGGGAATAAATCCAACAGATCCCAGCCTGGGCCCTCACTGCACAAGACATGGACATCTTCTGGGAGAAGGGGGCCATCTCTAAAACCAGCCCAGAACCTCTGCACGAGGGCCGACAGATGGTCTGGGGGGACATCAAATACGTGGAAGATGAAAATGGGTATGTCTACCTGGAATTCAATGAGCGCCATTCTAAGACCAGATAGGGCAAGGGGGATCTTAGGCACTTTAAGCCTAAACTGTTTAAGAATGAGAGGCATCCCGAGAGGTGCACAGTCTATATGTATGAAATCTTCAAGTCCCACCGCCCACCCCAAATGATGGCCCCTGACAGCCCCTTCTTCCTGGCCATCAACAAGAAACCCAGAGTCAGGACCTGGTACAAGAACTAGCCCCTGGGTGTGCACCAACTGCGCAAGATTGTCCCTGAAATGGCCAAGGCCTGTAGGCTGAAGGGGAGGCTGACTAACCACAGTATCAGAAAGAAAACAGCAACTGATCTGCTCCACAGCGGGCTGAACCAGCTCACAGGCCACAGCAATGTAGCCAGCCTGGACAATCATGCAACAGCTGACATGTCAATGTAGTATGAGATGTGTGATCTCCGGCAGAGTGACCAGGAGAGGGCACAAAGAAAAGGGCCCTACCTGCAGCCACACTTCACAGCGAAGTCGTCAGTGCCCTCACAGCATCCACAGCACTATCACACAGGTGGAGGCCTTGATCCTGTGCCCTAGGTGCAACTCCTCCAGTTCAGGATGCCACGCCCCTCTGCCAAGTTGGACAAAGGCCTACATCTCCTCCGCGAGGGATGGCAATTGTACCAGCAAGGCCTAATACCTCTCCTATGAGTCAGGGTGCCACGCCCCCTCCCCCACAAGCACACAGTATAACTCCTCCAGCACAGGCGGCCACTCCTCCAGGACAGGTGGCCACTCCTCCAGGGTGGGCAGCCATAACCCAAGGTCCGGCGACGATCAGTCACGGTCCAGGGATGATCAGTCAAGGTCCGACTACAATCAGTCAAGGTCCGGTGACGATCAGTTAAGGTCCGGCGACGATCAGTCAAGGTCCGGCAGCGATCAGTCAAGGTCCGGCGATGATCAGTCAAGGTCCAACGACGGTCAGTCAAGGTCTAGCAAATCCTCCAGGGGGGGCGGGGGGGGGGGGCAGTTGCTGCTCCATGTCCAGTGGCTGTCACTCCTGGTCCAGCGGGGGTCATTCCAGGCCAGGCGAGGCCAGGAAACATGGACATGGCCATCGTCAGGATCGGCTGCCCTCTTCCAGACATCATATTCCAGTCTATCACAAGCTCAGCGGGGCGGTATTCCATGGAGCTGTGAACATAAACTTTAATTATTGCGATGCAAACCATCAAATCATGTGAAATCCGGGCAAAATCTGGGCAAAACCTGAAACAATCTGTTAATTCCACATTGTTTTACACATATTTTCAAAACATCCACGTAATTCCTCACGTAGTTTCCCACGTAGTTTAGGAAATTTTCCTAGTTTCATGATATCTATAAGATTCCGGGGCCTCCTGTCCTTGTAGAAGATGTAAAATTCAATCTATATAAGAAGTCATAAAGTTGTACTGACCTCTGAGACCGCTCATGTGGCCGGAAATAACTGCATTGTGGCTGGGCTGAGGGCCGCCGTTGTCTGGTGCGGGAATGAACTAATAGTAAAAATAATTCAATGTCTTTTTTTCAAACTTTTAAAATATTCTAAGGTAAAATCGACCATTCCACGTTTTCATACATATCTATTTGTTATATATTTCATAGCAAATAAGTATCTAATGTTTAGATTTGATATGATGTATCCGAGTTGAAGATGTAAAATTTAATTGATATAAGAATTGTGAAAGTTGTTCACCTTTTTCCCCTGACCTGAGGTTGGGAGTACTTGCAATGTTGCAGGGCTGGGTGCACTGTTGCAGGGCCCTGTTGCCAGGTGGTTAGAATTTATCAAATACTGAATGTCAGCATTTGCCTTTCACCCACGTAGTTCTCCATGCATTTTCCACGACTTTTGGGCATTCTCCACGCAGATATGTAATATTTTGAAGAAATTGTGGTGGATGGAAGAGGAGGCTTTGGCGAGCTGCAAGCATGGCGGCGGGCGCGCGAATTGGCAAGTAAAATATCCCATGTTCTAGGCCAATTATCTCCATATTTAGTGGATGACACATAAATTTCACACATCCTCGTAGATCATGGGTATCTTATTCACGTGCAGCAACAAGGATTAGCTCGTAGATTCAGTATTTTCAGCGTAAAATGAAGAAATCAGGAGGATCAATTTGGGGTCTTCGCGCCATAACTGCTGGCTTGTTCAAACAGAAAGTAGGTCATTCAGCCTCTTCACTCCGGTCATTTGTAGTCCGCTGCGCAAACTAGATCCAAATGAATGCGGCTGGTCAAATAAATTTGAAGCCTAATAATTAGAAAAGATTATATGATATGTTTCACTCAGACTATACAATGGCCATAAACTATAAAAATTTCCAAATTATTAGATAATTTTCAAAAACATAGTCACATCACTCACGGCAAGGCGCATAAAAAAACCAGGGAGTGTGAAGTCATGGTGAAGTCGGTCAAATAGCCTGTGCACCTCCATCAAACGTTGTCCGCTGTGCATATAGTTCCAAATAAATCCTTCATATTGAATAAATCTATGAGATAAAATGGCTCATATGTTACCATATCTTCTACTATACATATTATTTAACCTTCACAATTCCGTGAAAGTATAATAAATACAAAGCTTTGCACTCGTACTGATCTGACTTCCCGCCTCGGGTAATCCGGCCTTCTGTATCTCCATACGAGTCCAGTTTTGTTTATATATTGCAAACCTGGTTCTGTGCAACAGTTTTTGAAACCAACACTCTCAAATAACATCTATTATAAAGAAACACTAGAACACCTTTGAAATCGGGGAGATCATGCATTCCTAATCCTTTGTACTTCTTTTGGTCAGATGGAAAAGTTTTTTTCATGTAGCATCGCCACTGGTCATAATAGATGGATACAGATTTAGCAATGTTGTTTCTTTGACCATTATGCAAAGCTAGACAATAAAACCCAAATTACGCTAGGCTGATTACTATGAATAACCCCACCAATAAGGAGAGTAAAAGCGGATTTGGACCACTTAAAATTTATTACATAAAACCTTGTAAATGGTAAGGTATAATAGCAATGTCGATTGATAAAATAGAAGATTGTGTGGAATGAATATTAAAAGTTTCGAATATGATTGTGTCTAGCCCTGTATTAGTCAAGGGCGGGTGGGTGGCAACGAACCACTGCGTCCAGAGTATGGCGGCAAAGTGAGGGGTGATGCCACTGTGGCTCTCGTGAGAATGCTGGAGAGCGGGGGGGCCCATGGGGGGTTTGGGTCCAGTCAGTAAGGCTCCTATGGGGGGCCATTCTTGCCAATTACGTCAGGCTAATTACTATGAATGACCCCACCAATAAGGAGAGTAAAAGCGAATTTGGACCACGTAAAATGTATTACATA
Organism: Lepidonotus clava; assembly: GCA_936440205.1. Classification (NCBI taxonomy): domain Eukaryota; kingdom Metazoa; phylum Annelida; class Polychaeta; order Phyllodocida; family Polynoidae; genus Lepidonotus; species Lepidonotus clava. The sequence goes on along the minus strand of OW387146.1, from coordinate 46,692,794 downwards.
AAACCTTGTAAATGGTAAGGTATAATAGCAATATTCGATTGATAAAATAGAAGATTGTGTGGCCAAACCCAAGATTATTTGTTTAGAGCCGTGACTAGAGCTGAGTTAATCGCCCTTGATGAGGCTGAGTTGATGTATTGTTTGTATGTATCGGAGGACCATCCCCCGAATCTCTGTATGTCCAGGTGATTAGAGCCCGAGGCAAAGGCCACCGTGGCAGCCCTACGCCGGAGGGATACATACCTCATGGTAAGGGGTACGCCTGAGTTCCAATATACAGTGAGTCATGCGCTTAAACATTATGACTGGGCAATTTGTTGGATTGCCTGTCGCCTATGGTGTGTTGTTGATTATACAACTTCATGATTTTGGTGGCTTTAGGTTTCATGTACAGGTCTCCGCCCCGGCGCACGAGATCTGCTCTAGTGAGGTTGGTGTCCGTGATGAATGATGAGGAGGTCTTGGGCAGTAGTTCCCCTTGGCGCAGGCTGCCATGGTATAGCATTACCAAGACAAGCCTGAGAGTGTCGCCATCTGGACCGCACGGAATAGCGTTAAGATGGTGTGTAGCTAATGGGGACCTCTGCCTCACCTGATGTGTCTTAGACCTGAGTACGGCTTGTTGGGCCAATTGCATCCTATGGGTGTACCATTGTGTGCTGTAAGCATAGTCCTTCATGTGCTTCCTAACTGCTGCAACATAGTTGTTAATGGAGGCTGGGGAGGTGAGCCTCAACGCTAGGAATTCAATGAATGTACATACGTCAGTGACTGTTGGTGATGGTAGGGTGACGCAGTACATGTTACAGAACTGGACGTAGGTCCGTAGGGCCATGTTGTGATTGCTCTTGGTGCCTACTGCTCTTGCAGATGTTTGTCTCCACCGAGCCTTCTGTACCAGTTGTTTGTATTCTGGGCCTGAAATCATATATCAGTGCATGAGACCAGTGTGTCAATGCGGGGGTCACACAATTTGAGTGAATTAGACTGAATCAACATATTTGCTCTACCCATACTAGTGTAAGAGTTAAATGCTCTGGATAGGGTGTCTGCTAGGACCATGTTAACCCCGGGGCAATGAGTTTCTGGCCTGGAGGAGCCACAGGCTCCTTGCACATTCTTGTAATCTGGGGTTCTTGCCTCTTCCCGTCCTGTACACACACACCGCTGGCATATTATCACACTTTATAAGTATGGTCTTGCCCTCATCATCTTTGTCTATGAACGTGTGTGCCGCCATCATTACGTTCATGGCCTCGAGTTCTGAAATGTTATAGTATTTGTCCACTTCACCGCCCGATTGTATTGCATGTGCTTGTCCTTTGGGGCACATGTCAGCCACTATGGTGCGATGGATCTCATCACTGGGGATGACAGCTATGCCATTCCAGTCCTGTAAATACGTATCAAACCATTCCAGGTCTTTCTTCATTTCCTGGTCTATGGCCACCCAGACGTCCACTGCCTCCCGTAATGTATGGAGGATGCATGACACGAATAGGCGCCCGGGCGCCATGCATTTCGGCACTTGTAGGAGTTTGCCTGCCACCAACTGTATCTCCTTTTTGTTCATGGTTTTCTTACTCAGTGCTCTCCTCACTACTTTCTTAGTGTCTTCCAGTTTATCTTTCGGGAGCGTCATGGACATCTCATGGGCGTCTATTACAACTCCCAGGAACTTAATCCGGTGGGTGGGAAGCTTAGTCTTCTCAATCGCCTCCAGCATTCCCAGTTCTCTAAGGAGCATGTGGACGTGGTCAAAGGCTATATATGATTTGGCTGGAGTATCCCCTATCACTACCATGTCATCTAGGTACATGATCGCCTCTATTCCCATGTTAGCTAGTGTTCTTGTTATGAACCATGACGCCATCTGAAAATACATACTCGAGGGCTGTGCCCCAAAGGGTAAAGCTGTGTCAAAGTAGTATTTATCACATCCCTCTTCCTGCCATTGTATATTTGGTAGCAGCCAATCCAGGGGGCACGCCCTAAAGTTTTTGTACGCCCGGTATATGTCCACCAAAAACATGGTGGCTCCCGTACCTATTTCTTTTAACCTGTCAACCAGGGTCTGTACCGTAGGCAGTGTATGGTCCCGTTCTATACCCATGGTGACATTCTTTTTAATGAATGCATTCACGGATCTGTCGTCCAGAAACTACAGTTCTGTGATGACCCGCCTCTTAGTGGGGTTGGATTTCGGTCTCATCATGAGGGGGCCATTATGTTGCCATTCATCAAAGAACGGCTTGTCCAGAGGGCCTATCATGGTGCCATGCTGGATCTCTTCGGTCAGAAAATCATTGACATGATCTGGGAAACTTGTCGCGGATTTATGTCTTGTGTGTGTGAAACTGACCCACAATAGGACAACGGGAAGCCGTATTTGAGCATGTCTAACAGCTGCGTGTCCTCCTGTGAGCCTGTAGAGTATGCCTCCCACCTATCCATATTCAGGCTGGATTTAACCGGAACCCTAGCCCTGAGACAGTTGGGAATTCTGCACTATAAATTGCCCATATCTCCCGCCCCACCTCAACATTCATATTTGGCCAATTATCTAACCTATGCTGTTGGAGGTATAATGGAGAGACCGTGTCCATGGCCTCATACCTATCATCTGAGCACCACAAGCATATAATTATGTCAAATAAAGTCTGGGTCAGTGGGGCATATATATAGAATAAGTTGAGTGTGTACCTTTTTGTTTTGATTTGGCTGTTCCTGCTCATCCTGCGACGGTGGTGGATCTGTGCCATAACGTGGTTGGCGGTTCACCGAGACGTAACAGTCAGCTGGGACGCTGTCCCCGGTGTTGTCATCTGCGTTGTGCAGGGGAACAGGTGAGGCCCGATCCAACTCGGGTGTCACCTCCGGCTCTGGGGGTGCCTGGGACACCCTGTCTGGGGCGGTTTCCCACCTGCCAACTTGTTGTTGGGTGGTCTGGGCGACATACGGGGTTGGGGGCAAGGGTCAGCCATCCAGATTGGCTCGACCCCCATCATCCACCTAGTACCTGTGTTGTGTAGTATGTCGTATCGGTTGTCTAGCCGTCTGGTTATTTGCGGGCAGGGGGCTGCCGCTCTGGCCCCAGCATGTGTTGTCATAATCCTCTGTGCGTTGGGAGGGGGGGCGGGGGACCGGCAGGTCATCGCCTGGGCCCCGTCCTCCCCCACTCGTTTTTCGCCGGCTGCCTCCCGTTGTGTTGTTGAATCGGGGCCAATTGGTTGGCCATAAATTGAACTTGCCTGTTCTGCTGCTGTCCCTGCTGTTGCTTGGGGAACTGGTATTGCTGGTATTGGAAGGTGGGCTGTTGGCCTGTCTCATACTTGTTCTGGTGCTGACCCTGGTTGCGCTGGCCGTCACTGTTTTGGTTATTCAGCCTATTACGCCTATTACATTCATGAAACATATGTGGGAACTTTGACCACTGGGCGCCAGTCGCCGCGATGCAGAGTTGGCATGTGTACACAAAATTGATCTGGCCCTCTGTATGTGGGGCCTTCACGGGAAGAATTTGAACTCATACATTCGACAGGCTCGGGCTTGTCTGAAACCACTTCCTCTAAAACGTGTCAAGGAGTGTAAGTCTTACTCCACCATTATCCCTGAAAAATCATAGTATCATTATACTACCCATAGCAGTGGGCGTGTTAGGTAATACTTTTGCGCCCACCTCAAAGTTTCCCTTCCCCTTCTGGCGTGTATATAAGTGTAAGTCAGGGGGTGTTAACTATATTGTGTCACAATAGTCCCGTCCGCTCATAGTTCTCTTCACACGCCCAACCTTCTCGGCGTCTTAACGTACCTACCCTCCATTCAGGCACCAATATAATTGCCAGCAGTGGCGTACCCAGTCCCCCCCACTCACGATTGGATTAAGGAATTTGGCTCCACAATCTGAAAATTTCGTTTGGATTTTCTTATTATATTACTTCTCGTGTTCTATCAAAAATGAGCCTATAAAAATCCGCCATACAAAGTTTAAATGCGTGACATAACCACCGACCGTTCATTCTTATTCATTTACCTTTAAAAAGGGCCACTTCAGGGCTACACTGGCCTTCCCACATTTGTGCATATAATCTATAAACGCCGGTTGATATTGGTTTCCAAGCTCAACAAAAATAATACTCAGTTTCCTGACCTAATAAGAATAGATGAAGCGCAGAAGGAGTAGCCTATAGTGTGCACACAACTAGGGTAAAACAGGGTTGTATCGCTCACATTGGTAGGCCTATATCATTAGCGCATTTAGTTTTAATAGCCCTTACATATAGAAACAAAAGTTATATAAAATCAAAATAATTCATAATAATTAATCAAATGCGTAAAAACAGCGATAAAGCGTGATTTAACTTTATAACCTCTATGATTAATCAATAATGAAGCAATTGTCTCCCATGATGTTGGGTACAACCCTTATCATGAAATGAAAGTAATATTTTTGAGAAATCTTATCACATATATCATATCAATAATGGTTTTCCATCCCATGAAAGTGATGTCCAATAGGCCTATTTCTAAAAAAAAATAGGGTTAGTTCAACCAAACTTGTAGCTAAAAATTTTAAGGGCGTATTTCCAAAAAGCAAATATGGTTTAAGCCTGTTTTAAACCAGATTTCTTAAACTCGCTTGTGAGACTCGTGTAAGCATTATAAGGCATAAATAATTTGGTCCCAACGTTAACCTTTCCCAACCTAGCTACTGAACTCAGTAACAGAATAAAACACGCTAACTAATACAATTCACAAGTTATAGCCTCATAAACCTATTCTAAATTTGTATATTTCGCCCTATTTATTGTTTACCATTTCAACTAGAACTCTCCACCTAAACTTTGTTTTAAGGTCCTTCATGGGCAGATCCAGGGGGGGGGGACAGACGGGCTTTGCCCTCCCCCCCCCTCCCCTGTTAAATCATGTTTGATGGGGGGCCCATCCCCCCGTACATTCATGTTTTTGGCCCCCCCCCCCCCCTCTACAAATTCCTGGGTCCACCCCTGTCCCTTATTATTAGATACAGTACTAGTTTAACTAAAACAGGTAGAAATATAGCATTTTTAAAACAGATTTTCTTGAAACACATTATTTAGGAGTTAAACCAGGCTGCCTAAACTCGATTCTTAAACTTCTTGGAAATACAGGGTGAAAGGCATGAAAGCGCAAATGGTCTTCACTGAAAATGATAATATTAAATAACCTTGACTACACATAAAACTATTATTTTGTGTGATTTCAAGTTTTTACCCTTATTTAACTCTCGACATAAGAAATGATAAATGCGCTATATTAGCCTGACGGGCCATGCCCCCCCCTTCCCCTGTTAAATCATGTTGTTTAAAAAGGGGCCCCTCCCATGTAGATTAATGCATTAGCCTCTCCCCCCCCCTCCCCCCTAGAAATGCCTGGGTCCGCCCCTGCATCCCTCCGGACCGGCCCGTGGGCCATCTTTTCATTTCAATATCATTATTACAAATAAAACTTCCCAAAAAAAAATTTGGAGTGGCAGGTGGTAATCGAGTGCATGAGGTTCGATTAGCTCCTACCACCCAGGTCTGGCGAATTCATCTGTGCCATTATTCAGTTCATTTCATTTCATTAGTTTGCACAACCAGACCCAATTACGTATAGAGTTTGCGACATATATATACCGTGGGTGTAATCGGGGCAACGAGAAAGGTGTTTACCAAAAAGAGACACTTTGTAGTTTCGGTCCTTGTGTTTCAGTGGGTTTTCCGATTTTGAAAACAAGCAATACCACAAGTTATTAATTTTGATCGCCCTCAATTGTCACTGATGTGTCTCTTTCGGCGGAAAGGCAAGTTTATCAACTTCAATTTACATCGCCCATCATCGTTTTCCCCAACGTAGTTTCGACGTATTTGGTCCTGCGACCGGAAGGACCTCTAGACGGCTTTCGCTGGTTTGCGACGTCATCGTATTATTCGACCCAGTGGATCTTTGGGTACCAGCTAACTCGGTCGGACCCCGGTTCGAGTCCCTTTCATGCCCTACGTTTTTCGTTCATTTAATTTCAATTTTGCAATGACGATCATCAGGGTTTTTGCCGACGAGAGGGCCATGGACCTGCAGGCTCAGGTGGACAAGCTGAACCTTTCGGACTCGCAGATAGACGTGTCACACTTGCCGGATGCAACGGTAAATAACCTGGTTTCACTAGCGTGGATCCATGCAACCACCCACCCTCACGATCTAGTAGTAGTTATGGGAGGTCCGTTTGATTTCCTTCTTTGGGACAACATTGTCAAGAAGTATCACTTCACACGGGAGTCCGCCGATCAGGCTGTCGACCGTATCCTGGGACATTTAAACGACGCTGACATTGCCTTCCATAGGAACTTCCCGACAGCCAACATCTTGTTCGCGGACTTTACAGGGTGTAACCTGAGCCGTTGTCCGTTCGTCCAAGACACAGACCCACAACACCAGAGAACTCTTAACGCTGCCATTATAAAACTGAATCAGGAGATTACAGCCATCAACAAACGCAACTGGCTACCGTCCTTGTTCCTAGGAAAATGGGTTCACAAACTGAGGCGTACCAAACGTGGGCGGAGCCACTTTTGGTCGCACAGGTACCAGCTGCTAGCCGACGGCTTCCGTCCTAGTCCCCAACTCTTGGAAAAGTGGGCTAAGCAACTTTCCCACCTGGGCCACCAATGCTCGTAAACACCCCCACACAAGATCTTTTTCTTCTTATATTACTGACCTAATTACCTGTAACCTAATGTTTGAATGACCTAGGACAAGTTTTTGGGAACATTACAGTGGCTGCTGGGCCTGGTAAATTCCCCCTTTTAAGCGTTGACTAGCTTGTGATTTAAACACATAACTTATAGCCTCTGCTGGTATCTTGCAGACCTCCGGTTCTCCTAGTCAGTTCCAAAACTTTATATGGACCCTCTGATTAACGTTTGTTAAATCTAAACATAGCTCAGGTACTGCAATTCAGTGGTTTCAAAATTTTCTGTCTACCCCAAATATTAAAAAAACGTATGAGATTTGGAGATGTCACATAGAGATTTCCTTGATTTCCGGATGTCTTTATTTGGCTGTGGCTATGATATAGTACTTCAATACGGAGAAAATAATTAAGGTATAGGATGCAAGACTGACTCAAATAGTTTATAGAAATCATGTACTTTTTATTATTTCATTAGTTTGACCAATTTAAGAGGTTTGATTAAAATAACCCAAAACCACTCGGTCCCCTACGGGTCATCATTTATCAGGTATTGTAGCACAAGGCCAACCTAAAAAAAAAATTGTTTCCTGTCCAGCGGGTGACCAGATAAATACGCAGTCGGGAGGTCGGACAATCTGTTTTTTTTTCCAAATTTTCTTTTGTTGGTAAGGCTTTAACTGAAAACTTTGATAAAAAAAAAAAATCAAAAAATGATAAAAAAAAGTTTCCAGTCGGCCCTAAAATAGTCACTCGGGCGGTAAACAGGAAACAAACATTATTTCAAGGCTGGGCCAGGCCAAGTGCACTCAAGAACTGCAGCCTTAAGCTTACTATAGACCAGTACTAGTATAGGAACCTCATGAACATGTTTCAGTCCACTGATTCCTTGAGTTGAGAGTTAATACCGTTCTGTTCACATTGTTATTACATTGTTACTACCTCATGTAAATGTAATCTCATGTAGAATCATCTTGTGCCTTACTAGAGTTGACCTATGTTTATTTAAACATAATATATTGTGAATACTACTCAACATCGATGTAGAACACCGGGTATAGTGGCCAACAAATGCAATTTTTTTAGTTTCCTTGGCTTCTTGCGATGCCCTAACCATGCATCCTGCTATACGGAAGCCCTATAGCTAACCTGTTTCCTAGTTTGCCCAAGAAGTACGTACCTAGGCCTGTTATATTTCCTTCAGATAAATATACATTAGTTCATATCATTTGACTACCTTAGATAACTCAATAACATTAACTGTAACTGATGTATATTCAGCTAGTGTCTCATACTATGATGTTACCTGGCGGATTTGTTTAGGCTTTGTAAGCCCACAGTTTAGTGTCATACCTACCTAACCTATTATATCCCAGAATGATCTCACTACTATGTACAGAAAACTTGGATTTGTTAAATTATCCTGTAAGTGTCCCTCCGTACGTCTTGTTTCTTTTTAAGTATTCTTGAATTGCGCGAATGTTAATTCATCCATCTAGATCATGTTCATATGTTTAACTTTAATTAAAAGTGACTTTTTTTACCCGCACCCTATGAAGAAGCGTCTGTTGTATGTAACAGTATTCCCTCAATTTAATGATAAGGCTAGGACTACTCTGAACCCTAATCGTCATGTCAAGAGAGGAGGTTGATTGTTAACTTATTTTAAACAGGATCGGGACGTTACGCTTTTTAAAGGAGAACTCTCCATTTGTAATCAAAAAGTTGTTAAATCAAAAAGACCCTAAAAAAAATTGGCAAATTATAAAAAAAAAAAAAAAAACCTGCTCGAACCCGCCCTCTCCTCAACTACTACTTTTAAACATGATAGTCCTAATGGTAATGAGACTGATCCGGCTTAAATTCCGAATATTATAAATTTATTATATATACTTCTTGCAAACATTCTAAATAACCTTCTTTCCCGATCTTAGCATCTGAATAAACAGGAGACACTGGGCATCACACTTCATTTAAATTAATTGTCTCAGCTAAATATGACCATTAGTTAACAAGTTCCATGTACTTTTTAAGTAACATGACAGAAAGCATTTTCGCGATTCTGCAGCTATCCCTCGCTCCCCTGTTCCCTTGTGCATAACATTTCCTAATAAACCAGGTCCATTCCTAACGGCGGCAAAGTTTGGAAGCGTCCATCATGGCCGGCCTTAATCCATTAACACCCATAAGTACCCGGAAGCACCCCATCTAATCTGTACCCCCCTCTGACATCTGACAAGGGCAGGGGCACAATCTTGGTAATCACATAACTCACACCAAACCCACTCAAGAGCGACACAGGTATCATGCTGGGTGTCATCTGACGGACTCCCCGCCATTAATCAGGGGTTAGTTATCGAGTTAACACGGGCCAGAGTTGCCCCATGCAGGCTACTGCTGGGTCGGGCACTTCCATACCCAACCTACGTTCGCCTGCAGCTGCAAAGCACATGTAGCTAAATCTTTGACAGGCCTATTTCACCCTACCATCCATCGCCCCTCCCACCCGGAAAACCATTTACCCTTACCATCCATAGATGGAGTATTAAAAGTGTTTGAAATTAACTTCTTTTGAAGTCATCCGTGAGAGATGAGATTAATTAAAAATTCATTAAACATTTTCTGTATGGATAAAAGGTACCTCCCGGCCTATATAACTACCCTAAATAATTCACCTTAAACTGGGTCTAAGCTGGTTAGATATTTTTTTTTTTTTAATCAATTTTTATTATCCTGAGAAAGATACAAGTAGGCTAAAGCCTGTTTTCATTGCCTTCTCAGCATCTCATATCCATAATACATTAGTCTAATATCAAACAGTCATACAATTATATAACATAACAGTTGTAATAAGTAACCAAGGTCATACAAGAAACACAAGAAACACAATAAACAAAAATCCAAAGAATACATAGAGTTTTAACCATTGTTATAACCCACCCCTAATAAACAATGAGGCAGACATTGGGATTTGTGCAAGTACTCAACAGTAATATAAAGATAACACGTGCTGATACAAAGTAATATGTATGGTTCACACACGTCAATTCAACAAATTGGGGGTCATACAAACCATCAGAAAAAAAAGAAGTTAAGTTAATAGGTTCTAAGCGAGCATATTTTAGTAACACTAATGTCGAAAAAAGTTAACTCATGTAATGGGGAGCAACATAGCATGTTTAGACATGGTTTTAAATTTAGTAAAGGATTGTTCCATTCGTACATGCACCGGCATACTGTTCCAACATTTATACAAGAGTTCCCGCCACTCTTGTATAAAAGCAGGACATATCATCGTTCTTCAGAACAGAAAACACCCCCTTTCCACGAATTTTTACCTTGAAAAAATGACCCCTTTTTCTTTAAATCGCGGACATTTGACACCTGAAATTGACCCTTTTTTCTTATTTTTATCGAAAAATGACCCCTATTTTCCAAAACGCTGACACATTTTCAGAAAATGTACCCTTTTTTTCAAAAACAGGGACATGCAAAGTCTCTGAAAACAGACCCTTTATTCGCGTTTTTCAGAACGCTGATGCGTATCCTTTTATAATTAGAGTGGCGGGACCGGGGGTTTGAGACTAATTTCAGCCAGTCCAGACTTAAATCGGCCTGAACTCCATATAAACCACCTGCAAATAAAACCTATAAATATCAGGCAGTAATGGCATTTACAGGCTTTCTCACTTCTCATCCACAAGTTAAGGAACCCCATGCCAACAATTCATTTTGAAGTCTGCCTTCCAATTCAATTAGAACAAGCCGACACCCTAACCAACGAAAGCTTACTAGCAAGCATACGCCTAAGCTTATACTCTTCGCACGGCTTTTCTTTTGGCATTAACGTAAGGTTTCTGCACGGAGGTCAAAACCTTTAGATCCCAGGTGCACGTGGCGACTGTCTGTCTACTCCTTCCCGTGACTGGGAAAAAGTAATAAAAGACTAGAGCGGTCTCTAGCCTGCATCAGACATGGCTCCAACAGTATTCATACTCCTCCTTCGTGGACTCTTTATCCTGGGCACTGTCTCAGCTAAGCCATGCCTATGCACCAGTACGGTAAACCGTTTTCGTACCAACTATGGTGTAGTATTCGAGAGTAAACCGTCCATCCACATAGGTAATGAGTACTTCACTACCGAAGTCGATATCATTTTACCACTTCCTCCTTCTCCCAAACAGGCAGCCGCACTAAATTGTAGACACGGCGCTACCCTGGCAGCCGGTTCAATGGAACAGTGTCGAAAAATCCAACTTATGTTGAATAACATAACATCTATTGGGAAGACTATAGCAGCGAAGGTCACCAAAGGACTCCGGGAAGTGCAATCAATTTTGGAATCGACGGCCCAGCCAACACCTCCATCAGCAAAATCCAGGAAGCAGCGGGCTCTGATTCCAGAAATCGGCAAGTTCTCCGAGACTTTATTTGGAACGGCCACACTCGATGACTTGAAGCAACAGACTCGTGCTGACCAGGTAAATGCCGATGAAATTGGCTTCCTCGATGGCAAAATAAATGCAGTCCTAAAGGTAGTTGACTCCACTTTGGAAATCCAACTCCAGGCCATCATAGAGAACACTCATTCCATATACAATTTGTCCCGAGGACTCCAGGCTTACATTAGTAACCGGGAATTGATGGTCAGGTTGATGCAAGATTTGCAAGAATTGCGTCTACTGGATTTTAAACTGGACTATTCCCTTGATGTCTTGCTACAGGCTATTCGCGACCTAACGGAGAACAGGCTGAGTAACTCTTTGATATCGGAGACTGATATGAGGAAGATTCGGTACCTTTTCCTTTCCAAGTCCAATCGTTCAAATATTTATATTCCAAACACTCGCGACATGTATAGAAGTGTAACTGTTTTAGTCCCCCCGGTTTTACAGCGAAATGTTCTGAAAACAATTTTGAAGATTCCCGTTATTTCCTTAGACAAAATATTCAAGGTTCTAAAAGTAAACACCTTCCCTCTAGCCTTCCATGGGCATTATACTCGCCTCTCCAACACACCGGCTTATTTATTGGTGTCCGCAACCCAATACACGGTATCCTCCAACCCAGATCTGGATAATTGCCATTCTCAGTTTTGTCATTATGACCTACCAATTCGCAGGCTTTCTCCCTCGTCGTGCCTCATTTCTATCTATCTACGTGATCATGAGTCTGTCAAACTTTATTGTGATTTCAAAATACTCATTCAGTCTAATTTCAGAAGGTCGAACATCCAAGTCATTGCAACAGGGACCTATTTGTTCTCTCACATAGACGAGGTCGTTGTGCGCTGCCCCAACCGAACAACAACCCATCCTGGATGTGAATCGTGCGTTCGTGCCTTTGAATGTGGTTGTTCTGTGTCCGCCAAAGAATGGGAAATTCCAGTCTCAAGTGTTAACTGTTTGCCTTCTACAGCAGGCCCCTTAAGAACAGTTTTCCCCGTCAACCTTGCTAGTCTTCAACACCTCAACCTGTCACTTAGCCGACTTGTGAACCCGGATTTTTCGTACGATAAACCATTCCCAATTTTACCTCTTAGCCCGCAAATGCGAGTCCGCCAAGAGGATATTTTTAAGCGAGCAAAAGACAATTTCCTTTCCCTCCGTACATACATGAAAGAGATTCGACTGAATGAGGTCGAATACAAGAAACTTCGTGGTGACTTGCATCTTCCCCACGTACCATTCCTCCCCCCCAGTGTGCACGGTACTGTTTACCTGTTGAACATTGGACTTACTTTTATAATGATACCAGCACTTTTTGTTTTCATCTCAATTCTGTATTTCAGACAACGTAGGATTCAAAGCGCATGCAGACGCTTGACTTTAAATTGAGTTGGTTATATATACATTAGCTATTAACTCTTCCTTTTATTGCAGCTCAAAAGTTATCAGTTCTCATTCATGTTCGATTTTTGTTGTTTAGAATATATACTCGCCCTCATAATTTCGTCACACATGTACAGCTGCAATTCATTCACATTATCCTCATGAATTCCCATTTATAATTAGTCACAGCCACATAAGACTACACACGTTCATGATATCAAAATGTTTTATTGTTATGCATGCGGAAAAGGTTTTATGATGTCCACGTGTCAACGTTTCGCCTATTTTCCCATAATTGTATTTACTGACCATACACTAATGTACATATGTAACTCGAAAGCTTCGTGAACATATGCATTTCACAATTAAAATTTTGCCATATCTACTTCAAACATATCGTACACTTTTATATAACTGTTCATCACACCCAAGAGTCTACGTCAGGCATGCAGCCCAGTTTTTCGGCTGGGAGTAGTTCTTGGGCCATGTTGTTCCTGTTGTTTATCAGGCAAACGCTCGCTCTACAAAGTCTGTGCCTGAAAAATTTGTTCAGGCGCACGCGCTCCGTACGAGGAATCTTGACTTCTTGCGGGAGTTCCAACGTCAAGGGTTCGTCACTGCCATTCAGATGGACCGTGAGTGGGCCCGACCAGGCGACGGTCAGGGCCTTGGACAGGATGCTCGGTCTTTGGATGATCATTCGTGGGCAGGCAGCACTTCCTACGGCTTCCATTTCGGCGGGAATGGGAGCCAGTGGAAAAAGGAGCGTTTCCCATCGGCAGTAGATTCTCAGACAGCACTGCACTGTAGCCCTCCGACGTTGACCCTGCGCCAACGAGCGACAGCCTGCTGCCAATTTCCAGAAGATACCGATAAATTTCCACCCCAGGTATATCACTAACAAGAGAAGCAGCCACTGATGGTCGGATTGGTCCGCGGGTTGGAGGTGACTAGGTCTCAGCACTGGCCTTTCCTCCCGAACAAGACGCAGACGCAGACTTGCGTTTAACAGTCGCTCGATGTCCATGGCCATCAAGTGGCTGTTCTGAACCAGTGTATAGTACAGGCACATATTTATACCCCCCACCCCACACGACATCACAACTCCCCAGGTACTGTAAGGGCTTCGTCTAGTCTTTAGCGAAAAGTTAACCCTCGGTCGACAACTTAAACGCTAGGTAAGGTACAACTAAAACGACTTCTTCTAGCCGGGGGCTTCACAAGTTTTTACACTGGGTAGTGCGAAGCACGTCTAATAGGCCGCTATTTTCTTCAGAGAGCCGATCGACAGGGGGTTCATCTGAAATGACTTCTGTCGCGTTTGACACCGGGACACGCGTCTGTGATGACCGCGTCCACCTGTTGGCCATCTGAGGCGGCGCATGTCAACTAGCTTCTGTGTCAGGTCCCTCACAGGAGTACCGCGGCCCGCGGCCCGCGGGGTAGTCTTAACACTTCTTGACACGTAACAGGCCTCACAAGGGGCGGCGGTGAGGGTGTCGCTGATACCCCATGTACTCCCCGTCACGGCTAGCACGTAACTTATGGTAAAAGTCTCTCTTACCCCGTCCACACCCCGTCACGTCTACCACGTAACTTATGTTCAAAGTCTTGCCTCATCGATAAAAGATCGCTTTCACCAGATCATGTATCCACAGGGGGGCCTGCCCGGCATGTATAAATACGGCGTGGCATATGGCTATATAGATCACTTGAAAACTTGCTGCCACCATGAACGGGTCAACTGATTATAGTGACGCTGTTCTGTCAAACCCGTCTACGAGCTCATGCAGGATCTTGACCAGCAGCCCCAAACCGGGTGGCGAGAAAATAACCGATCATGATTCATCAGCAGGCGTAGGTACTCTGCTGTTGGATATGTCTGCGGATGCGCGTCAGTATGGGTCACAGAATGGGTTTCCGGATCTCTCTGCGGATCAGTCTCTTCACGACTCCCTGTACGCGGAAGAGGGATCCACCCTCAACGACGTGGACCTTAGCCTTGGTGGTTCCCAAGGCGGTACTCCATCCGCATCGTCGTCCACGCCCTCCACGCCCTCCACGCCCTCCACGCCCTCCGGATCCACGCCCTTGGGGATGACGCCCTCCTCGTCGCAATCCCATCCATGGTTCCCCAGCTCCACGTCCAGAACGTCGTCCACGCCCGGACCCTTGACATCGCAAGGGTCGTTCTCGTCGACGACGTCCCAAAGGTCGTTCACGCCCGGGCCCTTGACATCGCAAGGGTCGTTCTCGTCGACGACGTCCCAAAGGTCGTTCACGCCCGAATACTCGTCCTCGTCCGGCCCCTCCACGTCTACAGCTGAACCGTCCATGGCCCATTTGCTGGCCAGGATGGAGGAGCTGGAGAAGAAGTGCCGAAGGGCGGAGGCTGAAGCGGCTGCGGCAAAGGCCCAGGTGGAGGTGCTCGTGAACCAAGCGAAGCCAGCTGCAGCTGCCAAACCACCCAAACCACGCAATGAAATATGTGTAAGTTCTAAAGTTTGTTTTTACAGCTTATAATTAACTAATAATCTCACCTTGAAAACGTTACCGTTTGATATAGTTCTCGGTTTGTTTAGAAATGATCTCATTCCTAGTATAGCCCTGATGTTCTTCTCCGCCGCCAGGGAACATCCCGGAAAACAACGAAAATCCGTAATGATTTCGTACACTGACATATAGTTAGAAGTCCACTATTAATTATTGGCTTATTATATTGTTTGTAGGAACTCGTTCGTTCGGCCTACAAGGCCAAGAGAGGTGAGCCTGGTTGGGGATTCAACCTGAACCCTGGGTAAGTTGATTACGTCATAACAACATGAATAGTACAGAAAATAATATTGTTTTTAAGTAAGCAATGGGTAATGTGTTCCTGAACACCAGAAGCTGCAGCTGAATATAAGTTTTGCTGTTTTTTTTCATGTTAATAGAGTCATAGAGCACTTGACGTGATGCCGATGAATTGAACAATATAAATATATTCCAACATTCAGGGCGGGGATCAAACACCCGGATAACGCGCCGATCATCAAGGCCGTTGTTGACAACGTGTGCCTCGGGCCAGATACCCCCAGAGAAGAGGTGTTAGGTAAGTCCCATAGGTAGCAAGTTTCTTTGTTAACTAACCTGCAGCTGTACATTTCATGCGATCTAATGTCCATGATTCCAAAGTATTGGTCCTTCAATTAACACAAATTTTAACATGCTTGAAATGCTGGAAATCTGTTTTTAGTGTCTAAATAGGCTCCACTTACATTGGAAATTGTTACTTTTATAATTTAAGTTATCCTCCCAGTCATCTGAAAAAAAACGTAAGTTCTATTATCTGGACAAAGAAATATAATACCAGTGTAATGATGGTTTTAATTCGTGAATAATATGTTGACCCTCACTTTGCATTTTTAACATGTATTCCCTTGATTTATTGCCTTTATAGTGCCTTTGTCTACTTAATGGCTCCAGTTTTAAGCACACTTCATGTCCTTCCTCTTTTTCTAGCTTCTGCCAACACCTACTTCAAGACCCTCCAAAACAGGGCCAACAGAATGCGGAAGAACCGAATTAAGGCTGACAATGAAAAGGCTATCATCCGTCACCACGTGAACGAGGTAAATAAATTTTTGTTACAGACTTCCTCTATAGACCACAAAAGTCTGACGTCACGGACCCCTCCCGCAACACGTGTTGGGCCCTGTGTTGGGCATAAACCTTTTACGACCGGCCCCGGTAACCCTACACCCCCGGTCACCGGCCCGGCCCGCCCTGGAGGGGGCACCGATAACACCCGGCTGGACCACGGTCACCCGTACACACAGACAATAACATT